>JAMGYX010000001.1:0-2400000 GCA_024713715.1 Morchella sp. 2018-W26
AACCCTAACTAACCCTAACTAACCCTAACTAACTAACCCTAACTAACCCTAACTAACCCTAACTAACCCTAACTAACCCTAACTAACCCTAACTAAGATGACTGTACGGCACCTTCGCTTTGAGTAAAAACTAATCCCAAGGTGACTTTACGGCACCTTCGCTATAAGCAAAAACTAATCCCAAAGTGACTGTACGGCACCTCTGCTATGTATGAAAGGATGATTTATAGCGACTGTACGGCACCTTCGCTATAAGCAAAAACTAGTCTAAAGTGACTGTACGGCACCTTCGCTGTGAGCAAAAACTGATCCCAAGGTGACTGTACGGCACCTTCGCTTTGAGTAAAAACTGATCCCAAGGTGACTGTACGGCACCTCTGCTATAAGCAAAAACTGATCCCAAAGTGACTGTACGGCACCTTCGCTGTGAGCAAAAACTGATCCCAAGGTGGCTGTACGGCACCTCTGCTATAAGCAAAAACTGATCCCAAGGTGGCTGTACGGCATCTCTGCTATGTATGAAAGGGTGGTTTATAGCGACTGTACAGCACCTTCGCTATGAGTAAAAACTAATTCTAAGGTGGCTATACGGTACCTCTGCTATGTACGGAAAGAGGGTTTATAGCAACCGTACGGCGCCTTAGCTGTGAGCAAAACCAATCCAAAGCTGACTGTACAGCACCTTCGCTTTGAGTAAAAACTGATCCCAAAGTGACTGTACGGCACCACTTCGCCATTTTTCGTTGACCTTAACCCTAAGGACACCCCACCAGAAAGGCTTATAATAGATTGCGAAATACAGAAGACGTTGCGTAGAGTAGAAAGAAAGGAAAAGAACGACACAAGTGGGCCCCGTTGCCTCCCTTAAATACCCGACAACCCCTCACTAAACATGACTCATCCTTCTGCGTAACCCCACTATGACTCATTTCCCCGTGTAACTGAACCTCATAGAATCTCATCTGACAAATCCTTCCTTCCGAACGCACAATAATCCCAATCCGTCCCGTCCCAATCCTTCCAGCCCGAACAGCTCATTGTATCCATGAAAGCCAGGTAATGCATCGAAAATGGGTCTCAAAATGCATCATGAATTGCATCCTTTGTATTAATATGAATCGGCGAATGCATCGGCATATGCATCCCAGTCCTATTTGACGACTTTCCAATCAGTAAATGGATCTGTAAAAGGATCAGTAAATGTATATGATTTGGAAGAGGGAATATGATTCTGTGTGGGAATTGAACCTAAGTGCTTCCACTAGCGCATTGAGCATCTTACCAGCTAGGCCATTGATTTATATAATAATGATATGATAATAGCTGTCATCTAGCGAGTCTATGGCCTTTCCTGATACCTTTCCTGATATATTTCCTGATACCTTTCCTAGGAAAGTTGTAATATGCATCATGAACACCGCTTAGGAGAGCCCTCAACAGGTAATGCATCCTCTGATGCATTACCATGCTCGCTTCTGTATGGGCAATGTGCCAATAATGCATCCTCTGATGCATTTCCTGGCGTGGTAGAGACTACAGGGTGTATATCAAAACCAAACTTTAACATCACCCCCCAGAGCGACCTCCATTCTAAAAACCTGTTGTTGTGTTGAACGATATCCTCCGATGCCATATCCTGACTAACTTGGGACTTATAGATGCTTAGTTCATATGCCGTCCTGCACTCAGACTAGTACGGCCACAGTCCCTATGCCGTGCCCGCGCGATATACCGTGCCCGCCCTATTCTATGTGGCGCCCCACTACCCACCGCCGCCTCCTGCCGTCTACCACCGCCTCCTAGTATGACTTATCTAAATCTTTATATTTTAGGGGTGTGATCCGTTTGGCGTAAGCGGACTTCCAATCACGACCGGAGATTGCCTAGAGTTAGCCGTGCATGCCGTATCCGGCACGTCCTACATGAGGTAGCTGGTGTCAACACTCTCAGCCACCACGTCACTATGTCTTTCCTTACTCAACGAGCAAACATCTTTGAAGCCCTACCAAACCGCACCCAACATGGCGGCGCTAACATTGCAGGAAAGGGTTGCTTGCAACGCTCTCTCTCGTCTATTTCTAGACACCGAGAAAACACCTGGCGAACTTGATTCCATCGCCGCCTCCCTCCGTCCACTCAACATACCCACAGCCACCTTAGGTAATCTCCTCCGCTTCAATGTCTTCCCGATTGTCTACCCGAATCTTCTGAGCGTTGCTGGTACGTGGGATGGGTTCGATGATGAGTGGCTTCTAGGTCAGATTGAGGCGCAGAGGAAAGCCGGTCCCAGGTGGGCCAAGAGTCTGGCAGATCAGGCAGCATGGTGGACTGTTGGGAGGATGGTGATGCCGGCGTGGGAAAGCTTGAAGGGGAGGTTGGAAGCTGGAAGTAAATTGTAGGTTTGTGGGCCGTGAAGGAAGTGTGATTCATGAGGATAATGTACGAGTTCTGTATACAAAGGGGCCGTCTAGCTAAAGAAACTGCACCAACACACTCCTCTGCACTCCTAAATAACCCTTTATATGCTCATCAAATACACCACTTGCGCTTCTTTATCTGTTTGCTAGTGTGGTTGCTATAATTTACCGCCTCAGACTACTTTATGCCCATCAATTAATACCGATATAAACAATATTTCACCTGCATGGTTAGCGAGTCACGGTTCCACGAAGTAATACCTATAATACATCTCCCAGCAGTCGTTGACAGAACCTAGCAGAGCTCATCCGCCACCAGGAGCTTATCACGGCAGATTTGGTTGGGTTATGGTACCTTGGATAGGTAACTAATGCGCAATTCTACAGCGGTGACTGCTTTTACGTATGCGGTGAACCACTTCAATAATCTCATTACCCAAGTCATCCCAGCCCCATTGGTCCGCCACAGTAAGCATAATCTTTCCTGTAACTTCTTGAGCGTGTTTAGTTGCTAGAATATTCCGATATCTGGTGATTCCTTGCAATTGAGTCGAATTGCATATTGTTTCTTGTATCATGTGCATATTCGGATGTCAACCTGGCGCTTGTTGATATTTCAAGCGTCTGTCATTTACTATTTTGAATATTCTGGTTGGAGAAAAATTTAGTATCACCACTTTTCTTGCGATTTCCCCAAATCGTGATACCGGAATAGCTGGAACACCATACTATCACCCCCAGCTCCCCATCAAACCCCACAAACAATACACCCACTCTCCCTCCCGCGCCTCCCCTGCCGGTCCCCACCCCCCTACTTCCCTTTCAGCTCTGACCAAGGGCACCGCTATGAGCAGAGAGCGCGTCTGTTATTACGTATTAGTGAGCGGGTAGTTGTGTGCAGAGGGGGCTGGTGTGCTCTGTGATCGGTATGTTGTTGTTAATTTGGCGGGGCCCTAGAGTAGTGTTGTGTTGGCTGCAATTGGGGGAGATAACGGGGACAATGAATGGTGGTGGGCGGCGGCGAAATGGTGAACTTGAAGGAGGGGCGCAGGCGGGTGCATGGAAGAGCGGGTGCAGTCTCTGGTGGGAAGGGGGCGCAGTGCCAGGGTCCCATGAGATACTGGAGACCGTGTTTAAAACAGGGCAAAATACTCCAGCTGTTGGAAACTGATGTTTATAACCGCATGATTCTCCGGATGACATAAGCAAAAAATGCGGGTGTCTTTTCTAAACGCCTGGGGGGGACGGACTTGTTTCTGCCCCCTTCCTATGTTATTGCTTAGTAACCCTAATCTTACTCCCTCTCAACTGGACCTGAGTTTAAAACCGGTTTACAACCCTATTTCTTACTCCCAGTATCCTACCCTTGTGCATTTAACTGGACCCTAGGGCGCACTATATGGCCATGGACTGGGCGCCAGAGGATTGTGGGGGAAGCGGGAGTCTATCTAGTGGGCGGGGACGCGCGATTTCCGGTGTGGGGGGCGCAGAGTTAGGGGCATACTTTCTGTTCACGGGTATTGAGACGGGATGGTTTCAAGAAGAGAGGTGATTGATTGATGGGATGGTTGCTAAATACCAGTAAAAGTCATGCAACAGCTGATTAGACTTAAAGATTTAGGGCCCGCTCGGACAACCCAGCAACCTAGACCACCTGCGATAATCTGATGGATTATAGACTTTTGGATTATCACAATAATCTAGGCTGTTCGTGCAATTGAATAATCCAACATTTGGAACTCCCGATTATCCCGAGAGAATAATCACCTCTTGGCGTTAACGGGTTAATTCATTTCCCCCCCGCTTCATGAGGAGGAGCACCCTCCCCCGTAACCTCGGGCCTGCTCTTATTGCGGGTCATCGTCACTGCAGAAAGCGCTCTCCGCTGCTAATCGAGTCATATCCACCTACACTTCAATTATCAATGTGGTCATCCTTACGTCTTCCACCCATAAGATAGTATACCAGGCTCTATACCTCCCTAGTGTCTCGTTGGGTATCAGTGCTGGTGTGTCGTATAGATATGTCTGCATGTGGAAGTTGGGAAATCTCACTCTGATGTTTTTGAAGCGTGATATTTGGCAGGAGACTCTGGTTGTTGTGTCGTGGGGTATCGTAGGTGGGCGAGTGATAATCCATGAGTAGCTGTGGAGGCTGCGTGTCCGGTGTCAGAGAGGTGACATAGGTCATGGTTGCGCACACCTAAAGGGGCACAGGGGCTTCGGTACTTGTTGGTGAGGTGTCGTTGATGTGGGTTGGTGTCGAGCTCTCGTTTCAGTAGGTCAAGGTTGAGCTGAAATGAGAATGTTTTGTTCAATTAGCGCAATGCAGTGTATATGGCGCGTTGTGCTTTCAGCCTCTAGTCTGGGGTAGAAAAGTGTCAGTGGTCCTGAAAGTGTCCTTTGGTGTTTTTCTCGTTGGGATGCTCTGCATCAAAGCTTTCACATTTGCTAACGAGATGATACGGGAAAGTTACCAAAATAAAGTAATGCGCAGTGAAACAACGACGCTACTCATACGTGCTGTCACATAATCTCGGCCATTTGACTGGCGTTGTGATAGGCAGATGTGAATGGGTGCTATGGGAGAGGCTGTATGAACAAGATTGATCCTCAGCTTTACTCAGACTTATTTCCCGGGTGCCAGCGGTATCATCATCCCGACGTCTGTAGAGTTGTGTTGCAACTATCGATGCATGTGTTATCCTTTGTCTGTCGATGCTGCCCACCCTATCCCCCGGATGTACGAGAAATTTGGAGAATCTCTCTCATGCATTAGCGCCAAAATTCTTGCTGTAAAGAAGTCCGGGTAAGCAGAGTAGTCCCTATAATACCCCGAATGTGCCAGGTTTATGCATGAGAGAGATTCTCCAAATGTCTCATACATCCGGGGGATAGCATCGATCACCATTGCTCTACTTGGCACATTAGCATCACAACAAGTGGAAACACGGAACTTGGCTGCTTTTGTCGCGGATGTAGGCCCTTGCCGGTAAAATTTTAACCATCATTGTATATCGTCAATGCGTTGAAAAATAATCACAGATTTCGGCCACAAAGAACCATCGGGCTTAATACAGGATGTGATAGAAAAAAAAAGCAAAAAACAAGGAAGAAATGAAACAGGGAATTGGCTCGTGAAATCCGGGCGGAAAGCCTAAAAGGTCCCAAAGACTAAGATGTGCTCTTTTAAATCAAATCAGTCTGTCAAACGGCTTCTTTTACATTCCCTTGTCGTAGCAGGTAACCTAACGACGGCTGACAGACTCGAATCAAACATGGCTCCACTCTGTGCGGGTGTAGAAAATCAATATGCGAAAATTGAAAAAAAAAAAGCAAGCCGCGGCTAGTGCATTCTCGATCTATATTATTGCCAAAGCATTAACCTCTGTCCGTAGGCGCGAATACGTTGAGACTTACCATTATGGAAGGTTTTTAGTAACGAAGTCCATCAATGTTATCAAGTCCCGCGGATTCGCCGCGTTTCCTGCGAGGGTATCGCTGGGTGACTTGATCCAGACAATTGTTGCCAGAACCTAGAAAACAGTGAGAACTGCACTGAAATGAAGAACGACTGTATGAAGAATACCTCGTTGTCGCTGCCAATGTCTGCATTCTTTGAGCTCACATCATTTGGAATGTCGTTTACCATCTCCTCAACAATAGACGTGGCCTTCAAGACACTGCGAGAAGAAAGAAAAGGCAGATGCACCGCCCGCAAATAGTGCATATAGTAATTATAGCTGGAGGCCGAGATCTTCTTCTCGACGAGTTCAGAGGTCGGTTTCAAGGCCTGCCCCAGAAGTTCGACGGCCATTCTGCTTGAACTTCCACCAAAGAACCAGTTTGCTAGGGCTTCCGCACCCAACCCCCCAAGGATACTTCCCGCAATCCCCCCCAGAATTGCACCAACTGGACCACCCACAAGAGTGCCCACTCCAACGCCAAGTTCTCCTGCAGCAATTGCTCCAGTCCACGAAAAGACTTGTCTTCCCATCTCTTTCTCCCACTCCTTGGCCGTTGCCACAGAATAGACCGAAACCGCGGCGGCAATGACCACCACACCTTTGCTGACTTTGCTTGCTCTTTGCAGGATCTTGGTTACCACGGGATTGGCGCGTCCCGCACTTTCAATGGTGCTGGCGGATACCTGTAGATGTAAAATTAATAATGTGCTGTTAGATTCCCGAGAACTAGTTACTCACAAACATTGCCTGATCCGGAGTTAATTGGCTGAACCTTTTCCCATAATTCTGCTTTGCATTTCTGTCCAGGTAGTACTGATACGAACCCCCAGCCGGCTTTATTGCTCGTGCAATCAACAAACCAGATGGGGAGTTCTTATTCCGCATCCCAATCAAGAAATTATTGCGCATCTCATGGGTCTGCCGTGCAGCGGCGTCTGGTGTCAAACTACCCGAAGAAACCTGCTCCAAGATTTCCTTTGTAGCGAGCGCTACACTGCGGCTGTAGCCCCCACGAACCTCCGTGTCCTCGAAGATCCACTTGCACCAGATGATAACCGTTCCTTTCAGAGAAAATATAGCTGTCTTAAGCATGTTGTTGTCGTCAATAGCCATTGTTGTTAGCTCCGAGCCCATTTTCGTCTCTGGTGAGTCTAGGATCTTGACATAGATACCCTTCAGATTCTCTGCTCCCGGAAAGTCTTGTGGGTCATCAACAAGATCATTTTTCAACCAGCCATCTGTGTTGACTGCAACACAGGTAGGATCTCTCCGAGCTTCTTCGAGCATTTTGCGAACTTGTTTCTCTGTTGTTTGCCGTATGTCATTGTATGGAGAATCGAGGCCTGGTAGATGGACAAAGTCTGGCCAGGAGACTCGAGCATATGTACCCTGCCAGGGTTCCAAGATATATGGGTCCTTTGCGGTTGGAGGTATGACCAGATCAAACTTGTGCCAGGAGTAAGTATTAAATCCCGACCCATCGGACAGACTCAGAGAAATTCTTATGAGTTCAGGTACATCGTCTCTGGCCCCTGGTGTTTCCTTAAAGTCCTTCCCAGGGGAGTCGACCTGCGGAAAGAAGCTGTACGACTCGAAAGCCGTGCGAATATATATCCCATCTAAGCTCGCTGCTGTGGGCCAGGAAGAGAGGGGGTAGTTGACTTTGCGCTTTACCCAGCCATGAGTGTTAAATGCGGCGATCTGATTGTCGGCTTGGTACAACGCTATGATGGTTTCTTTCAATCCGGTCGCAGTGCTGACATCGGTGATTTGTCTGATGTCGCTACCGCCCGAGTCCTGGCCTGAGCTCTCCATCAGCATGTCATATCATGACAGTGAGGTACTAAAATACGTTGCTTTTTCACCTACCTTGCACAAAGTGCCACCCGGGATATTCAACTCGTACGTATAGATCGGCACCACCAACTCTCACAAACTTGCTGTAGTCAAGAACACTCCACGATTTGACCCAACCATTCGAATTGAAGGCGTAGAATGTATTTCCTTGCTTCCCCAAGACGACGTTCTTCAACTTTTTGATGTGACCTTTGAGTTTTGGGTAGTACGCCTGGTCGTTCCCATCGACATCCCATCCCGCGAATTTGACGAAGGCCCCGTGCCTAATTCCCTCGGTTGCTGCCATTGGAAAGGATAAGAGAGTTGCTGGTAATCAAGGCTAAGGCAATACGTCTTTAGATTCAAATCGTTGGTATCGAGCGAGCTGTGTATGCTGTAGCGGTTGCTGGGAAAAATCCAGCCCCTATAAAGCTCCGCTAGGACTGTCAAAGACTCTCACAATGATTTCGGACATGATCATTATACAAAAGAGGAATCACTCTTGCTAATCCACCTCACCTCGATGCAGTCTAGGTTGTCACATTATGGTGACAGCATTGAGTCTATGGTATCTATCGTTTCAACTCTTTACGTCAGAACTCCATTTTGATAGCTGCCAGCGTATTGGGCAGATACGGAAAAACGATGTCAACCAAAATCATGCGGGGGGGGGAGGTCGTACAACATCCTCGATGTGGCCAATAACAGTCTGTTAATCACGTAGACCCACAGAGCCAAGTTTGAAAGGATGCAAGCCGAAATCGAGCGATCGATTGATTAATTGAAGACGTACATGCAGGCAAACGAAACACCACTTGCCAGAGCAGTACGGAACATCTGATCTGATGTTGTTAGTACTGTCGGTTCAACGCAACTAACATGGCCTTTAATTAGATATGTTATTCCCCAGGCTACAGAGGCAGAAAAAATGTTAAATAATGATGGTATCGACTTTACAGAGATACAGGGAGTATCGCAGCGCATAAACTACCGAAATCAAGCAAAAACTAATACAAGTTGTTTAGAGAGAAGAAACTACCGCTTAGTGCATGAAGACCACTTCTTGAATTTCCAAGAGCCTTCAGACAATGGAGTACGTACGTACTATGTAAAACAAGGAGCGATTGAAAGCGGTGCCAGAAATATCTAAGTGTGATATCATAAAAAGTTCAATTATGCTTTATCCCCCACTACCCACTAAAAAAATGTATGCATGTAGGTAATACAGTGTGGTAAAATTATTGTAGAAGCATGGGAAGAGTCCTTTTGGCTTGCCCAGCCATAGAACCCCCATTTCTAGACCCCTGTTTCTACCGGTATCCCGACCCGTAATGCGCTGCAGGCTGCGTCCGCGTCTGTTTCGGCAGGTACGGTCTTTCGCCGTCTCTTGACGGGTGCTGCCAGTTGACGAACAGGGATTCCAAGTATGGCAAGAAACAGCCAACCTGCGAGACTTTTAATTTCTATTGGCCTAAAGTCCCCTGTTCAACAACTAACAGCGAGCCTGACACCTTGCGCCCCACCCACCACCACACCACCACTACGCCCATCCCGATATCGCAACATCTATGTATGTATAAATACATAGTGCCTTTATTCAACTAACATATGAGACTTAAGATTCATTTCTAGATTCGTCTCTCCATAGTAAAAAGATTCATTTCCTTGTTAAAGACAGTTCATTCAATAAATACATTGACCAGATAGTCTATAGGTAATCAACGAATTAAACAAAAAAAAGATATAGTTTGTGAGTTTAGCTCGCGGTGTCTTTTATGAGTTATCGTGTTTATCGGACTTTGAGTTATCGGGGTTAATGTGTTGATTTTTAATATGTTTCTTTCTATCAGTTAGGTTGGCCGCAGGTCTGATTTCACAGAACATCGGGATGTGGCAACGAGCCGAGATAGAGGAAAGCATTGGCACGTAATGGCAGGGTTGAAGTGTATATAAGGAGAAAGATTTTCCCTCTCCCTGCGGAGAAGATATGACCTTTCTTTGTGCGATGCGAATCGGATTTGAGTTTTATTGCCAAGGAGAATTGATTCGATTGAGGAACACATGGCCACTACGGGCATTTCCAAAGACACCAACGAACCCAGTCCACAAATGAAGCTAGGCACTAGTATCGAGACAGGCCATCAACCGCCTAAGGGGCCAACTACTAAACGTGATAGCAGTATGACGGGAGATCCACAGCCTACTACAGCAGGAGGTGTGTTACTGTGGTTGGTCCGCTAGCCGTTCAAGATCAGTTGGAGGGCTAAATATATTCGGTTCATTCTAACACCCATTACAGATAATGCGGAAACATCAACATTTTTCAATGATCCTGGTACGAGAGATGCAAAAGGAGGGAATCGCCCGCCTGAGGGCCCAACTGCTGAATGTGATAGCAGTATGACAGTAGATCCACAGCCGACCACATCAGTTCTGGCATCAGTATCAGGAGGTGTCTAACTACTGGGTTGGTCGTGCTAACCATTTAAGATCGGTTCTAGGGCTAACGATATTCGCTTTGTTCTATCTAACACACATGAAAGATAATGCGGGAACATTTTCCAGTCATCTTGCTAGGGGGAACCAGCCGCGCAACCGTTGTCCTTGTCGAAATCTTAACGGGAGCCAGCGGCCTAATGTTATGGAACTCTGCCGTACCACCTCGTGCGAGAGGTATCAAACTAACGGTGCTTCTAATCCGTGTAGGTATAGAGACCACGAACCTTGGTGAGGTAAGTCACAAAGACTATGTTTCATGCATCTCTAGTTGTACATTACTGGCAAACTACTAGGGGCCTAGGAATGTACGCATGAACACAGGCATGGGAGTAGGGGTTACTTGCGCATTGTTAGGATTGGATATCTCTAGGGAATTAGGTTTATGTAAATATAACATGTATCTAGGGTGAACTTATGGCCTGATCGAGAATATATGGAGAATGGCAGAGTTGAAGCGGTGCCCATCTTGGAGGAATCTTGTTTGATAGTTATTGTCTTGACTCTTGAAATTTGATATTATTCGGCTGTTAGTCCCCTAGGTCATCCCCAGCGCGGTACTCGCCTTATTTCTACGTCATTACGTTCTTTATTCCTAATGTATATAACTATGAATAAAGGGGGACCCTGAGCGGAGTGAAGGAGGGGGTATAGCCTAAAGCATTCGTTTTTTGAACGCGGCTGATATGAATGCATGTCGCGAAGATGATCGGTCATTCTGGGGAAAGTTAAACTACTTTGACCTCCGAGTCTTATGCAGTCCAAATTATGTCTTGGGCGGACGGTCAAATCCGACCATAGTCAAGTCTATATACATAGTCTACGAGTATTGAGTGTAGCAGCACGGGCGCTGGTCACCAGATATGAGCTTTGAGACATCTACTATGTATGTACTACTCTAGATTATGACCGTTGCGCGTCTCCAGTCATGAAGCATAGCAAGCGCCGGGCCACCCCACCAGAAGAATAATGAATTTCTGACCGGCATAACTGAGAAATAAATTAAATAGGAATAATCAACTGGAATATATGCATATTGAAGCGACCACCAAGCGCTTCTGTCGCCGCTCCTACCGCTGTATGCACCTAAGCCAAAGCTGCAGCGATTAAGACAGCGTTTGGAGCACGATATCTGCAGTATTCGGGAGAGTAGAGTATGCGCCCAGGCACTCGCCTGCACTATCAGCACGCCTGTAGTGCCCCGCCGAGCCCTATGTCGACCTATATATTCTGGCTGGTGCTTGCGGGGTACCCACTGGTATTCGATGAATCTGATAAGATGAAATCTTACCACACCGCGGCTACGATAGCTATGATATGTAATACATATAAACATCGATGCCAGGAAGAAAGAATAACTCAAGGCTTTGCGCAGATGGCTCTCTCTGCCTGTACACACTACGATGCGATGAAACTCCCGTATGTAGGTTAGACGGAAACCTGCAAACAACAAAAGAGGGCCATGCACACCGCGGCTTGAACCAAAAAAGTCTTGCATCTTGTGGGTACGGGAAAGCCAACTTGGCTTCTGGACAGGTTACACTCCTATCAGACATACGACTATCCCGCGGTGTGCTGGCGCGGGGTCGGGGATGCATATGGCGCGTGGGGACTAGTGGCGGGAATCTTTTTTCCATCTCATCCCCCACCAGATGTAGAAGAATACCGAGACCAGTGTTAATGAAATGGGTACCGCGGGCTGGGGATGAAATTGAACTACTACTAATTCCATGACGTTTCCGAACACGACTGCTATTGCATACACACAAAAAATTGCCAAGTCCCCCCCTTTCGTATGGTATGCAATATTGGCCGTGTTCGGAAACGTCATGGGGAAAAAGAAACCCTGACTCTCACACCGTTGTGATATCGGGCTCTAAAATGTGACACCAGGCTCTAAAGCATGATACTGGCCATGAGTTCTAAAAAGGAATCTCACTTTTACTGTCGGAGACCAAAACAACTCGATTTTTCAGGACCGGAGGCGAGAAAAAGCTCTACCTCTTAGTTGAAAGATGTGAGAGTTGGGCCCCGACAGCCCTCCGACTTCCGACAGCTGCCTCTCTGGAGATCTCTCAGCTAGATCTCATGACACTAAAGTTTCGGAACGGTGGTGGTTTACCCCCTCTGGTAGGAGGAGGGCTGTGTATGTACAAGTCTACTCGCGGCACCAGAAGAAAGTCCCCCGTTACGACAAGTGTGGTCGACGAGCCGGCTCGAGACGAGCAGGAGGACAAGCTTGACTTGACTCGCGACAACAGCTGCTCGACTTGTCTCGACTTGTAAAGCTCCAGTGGCCCCATATAGGAGTTCCAGAAGTCACTCTATGGATCAGATCTCTTTATGCAAACAGATATTGTTAGGGTTAGGGTTGAGTACTTGAAGATTTTATATATCAAATGGCGGAAGGATAATATAGAGCTGATAGCACCAAAAAAGCTTGAGCCAACTCGACTCGTAAGGGTAGCTGCTCGTGACTGCTCGAGTAGGGGACTCGGGTCAACTCGTCTCGTCGACCACACTAGTTACGACAGAAAGAGAGACGGGCAGGCTATGTGCTTTCCGGTTTGGCTGCTCCTCTCTTATTCATTATGTTAATTACAGTAGCGGCTGCTGGGGAGGTAGGGGGGGTTCCGGAGGTATTATGAGCACCATGATTGAGAGTATTAGGTTTTTTCGGGTAATGGGGGGCGGGGGGGGAGCGGGGGAGGACTAGATGAGTTAGAGGCTATCGCTATAGGTTGGGGAAGTACCGCTAGGATCGAGGGTTCATAATTACTCTGGATATATAGTTATTCTTTGGTATCCCGGTATGGTACGAGGCATCAACACCCCCAGATTGACTGATGAAATCTCCTACTGTGTAGGCTTCATGTGTCAATATCTATAGCTAGCTGCAATCAAATACTTACTATCTTCTGATTCCGGAGGGTCCCATGACTCGGAAAACGTAGAAAATTTGTGATCATCTTTGTGTATCTCGCTTTCTCTATATAAAATACATGCATATTATCCATGAACCTCTGAACTAGGGCGCCGTACTGATCCATACGATAACGGATCTGTCCGTAACGAGATCCTCGGCGGTGGATTACTGGACCGTAATTCAACTCCATCAAGACGACACTGGCATCACACAAAGGAGAAGCGGGTAAGAAAGAAAGTATAGCCTTGATACAAAAGAATCAAACGTATCGCAGCCTCCAACACCAAAACCTTCAATACGCCAGAACCTTCAATCATCCCTCGAACACTCTTCAATCTTGAGAACATATAGAAAATGATAGCGTTAATGAGATGGAGAAAAGTGGCTATAACCTAAATAAAAAGACATGCGCAGAGGGGAATGAAAGGGTACGAAAAAGGAGCGCAACCAAACATCTGCTGAAGAAACCAAAGACCACGGAAGAGAACAAAAAATCATGGAGAAAAAAGAGACACGAGACCCAATAGTATACTAATTCGTAAATATGAGGGTAACCGAAAGGTGTAATCATAAAAGAGTCAGGGAAAACGTGGATGATTAAATCAGGGTAGAATCAAGGTCCCGGGGCAGTATGAAACTGGATGGCATCTGACCTTGCGCTGAAATCAAGCCGGGAGGTATCTTGGGTTTAGGATCTTTGGAGGATTACAGTTCGGCGATGTCCGTCGTGGAGCTTAGGAGTGTGGTAGACTCATCCCCGTTATAGTTGATCTGGCTTGAGCTGATTCCGGCGTTCGCGTTCGGTCCGGGCATCAAGAGCTTGAGATTGCCCAGTTGGGTTGAGGGTATAGTTATATCCGTTTTGACCCAATCAATGAGCAGAAGGACAAGTTCTGTTCTCCCGTTGGCAGCCGCTAAAGATATTGCTGTGTCGCCCTCGTTCGTTGTGGATGTCGTACTCGCACCTCTTTCCAGTAGTAAACGCACCGCCTTTAAACAATGTTCTAAACTACCCGACGTACGACTGACTGCCATGTGCAAAGCCTCACTTCCATCTTCTGCCTTGGAGGCAATATCAACGCCCCAATCCAGCAAGAGACGCATGGTCTCCATTTTATAATTCATGGCAGCATTATGTAGGGCGGTCCATCCGTCGGACCCACGCGGTGATATATCGGCCCCACTGTCTAGTAGCAGCCTTACCACCTCTACCCGGCCTTTTCCGGCTGATATTTGCAAAGTATCATTTCCGTTATTTGCCTTAGCGGAAATGTCAGCGCCCTTATCCAGCAGGAAACGTACAACGTCCAATTCATCATTGTACCCAGCAGCGTGCAGGGCAGTCCATCCGTTGGAATCGCGCGCTGATATATCCGCCCCATTGTCTAGTAGCACCTTCACTGCCCCCAACTCACCAAGCTCTGCAGAAAGATAAAGGGCAGAACTGCCAAAATCTACCCGTTCCGACAAATCGGCCCCTCTCTCTATGAGCAGGCTTATCATCTCTACATCACCATTCGCCGTGGCGAGGTGTAAAGCAGTTGCCCCATCCACCCATTCCTTAGCGGCGATGTCAGCGCCCCTGTCTAGCAGGAGACGTACCACCTCCACTTTACCTTCCCACACAGCACAATGTAGGGCGGTCCATCCCTTGGAATCAGTCGCCGATATAACCGCCCCTCTGTCTACCAGGAACTGGACTAAGTGGAGATCTCCGCCTTTAGCAGCCCCGTGCAGTGCGGAGCATTGCCGACCTCCCGCAGCACCAAGAGGTGCTCCATGTTCCAGTAGCAGTTTGACAGCGGGGAGATGACCATTCTCCGCAGCTAAATATATCAGCGTTCTCCCGGTTGCATCTTCCTCTATGGGGCTTGCTCCTCTCGATAGTAGCGCCGAAAGTAGCTCGCATTTGCCATTCCCAGCGGCGGATACTAATGCTTGTTGTATCTCCTCTAGATACTGGCTTAGCCCTCAAATATCTCAGGTACATAGAGAGGGGTTGTTTGAGATAGTTTGTACCATACCTCTACGTGCGAGGAAGCCCCCGCTCCAGGCATGCTTAGGTGTAGCGTGAACGGGAAGCGTTTCCTCCGGCAGCCTGGAGGGCTCCAGTAGTGGCACCCAAAGAGTTTGGTTCTGATCATTGATTAGAAGCCAGCGGTGTGACTGGGCCCCTGACGCAGGGATTCGTTCCTCTGGTGAAGGCTTTAGCAGGCTAGCCATAAAGCCAATGGCGGCGTGTGGGAGAGTATTTTGCGCTACAACAGAGCTTGGTGGAAACGTGCTCTTGCCTTGCACAAAGTCCAACAGGTGCTTCAACTCAGGAAACGGTGACCTCTTCGTAAACATAAAGTATACCAAGCATCCCAAGGACCATATGTCGACTGCTGTAGTGTATTCGCTGCCTTGCTCACTAGCATCTCCAATACCCCACACCTCCGGTGCCATAAAGGGCAAAGTCCCGGCCATTGTTCTACATTCGGTACTTCCGCCAAAGTGTTTAGAGACCCCGAAGTCCGCGATCTTTACCGAAACAGGCATCCACTTGACGATCAGGACGTTACCGGGCTTAAGGTCGCGGTGACAGATACCCTCCTTATGCAAAATTTCCAGGCCCGTAAGTATCTGCTTTGTAACCCTTTTGGTGTCATCCTCAGAGAGGTCTTCTTCGTTGAGCAATGTACCAAGGTCACCCGCCGGAAGGTACTCCATGGCAAAATAAAAGTAGTTTTGATCCTCAAACCATCCTGACAGCTGTACGAAGTATTCAGGATACTAATTTTGGGGCGACAAAGTCAGCTTACTAGTGCAAACGCACCTATTTAGAGGTTGAGTTACCGAGCGAAGTTGTGCTAATATCGCGAGTTCATTCGATCCGTGATTGGCGAGTGATTTCCTGATCTGTTTGACAGCCCGGGCATCTCTGATCCTTTCCTTGCAAGTCTCTTTATAAACCACGCCGAATGTTCCTGCTCCAAGTGTCTCAACCCGAGTCCAAGTTTCTGGTTTTCCGGCGACCGTATGCTTGTAACCCCCGTCGATGAATTCCGTGACCAGTTTCAGATCCTGAAACTGCGAGAACGTAGGTGGCATTGCTTCGTTGTGTATGGAGTGGACTTGTCAACAGTGATGTCGTGTCAACAGTGATTTCTTGTCAATAGTAATCGATTTCTTGTTGTTAACCAACGGGGCTGCGAAAGGCTTTCGAACGAGGTTGGGAACAAGGCTGGGAACAAGGCTGGGAACAAGGCTGGGTGTGTTGGATATATACCATTGCCACTATAAAACATCATATCTAGAACTATTTCCTTGTTAACCGCCACATAATTAAATGAGTGTGTTAGTAGTAGTAGAAGCCACCCGAGAAATGTACAGGAGGTGGAACAAAAGGTCGAGAGTTTACCGTATATATACAACCTGTAGGTTGCGTGTACTGGTCGGTCGATTAATCATTAGTTATTAATCGATCGATTAGTCACACTCTGCGCTTCACCACATATCACTCGCCAGGTGGGTGACCCTTTACGAATCGTTTCTTGTCCTGGGCTTGGCATTGAGATACCGGGAAGGGAACTACTCATTCGAGGCCGGTCACTAGAAGAAGAAGTACTTCATCTAACCGAGCAGTCCATAAAATAAAGCCTTGACTTACCAAAAATGCATCACACGATAGCACTCCAGAGCAGCCAAGACGTGGGTTAGGGCTTGTACTTTAGTGCTGGGGAAAACATCGAGAAAGGTATTAACTGCCGAGTATCAGCGGCACCGGTGTTAGCAATGATAGCAGTCACGGTAATGATGAGAGTGGTATTGGGAAAGGTATCGGTAAAGTAAGATCTGGGATACTTCCATTCCAAACTTGAACTTATAAAGGCCCGGGAAAAAATAAGTCGCGGTAAGCTTTAGTGGGGTCGGCGAGACGAGTTAACTCGAGTCCTCGACTCGAGCCCAAGGCTCGAGCGGCCACGAACCGCTACACTAACCAGTCGAGTTGGATCGAGCTTTTTTTTTTTTGCTCGACTTGAAAGGCTCGGGATTTTCGGTGCTATCTCCAGTGATGGGCACGAGACAAGACGAGACGAAACTTCGATAGGCCTTGTTTTATATCGTATTCTGTCATTCCGGTCTCGAAAGTCTCGAGACTTTGTGGTCATGTGACCCTAATACAAAAGAGGAGAGAAAAGGTCTGGATCATTGGGTCAGAGGCTTTTTGCCAAACCCTAACCCTGGTTTGGAGGTTTGTAATTAATACCAGATGGCGTGGCAGGGGAAAGCCAAAATGGTCTCGAGACAGGTCTCGAGATATCTAAGACTAAGCTTGTCTTGTCTCGTCTTGCTGACCCATTGGTCATATTTACTTATTTATACTTCATACACGCTGACCCCCGGTCTCGTCTTGTCTTGCCAAAGGTCTCAAGACAAAGTCTCGAGATAATTTGTCTCGTGCCCATAACTAGCTATCTCTCTGAATATTCCCGTCTCAAAACCATACTAAATATTCCCATATTATCCTGATATATCAGATCTTGAATTATTAATGAAGTAAACAAAAAACAAAAAAAAGATCTTGAACTACCCGACCCTAACCCTAACACCATATGTTTGCACAAAGAGAGCTAGGATGACTTCTGGGACTCCTATCTAGGGCCGCTAGAAAGCGCGAACTCAGCTCGGGCTACTCTAGCTTTTACAAGTCGAGGCAAGTCGAGCAGCTACTATCACGAGTCAAGTCAAGCTTTTCCTCCTACTCGTCTCGAGCCGGCTCGTCGAGCACAGTAGCAAGCTTGCAGCCCTGAGATTTGGTAAGTATTGATATTTATTAATATTTCATAAAAACAAAAACTAATACAAATTGATTAAACAAACCTGTTGAGTTTCAACTCTCTGTTGAGTTTACGCATCACCACGTCTTTGTTTCGTTTCCGGCGCTCTTCACTGCAAAATGGTAATAATATTCTACACAAAATTCAAGGGAAAAAAATACCAAGCACTCTCTGCATATCCTCAACAGAATCTCATTCCTGTTGGTATCAAGTTCCCTAGCCTTTCGCTGGATACGATTAATGATGAAAACAAAAAAATCCCTAGCCTTTCAGTAAGTACTACTTTACCCAAACCTTTGATGAATAGTTCCGTGGAGTCGGCATTTCTATCAAGTTGCAGTGTTAAGCCTACAGTACAGAAAGGCTAGTGCCAGCTCGGGACCGCAAGCTGTTAACGTTAGATTATGAGTATTAAATATGAATATTAAAAACATTTGATGGAGAGAACTCCTCCCAACTTATCACCCCTCGCTCCCACCCTCCCGCCCACCTCTCCCGGCCCTCCCAACTCGATATCTCCCCCTCCCACTCCAAGTTTTCCCAACTGCGACCCCTTCTACCCCGAGATTTGGGACACATCCTGACCAAATGCGAATATACCCGAGAAACGAGGGAGGAACATCCGGAATATACGGACATCAAGAGGCTATTGTGGAGCAACGAAGGAATCCTAGCACCTCCGCACCGACGCAGAATAGAAGAACAAACTATCCTGTGGGGGTGGAGCCATGCGCCAGTCTACCCCGCCCTACGCGGATTCCCCATACCTTTCCGCGCCGTAATATTTATCTCATGTCGCCATATGTTTCCACTACACACTTCCCTGAAGATCTCTCTTGCAACATGGCATCAAACGACGATGGACCGTATGCACCATGCATAAAGGGGTTGAACAACAGGAAGAGCCCTGTCGCATTATTGCCATTTTATCAAATGTTGTCAGTGAATGAGATCAACCTGGAGTTGGTTTTTTTTTTTTTTTTTTTTTTTCTGAGACAAGAATGCAAAGGTGCAAACGGGGGAGCAGGGGTAGTGAAGATTTTCAGGGTCATCGAGGACTCCCGGCTTCCATATTCTAATCAATTCCTCACTGTATTGGTAAATACTACGAGACTTTACCAAAACTATACTCAACGATGGAAAATGAATTTGATTCTCAACTTCCGAGTCAGTATGTATCCAGTGCTGGAGACCTATTGGAGCCGGAAATTAATTTCCCAACAATGGACTTGTTATTTTTCCAACCTACAGAAGCTACTATAATTCAGAATCTAAAGCAAGACTCGCCTCAGCTAATTCCCTTTCATGGATATGTTGGAACTTTACGACGACTGGAAGGACTGGGACGGCTCTAGATTACGTTATCGGGACTGAAGGAATGCTCTAGGTCCATTTTGTATTCGATTAGTGGTTGGGGGATGAGTTAATTTCTTTTGTTTTATCCTTTTGTTCTGTTCTTTTTTTTTTTTTTATTCTTTTTTTGTCATTTGATCTTCATCCTATGATTTCTCTTCTTGTTCTTGCGGCACTTTCTCTATCTTTTGTCTTTCTTTTTGATACTTTTTTCCATCAGCTGTCTCTTTCCCCGCTTGTCTCCGTATTGGGATTTGTACATGGGTCGGAGATTGTGGGGTGGTCTGTAGTGTGGTCTGGGGCTCTTATAGAGTTTTCAAATTTACGACGAGTTTAGGCAGACAATTTGGATGTTGGAACCTTTCGAATTTCTTCACTCAAAATATCTAAACACTTGACTAAAAATTCAAAAAAACTGCAGGGTAGAGACATCTCTCTACTTCACCTAGATAGTGTCCCGAATGCTCTAAAGAGACCTTTGCTGGAGTTCAAAAGATTAGGGTGAAAAAGTCAAGTTGCGGTGGTGGAGGTTATGTTGGGGATACACCCCCCTTCCCCCTGCTTGGCCGCCAGGTTGTCTCTTTCGACTAATGGCAGGTCGTCGGAAGTAAATTTCCTAAAAGATGGTTCTTTACACATACCGTGAACACATGCATATATGTAGATTAAAGGTTACTCTTGAAACCCTAGCACAGTCACTGTACCACTGAGCTTTCAGGAAGCCATGACAACCACAATCTTTCCTACTCGCCGCCTGTTGCCCAATCATCTACCCTTCCACCATTCTAAATCAACAGTGGCGGGCGAGCGGCGTTACCTTGCAGGTGAGGATGTGGGTTAGGGTTACCGGTGGAGCCCGGAACATCGTTTGCCGCCATCCGACAACGTGCAACCCTTACAAAATCTTGTAAGAAAGTATCCAATATCCACTGCACAGCTCCTGAAATTACTCAAATCTGCAGGGTAATCATTGATAATTCTTGCGAGCTCAACTTTCTCAGTTGCATCAATTAACGGCGGTCCCAAGATGTCGGACTCATTCGTGCCCGGAGTGAAGATGATAACATCATTACACCCCCCCATCACCGAGATCGTTCCATGTGTTCGGGCCTGGGCCAACCTGGCGTGGGTTGATCCGCGAGAACGCATCACCGTAGGCCTCGTAGATTGGTGTGCTAGTCATAGTGGTGTCGGTATCGACATCAGCTTGTGTAGGCAAAGCTGCGGCCAAAGTGCTGCCAAATAAGAGGACTCTGGCGGTGGATATCTTTACCCCGAGAGTGAGTGCTGGGGGCTTCTGCTTGGGCAAACGTAAAAATCAGCTTCTGGCCGGTTGGAATATGCCCATTTATAGTCGCGATCCTCCCCTTCGTAGTCCCACCCGACCATCCACTTCTCCATTTTTGCTATCAATTCCCCTCTACCCCATCTCACCATCCTCTCCTTCTCGCCACCCCCTGCCCTCCGTCCCAGCATTCGGGCGGCCGTCTCCTCTGCCAGCACCCGCATCCCCGCGCCCCAACAAACATCTCCTCCCCTCCTCTACATTCAGCGATACCATCCAACTGGGATCTCTCGCTGTGTCAGTACGGATTTCTGGGTCAGGAATTATTGAGCAGTGTGTTCCTCGTCAACTGCCTGGTCAAAATAACAGAGTAAATCCACGAACTTGTCAGCGCAGCCGCCAGTAGAGTGGAACGTGAGAAGGCAGGAGAAAGTTCGGACTTGGTGCCAAGGTCTAGCTCTACTGGAAATGTGCACTCGGTCAATAAATAAATTAGCTCGTGATATCGGCGGAAAGATTGACATATATATGTATAATACCCTAGATACTTCTTACTTAATGTGCAAACAAACTAGGGAAAAAGGGACATCCGCCAGCCTGGTAACAGCCTTACTGCAGGGTAGTTACTCGGGGGTACTCGGGGGTACCGCAATAAGAACCACAGAATGCAAGTGACAGGATTTGTATGGAGTGGCACCGCTTTCCATACAAAAGGGGCATTTGCATTTTTTGGTTCTAATCGGTAGGCTATAATTTAGAACAATGTGAGTTAGCACCGAATAGTCACGGTACATCGATGGCCATGGGGAAGATAACAGCGCATCATGTACCACACTGACTCCGCAAGTACTCCGAAAGGAATCCGTCCTCTCTTGTATCTGTAAGGGCAAGAGAGGCGAGAGAGTTCTGGGAGGAAATCGGTCTCTGTGGAGGACGGATATTTCATATCCCTGGCCATGGCATAAGGAGATACTTGACAGCCTCTTCCTCGCCGAATAACCACTATATAAAGCAAATGCAAATCAACCAACAACATTAAACGGAAATAACAAATAAATGACTAAGTAGGAGATGCCTGATTCAAAGGGCGATTCAGTTCGAAGAGACAAGTTAACTTGCTTAATTGGAGCTATAGGGTTCGCTTGGGTGAAGGTTATGTAACACCAACGTGACATACTTGCCACCCCACCTCTTCCTATCGTAACATGGTGGCCCACATCACTTATACGGCCAAAAACAAAAACAAAACGAAAGAAACATTCACATCACCTAGACTCAGTCATGGGACATCACTCGGCGCTGCCTCAATCATTGAACCACCGAGTGATATCTCATGGCACGAGTGACAACTCATGTACTAGTACCCTCAAGAGTAGTGGTACTAATTTACAACTACCTTGGTTTATATGATCGATGAATTCCCTACTCTGTATACATGACAGTCGGGTTAGGGTTGTATAGCATGTGGTTAATTGATTAATACTTCATACATGTATGCAGCCCGTAGGCTATGACATAATAGCATGTGGTTGAGATTCGGGTCATTGCATCGCTTTCCGGCACCCTAGGCGTGGGGTATGTTCTCATTCAGCCTCTCTCATTATATTTTATTTGCTGCCAGGTCCCAAATTCATTCTATTAGCGACAAGTGCATTTTTGGCAATGTCCGGCTCGAGTCCGTTCACCTTGATAGAGCACCCCGCCAGACGATCACCGATGCCGGGGAAGGAGATGATTGCGCAAAATAACAGAATGAAAAAAAAAACAGGCCGAAAGCAAAGAATACAGCCCGGAAACTGTTACAGGATTGCTTGGCATGTGCGGTATCAGTTGGATAATGGAATTGTCCTGGTACGACGGCGCAATGGTAGGGTGACGTAGGCCCAGGAAAGTGGGGTTCGGCTATTCCTCGGTAACCACGATCACGCCATAGGAAGAGAATTCTCGTAACCCCACCTCGTAGGAAACCGGAGCAGTAGCGGGAGCATTGCGGGGGTTTCACTATTGGAGGAGTTAGCGGGTTTAAGGGAGATTTCTATGTATAAATAGATAGCCTGACTGCCGCAAGCTGAGGAGTCTTTCTTTCTCATCAGTGAATGGAATCCGGTCTACAATATTACAAGTTTAATCGCTACAGAACTATTGCTTAGCAAAAGCCGTATCTCAGTGACATTGCTCGAGATATCCCTTTACATCACCGAACTGGAGCTTCACGCCGGTCAGGTGCGAGAGGATCTATTTTCTATTCTCAGCATCCCTATACCAGCTGACTGTCCGCGATTCCGGCTCGGGAATGGCGAGAAGGTCAATCTTTCCAAGAAGAAGGAATGGCCAGGCAAAATTATCGAGATTTTGCAGTAGGCCAATATACTGCCACACACGAGTGTGTACGTGCGAACGACTCCTAGTGAATACCTATATCGCGAGTTGTTCCAAGGTGGCGATAGCCTCAGCCGCAATGAGCCCTGATTTTCTTACCTATAAAGCTATTAATCTATCTAGCAGAGCTTGAAATATATAAGAAGGAAACCGAGAAACACCGACGCCCCGTAGAGTCGCATCCACACTCTATACAGAGCTCTCGCGTGGCCCGTCCACAGCAGTGTAGGTCGTATAATATGCTTACATACGTAGTTACACTACTTCATCTTTGCTTTCTAGCAACATGGTCCAAACGGGCCGGCCCTGAAAGGCGTTTACCTGCAGTTAAGAGAATTACGAATTTAGATCATCGACTAAAGAGCCTCTATTCTCTACTTCGTCATGTGCACGGGGCGCATATCCTGTAGGCGCACTTATCTATTGGAAACTGCGAGGCCCCATATCTAGCTAACTCTCTGTCTCCCCGGAGGCGTCAACGCGCGAAGGTTCGGCGCCACGCGCGCTTTCAAGCAACACAAGGATGGATGCACGGGGAGGTTGGCCAGGGCACAGAATTCTGAACCATAAAAAAGCGCCGTATTCAGTTCATATTGAACACAACGTAATAACCAAAAAACACTACAGAGAGCGCATGATCCTGGTAGCTAGGCAATAAAACGATGAACCCACACGATGAGTGGGAAAAAAAAGAAGAAAAGAAAAGAAAAAAGAAAGAAAAGAAAAAAAGGGGGGGCGAGAGTAAAGAGGGAGACGTGCAAAGGAACCTGAAGAGTGCACAACATTACAAAGATGTCGGATCATGTATAGTTGAAGCAGACCGATAATCAGGATGATTTCGCCTATAGTGCAAAACAGCATTGTATGTGTTTTGAACATATTTCTGCCAGATATTATCGCATTATTAATGTATTGATTGACAACATAAATGAGGAGGGAGGACGAACCCGAGCATGCCAGATAGCGCACATCACATCGGAGAGCGATGAATACTCATCAGGTCGCATGGGTAGTTGCCAGTTGCCACCACGTCTGAGAAAAGATAAGTTGGGGCCGAGGCAGCGCATCACCAGAACAGAGGTACGGGGGCCTAAGAACAGTTGAGCTAATGATACCATAAACATTCCGGGAAGACCAACCAGCGTGTAAAATTCCCACTGCAGCCAGTTGGGTCATTGTCGCAGGGTCTCTATTTACAGCATCCTTGAGATCGTTTAAAATCGAGCGACAAGCAACGTAAAGTTTCGCCATATCGTTATTCCATTTCGTAGCACATTCACCTTCATATGCCCTAGAAACCTCAATTACCCCAAATTCAAGCGCACGAAAAATTCGAGGGAGTTCTCGTGTTCGAATGATTCCGTCGAACCGATGCATAACCGTAACGACTGGATGTTCTTCAGTTACCATGGCGTTGAGTCGGATATCGCGTCTGTGATTAGATGGTGATATCAGCCAACAGATACTTTATGTCAGGGGCGAAATGTGCCAACCTCTGTATCATGAGGTCAAATAGGTTTCCGAATGATACGTCCAATATGTACCAATAAATTGACTCCCAGACACCCTCGCACAATTTCTGGTGAAGCAGGTCCCCGGTCTCGATGAGTAACGAAAGTCTGATTATGAGTTATTTTCAGAAAAGCAGGAGTGATTAGCAAGAAACTAACACATGTTCGTAACAGCGATCAACCCAACGTTTCAAGAACGCAACGTCCGAAGCGCTTTCATCCTGTGAGATAGAAAGCGAGGCTTCATCTCGGACTCGGTCGTAGGCATCCATGTCCCGGACATTATCGTAACGTTTCATATAATCAGTTAGCCAGGGAGGAACCCGCAAGGGGTCAAGTCCTAGAGATTGACCCCCGCGCGACAGCTCCATATCACCAGATACTAGCGCCCAGAAACCTAGTCGTTCTAGGATCTTCATGAGCTCCTGATCTGACGAGTCAATAATTCCCCAGTGTGTAAGATCAGTTTCCTTAATGCTTTTGCCGTATTTACTGACAACCGCCTCAACGTGAGTTCCACCACGGAGTGGTAAGATATTTGCAGGATCGAGAGCGCTGAGGTTCGGAGGGGGTGTAGAAGTTGTAGATATATCGTCATCAGCACTTTCCTAACATAACTTAGCGAGAGATTGTGAGAAGATATAGAGAATGGAGTACCTCTCCCTCGGGTTCGGGGGGGTTTGGTTTGGCTTGGGCAACGGCGTCAGACTTTTGGCCCTTGAAATTCATTTTCACAGCTGAATATACAGAACCATAGGTTCGACCGAAACGAGGTTTATGAATGATAATTTTCCCCGGGGCCTGGGCGCGTTGGATGGACCTCCAACGGGATTTCGCGCGAGCCCTATCTCCACGTACACCCTAATTAAGGATTAGATGTATAAAGAATAGAAACAGGCACCGACTTGGTACACTGCATCGAAATATTGCCCCAAACGCCGGGTTGGCAACTTGGGGTTTAAGCATCTACCGAGTTGGTAAAATACTGTCTCCATATCGACCGGAGTGGTCGATATGTACAAATTCTTCATACATGAAAACTGGCCGCCATGGGTTATCTGGTCATAAAATAGCTAGTCGATGAAACGCGGGAGGCAATGAGAGAGAGAGTGGGAAGAGAGAGAGAGAGAGAGAGTGGGGGGGTGAAGAATACAAGCGGGGGGATCCAAACATACCTGTTGAGCGAACCTACCGAGCAAGGAAGTAGCGCGACGTGATGCCGCTTCGTCCTTAATATTGTCTTTACTAAACTGGCGCAGCTCCTTCTGCCAACTGTTCATGCACGCGTTAAGGTCAAAGCGGAAACCGAACTGTGAGGCCTGCTCGACACAGTAATTGACATATTCGACCATGTCCCAATCCCGTGGCTTGGTAGAAGTGAGGTAGGAAGAATATTTGGTGCTAATGTCGGAATGAGAAGTAACAGATGGAGGAGGTGGTGGTGATGCTGGAGTCGACATAGTTCCGAGTGAGGGGAAGGTCGCGTTGTTGGGGAGTTGGCGAGGCAAGGCGCGGGTGGGGTGAGCTGGTTTTTATTACTTTGTTACTTCGTGTCGCACGTGATAGGTAGCCAAGACCCGCACCCATTTTGGGAACCAACAGCATTGCCCCATTCAGCTGGTACAGCAGATAAAATTCCACGATTTCTATTTGAAATTGAGATTCGGATCACTCGTAATAGCAGGTTTGTGGCTTTATTGGCATGGTATGATACCCATCTTGTAAGGGACTCTGCGCAAAAGACTCCAGAGTCTTTTTCCGCGCTGACGAGAGGATCGGCGCCAGGTTGCCGGGAAAATGCGCAAACAACCTTAAATGGGTGTTACGTGGCGAGCTAAAGATGGCCAGCCCCACAAAAGCGGGGTAACGGTATGTACTTAGGGTGTAGGGGTAAGTGAGAAGACACCACTCTGCCAAGGTTACGTGAAGGGTGTCTTCTCACTTACCCCTACACCCGAAGTACAAGGCCCTGGTATTAAGTGAGTGAACAAAATTGGGCGTTGACAGGTGAGAATCCGTTCACTCACTAAATCCCAGAGCCTTGTACAGAGGCGCCCAAGAAAGGAGTCAGACAAAGTTAAGAAGGGAGGTTTTTGACCCACTTAAAGACAATAGAGACTTTTAGCCACGGTTGTGAAAGGCAACGAACAAAAAATTATTAATTCCCAGGACTATGCTGCATGTGTTTGCCTCTTGGCGCGCATAAGGGCTCACAAGTACTCTGAGAAGGAAATCATAGGCATAAGGATTGAATATATCTCCCTGCGTACCTCTTGCAATGTCTTGGAAGTCTTAGGAACAAACAATTTTCTTGTTCGTTGATGGCTGAAAGACTCTATGTGCCGGTCGCCTATAACACACCCCAAAGTTCTAAATATAGGAAATTTGAAACATAGATTAGATAGCTCTGGTGATTATCTACAGAGTAACTGTTTTGGGTTTCTGGATTTCTTAATTTGAATTTGGGTTGATAGATTTCCTAGCTGGTTGGTTTTGGTGTAAGAGGTCTTCAATGTCCGCTATGAAAAGTGTCCTAAATCGGGTCAATATCATAGGGTTATGGTAAAATACTGAGGGTTAGGGGACCGGGAGTCTAGAAGGCAGGTTTTTTTCCCTCAAGAAGACATTAAGTCTTGAGAAAAACGGTTTATATGACCAAAAAACCATTTTTTGGCCCTGGGCTAATATCCGCGATGGTAGGTTTATCGCTACAGACCTCATAATGTAGTTGGGGAAGGTTATTAGCGCTCCAGTTCAAGGTGTCCCGCGCCAATAAGTGTTGCCCGCTCCGGTCTCACTTCGGGTGATTCCTGCATAGACTTGCATTTCCAAAACCAGTCCAGCACATGCAGGACCCAGGACTACCTCGCTTCCTCGCGATGCATTCTGGTGTGAAGATATATCTTTCTTCTTTTCCACAGGGCAGTTGAATACATGGAGTCATCTATATTTGAAATGCCAGATGGGGTTTATAATCGTCCATTCCTTTGAATTGTGAACTTTTGCAGATTCATTTTGCTGCTCACAACTCGAAATAGAAACTCCCCACACTCCCAAGAACATCGCCACACATGTGTACGTCTCCTCCTCTATATGCACACCCAGATTACGGGCCTCAATAAAGGCCCTTAGCCGGCGGCTCAAATCTATTGTTTGCCCATCGCTCTTCCAACCTGCCGGTTGTTGTTTGCAAATATTCACCACAGTGTAGGCAGTTAGCCAACCGTTTTCTAACGATATTTATCGATCTATCCAAGATTTTTGCAGTTTACTCCCGCTAAAATAGCTCCATGCATTGTGTGCTGTAAACAAATAGTTACCGAGTGATAGTCCGTGACCGAGTGAGAATCAATGACCGCTATAGATTAACTCCACATCCCGTGACAAGCAATGACTCGTTCGTGGGGTCTCAATAATATTCTAGCCGATAGCCCGTGAATCTTGTCATAGTAGAACACTCGACGGTCACGCACTATCACTTGCGTCTCCTACCTGTACAGCCCGTTCGAAAAGTACTGGCACCCCCGGTCAAAAGTATGAGGGTGCTTCTTTTTCTAATTCTCCCATCACTGTGACTATAATAACAGAGAGCTACAATATCTTCATTACGGCCATACCTATCACTTTTGAGTATGCGCAGGAGAAATGGTTGTTGGTCGGTTAGAATTCATAAACGACACAAAATAGTAGGGTGCCAGGACTTTTCGAACATGGCTGTACGTACAGCCACCCACCAAAAGCGTTCGTAATTCGGATTTAATACGACATGTTCGGCTCAAGTCGCGCAATTATCAAACTGTGTATTGAAATGTTCAAAATCTTAGCCCATTAGTACCTAATGGTGGCTAACATCAATATTAGATGTTCACGGTGTTTTTACTCTCTGTTATTAAGTTTCTATAGTTCTATAGATACATTTGAGTTCTTTAATTCAGTCCTGCAAGCCACATTGAGAACTGACCATCTCTTATACGAATCACGAAGACTTTTGAAAAGTAGCTATAGGTCTGTCTAACCCGTAAAAGATTCCGGGTCATCAAGAATACCCTCCCCTTACCGCTTCCCTAACCAAGCCCCCAGGACCTTTCCAGCCTACCAAGGAGGACTACCAGAAGGTCTACAACGAAATTGTAGAGTTGTTGGACAGCAATGATGAATACGATGATGGTTCTTACGGACCAGACTCCAAACTGACACTACCCAAACCTAGTATAATTGATTACCACGCTCTTGTAGGGGTAGCTCGGTGCACTATATGTTGATAAAGGTACTTCAGTTGCTCAATTTGGTAGGGAGACCATCATTATGAATAATCATCATGACATATCACTCGATCCCCAACGTGTTATCCTTAGTAAACAGAATATGCTGCCCACCCTAAAGCTGGTGAAGCTTTATCATCAATTAATCAATTTCACGCCCAAATTCTAATCCACTATTATAGGAGATGCGAAGTTAAACCAGTATGTCGAGAATTCTTTATTCCTCGCAATAATTATTGTCGCTTAAATCTATTACCAATGTGCTGTTGAACTACTTCATTCATAAAATTATTATATGTAATGCGCATTTGCTTTGGGCAGATATACCAACGGCTCATATACAATACGTCCAGCAATACGGACAGGTATCAAATATAGATCTCCTCCCACCCCATACAGCGACCGAAATGATCTATGAAAAATTTAAAACAGGGGGGGGGGGGGGTGAAACCGTAAGGCGGGATCACTAGCCGATCTCAGCAACTATATTAAGTTATCAAGGACCGGGTTTCCGATCAAAAACCAGGCCCTAAAATCTCCACTATACTCGCTTTCGCCACCACCGCCGCTCTCCCCTCTTACATCTTCTTGGTCAGGGTTGTCAGGAGAAGAATAGGTCTCCTATATTGCTACAATATTTCTTTTGTTAGCAGTGATGTTTGTTTGATCGTTTGGCGGTTTCCTTTGTAAAGTTTGGGAGGGGATAGGTTTTGTTTATGCCATAGGGAGTCCCTGCATGCAACATTCTTGTACCTAGAATCGAATGAAATTATGAGTTAAAAAAAAAGAAAAAAGAAACCGTAAGGCGGGGAGGGTCTCACAGAATCATGTAATTAATTATAGACAACAATGATATAGGGGGATCTATATCCTAGTTATATGATTTGCGGAGTGCAAGTGTGAGATCGGCATAGGTAGGTACCGATTAGGTTACCGGAAAATGGAGCTGCCATGGCCATGGCCGTGGCTCCGTTTTTACCCCTACAACCGTAGTACAGTATCCTATTATTATTCTTATAACTGATACATGCATGAAGCCCATAGGTTATGGCAAAACCTTGGACCTTCCGCTCTCCGAAGGCAAGGGCATGAAGTACAGTATCCTGAATACACCCGTGATAGCATGACTATACACAACGTTTCTCTGATCACACCAACCTCATGTAGCTAGTGGATCATACAGTTCTTGGACACAACCGTCCTCGCCGAAATTGACAGTTTACTCAGCTCTCAATTCTTTCACCAAGCCATGAAACTGTCTGAAATGAAATATATACCTCAGAGACCTCGGATTCCAACATATAACTCCATTCATCAAATATTGGGGGAGCCCTATGGCTTTAAGACCCCAAATCAAGGTCTTTATAATTACCTACACCCGTATTTTTTCCTTATCTTCAATTGAGCGAGTACTATATATGGTGGGTAGTGTAGCAACACGGGACCGTTCAACACTTGTCGGACCAGAATCGTAGCCAGAATAACATAGGCAGTACCGCAGTTTGTAGTAAGTACTAGGCCAGGTGGGAGTTCAACAAAACAAAGACGCAACCTAATACGTCGAATCTTAATACTTAGTATACAATCCCGGGGAAATTATCGATAGCGCAAGCAAATAAATACATTCAAACTTAGAGACAGATACCTCAAGGTAAATAAGTAAAGTTCTAATCCTCCGTAGTCATAGGTGCTATAAAGACACCTACATGCTTACCTCCTCCCCTGGTGAACTCTCCATATGCAAACCTGGATTCAGATTGATCCAGCTTTGCCAGGCGGACCTCCATGGTAGCCCCTCTTAACTCCCCACATAACCCCCTTGCATCGCTTGCATACAAATGTGACCACATTGCAGCCATACAGGTGGGTGCATGACCCTCTTTTTTCTTTCCATGTCGAGGTCCCCAGTATAGTAGCAGTATCACGATCGTAGTGTATAACAAGATGCCAATCGTAATCACGAACATCGGCGTAGAAACATCTACTTTATCTCTCATTACCACCGCCTTTGCTTCAATCTTTCTTGGAACCCCCAGATATTCTAGTAACTCTGCCCGATGTAGTTCTATTCCCATTGCATAGAGACGGCGAAAGACCTCCTCGAATGCTCGCGGTAAAATTGATTTGTCCGGAACTTTGTTGAGAATCCTTACTTGTGGATTGAATGCCGCAAGGTGTGAGTTATACCACAGCAACTTCTCACTTTCCGAACTTGATATAATTGCATATTCAACGCTTATATTAAGGAATGTAGTCGTGAGCTCTTCGATTCTTCCTGAGTGGAGACTATTTAATTCTGTAGGCGACAAAGGTACAACATCTTGGATTCCCTGGACATTCCCTTCAGAGTCTACTGTCGCGGTGAGGTGTACGCTCTCGTGGGAAATGCTACAACGGAGTAGTGAGATACTCGTTTGTGGGATAGTGCTGTTATAGGAGGTTTCGAGGAGTTGCATCCGGGCGAGAAAAAATATGTTTGGGCATTGCGGGCTTAGTATAAAATCATCTCCCAGAGGAAACCTCCACAACGATGGCTTTTCTTCACCTGGTAGCCCATTGATCAAATCACCCTCTTCAATGCGTGGCCAGCAAGGGTCGGCTGCGGTGAGGGCGGCCTTCTGTTCTTCCTGCATGGCTTCTAAAGGGCATGCTTCTGTCGTGTATGTATTATTGGAAATGGAAACGCAGTAGGATGTGATATCGGTGGCGGGGACATACGAGCAGCCGACTTCCGCTCCAAGTCCAAGGGTCTTGGCGGTAATTGTTTCAAACCCAGTATTAGGATTGAGAGTGAATGGAAGGATATAATATTTATCGGTAGTCCAAATAGGCCGTTGAACCTTGCCGGATAGAGTGCCCGATAAGGTGTAATGGATGTCCAGGCCGTTCATATCGCTAAAGTTACCCTTAAATCTGGGACTTCCAAGCTCTTCCGCTGGGAGTATGATATTTGAAGGGGCAAAATTTGGCGTGAATATGCCGGAAAGTGCGACGGAAAGTACGTTTGAAAGTAATATTGAAACCGCCAATCCACCAAGAGTGAAGTCCCCAGAACGGAAAGAGCGAAAGATCTGGAAATGTGGAGGAGACTGATCATAGTCAACGGAAAGAGTCGTTTTACTATTTGCGCCGTGCCCACGGTGAAGGAGCGTATAAGGTCCAAACATGCAATAATAACTCCCAAGTGTTACCAGAAGAGGCTCAATGATGGTTCCTAAAAGTGTTGGGAGGTATGAAAAAAGGATTTTATAGCGAAATGAATTTGCCGGGGCAGGTGAAAATAGTCCTAGTTTTCGGTTAGAAGTGATTAAATCTTAGCATAATATAAAACTCGACTGAATGCTGGCTACAATAACGGCGGGTTCGGTGGATAGCTTACCATTATTCGCCTTATCGCCGGCATACACCGAAATAGTCAAGACCACCATCGATATAAAGAAACTCGCAAAAAACACCCCCGAGTAGAAGTTAGTGGGCCAGGTATCTTGATTCGCTGCGCTTTCCGAACCATCGAGAACGACAATCGGTACTGCGTCAACCGTTTCTATTAATTCAACTCGCGGTCCTATATTTGGTTCTAGTACCAAATGGTATCGCGCTCCATTGTTCGCTAGCGCACTTTTTAACTTCTTCATCCTTTGAAACTCTGATTGTTCCAGCTGTCTGCTGAGAGCAGGACTTCTGTGAAGAATCGCTAGAGCGCTAGCTAGACTATTGGGCTCTCCGTCCAAATGACACTGACGACCCAAGACCATCAGCAACACGGCTAGCATTGCAATTACAACAATCACGCCCTGTGAGCAACGGCACCACACTTCATTCACCCCAAACCCCGGCACCCAGACATCTGCCGTTATCACACTCGGAGCTCGATGGTTTGATTGTCCTCTTAGCCACTTGTCCGTACTTAGCATTGCGAAAACAAGTTTGAAAGCAGATCTGTACATCTCAGCAAGTTTTTCCGGCTCGAACAGTGTCTCCAACGTATCATTGCTTTGAGAGTATAAGGCAAGTTCTGGACATAGAGAGTTGGACCTCACACGTGGCTCATACTTGATGCCTCCGAAACGTCTCACTGATTGGCCGGCACTATCTGCCGGGCTCTCTGGGAGAGACCCGAATTCGAAATCTATGAAGCCGTCATCACCAACCACTGCTAAGCCCAACCCATAACTAGTATAACCATCGTTGAAGTTTTTAAAGAAACTGTTGATGTTGGAGGTGGTGATATCCGTGTCGAGTGGGATCCTTTTACCGGCCATGTCGATATCGTGAACCGCTCCGGAAGGCATGAGCACCGTTGCATTCACGTTGGATTCATAATAATGAGGAACGCAAATGATCGCAGTCCACCGGAGCGGAAGCATTGACCTTGTGACTGTAGAACTTTCCCATGGTCTTCCAGACGCCCAAATGTACACAGCTGACTCGTACATACTGCTGTTGGTTCCATTTATTGCCCAGTCATAGATCGGTAGGGCAAGATTATTGTAGTCTGTTCCGGGCGAGAAATACCAAGCTCTGTTGTTAAACTCCTCCGAGTTGATTTCATTGGTAGAGAAGCCAGGAACCGTCTCTTGAAGGCGCCGCATGAGTGTAGTGTCATTATATTCTACCATACCGGGGTCCCATAATCGCATAGAATAGCCTAAAAGACTCGAGGTGAGGTTATAGCCAAGTATGCCACTTTCTCCTACTGTTATTGGGCTCCTATCTGCTTCCTCACATTCTAGGTCGGCTTCATACATAAGGGTGGGTCCTGTCCATTGATGTTCGGACGAGCGTTTTTCTTGCCTGGAGGTTCCGTTGTTGGTATCAACGCCAGTATTGCCAAAATTCCATGGTTCAAGTGCATAATCTTCAGTCGTAAATGCAGGCAGTGATGAATTAAGCCACACGTGCATGTAGGCCAGGTGATAGAGACTGGCGGAGTAAAGGGCAACATCTGGCTCTAAGTCCTTGTACTTGTCCGTCGGGCGTGACCAATTTATAACTGGATAGGTCACATTTTTTGTCAAGGGCAAATGGACCCTAGTGTCGTCGAAAATACCGGCAGTCATCGGAGTAAGCACCACCGAGCTTAATAAAAGTATAATTGATGACCCAACTACATTGAAATGCCTGCAAAGCTCGTCAGTTTAACGATTAAGGAGGCATGATTGAGAACGAACCGTTTATATGCCGCCCGGAAGGGAACGAAAGGCGGGAACATATACGAGTACTCAAGAAAAAGCGAGTCCTCTGCTACAGCACCCCCGGGCTTGCTAAGTTGAAACCATGGTTCCATGCGCATACAATCGTGGTGAATGAGTGCACAAAGAAGCCCAAAGAATACCGCGAGGATCGTTGGAAGTAAAACATAAACAAACACAGCCCCCGCCGACGATGCATCAGGTATGATGAACCCATCGTTTAATGACCCGCCCACAAGAGGACATCCGTCAGGCGAGCAAACATATATTAGAACTTCAAGGCCTGCAACGAGTACTAAACACAAAACCACAAAGAATAAAAGAAAACGAAACCGAATTGGCCAAGGACGCCAGTTCGAGCAGATGGGTGTCTCTTGCGACTGAAGCACTGAAGAATATCTCGTTTGCGTTCCCATCGTAACGGCCCAAGCAGCGAGATATAGAAAGTGTGGCTAGAGTGTTAATATATCCCAAACCCCCTCACCTCTACTTTATAACGTCCTGACAAGAGAGTTTGTGCCTGTAGAGTGGCCATTGCTGTCTCATCTGCAAGCGGGATAAAACAGCCGAGAGTGCATACATACACATATACCGGTTATGTGATCATGGGCTGATGATGAATGATGATTGGTATAGGTGGAAGATGGTGGGGGGGGGGGGGCAGGGAATGTGGGGCTTGGCCAGGACGATACTATGTAGGTACCTACATGTACTGCCTCTCGCTGGGGGGGGTTTTTGGCCAACAAGAGAAAATGAATAGGGCTTGGCTGTTTCTCTTTATCCATCCATCATCACCCCGTGACAACAATAACTACTCCGTTTCCCTGCTCAGCGAGATCCCTACATGTATTGACTGGCCGCCATCAAGAAATATTTGTATGTGAGTCTCGCTGAGTAGGAATCTACCTATGAATCGGGATTCTATGCATATGTACCTACCATATCTGTATGTAGTTATAAAGTGATATATGATACATGTATGCGTTAATACGATCGACAACATATGATCCATGTATCATATGCATGGCCAAGATAAGGTTACATGTATGTTCGAGGTCGACGGTCGGCGCGGCAGGTGACACCGACCGGGAGACGCCGAATGGGAGTAGACCCGTTAAAACACTTTTCTTCGTATTCGATTTGAGGATTGAATTACATGGTTTATATATTGCCAGGTCAGGCAAAAAAAACACATACATACTTACATGTATCTTGGTTTATAAATTAAGTAAATCCCTAAACCCACTGGGTACTTGTAATTCTATTACTCGACTGCTCGCTATATTTCCTTACGTAACTCTTGGCAATCCAGTGCGGTGTCATTTGTGTGCCCGCCTCTCGGAAAACTCCAACCTCTCGTTATCTTACCCTATGAGTAGGCCAGGCATATGTACTCGTAAACGAGTACATACACGGTAAAGTTTACACAAAGGAATATCTACAGCCTGTACATGTAGGTACTTGTCTACCCTCACTCGACCAATACTGCCCATGAACTATTACAGACAAAATTCAACAATTATCCACCTTATACTAATGCGTATGATTCAATTCAATCAACAAAATGTATTCGTCAAGTGATAGTACGATCGTACTAAGGTATCGATCGCTCTGAAGATCATCCCTTGGAACACCTTGTGCTTAGAGAAGTAAGCACATGGGTATGTTACCGCAAAAATGGTTGTATTGAACATATGTCACAGCCGCGGATTCGTCCGTTAATTCGCTGTATTTGCATATAGGAATTGCAATTGGAGACGATAAGCGCCTCGAAAAGCGATTGGGAACTACAATCGACCCAACCAGAAAACCCTAAGCATGTTCCAAACTGGAGCTCTGCTTACCTACAAAATCTCCTCCGAAGTGGGTTTGTGTATTGAGTGGATGGAGATATATATCATGCTCCCTGTGGCTTAACACGCTCCCTGCCCTCCGAAATTTTGATTTTCAAAGGAAAGAAACCATTAATCGTGTAATATCTAATTACGCCTTAAACAAAAGGCGGGCGATTCTTCACCTCATCTCAAGGACTGGAAAATCAAGGTTTAGCATATTTACCGACAACCGGCGAGCCCACCAACCCCCATATCACCTAACTCCTCTAGCTAGTTCTATCTCTACAGACCCGGGAATCACAGTATAACTGGATTTGAAAACTATTGCGATATTCGATATCATTCGCAAGATCCAAGCTTATTGCATTTTAGCAGACTCCTAAAATAACACATTTTTCCCGATCAAACAATATATGTGACACATGAAAACCAAGACCGTCGACACCCCAGAATTCTAGTTCCGTTTCTCTTGTGCCAACACTGAAATTTTTCCAGACATCAGAGGCAGGCCTCAAGATGCATCAATAGCTGACACACCTCATGTGATACGTATGCAGGCTGTGACCAATCGATTATCTGTTGCTTCTCTAAAGTCTTCTATAGTCAGGGCCTAGGCATTGGTACCCCTAAAGGGTTTTTTTAAAACCAAATGAGATACTCAATAAGTAACGCATGAAAGATGGATATCATATACCAATTTTCGAATACCATGCGTAATAGTACGCCCTCCAATCTATAGGGCACCAATCTCCAGAATCATTCCTTACGATTACCCCTCATGTTACTCAGGCGAGGGTCCCTAATACCTGTAGGAAAGCTCTGGGTATTCACATTTACTGCAAACTACAACTAGCAAAAATGACAACTCCAATACCGAGTACCTCTCCACGATGGTATGCGAATTTTCACCAATAGGTTACTTAATGTGCACCACTTACCCCCATCGATATCTAATCATCTTAGGGGGCAAAATCAGAAAAGCACAATGTGGGACACCCCAGTACTGAAAAATCGATCAGTACACGAGGCTGTATTCAGCTAGTCAATGAACGTACTAACACCGACCAGGCCTTATACGAGTGATATTTTGTGTTCCGGTCCTGAGGTGTCATTAATTAAGAGTTACGAGATATAATGGCATTGAGGGGTGGGGGTTTTTAATTATCCAACGGCATCGCTTGTCTGAAATTTATTATGCGAAGCACACCTTCAATTTTGTCACTCTCATACAATATAAATAGATCGAGAGTGTATATACTGAATTAAAACCACCTAATGAGTAGATCAGTATCGTACGTTAATCAGTACTGCAGTGTGAAGTCAAATTGTATTTTAGGCGCGGTCAGGCGGTACACTAGTTACAGTTCTGAACACCGGTGGCAAAAAATCAATGTCGCGCATGAGAAGCGATCGGTAATTCCATTATTTTTTTTTTCTTTTCTCTTTCTTTTTCTTATGTAACTTATTAGGGTAGGTTCGATCCGGCGAGTCGGCGATCAAGTCTCGATTTAAGACAGGGTAATCAGAATCTTGGTTCCATTTATGCCTCACGGGCTACACTAGAGTAACAACATGCATCGCCCTGCATGCGCAGCGCATTTAGCTACAGCTACAGCCGCAACTTGATATGCCGCATCTCAATACGCCGAATCCTTTACTGTCCCGTACGAACTCGAAATCCTCTAGGATTTTTTTTAAAATCTTGGCAATCCGACATGCATATCGAGTTGCGACTGTAATTACCCATGCCACTACGGGTAGAAAATGTCTTGAAACCGTACCCAGGTTATCCTTTATCACGCCTGGCCTCCCCCCCCCCCCCGGTCCCGCACAGATAGATATAGAGTCTATCATATTATCGTGGGCTCTACCGACTCCGACCTGCATAATCAAGTCCGCATCCAGTGAGCCTAAATGCCATACCTAGCTTTACATACACCGCAATGGACAATATCAAGTTGTGAAGCAAATCCTATCACGGCCCGAGCCGTCACGAACTAGATCACCGTCCCTGCATTCACCGTCATTCCGGTATGTTATCCCAGTCCTCCCGCAGCAGGCGAGGACCTCGTTGATGACTATAGCCTAAGGTGGAATAGCGGCTACTAGGAGGTGGAAAGTGGTGTTGCAGGGGGAAGAACTGTAAGTTTCATTCTGTACTGAACCGAGTTTTCTTAAATCAAAGCACTGGAATATGAAGATTGGGATTGGGGACAGGTTTGTGGTTTGTATGTAATTCTCCCCGTTAAATTGAGTTCGACATGATATCAACATGTACAGTTCCAGAAACGCGATTTTCGTTTATCGACCGCAATTCCCAAAATAGAGTTAGTCAAGTCTTTCAGTGTTTCGTTTGACCATAGATTTTGTAAAGGCTACGTACTAAACTTTAGGGTCTAATCGGAACCATTACCTGCCTATGCCTTCCTGAGCGCAGAGATACATAACTCCACTACATACCCTAATACTGACCACCCCGGACCCCCTATATATATCCGCGTACCTTTTTTGCTCGTGATCTATCGTAGCCCCTCCGTTCAATTTCTATCTTGACATTCAAAATCGGTGGACTCACGTACACGCACCCCTAGACCAATAGGAACTTTGCGGGGGGGGGGGGGGTAATATAAATACTTACTCTTGAGCCCCCCACCATGGCAGAATATTCTGTTTATGAGCTAATAAATATAATGCTTGGTTCCATGGCGGTACCGGTACTCACTATCCTCTTTTCCGGCGGCCACCACCGCCAAATGTTAATCTGGCCCGTTTATGAAACCGCGGCCGGTGAAACACGCAAAATGGAAGGCACTTGGCTATCTGGACCTCGTCTAACACTGGTTCGTGCATATATATAGAGGGGGTTATGTTTAAAGTATTGTGAAATGTCTGAGTCCTCAGTTTTTGTATCTGTCGCGGGGGACCTTGGGGGGGGGGGATATATCCCTGGCCCTTAATATTCTCTTCTACTTTAATTTCCTCACCCACAACCTTGTCCAGACGTCTCTGTCATATCCGCGAGATAGTGTGCGATTATACATACATCCTATCATTCCGTGTAGGTTCCCCATACCCAGTTTGCTGCTATAATCTAGGTACGTCTCTTTATGCCTTACAATATTCTTATTTCCGTGGAAGCGATAACTGCACTTCGATCTTTTACATATCCTGAATTCCTGGTTAAGATCCCTGCCTTTCCCGACATATGCGCGTCAGAATGGGTGTGGTCTATCCGATTATATATATTTCTGGAACGTTTAATATATTGTCAATATGTAAACATGACCGGACCGTTTCTGTGGGTTCTTGCAAGGGCCGGCCTAGCGTTAGAGCGTGGTTCGGGTTGAGCTGGTGTTTCCCAGAATCGAGTGAAACAGCAAGGTTTAGGCTCGGCCAGGCCAATTGCAGAATCAGAATTCAGAGGTTTTAGTTGTCTACGTATAGGTACATACCGAATAAGTGTGGCATGGTCTCGGTGTTAACTAACGTCACCTATTGGTCCCGGCGCCACTCGTGTGTAAACCCTCTCAACCGCAATCTGCGTACTTTGAGTAGCCGGATCAATATCTCCGAGCGACTCCACAAGCCCAGTTCCCCACTTTCATACAAGGGAGCAATAACAAATATACCGCTCTCAACGGATATATGGACCCTGAGTGCATCAACTGAGTAATATCCTGCTTTAGCAGAGCTGGCGGTGTGCTGTAAGATCGACCCCTTACGTATACTGGCTTTATATTTATACGTGCTTCAGGTATACATCGATGATGATAGTATATAACCTTCGTTATTGCATTGCTAGAGTTAAAAGTAGTTTACAGGGGGCCCTCATATCTTGGTCATGATGCTTGTAGTAGAAGTAGGCCAATGCATGGCCAGGTGCTAGTTTGGGTCTAAGGTTATTGATGATCGTTGACCTATCCCCTTGTACAATTGTTAGATCCTGAACTCATCACTTATAATTATTACCCACCGCTGGACATACTTGCCACCATCGCGGTGGAAACATTTACCCAGGGCCTATTAATCTTTCAATGCTGGCTGACAGCTTTTCCATAAATAGCTATATACTTTGCTTGGGCTATATATATATATATATATATCAAACGAGAGGTTACTAGCGCCGTAATCATTATTATACTTTCCCGAACCGTGAGCTCCAAATGCCACAGAGCCTTTTTACAGGCCACGCCTGTTAGTCAAGGCCCGAAACATTTGCTAGTCCAGCACCTTTCTCCGTAATCGTTTCCGTTTGTTCACAGATAATAGTAAGAGATGTTAGCTCCCAGTCTAATTCCTAGATCGCAGCTTCCCGACCCCTTACCGTGCTTGGGAACGTCCTGCGACTAGGATCATACCTTTAGCGGAGGTGATGTTAACCGTGAGGAAGAATAGCCGGCCATCCTTCAGATTTTGCGGATACTCTTCCTAGCGTTGTAGACGGATTTGATAGGAGTGATACTACGGAGCAGATGTTTTCTATCTCAATACATTGTGAACAGTAGTCTACATTGATATAATCGACTTTGCTCACTATCACACTTCCTTATAGCTGTAGAAAGCGACTAACACCAGAATATAATCTTACTTGATTACTCGATCGAGAAGTGGGACTGTAATTGATGTCTCCAGAGTTTACCATGTATCTAGGGTTAGGGTCCTGAGTGACCACCCCCTAGCACCAGGCCGTCCCTCCGTGTGCCAATCAGGATTAGACAGATCTAGACCTAAGTACATACCTAGGGTGCTTCACGGACGCCCATCTTGAATGAACCAGTTTTATGGCCCCAGAACACACATTTACACTTATTCATCAAATTTCTCGTCACTGGTGCCAATGATAGGGGGGGTAGGTTTTAATATTTTGAGAAATTAAAGGTATGAATCTATATATATAGAGTGCTGCCTGGGTAGCTTCATGGCCACTCACCCTTATTTAATTAAGGGCTTAGGGTAGACTCTTTGCTTAGTAGAGAGTCAATGTGATAGAGGGAAAGAACAGGGAGGAGAGTAATGAGCGTGGCTAAGTGTAGTGACAAAAGAAACCGTAGTAGGAAAACACTACAGAACTGCCACCCCAGGCCAATAAGTGAAGGGCAGCACATGCCTAATGTGATTCCCCCACCACAGCTAATTACCTGCATATTGAGGATAGTACGCTTCGCACTTTCTTTTTTTTTTTTTTAAAAAACAAAAAAAAAAATCACCCCCCACCTTACTATATACTGACTCATCATATCCTCCCTCCTTGTAATGAGCTTCCTCTGGTTATTGAATATAGAGCTCTTCAAATGCTAGCACTGAAATACGCATTCCATGATACCCTACATTTCAAACCCATGGAGATTCAAAACTACCCCTACACTTCACCACTGAACGAGGGGTTCTCAAACTACAGGTCTTCATAGTTTTTCCAGATACAGAGGGCCGGGACTCTTCCCGCGAATACTATGATTTTACCGATCTTGGCATTTCGCCATTCTGGTATGTTCGAGGTCTACGTCTGCTATAAACCTTGTCTCTTGATGTGGTGCAGGAAGGGCAAATTCTCTCTCCTCCTCTTTGTTTTAATTTTGTGTCATGGACCACCTTTGATGAGCTTACACATTTCCGCACATATAAATTCACACCGACTAATTAGAGGCTTTTATTTTGTCAACATCGAAGTGTTCACCTACTGCCCCACTAAGGGTGCACCACCCCGCCTAGCCCCATGTTGTCTTGGCAGGACGTGTGGATCGAGAGCACCACTTGATTTGAAAGACATGCAAAATAGCGAGTTACTTTAGGACGCGCAGGTAGCTTATACACCTATAGCCATATATATAGCGCTCTTCCTTAGAGCTCACAAGCCAAATCGCTGGCTCAAGGGTCGTAAACATGGGTCCTAAAAAGTTTAGGTAACTGACACGAAAACCTCCCCTACTCGAACCTACCAATATTACTCATGCGGCGCCTACTCCATGGTTATAATCAACACCATCTGCCTGCCCTCCGGGAAAGCGCCACACTCGCGCTGCGAAGGCGAGAAGCCTGAAATATCAAACAAATTTAGTTTTTTCAAAGAGCTCTAAATAACATCTCCACACCCCATCCCCCATGTTATAGTACCAGTCTCGTACGCGTTTCTCTTGTGATCCTTTAGTATAATCACCAGGCCAACCCCCGCAGCAAACAATCACGTGAGAATGTCTGGGCGCGCCATGAATTGAATAGTTGGGCACTCCAAGCCCCGCTGCAGAAGCGAAATCTGACTAGCTTCTTATATACATGTAGTCTTCTCCTGAGATCAACTGCGTTAGATGCCGCTGGTGATTCCTATTGCAGCGGAAGCTAGTCCGTAGAATAGCTACAGGTGGAAGAGGAACTTAGCGAGGAGCGCGTGCTATATATATAACGGAGATATTATAATATATGGTGGAATTTATCAGACTAAACTCGGGGTTATGTATGTAGTGTCACTTGACATGCAGCCCATCAAGCTTCAGGAATTCATAAAGGATAGCCAATTATCAGCGTGTTTATGTGCTCCTGTGCGCCTGCCCTCATATTGCGAGGGCAAGGGGGGCGTCGAAATCTATTCTGGCTAGATTAGTGATTAATTGAGAAGTCGGCATGCATGGATTGTGTCTCTATGTTCCCTGATGCATAGGGATCAATTAGTTGCGCCTGGTTACATAAGATTAGTAGAAATCGACTTCTGGGCTAGTGAGTCATGGCACGCGTATACGTAGCTAGTATATAACTGCATGCACCTCATTCGTGCCCGGGACTTCAATTCATGAACTAGCAGAACGAGCCAAAATTAGGGCCTGAGTTCTTCATCCTTTCGATTCTAACTAGATATCTAGGAAGCCGAGGTTAGCACGCATGTGCGGACAGGTAGGATGAGTCTTTGTAGGCGGAGGTAGATGAGGGAGTTACTAAAAGTCACTATCGGTTGCATTCTAGTGAGTTAGTGTTCTGCAGTCAAGTTTGAGATTAATCCTTCTTCAGATCTACGGGTAAAGTGGCTTCTCTAAAAGTCTGAACCCTCCTGTTGCATGGTAAGGGTATGCTACTCGGGGCGTTGTCTCCCGTGGTCTGGGGGGAGGGGGGGGGGGGGGGGATTGTTAAGCTGATGTTCATATTCTGTAGGTTGCTGTACATGTTTGGTGGATTTTTGTGAGCTCGGGGGAACTTTGGTAAGAGGAGCTGGCGGAGAGGGGGGAGGGGTGGATGCAAAAACAGGGCTTAGCAAGAGACATAAGGCCGAGAGAATAGAAGTGGACATAGAGATGAAGATCTAGATGGAGAAAAAACAGCCCAAAGAGAAAAAATGATAAGAGAGAATTCAATTAACTATGAAGAACAAGCATTACAAAAACAGGCAACAAGAGGAGAGTGAAGAAAAATAAAGAACAGATCAACAGCAAGTAAACCTAAAGACTTCGTAAACCCTAATGATAGCTCTCCGAAGTTCATACATATACGATATCGCTTTTCTTGGTTCGAATCACGGGTTAGCCTGCGATCGGATTCTTCAATCCAAACGCGGCCCATGAGGAGCACACTACCAATAATATTTCTTAACTGATGACTTGATACGATTAATGATGTAAACAAAAAAAAAAAAACTGATGACTTGGGCTTGTTTTGTTCCTCGGCCCTCTTCTTCTTCTCTGACCTCTCCTCGGACTGTCTGGCCGCCTTACACCTTGGACATTCATCACCAGTCTTGATGTACTTGGTGGGATGAGCCAGGCACCTCTCGACATGACCTTTCTTCTCACAACGAGAAAGCATCATACTTTTCTGGCATTTCGGGCTTAAGGGCGGAAGGTGTTAGTTATCTCGAGGTAATTAAAGACTTTTTAATAAATACAGAGGAAAGCATTAGTTACCAGTGATGAAGCCGCTTGATGGGGGATTTCTTAGCTGGCATTTCCTTCGCGGAGTGTTTTATTACCTGTTTATTTCTGTCTCAGTATGTGGAATTAGCAATGAATATAAGTTGATCAATTGAGGCCGGAAAACTTGTTTAAATAGGCCCGGTTCCACTCCAACCGGGTACATTCTTCTTTCAAGGAACTACATTTATTTAACAGAGAGGGGATACCAAAGAACTTACGTCTAGTCTCTTTCAGACAGTAGGCATACCCATCATGCCACCAGCCAGTTGTGTGATACCTTCTATCCTGTGTCTGATTTACTAGGGATCCATCATATATTACATATATATCTATATAGATTTGATGCTCATTCTTGCAACTTAATCTCCAATAGGCATGTGTTGAATTACTGCGCTCGCAGTACTGTTTACTTTTAATTTCTCTCGCAACGACATGTAGTTTTGTAAGGAATGTGCTCCGGATCTACATTTTATTTCCAACCTTTGAAACTTCCCTTAATTTACTTTCAACTTTTGAACCACCCATGCACTAGTTTTGAATGAAAATCTGGCCCTTGAAACCGAACTTTTAAGGTTGAATGCCCATCCAGAACTATAGCGGGCGTGCGCATCTTTGAATGTTGCACTCAAGTTTGTACGTAGACCTATCATAGCTGCTGGCCATGGCCCCCAATTTAATTTCACTGAAGCAGCCCTCAATATATATACAGCAGTAGTAAAATCCCACTTTGAACGACCTATTTAGTCACAGTTGAACTGCGCCGCAGCCCGATTATCTGTTTCAACTCCTAGCCCCATATTGCTCTTCATCCGCTTAACTATATAACTTAGAACGCGTACGGCCTGTTTCTTCTTTCTCTCTTATGTTTGCCAAGGCCCAGCAATTTTCTTAAGCTAAAATACCATATCAAATACCTTCTTTCCTACTTCCCCACTCTCTAGAATCACACACACAACAGACATCCTTCTTCGACTGTGAAAACAACACCCTCCGGTACCACACTCCTCGATCAACAATACGAAAATAATATAAATAGTCACCTCAGCCCCAAAGGCAGTAACTCAATAGATACTTCTTCTGAATGCCTTCACCGTATACAATGAGGACCAAGCCTCTCCTGGATGATACGAAGCAAGGTTCGAGTCAGCCCCCATCTCCCCTTGCCTTGACTCTTCCCGCAGCCCCCCCTCCACAATGTGAACCCTTTATGCTACACCCCCTTTCCACCTCACCCTGTTCGGAGTCAGCTAACAAAGTTATCTCACAGCTCCTGTCATTGAAGTGAAGACTCCTACTCTATTACCCACCAATGCCTCACCCGCCGGATCTACCCACTCCGCCGGATCCACTGATTCCACTGGGTCCACTGATTCCTTCTCCAGGTTTGCTTCGCTGCTTACCAGAATCCAACCAGAGACTATAATTTCTATGGCTCTTCGCACCCATCAGGAATGGTCGGTATCGCCTTCGACTGAAAACGTCACCTGTACTTTGATATCTCCTCCACTATGTGGGTCCTTCAACTTGGTTCATGTTTTGGTTTTCTCCGATGGTGCTAAGTGGGTTCTACGACTTCCTTCAGAGAGCCGGGATGGATCTAGTGCCCGCCGTTTAAAGTCAGAAGTTATGACCATGCACTTTATCCGTAAAAACACCACAATTCCAATCCCTGGCATCATTAGCTTCGACCCTACAAGCGAAAATGAGCTTTCCTCGCCGTACACCATCATGGGGTTCGATGAGGTCACCCCTGTGTGTAAGATCTGGTTTGATGAGACTGGCCCAACCCCTCTCGAAGACCGCAGACATAGGATCTTGGACACTATTGCCGCCGCCATGTCACAGCTAGCGCAATTCTCATTTGATAAAATTGGAATGCTTGAGTTTGAGCAAGATCCCCGATCGGATTTGTTTGTTTCGCCTACCGTTGGCCCACTAAATATCCTTAATCAGCAGGCAGAGATGGAGCAGCATGCCGCGGAGGCGGATACTGGTGCTGTCTTCAAGAACATTGGGCCGTACGATAGCTCCCGGGACTACTTAAGCTCCTTGCTCGATGACCAGCAGCTCCCAGATGATGCTGATTGGTACGATATTGGAATACATAAATTGGTTAGAATAATGATCGAAAATCTTCCCCTTCCAAGCCCTCACGGACAAGAATCATTCGAGCTTGCTCATCCCGACTTTGGTGGTCAAAATTTCCTTGTATCTGAGGACGGGACTCTTACCGCAATTATCGACTGGGACAACGTTCAAACTGCTCCTCAGTGGATCGGGTGCCGTTTGTATCCAGCATGGCTTACACGCGATTGGGACCCTGTGATGTATGGCTATCCCGAACAGGAATTCGAAAATTCCCCAGAGGAACTTGAAGAATATCGCAATTACTACGCTAAAAAGATGGCTTCGCTTGGCAGTGCTAGGTTTACTACCAAATCCCATATTCATGAGGCCGTCTACAACGCTGCCTTGAGCCCCATTTGCCTCGATTCTGTTGTCGGCAAACTCTTTTACCACATTTTCCCGGAGGGCGACAACCACAATTCAGATAATCTTGACCTAGGTGAGGTGTTTAAAGCGCTTGCGGAAGAGGGTTTGGGGGAGAAAATGAAGCAAAATCTCTTGCCTAAGATTCAAAATTTACTCTCACTTCCAGGAGAGTCTCCAGCTGACGTGACTTCTCCCCGGCTTTCCTGGGGGGCCAAGCTTTGGAACCTTATCCGAAAGTTGACTGGAGCCAGTTCTATCTTTTTGCCTACATTTGCTCGTCATCGCGGTATCCCAAGGGAGCCTGTTATTAAGGGATTTTTGAGAGGGCTCGGGGCCAGGAATAATGTATCCCCAGCTTGACGGCGGGTGCGAGTTTGTTGTATAAGTGTTGCCGACATAAATTTGCCGAGATTTTCTTTGTACATTTTAATTTCAGATTTGAAGATTATGAGGTGGGTGGGATAGGTAGTGGCACAGTCGAACGGCGCTGTTATCCGTCTTAATGTCTTACTTCCCGCAGGAAACCGACCCCGTAGTCCCAAACATATCTGCAACAAACAAAAGCCTTGTGGTCTATAACTATAGTTCAATTAATAAAAAAGGGAGCTTTTTATAATCAAATAAAAACAGAATTCATACTATATAGTTTTTTCTCTCTTCCTAACTAGTCTACCAGCATAGCTCGTACAAAAGATCTTGCGTTTTTATTGTTGGTTATTATCATATTGATCACAGGTTATCACTCGACATGCATGTTTCATCTACACCCAGACAACCCGATGAGAGCATAGAGACGAAGACGGAGAGGAAGCAAGGGTACGAGACAAAAGGCAAGAGTGACGGACAAGAACCGAAGCTTATAGCTATTAATAACTGGGTTTAAAAAAAGGAGTTGAACAGCAAGGGAGGTGTAGGAATGAACAAGGAACTCCATATTAAGACTCGGTTTGTTATTGCCCTTCTCTTTTGGTCGCGCCCACACTCATTTTTCTAACTCCTGAGGGGGCGCGCGTTCTGACAGAACTCGGTCAGGGTAGATTTTACTGTTCATGCTCATTAGACTAGGCCTCTAAGCCGGCCATAGGCTCTCTGAAATTATATAATGGCCGTTCAGTACCTACACTCGTCTGAACCGTGAAATTATAGCAACTAAGCTTTCGTTGTAGTCAGCGTACATATACATGTATTTATAGGTCTTCTCGAACTAGTTGCATATTCGTCCGAAGATATACGTATACGTACTGTTGTAGGAAAACACGACCACGGGTTTGAATTTTTAAGGTTGGCGCTAGGGTAGCCACTTAGCCAACGGATAGCGCCGGACACAAAATTTACAATGGTTACGCGGTACTAAACGTAAAGCTGCTGCAGCCTTCAACGCTACCATGAGACCCGACCCTGGTACAGAGCCACTATTATATTTACAATTAAGAGATGCACAGTCTTCGAGTCCCCTAAAATTAACTGGGCCGCCGACAAACTATACGTCTACCTTATCAACCTTGGCCTGGGCGTTATCCGTATAGACTTGCTACAGGAAGTTGCGAGATTGTTCGTTGCAAGAGCAGATGTTGCATTCCCAACATCGGCATTGCATAAATCTATCCGTTTTTTGTTTCGTCTTGTTTCCCGTGAACGATAACGAGGTCATTGCATTAGAAGGCTCCCAGGGTACTAGGACCTTTTATATCTGCGAAAGTCGATTGTTAATTATAATATAATCATATATATTGGGAAGAGAAAGACTACATAGCTCTCCAGGATGGATCTCAGTGCTACAGGCGGCGAGAAAGCTAGAATTTTTTTATAAAAATCTGACGATCCTTCATTCATCGTCCCTATAGAGTCAGATCAATAGGCAAGTTCCTATATGTGGCGAAACTATCGCATGTAAAGATTTAGGACGCAAGAATATTGGGTCCTCGCTTAGTCAATAAGTCACTATGTGCCAAGCCATTTGGAATGAGTTCACCTTGGCGCCAAGATCTAGCCCACCAGCCACCTCATTTCAGTGTGCCCAGCAGCACTTGGTCCCCGCAACCTCGTCCATCGCCCCATCGCCCTCAACACCATCATCCATGGCCACTAAACCACCACCACCACCAGCCACGATGGATAATACACCATCGTCATCATCATCACCCCCCCCTTCCGATAACATCAACTACTTTTCACAACATCCTCACGACTCTTGGGACCTTATCGAGTATTTGGAATGGTGTCGTCAGTTAGGCGAGTACGAACACGACATCGCGTTGTCTCGATGGGTCCGCTCCCTGGAGACAATCGCCAACGACACGACCGAAAGCGAGGAACGTCGTGCCAGAGCCCAAGTCCTTCGCGATAAATATAGGCGACGCAACGTATGTAGTTTTCCCCTACCTCTTCCCCCTGGTACCTCCTCCCTCGCGACTAGCTTTTGGGACACAGGCACGGTCACCAGCCATGCTTCGTGCGTAAGTTTTTAGCTTGTGGATCCAACGGTGCAAGTTACTAGCTTGTAATTGAAAATCAACTGCGTGGTGCAAACCTCTCAACAGTTGAAACCAACGGACAAGTTCTTAGCTTGAAAGATTCCAAAGTGTGTGTGATGACAGGGTCGCAGATCGGATGGCTTACTAGGTCATCCATCTCGGCCCCGGTTTGGGGGTTGCTAACGCTACATGCTTGGTGTGATAGGAGAAAGATCGCGCCCGGCGATGGCTCGATCCCCAAAACTCAAACACCGGGGGGAAAGATGGGAAACCCCCCAAAATAACCATCTACAAAAACAAAGGCCCGTTTTTCAATGCCATCAATGCTGGTAGTGATGTCCACATTGGCCATATTGAAAACAGTAAGGCGTCAAAGAGGCCGCTTGAGAGTGCTATCGAAGGGGGTAAAACTGGACGTGCTGCTGACGCTAAACGTCCAAAAAGCAAAAGTTCTCCCAGCGATGTAAGATTGATTATCTAGTTGTAAATGCATCTTTAACTAACTAGTCGTGTAGGTTATCGATGGAACTTCACTCGATGAGGCGGTAGAGCTATTTGAATCTATCTACAATAATGATGTAGACGATTGGATAGTTAATACAATTTTCTCTGGCGTCAGCAAGAGGCCTTCCTGGTTAACCAAAGACAGCCCCATTCTTTCGGGGATAATTGATCTTAATGATTCTCAGGTGACTAAGTGGTTCGATGGCAAACTGGATGTGTTGCGGGGCCTTATGAAGCCGTTGCCATCGCCCGACAAGCACTTTGCGCACTCAGTCAACAGATTTGCCAAGGTAAATGAGTGTAATCTCAATCGAGATACGCCCAAGCTAACAACAATCCCCCTACCTTACAGGCAAAGACGGCTGAGGACTATCAAACAATCCTCGACACAGTTCCCTGCAGACCACCTGAAGAGCCATATGACCGCAAAAAACATTTTGATGCTGGATGGGTTAACTTTGTTATCCAGGCGATGTATGTCACAGCTCTACTATTTGTATTTGTCCACTCATTCTGACCCACCACACCCACAGGCTCGCACTATTTGGCTCTTACGGCACTTTGGCTTCATGCTTCAACTTTAGGGAGGGCTGGTTCGACTCCAACATCTGGTCGCCCCTCATCGACCACTGCCTACTTGGCCTCGACGGCGTAGTGGTTCAGCGGTATGCCCACTTAATCAACCTTTGTCATTCCCAATCCTCAAAGCTAATTCTATATTACAGAAAGGAAATCAAATGCTTCGCCCTCAAGCTCATCGGCAACAACAATCTGCGTTACGACGCAATCATTCACACCGCCCGCGACTTTGCGCCCATCGAGTACGCCGCCATCGAGGTGTCCCGCAGCATCGAGAACGATGAGAGCCTCCCAGCCAAGAAATATGTGTCGGATAGCACTAAACTGGTAACGGGAATGCACTCGATGCTGCGCCGCCTACACACTCTCGTTGATAACGACGAGGAGACAATCAAGCAGCTGCAGGTTGTAGGGATGCTGAACGAGGGCCTCAACATGCAGATCCTCCGCATGACGAGTCTTCCACATGGTGTGTTTCTGCTCTCGCACAGTACGGTGCGCAGTGTTCCGACCTGTATTGGCGAGCTGGGGTCTATCTTTCAGCTGATGAATAGTATTGGGATGTTTAAGGTTGGTTCTCCTTCCCTGAACCCGGTTTCTGCAAAATCCCCCATCTCATTGTACCCATCCTCTAGGCCATAATCCGCGAGACCATCGCCGCCATTGCAGACTACAAGGCCAAGAAAGCAGCCGAGAACCACGTTGGCGGCGACCTGTACCAGCAATTGATGGGACAGAACGAGCTCTGACGCATATACATATACATGCATGCCCAGGGTTTTTAACGATACACGCAGCAGCCGGCCGGTCCGGCGGTTATTACATACTAACCTTATGATATCCCCAGGAACTAGTGTTTTATATCGAATTAATTTCCACCCAATACCATGCTTTCTACCGCCCTGCCTGATGTTTGATTTTGAGTTCACTATTACTGCGGATCGTTTGTTTGCCGGGTGGGATGTGTGTGATGTGATCACATGTGGCTCGAGACTTGTGACATTTATGAGATTTATGATGAGCTTTGTGGCCACGGTGATTAATTAAATTGATGCTCTATCATGAGATTCGGTAGATATGTAAGTATCTACCCTTTCCCATATGTAATCCTCCATCATACCTGGAACATTTCAACCCCAACCTCCCAACTACCACGCACCGCCTACCTCCCACCCCTCCCCACAGTCTACTCCAAAAAAAATCCCCACCCCATCCCATCTGCACCTGCTCAGCCGATACCCCCCCCCCAAAAAAAAAAAAAAAAAAAGCCGGACGAAGCTGGATGAAAATCTACAAAGCTGCCCGTAGTATAATAATATATCAATAATCCCTCTAGCTAGATACCCCCTTAATATAATGGTTATCCAAAGCTACAGAACAGAATTCAAGCGCGGGCTCCTGTCCCGCAGCAAGCCTTCTAGCTGGGGGCCTCTCTACTGTAACTGTGCGGGCGCCCACTCACGCACGGATAATAGATGCCTTATGCAAATTTAATCCCTATGTAGGCCAGCATTGACAGACCAAGGGATACATGTACAGCCGTGTCTAGGAAGTTTCCGGAGCCACATACATAGCAATGCACTCGATTTTGATTCCACCAACCACAAACCCATATTGGCAAGATCTCTGGTATAGGTAAAATGGACTCTGTGCTATACATTTAGTTTTCTGTTGACCCAGTACCGCTCGTTAGAATTATCATGGCACTTTATACAACCACAAAGCTTTGGAAAACAGATCAAGGATACTCAAAATAGAACTCTTTTTAGATATTTGTAATCTTTAGCAGTATTTCCACCTGTATACATGTACTTACTAAATGTTTACCCTTGCCACGGCGGGATCCCGGAACTTCATGGACACCACTGTAGTAAACCTACGCAGCCAGTACGAGAGCATTATTCATGTCCCAGCTAGGCCGGCAGGGTAGATATAGCGTGCCAGCGGAGAGTACTACTCGGGTCAAAAGCGGGAAAATTCCTCCTCGCGGGTCCCATCCTCGGATTGCAACCGGATCCCAACCACCCTCCTCATAGGCAGCGCGGCCTCACCAGAAAGGCGCCATAGTGACCTGGCAAAGATGTGAAACGCAGAAGATCCAGTGTACTCACTCTTTTTGAGAATTTTTGTATTCCCACACTAAATTGTTATCGACCCCGCACCGGCAATGTTCGGCTGTGACGGGTCACATTCTCCACCTAAATTGTTTTTGTTACGAGTTTCTTTTGTTTTTCTTTGTCGCGTCAGAAAAAGGGCTTGTTGGAGATAGGTTTTGTTGACGCCATAGGGTTTCCCTGCATGCGATATTCTTGTTACCTAGAAACGAATGAAACTATGAGTTAAAAAAAAAAAAAAATACTACTCGGGTCAGGTAAGAACCTGAAAATGACTTTTAACGATAACAACCTCTGACTAGCTACTAGTAAAAACTACACCAGATCGGGCCACCTTGCTCAGCAGACTGACCCCCACCGCCGCCAGACGCCTTCTAATGGTTGTTGGATAGTATCGGTGGATGTCGGAAGTAAGAGAATGGAATAGGAAGGAGTTCGGGTAATGGAATGTAAGCGCTAGGAAGGATGGGGTGATGGATGCATAGAATGTTGTTATCGGGATTAGTGTGGGTGATACGGGATAGTATGTGTTTCGATGGGATTCTATGGTATGAGTCAGCGGCGAGGGGAAACTACTGTATATATAGAGTGATGTTTTTCTATGTTTTCGCCTCTCTAGGCAACGTCTTCTTTCTGTTAGCAATTTATTACTTTGGCTCTCCACCTCCTGTCCCTGATTATCCCTGAACCTGAATCCGAACTTACTCCTGAATTCGAATCCGCATCTGAACCCGAACCCGTACCTGAACCCGCTTTTGCTTCCCTGATTCTGATTCCACATCCGCTCCGGTGTATCCCGAGCCGATCCCGCTTGACTATCTGAATTTTGAACCCCGACCGCCTGCTGGGGATCAATTCGAAGACATCATGCTATCGCGACATTAGGACGCAATCAACAGCTCACACACAACACGAGACTCCAATCAAGCGCACGGCCCACATCAGCAAGACTTCATTTGTCTCCTGATGTCTCCTGAGCTTTAGGAGACTCAAAAAATATCCAGGAACCTCAGGAGACTCTCAGGAGACTCGGACCTGGGAGACTATTGGGAGACTGCATACACAAGTATTAGTTTGCTGATGCAAAAACACAGTAACGTGAGGCTAGACACCCAACTTTAGATGGGGTGGTCAGTTCCAGTGGGGGGTCTTTCGTGTCTGAGGAGCAGGAAAATGTTTTTTGGGTAGGGTTAGGGTTAGGTTCAACGACCCTTTATTACTTTCCAGCGTCAGGAGCACCCTGCTCTCAGAAAGGAGTGCTGGAATGAGGTATTGTCCCGGCAGTGCTGTGGTTGTGGAGTTCGCAGGTCTAGATCTGATCTAGATTCGCTGCGTCCACCTCCTCTCTCTTCACTCGACTCGCAATATGGCCACTCTTTCAATTCTATAATTATATAAGGGCACTGAATCTCCCCAGGCTCAACCAACTATATAAATGAATCAAAAATAGCATCATTTTTGCTTATTATATTTCCATGTGAAATGAATCACTTTTAATGTGCTCTCTAAAGGGATCAAAAACCGATGGAAAAGGCACCTTTTACTATGGGTAAACGAATCAAAAAATGAATTCTTAGTTCCATTTGATACATTTAAAGTGCTTTTTCTTATAAAACTTCAGAAGAAAAAAAGAAATCTCCCAAGGAACTGAACCTTGGCTATTGTGATCACTGAACCTGAATCTTATCACCTATGCTATCAGACAATATATTAATACATTGTTTGAGCTGTATTGAATTGCCAGAGAGGAAAAGCATCAGAAAATTGGTGAGGAAAAGGCATCATGTAAAAGGCATCATGGAAATAAATCCGAGTGCCTTTTACAAAAGCATACCCTCTAAATGAATCAAAGGATTCATTTACCAAAACTGACTGTGTGGGAAACGAATCAAAAGATTCATTTATACTACCAGACAAATAAGCGCTTTTGATTTAAAAACGCATTTGATGATCTAACAGGTTTGGGGTGTGGCGTTGCATGAGGGTTGGTTTTTGGGCGGGCTGTTTTACAAATATTCATCCTGTTCTTTGGCGCAGTTGGTAAAGGGTATCCTCGGCCTGGTACTTTTGCTAAGTGTGTCCAGGTTCACATCCCACTCAGTTCGTAGGGTCCTCTCTGTTAGATTCAGCGGCTATGCTGCATATGAATATTTTCAGAGGAAATAGTGCCTTGTCCCATTAGCATCAGCAAGACTTCATCTGTCTCCTGAGGTCTCCTGAGCCTCAGGAGACTCAAAAAGTATCCAGGAGCCTCAGGAGACTCTCAGGAGACCCGGGAGACTGTTGGGAGACTGCATACACAAGTAGTAGTTTGCTGATGAGTGCCGTGTCCCAAACAGTAAATACCTGTGACAGCAGGTGTTTATAATGCATTTCTCTGTCACTGAGTAGTGTTTAACCCTCAGGTTTTGCCGAGTAGAAGCAGTCAGGCTTGGCAATTCCTAGGCGGCAGCGAAACTTCTGGCTATATAAATCCCAGCTCTTCTCGCTCTCTATTCTTCTCTCCTCACTACAAATCCAATGGCGGCTCACCAGTACTTCAAAGCCCTTGACTCTCTTTCATGGATATAATGGACTGTTCGGGATGGAAGTATTGGGGCTGGACGGATTGGGATTCTAGTGCGTTCGGGAGGAAGGATTTGTCAGAAAAGGTTCTATGAGGTTCGATTACACAGAGGAGTGAGTCATAGTCGGAGTTGCACGGAAGTATGAGTCAGGATTAAGTGAGGGGTTGTCGGGTATATAAGGGAGGCAACGGGGTCTACTTGTGTCGTTCTTTTCTTTCCTTTCTTCTCTACGCAACGTCTTCTGTATTTATCAATCTATTATAGTTTTCTTTTCAGAAACTATCGCTGTCCACAAAACATAATTTATAACTTCTTTATATTATCGAAGTTATCGCATTCTACCCCGCACTCATGGAACAAGTTTACACCACACCCCGCTTGAGATTACGCCATACATCCGCACCGCAAGACCACTATAATGACAACATCACAACCACCAACCGCTAGGGTCGTCGATGGAGTTACCCTTAATGGAAACTATCAGATCCCCCAAACCTTCGACGAGTTTAAGGCCGTTGAGGACCTACACTATCACTACGTCCACTTACTTACACTTGTTCGGGAAGGGGACCGTTGGAAAACTGAACGAGACGCTAGCCGAACGCTACATGCTACAACCAGGAATGAACTTACCACAAAGAAGTTTAACATGGAAGCAAGCAAGACCCACACCGATACCCTGGAAGCACAGGTTCGTACCCTGGAATTTCAGCTTGCTGCTGCGCAAGCCAATCCACCACCACCAACACCACCACCTCCCCCACCACCAAATAACCTACCTCCCGCCTTCCGCCAAAAGTTTCAGACTTCTGTTTAACGGAACCAGGAAAGAGCTACCTATTTTTTAACCTTCTTCAGACCAAACTCAGGTTAATCCATGATAGATTCCTGAACGAAGAAGCTTTAAAGTTTTTACTACAGCCGGTTGGAGGGAAGGACTGACCAGGTCATCCCTATACGCAGGCGACGCCCCACCCTTGCTTCATTACTACTTTGTCGAAGCTTGAAGCCTTCGAGACCCAGACCCCCAAGGCACAGCCAGAAGGGAACTCCAGAGCCTCCGACAAGGCAAAGGAGACTTCGCGACATACCTTACACAGTTTTTACGGATTATGGGGCGGTTAGACTACAACGAGGAAGCCAAAAAAGACGCCTTGGAGACAGGGTTGTCTGACGACCTTAAAGATGCCATAATATACCAGGACACCGCAACGGAAGGATTCGATGCATATGTAAGAAGGTTGATGATCATGGACAACAGGATTAGGGCCAGGAAGGATGCGCACCGCACCAATAGAAACCCTATGGGACAATTCGCAACCCAACCTGCCACCCCCCACCCGTCCTACACCCCCGGAGGCCTCGCACCCATGGACCTCTCCGCCCTGCAAGCCCGCTCGGCCCACGCCCTCCGCCCGAGGGAAGATATACTTTTGTCAATGGACGCCGCCAGACCTCCCCCGCCGAGAAAGAATGGAGAATGAAGAACGGTCGCTGTGCCTATTGTGCTGCCCCCGACCATGTTTTTGCCCAATGTCCTCAAGGAAATCGCCCCCGCGGTCCTCCTCCTATGAGGGGTGCTGCTTTAACCGCCCCCCCTGCCGCCCCTGTACCTCTTGTTACTTCTTCTTCTTCTTCTTCTGTTTCGAATACTTCTACGGATGGTGGTTTATCTTCAAATGAGTCGGGTTTTCATTAGTCCCTGGTCAAGATACTACCCTCGCTGCGACCCTTAAAGGAATTTCTTTTTATCTGCATTTTCTATTTCAGGTTTCTCAGTTTCAGTTGTAGCGGAGGAGGAGTTAAATGGAGATCATTTAGTTGTTGCTTGTAATATTGTAAACAATAAAGACTCCATTCCTACTACGCCATGATTGATACTGCCTCGGATTTGCATTTATTGATCTAAACCTCATGCTACCATCACCAACTTCCTATTTCTTTACTTAAAACACCTAGACTTCTTGAGGTAATAGACGGACGACCTATATCCTCAGGACAAATTACTTCGATATGCCAGGTGCCTCTTCAGATCGGATCTCATCAGGAACGTATTCCTCTTTTTGTCACTAAACTCGGACAATATCCTCTGGTTCTTGGTATACCTTGGTTACAACATCATGATGCTACTCTCAAGTTTAAAAATAACACGGTCGCCTTTGAATCGGAGTTTTGTAAACAGCACTGCAATACTAAATACGACACCGCCGAAATTCCCGGAGTGAAGCCTCAAGCATACATGATAGGACCGGTACCGTTTAGCCGTCTTGCTAGGAAAAAGGGCCTACAAATTTATAGTGCATCCCTCCGCGATATCGAGCAAACCCTTGACGAAGTTCTGAATGCTGAATGGAAGCACAAAATTCCCAAACAATACCACCATCGATTGAAAATGTTCGACGAGGCCTTTGCTCAGGACCTTCCTCCTCGACGCCTCTACGACCATAAGATTCCATTAAAAGAAGGAAAGGAACCGCCATTCGGCCCCCTCTACGGAATGTCCAGGGACGAATTATTGGCACTACGCGATTACATCCGGGAAAACTTGTCCAAAGGATTTATCCGCGCCAGCTCCTCTCCAGCTGGAGCCCCCGTATTGTTCGTTAAGAAGGCCGATGGCTCGCTGCGCCTGTGCGTGGATTATCGAGGACTTAATGAACTGACTATTAAAAATCGATATCCCCTACCACTTATCCGAGAAACATTGGATCGTCTATCAAAAGCCAAATGGTACAATTGTTAGACTTACGCCAGCGCTTATAATCGATAAGAATTACCGGCGAAGAATGGAAGATCATGCTCGGACCAAGCATATTACTTCGAAGATACCGTTACGCCATTTGGCCTCACCAACGCCTCGCCACCTTTCAACATTTTATTAACGATCGCTTACTTTACGAACATCTTGACCAATTCTGTACGGCCTATCTGGACGATATTTTGATATATAGCGATACCCTCGAAGAACATGAGGGACACGTGGAAAAAATACTCGGGCTACTACAGAAGCATGGTGTTCTATTGAAACCGGAGAAATGCGAATTTCATACCCAGAGTACCACCTATCTCGGACTAATTATCGAACCTAACGGCATCCGGATGGACCCCCATAAGGTTTCTGCAGTACAGGAATGGACCACCCCCCGAACAGTTAAAGATATTCAAGCATTTTTGGGATTCGCCAATTTCTATAGGCGCTTTATTCTCGGGTTCTCAAAGCTGGCTGCTCCCCTTACAAAACTTACCAAAAAAGGAATAGCCTTCCAGTGGTCATCGGAAGCTGAGGCCGCCTTCCAGTCACTAAAAGAGGCCTTTACTACTGCTCCCGTTTTGATTCATTTCGACCCCGAAAAACCCATTACAGTGGAAACGGACGTGTCCGATTATGTCGCCGCTGGTGTATTGTCTCAACATGATAATCAAGGAAAACTCCACCCCGTGGCTTTCTTCTCTAAGAAACATACACCTGCGGAGTGCAATTACGAAATATACGACAAAGAGTTGCTAGCAATTATCCGATGCTTCGAGGAATGGCGACCTGAGTTAGAGGGAGCAAAGCACCCCATCGAGGTCATATCAGATCATAAGAACCTTGAATACTTTATGTCAACAAAACAGCTTAATAGGAGACAGGTACGTTGGGCGGAATACCTCTCTCGCTTCGACTTTATCATCAAATATAGACCTGGAAAACAAAGCGGTAAACCGGATGCGTTGACTAGGAGATCAGGAGATCTCCCTGAGGAAGGGGATGAAAGATTGCTCCACCAGAGTCAGACGGTATTGAAGAGGGAAAATTTGGATCCGAAGCTAAGTTTGTTGGCGGGTTCTTTAGCAAATGAACCCGCTGAAAAGAATGTCTCTCTGCAAAAGTTATTCGATGAAGGATATTTGGCTGACCCATTCCCACAAAAAATATTGAATCTACGACAAACAGATACGAAGCAATGCAAGGAAATCTCCTTAGCAGAATGCACCGAAGTTGACGGTCGATTATTGTATCGAGAATGTCTCTACGTTCCAGATTACGCTCCCCTACGACTGGAAATTCTTAAACAATATCACGATGCCCCTTCAGCAGGTCACCCCGGTAGAGAAAAGACCTTCGAATTGGTCAGCAGAGACTACTACTGGCCAAGTATGCGGGACTACATCGGCCAATACATCCGGAACTGCCATACCTGCCAACGAAGTAAGCCAACAACCCATGGCAAGCTAGGAGTGCTGCGACCATTGCCCATCCCCGAACAACCATGGAGAGAGATTTCTATGGATTTTGTTACAGGTTTACCGGAAAGCGAAGGATACGATGCCGTACTAGTAGTGGTGGATCGGTTAACCAAAATGCGTCACCTACTACCCTGTAATACGACAGTCAATGCGGAAGATACGGCAACCCTCTATCTGCAACATATCTGGAAATTACACGGTCTGCCAACACATATTACCTCCGATAGGGGGACCCAATTTACAGCAAAGTTCTGGAAGTCTCTCTGCAACCAGTTGAAAATCGAGGCACGAATGTCGACTGCATTTCACCCGGAAACTGATGGCCAAACAGAAAGACTTAACGCAGTTATGGAACAATACCTCCGAGCATACGTGTCGTATCGACAAGACGATTGGGCCAAGTGGCTACCTATGGCAGAGTTCGCGGCAAATAATCAGGTCTCTGCCTCTACCAAAGCGACACCTTTCTTTGCAAATTACGGCTACCATCCTCGCTTTACGATAGATCTCCAGAAGCCCGAGAAGTCCCCACCTAGTCTCGACGCACACGGATTCGCAGGAAAAATGAAAGAGCTACACGATTACCTACGGACCCAGTTACAATCAGCTCAGGATCAACAGGAAAAGTCAGTAAACGCTAAACGTACCCCTGCCCCAAGGTATGAGGTTGGAGATATGGTATTTGTGTCGGCGAAGAATATCCGTACTACCCGTAACTCCCGGAAGCTCGACTGGAAGAAATTGGGGCCTTTCCCCATTCAAGAAGTGGTTTCTCCCTATGCCTATCGCCTGAACCTCCCCCGCTCGATGAAGATGCATCCTGTCTTCCATGTGTCCCTTTTGGACCACGCAGCAACAGACCCAGTACAAGGACAAATACTTCCCCCGCCTCCACCAGTTATTGTTGAACAAGAGGAGGAATATCAGGTCGAGGAAATACTGGACTCCCGATCTCACGGAAAGCGAGGACTTCAGTACTATGTTAAGTGGACGGGTTACACTGACCCTACTTGGGAACCCGCCGAATACCTCAATCAAACTACCGCCGTTGAAGTTTTCACATCGCTTCCCTAATAAACCCACCGATAGCTGTTCGCAGGAGCTCGCGACTAAAGCGCTACTTTCATGATATAATGGACTGTTCATGGAAGTATTGCTGGACGGATTGGGATTCTAGTGCTCGGAGGAAGGATTTGTCGAAAAAGGTCATGAGGTTCGACACACAGAGGAGTGAGTCATAGTCGCAGTACTAAGATGAAATCAGGATTAAGTGAGTGTTGGTAAGATATAAGGAGAACGCCTACTTCCGTTCTTTTCTTTCCTTTCTTCTCTACGCAACGTCTTCTGTATTTATCAATCTATTATAGTTTTCTTTTCAGAAACTATCGCTGTCCACAAAACATAATTTATAACTTCTTTATATTATCGAAGTTATCGCTGTACCCTACCCCTCACCTTGTGGAACGAAGTTTACACCACACCCCCGCCTTGAGACTCTCGAGTTGACTTCTTTCTTAAAAATGAAATCTTTAAAGACAAATACGATACCTTCAGCCATAGTTACAAACATGGAATCAAATGCATCCTAAAAAGTTAGGATGATAGTCAAGCTGGAATTGAAACCATATACGCCCACGTTAACTACAATGACTTGAAGGCCCTTAAAAAGACTAAAGAAGTTCCCTCCCATGACGACAGAAAAACCTCCAACTTCAAAATCGTTCCTAGCACCCCACATCCAGTACAAATCCTTGACAACAATGGCAACGTTTTTGCCTACCAATTCCGACTCTATGATACTATACTTATCGATACACTCTCTTCTACAGCCTCCCGACTCCCTCAAAACCAAGCTCCTGAAACTGTACGTGGAGTTTTCGACCATCGTCATTATACTTTTTGGGCAGATTATAGTCAATTAATCATGAAGAACTCGGAATACCGTAAACAGCTTCCCGATTCTGAAGTATTCATTCAAGCCAATCAAAAACTCTTCAACAGCCTTACCGATACCCTCCATATACTATCTCCCAACATGTACCCAAAATTTATCGGGCCAAAGAAATATCTCCCTAACGATTTCAAATATATGTGCGATGCTTGACCTGGTCTTGCAATCAACTTGGGACTCAACAAAGGCAAGAAATCAGGTATCCATTGGGACATCAAAGATTACTACCGTGCTCATCAGCAAACTACTATTTGTGTATGGAGTCTCCCAGAAGTCTCCTGAGTCTCCTGAGAGTCCCCTGAGACTCCTGGATATTTTTTGATTCTCTTGAGGCTCAGGAGACATCAGAAGACAAATCAAGTCTTGCTGATGCTTACAATTGTGTTCTTCCCTTCAAAACTCATAGTGAAATTGACTATTGGGTTGGTGGTGATTTGGTTTTATGGAAATTGAGATTTCGGTTTGACCTTCGGCCTGGAGATGTCCTATTCTTTTTTGGCTCATTGATTTCTCACAATGTTACACCAATCCAATCCGGTACCAGAAACTCTATTGATTTATTTTATCATAAGAGTGTTTTTGATTTCAAGAAGTGAGAGGATAAGAAGGTTGGGAAAGGTGGACCAGTTGCTGGGAAACGCAAGAGATTGGAAGAGAAAGAGAAGGTAAAAAGTGGGAAAAAAATCAAGGAAAAAAATAGTAATTAGTTTGTAATCTAATTACCTAGTACCAGTATTTTTTGACTGCTTTTCCACCGTTTTCCTTTCTCGTTCTTTCTTTCTTTCTTGTTTTTGTTTCTATCTTACTTCCAACAGTTCTGCTTGAGTAATTCCTTTTCCAATTTCTCTTTTTCCTTTCTTTCTTTTTCTTCCTCCTTCCTCAATCGTTCCTGTTCTCTCATCTCTAACTTTACAATTCTTTCTTTGGCTTTTTGTTCGAGATCCAACTATTTACGCTCCTTTGTCTCCTCCCTCTTCTGTCTCTTCCATAACTATTCTTGATCCTTCTTATCCTGTTCCATCTTCAGTTCAGCTAGAACTGTTTCTCTCTCTAACACAACAGCAGCATGAGTATTCAGGTGACGTGTGTCTTTTTTACCCTCTTTTTTTTTTTGTATTATCATCTCTCGTAGATGCTTCTCACCAGCTTCATGCATAACAACTTGTGCGCTATTTGCATCATTACCTTCGGCTAACTTTTGATATAGTTTCCGTTGATAGCTTGAACATGGACTATTGGAATCGAGAGTTGAGAGAGCAAGATTGAGAATATTTTGTATAGATCGAGGTGTAGTTGGTATTGCAGGATTGAAGGTAAGAAGTGAATGTGAATCCATAGATGATGTTTCTATATGATTGCTCATTTGATATAATGTGTCGGGATTCTCAGGAGGTGTTAAGGTACTCAATATAATATTAAGATTATATGGATATATTCCTGTTGCTCGAAACCCAGATTGAATATTTGAAACGGAGAAAGCTTTCGTTCTAGCCCTTGCTAATAGGTTTGGAAAGGTATTTTTGGTTACCAATTTGCGGAATTCGGTAACTTCCTGCCTGTAATATTTCTTCAACAGTCCAAATACACCTACGTCCAAAGGTTGCAGCACATGCGATGTATGTGATGGTAAATACATAGGAATAATTTTGTTATCCAAACAAAATTCAACAATCTCAAGCTACATATGAGACTCACATCCATCAAAAATTAACAATCTCCAATTTCCGTTTGCTCTAAAATATATATTAGTATAAGTTAAATCCACACTATACTGGTGATATTACATCATACTTACCGATCACGAATTTCCAGTTCAAAAATTAATTGAGGATATTCAAAACATAATATGTCAGATATATCCTTTTTTTAATACCCATACCACCAGCCTTTAACTTGTGATCTCGAAACAGCTAGCTAAGCCGATTCATTCCTCAATATTATTAGCTACAGAACACTAAATCCGTCAAGAAGTAATTGATTCTACTACACTGCACGGTTCTCGGTTCTTAAACTCTTTAAATACCTGGATTATTTAATATTTCAACAACACGCTTTTACTTCATCTCCAGCGCTACGATAAAACCGGATTCACAAAGTTGTATGATTTTGTCCTTTATCACAGATTTTTCGATAGTATATTTGAGCTACAAGCAAACATATTATCAGTATCATTTTCAAGACTTGTATTTGATATAATAATCCATTATACCTTCTCAAAAAAATGGTTCATCATTGTCCAATTAACCGCGTTTGCTCTGCTCGTGCAGATAGATTTAACTACTAGGTAGCGGCACCCTTTATGCCTCGATAGAAATCGATAAAACCAATTTTTACCAATTTTATAATTGGGCAATCGTCTATGCAATATAGCATGTGCGAAGTCCATCACATGAACGCCATGACGCAGATGTTGAAATCGTCAAGTAGAAATAGACGTTGAACCAGAATTGTCTCTTCTTCTGCCGATAGTAATTGTTGTTCTATATGTGCTTCTTTACGAGTTTTTTGTCCGAGGTTTTTGATATGTCTTCGTAGGGTTGCTTCTGGAATATTGTATAACTTTGCTAGTTGATTTACGATCGGTTTATTTTGATTTGAGGAATCTTCTTCATAGCTTCTTAATTCAGCATAATAATGACTGCAGGCAAGTATCAGCGCTCGCTTTCGCAGATTCACAACCGCGATCGAGATTTTATGCCCATGCTTACGTGACGTTTCAAGCTAGGCTTGAGATTGAGCTTTAATTGCAAGAGATCGTAAACAAATGTAAATGTAAGAAACATATTAATAAATTTCTTATTCTCTTATCATTTTTCATTATTATAATATTACCATATTACATAATATTAGCCACATCCAACACCTAAAGCACATTTATACTCTGTCATTATTCTTCCGCTTTCATTAAAAAGACCCAACGCGATCAGAGAGAGTGCTTTTGACTTTCGACCTAGATTCCTACAATGGAAGAAAAAATAAAGATGAAGCTTTTATATAAACAGTGACTTATACGTGAATGCTACTAAGATATAGTAATCGCCCAACCACCCATGCAAGTAAGATTACCAAGATATCATGACTACTACCAATGATATTGAAGAACGGCTTTTGGTTTTATTTGCTATACATAATGATGAGTCATGTTGGACAGGATGCCAGTAGATATATATTCGTTACGGCTTTCTTTCAAGGTTTTTCTTTCTTTCTTCTCTACTTCGCCTTCCTGTTATCAACCCTACTATCGCCACGCCTCGTCGCTTGTCTTTAGTCTGCTTGGTTTCTAAGAATATACACGATCGTTTATATATTTCGCTTCGCCAAGATTGCCAGAACCACGCGACCTTACCCCGCTTTTACCATTCCCCGCCTCCGCCATAGTTTCGGCCCCGCCATAGTCCTCGCTCTCACCATACCCCGCTCGCTTATAGTCACCTTCTCATTTACGTATGGCGGTTGGTAATATTATTCATCGTTGTTTCTACGATACGCCCACGCTTAGACATTCCTCGCAGATTACGCCCCGATCTACTACTCCACCGGAAGTCCGCTGCTCGCCTTTTGCTAATCCCAGCTTGTTTTGTTTCCGTCATTCAGAACACTAAGATTTAAGTCGCTTCGCCTACCTTCACAACAATTTTCAGACTACCGCCGAACTACGACCGACCATGGGATGTCCATACGTGATCTACCTAACTCCATCTTTTTTCTCCCTGGCCCCTCGAACGCCACTTTCGAAAGAAAGTGACATCATGTTACCTCGCCTCGCCCCCGCCACTACTGGCTGACATCGGTTGTCACCTTTGCTCAGATCCTTCCGCTTCCGCCCGAATATGCAATCCGTCGCGCCTCAAACGCTCCAGTTCTAACGCCAAGCGCCACCTTTACGACATTGCCCCGCAGTTCTCCATGCGAGTTTCACCACCGATGACTCCTGCCCCGCCACGACTGAAGCCATTATCCGCCTCAAAACCCCGCCTAAAATACCATCGGTCGCCTAACCCTCGCCCACCGCCCACGAATCGGTAGACCGAATTTTTGACGTTTTATCCCTCGGCGAAGATTTAAGATGCTTACCGTTTCACAACTTGATCGCTGGTTTCGCCGCGCTTAACCACGCCTTGTCGCTGCTTCCTACTCCTACCGAACCTATAAGATGACGCCCTACGATGAGTATTGAGAACCTCAACCTTGAAATCGTTGCTGAAGAAAGTCCGCTGACCTCAGAACGACGCATGGCGCCAACGAGGTTGCCGCGAGCAGTAAAATTTCAGGAAGAAGTTGCCTCCCCATCGCTGGTATGGCGAGGAGTTCATATCGCCTACCAGCATCAGTTTCTCGCCGACGCCGATGCCACCATCACGACCTCCGCTGCCGCCGCCTGCTTCGCTCACCGCCAAGACCCCGCTTCTGCTGCCCAAGCTCAAGCCCGACACTGCTCCTCGCTTCCCAGAAATCCAAAGACTTCGACACCAAGGAAATTTCAGCTTGAACAGGTGGCCCCTGTTCGGCAAAGGTCACCTTTCGCAGAATATTAAAACCAGGGCTTAGTCCCGCCACCCACCTTTGTCGCTCTCCGCCATCAGTATCCAAGACAGTGATGTCCAAGATCAACTCGTTGCCTTCGTCTGCTACCCGCGAATCCACATTATCGAAACCCACGCCCGATAGATACAGCGCTGCAGATGCTTATTGATCAAGATAAGAACACGGCACAAAATATCTTTGGTCCCTCTGAAAATCTCTCGTCTCCTGTGGTTTATCGATTGCCCCTGGCGAATCAGTGAAAATTACCCACATCGCCTTTAGCTTAAATATCAACGGACACCGTGAATTGCCCTTTCTTCAGAACTGCGCCATTACCCACGACATGAATCCCATGACGCGACACCACGATTTCGGCTTATTAGACCCAAGACAAACAAGCGCCATTTTTTGATCTGTAGCTTCTGTACCCAGAATTGTTCTCGTCCCACGCCCGTAATCGGCTAAAGCGATTTCCGCCTCGCTTCCGACGCTTCCTTCCGCTCAGATTTGTGCACAGAAATGCACCCTTTATTTGGCTCACATTTAAAAACAGAACTAATTATTCTCTACGCCATGGCGATTGACGGCTCGAAAAGCATCAAGATAGATCCCATTACCATGCTCCATGAACTACAGGAGTTTATGACTTTGTTTCGGGAATCCGATGCCGCTGCTCTACCGCCACACCGCCCCCAAGACTTGAAAATAGTCCTACAAGATGGGAAACAACCTCCGTTTTCATTCAGATGAATGCCCCAGCATCAATTACAAGTTTCATGATTATATTCCTAAAACTTGTCCAAAGGCTTATTCGCTATTCTGAATTACGCTGCCTTTTGTTTAGAAAGAACTGACGGTTTCTTCGTCAAGGCCGACATATAAACTCAATGAGACATCATAAGAATCGACATCCTCGCCACTGATTCCGAAACCCTGCCTCGCCTTTCAAATATTATACTGTTTCAGATTCCGCAAGTATCATCGATTCGGATCCAGGAAGGTGATGAATTAAGACTGCTTTTGTGACGCGATACGCCACTTTGAAAGATAACGCGACGCTTTGATTGACCAATGCCCCGCTGCATTCCAACATCGGATTAACGATATTCTGCGCCTTTCTGATAATTCTCACACGCCTATCTTGACGATGTCTCGATCTACTCAGAGACTTTATGAACATAAACAAAGATTAGTGAATCTTAGCGCCTTCCAGATCCACTACAGACACCCTGCCCAGAGAAGTCATGAATTCTACGTTCAACAAACCAAGACTTAAGCTAATTATTTCCCGTATGTATCCAAATGGATTCCAGAAGGATCGGCAAGCAGGAATTGGAGACCAAAGAAACTTTGCGAGTGCTCAGGAATTCTAGGCCAGAAATTTTTATCGACGCTTTATTTACGCCAGACTCGCTGTCAGATCCCCCTCACTACCTTGACCAAGAAAAACGAAGTTTGAATTCGGCCCCCAAATGAGTATGCTGCTCCAAGACCTCAAGGAAGCATTTACATCGGCCCCGATTCTAGCACACTTTGACTTTGAAAAGAAAGTAATTGTGGAAACCGACGCCTCCGATTATGTTTCCGCGGGGATTATGTCTCAGTATGGTGACGACGGACTCTTGCATCCAGTGGCATTCTTCTCCAAGAAACACTCCCCGGCTGAATGTAACTACGAGATTTACGACAAGGAATTACTGGCAGTTATCAGGAGTTTTGAGGAATGGCGTCTGAATCTAGAAGGATCCCGATTCCCAATTACCGTGCTCACCGACCATAGGAACCTAGAGTATTTCATGTCAACGAAATTATTAAATCGACGCCAGACCCGATGGGCTGAGTTTCTCTCTCGCTTTGATTTTATTATTAAATTTAGGCCAGGAAAACAAGGAGGAAAACCGGACGCACTTACTAGGAGATCAGGAGACCTCCCTAAGGAGGGAGATGAACGTCTTACGCACCAGTCTCAAACCGTTTTGAAGCAAGGAAATCTGGATCTAGGATTGTTTGTTATGACGGCTTTTTCAAGAATGAACCCACTACGAACGCCATCGCGAAAGACCTATTGACCCAAGCTTACCAAATTGATAGCTTCCCCGAACAAGTCCTGACGATGCTCCGTAATGGCACAAAACATTCCAAGAAGATTTCTCTTGCCGAATGCATGGAGACCGAAGACGGCTTCCTGCTATACCGAAATGCGATTTATATCCCCGAGTCCAACGAGTTGCAATTACGTCTTCTTCAAGAACACCATGATAAACCCTCTGCCGGACACCCAGGCCGCGCTTAAGACCAGCCTCACCAGAACTATTACCTACTAATACGAGGAAGATGCGACCGCATGCTGATGAATCACAGAACGGTTCGCAAAGAAAGTTCTCCCAGAATGCCACGCAGCGTTTTTCGACCTCTGCACCAAGCGCCTAATCACGATCAACCCGGACTTCATATGACTCGAAAAGAATGGTTTCAACGCAATCTTTGGTTGATCGCCTAACTAAAATGCGCCACTTTATACCACGCACGTAGAAGCCAACGCAGGACGTTGCCGCCATTACGCACTCGACCGGAAACTTCTGCTGACTCGAAACCATTGTCTCTGATCGCGCAGACACAGCTTTACGGCAATTTTGAAAACTCTACGCCCCGCCGAGATTGTTCCTCGTTACAAAGACGGCCTTCCACCCGCAGACAGACGGACAGACGGAAATGATCAACGCCATATGAACAATACCTCCGGTACTTACGTTGTCAGATCAACAGGACGATTGACCCAAGACTTCTACCAAGCAGTTATACAATAACCATGCTTTGAAACCACCAAGATGTCCCCTGCCTGCTGCGCCAATTATAGAAGTCCACGAACGCCCTTCGGCCACATATTTAAAACCACCAACGTTACTGCAGAATAGTATGGCCAGGACGACAAGACAGATTCATTTAGCCTTCGATTTACACGGCTCAAGACGTAAGATTCATGGCGACGAAGAAACCGAATAGAACTCCCGCCTTGCAGACGCTTATTGGAGATGGGTTGCTTTCAACCCGAATCTGAACCAAGTCACCAAGAAACTCGACCTAAACGATTTACCATATGTTATTAAATCGGATTTAGTCCTTACGCCACGAGCTGACCTCCAATGAAGATCCACCTGTTTTCACGATCGCTGTTATCTCAGACCACGCAACCCCGCCCCCGCCATTAGATAACCTCGCAAGAATAGAAATCGAACAATGAGCGAGTGAACAAGTTTTGGATTCTCGCAGACGTTACGGAAGGCTGGAATATTTATTTCGCAGATATCTACATGATGAACCTTCCTAAGAACCCCCTGACCAACACGCCTCGCCAAGGATTTACGTTAAATATCCACGCAGTTTCAGCCACTGCGAGCTAGGCCCTGGAGGAGGACCTAATCTATCACGCAAGATATCAAGCGACTACATCAAGAACTACTACTTACAGATGTAGCTCCCAACAGTCTCCTGCCTCCCGAGTAGCTCCTGAGCGCCCTGATATTTTTGAGCCTCCGAGGCCAGAGATATCAGGAGACAAAAAGTTTTACGACATCATGGGCTGATATCAAGAACGGGTTTTGGTTTTCTATGGGTTTCACATAATTTAACGATGAGTCATGTTGGACAGGATGTACAGAGTATATATTCTACATTTTATTTTCCTTTCTTTCTTTCTTTCTTTCTTCTACTTCGCCTTCCTGTTATCAACCCTACTATCGCGCCTACTCGCCTGCTTTGTCTTTAGTCCATTGTCTCTAAGAATATACACGATCGTTTATATATTTCGCCGCGCAAGATTGCCAGAACCACGCGACCTTACCCCGCTTACCATACCCCGCCCCGCCATAGTTTCCGGCCCCGCCATAGTCCTCGCCTCACCATACCCTCGCTTCGCTTATAGTCCCCGCCCCTTCATTTACGCATTTGGCGAAGTTGAGAATATTATTCATCGTTGTTTCTACGATACGCCCACGCTAGACATTCTCGCGCAGATTAAGCCCCCGATCTACTACCTTCCGGAAGTCCTCATTGCTCGCTTTTGCTAACCCAGCTTCTTTTTCTCGCTTCGCGCCTCAGAATACAGACGCCCATCTACGCCATGCAGAATGCGCCGAAAGAATTTGCTATGGAATTATTATCATGGTTATAAGCGCTGAATTTCAGCCTGCTTCCAGATCAAAGTTTAACTTCAGCCCTTACGCTACAAGTTATCATCGATATGCATCAACACTCATTTAAACTCTCATACGCCTAAGACGATATAGCCAAGACGCTTACGCTTTTAAAAAGTGACATAGGCACCAATCACAGATATGCGGTGAAACCATTTTATTTCATAACGCCAAATTTTATACCAAGAAACAGAGGTTACTGCCAATATATATCTCTAATGGCCCGGTCATGTAAATGAATCACTAAGTAATTATGGAAATTGGACGACTTTACATGCACATTCCCAACTACCAAAAAACCTAGGCCCAAACCTAGCCATAGGAATAAAAAAAATCTGCCGCATCAGGGACTGAAACTAGACTATTTGACATCTAGGGACTTGTAACCACTATACCATCATTTTGGTACAAATTAATTAACTCTAGATGTATTTTCGCAAAAAAAAATATCAATTTTTACGAACCCGCAAACAATATTACAGGTCAAGTCGTTTGCAACAGTGTATCATATTTCAAAAGTGTATATACTTTACCGCCAGTCCATATAAAAATATCAGGCTGATTTTGCCTCCGAGGTCTGATTTTAGTGTGATATGAGCTGTAAATGCTCAATCTTTCCTGATTGGGCGATAACTCGGATATTTGGGGCCTATTCACATCTCAATCAACTTGAAGCTCAATTAGGTGCCCTTTTGGAGTGAATCTTCACGGAGAAATCAGATGATCAAAAATTCTCAGCGGGAATGAGGGTTAGGGTTAGGACTTGGAGATATCAGGTCCTCTAAGTTCCTTCATTCTACACCCTTCCTTACACCTTCACCTCTATACCGTCACCTCTACACCGTCATCTCTACACCGTCACCTCTACACCGTCATCTCTACACCGTCATCTCTACGCCTTCATCTCTACGCCTTCATTTCTATGCCTTCATTTCTATGCCTTTATTACTATGCCCTCACTCCCGCTGCAATTAAACATCCTATCATCGCTCAGACAGCTAATCGCAAGAGCAATGAATCAAGAAATGAATCCACAGCTCCATCTCTACGCTTCATCTCCCCAATCAATCATTCGTTGTCATCACAGGACATTTTAGCCTAATTCCAAAGACCGATCCAAAGACCCAACCCAGCCAATCCAGTGAATCCAAAGACCCAATCCAGGAATCCAAAGACCCAATCCAAAGAAATCCAACCAAACGAAATACACGTAAGAAGGCGCAAGTCAACAGAAGAATAATCTTTAGATGTATATAGTATTAAATCGTGAAATGAATAAGAATTTAATCTGTGAAATTTTCCTATGCAGAACAAGTGTGAATACTGGCCTACCTGCGTATTTGGGTTTTTCAGTGAGTAAAATCAGTATTATATAGGACTTCTCGCAGACATCATACGATAAAACATCAGCAAACTACTATTTGTGTATGGTGTCTCCCAACTGTCTCCTGACTCTCCTGAGAGTCTCCTAAGACCTCTGGATATTTTTTGAGTCTCCTGAGGCTCAGGAGACCTCAGGAGACAAATGAAGTCTTGCTGATGAAATATCAGACTGAGCCAAAAGTTAGCTTCAACGAGGCATGATAAAAAATATCATATGAAACGCCAAATCAACCATATATCATGTTCAACTAAACCCTATATCAGGCTGATAATAATATGTGGACTGGCGGTAAAGTTATTTACCGATCCCTTTTGTATGGAAAGGCATAAAATACATTACCGGGCTATTAGAGGATATAAGCAATACATCCACCAGCGGAAGTTCACTGATTGAACATGTGCCCATGTAGTATAAAGATTGAAATTTAGTGTCTATCATTGGGAATAATTTTATCTATCTCGGTTATATTCACCACCAAGTCTCGGCCCACTACCCTTGGTTTTACACCGAATGGCTCCGGGCATGCTTGCAGGCGCTGTGAATCGTAGCTATGGGAGAGTCGACTGTGGCTAACGGGTTCAACATCCAGCCACAGAAGCTCATGCAATCCGTTATCAATCCGGCTGGCTTGCTGGATAACTGGCACATACTGGCGCATCACTGGTCTCACTCGGGGTCAAGTGTGGGCGCTGTCAAATCATGCTCCCTGATCATTGCATCTCAGTCAAGCCCATTACCGCCATAACTGCCCACCTCACGAACAAACAAGCTAATAAATAAATAAACAAGCTAATAAATAAATAATAACAAAATGCCCAACCCGCAATAACCAAAAATAAACAAAAACACCGCTACAAGTTACAGGAAGACATTACCCTCAGATCAGCCCCTGATCGTAATACTCATTCCCCCACTCGTCCACCCTCCACCCGCCCAGACAGTTGTCCATGCCCCTCTGCTCCAGCTCCAACCGCACCCTCGACGCCGCCACGGCCTCCGCCGCCGCCGCCACGGCCTCCGCCTCCGCCTCCCTCTCCAAGCGCTCAAACATGGCCTTGCTCCTCTCGACCAGCACAGCGCTGATCCTGTCGCCCCGAGCCCTGGCCTCCCTGTCCTCCCTGTCGGGGAAGCACGCTCTGGGGATGGGCCCCGCGGCGGCGGCGAGACCCAGCCCGGGCACCCCCGCGAGGAGGGTATTGAAGCCGCGCCACGCCTCCTCGGGGGCCTCGAGGATCTCGTCCGCCAGCATCCTGCGGAAGCCGTCGAGGAGGAGCAGCGGCATGGCGTTGGGGACGGCGGAGCCCGGGCGCGTGGCGAGGGTGAACGCGTAGGCGTACTCCTGGAAGACGAACGCGATCTGGGCGTCGCTGGGGTCGAGCGTGGCGCCGTACTGGGCCATGAGCGTGTGGAAGAGGTCGGGGAAGTTTGTGCTCCCAGTGCGGCCCATGGCGGTGTAGAAGCGGGCGAGCTGCTCGGGGGTCAGGGAGGGGGCCATTGCGGGCGGGAGGGAGGAGGGGAGGAGGGGAGGAGGGGCGCCCTGGGTGGAGGAGAAGTGGTGGAAGGCGGCGTCGGCGAGGCGGTGGAGGTGGTGCGTGGGGGTGTTTTGCGGGGTGAGGAGGGGCCCCCAGACGTACGGGGAGTGGGGGGAGTTTGGGGACTGGGGGGCCGCACTGGAGGAGGGGGAGGAGAGCTGGCGCGGGGGGAGGGGCGGCGGGTTCTGGGGGAACGGAAGGGGAGCGGCGGGCGGGCGGGGGCGGGGGGGCCGGCTGACTGATTGCGAGGGCGGCGAGAGAGGCGGTGGGCGGCGGGGAGGTGGTCTGGTCGTAGACGACGTGGAAGGCATGGGAGCCCTCGTGAGGGGGCACGTGGCGGGCGGCGAGGTGGCAGGCCTGGCAGGCGTCGTAGCTGTCGGGGCAGACGAGGCAGTGGAACCTCGCGCTGACGGGGAAGATGCGCTTGCTGCAGCTGTTGCAGACGTAGTGGATTGCCATTTTGTGTTGGTATAGAGTGTGTATTATAGACACCGATCTTACGGGCGATGCGATGCGACGATGTGCGGGGCGGATCTGTGTAACCACACTGCACATCACTCACGGGCCGTCACTCGGTGGACGAGAAGGGACAGAGCACAAGTGCATACATGAGAGCAGAGAGGATATAGAGGTGGAGCCGGTGGACAAGAAGGGACAGAGAGCACAAGTGCGCACACGAGAGCAGAGCAGCCAACAGACAGCTGCAATACGCACCGAGCGTGGAGAGAGAAGAGGACGTATGCCGCATCCACCCCGAGCACTAACAAGTGCACTCACCCGGTTATGTATACCAAGTGATACCGGGTGTAGAGAGAGGTGAGAACATCTGTCCAACAGGACGCATCTATCCGGTATACACGTATCCACGCCCGAGTCTTCGGTTAGTACATGTGCTCACCCATCCACCGGAGACAGCGGTTATACATCTCACCCGGCTATGTACCGAGTGATACTCCTCGAGTGACGGCCCGTGACAGCCAGTTACAGCCCTAACCCTCTCTCGCTTGCATTCCACCCATGCACTACCGACCACCATTCTTATAACCAGCATGCATAATAACCAAGCCGGATATCCTTTTCCCGCCTGCGCGCAGAGTACGTCACGAAGCACCATACAGGATAATCACTTACGCAGCGGACCACTGAACGTTGACATACTCTACATATTAGGGGATATGTATCATGTCCACTACTATATACTAGGTAGGAGAACATATTGGGGGGACTACATATCAGGATATGGGGAAACTCGTATCCGCATTACACCATTTACAAATTCTCCCCGAAAAACACCTGCCGAGCCCTTCATCCGGTGCATGTGGGATCAGTGATCACGGCCTATTCTCTCGCCTGCATCTGCATAAATCTCTGGGGAGGGAGCCGTCTCTTCACCCCTGCTGAATCCGGGGTTCGTGGTGGTGGTGGTGGTGGTGGTGGTGGCGCCCTTCTGCGGGGAGATGGAGCCTCACTCACAACCAGCCTCATGGATAATGGATATGCCGCGGATAAACACTTACCCGGCCAACTAGAGGGAGGGCGTTGAGAGAGAGAGTGCCGGGATTCCCGGTGCATTCCCTCCCTCCCTCGACTCCCCGTGTGAATCAATTGGTCATGTCTCTGCATCTGCATGGATGGATGGTGATGTTCCAACTAACGGTAGGCACTCTTACCTACTTTCTTGTAATTGCTACCAACAGCACGGACCAGATCACGGAATTATAGATATATTGCCCCCCCGCCTCGATTCCGACATGCTCTCACCACCACTCCGCTCCACCATCAACAGGTCGTCTAGAAGTATATGCAGCAGTAGACACAACCTCCTCTCCAGACCATCTTCCCCCCTCTCTATCAGCACTAGACTTCCAATCGAAACATCATCATCTTGTAGGCACTACTCCCCAGCAGTACCATTGACAATGCCAGCAAAACTCCAGCTCAACATCATCGTCGTTGGCGCCGGCCTCGGTGGTCTCGCGGCTTCCATTGCCCTCCGCCGCGGAGGCCACAACGTCACAATCCTCGAGCAGGCCGTTGCGCTCGGCGAGGTGAGCAGAATTCCCCACCCCCCACTACAATCCAATACTAACAACCAATCAGGTCGGGGCAGGAATCCAGATCCCCCCAAACTCGTCCAGGATCCTGATAAAATGGGGCCTGAAGGAGCAGATGGAGAACCACGCCGTGGTGCCAAAGGCCCTGATGCTGCGCGGATACAGGGACGGAAAGATCCTGTCGACGCAGAACTTGGTCCCTTACACGCAGGAGGTGTACAGGGGCCCCTACTGGCACGTTCACCGCGCAGACTTTCACAACACCATGGTGCAGGCGGCCCGCGATCTTGGTGTCAAGAGTACCCCCCCCCCTCCCTATCAAATGAAGAGGCGTGGATGGACTGCTATAATAAAGAGGCATTGACGGACTGGACTAACGAGTGTTAAAAGTCCAGCTCAACTCTTGCGTAACCTCCATCGACTTCTCCGCCCCCGCCGTCACCCTCAAGACCGGCGCCACCATGCACGCAGACCTCGTCATCGGCGCCGACGGCCTCAAGTCGCGCTGCCGCGAAGAGATGATGGGCCGCGCCGACCCCCCGCACCTCACGGGCGACCTCGCCTACCGCATCATCGTCAAGGCCGACGAGATGCGCAAGGACCCCGAACTCAACGAACTCACCGAGGACCCCGCCATCAACTTCTGGATGGGCCCCGACGCCCACGCCGCCTGCTACCTCCTCAAGGGCGGCGGGCTCTACAACATTGTCCTCCTCTGCCCCGACAACCTGCCCGCCGACGTCAACGTCGTCACCACGGGCCCCGAGGAGGTCCGCGACTTCTTCAAGACCTGGGACCCCCGCCTCGGAAAGCTCCTCAACATGGTCCACGAGGTGTCCAAGTGGCGCCTCCAGAACTCGCGAGAGATGGACACATGGCTGCACCCAGAGGGCAAGTTTGTGCTCCTCGGCGACGCCTGCCACGCCACGCTCCCCTACCTTGCGCAGGGCGCGGCCATGGCCGTGGAGGACGGCGCCGTGCTCGGCGGCCTCCTGGAGAGGCTCGAGGAGCGCGCCCAGCTCAAGGGCCTGCTGGCGGCGTATGAGGGCCTGCGCAAGAAGCGCACGACCAGGATCGTCCTGGCGAGCACCCACCAGAGGGATGTGTTCCACCTCCACAACGGGCCGGCGCAGGAGGCGCGCGACGCGGAGCTGCTGCGCGACGAGCTGAAGCCGGGGTTCCCAAACAAGTGGAGGGACCCCGAGTTTCAAAAGTTCCTGTTTGGGTACGATGCCTTTGCGGAGGTGGAGACGGCGTGGGCTAGGTTCAAGAATGACGGGAATGTAAACAGCATGTTGTAATGGGATCGGGGGGGAAAATAACTAAGGGAGGGGGGGTATTAACGGTTCTGCTTTTTTTTATATTTTTTATATTTTTGGTTTGCTTTGGTGGTGTTGGGTCTTGTCTTTCTCTCTTGTTTATAGTATTATTTTGAAGATCAAATATATATCACATCATATCATGCGGGTTCAAGTCGAGCATACCAGTCCCGGTGAAACCAGAAGATCACTAGCCCTAGGGAAATAGCGCCAATTCAACAGCGCGCGGATAGGCATTCCAAAAAAAAAAAGTGGATCCCGAATGCCGAATGCCGATTTTGTATCTGGGCGGGCACTGAACCTCGGCATTTGTAAAGTGCAAACCCTAACCCTGCTCCCTCAATACTGACTAGAGTACATGCAGCTGCATGGGGGTATGGTGCGTAAATAGCGTAAGTATTGGTGTAGCGGAATACCTTTTTCCTCCACCGAGGGCACTGGTTTGTGGCAAGGCGCAATCATGAGTTATCACTCACGGGACGGTCACGGGGTATCACTCGGTGGGACTACTTAGGCGTTCAGTACAAGGTCGTGGAAAATTTCCCCGTTGCAACACCAGTTTTCACGACCTTTTACTAAACGCCCAAGTACTGCAAGAAAAAAAGGACGCATATTTTGTTGTTGTTAATTCATTTATTAAAAGAAGGGGAGGAAGAAGAGCGGAAAAGAAGAAAGGAGAAAATTTTTTATTTTTGGGCTTTAGCTGGTGATGTGGTTAGATACAAAAGTCCTTGGATCTCTATTTACGTCAGTATCGCTATATTAGTATCCCAAAGATCCTGCCATGCCTCAATCCAGCTCCTCATCACTACAGTATTCATCGTCCCACATCTTGTATCCACGAGCCCCTACCGGCACTGGGGGCGGTACCCTTCTACACACCACCGGCGACTCGTACTCGTGGCCGCGGGACTCCTCCTCGATATGCACCATTCTGGCCGCGCCCCACCCGCGCCACCGGCTACACAGCGCGAGCCTCCACATCTCCTTCCTCGCGCCCGGCAGGCGCAGAAAGGTGTTTACGATCCTGACGAGGCTCGAGTCGTGCGACCCCCGTGTTCTCAGGTCACCAAGCATCATGACGTTGACGCCCACGCAGCCCCGCATGCACTCGACGATGTCGCCGTCCAGGAGCTTGGGCGCGTAGCGGCTACGCGGCGCTAGCCACTGGCGGAGTCCCACCTCCAGAGAGCGCTGGCGGCGGCGGAGCCCCATCCACTCGATGAACCCAGCTGAGGCGGCGAGCGAGCTGGCGTCTTTGTAGCAGTGGATTAGGATGGAGATGGTGAACAGGGCATCCTTCATCGCCGCGATGTCCGCGCAATACAGCGTGTCCACGAGGGTCTCGACCAGCGATTCGAAGACTGCTAGCAGCACGTCCAGGGCGCAGAGGGACTCGAGGATGAGGGGTGTCCAGCGGGTGTCGAGGTAGGCCACCCCGCCGTAGCTGTATTCCATGAGGGGTGGGGTGGGGACGATGAGGCACCGTAGGGTCTTGAGGGCCATTCGTCGAGCGGATCCGGTCGTTGTGCTGATGGTGTGCATGAGGGCGAGGATGTAGGTCCGGTTGGCTGCTTGCTGGTGGATGAATTTTCTCGCGCTGTTTACTCCCCTTGATGTTAGCTATATCCACGCTTGCACAGGCTTTGGGTATTAATTTGTAGGTTCTGTTGATTCTATCTGCCTGTGTGTATGTGTGTGGGGGGGGGGGGTAGTAGCTAGCTAGCTATGTAGCTCACCTCTCTTTGACCAATGGGTTGGGGCTCATCATCAACACCTTCAGTGTCTCGATGCTTATACCAGTGTAGCGTTGCGAGATCTTTATTCTGGCTTCCTCCGTGTACATCATCTTCTGTAAATCGAAAATGCCCTGCTGCCCGCAGAGCTCGAGTGTTGTCGCCTCCTCACCTGGGGCTTCTTCCCCTTCTCCTCCTTCTTCCCCCTCGACCATGCGGGTTTTGAAGGACAGAAGTTGGTATCTTGTTGTGTAGGCTGCACAGGACGCAATGATGCCTGGGAATATTGCAATTGGTTGGTTAGCTAGTGGGGTCATAAAGAATGATGCATGGGGAAAGAAAGAGGGGGGGCGGGGACTTACCAATGGCAGCCCAGAGGCACTTGTCAGAGGATAGGAAGGTGAGAATTTGATTAGATGTGGGTGCCATTATAGGTTATAGGAGATGGCTGATGTTGATGAGAGGTTGTTGATGCTGCTGTGAGGGATGGTTCTTGGCTTTCTGGGATGGGAAACCGTCTATGCATTGGATGATGTAATGACTATAAGTTCTGGCTTTGGTCAGGTCTGCATGTAAGTACAGAAAGTGGCACTAGGCTTTTTGTGTGGCTTAAGGATTGAAGAATATATTTTTTGTCATCTACTTAGCTAGAGAAAAATGGCATGATTAATGAATGCTCATCAACGAGCGAGAGTATATATGAATACCTTCCAACTATAGATTGTGTCCGTTTATTACCTCTGTTATTCTGAAAGCTGCCTCATTGTTGCTGCCTAGAGATGGTCGGCCTACTACTAGTGACATACCGGTAATAGAGATAGACCTGTAATTATAACTTTGAAAGGCGTACATGCAGTATAAATAGAGGTCATCCAACTAACTCTAAACAACAATTCGTTCGTCTGAGGCTCTCTAGCTCTTAGTTGGTTTGTTAATTCACTATATATAGTTCTTTGGTAGTAATAATATGGGTTAATATAGTCGATGTACCTTATGAATTTGATTTAGTAGTGTCATGTACCACAAAAGTCTTGTAGTTTACAACAAACGTAGTCCGTATTTGGACTTTGCCAAGAGCTACACTCCCAAAATGGAATATAATAATTGATGACCAAGAAATCTTACTGGCTCATCCCGACAGTTTATATATCTCACGATACATTAATGAGAAAAGAATCTATATCCGCCGTGTTATTCACGTTAACACTCTCCAAGCCCTCAAAGGTTAAACACTGCACATCTTTTGCAAATTTAAATCCATGAATGACTGAAATATTCACCGTCGGCGAATTCCACGGATCCTGGCGGTGTGTTGGATTAAAAGCCACCCGCACCGGCTCTTGGCCTCTGATTTTCAACTTTCCGTACGCAGTTACGTTCTGGTCGTTCTTGAATCTGATCAGGATACTAGTAAGGCCCTTTTTGACGCTCTTACTGATACCCTCGATTGTCAACTTCCCGTTCTCCGGGCCACCAAGATCCACGACGCCACTGCCTTTGTTGTAGAAGCCATCCGCCTGGACCGCTGTTGCACCATTTTCGAGTTGCGCCGCTTCAGCTTCGTAGGTTTTGTGGCTTGGGAATGATAGGTCGCCCGTGACTGGGTCGATAGACCAGGAATCGTACCAGGTAAGCTTGAGGGACCGGGTTTCGGGATCGAGTTCAAGCGGCAGCCAGATGTAGCTGGAGGCGCCTAGACCAGCGCGGTTACCAGGTTGCCAGCGGTCTCCCATGTATACGAATGTCTTTCCGACCCGTTGGACGTAGGAGCTTTGCGATTGGTAGGTTTTGGAGCCTGTATTTTTTTGTTAGTCACGATTGTTGATGCAGATATAGTCACTAGCTAAGACCTACCGGCTGGTGTGAAAAGGGTCAGATCTGCAAAAAAGCGGTTGGTCAGTTATTATTCTAGTAAATAAATATATTTTGAAAGATGCTACATACTTGACCAAGGACCGGCCAAACTTTCGGCAGTAGAGTAATAATTATCGTTTGCGGCCCAGCCTTAGATGGTTGTGTTTCTGTTAGTCAAGTATCTTCGACACCCTTTTTCCTTGAGTTCAATACACATACCCGTCAATTGTGACCCCAGAACATAGTAGACACCATTGTCATCCTTCATAATTGCCGGGCTCTCTATATGTTTATAGAAGTTATAAACCTCCGAATCGATACTCAAAAAGTCCTCCGACAGCTTGAAGATGACCAACCCCGTAGGACGATCCTAATTTTAAATCCCATCAATATCATTCATATCACTAATCTCTTCTGGATGTGGACAAATCTTTGCACCCACCTCTCCAAATAGATAACCCGTTCCATCATCATCCACCCACGCCGTGAGGTCCCTTGACAGATATTTGTCCAATGGTCTGTAGCTAGTCACATATGTGTAATCCCCACACACTGAATCCGACCATGCAACACCAGCTCTCGCATACCCGTATCCCGGCTTATCCACATGCATCCACATCACGTACTTCTTTGTCTTTGCATTGTAGATGACCTTTGGGCGCTCAATGATGCCCTCTGGAGACAGATCCGAATTGCCTTCGGTTGTGGCTTTCAAAATGTCATTGACAAACTCCCACTGCACGAGATCCTTGGACTTGTAACAGGCAACGGTCTGGAAGAGGCTGTCGCCAGGTTTTGCGGTCTTGTTCTCGCCAACAAGGTAGAAAGTGTCGTCAACTTTTATGATCCCACCGCCGTGCGCTTGAAGATGATTTCCGGTATTGGGGACGGTCCAGGTTGCACCTGGTACGATTTCGAGGCCATTGGCCTTTACGAGTGAAAAGCTCGCGAGGGAGACAAAAAGCAATACAAGGAGTGAAATATTCATCGTGTATGAGAGAATGATCAATATACACACGGTGCTTACCTTTGCATGTGAGGTCTGATCTCTCTATCTCTTCTCATTGCAGAATAAAAGTTCTCGTATGTACTTTTATACCCCGTACCATGCAAGTTCTGGAGCCCGGAGGGGCCCGCGAGATACAAAAACATCATGCCAGAGTTCCACCTCTAAAGTATCTCAATTAGCGCAGGCTGCACAATGGGCTGCTCCAGATCTTCAAGTAAGGCCGCAGATAATCCCGGCTACCCCGCGCTGGGCAGGCATGACATCCGGTGCTTCGACCGGGGAGTCGTAGGAGAGCGCACAGCCACCGCACAAGATACTAAGTATTTACCCCCCCCCCCCACTTTACCTAACCAACGTTAAACTGCAGACACTTTTAGATAACTAAATTAAAGTGTGACATTTAGCTCAGGTTCACGTTATGTCACTCGCCTTTGCTTACGTAATGTCTAGATTATCAGAATCAACTTTCCAAGACCTCCAGTGTCCTCCACTGCCGCAATGATCAAACCCCATCTATCAAACCTGACCATGAATCGACCTTCTCGCCGCAAATGTTTTGAAGGGCAGGCATGCCCCGCCAAAAATCGATAGAAAACTCCCGAAGCCCCAGCCCTTATAAATCAGACTTTGGGTATTGTGTGATCCTCGTGGAATTGAGACCTAGCTTCAATTACCTACATACAAATTCCTAGGCTCCGTGTGAAATGATTTTCCATGCTCTTGAAATCAGTGTCTTTGGGGCGATCGATACCGAATAGCCTACATTGGTTGCCTTTCCCGATAAAGATCGTCTAATAAAAAATCCGGAGGATATGTCGGCGTTGCCCCGAGCTGAATCTTGGCTGAGTAGTTATTCCTAGCTAGTAATACCAAAGCGATAACTCTTTGACGAACGTGGACTATCTGTGAAAGCTTCAATTCCCTTCGGAGGCGTTAGATATAAAAGCGTTAAAACTAAGAGATGCAATAAAAGCAACCAACCAATTTCCTTCAAGTGTTGGTCGAACAGAAGTGATATTGAGAATGAAGGCAAGTCCATGTAGCCACTAAGTGCCCATCCTCTCAGAAAGCCAGCTAATGCTTTACAGGTCTCGGCACTATCGATAATCTTTGCGGCGGCCATTGCCGGTCTTTCTACAGCACAAGTCGGACCTCTCTTCCCCATCACCGCCTCCGGAGCTGCCCCGGTGAAATTCACAAAGACCTAACTACGATTTCCAACACCCGGGGATCCTTCATTCCCATGACGACCTCGAGCGCATGCGTGAGAAGGTAGTTTCCAACACCGAGCCATGGAAATCCTACTTCGTAATCTTCTCCAACCTAACCTCCGCAAGCTACAATTATGTCATGAGCACACCCCGTCAAAACGTGTCGCGAAACAGCATCACGCAAGGTACAACAAACAGCGGGTTTGAACGGGATGCGACCGCCGCGTACCACAATGCACTTATGTGGTATATCACTCGCGACGAGCTACATGCGAACAAGTCCGCCGAGATTCTTAATCTTTGGGGTACTACCCTGAAAGTTTATGACGGATTAGACGCAAATCTAGGCGTGGCAGAGGGAGGGATGAGGATGGTGAACGCAGCCGAGATCCTCCGTCATGAGTATGGCTGGGTTGAAACCGGGATGAAGTGGCAAGGGACTTCGGGTTTCTCTGGTATGGTTTACCGTGCCCTTGCACCGGCAGTGACAGCACCCGGGCAGGCAAATTATGGAATGGCAAGCATTTTAGCATTGCTCGGTATTGCCGTTTATCTTGAGGATGTGGTTATGTATAATTATGCCTTGAATGAATATCAGAACGGGGTATGCGGTGGACTTATTGGAACCGTAAATCCCAGCACTGGACAGAACTCAGAGAGTGGTCGGGACCAAGGTAGAGAATGTCATTTCTTCCTTAGACACAGATTATCGCTGACATCTACTCATAGCCCATGCATGGGGAGGTCTTGGAAATCTCGCAATTGCCAGCCAGACCGTGCTCAACCAGGGAGGTGACCTTTACGGGCTTCAGAACGATCTCCTACTCAAAGGGTCAGAGTATCTCGCCAAATTCAATCTTAACGAAACGGTCCCGTACGATCCTAGGTGGGCTCGATGTGAAAGTATCCTTGTTGGTGGGCCCTGGCCAGAAAATTCCCGTATCAACCAGAGAATTGAGGCTTGGGTCTTGACAATGGTGTACAATCATTTTGTAAAACTCAAGAGAAGAACAGCAAGATGGACGGAAAAGGCTTTCAACTCTGTCAGTGTGACTGCAAACACTGTTGTGTATTATTTGGCGTTTACTAGATAGCTGGAGTAAGAATTAAGTTAGAATACTCGTCTCACACACAAAGGTGGTATTTCAGCTCATATCCCCTGGAGCGATATAAATCTCTCAAGCTCATATGCGAGGGCCCGTTCTACCCATCTAGACCTACGATATGCTCCCATCTAAGTGGACTCCTATGCCTTTGGTTGATCGAGTGATATACGATGAAGGTCCAGTTGGGAAGCACAAATACATAAGCCTCTAGATGTTAGCAACTCGGGAATTGGTATGTATATACCCGCGGATGTGTAAACATACAGACACATACATCGTTTTGACTGGAGCAGAATTAGGGGTCCGCACCTGTACAGTGGCTGTTTTCGTCGCGACAGGGATAGTGAAGCTCCCAGAAATTCGGGGGTGGCTTATTAAGTTGCGATATTGATGTAACAAGCAGCTTGTCTCAAGCTCTGAAAACAGGGCGGCTATATATGAAGTGAGCAGTTTACTTGAGGTTTGAGAGAATATATGAATTCTATCTTTACTTAGTCATCATGGTTAGACTGTGTGGCCACCCTTTGCAGATCTGTCACTTATGAATATCCCCGTTGAATAAAAAAAAATGGATACATACTCCCTAATTTCCTATAATAGTGAGTACATCATACGGTACGGTTACTTATTAACGAATTTCTTATGATAAATACATGTAGATGTGATTACTTCGGTTTATCCGTTTGTTTTCAATTACTACATTGTACGATGCAGTGTCACTCAACACCTGACCTTGCGTATGCTACATGTAAGTACATAATCAAAACCGCAACACTACATGTATCAACTGCCCCCAACGTCAACTCAACATCTATCGCTCGCACTACGTGAGCCACTATCGTTATCTCGGTTCAATGTACAGGACCAATATATATTCTTATGATAACTAACCCAACTAAATGTGATTCAAACACCAGTACATAAAGCTGGTACATAAGGCCCTTACACCTGTCAGTGCTATAATCAGTACGTACCAATGAATTTGTTCTCATGTAATTACATTATACGCATGCTCTTAATTGCAGAAATCAAGTCTAATGAGGGGATGGGATTGACGGTGTTAGGTGAAAAAAAAAATATTGGTGGGGAGCTTGGGTCCCCTCGAAAAGTGGGACAACATATATACATATATGTAGGCGTCCCTATTAAGTCGCCACAATCTCTACTCACCTCAGCACATACACCATACAAGTATGTAATTAGGTGATCCTGTTTTTACGTTACATACATGTACATGTAGTTCACCGTACGTGTACACTTAAAATCTGACACGAACTTTTGCAACCTCTAACCTCAAACCCATCTCCTACACCCTTTCACAAAGATCAGGCCCTAACCGTCACAAAAATGGAGAGCCAGACCACTACTCCTTCGTTACCGACTAGACGCTCATGCCTTGGCATCGTTGCTGCCGGCTTTTCTGGTGGTCAGGTACTTCTGGCTTTGGACCTGCTCATTGAGTCCTACCAATGTCTTACTAAGATACAAAATACTAACCTTCCCTAGTCTAAAAATGGTGCTGAAGCAGCGCCTCTAGCTCTAATCGATTCTGGCCTTATCGACTCTTTGAGAAATGACCTAGGTTATGACATATGCTACGATAAGATTCATTACTATAATGAGTATGTTCCTACCTTCGACCCACCTCTCACGACTCTTCACGCTAGTTTCCCTATGCGTAATCCCCTTACCGTTTCGAATGTGACACGTGCTATTTCCGATCAAGTGTATGAAAATGCTTCGGAGGGTCGCATCGTAGTGACACTCGGAGGGGACCACTCCATTGCTATTGGATCTATTGCAGGCATGGCAAAGGCAATGCACGAGCGTCTTAACGGAAAGGAGCTTGCCGTGATTTGGGTTGATGCCCACACAGATATCAACACACCTGAAACTTCGCCATCAGGAAATATACATGGAATGCCTGTTTCCTTTATCTCGGGCCTTGCAAGACCCCCGAAGGAAAGCCCAAACGTTTTTGGGTGGATAATGGAGGAGCATAGGATCAACATTTTAAATCTTGTATACATCGGTCTGAGGGATGTTGATCCGGGCGAGAAAATCATTATTCGTGAGAACGGGATTTGTGCATTCAGTATGCATGATATTGACAAGTACGGTATTGGAAAAGTTATGGATATGGCACTGGAACATCTGGGCTGCATTCAAGGGTGTGAAGAAGTGCCGATACATTTGAGTTTTGATATTGATGCTTTGGACCCTGTGTTGTGAGCTTATCTTAGATTTCTACAAATCCTATGTCTGAATCTGGATGCTCACCCCTCGTAGTTGCCCAAGTACAGGAACGCCCGTCCGTGGTGGTCTGACTCTAAGAGAAGCTCAATATATCTGCGAGAGTGTCCATAATACTCGTTGTCTTGTTTCGATGGACCTGGTAAGATTCCCAGAATTCATGTAAACTCGATATCTCTGACATTCTCTAGGTTGAGATAAACCCTCTATTGGGCGAGGATGATTCCTCTAGAAGGGAGACTCTCCGCACCGGGTGTAGCTTAGTACGCTGCGCCTTAGGCGAAAGTGTACTATGATTTCTCCTTTTTTCTCCTTTTTCGCCCGCGGCGTCCGTTTGCTTATCGAGGATTGTACCCCTCGTTGTTAGGGCTGCATGGACTATTAAAAGCTTATAAATGATGGCGAAGCCAATCGTTACTCTATGGCCTTGAGACCCTTGTCGCTTTAAAACCTGTGAGATATTCGTCCGAGGGCCTTTCGTCTTTATCTTTCGGTACCATTTATACATTACTAGACCCCTCAAAGCTTGACGTCTTCCATGGTATTAGACTGAGAGACTTTCTGTCAAATGAGCTCTTGGTGATCGCACCGGTCTGGCAAGATACTACACCTTTAACGCGGTTTCATCAAACCCACTCCGGTAGTTTCATTTCTGTCATTGGACAGCGAAGTCCTTCGAAATCCATTCGAACGAAAAGGGAGCTGAGGTTAATTCCAAAATAAACGTCATGGCACTTCCTTGCAGGCTGCGGCGGATAGAGGGTGCGAAACAATTGTAAAAACCCCTCCTCAATAGAGGAGCTGAGGCGGAGATAGGGGGCAGGATTTTGTCATAGCCTACAGGTTACATACATGTATGAATTATGAATCTCAACCGATCAATACGATCATGAACCATCACCACCCGCACCAGTCCAACTAGTGACGATACATGTAACCAACCCCCAACCCCCCAACAAGCCCAGTTCCAATTTCAATTCCAGATCTTAGTCCGTTCCATCACATTCCGACAAACACCCAAACATATACTATAGAGAAGCAAACACTCCCACTGACTCACTGGCTCACAGTTAAACACAATTTGCCTCACCCCCACACCACCACCACCACCCGCCATCCTACTCCACCCACTACGTAGGTAAGAAACAAAACTACAAATTTGAATCCCCTTGATGCCTCGAAGCAAAGACACGAACGGGGAAACGACCAAATAAAAGAAAAGCACCGGAGCGCCCTAATAACACAATAAAAGCAAAATAATGAAAAATAAACAAACGAAAAGAAATAAATGAGAAACGACCATAGCAAAATTAACGGAGCTTAGAACTTTTCACCGGGCTTGGACATGTACTGCGATAGTACCTTGTTCATCGTGCTACTCATAACGGTTGTCAGCAGGGCGGGGAGGAATACAGAGGCAGGAGCGGGAAGAACGCACAACATGTGGATCTTGTCGCCGAATATGGGCTTCATGGAGTCGTCGCAGAGAATGTAGCGGCGGTCATCCGGATCTTGTAAGCCGCGCTCCTTCACGTACTGCCATATTCTCTTAACGGTCTCTGGGCGCGACAACTAGACACATACCATATGTTAGTATACGCGTACGCATAGCGCCTAAGAAACCACAAGAGCGCATAAACCATTACCTGTTCCTCTCCCAAAAACCCCGCCAAAGGCTCCGATAGCACCATAGGCATATTGAACGGGCTGTTTGGGTTAACCTTCCTCTTCTTCTTCTTTGTCTTGCCCGTGGCATCACCACCCTCCTCATCTCCATCCGAGTGCACCAATTCGTCACTCTTCTTGCTCCTCTTCTTCGTGGCTGCCGCGCCTCCCGCCGTACCTTTCTTGGCTCCGCGGCTAGGCCGTCCGCTGTTCCATTGTGCGTGGAGCTCCGCAGCCAGCCGGGCGTCCTCGTCAACTGAGGTCTTGAGCTTTTTGGGCTTAGGCAGGCGAGCGGGGGCGTCCTCGTCGGCTTTGACGCTGTGCGCGATGGCGTCCGAGGAGGAGGTCGGAGTGGGCGCAGCGTCTGAGGATGACGATGGTGTGGGGCTCGCGGCTTCTTGTTCGGCGAGGACGGCGTCGAAACGTTTGGCGATTGCGATGTCAATTGCTTTCTAGTGGGGGAGTTAGCCCTTTGTTCGCTGATTCGAGGTAAGGGGTGGCGTGTGTTGAAGGTGCAGAGATAAAAATAGAGATCAAGGTATAAAGATCGCGGCGCGCGCGATAGAGGTTAAATAAAAACAATAACAATATGCATAGATGTATATATATGATATTCCTTATCCACGGAGGTAGTAGTAGTAGAGACTCCAATCAGTTACTCACCTTCTGCGGGGTTATATCATAACCCAATTTTGCCTGCAGCGCATTCCGGACCTTCTTGACCGACACTGTCGCCAGATCCGACGCCCTCAATATATCATCAATAACCGGGACAAACTACTTTCGTCAGCCCAAGCCCAGTAGTGATGACCACATGTCCCATTTCTCCAAGATATACACGGTCGTAACTCCCACCTTTAACTTTATCTCATCGGACACTATCTTTCGTCAGCGTCGTCGCAGAACAAAGTAGCAGGAGAATTAACTATAACGAATAGTAGGATTGAAGGAGAAGGATTGGAGGAGGAGGAGGAAGAGGAGGAAGAGAGAGGTACATGCGGTCGAAGAAGAAGTAGTAGCCATTTGTTGTTAGGTTGGCGGGTGGTTCCGAGAAGTTGGATCGGGAGTTGAGGGAAAAGATGGAGTATGGCGCATCAAGGAGCGGATTTCGCGGTGAGCCCTTGATGGAGGGTTGGTGGGTTGTTGACGTACAGGATGGTCTGTGGTTTGTGGTGGTTTCCGATCGATGGGATAGGTGAAGTGGCTGGAGGCCAGGTAGAAGGCGGGGTTAGGGTTTTTGTGTGGCTAGAAATTTTATTGTGGCGCTTAGCCATATTCTATGATGTTCTAGGGTAGAGGAAATTATGGATAAAGTAGATGTTTATAGAAGATTCTAAGGGTTTTCAAACTAGGTTGTTTCTCTTTATTTACGTCCTTTTTTGAATGTCCTGAACTTTTGAGGTCATAACAGGACGGACGCCTCTCATCTCATCACAACAATTACAGCTGCATGATGCCGCACAACAGTTAACAACACAATAACACCAGGATTCAAGATTAGATTAGATCCAAGACCATCTTGATCATTGACCTAGTCTCAGCTTCGAATAATCAAATAATACATGTAATTAATTACAGTCTCCGTCACGTCGAGCATATAATAATCAAAAACATAATAATACACTTGGACCCCCAATTTTCGCTCTACCACGTATAAACAATATATCCTGTGAGTAAACGACCCACAACCATCAGCATTATAAATCACTAGAAATGATGTCACCGCATTGCAAGTAAACCAAAACTCAACACCGCGGAAAACATCCCCACATTGGTATAATTATAACTTTCAATCGAGAACGAACCTAGCTCTACAATGGCTCTCAGGGTAATTTATGCTCCCTTAGATTTAATATTTAATATACGAGATAGCTAACATTAGTAGACTCTAACTGCAAAGCGTGCTGCTGCACTCGATAAAGAGCTCATGTCGACTGGTGGCTTCTCGCTCGACCAGCTTATGGAGCTTGCAGGGTATTAATACTCATCCCGCCGTACAGATCTTGTCCATAGCTAATTTCATGTAGCCTCGCTGTCGCTCAAGCTAGTAAATAAACCCTCTCCGCAACTATCAGTCCTACAATTATTAGCTTCACAATTATTAACTAACTCAAACAAGTCTATAAAACGCATCCACCAAGCACGCATCCCCGTCTCCTCATCGCCTGCGGTCCCGGCAACAATGGTGGTGACGGCCTCGTAGCCGCCCGTCATCTCCACCTCTTCTCCTATAAACCCACCGTCTATTACCCCAAGTCCTCCAAGGGCGACCACTTCAACCGCCTCACCACGCAACTGCACTCACTCAACATCCCATTTACCACGGATTTCCGCGCAGCTATCAAAGACACTGACCATGTGATCGACGCCCTCTTCGGGTTTTCGTTCGACCCTTCTGGCGGAATACGTCCCCCGTTCGACGATGCAATCAAGGCCATGAGTGAAGCGGGGGTTGGGGTGACGAGCGTAGATGTGCCAAGCGGGTGGGGAGTTGATGGGGGACAGGGGGACCTAAAGCCGGATGTGTTGGTGAGTTTGACGGCGCCGAAGGGGGTAGTGAGAGGTTTCCGGGGGAGGCATTTTGTTGGTGGGAGGTTTGTGGGGGAGGAGTTAGCAGGAAGATGGGGTGTGGGTGTACCGCCGTATGAGGGGACGGATCAGGTTGCGGAGGTTCCGGTAGGGGATGTGGTAGTTGTGGATGGGGAGGAGGCGGAGGAGGGGAGGGAGAAACTGTAGGTAGGGTGCATGCTTTTACACTTTGGAAGTCGTGATATCAAGTAGCAGTTATCATGTATTGATCACTGAATGCGACAAGATTGCAATTTTATTTTTGAAAATCTAAATACAAAAGGAAAAATCAAGTAAAATCTCAAACCTAGGAGTTTCAATCAGATCGACATTTATAAATCAACATCAACAATAAGTGTTATCTGTGCTTGACTCTATAAAAATTCTTCATCACCTTGAAACTCCCATCCAATTTCGTACTAAGGCCCAGCCCATACGAACGAGCATCTCATCCAACCTCCAATCAACCAACTAACCAGCCCACCAGCCCCAAAAGACCGGCAAACCAATCAATCAATCAATCGTCAGTATGGGTGCGCTTTACCTTAAGCTATGGGCCTTTCGAAAAAGAGGTATTGAACCCCCTCGCACCAAGAATGAGCCCCGTTGAGTTACAACCCGAAAGGGAAGCAATCGCATGACTATATCAACACGACGAAAGGCTTCTGCACCCACCAGCTCCACCTGGGATGGACTCATATCTTCGTCCCGCACAAGGCGGATGGAGCTGTTGGTGGGTGAGAAGAGAACTTCTATGTTCTTGCGTTTCCGCTGCCGTGCCCAAAAGGCAGGTTCGTCCGGGGACTTTCTCCCAAAGCATGATTATGAGAAGGCGTAGAACGCCGACTCCGTATGTGAGCTTCGATAAGCGATTCTTTGGGCGAGGGGGTTGAGGGAAAAAAGCCTGGGTGTGGGCGAAAGTTTTGATATATACTCACGGTGGTTACCCGGCTGCGTGCTGAGAATTTTCCTTCCCCTGATAGGGCGTTGCCAACGATTGCATCATACCACCTTAGAGTTTAACATATGCGAGTCGGCATAGAAACTATCAACAATATCCAATGTTAGAAGCCTTAGACAGGCTTGTTTTCATTATTTGCCTCTCAACCGGTACTCGCAGGATCCTCGACCCCTCTTGGCCGCTAAGATCGAACCCCTAATCTATTCCCGGAAAACCCTAGCAATCCAACACAAAATATTTCTAGCAGAACCAAACCTACCCAATCAGCCAATCAGGACCTTTAAATGCATGCATATGCATACTACTATATCGCTTCTAGATGTGCTTCACGGCGACCAAAGAGCGTTTTCTAAATATTATCTTCCTGATAGATATCTGCTCTGCCTTAAGCCCATTAGATCGTTCTCAGAGACATTGTTGACTCGATGAGTCATCGGATCACATGTCTATGTCAAGATCTCCCTCGAGCCCAATAAGCTCACAGTCGGTGATGCCGTGTTTAGTCGACTCCCATACCGGGGATCCAGCGGGGAAAAGACCTGTGCATTTGGAGCTTCCTGATTGGTGGGTCTAGATCTGTTATGTAGATAAATAGATATCTATATGGGGTGGTATGTAGGTACTCTCCAACACTTCAGGCTGGTAATAGTTAGAGTGCGACCCCCACATGAGAGTATTATATTCACAACATAGCTAAAGTAGTTTGGAGCTCTGATAACGGCTCACAAACAATAAATACTTGTAATATATTCCTGTGAACCATCCCAGAGAATTATCCCGAGGCTATATCTGCACAGGGTTAGGGCTGATACTGTATCGCGTCATCCGGCTATCACTTTACTGAATCCCGTCGTCTCCCCGCGACACCTCCGTGTACTTACCCAGATATTAGATACAGGTTGTACAAATTCTATCAAACCTGCCTCACTCTCTCACTCTCTCGTTTTTTCTTTCTCTCTTCTGATATACCACTGTAGCTTTATCTGTATCAGTAACATATTAATACACCTTCAAGATGGTTCACCCAACCATCACCACCTCAGCTACTACGCTGTCCACCTCCTTCTGCCCGGCCTCAACAACACCAGCAGTCATAATCCCCGGCCGCTCTCCAGTTACACTCTCATATGCGCAGCTGTACCAACAGACTAGCGCCTTCCAGCGTATACTTGCGTCAATCGGTATCGCCCCACACTCCGCCGTCTCAATCGCGCTGCCAAACAACCTCGAGTTTATCGTATCCTTCCTTGCCGTTGCGGCTCAGCGTGCTATCGCCGCACCACTGAACCCAAACTACAAGCAGTCCGAGTTCGAGTTCTATATTGATGATCTCAAGAGTGCGCTGATCATTGTTCCAGCGGGTGCTGTAGCCGAGAATGCGCCTGCAGTTAAAGCTGCTAGAAAGTTTGGCGCTGCAGTTGCAGAGATCGCTTGGGATACTGGAAAGGGCCAGGTAGTGTTGGAGTTGAAGGAGAAGGGCGCGTTAAAGGGTGCGGTCGAGGTGGCGAAGGCGGAAGAAGAGGATGTGGCGCTGGTGTTGCATACGAGTGGTACTACGGGGAGACCCAAGGCGGTACCATTGACGCATAAGAACCTAACGAGGACTATGAGTATGTTGATCTTTTTTTCTAGCTAGTTATTTGCATTCCTACCAAATGATCATTTCCTTCTTAATTGCTACCACGCTATGAGTACCCTCCCACTAACACAATTCTGCAGGCAACATCAAGGCTACCTACCAGCTATCGTCTGCAGACCGTACCTACCTCGTGATGCCTCTCTTTCACGTTCATGGTCTCCTTGCTGGGTTCCTCGCCCCACTCCTCTCTGGCGGAACTGTCATCGTACCACCAAAGTTCTCCGCAAAAGAGTTCTGGCACGATTTTATCACTCACGGCGCAACATGGTACACCGCCGTGCCAACGATTCACCAAATTCTCCTCAAATCCCCACTTCCGAGCCCAATCCCCAAGATCCGGTTCATCCGTTCCTGCTCTTCCCCACTCTCGCCCACCACCTTCCATGCGCTAGAGGCAGCCCTCAAGGCGCCTGTTCTCGAGGCCTACGCAATGACTGAAGCAGCCCATCAGATGACCTCAAACCCCCTTCCTCCAGCTGCGCGCAAGCCTGGTACTGTTGGCCTCGGCCAGGGCGTTGATGTTGCCATCCTCGATGACAATGGCAACGAGATCCCGCAGGGTAAGGAGGGCGAGATCTGTATTCGTGGTGTCAATGTTACAAAGGGGTACATCAACAACCCGAAGGCCAATGCCGAGTCTTTCACAGCATCAGGATACTTCCGTACTGGCGATCAGGGCCGCAAGGACCAGGACGGGTACGTGCAGATCACTGGGCGCATCAAGGAGCTCATCAACCGCGGAGGTGAGAAGATCTCACCGATTGAGGTCGATAATGCGATTGCGTCACATCCATCCGTGGGCGAGGCGGTTTCCTTTGCTATGGAGAGTGAAATGTATGGGCAAGAGGTTGGCGCGGCAGTTGTGTTGAAGGAGGGCAAGAAGGTTAGCGAGGGGGAGTTAAAGAAGTTTGTGGGTGAGAAATTGAGCAAGTTTAAGGTCCCGGTGAAGATATGGTTTGTAGACAACATGCCGAAGACGGCGACGGGAAAGATCCAGAGGAGAGTAGTGGCGGCGGAAATGGTGAAAAAGGAAGAACCGGTGAAGGCGAAATTGTAGTAGTAGTCAGTTGGTAAACCTTGTGTGTTTTTTCCTGTTTTTTCCTTTCATTTCCTTCTTTAGCCTTTTTCTTTTGTAGGATACATAGGCTGCTTGAAAATTCAGAGTTTTCTATCAGTTAACGTATACCGCTTAGCCATCGAATCTTCGGTGAGAGTTATTGGCTTCTTCCCTTGAAACTTGGCTATATATATATACCCGCTTGAGGCGAGATGGCCCGTATCATAAGTTGGGAAGAAACATGCAGAGGGGCAGTCCCAGCCCTCAGCTACTGAATAGATGTTCCTCTATATCTACTCCTTGCTACTCCCCCCCTTAGAATCAACGGGTTGGTCCTTTTTTTTTAATAGAAATGAAGCAACCCCTGAAATTAATCCTAGAAAGCTGTTGAACTTTAAACTGCTAATAAGTTGGCATAGACTTTAAAACAAGAGAGTGAAAGAACTATTGGCAAGGTGGTTAGGAGGGGTCTCCCTAGTCGTCTTTATATAGGCAGGAGTATAATCGTACCTCCACCGAAAAACGAGCTCATAAAGCCACCCTTACCGTGCCGGTAATTACATATAGGCGCTATAGTATGAAAAATGGGGTGAAATCACTACTATAGGACTACGGAATTTAGCGACGAATACCGAACCAAACCGGCATTAGAGGAAGAGCACCCCACTAATATTGAATATTCGAATTCTTACGTATTAACGGGAGTACCGTAGTAATCCCACCCCCCCCCTTTTGGTACTGTACATTCATATATACTACTTATGTATATATACATGCAGCTTTGACGACGCCGGTCGGGCAGAGGTATCGTCAATAAACGGTAAATACCGTCCATTGATACACAAGTCCTAATCCACGCCGCTTCTATACCATCGGCTGACACGGAGAAAACCGAAGATTTCGATAGCACTATATGTATTAATATTACTTTGCAGTCCAGGAACCGATAGCGTGTGAGTGATGTCTTATGCTTAGACGTTCTTGGAGCACTATAGCTAGTAGCTAGGGTTGGATGGAATGATAGACCCAGGATATATTATTCTAGTAGCTATCTCAATCGAGTGCAGCACAAATCTTGAGTAAATAGCCAGTATTCTAACAGACTTGGTACGTTTAGTCTTGTTCATTTTATAATTTAGCAGAGCATACCTGTTTCTTCATGGATCATCACTCGGTCCTTGGATGCGAATAGCCTTATAATGTAATCTTAGATATTAGGGCAACGAAATGGGTACCCAAATACTATTCAATGTCATACATAGACTGGGAGAAAATTATAGATTTGATTTCAGGGTATACCTACCACTTGTTTACAAGACGATAGAAAATCCGTCCTTTACGAGTTAACAACAAAATCTCCGTACAATATATATATTTCACATATATATATATAAGATGTTTATATCGATATCCAGCCCAGAATTTACTTTAAAACATGTATCATCTTTGGATTGTACTATAGCACAAAAAGGGGGTGTGATGTGCCATAGCTATATAGCAACACAAGATTATATAAAACTTTTGAATTGGGTTAGAATCATCTTAGTCATGACAACCTACCAATACCGTAGCAATACCGTGATGTTCTGTTAGATAAAGTGCCGGATATGCCCGCTTTTCTTTGTACTTAAAATAATCTACCTATGTATATAGGCCACCCAACACGGGCGCCATAGGAAAAGTCATAAGTATGTTATTGCATTTTCCCGTCTCATAGTCACAAGGATTAACAGATCTTTTTGGTTTAGTTGGTCTATCATTCTATCTAAAGATATCTTCCCCCCACTTTGATCATATATGAGCTCAAGGCTTCTTGAACTATCAATCAATCAGCTCAAGGGTCCTTCTTTCAACCTATGTATAGTACTAGGACAAAAGTTTTGGCGATTACACCTTTTACAGCTAAAATAGCCATGTTTAGGGACCTGAATCAACCACACAATGTGGGCCAGATTATTTGGAATTTGGACAAAAGCTCAGAAGTTATCTTGAGATTGTCATAAATGAGTTACAGAATTTAAATTTTACTTCTGCAGTGTTGGTGATGTATTTTGTGATCTTGAGCCCATTGCCATACAGAAATTTGTATGGGAACACATACAAATTTTAGAAAATTTCAAATTCATTCTAGGAAAATGCTTTGTAAGTTCATGATAATTGAATTTAAAATTCTGGAACTCATTTATCATGATCTTGAGATAAGTTCTGAGCTTCTGCCCAAAGGTCGAATTTTTTGCCCAGTGTTGAGTGGTTTGTTCGGGTCGCTAAACATGGCTGCTTTGGCTGTAAAAAGTGTAATCGCCAAAACTTCTGTCACCCGAGTGTATATAATTGATGACGAGTGATATATTATGACTCTCGATATCACGATGTAGGCTAGGCACAGCATCACTATGGTTCAAGTCTCATACGAGCTTAAATTTTGTAGGAATTGCACCAGCAAGTTCCCGACCTGTCTAGCTGATACAACGGTAATGTCAAATCACCAGGACTCGAATACTTGTAGCCTGACTCTCGTACGGGTAAAGACAAATCCTGTCAACAACCCACGGGAATATTTAGATTTCTCAATTGCTTTAGAATTAATGCCTTTTCGGATGTTGGAGTGCTACAATCCCCCAAGCATGTTAGCACCCACGCCATTCCGAATAATGACGCAGCAGATGATCTACCCACTTTCAAGAAGTCAAGGCAGAGTATAGAGCATATTATATATCGGTCTCAGGCATAACTACAATATGTTAATCAAATTGATATCTATACATATCATATCAATCACCGCTATAAACTCATTATCAGTACCAACTAGAAACATAAAGGAATTAAGGTTTTCTCTATTCCACGCCGAATCCCATGTGCCAGTCTACGGCCCATTACCCGTTCAAGTTTCACCCCCCTTGAAACCCTCAACCACGGGAGATCTAGAGTTATATGATGCGCGTTCCCGAGAAAGGGAAAATGTTTCGGGATCAGATGAGGGTGTTCGTTCCACAAATCACGTGATGCGGTTGATGGGATGAGGTCCTTCCTTTTTTTTTTGCTTTAGAAAGTTCCGGTCCAGCTTGTTGGCGTAATCGGAACGAGAACCACACGTGGGAATTCGAGAAGATGTTGATGTCGGTAGAGTGCCTTAAATAAATACATGTATTTGAGCGCATACATTGTCGGCCAGGCATAGTAAAGCAGGTCCAATTGGCCAATAATCACCGAATGGGCCCAGAATATCTATAGCCATTGCACCAGAGTCAATTTTTCCGTTGTTCCAGAAAAATCATTGGTCCTGACATGCCATTTTTTGCTTTACTCGTATGTACGAAATGTAGACCATCCGGGGGCGGTCACTTGACAGCCACGCTAATTTAAGTTACCCCTCCAAACACCGCACTTGCCCCACCATCGTCGCACTGTCGTCAAAATTCTTCCTTCTAAGTACGGGTTTAACGTTAATTCTCCCAATCAAAGTAAGCAAGCCATATGCCCTCTCTATGCATTACCTTATTGTGCCTTCTTCTTTCTACTGTCGCACTGCCCCTGCTATTGATCTGTCGCTCCTTTCCCTGCACCTTGCATTGGCACTATGACCAGCAGGCACTCTAGCTCTTTGAAGAATTGATTCAATAAGTGGCGATTTTATGGGCGGGTTCCCCTCGTTCTCATATATGTAGTTAGCTATCATGGAGAAAGGAGGGGGGAGGGGGCAGTGCTAGTATTCCCGCGTTACAGTTCCATGAAGCGAGTGACAGATACAAGGAGGTCGAAAAAGAGTTGTACTAATTGCCTTTTTCCCCGCGCCAGATAAGATCCCCCCAAATTCTCCGGTGGTAGCACCTAGTTAGACCGCACACAGCTCATCATGCCCCCATCAACAGCCGGTAAAAAGAAAACATATGTCGTAGAGCGTAACTCCCCCCCCCCCCTCTAGCCCCAGCCAACCTGCCTGTCAAGTGCTGACGTACTTGACAGATATGGAACCCGAGATGGGAGCTTGGTCTACCCTCGAGTATGCCATCATCTCACGCGAGTCCGCCGCCTCCGGTAGTGACTTCTACCTCACATCTGTTCCAGCTTCCCTTATTGCGAACCTTCCAGAGGCATTGAAGCCGTACGTGGGTGCACCGCTGAGGGTGACGCAGGAGGAGGTCACCAAGGTTTCCAGTGGGGAAAGAGACAGGGTGTGTTTGTTAGATCCGCGCGCGGAGAAGGAGTTGTCACCGGGAGATGCTGAGGTGTTTGATTGGTTTGTTTTCGGGGGAATTTTGGGTCGGTAGATTTTCTATGTTATGAAAGCGGGGGTGACGACTTGAAATCTTGGGAAACGGATGACGTGAGTGATGAAGTGCGATTAAGCTAACAAAGTAATTCTGGGGGTTAGGTGACGATCCACCAAGAGGTACAGTACCCTCCCCTTTCTCGTATATCAGTGCTGAAACAAATCACCCCCAGACCGTACTGGCGAGCTTCGTAAGCTTGGATACGAGGGTCGGCGTCTCGGCAGTCTTCAAATGACCACGGACACCGCAGTCCGCGTTACTCGCTTGGTTATCGAGAACCAAAGTAACTCCCGACCTCCACTCCCTTCCATACCTCCTATACATGCTTATGCAATGCAGTTCCTCTTGAAGAGATACCATACTCGGATTACCCAGAGCTGAAACTTAATAGGAATGAGGCTACACAGATGCCATTCAGATACGTCAAAGGCGAGGATGGAAAGCCGATTATGCCTGAGGTATGCATATGTGAATGTGGCGATCAACCTAAGCTAGGCTAATTGCGAGGATAGGGGATGCTAGAGCTCATCATAAAGGATGCCGATAAGAGCTTTGATGACCTTTTCTAGGGGCTTTGGCCAATAGGGCTGTAGAAACAGATTTGTGTAAATTTACATCCACTATAGAAAGTGATTGGCTATGGTTAATCCCGCGGGATATTACCGAGTGATAACCTGTGAATCTTGGTCAGCACCGGGTTTTAAGACGATCACCCCGGATCTACGTTATGTATCTCGCTTGATCAGTTTTTAGACTCCTTAAAATTACATGCACTTGTGGCCGAAAAGCTCACACTACATGATGTAGGTACTCCCGAGTACGTCCTTGTATCTACAAGACGAACTTTGAGAATTTGATTGGGATAAATGGATTAGTATAATACTTGTTTTGATGGAATTAAAGAGGTCTCATATAATCTTGTTTGCTTGATATATGAAAACTTCACGCCGCCTTTTCCCAGAGCTTGTTCTCGTCCCTAGCGCATGCACCACACTGCGGCCCTGGCGCTAGTGATTGAAAGGTGGCTAGTGGATAAACCAATCAGGTCTGTGGTTTTTCAGCTGTATGCCAAAGCAATCTACATGTATGTACCTATTATACATGTAGGCAGCTATCATCAGCTCATCTCACCCCATTACGGATCCTTTCATGGTACGACCCCAAATTCATGGATATACCAAGGTATTATATCTTGCACAAACCCCTTTCTTCAGACCTAAAAATATTTCAGGAAGACCTCAATCAATCACCATAACTCGTAAGTTTGCTCTCTTTGAGGAACCGGATCTTGGATTTCCTCCATAATATAGGGATCAAGATGCTGCTGGTGGGATACCCTCAGGCCACAAGTGGCTCTCTTTGCCCCATCCTCTGCTGAAACGTGAAGGTATGTATATTCTTTTCTTTTGCATGAAATTAAAGATTCACGGGAGTTGAGGCTCATGTCATTTGACGTGCAGACAAAGGATTCACGAACACCACCTCCATTAATCTCAAGACCGGAAATGGTCAAACGCCGCGCCGAAAAGAGTTTGAGCTTACACGATAACGGCCGTGGAAAAATGTTTAGATTGAATTTTCACCTACTTTTGGAAGCTTTGGCATCCCACAACGGATCAGTTCGTGGCCTGCCACGAGCAATATTCCAGATTCTTTCAATAACCCCGCATAGAATTCATGCACTGACGGCACGCGATGGGTAAATATTTTATCACTCTTCAGCAACCAGATGAGAACAGCACAAACTGAAACTCAACCGTGTTATTGCTAGCTCCGCGGACTGAGGGCGATCATTTTGATTCAGGTGGTTGCTGGACCCCGCGCGATCTTTGTAGCCCAAATTTCTTTTTTGATGATTTTGACTTTGACGCCTAGGCCTGCGATGCAACTCAAGCGAAATGTGGGGGACCGTTTTTTTCAAAGTTCACTGCACGGTACGTAAATCCATTCATAGTAGATTGATGGTATTTTCAATTGATCACCGAACTCCGGTACGCAGATCAGGCTCAATACCCCCCGAGGATTTAAACACAATCAATATCTTAAAGAATCATGTCTCAATTAATCCGATAGTTTACTTATCTAAGCTCCGCTGGTCCGTCCCTCGCGGCTGGTATCAGTGTGTAGGCAGGTAGAGTAAGTACCTGTGGGTATTTATTGAACCAGGATTATGTTGAGATGAGGCGCAATCTATTTCGCGAAGGATTCACCAAATCCGACTACCAGGAGAGATGGCTTTTCTTCGGAGATGCAGGGAAGAATAGCATTTTCTATCAACAGCATATTCGTTTACCTTTTGGGATATATGCGCATTCTTATAAACCAGGATAGCAGCAAAACAAAAGAAAGGTGCCTCATTGAAAACCGGGAAGAACCTTTTTCAGTTGAGCGACTTTCTGCTCCAATTGATCCGGATGAAACAATCCCTCTCTTCCCGTCTTTGCATTTTTACGTACCTGCATGCAGTACATCAATGATTTCGACCTCTCACGTACAGCTGATCTTAGCGAATGCACTCGACTTAAGTGTTCTTTCGCGTGGAATCCCGAATATTTGGACGACTCAATCCAACCGACGGCATACCGACTAGTTCCAATATAGTCATCCGAGCCTACTTAATGGATATCATTGGCAGAAACTTTCAACCCTTCCCTGGAAAAAAACAATATAGCCGTCCGGTGGAAATTTGGTTTGTAGCTTCTGGTTGTTTCTTTTCCAGAATACAACAGCTCTGAACCCTAATTCTTCCACATATGTATTGTACGTACATACATCCCTTCCTTGTCCTTGTCGAGCATGGAGCCACGGATTAATCCACGAACGAGAAAGTGAACTTGCCATCCGGTCACGATTATAGGAAGTGTCCGGAAAACCGAAAATTTTCTTCAAGCCACGGCGGCGAGGAGTGATATAGATAGATTATCGGGCTAGACATGTAGTACATTACATCGACTCCCCCCTCCTCTTTACCCACTCGTACTCCCAGTGGTTGTATTTGCAATGTGAATCAGATCCAGAAAAACTCATAGGAATCTGCCGAGCGAGGGCTGATTAGAATTCCCCAACGTTCGGCGAGGGCGATCATAATTTTCGTATTGAGCTCATGGTGGTACACGCGCTGTACACAACATAAGCACGTAATGTAAGCATGCCTTTCCTCGTCCATATATGTACATTGCTTATTCCAACGGCTGAGTGCGGATTCAATTCGATGTCGCCGCAAGGCTCTCGATGTAGCCACCAAAGTGCGTCTACTTATAAGGACATAGGCAGCTACTATGCAGCTTTAAATATAATTGTGCAGTGGTACATGTGTTTCAAAAAGATATTCACAGAAAGGGTCAAGTTGGTAATAGTCCGGCAATGCGGTTTCCTAGAGTGGATAATGTTTTTCCGATGCATATAGCTTAGAGCGTGGTAGGTGATAAGGCAGGAATGAAGCACGTTGAGCTGCCAAGCAATCTATAGGTACGTACATCTAGGTAAAGTACCGTGATAATCCATACATATGCTGCCAGGAGATAAGCATGTAAACTCGATAAAGAATTTCGAGTTCCTTCTATACCAAGTATCTCTAACTACTATCTAGCTCATCCTTTCAAAACAGCGTGCGTTGGCCGTGAATACATGCCTTATGCCTGCTCAGAAACTAAAAAATTTACCTCACCTCAATGCAAGCTCAAGCCACTGATGATTGAATCTTAACTACTCTGGTAACAGTTGCAGATGTCGGTACATATCGGTCTGGTTTATGACAATTTATCACCCAACCCGGGCCCGTACACCCGGGCTGGGTCTCGATGGTCTGGATTACTACTATACCATAGCTATAGATCTACTTATTATAGCTATGGGTAAGTAGATTTTTTGGTCGAGAACTGATCTATGCCACGAGTTAGATAAATTATGAGAGATTAGATTATCTATTTATCAATCATCAAAATCAATCAATCAATTGTTGTACGCGTGACATTACACAACATGCGCCTCTCTGTCTCCATATATTAGTTTAACGGTGTCACGGCTCCGAACAGAATAAACCATTGGATGGAAAACTAACTCCGAATATCCGTACTCTAAAAGCACAAATTATATTATACCTCGCTAATCATAATTATTAGAAAAAACTGCGGGCTACGAGCGGGGTACTTAGCATTAGTAGTGATTTTTGATAGTGATCGTGACAAGTAAAGGAATACCATACTCTAATTAATTGGAGACTAACTACTCTAGTTAATCCCCAGCCTTTGTGCATGATGTTTACAAAGTTTTACGAACAGTGATGAGAATACCGTACCAAATGAGAAAAGAAATAAAATTAAAAAAAAAAAAAAAAGCCAATACGTCACTCAAGAACAATTGCTTTTGTGAACAGATGTCGATTGAACAAAAGTATCTACTACTCTAGAGTAGGTAGCCCTAACCTGAGCAGTGAATGGAATTCGGCCATTCCCGAGTAACCATTGCAATTGGGTAATCTACGACGTATTTTTTTTTTTTTTTCGAAAACACATGTTCCTTTTTCCTCCATCAACGTTGAACACCAAAGAAATTTTCTTTTTTCTGGTCGCATTCAGGATACATACCCGAAAGCTCACTTCTTCACATTAGGTACTCGGTACGTACCACTTCTTCCATGGATCCACGGAAAAATACAATAACCATCCAATATGGTACATCGTTTCAACGGTCACACACATTAAACCTCCTCCAGATCGTACCTGGCCTAATTTGTAGTGATAGTCGTAGTAGTGGGGGGGGGACCCTTAACTAACATTTTCCCCGCAAAAACAAAGACGCCACGGTTACAGACTTGCAGTTGTTACCGCTTATATTTCCACGTGATATCACCGCTGCGACCTGGTTCCCCACGCGAACGAGGCCGATGAAGACGCTGACTTTCACGATGCTGTGAGGTTTCTTTGTATGTAATTCTAAATTTCCCCCTGTGACCTAAAATACCAATGTCAAGACTCTCGCCTCGAAGCTTCAATCCCCCCCACTCTGCCACTCGCGCGACTCAGGACTAACACAGGTGGATCTCAATAGTGGCTTTCCATCGATATGAGCTTCCGATTAAATTGGACTATTTATATGTAGCTTCTTTTTTTGTACCCCACGATCAAGCAATAAGATCATGCGACCCATAAGGTTATACTATTATGGCAAGATCTAGAAATCCTTATTCGAGTTTTTTCCTCAGGCTCTAACCTCTCTGGACTTTTTTGAACGATCGCGACCCGCCATTTTCGTGGGGACGAAACTACTATGTACCCCGTGATAGATATCGAGTTTCAGCAGGCAATTTCTTTCTTTAGGCCCTTCCGTCTAGCTGCTAGCTAGTCACGAACAGACTTCTCTCTCTCTACTGACTGACAAGTAATAAGAGAACGGGTCTCGGCATTTCGTAATACCGAAACCCTAACTACCGGCTGGTACATCCATACATACTCGTATTTTCGCGACGTTTGTGAAAATGACCGCTATTGCATACCATACTAAATTGTAGACTTGGCGCGTATTTATATGGTATGCAATAGCGGTCATTTTCACAAACGTCAGGAAAATACGAGTACAGGCGGCCATCGTGTATGGAGAAAAGGATATTCTTAGAATCACTAAAAGCCACTACTATACCATCCAGAGCTTTCCCTCAAAGTCTAGAGTATCGACCATGAACACTACCGTCATCAGTCTACAGGGTAGATCATGGGCCCTTTGCCCGAGAAGTTCCGTTCTTTAGCGGTATCTATCTATGTAGAGTACAGGGTGGACTAACCACTCCACCTCGGACGCTTATGAATGATTTGAAAAGGGTATCCTTATAGCGGATAGATATAGATACGAGAGGTGGTACTTGCGTTGTAAGGCTGAAAGGTCCGTTGCATGTTATACTAAAAGAGTTCCGGCCAAGCGCCAACTAGCCAATGCGAGTTGGGTTTTGTTTTCGTTTTCCCCACCACCGCCGCCGCACGTCGGAAATTGGCGTTTCAACGGACAGGAGAGCCTCAACAGGTAGAGAATAGAGCAGGGGTAGTAGTAAAAGGAAGCGGTTCCCGTGTATTGTGATGAGATAATGATGATTGTTTACGAATACCATCTACCTATGTACATGCACCAGACAGAGGTAGGTTCCGGTTCTCACGAACTCACGAACTCTTTCTTTCTTCTCTGCGCGCTGACCCTTGCGCCATCACAGCACCCCAGGGTTTAACTAGATGTAGTCTGGGGCACAGGAGTTTAGCCTCCCTTTCCCTCCCTTTCCCTCCCTCCCTCCCCCCTTCCCTGGATGGACCCTAGCTGGTTACTGGATTGCTCAGTTCAGCCGTTTCCGGGGGCCACAGAAGGGGGGAGGAAGGAGAAGAAAGGGAGGCGCGCAATTGAATTGATCCCTCTCGACTCGAGAGAGCAGTGCCTCGGAAGACGGACGACGTCGGAGAGAGAAACACTGTTGTGTTGGTTGTTGTTTCTGTGCTGCGCTCTTTTTTTTCTTTTTTTGTTTCAATTGTTGTCGTGGAGTACCTATGCTAAGGCACACATAAAGAAAAATATATTGCCTAACCTATACATTGCATTGTTTGCTTGCTTGCTTGCTTGCTTGCTTGCTTGCTTGACCGACTGCAAGCTACGTAGGCGTGCAGTTGGGGGGGTTTCGTTCGTTCATACGTACATTTACAGTATAGTAGGTAGGCGGTAAGTACAGCCTTACGAGCTGCGCGCTGCTGGGTGCCGATGTTGGGGATTATCTCCCGGTTGCATGTATGTATGTACTTTATGTACCCAGCGTGTTCATCTAATTGATAAAGTACATGTATGTACTTAAGAGATTAACCTACATACAATGTAATTCTGTGTATGTAGCATACATGTAGTATACAATACAATACAATACATGTACATACATGCTTTCTTTCACACGTGGTGGATATATGTAATTTGATAAACTGTAACTTGAAGGGTAAACTCTAACTCGAGTGGTGTTTTTAGAGTTAGAGTTAGCATTTCATGGTGGTGCAACAGTCACACAGTCTGAAGTATAGTAGAGAGAAACACTTGGTGGGTACATGTGTATTGTATGTAGCAACAGAGAGGACGACATACAACTCTTCTTCCTGGTGTACTGCTCTACTACATGTAGCCCTAGGCACAAGTCTACACTTATCAATTATCGAGTACTAGGTGGGGTAGCGTGGAGTAAAGCTCTACTCTACCAAGTCTAGATCTATCTATATTTATCTCCCTTTTTTTCCCTCTACATATTTCTATTTAGGAATCTTGATCTGTCCATCTGTCCATCTGTCCTGTCATCCTAGGTAGACAGTCAGGTTAGACAGAATCTCAGGTAGCAGGGTGATCCGACCAAGTATATTCAGTGGTGAGATCGGGCAGGATAGAATTTGCTTTTCCTTACGACTAGAAAGAAAGAGGGAAAAAAAAATTTCTCATGAATCATCCACACGACTCACTTCGCTCACTCACTCACCTGCTCACTCATGAGGTGCAATAAAATCACAGTGACCATCGTTCGTTTCTTGCACCTCCCCCACCACCCATCAAACGAGCCTCAAGAAACCTTTTTTTTTTGTTGCTCATGCTTTTTTTTTGTTTTTTTGTTTATGCTGCGGGAGACACCACATGTGCTTCTAGATATGTATGTAGAGCAGAGCATCTAGAGTAGAGTAGAGCTAGAGGGCATCTAGGGTATGTACGTTAATTGCTTCCTTCCCGACGTAGAGAGTAGGTATGACGAAGAAAGAACAAAGTGCCGGTGAATGATGAGCTACTACACACGGACCCACGCACGTCCCAGCGCCGCGTCCCCCGACCTTCTTTGTACGCTGCTGCAGCGCATGCTTCTTTACGCTAGAGCACTGTCTGTCTGCTGCTGCTGCTGCTTCTGCTGCTTCTGCTGCTTCTGCTACTACCACTACTGCTAGCTACTCCACAGGCAAGCATACAGACAATAGCCATCCGAGGATTAAGAGGGCCAGTACTAGAGGGCACGTTTTGTATCCAGAGATTGGAGAAGATATGCTGTAACTGCTGTTTAGAGGAACTGTGCGTGCAATGTGGTGAAGTGAAGTGAACGAGTGCATAGCATAGCATAGCATAGCATAAGCATTAAATCAACAAGTACAGTAACTGGCACCATATCTCTCTCTCTCTCTCTCTCAGACAAATGCTTTCTCAACAGGATATTATAATTAATTCGCCAGAGCAGAACAATATCCTTGAGCAAACCCGTGACGTGCTCGCTCTCCACCCTCCAGAAGAGAAAAAAAAATTCACCCACTAATGATTTCTGTTTCACTCAAGATCTAAAGTGTGCACTGACAGAGCAGAGCGCAATGCGGACCGGTGCGGTGCGGTGCGGTGCAAACTTACTCACTCAGTCACTCACTGTCCTCCTCCTCCTCTTCCTACTCCTCCTCCTGGTTCAATTTGCGCTTCTACATGCAAAAAATAAAATAAAACAATGCCTACAATGTAAACGTGAATCTCTCTCATTAACCACTGTGCCTATCACAATCACCACCAAATCCACTGCTTTGGGTCATTCATTACCCTCCGAATGAGCAGCCCATCATCCAGCCATCATCCAGCCATCCAGCCATCCAGTCAGCCAGCCCGCATTATTCTGCTTGATCTCCTTCTCCCTCTTCCTCCACCCACCGCATCCCCCCTTCCCGTTCAGCCATAAAATAGTTTAAAAAAAAATTAAATCCCCCACGCATCCCGGCACCACCACCACCACCACCACTACAATTAACCTGGCTAGAGGAATTAAAATACAATACATATACATTCACGCCCGCCCCCACAGCTAGGGAGAGGGAGAGCGAAGAAGGAGTGAGAATCAACTCATCGGTCCTAAGTCAAGTCCAGTCCGTACTAGTACATATTGGACACCTTAACTTAAACTCAAGGCAAAACTCCAATATTCCTCACCTACTTCCTCACTTGACCTACTGCTTGCCTGACCGCTATCATTACAAAAATCCACTCATAACTCATCCCTATCCTATCGCAAACCCCGGAAGAAGTTCCGGCCCCGGATTTTCGTCTATCTATTATCTACTCTACCCTACCCTTCAAAGCAGAAAAAAAAAAGACAGAGGTTGAAACTGGGATTTGGTTGGTCCACTCTACGCGACAGGACAGAGACGGCTCTAAAACGTTCAAGCCGCACCGCAGTGGGAAGTACTTAACTTAGCCCACCACCACCACCACCACCACACAACCACCACCACTTACCATCACACACACCCCAACCTTGATTGTGCCACGCAAGTCTGCAGCAAAAGCAAAGCAACGAAACTCCACCACTGCTGCTGCTACTATCTAAACTACCTACCGCTGCTTGCTGCTGCTTGCTTGCTTGCTTGCTGCTAATAGATACCACCACGGCAATAGCATCCACAACTACTACTATCTAGAGAAAAAAGGAAATAAGGAAGCAGGAAAAGAAGGCAGGCCACCGCCGTCATTCCCCTCTTCGTTGTCCATATCTACCACCAGGCCCACTCCATACTTTCTCCAATTGAGCAGCCAACCCATTCATCAATAACAACCAAATTCTCAGCAGTTCAGCTTTCTACAAACACTTCAACACAAAGCAAGACAAACTCGAACTAAAGATATATATATATATATATATATAAATAATAATAATAATCAAGGTCAATCAATGGCATACTACACAAACTACAACCCAACCATATCTCCCCGCCGCCTCGCCGACCGGCGTGGGATACCGCAGCTACAGCCTCTCGAGCCCGCCTACGAAGCCATGCTGCTGCACAAGCAAAAGTCGCTGCCCAGTACCGTCATGATCGCTGAGATTAGGCAGCACTACTCGCCGCTAGACTCAACACACACGGAAGTGCTTCCGTTCCGGTCAGTAGATACCTTAAAAGAGGAAGACGAGGAGGACGAGGAGGAGGAGCAGAACAAGCAGCAACAACACGATGACGAGGGATGTGACTGCGGTCACGATGAGGATGGTAGGCTGGAAGTTGTGTACGGGTTGGGTGTCAGCGTTAACGGTGGTGACGATGCGGAGGTGGAGGACATTAGCAGGCAAACGTCGGCTATGCGTCTGACTAAGAAGTTGCATGTTGCAACTGGATATAACTACGAGTACCATCAATCCCGCTACCACTCTGACAGTCATCACCATAATGGACAGACACCAATGCCTCTCACGCCTCCCTCCAATGGTGTGTTTGCCTTTTTCTTTTCTTTGTTTGTTCGATTTTGCTTGTTTGTGCAACCAACTAACGAACGAGTGCTCACAGATGACGAAAGACCATATCCTGGGTCAGACGACCTTATAATCGACCCGGACTGCTTCACTTCTTCCCCTACATCAGCGCCTCAATCCCCCGCCAGCGAGGCCTCTCGTTCTCGTGCTGCAACAATCCTCAACAAAGTTGTTCCATACAAAATACGCGCCTCGTTCAAACGCCGTTTGTCTGGCCCCAACACTAGTGCGCCCCCTGTGCCTGCGCTCTCGACTATGCCCAATTACTACACTGGCACACCCCCACCAGACGAACACGACACCTTTGACGACTTCTTCCGCCCCCCATCGAGTTCACCAATCTCCCCACATCCCCAAGCTGCCACCAGTACAACCAGCTTCCCCGTCTCCCCCGTCCACTCCCCACTTACAGCGGCAACAGACGTCTTCCCCGAGATGTACAACACCCATATCCCCTCCTCCGAGCTTGTCTCCTCACCCCTCCACCCCCCCACAATCTCGCCCCTCATGTCCCCCACCGTCGCCTCCGCATCCCAGACCTCCCTCAACCTCATCACCTCCCACCCAGCCCACACCCACAAGAAGGTGCCCAGCATCGACCCCGCCACTCCACTAGCCCCCCGCCGTCCCTCAGCACCCGTCACAGCCGTCACGGCAGACTCCCTCGCTGACATGATCGAGGAGATGAACGCGGATCTTGCTGCGTACGACACCGCTTACTCGTGCATGATTGAGAGCGGATGGAGTAGCCCACAGGAGCTGCGTAACGTCGAACTACAGCGCAAGGACAAGGAAGCCGAGTGGCGGGCCAGGATCGCAGAGTCGAAGAAGGTGCTGGAATATTCCAGGCGGGTGGAGGTCATGGGCCTTGCAGGCCTTGAGAGACTCGAGACAAATTCATCGGGCGCCTCGGCGGTTAGTGTTGGCAGTACCGGCGGCGAGAGTATGGGTATGCAGACCCTCATTCCAGTGACGGTGTTGCCAGTGGGCGCGAGCGAAACAGGCAGCCTAAGGAGTTTAAGAGGCTCAGAGAGGAGCATGCCTCGATGAGTTTCTCTTTCGGCAATTTTGTATAGTTTTTTTTTTCCTTTGCGTTTTGGTTTCTCTCTTTTTTTCATCTGGTTCGGATAATGTTTATGGCATGACTGACACGACACTCTTTATGACTCTTGTTTCTATTTTTTCTGTTTTCCTTTGTTTGAAAACGATTTTCCTATCACTATTGGGACATTTTTCTCTATCTATCCATGGGCGCACTATAATGTTTAAGGTGGTGTTTTGTTTTATCGTGATCTTTTACTGTTTGTATAAAATTGGAGCTTACTTACTAGAAATGGGCAAAAAAGGTGGTGGTTATTTTTTATTATCTATTTTACGAATTTTTTTTTTATTTACTCCGTCACAAAATTACTACTTACTACTACTACTACTACAAAGGAATGGAAATGGGAATGGGAATCATTGGTTGGTTGGAAATCATTGGCGGCGATCATCCTTTTTTTAAGAAAAAAAAATGTTTTTATTGTTTATTATATCGACTACGGCGGGCGAATGGTCTTTCTCTTGCATTTATTCAAGCACTAGCATGCTGAAAAGGAACGGGTTATCGGGAGAGAGGTTTCTTTTTTCAACCTCTCTTATTATACCCATACCCTTATGCTTCTTTTCTTATCTTTTCTTTTTTTTTTTTTTGGTGAGGGGGCTCTCTTCTTTACCCCGCTGTTGCGGTTGTCTTTTTTCTATCCTTCTCTGTAAGTTTATCAGAGAATAAAAATGAAAAGAAAAGAAAAGAAATTCCAATAATGTTATTATCAGTAGCTGTTAATGATTCAAAACCTCTCCCGCATCTGTAACGCACAGCAAAGAGGAGGGGGGGCGATGTTTGTTGCGTATAGGCAGGCACACTTTAGAGTGCTTCCTCTTTTGACCTTCCAGTGGGTGCTGCCTTCAATTGGTTTGAAACGTTGAAACCTGGGGAACGACCATTTTGGTCGGCTGTAAAAGTCGAGTGGTGTCCACCCACGCCCAACCTGTGTTTCTCCATCCCATTCCTGTCAAAAATCCCGTCCAGCACCTCCTTCCACGATCTTCCAGAACAACGGCTAACCAGTACGGAAGCGTCACAAGCCCTCACCCCCACCCACCCAGCTAACACTTCTGCGGGGAGGGGGGGGAAACCTCGGGATTGCCCTGATGATGAAACGCGGGATGTTACTCTAAAAAAGTTGTTAGGCCGCATGTAGCTGAGGAGCATCCGAAAGTGTAATAGTGTTTATGGCAGGCTACATGTAGGTTAGGTCTTGCGTTGAGGCACCGCTACTGCCACTCAGGTAAACTTCTCAACCGTCCCAGGGGCTTTTGTCTTTGATTCGCGGGGTTTGCCTTTTATGACGTCAAGAGTTGACTTCCAATCGTTATCAATGAACGACAACAAACCGGGGGGGGGGTTAGGCACATACTTTTCAATATGGAATAGCTAAGGTATGTAGCAGGCCCACAGGGGGGTCGGCGCGCATTCTCTGAATCTTTACGGCCCCGTCGGTATGCATCCCGATGTAACAGTTAACTTTTAGAGGTCTCGCCGGCCGGCCGGTCCGGGTTAAACCCTATACCAGTAGCATGGCAAGGTGACTGCTACAACTGCTAGGCTTGGGACTAACTAGTTTGAGAGTTAGATTTATTTATGTAGTTAGGGCTGATCGGATATCTCTGGAAAAGCGCGACTTTTTAGGCCAAGCCTGCACGTGAGTGTAAACAAATGACTAGCCATAAACAGCTCGGTTCATAGGATATGATTCGACTCAAGGGATAGTTTGGTCGGTCAGATCCTTTCTCAGGTAGAACATTGTCTCGGCTGTAAAAAGACCTCCTTATGTTCGAACGACTGGATCTGGAACATGACCTTCATCTTAACCATCCACATGCCCCATGATCTCTAGTACTCGAGTGAGACCTCAGTCCCATGGTTCCGGTAAATACATGTACCTAGATCATTCTCCTTGTTTTCCATCATCTCCGCAAGGGGTGCTTACGGCTGATATATGTGTAGTTGAAATTAGCGAATCATGTTTCTCCCTACATACCTAAATATATTAATCACGAAACATCACTCGTCCCCCAGGCTACCTGCAACGTGGCGGTTGTACTTGTTGATCGGTTAATCTCCAGGAGACATGTTTTATGCAGCTTGTTCTCGACGAGCCTTGGGTACCTTATATGTTGTGTTGGTATAATTTATATGTGGCTATGTATCTAGGGTGAGCATAATTGTTTCAGGGATGACTTAACTTCTGAAAGTAATTATTACACTTCTCCTGACCGAGAAGTGGAGACTAGGGGAACTCGTGATAGTTGTAAATTGTATCATGATCTAGGGCTCCAATTACTTACCATTGACTGCATATACCTTCCCCTAATGGTTCAAATGAGAAAAGAGTAGGGTAAAAACTCCAATCGATCAAATTGTCTTCACCCCTAGACTCTCCTTCTACCCACTGAGCTGCCTCCTACAGAGGTATCAAGCTTTGGTCTAGAGACGTACTGTACCAAGGACCACGCTATGCAGCGTAATGTTTCTGACGCTGATGTTGATGCCGATGGTATTGTGATATTGATAAACGCGGCGCTTTGAAGACTCAATTTCGCATGTTCGAGTTGAGCATCAGGGTATCATCTATACTCGATAAACCATATGCCACATTGTAAAGTGTTAGATATAAGGGTGAATATTGTGAATAACCAATGGTATAGGGTATTAGGCTCGTTCCCACTCTCCTATCGGAATAGCAAGCTGTCTATAGGGGATAGGCATGAGACTAGAAAGATATATCCATACCTAATTGAAGATTGAGTGATGATGAAGTTTTTGATTAAGAATGCATACGATTCATCTGAGTCTGGAATTTACCATAAGGCTTTCGGAATCGTGCAATACATACTAGTGAAGAATACCGAATCCAACCGGCACTATAGGAAGAATACTATACCAATACCGTATTCTTGCCCTATTACTGGTACGTTGACGGGCGAATCCACAGGTACTACATGGCTATAAATATAATCTCTCATTGCCCTATTAGCATAGCGATACCTGCAGAAATAATAGCACACTCGTTTCTATTGTGGAATTATTGCTGAGCTGAACCTCGTAGAACTGAAATAAAAATTTAATACATGCGGTGCAAATGCTCCGGGATAAGTCTGGACCTTCCGCCGGAAAACCGTTAAACTCCGAATAAAGTGAACCACATGAACATAGGGGGAAAGAAAAATAGAAAGAAAAAAAGAGATACAAGGCTTCAGATTAACAGGGAAAGGAAAAGAAAAAGAGAAAAAAAGAGGAGAAAATAGGGCCCCCCACAAGATAGATAAATGATCCCCAAAATGCATTTAGAAAGCGACCATAACCAAGAAAATTCAAGAATGATGAAGGAAGAAGATACGTCAACACAGTATTATCGCTAGTAATAACCGCCCTTGCTGAAAAATCCAGTGGCAGAATGCTCCTCATGAAGTCGTGACGTCGTATGAAAGTATTATTTGGTACTCTCAATAACAGTTGACCGCCTTGTAACGAAACAGAAAGAATCCCGTCCTCCCTAATACTCTTGCCTAGAAAAGCCCTCCGAAATATAAAAACTTTTTCCAACCTAACTTATGTCTAATCGTTTACATAAAGAATGGCCCACAAGAACAAACAGAAGCATTCACCATCGGAGCAGGTCAAGGTGCAGACCAATGCACAGTCAGCACTGCTAGGGCTGACTACCAGCTGAGCCCTCGAATCCAACTTCCAAATTGAAGAATAAATGGGGAATCGCCAACATTACCCTAAAAACGAAAAAATACCTTAGGAATAAAAATATAGATAAATATCAAAAAAAAAAACGCCATCGCAAATAAATAACCACCACTGTTGAGATCTAGTCCGAACCCTCTTCGGATATGGCCGAGGTTGTACAAGACCCCAAACCAAGATTCCCTGTAACTGGTGGCATCTCGTCCCTCATACAAGCATTTTCTAGGACATTTGTCCATTTTCCGCTTGCTCCACTGTGGCTATGCTTCAAGTGTTGTCTAAAGTGGTCGGCACGATAGAATTTCTTGGACTGATTGCACTCTCCAAATTTATGCTCTGTCGTCAGATGTTCAATTCGGACATCCCATTGTGGGGGTGATGGGAACTCTTTTCCGCAGTAACCGCAAATTTCAACACCTGATCTTTGTGGTGATTGATGAAATGCGGCTTCGTAACCACAAAGTGCCGCACAAGACCAGGAGTGTTTCCTCAAATGAAGAGAATTTTGATGCCGCTCTGCCTCATTTTTGTTCTTAAAGCGGTTGCTGCAGTACTGACAGCTATACTGTTTCTCTGTTTCATGCAGGCTACATTTCTTAGGTCAGCTTATGTGAGTCAATACCATTTAAAAAGCAGACATACTGTAGATCTTCCTCCGTCTCGAACTTTTTAGGCTTTTTGGGACAGCAATCGCAGATAAACCCGCCAGCTATTTTGGGTGCTGAGAGATGTTTCACAGTAATGGGATCCCTCTCACCCCCTGGAGCCGTAATTGCTGTTTCAGGACCAGTACGCTGCCTATTATTCGGCCTGTTTGCAGCTAATGTTATCTGAGATTGACGGAATGGTGCATCTGCTATAACCTCCATGTTAATCGAGGGTGTAAAAGAAGTGGCTGGCGTCCCCCTATCTACTGTCGTAATACTGCTGGCCAGTGAAGATAGACCGACGGACGAGGACCACTGAGTCGTCAGAGAAGATGCAGAAGCAGAAGCAAAAGATCCAGATACAGATCTAGGAACTGGTGAAGGAAACATTCCAGAAGCAGGATGATACTTGGGTGGTCCACCGGGAGAATTCCGTGCTCCACCTTGATGTATTGGTGATGTTCTCCGGCCATCACCTCCAAAGTTTTCTAAAAGGGGCCCTTTCCTTGTCGGCTCCGAATTCATAGTGTCCTCGTTCGGAGGTGATGAAGCCCTTCGTTTTGAGCCAACCCGCTGGTGACTAACTTGGCTTGGATATGAATTAGACTTTGGAGGTGTGCGTGCGTCATGGAGCGTGAGACGCTTCATTTGGGACACATGATATGGCGCTTCATCCATCGGGTAATCACTATCTTCGTACGGGTCGATGCTGTTTCTGGACTGCATTGAACTAGTCATGCCTGTATCATCAAAGCCTGGTCCCAGTAGTGATGCACTCATTGATCTACGCATGCGAGCATCCCCATTGGAATTTGCATCATTATCTGTGACATACGATGAGACGCTTGCATTATCACCGGAATTACGAATTTCGGTAAACGCCGGTGAAAAAGAGGACTGCCGCTGCACTGGTTCTGCTAGTCCTAGTGGTGGCGGAATCCCATCAGCTTGAGCCCATCTTTCAATTGGCGTCTGAGATCCTGGGCTAGGTATTGGTATTGGGTTTGAGGTTGGTCGACTCTTGTTGTATTCTTTGGATGAACGCCAGAGGGACGATGGCGAAAAATCTTCGGAGGTGGGAGTAGTATATGATAAAGGCCGATAATTTTGTATCTGGGAAAAATAGCTTCGGGTTGAAGGCTCTGATTTCGCTCCGCCATTGAGCTTTGCGACAAGACCCATGTCGTAGTCTTTGACCGATTTCTCCATAGCTCCACGCGCGGAAACGTCACCTTGTAATCTACTACCAAATTCACAAGATTGCAAAAGTTAACAAGTGTTTGCGCAATTAAACATCAAAACGATAAAGGACAGTGACAAGCAGAATATAATGATGGGTATATAATTGGGTGGAGAAATGTGCAAATATATTGTCGGAGCATATCAACGCATGTATTAAATAAATGCTACAAATAGTATTGATATTGGCAATTTGGGTACTCAACTCCTTGGTATTCTTTAGAGGTTTCCTGGGAAAGTCACTGTTCCAATATTTCGGGAAAGAGTTTTCATTCCTGTTTCTGGTGTCTTCAAGGCTACCGGGGGGGTCATACTGTGATTCTCCATTTTTCCGAGATATTTTTGTAGACCAATCATTAGACAGCCGATTTCCTCGACCATCCCGGCCCCCCATGTCCTCTCTTCTCCGCCGTCGTGCGATATCCTTTCCTTCATTATCGTCACATTCCTCGGCCATTGAGTCATCTTCATGATGATGGTATCGATGAGACGGCAGTGAAGGCGGATCTAAAGATAATATTGGCGGCGGGTTAAGTGAAGGTACGGGTGGGACCTGGGAGCTCTGTGAAGCAAAAGATACCCCCCGGCTAGAAGTGGGAGAGCTTCTGGATAGAGGTATTGGAAGAGGCATAGATCTTTGAGCGATGCGCTGTGGTGAAGATGGGAAGTCGTTGCCTGTGTCCATGACGTGATTGCCCTCTGGACTACGGATGGCTGGAAGGCTGAAGTTATTGTTCAATCGAGGGAAACCCATGAAGAGCTGGAGGAGAGGAATACAAGATCGGGCGACGGATATCTAGTGTTGTGCCTTAATAACAATGATTAGGATCTCGAAGCAAGAATACCGGATCCAATTGAATACCTCTAACAATAGCTATGCGACTTGCGTGGTGGGAGGGGGTTGGAAACAAGGATTTCTCCGGGGTGGTTTTTCCTTAACTAACGCTCTCGATATATTTGGTCGTGATCTCTCGTCTAATCAGAGGTTACGGGTCAGCTATTCAACAACACCAGCTGAGAGAGCTGAAACGTTGGCGGCGGATTTTACCAACTAGGAAATAAAATACCCGAGCAAGTACAAAGGTTGCTATTTCATCTCAAAACTCCAATTTTTTTTTTCTTTCGCCACCTCTACTTGTGTTCGTCGCCTCCTTATCCAAGCTAAATGCTGTCCGGATCGTTGTGTTCGCTCTCCCTGCAACTAAATCCACCTCGTGGTTGCCGTTATATCTCTCTATCTATCTTTATATCCTTCTCTCTTTTTCTTGAGCTCTCTGTGTTTCTTTCAGGACGGTTTCACACCAGCCGCAACTCGATCGCCCACCGCTGGATCGTGAAGACCCTTCCTGCTGCTAAATCGAATTCGATCCCAACCGGGTCTTGCAACATACAGCCACAGAACGGTTTCCTCAACGCAGACAGCGACTAATTGCTGCTCTAGATGGATAATACAAGTGATCGTGATGGTGAAGAATAGAAAATGAATCGACGAAGTGTTGATGTTGTGGTGAATGGGTAAAGCGAAGTTTAGCTGCACAGGACGGTAGCTACGTAGATGGAGTACCTGTGAATGGTGCCAAAAGAAGGACGTTGCAAGGCGAGAGAAAAATCGAAGGATAAATGGAAGCCGACTAGTAGGTATGTATGACGGACCAAGCAGAGGCGGAGACGTGGGGAAGAGGGGGGTGGAACAAAAAACCGACCTTATGTATGTACGAGGATAGAGAAGTAGGTATATGTATGTACGTGCTAGGTATGTAAGTGCGCCTCTAAGTTATGAGGGACGCAGTGGTTATATGGATAGCAAGTAACAGCTAGCTAGATCATATACTCATGTATTCAAGGGTGCAAGGGGGGGGGGGGGGAGGGGAGACTTCTTCCCTCCCCGTTGGGAGCAGCGGCGATGCAGATTCAGCCTCACAGGGAAACGATATGGACGCCCTTTCACTACATTGGGGCGTCCTAGCCTTGCTTTCTTGCTACGTAGAGTACTTATTGACCTGACCAGATTGGCAGGGCGTTGGTTGACCGTTTCCTTACCAGTGAGTACCTAGTGCTCACTCACTTCACTCCACTAGATCACCTACACCCACAACCACAACTACAACCCATAATCGCTGAATTCTCCACTAATAAAGCATGTACTGCTAACTTATCACTTTTCATCACAAATGTCTCCGAATCGTGTTCTGCTGGTCTCAAGCAGCGGCACACAAAACCAGCCCTACCTAGAACCCGCTGCTAAAAATCGACACCGGATTGACAGGGTCGAGAATTACGATTTGGATCATGCTCACACTGTCCGTGCTCAGCCAAGGGAATCTACTATCGGTAGCTAGGGCGAACGCGGTTGTTCCATGAAAGCCTGGGCCCGGGTTCACTCATCCACCACCACTGACAGCACTCTCTAGTACTCGTTACAGGTATTATTTACAGGGAACACTCGAAGCCAGAGAGAGTGGGCAAAAAAGAAGGGGGGAAAGCAGAGTTGGAAAGGGGAAGAGAGAAACGGAAAAGAGTCAATGAGGTAAGGACATCAAGCTAGCTGTGGGATTGGCTCATTTTCCCCTCTGTAATCCTGCCTCAATCCACCAGTCTGGATTGCACTCGTAGACGGGCTGCGAGGGACCACACTCACTATATGATCTCTACCGCTCACTACCAAGCGAATATAATAGCTTTGATGGCTAATCTGATCCTCCATAGTCGCGAGCAAACGTTCAATTAAATCTGATAAATTTATTCATGCAGACCCTTTTTTTTTTTTTTAGTCATCCTTTGGAAAGATCACTGCAGTGTTGCACAGCTACCCTGACAAGCATCATGTTGCAGTTCCTCTTAACTTCTCAATCTGGCTTGAAGCCACGACCCTGGTGCATAGAGTATCTGCTTGCCTGACCGTGTCTGCGCCTATGCCACTTAGATGCTCCCGAGAGTAGAAACAGTCAGACGCACCTATCATATTATAAAATCGGATGGAAAGGACATCACGGGAGTCATGAGTGCGAGGTTTAAAAATCGAGGAACTCGCATGTTTGAGAAGGGACAACGGAGTCGCAGACAACTCAGATGTAAATACGATAGAAATCTACCGATAGATTGGTTTTGATTTGATTCCACATCTCAAGTCTCAAGAGCAGGCTGAAGTATCGAGGGGCCGCTGAGATCCTGTGCAAGTAGGTACGGTTTTATGTATGATCACGCGCTTGCCGTTTTACCTATAGTTCACCAACCCCTCTTCTCTCTACCTTTTTAGTGTTCGCACCCAAATGCCTACTACTTCTCATGTAGAGTCGTGCGGGCATGTCAGTCGATAATTCTCTGGAGCAGAGCAGCAAGCAGCACTGCCTTTTCCTACACACCACCACCACCCGGAGGAGAATAGCGAGTGGGTAGTATTGGGTAGATAGGTATGCATGTAGGTATTTCCATCAACTATTCGCAGATGTTAATTGGCCGCTGGATTGAAATACCTGGGAAACAAGAAAATGAAGTATGGGGATGCGCGCGCTCTTTAGAGAAGCTATTTCGTCAGCGGCTCCCACACCTTTCTTCATGGCGTGCCTGCCTCGGGCTTCGGGACCCTGTGGTGGTAGTGAACTAGTGGCTTGTAAGGCTGAAGAATGATAGGGCGGCAACCCACAGGACGGGACTGGGCTGAAGTGAAACCGGAAGGGGTTGAAGCAGACGTCTGACGCCTGCGAAAAGCAAGCAAAAACAAAGGTGAGCTGGGGTAACGACACCAAAGGTTGAGCACAACACGTGCAGCCAAGACATGCGTGGAGGCAAAAGTGGTTGAGAGAGTGGCCGAACAAAAATACACACAACAGCCTTGCTGTAGGGCCTGTAGGGCCTGTAGGGCAGGCAGCCTGGCTTGTAGGGCAGTCTCGGTTTATTCGTACTCCAATCATGTACATGTAGTTATGTGTGGGTGTGGTTGTTTATGAGTGATTCTCTGTGTAACGTCTATCGGTCTGCCCAACAGTGATTCGATGTTTGAGTCGTCTTTCTTCCTGCATAAACATCCGGGATCGTGTCCAACCCAGTTCACGGACGAACATACCTCAAATTGTAAAAGAAAATCAGCAACAACCTGCCCTAAATACTTAGTACCACATGATGTACCTACTCAGATGTACCATATTACACTGTGGTAATAATTACAATTATACCTTACATGTACCTACATGTACCTGTGAGGTTTGAGTGATCATGAATAACGAAATACATGTAAAAGACTAAGGCCTAGAAGAGAGATGACTAAACTACATCGAGCCTAATGCCCACTTCATGCGCCTCTAGCCCTAAGCCGGCTAGAAATTAATAGTTGTTCTGTGCCCCGCATTTTCTTACACACCTCCCACCAACCGTTTTCATCTGTGATCATCCTTGAGGCTCTGATAGATAAAACCACCTCATCCATATTTGCTTCTAGAAATCATCTCGAAAAAATCGCAGCCTGCAACTTTTCTGTCTGTGCGTGTGCGTGTGCGTGTGCGTGTGATTGTCTCCTATTCACCGGTACTCTCGTATGCTGGTTACTGTTATCATAAGCGATATCGAGACGAGATGGCCATGAACAAAGTTGCGGGGGAGAACCTCTACATTGGCGGGTAAGCAGTGGGGCACATTTCTTTCTTTTTCTGCTGCCTCTCAACGGCGATCTGTAGCTGACCTTGTGGTTCCTTAATTAAACCGGTAGAATGTTCGCCCTTCGTGGACGGGAGGCCCTAAACGAAGCCGGAATAACCCATGTGGTGTCTGTATTACGATTACCTCTCGATAAAGCTCTATTCGAGAATTACGAGCACAAAGTCATCGAGGTTGACGATGTTGAGGATGAAAACCTGCTGGAACACTTCACTGCCAGCAACAAGTTCATCTCTGAAGCTTTGAAGGCCAGGGGTGCGGTTTTAATCCATTGGTGTGTAACCTACCGGATTTTTTTTTTCTTTAGCCTCCTACCAAGCCTTGACACAGCCATTGACTTTTATCGACCCTACATTAGTGCCATGGGGAAATCCCGTTCAGCAACTGTGCTCGCTGCATACCTGATGGCTTCACGCCGTATCCCGCCAAATCTTGCCCTAGGACTTATAGAGCGTGCCCGCCCAATCGTGGAGCCAAATCCTGGGTTTATGAAGCAGCTTGAGCTTTATCACGAAATGAACTATACCAGCACTGTTGAAGATCATCCATTATATCAGCGGTGGATTTATTTGAAGGATGTTGAGATGAGTAATGCTGCTGGAAGGGCACCTGAGCGAGTACATTTCAGAGATGCAGAGGCTGCAATAGGGGAAATCACTCAGGTAAAAGAGGGTGAAACCCCTGCGGAAAGGGGTGAAATAGAGCTACGGTGTAAGAAATGCCGGTGCGTACATATATTCATCCTTTCTTTCCCCTCTATACTTGGCTGACCGAGAGCTGGGTGGATCAGACGCACACTAGCGACCTCCGCCTCTTTAACACCCCATATTCCAAAAACAACACAAAATGTGCCGCCAAAACAGCACTGCTCTCACCATTTCTTGGAGCCTCTTCTATGGATGAAGGATGAGCTCTCCAAAGGTGAAGTTTCTGGAAGACTAGAATGTCCCAAATGTCAGTCAAAGGTTGGATCCTATGCATGGCAAGGCCTAAAGTGTTCTTGTGGAGATTGGGTCGTTCCTGGGATTAGTGTTGCCAGAGGGAAGGTGGATGAAGTCAGGGTAAAGCTATGAAACGCCGGGTGGGTTAGGTATCAAGCATTCTTAAGGTCATGGGGCTATCATTTATCACAATCGTTATTTTACATATCATATCTTACAACCTTCGGCTTTGTGATTTGTCGGGGTGGTGTCTAAACTCACCCATAGGTACATACCGAGGGGCCGAGGACCTTTTAGGACAACGTTTTAAAAATGTGAATGCACCCATATTACCTAATGGTGCTCTCTTAAGGTCCTAAGAGAAAAGCTTGTTTCTGCGGCTTTAATGTCAGAGGGTTTGTAAGCGTTCAATTCGCGAGACTGGATCAACAAGGCTGACGACCAACTCATATCTGCTGCACCCACGTTCTTCCCTAGAAGCACACCGATAGGGCTCAGACGTGACTTGTTGTCATGGAGATCATGCCTTACGATAGGGCTGATCAGTGCCTCCTGTATGACATCAAGGGTCTAGGCGACTGTGAGATTCAACTTTAGGCTTGGGCGTTACCGTCATAAGGCAAAATTTATAGGTAATGTCCCGGTAAGGTATCCCTGATTTGGCGATTCCCAATCTGTCTTGTTAAGAATATAAATGTGAGGAATGTGAAACATACAGGGAGGGACTTTAGACGGCCTTTCGATCATACCTGAATCCCCGAGATCGCTAAAAGTGAACAGTGATGCGTGCCCTCAATATACGTTATGTGAGGATTTATAAGTTACGCCGAATAAATACATGAATGTGGCAATGTAGAGTATCAAACATGCAGATGATACAACTTATGTATCTTACGCGCTGCATGCCGCCACACCTTTTCAGCTAATTTCAAAACTCACTCCCTGAGATCTGAAGGCATACATGTACCTGGGGGATGTGGGTAGCCCGACAGGGCTGGCTTCAGGCTCTTGGCATCGATACGTGGGGAGGTTTTGAGAATGATCCATAGGATATTTATCAATCAAATCGGACAATAACCCGACTCCTTCTTATTTGAAACAAATAGTTAGGAGTTTATTTATGAATAGTGTCCGGTATTGAAGGCGGTCCCAAGAGCCTGGTCTCGATTTGGAGGTTGACATCCCCCTCGAACACCCTCATCGGTGAAGTGATCTAGCTCAGTAGTTCGTTTCAACTTAGCTTAAATAAGAGTAGGGCGGCACACCAAAATATATATTGGCCCTTTTCTTTATGTAGGGTGTTGATTTCCTTCCTATTCGAGAGTAATATATTTGGAGTATTAACACGGGGCATACCGATTTTTTATTTTTTTTTTATTTTTTTATTTTTTGTCCTGTTGTTCTTACATAGGCGCGTTTTCACGGCTAGGATTATACACGATGTGGTAAAAAAAGACATGTCAAGGGGCTAAGAAATGATGGTGTTGCAAAACTATAGCGCTAGATTACTCTACCATAAGCTACACGTGCCCACATGTATGTATCGTACCTACCTACATGCTTTACACCACACCTCACACACACGGCTTGAGCATGAACCCTACCGCATCATTCTGTATCACTCGCGCTCGCTCACCGGTGTATATGGGTACGGTACTGTAGTATTTTCTTTCACCTAACCGAGCCAGCCAGCCAGTCAGCATTAGTTGTCCCAAAGGTGATTTTACGTAGCTATGGAGGGGAAGGCCCTAAAAATCATCGGATAATTATTTGTCACGGAAGATTACGTAGAGTCAGCCTTATACATACGTATATACGCACGATTGGGGTTATAATAGTGATCTAGTGCTGGGTTGGACTTAGGAATGTAGAGTACTGGGTTGTGTAAATATTTCTTATATAGCAGGGGTCGGTTTAGACAATGGGGGCTATATCTAGGCATCTGTCTTGAAGATCGACCGCGCGCTTAAAGAGAATGTAGACAACTGATACTGATTAATTAGCGCGTCTATAAACAGTACTGAAGAAGTAAAAAAGAAAGGAGAAGGGACAGGGTAATTGTACCAAACCAGTAGCTCGTATTTACGAAAAGGGGTTCAAAAATAACTTGAAGCCAGGATTGGAGGAAGAACGATAGACGAGAATGGAATGAGCGACGGAGGAGGGATTTTGATTACTATTTTCCCCATCGAATATCCATGTCCGTCTCCTGATAATTGCTGGGCCCCCGCTTTTCATATATATAATCAGTCTAGACTAGCGTGGTGACGGTCAAAAAGGGAACAAACTGTTCTCTGGAGACCTGCTTTAGAACATTGGTTGTCTGATTGGACAATGCTTGTCTACATGTATGGCCTGAAATCATATTTTGTCACTCGCACTAAGTACGAAAGTTAGTATAAACATACGTACGTACACCAAGTATACAAATGTTATTATACATTATTTTTTTACTCCTCCCCCCAAAAAATTGGTGTCTAATCCATAATTGTTAGATACCAGGCCTTTATTAATAATACATCTGGAGCATTAAACTTAATAAAAAGTAGATGCTAGCAGCTACATGTAGCCCTAGAGATCGAGGTCACATAAAACTCTAGCTCAGCCTTTTTGAAACTTGCCAAGAAGCGCCAGGTAATCGTATATATTATTATCGAATTCTCTGTTGTGTTGCACATATATATGCCATTAAGGCGGCCTATTATAGTACATGACCATATTTTCGTGCATGTACTTTAATTTACGTACATGCAAAATAGTACATATTGCTACATGTATATAAACCATTTATAGACACGCATATACTTGCGGTGAGCATGAGAATAAGTTTCCGCCAAACTGTGCGGTTGATACACAAAAATGGTGGCGGGAACTCATAGAAAATTCCACCCTCTTATTCCAAACTTGTTGGCGCTTTACTAGACGTATAACTCATGCGATATGATTTAGCTATTGCCTACTAGTCTAGATTTCATGCGAGGCAAGGTGGGACCGCGTCTAAACTTTCTTTTGCCGACATACATGCGCCCGTACACAGTTGACAAGCAGCCAGAGATAACATCGCTGACATGGGGGGTATATGGGAGAGATCTCCGGGTAAAGTTTGCCGCTCTGACGCGCAGCGGTTAAGGGATGTGCAATCAGAAGCTACCGGATTTCTTTTCTTCAATACCATGCAGTGTAGATAGTAGGCGATGGGTCCGATGGATGTGCGTACCTATCCGCTACCTGTTAATATGCAATGTTTAACCAACAAGGCGTTCTTTATACCCCACCCTGCACATTTATCCTCAGGAGAAAGCCGTTAATTGCGTGATTGTATTGCAAGTATACTAGGCCATATATAAGAACTGCACTACTATGGGCACAGACAAGGAGGGTGTGAGGGAAAAAGACGTTGTTTATCATGTCCAGGGATCCCTCCATGATCCATCGAACATGGTCCTAGTTTCTAAGCCCTAAGGGACAGCAGAACAATCTAGAACAGGAATCATCCCTTATCATAACAATTCCCTACCAAGAGGGCCTCCGGAGTTCGGCTCTTAGCTACATATATATATAACCCATGTTTCTGTGGAGTAAGTTCCTTGAACCTTGAGATTAGCCTTATAGAAGTTGCAAGTCACTGACAAGAACAGGTATTCAACAGCCTGGGACTCTAAGGCAGGGTTTAAAAATGCATTCACCACTATAACAGTCCACCGCAAACTTTCACCCTGCCATACTCTTGTACTTTTTGTCCTCATACAAATTATCGTTTCGAGCGGTCCTCCAAAACATACTGTTGGTACCTGCATAGGCAGCTTTAGGTATCTATCCGTCAAGCATATGTAGTTCAACACTTTTTAATCTAGCGTTCACCTAGACTATGCAATTTCGTATGCATTGAGATCTTGCTTAGGCCTGTTGCAGTTTATACTGGTGAAACCTCGATATAGCTACTGCGTGAAATTCAGGAATCAGGGAGAGCTCTCTTCGACAACCATCACTGAGGACGAAGCGACCAAAAGTTAAAAAAATATCATAAGAGCCCAACGTGACAATTATTAAGTTTGTTAGGGAAGCACTTGGTTACCTTCCAATGACAACGAGACACGGAATAGCATATTATAAAGCCAAGCCCAGAAAGGAAAAAGGCTGGAAAAAATTCTCGGTTAACCATAATATCCTATTTATCTAGCTAGATTTCTTGTATAGTTATATTAATTCTATCTTCTTTATTTCATTTAATGTTGAGGGGAAAGGGGCTGGAGAAGAGAAGGGAGCAGGAAGGGGAAGAGTTCTTACGCCAGATATTGTCATAGCCTATGGACTGCATATATATATAAATAATTAAAAAAATACAGGAATCGGATCTTTCGGCTCATGAATACGTCAGTAAATCATGAAGTATCACTCGATTATATGAAGGATTTCTGTTTATGAGAGATTGGGGTGCAATATAGATAGATTTGACCCTAGAGGTAGAGATAACTTAAGAAATAAGGTGGTGCATTTACAAAATGCTAAACACCTAGATTGATCCCAATCCTCTTGCATAAAAGGGTCCTCATTAGTACATGTAATCAACAAACAACATAAGTACATGTACTTTTGTACCTATTCTTTTCAATATCGAGTTCCAGCTACTAGTATCTCAGGACCAAAGACTTCATAACCACATGAAATGAGACTTAATAAGATTAAAAAGTATTTATATACCGACAACGGCAGGGTTTGAACCTACGCTCCCGAAGGAATCAGATTACCGAATAGTGATAATTCAAGTCTGACGCCTTAACCACTCGGCCACGTTGTCATGGAGGAAATTTTGAAAAGAATATTTATATGATTACTATTTAGTTAGGGTTAGTGAGGGTTAGTGAGGGTTATTAGCAACTTAAGTGTCTCAAGAATCATCACAGGGTTCCACTATGGGATGCCACTCTGAAGCCATCCCAACGTCTAGGAATGAGACAGGCTGAGTCTATCACGAAACTGTTTTCGGGTCATAACAGTATATATATTATAACGCGATATTCGATCGAATAGGCACAGTAGACCACAGTACCAACTATAACAACAAAACATTAAGGCACCGTATAATAGTATCTTGACTCAAACGTTTTAGCTCTAATAAATTATTTCTAGTAAGACTGTCCCCTTAAAATGACGCAAGCGGTTGTCTTTGATACGCACAGAATATAGCAGGATACGCGCGGAGTATAGCAGTATTGTCTTGGAATGTTCCGAGTGATACATCATGTAGATTCAGGGACTATCTGGCTTATCTCTCCTTACAGAGCCACCACCGGGATATTCCGCACAATGCTACATGGAATGATGAGCTCTACATATGCTCATTTGTTCCCTGATGAACCCTTTCACTGTCCAACTACGACCCAAACAACTAACACGAGCGGACAAAATTAACTGTAAATCAACAAACAACAGTACTGTTTAGACCTCCACAAATATCATAGTCAATCATCTCTGTTCGAACGTGATTCGTGATTAAATGGCTGGGAAGCATCTAATACGCACACTTACTTAGCCTATCAACAGAAGATTAGCCGGTATTAGATATCCTTAATAGAAATTTCGCAATTCTTTCTACTAGCGTAACTTCGATAAAGATCCCATAGCTTAGGTTCTAATGATTGTGTTTATAGATTCCATCAGAGCTCTAAAGGCATCGGTCTCTACTTGCTATATTTACAGTGCTATATTCTCGGGTCTTATTAGACACAATTAACCAATATATCACTCGACCGACACTCCCCCCCCCCCCCATCGATGTCGAAAGCTGTGACAGTCTAGGCTTTCGTGGGGCTAAGACAACTACCTGCCCATATCGAAAAGATGCCAAGCTGCCAAACCGATTGACCAGTCTCCATTGACTTACAGTGGCCGAAACCCCTTATTCATCAAACCACACGCTCATCCCGTGAACAATATATGGTAATTACACCTGGATACAGCATGCTTTTATATAATGAAGCTGATCGGCCACTCTTCTATTTGTGATTTGGGAGGGTTCGCAAAAAAAGGTCCCTACTGAAACTTGCTAACCCCGCCGATATTGGCGGTAGTGAAAACGATAATGATGCTCGACTCAGATCGTCATGGGGTTTGTGCTTTGTCCGAGATCTCATATCACTAGTTTTAAGAGTACGTCTTTCGTTTCTGGGCGAGTTTCCGCATGAGTTTCCGAGTGCATCACCAAAAATCACCCACCCCATCAAGGCATCGCAGCTGATCATTCATCCGAAAGCTGTACCTTGTACCTACATACATGTACTTACATGTACTTATCATGTCGCGGCCCCATCGCTCCGCGCCCCGAAAAGACAGTCACCCCTTGCCTCATAGCACAGCGCGCAAGTTCAGATCACATCCCTTATTTGTTTGATTTTTAAGGCAGAAAACTGACTTGAGCCGGAGCCGAGCTTTTATGCACTGTACCTCGCCTAGATGCGAGATTCTATGCGCCTTTCCCCCACGCCAGAAGGTGAGTACACTATCCCTATAATGTCACCATACCTCGCATATCGACTACTGACTGTATTCGATCCGTTTGGACCCAGGAAAGGTTCGCGTGCATTGGCAACGGCGTCTAGACCTACAACCCGCTCAAATGGGTGGTGGCTAGACTCATACCTGGCTACATATACGTTACGCAGAAAGAGAGAAACCTGAAGTGCGATTACCTATCATAAAAATCTAGCGAGGTTTCACATACACAGACCAACTGCAGGTAATTTGAAATTATGTCTATCTTTCCAAGTCGCCGACCGCTCTGATACTACAACCACGGGCTCAGTATGCAAGCAAGAATGCGGAGAAGAAAAAGACAGGAGAGGTAACTATAGCGTTCTGCACCTTTTTCCCTCGTGGTAATAAAAATAAATATGCTGTAGTTCATATTCCCACCTCGATCAATAAACGCCACCACAACGCCTGCTCCGCCACGTGTTTTACATACGCAGCAGGATTTCCTTAGGCGGTGTGTCTTACTCAAAAGCGTGAGGGTTGTGCTCCCGCATTTCTGCTCATGCCGTTCTGCTGAAGTGAGTATCTGGGCAAGTTCTCATTTTATGCCAGAATAGGGAGGAGACCGTTTAGGGTTCTCCAGTCGCATCGATACCAACCAGGTTTTAATGGCGGCTCGCGGCGCTCATACACCAATGGGACTGACAGGCGATGCCATTGTTATTGTTTTGTAAGCCACATCATCATGGATTATCACTCGTCACTGAGACTACTATACCCTGCTTCTGGGGTCAATCTAGATTGTTCTGCAAACCTCAATTCGGAAAGGTAATATTGATATAATTTTTTACAAGAAATAAAACTTTATCTACCGTACCGCCCTGCAATAGGTAAACTACACCCGATCCCAGTCCGACAAAAAACAAAAATAGATGGCCTCCATGTATCCCCTACCTTGTGAAAAAAAAAAAAGAAGACAAAAAAAGTAAGAGATCAGGCTAGCGCAAAGCGGTACTAAAGTTGGACTCCTTAGATATACGGGTGAAGGACAAAAAAAAAAAGGCACTCTCGCGCTGGTAAAGGGGAGCTGGCACATTGAGGCTTGGATATTGTGCAAAGAATTAAGTGGGGGAAAAAAAAAAAGGAAGAAAAGGAACTGAAATGGTAATCGATCCCTCATTATGGGGAAATAAAGGGAGTCCAGGCAAGGCGGTCAAGGAAAGTGAAGAAAAGAAAGGAGGAAACCAACCCCAAAGCAACCTCCCTACAAACATAAAAAATAATAGTCCCATAGGTCACAATTATTTGCAAAACATAGATAGTATGAAGGTTCAAACAAATAAATTATAGACGACAGGTATACTTCCGAGGCTCTTGCTGTTGTTTTATATACCGGCGCAGGTCCTCGTTCTCCTTGCCAAGCCGTCTGACTTCCATCTGCAAGGTTGTAGTGCCCTCATGAAGTTCTACGATGAACTCTTTGGTCATTTTCAGGATGTTCGCCTTGGACGTGCTCTTTTGATCTGTACACTCGGGGACCAGCTTGAATAGAGCCTCCATGCCATCTTTAATTGTCTCCCGACGTTTCTTCTCAGAGTTTAGATGCTTGATGCGTCGTATCTCGTGCTTACTATTCTTATGCTCTGAATTCCCAGTCAGAGATGACCTCATGGGCGTGGGGTGTGGAGAAATACCCCTATGGATTCGAACGGAGGATGATTGGTATGACTTTGAGATTCGGTGCTGTTGGTGGTGGTGGTGGTGGTGGTGGGTCTCTTGAAAGCGATGGTTATTTCGCTGGATATGTTGATAGGATGAGCCGGTGACATTTCCTCTTCCATCGCCATAGGCCGGAGCGCCCCCGTCTCGCTCCGAAACTGGTGTTGTTGGACTGTGGCTTCCCGGGGACGTGCAGCCGGTCGATGATAGGATTGATTCCGATAGGGAGGGGCAACGAGTTGGCGGAGATATCGGGCTGATCTGCATTGCGTATCTCATACCTTCCGCCTCAGGGACATTTGAATATGTCGATTCTGAATGCGGAAGATGAGCCGAACCCAATGTATTATGGGTTGGCAAAAGTAAATGACTGCTGTGCTGCTGCTGCTGCTGTAGAGGATATTGTGGATATCTTGCTTGAAAGGCTTCAAGGCGAGAAGGTTCAATGACAGTTGGTTGACCCTCCCGGAATAAATGATATTCATGTTCGATTTCACCACACGCCTCCGTCCTTCCAGAGCGTGGGTGTACACAATCCCGCATCAAAGAACTGAGTGGTCTATATGTGTGTTAGCTATGCATATGCAAAGGAATCGCCGAGCGACAACTTACGGAAGTGCTTGGTTAGATGAAGACTTGGAGGTAATCATACTCATTTTTACTGGTGGAGTGAAGCGATGACACAGCTGAAAGACTTATAAAGTAAAGATATGGGCCCAAGTGGGAAATACGATAAGGACCTTAAATAATACCGAAATCCGAGCTGGTAGTACCTTATGGTGTAAACAACAGAAATAGATCGCAGAGAGGGAAAGTTTAATGAACGTATTTCACTGGGTGAAGGAAGGCTAGCTATAGGAACTGAATTGAGAGCTGATAGGTAAAAAAAAAAAGGTAAAAGTTATAAGGGAGTGTCTTCCTTGATATACACTCCACGAACACTTCACAAGCCCTATTAAGGCTGCGGATGATCAACTAAATCTATGAACCCCCTTCACATCCCAAAGAGAAAAAGGAATAACCTGCCATAGCCCCTCCCATCCTCAGAGAAGCGGGGCCGAAGGAGGAGGATCATCCGTTAAACACGAGAAATTGACCGTGCCCCACACCTTGATACCAACACCCGCGAGAGCTCGCCATGTCTCACGATTTCTCTCCTAGGAATACCATATTCTACTAGTTTTGTAAGCACAGTGTATCTAGTAGGGAAAAAAACAAAACCTTCACTAGCCCGGAGACATCAGAGACATCCATGTCTGATACCCATTGCACCACAAGAAAGTTCCGGCTAATAATCTTAAACGAATCCATATGTTGGACAATGCGTGTGGGTATACCTGCAGGAATAAGCTTCCAGGGGGCCGGGCGAAAAGCACAAGGAAACCTCATCCTCCTGCTTTCCGCACACACGCAAAGAGGATAAGTCCCGACTCGACGATCTTATAAGCCAGAAAGATCTTTCTCTCGTAGGTTCTTGGATTTAGTATCAGGGACTTCGGACCCCTTACCTGGAGCGGCCGAGCTCAATACCAACACGCTAAATCTCGTGGTTGTAACGCCCTGCGTGCGACTCGGCCCGGCCGTTCGTCTCAACTTGAACTTGGACAGGCTGACTATGGTGATAAATAAGACTGTCAGCCTTCCCCCACCTCCTTCTTCGGCGGCGTCCAGCAAGGGGGATGTGACAAATCCATTCGGTTCTTCGGCGAGGGCTCATGCTTCTAGACTACCGAAAGGTGGTCTGTCAATTTGGTAGGATCTGTGGCAGGGACTGCGGAGATTTTTCTTCTTTCCTAGACATTGAGACATGAGTACGGAGGGCCCGATCGATCAATACCCAGTACCACCTTCCCGACTTTTTTAAAAGCCAAATCCTCCTAGTGATCAAAACTCGCGCCGTCAAAGCGGTCAAACGTCTAAAAGGTCTCGCTGGCTAGCTGGATTTCTGGGAGGAACATATTTGAGTCATTAATGACATACGACCTTATCAATACTATCGTACGCACATCGCCCAATTCTGACCTTTCTGACCTGATATGGACACGATCAAACATGGTGATGGCCGCGTGAAAGATTGAGAAGAGCGATATTGGACGCCGGTACAGAGATCGGGACCTCAGCCCTCCATAATTGTAAAATGGTTGAAACAACGGTAGTTAGACCATAGGAAGGAGTAGCGAGGGGGTATAACGAGTGTACCAGCCCTGGAGCAAACCAAATCTGGAAGTAATTCTCGTTATACCCCTCATTCTCACGCTGTTGAGGCCTAGACATGGATTCAGAATCAACTCCATAACGAATCAAAGGCCCCGAAGACCACAAGCAGCCATCATCATTGCCATCATATACGGGAAAAGGCTGCCCCCTTCGCCACCGATGGCAGAACGAGAAATATGTCGCTGTCCATAATACCCTTCATATTACGGATCTTGACCCTCTAGAAACTGATAATACGAGCCAATAATAAGTCAAGGACGGCAACAAGAAACTCCGTTCGAGAGTAATGTAAACCTCGGACGTGGGACAAAGATTTAAGTAAAGCGGAGATCTTGTTAGTAGGATATAATACAAAGTTGCAAGGCGGGAGGTACAAAGCAAGAGTACCCCATATGGGCATGTGGAGGCAGTAAGAAAAACAACCCACTTCTGTGCCTTAGAGTTCTCCCTCCTCATGTACTAGGCCGTAAGAGGGTGGATTTGGTTCGGTGTAATGCTGCATATGTGCTCTCTGACAGCGATAGTTTAAAGAAGGTTGGAATTTAGAGCACAGGCCGTAATGCGCCAGTGTGGGTGGGGTGGGAGAGGAGTTGGGGACCTTTCTCTACCAGTGTTCAGCATAGCTCCAAGATACCCCTTGGGGTAACCTGGTTTGAACTCTCTTCAAATCAAAAACTGTACCAACCAGTCTCCGATCGCCGGTGCGTACTATGCGTGTATGTATGCACGATGTCCCGCATGAAATAATTTGGCGAGCCAAGATGGGTTGTTGCTTACAGCTTTATGCATCCAGTATCAAGCCAACAGTACTTGTTGCGCTTTATAAATATTTCTTCTAACCTAGTCATAGTCCCGAATGAAAAGAAAGCCAAAGTCTCACGAATTGAGCATCGAAAGAAAGGAAATCTCCGGGATGCTAAACCTGAGATTAGATCTGTCCTCCTTGGTGAAATATGTTGCCAATATTTGTGGTCCACATGCAAAAATGGTGCCTGTGTAAACTACATGTAGCTAGATGCCACTTGAGTGGCACGGGTTAACTGTACCAGTCTGGACAGCAGCTGATTACAAGAAGGAACGCCTTGACGAACGTTGTGGCGCAACATAATCACAACTGAGTGGAGTTTTAGGCTTGGGCCCCAGAAAACATTTAAGATGGACTCTAGATATTGATATTACCGGGTTGCTTTGGTCTCGAGTTGCATTTTCACCAAACATGTAGTGGGTAACATGAGTCAAACAAGCATTGAGAAAGGCTAAACTATAAGGTATGTAAAGAGAAACGATGAATGAAGAAAGAAAGGAAAAAAAATCAAAAGCAGACTATGCGTGACAGACAGAAACAGTAGAAGTAGTTACCATAAAGAGACCCAATTACCATGTATTGTGTAAGAGAACGACGTACCATCCAAACACGCTATATACCTTCCGAGCATGGATATAAATACCGGAAGAACGCTAAAAAAAAAAAAAGAAACGTAAAAACGCAAAAACCGGAAAACCCTTTTAGCAAGCGAACCCCCAACCTCATTGCCTCATCATCTTCCCAAATATCCGCCCCTCCCCATCCTTTGGAAGCAGAAAAAGGTGATATAATTAGCCTGACATCCTAGAGCCAGGGAACAAGCGTAGTAAATTGACAAGACACTAAACCGCAACACAAATTCCAGTTTTACATTTACAAAACCAACATGGCGGCACATGCGGCGAAAAGACCAACGATGCTGACACCAGCACGAGTAGCAGAGCTGGGCTCGTCGCTACTTGATCCGGAACCTGTAGTTGAAGAACCACCGCTGGAAGACTTGGCCTCATCGAGCTTTCCAGCGCAAGTGTATCCGTTACCCTTTACAACGCCGCTGGACTTGTAATCGTCGAACTCAGTGCAGTCGAATTCCTCGGTGGTCTGAATGTTCATTCCACCGCGGACGTCGTCGAGGGAAGGAAGAGTAGCGCTAAAAAGAAGTCAATATTGAGGTTTCTTGGAAAATAGATGTGAAAAAGGACTTACTTAGTGAAACTTCCGGAGAAATCAACAGATCCATCAACAGTGGTCAAGGCAGGGAAACCATCAATGTTGGTAAGTTTGGTGTTGTTGGCGAGCTGGAAAGTACCCCCAATAGTCTCGAGGTTTATGGCGGAAACGTTGGACAATTGAGAGTTGCTGTTGAACGCAAAAGAACCGCCAACTTCAGTAAGCTCAGGGAATGAGGCATCAGTGAAGGTGTTGTTGATGAAAGCAATGGTTCCGTTAACACTCTCCAATTTGGGGAAAGAAACAGATCCGGCATCACGAATGGTGATGTTCTTAGCCCAGACAAGATCAGGGAACTCAACAGTGACACCCTTGCTGTTGAACTCGATATTGACTGCGTTCGATACATTTCCAAGCGCAACATTCACCTCCTTCAGGTACCTGTTGTTGTTGATATTGAAGTTGGTGGCGGTTATCAAATTGATACCATTGAGGGAAGTGAGGATGGTGTCCGTGATCAAGACCTCATCGCACTTAGTCACTCCTGAGGTAAAGTCGAGAGCCTTGAGAGCGGGAAGAGTAACCCAATTGATGCTGCCAACCGAAGTAAGACTGGCAAAGCTGAGTGAAGACAAGATGGTTAACTCCTGCATGGTCCATGTTCCGCTGATCGAGCGGAGCATAGGAGCACTGATTGAGGTGAGGCCAGTGGCTCCAACGATGTTGAAGTCTCCGTCGAGGGTCTGGAGACCTGAGATGGAGAGAATACCAACCCCCTCCCCAACAGTGATATCTCCCTCCCAGCTGTTGCAGTTGTCAAGCTTGCTGACATCGCCGTCGCTCTCGATAGAGACATCACCATTACATTCGGCTGTGGTGTGTTAGCTGGGCTGCACAATGTTCTTTTTTATTCACCTTTTTTCACAAATGGGTATCTCAAAAGTGTGATGTGATATATAACCCCTTAAGATGATGCTAAGGATGGTGGGGTACGTAAACAAAGGGGATGACATACCACTGAGAGCACCGGCTACGGCAAACGAGGCCAAGAGGAAAGATCTGAGAGAAGGCATTGTGTATTATTAAAAATCTAATGTGTTGATAGTGTGGTGCTGGTGTAATGGGGGGGTGATTGTTGAAGGACAAGCAAACTCTACTGATCAACGAAGGTGAGAAGCTTGAATGAATGAACGAGAGACTGGTTAAAGAAGAGGCGTGATGAAGGAAGAGGAAGAAAAGGAAGAGGAAGAAGGGTGGGAGAGAAGAGAAGAAGACTACGACGACGTGAGTGGATAGCCGTGGTGCGTTGACTGAAAGAGGGTGGCGGAAACGGGGATGTAGAGGAGGGAAAAGGGACCGTGAGAGAAAAAAAAAGGAGCACACGGGAAGAAAAACCACTTAGAACGACAAGACACGCAGCACGCTTGCTAGAATTGGACGTAGCGGCGGAAATAGCAGGTGGTCTGGCCGCGAAAGTTAGATTTGTTGGCAAGGAATAGAGCGTGGTGGGTAGAGAGAGGTGGTGCCTGCTTGCCTGCCTGTGGCTCCGCCGGAATGCGAGCAAGCCCGGCATATGTCAGGGGGTTTTGATTGGAAGGACCGTGATATCCACCTGCTCCCCCCCTCACCCATTGCCTCTCTAAACTGGAAACAAGAACTATCAAGTGCAAATCTCCTCTTTTCTGCTTCTTCTATTGGCACTACTGCTGCCAACTTTCCCTCCTACTATTGGACATCAAGCCAAGATGGAACTTTCTTTAACTAGAATACAGTATGTAGGTACATGCTTCAAAAACAAGAAAGAAAAAAAAAAAATTCCTCTAGCGAAATTTCTCTATCCTGATCGATCCTTCGCATTACCCGCGGGTCCAATCCTTAGTCCAAGCCAGTCCCTGATTTGAAAGGTCTCTCTCTAACTGAGAGATAACACCAATGATATTGATTTAGCTTATGGTAACGTTTCTCTATTCTATGTTGCTACAAATAGTCCTACATGTTCACCTATGGGGTGTTTCGACGGTTCAATGTGTAAGAAGTGTGTATGATACGGTAACAGCATACAATGCAAAAATAGCAATTGCGAAACTATGTCAGCGGCCAGAAGGGTGGTCTGCCACAGCTGTTTCCGCAGCCGCTGGATCTGGCTTCTTACCTTTCCACGGAAGTTGGTTGCTATGTAGGCGGTAGATCGCCGCCATATTTGTCTAATATTCCATTTCTGAACAGATTATTGGTTGTCATCGGTGTCGCATGCTTGCATTCATAGGTTCCTCGGCGCCTACTCCTTCGATCTTGCGGGCGAACCTTTCTGTAAACCGGAGGGAGCAACCTCCCCTGCAATAGCTTCAATCTGTCTGCGGCCGCTGTTTTGCTCGGTTGCCGTCAGGTCCAAACCCACTTCAAATGCCCTGCCAAGATTCGGACTGGAGAACCCTGGGAATCTTGTCAATCCGCTTCAATTCCCCTCAAACAGCCGGAACTTGACTGTGAATTAGCGGAATTGGCCCTGGCGGCATTCTATCCTAGAGTAGAGGGTTGGTTACTTCCCCTGTTTGTGTAGGCTCCGAAATTTTTGCGTGTTGACGTTGCTTGCATCCAGGCGAGATGCATATGGACATGGGTGTGCCTGTGCAACTCCTAGGTCCTCAACCTTGGCCTTATTACTTAAGGTCCCTGGAGAACATGGCTAGTGGCTAGTGCACTTAACCTCGGATGACAGCAGAGATGTAGTGCTTTAGAGTCTTAGAGCACATACAAAATCGGAGTGGATGGGCAGCGATGTTTGCGATCTACAATACTGCGCCTTGTAGGCACTCAGAGTAAACAAAAGGACACTTGTTTGTAGATAGGTACATGTACCTACATGTAGCACCATGCTCCGCTACATACGAGGGAGGGAAAATACGCTTCTTGAAAGAGATCAGCAAATGTCGATTTCTGTGGAAATTGTCTTGGTGAGGTATCGCCACGATCTGGAACATTTCGGGTTGTTGTCTCTCCTATAGTAGGTACACCAGCGCAGCATCAATGTTTTAAAACCTGGCTCTTGGCTAGATAGTGGGTGCCTCGATAAAGTGGCACCCACAAACCCTATAGACTAGGGTTCCTAACTTAAAAGTTCGAAATTTGTTTAATGGCAGTTCCGAAGGGGTTTCCAATTACAAAGCTTTATGGGCCGGAGATTATTTAGACTTTGTGATTCTCGGGGCTAGCTTGTGTTCCTCTTACGGCTCGGCTCGCTCATGAGCAAAACGGAGTAGGTCCTATATGCTCAATTGTAATATGCCCCTTAATTGATAACGTACCGCACTTTACATAAGGCTTATGGTGGAAAATCCTCAAACTCGCTCAGGCCTCAGGAAAGCTTCTCAATCCCTACTCGCTGTGAATGGACACACATTCATGATTGGAAAAGTCCTGGTTTAGACGCACGTCATTAGCGGTGCTCTACATAGGAGGTAGGTACATGCAACACGGAGAATTATTTGACAGAAGTTTTCCTGCGAAATTATACACAAACGCAGTAGTGAGAGTAGATCAAGCAGGTACAAGCAAGAAGTGCAGTTGGGGAGAGTACCTACCTCGACTCCAGAAAATCAGCTGGCACCTGAACCTCGCACCTGGGCCGTTAGACGTGAGCACAAGATCATTTACTATGTAGTATACATGCTTACATAGAGTTATTCTACCATGCCAATCTAGATCGTGGGGGCCATACCTAAAATCCCCGGCTTCTTTAAGCAGATCTTTCAAGGCCTGTGATCTAAAGGCACAGCAGAGGGTTTGTTTGCGAACCAGTCCGATCCCAAAGAGCCCTACAAACACAACTCCCGGTCTTTGACACAGGGTACCATTTGCTCCCAACTAATTAGAAAACACCGGCAGACACATCTGTTGTGGAAAGTTTTCGGGAAGTATGTCAGAGAGTTCATGCCTAAGAGAAATTGATACAATGATACCATTTGATATCTTGGATCTGTACTCTTGCTTTTTTATGCGCCACCACCACAACCACCACCACAAGAGATACGCGAGCGCCGACGTTATTCACTGAATGATTGAAGGTCTGACGAGGGGCCTGCATAACGTTCTACAACATCTACAAAATAGGTTGAAGACACGAGATTATGCGTGAAGTCTTTGTCCAGCTATCACGAGAACAGTAAGTCATACTTAAAGCTCTAGCAACTATTGCAGCACCTACGTAGAGTACTAAGCACCTTTTCCAGATTCCTTTTACTTACAAAGTAGAGTTCACATTCGTTCTTTAATTATTTAATTCTTTAGTTCTTCCCTGTCTTCTGAGTCAAGCCGTTCCCGATGCTAAACATCTCGAGCCCGACAACCCAGACCATGATTCTCCACTAAGAATAGTAGATAGCCCAACAAAACACACGGAAGCACCTCTTGACGGAGTTTAGGTGTTTTTTTGTTGTTGTTGTTGTTGTTGTTCTTCTTCTTCTTCTAGTTGTTGACGCTCTGACAGTCTGGGTGTTCTCGGAGTTGTCCCGTGATGTTTCGTTAACAGTTATGGAAAGGCATGACCGGCCAATAATTTTTCTTTTCTTTGCAAGGGCATTGACGTAGAGAGCAGATAGATAGGACAGTGGGTTTGTCATACTACTATTCCCTTGTGAGGATTGTCCTCCATCTTGGCAGTTTCATGGGCGTTGCTGTGTCGGGAAACAACGCGAGCTCCCAGGCAACATCATACATCCTAAGCGCTACTTACCATCCATCTTGTCCATAGGTACCGTCCATACCAATCTACCATATCCATAGACAATTTCTCTTACGTCGTCATCAATATCCATAGAAAATAAGAGGATTCATTATGGTCGCAATTACTCGTTCCAGGGGAAACCTTACACTGTTCCTTAAAGCCTCTAAGGCTGGGGTCACCAAGCGTTCAAAATCAACTACATCCACCAACGTCCCCTTGAGCTCAAGCAGCTCAAGCAGCTCAAAGCTAGCAATAGCTCATGATGAATCGGCCACCCCGACTCCGGCGGTTGCAAAAGCCATGGCCACTGCAAACCCAATCTCCCAGACTCCATACGTCGCAGTCACAAGCCCCGCCTCTCCGACAGCTACAAACGTTCCACTGGTCTCACTCCCCCTTGCCCCGACATCGGTTTCGCCACACGCATTCACATCCGCCCCCACCCCCTCCTCACCCTCTGAGCTAACAAAAACAGCAACCACGACGACGAATAATATTCTAAAGGCCGGGATAGCACACCTTCTCAGCGTCGAGCCCAAACTTTCCCCGTTGATCGAATCATACCCATGTACCCTCTTCTCCTCCGCTGGCCTCGCTGAGCCGGTGGACCCCTTCTACTCGCTCATGAGCGGCATTGTATCGCAGCAGATCTCCTCCGCCGCGGCGCGCTCCGTCAAGGCGAAATTTATATCTCTTTTTCAACCAGCACTTGGGAATGCCGGACTGGAGTTCCCAACACCTGCAATGGTGCTGGAGTGCTCGCAGGAGATACTGCGCACCGGGGGTCTAAGCAAGAGAAAAGCAGAGTATGCGCACTCGCTTGCGGAGAGGTTTGTCAATGGGGACCTGTCAGCAGAGATACTCTCTAGCGCTAGCGACGAGGAGGTAGTCCGCCGGCTGGTTATGGTGAGGGGAATTGGAGGTGAGAGTCCCCGCTGTTTGTGCTCATGCGATAAGTTCATGCTGCTGGATGTGGAATGCGAAGGCGTGTGCACCCCGCACGCACCTGCCTATTCGAATCCAATGACATAATTCCGACTCTACAGGTCTCGGCGGCATGCGATTGTGGACCTCCTAGAGATATCCGCACTCATGCCCGCAGCGGCGGATATACATCTTTCAGGGCATTTTTCTAACGGCAAACTCTAGTTTGGTCCGCCGAGATGTTCCTCATGTTCGGCCTGAAGCGAATGGACGTCTTCGCACTTGGCGACCTCGGCATCCAGCGCGGCCAGGCCATCCTCGCAGGGCGCGACGTGAGGAAACTGAAGAGCGGCGGCAAGGGAAAGTGGAAGTACATGTCTGAGCAGGACATGACCAAGCACTCGGAGCCGTTCCGACCTTACAGAAGTACGTTCTTCCATAACCTTTACTCCCGTCCCCTGCTTGAACTTTGAAATTTCTGGACCCTCCGATCATTGGCTGGGCTCGTTCCTGCCCTTCGTCTTATATAAGTTTTAATTTTCTCTCGCGCGTGGTCACGTTATGTGGTGTTTTTCACATGCTCGCCCATCATTGTATCACGTTCCAACATACCCATCTTGGATACCCCCCCTGCGCGTTCCAACTTGCACTTTTGCACTTTCAGTACTCGCATCACTCTCTACCCATTGATACTTCAGCCTCGGCGGTCTTTCTTTATATAACCTTTCTATTACCTACATACCCCCATCACCTACTTCCCCTGCAATCATCTCCCTCCACAACTCCACAACTAACACCCGGCTGCACGCACGCAGGCCTCTACATGTGGTATCTCTGGAAAGCCAGCGACGTGAGCGTGGAAGCACTCAAGAGCACCTCCTCCTCCTCATCTGCTTCATCCACCTCATCAAAAACGAGGAGGAGAAAGAAGTCTCAGGCGAAGCCGACATCGGCGTCGCCCGCTGGGGCAGAGTAAAGAGATCGATGGGGTACATGAGTATAGAATACGTATGTACATATAGTAGGTGAGGTGTTTGCAATTCGGCCGCAGGACCGGGGCCAACCTGGCGTATAGGCTACGTAGGCGGCGTGCCCCATAGAGCAAATACCAAGTTACCAACGCGAGCGAGCAAGCGAGCGAGTGATCATCGTGTGGATACATGTAGTTACAGAAGTAAGCTATGCTGATAGGTATGCCAGTAGTAGCTAGAGTGTTTAGTTATCTAGCCAGAGTAGACCCAGGCACTTTCCATCTACATGTGCACATTAAGACAAGACAAAACCAAACACAATAAAGTAATGTACTTCTGCCTGGACCCGGCGCATACATATCTACTCTATCACATCACACACTATCATATCGTCACTGTCGAAGGCCTATCAAGTCATGCAAGAAGTGCAGTCGCAGAGGAGCTAGAGTAGGGAAAGGATAAAGTCGCCTTATCACAGTTGCCCAACCCCTCGATTCCAAAAAGCGAAGAGTAAACACAACCCTACCTACGCGCCAAGTAACCCACTGGCACAGCACAGGAATCGAACCCCCGTAGAAAAAGCCCCTCCCTCCCTCCCAGAAGATCCTTGCCTCGCCTTCCCCGTCTCCGTTCGCCTCCGTTCTTGGCATCCCAGTCAAGAAGTGCACACTCTATCTACGGACCACCCTTCCCGCCCCCCAAAACACCACCGAAACAATCGCGATGCACACAATCAGGGGCTAGCTGGGGAGAGAGGGGAATAATTCCATCATGTTGACGTCGTGGGTAGAGTGCCCCCCCCCCCCACCCAATACATACTGTTGTTCTGTACGCGTGTTTTCTTTTGCAATCGCGGAGCTGAGAGCTGAACAGACTGACTGACTGACTGACACGCCATCCGACGTCCGTCTTCCTGTCCAACCTGAGAGATATAATTAAACAAAAAATAAACCCCCACCCACACACCCCCCAAAAAAGAAGCTTGCCTTGCCTACCTTGCCCTTGCCAAGCTTGGTTGCCCTACACTTTTTCCATGACCTTAGGCTCGCCTCCTCGGGATCGAAGAAAATTGATCCGCACTTCTCGCCGCCCTCATACATTGCATACCCGCAGCAGAACCCAACCCGGTCTATCGGGGCAGAAGTAGAAGTCAACTGTCATTTCTTGTTGACGCTGAAGTCTGTAAGGGTCATACATTTATGTATGTATGCCAGCAGAGTTCTGGAGTTCTAGCTGGGGACCTCTAGATCACGGATGTAACCAGGGTTAGGGGTAGGTATGAATGGGAAGGGAGAGTGTCAATTAGAGGCTCATGGGACATCACTCGATGTGTTGTTGTTCTTTACAGATCGTGATACCGAGGGGGACCCCGGAAGCTATCTACTACCATGTACTCTCCACTCTCCACACTGTAAATATTACTGTGCTAGCTTTATGTGGCGGTGCTGCAATTTCACAGAGTGACCATTTATGATGCAGCCTCAAGCATGGGCATCCTGGAATAAACTTTAAGCTACTCTCCCTCCGCGGTAAAGCACGTTGAGCTGCCCTTATTGTGCATTACCCTAGCCCACTCTATTCTAGCATCTACATAACGAGTGGGGCCCTCTCCTCTGGACATACATGTAGGTACTCTACAGGTACAGACAGGTACAGGTACATAGGGAGATTAACAACGGCATCTTCCGCTTGCAGTTAATTTCCTGTGTCCATCCTGAATCTACGAATCTGTGCAAGTACATGTACTCTATGCCTCTACGCACGATTGATCATCATCTCTCTAGGCGCAGAGAGATACATGAGCCACTTTCCAACCAACCAACCCCCATACAACATACAACCACAAGTCTTGGAGATCCACCTTTCCTCCTCCTCTGTGATCTTCCAGAAGGGGTGCTACATTAAATTAAAAAAAGGAGTGTTCCGATTCGACTCGTTTAGATAAACTTTCTGTTTCCTGGTCACCACAGCAACCGAGTGACCATCGATGAGTGGGTCTTCTGCCCGCATCCAATATAAGAAATCAACTAAGCCTAAATACAAGAAACCCAGATGTACCACAAAGGGGTGAAAGGGGGGGGGGGAGGGGGTGGTGAAAGGGGATTGATACATCGATACTAACAGGACCCAGGGCTAGCCCAAAATGAAGGATTGATTAATTTGAAATTCTAGTCAAGCTATTCTATCTACCTACATGTAGCTACTTCCTAGAGAGCATATAATACCTAGTCACATCTACAGTACTGCAGTCCGATATATATAGAACTTTATCAGGCACACCGAATTATTATTATTATTGTTGCTGTTGTTAGGACCTGTCATCTTGTCTTGGTACTTTAATTTTGGTTCGGCAGGCAGACTCGCTCGGCCCGAGCCTTCGGACCGGGGACAGGGTAGGGCAGGGCGTCGCGCGTACAGTTCGGAGTTTTGCTGCAATTGGCCATACTCCTTAATATATATATATATGGACTATTCTGTGTAAAACCAAAAAGATTACATGTAATTATAAAATGCAAGAGGCCAAGTAGATGAGATGGGAGGTGCAGGCAGGGGTGGTTGTGGTTTACCCGCGGCCGCTGTCACCACTGCAAAGTTAAAGGAGGGTCTCATATTGGACTGTGTGGGGCCTCCATGAAGCTTATCTCGACATCGCGCCGGTTTCCCTTGTGCTTAGTTATTTCCAAGGGTGGGGGTGTATAGTAGAATACATATAGGTACTTGTAGAGTATATGTATCTGTCTCGTGAGGGCGAGCCTCAAATATCTACTCCCCCAGCAAACTAATAACCAAAGATGCTAAGGATGGGGGAGCATGTCATCTTATTTGAGCGGAGATGCATGATGACTTAGGACCCTTTTTAATGGCCGTTTTTAGACCAGATTGACCAACGAGAAACATCCGAGGCATAAACAAGTACTGTTTTATCAGGGATAAAAAAACCCAAGGCCTGGTATTGGGGAGAAGCAGAAAAGTGCCGTTTGCCTTGAACGCTTCCAGATGAGCTAGACGATCACAGAACAGATGTGGTATCTGCTCTTTGGTGAGCTACAAATGCTTAATTTTATTTGGATCCACAAAGAAGCTCGCCAAAGCACCCACGACCTAGGACAACTCATGAGCTTTGTTTGTCAGCCACTGGTTTCCGCAATTAATAGGACCAGGCAGTCGATCAGGGTTTGGATCGTTGTGCGTCCATCTCGGCTCAAAATTCCCAGCCCCTAGAGAAACATGCTGTGGGATACAATGTGATCAAGGCCGTTAACTGGAGGGAGGGGAAACAAACCTCTCCTTGAGTTTATATTCGTTAGGCAACACCGTTGCCCCCATAGGATTCATCCAGTACCATATCAGTACCCCCGCAACAAGTACCTCTCTACCTCACTACCACATTGTAGTAAGAACCCACACCCGCCTAATTCGATCACAGGTTAAAACGACGCGGACCGTGGCCAGGGAGACAAAGCACTTATCTGGTCGTAGCGGGCAAGGCGAGGTCAGTTGCAATTGGTTGGGAGGTGGGGGGGTGGTGCGGGGTGGAGATGGTGCGTCCACGGGGTTTGGGGTAGGGTTAGGGGAGAGGAGGTGGTTGTGAGATGTCCGGTATTTAGGTACATACATGCCAATAGAGAGAATCGAGGGTGTCGAATGTGCGAGGTCTCGTAGACAGGAGCCTAGGAACTATGTAGGTCCTCTAAGCAGCTTTGGTGAGCACGCGGAAGAGCTTGAATAGAGTGTGTTTGTCTCGCTGTTAATTATATTGGCGGGTAGGGTTAGGGTAACTACATTAGTTCATCCACAACCCGTGATTAATCTCAAGTCCTGGAGCAGACGAGTAAGTTGACTTAGACACGCACGTTCTTAATCTAACCCACAATATCGATACCGTGAACCAGCACATTGATACCGTGAACAACCAAACCCAGATGCATCTTAGCCGTATGTATGTATAGGTACACCTTAAACAGACAAACACGGAATCCGAGTGATAGTGAATGACTGCCAGATGGCGGTCACACTTATAACCACGTCGAGCCATTTTGAATCGTAGTTTGGCTCTTGGATAGTTTAGTATCGTATTTTGGGTGGTGTAGGGCGGCCGCAGCTCATTGACTATTTTGGGGGGATTAATCGGATTAATCATCTGTCATCACTCGTGGTTATAACCCCAACCCTGAATATAGTTCTCACCAGACGGGGCGGCGCCTTCGTTCGTCATAGGTGAAAATAATTTACCAGATAGTTTACCACTGTATTGCCTGTATTTGGTGCTTATAGTTCTCTATCGCTGAGTCAAGCTCGGTGACAAGCTAGCCCTATGCGGTATTAGAGACCAAGAAAGGAGTGATACATTGAATTCCTCATTGGGGCCTTCATTCAGTGATTACATAGGCGGTGACTGTGTCCTAGTAATACGCTATGGATGAGGCCTAAATATGTCGGCCTATAGTCCGCCCCGACTTCTTGGAACCGGCACAAAACAGTTTAATCATAAACTCTCACTCGCATGGCTAGACCCCCACATTTTGTATTTATACTTCACCCCATTTTCAATTCGAATAATATATGGTAAAGAATGTGTAGTAGACTCTGTTGTTGTTTAAAATTGGGTTTTATATACTTACATGTATATATGTGTACCGGACATATACATGTACATGTAGTCCTAGGCACAATAGTTAACTATGCTCGGAAGCAACACCCATTGAACACCCCAAAACGAGGAACCACGTGAGGTAACTAGGGAACGTGTGGCTTGTATACGAATGGTACTGCCATCAGCGGACTCACCCAGACGCCAGGGACCATTCTTGTTAGGGTTACGGAGGCTCCCTTACGAGTTCAACATAGAACTTCAGGCGACACTGTATCGTATCGGTGAGCGGCAGTCTTCTGCAGCTTGGGGTATACGGTGTTTATTGCGACAGTACGTACTCATTTGTTCTTGCTCATAGATTGATGTCAGGCTCAGTAGCTAACTTAGCTACAGGTACTATTAAAGTCAGTGATGAGCTATTTGCACCACGCACTATTCCGTTTGATGTATCTGGCCATGTGGACTTGAATGAGACGGGGAAGGAATGTGTTATCACGGGTGTGGTGGACAGGATGGCTCCATTCGACTAACACCTTTTGAGGCTGCCCATGTCTTTCCGCTGGGGGAAGAGGATCCTGTGGATCGAGTGGAACTACGGGCGGTGGATCACGGATTTTGTATATCGAAACCCAGAGGATCCTCACCGTGTGTGTCTGCCAGTGATGAGCTGCTTCCAACAGAACAGTCCATACTCACGAACATAAGAGTTGCCGGCTCACGATTCCGCAGGTAAAGATACATGTATATTCGGGAAGCGCCGTATCCGAAGGAAAGGTTTGAGATGGAGCTGGCAGCTGGGTTGCGTGGGGCTTCTAATCTTTAATGATAGATAATTCGTTCGTTATGATTTTTTTTTTGGGGGGGTGGGGGGGTGGGGCACGAGCGTTAAGTGGACTAACATGGTCCCGCGAGGATTTGTTACCAACGGAGTGTGGCACCTACCCGCCCTCACCTACACAACACAGGAACACCAGCTATTGAGCCATATTTCTCTTTCTACCTGGAGCGGTAGCCCTGACCGGTCTGATGTTACTCTCACGGAAAGCTAAGGTCGTTGGCTCCCCGTATAAACCCGCCGCTGAGAAACGGGTAACAAAGACTATGGATGTGCCGGGATAGGAGCTGTAAAGCCCGCGGTATAATCTAACACCCGCCAAGGTAGGGGTTCCGCTTGGAAGACAGGCAGGCCCTAGGAAGACAAACCAAACCCCTCTCCCCTGGTATAGCTGTTGTTAAAACCATCCACAACCCACAAACGTGAGTGACACCCCATGATCCCAACCCAACAAACACCCACCTATAAACCCATAGCACACAGAACACACACACACAAAAAAAACATAACCATTACTCCAATCCAATTCTGAATTACGTTACTGCATGACATCCATGACTAGACCAAAACAGCAAGCGGTTAGAAGAAAAAAGGGAAGCATCCATCCCTATTTCCTTGGGGGAGAAGAGGTGAGGGGGTTTCGGTCAACAAGGGAGAAAAAGAATAAAAGAAGGAAAAAAAGAAGAAAAAAGAAAATGAACAGAAGCAGATTCTCCTATACATAGTAGTAAGTAGTTCTCTACACGCTACAATTTCCCCCTCTATCCACCCTCCACAACCAGCATTGCACTTAAAGCTTTGCCTTAACATCTCCCGAGTTGTTCTCGCCCTTACTCTTAATCGCGGTTGCCTCCTCGTTTACGGTGACCTTTCCGCTCTTGTCAGTGCCGCTGCCGAAGAAAATGACCTCGACCGTCAGGTCATCCCTACATTGTGCATTAGCCTCCCTGCCTGTGCAAATTTCATTTTCAGCTCAAAGGGACTTACCTGTATCTCCTCGAGTACGGGCTCGGGAGTGTCAACAGAGCTGACAGCTGGTCCTTATTCTTCCCACCCATTGCGTTCCTGACAACATGTGTAGCCGCGTTGCGGTCCTCCCACACGAACCTCTCGCTATCCTTTGCTGTTACCCCCCACTGCCTCATCCTAATGGGCTGTCTCTGGCCAGTGGTATCGGTGGTTTCGCCCTCAACAGGCAGCGTGCCTTGGTCCTTCCCGCCAAACCACCCACCGAACCAGGGCTTACCGCTCTTGACAGCGCCCTCCTGCTGCTCCTCGATCCAGCGGCCGACAAGGCCAACGACCTCCTCATTGGTCAGCATTTCCCAGAGCCCGTCGGTGGCGAGAACAAGGAAATCGCCCTTCTCCGGCTCGATCTGTGTGGTTGTAACGACTGGCTCAGCAGTAACATATGGCGGGGTCTTCAGAAGGGTAGATGGGGTGCGGCCAAAGAATTCCTTCTTGATCTTAAGCTGTGTCTCGATGCTCCATTTGTAGAACGCATCACCAAACGCACGGGTTGGTTCCAAACCGCCCAATACACGCCCGTTCCTGATGACATGCTCTTCACCCGGGTGCTCAGCACGCATACGCGCCTCCTCCGCATTGTTCGAGCCGGTCTGGTCTTCACTCAGAGCGGTGGCCGTCCACTTCCCATTCGCGCCTCTACGTCCAAGGACAGCACGGGAGTCACCTGTGACAGCTACCTTAAGCTGCTTGCTATGGGACTCGTAGAACGCGAGGAGACCACAGGAACCCGAGAGTGCGGGGGCAAGGGTCTCAGCGGCGACAAGCTTGCTGGGGTTCTTGAAGACCTTCTCGACAGACTCGTTAACGATCTCGTTATCGAGGCGGAGGAACCCCTTTTTGATGGCGGCATCGACAGCCTCGGAGGTGGGCGTTGTAGCACTGGGGTTGGTGAGCGCAGCTTTGTAGGTTTCGTTTAGTTCACGGGCAACCATGACGATAAGGGCCTGGCGGAGCTTCGCCGAGGTTGTCCAGCCACTGATATCGAAGAATTGTCAGCATTGCTTAAATCGTGTAGAGTAGTATAGTATAGTATGTGTATGGATCGTGAGTCTATTTTCCTGTATGTGAAACATGTACAAACCTATGCCCATCAAACACGCCCCAAAACATCCAATCGCTGCTCGGTTGGCCCTCAATGGGGACAACCGTCTGGGGTACCTCGATGATCTTCTCGTCATGGTCATCCTCTATAGGATCATTACTCGGGACCTGGACGACATCGTACCGCCAGACACCGCGTCCACGGCCGACAATGTAGCTCTCCTCATTCCTCCTCAACTTCTCCGTAGCCTGCTCCGGCGACAACATCTCCACAATCTTCCTCCCGCTGTTGTCGACCTCCTTGGAGACCTTTTCGCCGGCGGGCAGTGTACCGGTGTAGAGGCTCTCGTTATCAATCAGGATGACCTTCTTGGGCTCCTCCGATGCTTTCGCGGCTGCCGCGGGTGTAGCGGCGGGGGTGGAGAATGATTGTTGCTGCTGCTGCTGCTGGTTCGAGACAACTGGGCGGGGGGATGATGATGACGGCGACGACGACAGAGGAGAGGGAGTGCTACTAGTACTAGTACCGAAAGTGGCCGAGATGCTGTCTTTGTAGTACCACGCACCGGCCAAGACCAGACCGCTTAGTAGTGCTATCGTGAATTTTTTTGGTTTCATGTTACCTGAGGGGTTGGGAGCTGCTTTGCTGCTGCTATTGCGGCTGCTGCTGCTGCTGGAGGTTGAGAGGCTTGATGATCTTAGGGCACTGACAGCATTACGGGGGAGGAGGATTGTTGCACGGCGTGGAGGGAGGACGGCACTTCGGCGAGCCGTTGTAAGAGCTGATGATCTGAGGACCACTCTCTGCATGGTTCAGCTAGGAGGGGGGGGTGGTATATATAGGGAAAGTGTGGGGGTAGGGGGGGGACGAGGAGAGAGTTAATAAGTATAGGGGAAAGAGGGTAGGTGAATAGGTAGATGGGGAGGGAGAGGTAGGGAGGGATTGAAGATGCTAGTGGGGGGGGGGGGGGGGGGGAAGAAGATGAGGTTCACAGATTTTGTTGATGGGCACGAAGTCAAGATTTTTCTTCTTTCTTCGCTACCCTCGATCTGGATACACGAAGGGACGCAGAAGGAGGAGGGGGGGGGGGGGGCAAGTTATGGTTTTGTGCCTGCCTGCCTCCATGTAACTACATGTACTAGTTACGCGTCTTCTGTATTCCAGATGCTGGTCTACTCTACGATATAGTTCTAATTCAAATTCCTCTCAATTCCTTATCACCCATCACCATCATCACAGACAGGAAGAGGAGGAGAAGATGAGTCTTGGATCGTGCCCCTGCCCCCCCCCCCAACTCTAATCCGGGGTGTTATCTTATCGCGCTTTGTCCACCACGCGCGCTCGTTATTGTATATATATTGGAGCTGGACGAAAAAAAAAAAAAAAAAAAAAACAGTCGATTGAGTCTGTTAAGTGATAGCAACCGGGGAAAAATCCAGTTGGTTGCTTTTTCCCCCTCTCAGGGGCCCGCCCCATAATCGAGTGCGAAGTTGTGAATGCATATATGTTATTGCGAAAAGAAAAAAAATGGGGGAATTTTGAGTATCACATGTAAATTATTAAATGGCCAATGCTTTAAGGAGTTGTAAACCCAATCGCACGTGTCTCTCGGGTGGCCATAAAAGGGGTCAATCCGTCCGTAGATAAGATAGAAGAGAGAGAAAAAAAAGATGATAGCGTGATCATTGACAACAAGAGCTCGGAATACCAGGATAATAAGGCGCATGCATGTATGACTTCATTTTATAGCCGTGCATGCAAGCCATCCATATATATATCCCCACTTTTTTCTTCAAGAATCGAGCAATTCTTGATCCCGACAGGAACCATTTCACCATCAAACGGAAAACTCAACTCAGCAATGCAACCAAGAGTAAGAAACCATTTATTCTACTTCCCTAAAGTAAAGAAAAGGAAGAAAAGAGAAAAGGGAAGAAAAGAGTACTAAAATCTAAATACCCCCCACTCCTCTATAATATCCTACATAATCCTACATCCCCACCACCCCTCCCCCTCCCTCTCACCGTTCCCCACCTCCCTCCTCTCCATGCCATAATCTCCATCCTCATCCTCATCCTCGTCGAACATATCATACTCGTCGACGAACCCAGCCTTATCCCTCCTCCCTTTCACCGCCGTCACCTCCACCAACCCGAGCTGAAACGGCCCCTCCTGCCAATCAAAGTAGCTCCTGGCCATGACCGAGATCCTCCTAATCCCGCCCACATCAAGCTCCCTCTCCCCCTCCCTCTCTCTCCCACGATACGTCGCCTTAAAATTCGACCACGGCAGAAAGATGATCTGCTCATCGCCGTTCGCGGCGCCATCCGTGGCCCTGAACGCCGCCTCATACGACAGCGTCGACTCCTCCCGCGCCTGCCCCGTAGCTCGGTCCGTGTACGCTGACGGCACCACATCCTTCAGCACTAGTGTGAACGTCTTGAGCATAGCGGCTATATCGTTCGGCGGCGGCGCAGAGACAACCAGTTCGATGCCGGCATAGGGGGTGAGGTCCCAGATACGCTCCAAGGTGGTCCGCTGGGAGGCGAAGCCGGCGCCACCGAGGGTGCTTGTGTCGAGGGTGCCGGAGAAGAGAGCGGAGGTGCCATCGAGGGAGGGGATAAGGTAGGACTGTTTTTGGTTAGCTTTTGCAACAGCCCAAATCCGGACACGGTGTACTGGTTAATTTATACGTACAACGGAGCTCCCGCCGCGGACTCTGTCGTCCTGTGAAGTCCATTCAGCCGTGGTCCATGGCCTGGTTTAAAGTATCAGTTTCTGCAGTCTTCCCTTCCGGGAGAATAGGGTGGGGGGGCTTACTTTGAGCCTCCGAAAAGAGGGAGACGGTCAGTTTCTGTGGTTGAGTTCGACATTGCTAGGTCTACGATGATAGTAAAGAGGAGGACAGTGGAGGTGAGGATAAAGGTGAGGATGTGCAGTTGCATTCCCAAGTGGTTATGATGTAAGGGTCGTGGATAATTCGGGAAATTCCGTAGTACCTATAGTATTACAGGTGCCACGTGATGGGTAAATAGCTATCAATCACGACGGAGATGATAGGAAGAGATGAAGGCAAGGAGGCAAAGTGCTTTTTTATATGTGCGTGCCTTTAAAACACGTATAGAAAACATACGTACTTTGTAAGTTCGTCGTCATGGATTTGCAATAAAGTACATGAGTTTTGCACATATCGAGCAACTGACGTATATGTAGTTATTAGGTATGGACTCTAGAACGTGGCCAATGGGGGAATACTCCCGGGACACAAATTTTCCCATCTAGAGGGAGCGCCTCCAACCATCAATACTCTGGTCAGATTTAGCAGTGATGTAGAGAGTACATGTCTATAGTATTAGCTACGAAAATATTTAACATCGTATGTGGTTGGGAGCGGAACTACATGCAATAATCAATGTGGGAGGTATTTCCAAGTAAGTAGAGAACCGACCCCGGCGGCCTGCGAAAGCCGCTGTTATCATATGAACTATCAATTATTAGAGACTTTGCGCAGGTGGAGCCAGTTCTATATTTCGATTATCTGGTTGACACTTTGGGATCGGCACCAATCAGGTTACCGGAGATCAGTGGACCTGGCTCTATTCGCGCAAATATTGAGCACTTGGGATAGATCCATCAAAGAAAGGACTGGATATTTTCCCATGCACAATGCATAATGGCACTGCTAGGGTAGACCAATGTCTAGGAATTCTATAAACAGTATAAGCTTGTCCATCGTCATCAGGAAGCGTTTCTATTGGCCAGGATGGTTTGCATATTAGCACTAGGAGCATATTGACAAAGAATCGCTCCTTGGTTGGAAGGGAAGCTGGATACCTTAAGAGGGATCTTATATGATTACTATCCCAGGGAACATGGTCGGAGAATTCAACAGCCTACATAGACTAAACTTAGTGGACACCAAAGGATTATGTCGGCCTCATGAATAGAGACACTTGCATGTACGATATAAAGAACTATTCCCCGAGCCTCTCAACAGCGACCCTAAGTTTGACTTGATCCCAGCTCTGGGACGGGGGACCTTTAGAGGTGATCAACACAGCACCCGAGTCCCCGCCATCTATTCCATGTATATAGAAATTGTACCTCGGTATTATATTATTACTATTCAACGTACTAAGGTCCATCCTAGGTAAAATACTGCAGGTACTATGCAAAATATCTACACGGAGTTTACCACCCCCCCCCCTTTAAAACTTCGGGGTCACTGCATGAGTCTACCTAGCGGGCAGTAGTCCGAGCCTCACGAATCGAATCAGGGCGCCTCAGCTTCTGCACCTTCCCAAAGCGCCTTTCCCCGGATTTCCCCCCCACACACCCTAACGCACACTGTGGATATGTCCCCGCCCCCTCACTCTCGGTTATGGATTGGGAGCCAATGATCGGCGTGACCACATGCAAGTCCCGAGGCTCACGAGAGCTGAAGGCTGGTAATAAATAGCTTCACCATAGAGCCAGAGCCCCCCCCCCCCCCCTGTAACGTCTATAACTGTAACTGTGACCGTTCATTTTATATCAGAAGCTCAATTGAAATCAGACGCCACTCACAATGCCTTACGAATCACCACTCCCTCCGATTGATGGTATTGCTTTCTCGATAGTAACTTTATATGTAATAGAGGTAGTTAGTAGTGCTAGGTAGCTGACGCGAAGCCGACAGTTCCCCCAACGTCTACAATCTACAATTTCCTCTTCGGCCCTACATCCACCATATCTAATACTCCCGCCTCTTCCACGCGTTCCTTCATCGATGCAGCTACAGACGCGCGAATTAGTTTCCCGGAGCTCAAGCAGCTCACTATGCATCTCTCCACTGCGCTGACTCGACACTACGGGTTGCGTCCCGGCGAAACCGTTGCACTGTTCTCCACAAACACAATATGGTATCCAGTCGCCATGTATGGAGTGCTGCGCGTTGGGGGTGTAGTTAGCGGCGCGAGCCCTGCATATACGGTTGATGAGATGGCCTATGCCCTGGAGAAGAGCAAGGCGTGCTTCCTGTTTACATTGCCGGGGTCGCTGAAGGTTGCATTGGCGGCGGCGGAGAGGGTTGGGATGGAAAAGAAGCGGGTGTTCCTTTTGGAAGGTAGGGAAGAGGGGATAATGGGATTAAGGCAGCTGGTGGAGATGGGGAGGAGGGTTGCACAGCAGACGCCAGAGTGGGTGGTTCCAGAAGGGAAGGGTAACGGTGAAGTGGTAGCATTTCTGAGCTTTAGTAGTGGGACGACAGGGTTGCCAAAAGCTGTAAGCTCTCTCACACTCCCCTCTTATAGGTATTATGATCTATTATGGAAGATTAACGGAATATCACAGGTGATGATATCCCATCGGAATGTAATCGCCCAAAGTCTCCAGATCCAAAGAGTGACCACCCCCGACTTAAACCGTGTCCTCGCGGCACTCCCTCTCTTTCACATAACAGGCCTTGTACATATCCTACACCTCCCTCTCCTCGTCAACGCCGACGTAGTCATGCTCCCCCAATTCACGCTCCCCAAGATGCTCACCGCCGTGGCCGACTACAAGATCCCGGAGATGCTCCTCGTCCCACCAATCCTCATCCGCTTGATCCGTGACCCCATAGTCTCAAACTACGACCTTAAGCATGTGAAGCGTCTCTCCTCCGGCGCGGCTCCACTCTCCCGTGAAGTCATCAAGGAACTTGAAAAGAAGTTTCCTTGGATGGGATTGAAGCACGGGTATGGCATGACAGAGTCGTGCTCGTGTATCACGGCCACCCTACCGGAGGACACAGTATTCAAATACGGTCACAAGGTCGGCAAGGTGTGTGCCAGCACGCAAATCAAGATTGTTGACGAGAAGGGAGAGGAGGTGCCCCGTGAGCAGCCTGGAGAGCTCTTAGCCAAGGGGCCGCAGGTTACAATGGGGTATCTTGAGAACGAAAAGGCGACGAAGGAGACATATGATAGTGAGGGGTGGCTGCACACGGGGGATGTGGCGGTTATTGATGAGGATGGCCATGTGGAGATCGTGGAGAGAATCAAGGAGATGATCAAAGTGAATGGAGTGCAGGTTGCGCCGGCAGAGTTGGAAGATCTTTTGCTCGGACATCCAAAGGTTGAAGATGTGGCGGTACTTGGGGTTCCCCACGAAATGATGGGAGAGGTACCTAGAGCATATGTGGTGCTCAAAGAGGGGGTGAAGCAGGGCGGAGTAGAAGAAGAATTGGTCGAGTATGTGAAGAAGAGCAGAGGTGCGAAGGACAAATGGTTGAGGGGTGGGGTAAAGTTTGTGGAGAGTGTGCCAAAGAGCCCTAGTGGAAAGATTCTAAGGAGGGTATTAAGGGATAAGGCAAGGATGGAGGATAAGATGGCTGTGAAGGCAAAGCTGTAAGGATGACTGAAGATGGCTTCCTGTACTGATCTTATGGGTGAATCGAGGGTACATGTATGTAGTGTCAAGAGGTTATGAGCGATTGATGATAACACATAAACATAAAATTCTACCCTACCTTTATCAGCTTAACTTCGATCATTGTAAGTACAATGGCTAGGGAGTGAAAAGGCAGTCTCAGTAGCTTAACGAAATCTTTGCTTATCAGAAATATACATTATTACATCGTCAGGGCCCCCGATAAGGCTACGATGATGGAGTTTAAGTTCATTACTTCCGCTATAGAAAAGCAATAGATATCATGTCCCCACTGTAAAAATTAAATGGCTAAGCCTAGGCTTGGCTTACATAAGGTGAAATGATCATATTACCGGTTTTTTAGTTGGCGAAAATGCTTAGAGTGTTTTTGTATCCATAGACATACAGGCAGCATGCAGTTTAACACTAGATCAGATCCACTTTTTGATCGACCATTAATTCCCGAATAATCCACTATCCCCGTATTGTAAGTGGTAAGTCCGAACCAAGGCGAATTTGCGAACCAAACCTCACGGATTCGTGCAGATATGCACTTTTTTCACCCGGAATTAAGATTTAACAAGACGGAGATAGTTGATTTCCCGAGTTTTAACGGCATGGCCTTTTTTTTTTTTAGCGGGTAAAAACTCGCTTAAACTTTAACGGGGGTATCCCAGCCACCAATAAATACTGCCGGAAACTCACATCGACGGTGGCCCAGTGAGCAGCAATGTAGAGAGACGTGGGCTCCATCGAAAAAGCTAAGGGCGGGGAGCCTTTTATTCCAGAGTGTTCAGTGTTTTAGAAGGAAGGGTTCAAGCTTGAGGCTTGGATACCAACAAGCTTGCAAAACACTTGTGGCGAACCCCCGTGGTCCCCTGGGCCCTGCTAGAAGTATTCGAGGATAAATAGCTTCTGCTTCTCTCAATATCAGGAGCTGAGCAGGTTTAGGTCAGGAGTGAAAGTTGTCTTAACTAGTCACCCCAGCTGCAGCCATAGAGTTTTAAATCCTCCCTCTCCACCTTTCCACATCAATCCTCTCGGATCAACTAGGTTAGATGGTTGGGTTTTCATGCTACAACTTGTACTCATCTTCAATCAAGCCTCGAACCAGCTTTTGTTTCCAAAACTATCCAGATTCAACTGAAGTTAGCTGGGTTCTGTAGTTGAGGGAGTATTCTTGTCAAGTAGAGAGATGACGACGCGCATATCTTTGGGGGATGTTGAGATCTAGAGGAGCACGTGTATTTGACGATGGTCCTGACGCTGAGATGTTGATCTGCACGATAAATAGTTACAGCCGGTATTAGCAAAGAGGTTTCTTTGAATTACTCATGGGTAGATGAGATGGCGATTTGTCTTAGAGGAAGTTGGCTAGCGCCTATACACGATAGCTATAGGATGTAGTTGGCCTCGCGTTATCAGTAATGGGAGGGAGTAAGAGTACAAGAATTGGGTTCGGTGGCCTGCGTCCATAATTCGAACAGCTATGATAAGCAACACAAACACGTAAGACAACTAAATTAGGCTCAATTCAATCCCCTGCTGGTTTATACGTACTATAGTGAACGAGATGGACGCGGGACTGCGGTTACATGGAACCATCAAAACCACCACATATACGTGTACCTCGTAGATCGCTCTTGGCCAGAAACCCATCCAGCATGTATTTACATAAGCACTAGATTAATCCCGACCCCCCCTTTTTTCTTCTGATAGTGCAACCAAATACATGGAACTACATATACGAGTAGAGATGAGACACCTTGCGTTTACCCTCAATGATTTTGGCATCATACAGGGACTTGGGTGTAATGTATATCTACCGTGTAACAAGATTACCCCCCTGAGGGGAGGGGCTCTGTACCTGTTTTATTTCATCGCCTTTGTCGTTGATTTGAGAAATTGTCAAACAATGCAACGGTAAATAAATTGGGTAATTAGCTGGACGTGCACTGTCGAGTACGATTCAGGGTGGGCTAGATCTAGATTTGGGTCCACTGACTAACGTACTGTCTTGCCGTACTCCCTTCCCCCTCTACTGGGAGTGATATTAACTCAATTTAGACGGTAAAACAGCGTCATCTTCGGCCAAATCATCGATATCAGCTGTAACTAATATTCTTTTACTTAGATGTGCTTAAGTTGTCATAGCCTACGGGCTGTATGCCAGTAACTAATTAATAACAATGTTACTTATTCACGGGTCATCACTCGCCTTATTAACGCCTGTTAAGTATCACATTTTGGTCTTTGTGTAGCTTCCCGAATTCTTTCTCGTGCATACAGCCGCCCGATGAAGGCCCTCCTAGTAGTCGCAGCAGGGAGGATCATGCACTTTAAAGTGTCTGGCCCCTGCTGCAGGCCCTGGCCCCTAGGAAGCGACACCGCTACCCCCGAGGAGATCGTGAAACGGTGTACGTAGAGATCCTAAAAGGCAACGTAACCGCATCCTTCGAGGATCTTCTTGAATCCATATACATGTATCAAGAACTTGGGTCTTGAAAATTAGATGAGCCCGAGGGAGTAAAGGTCACAGGTTATCACTCGGTGGCGGGAGGGGGGCGTTTTGCTGCTGGTTGAGAGGAGAAATGGCGACTGGATTTTGACTACTGGTAGGGGTCAGTACACACTGTAGATTTGAAGTAGGCTCACCCCCTCCTGGCTCTCGGGGCTCCATACTGTGTGTGCCTCGGGTATGGGATATGCAGGTCTGTCCCAGATGGCATCGGAACTGAACTGCAACAAATGCTGCCTTGGCGGGGGATAGACATTTCTCCACCCCCTGGAGCACCTTAGCGAGAGTTATGTGTAAACAAAGCCCAGTCCCCATGCCCTTATTTGCGATTGGTGACCAAGCAATCTGTCTTCGAAAAGCTTCGCAGCCCAAATGGCACGGCTCGGTGACACTGACCTGGGCTGGCATTTATGAGTTCTTTTGACTGAGTTCCTACGCGGCACAACCTTCTCGGAAGCAGCATCCATCCCCTCATCGTGCTTCCTTCGCGTGTGTAAGATCACCTGAATTTCGAGCGGTCCTCTCGGTAAGCCAAAACCTGCCACCTGCAGATGATTACTACCTGAGATTTGAGCTAATTCTCAACACAGCCATGATAGCTAAGCCCAAATGTAGGATCTTCGTCGCCAAGAACTACGTGCAACTGTCCACCCATAGTCTGTCTTATCCTCTACCCCGTCATCCTTTTATGTATGAACCTCAAAATTTTAGCTTAAAAACTGACGTCAAGATGTGTGTAGGACATGGCTAGCCCTCAATTTGGTAGGAAATAACGTTTTGGAAGCCGCAAGCCTGCTTGTCAGGGTGTCTGTTACCCGCAACTACCATCAAGAGCACGACCACGAATTCAAGTGACTACAAAGACATGCACCTTGAGGCATGGTATGGACATACCTAGGAAGATATAGTGGTTGTAAGGCTGAATCTGGCAAGGCCTTCTACAACTGATACTAGGGCCTTGATTGAACCCTGGGGACTGCATTCACCACGATAGAACTTGCGTGTAAAGGGCCTGTAGTACCGCATGCTCACTTATCGATAATGGTTCTGGAATGCATATTCCCACGGAGTCCTGAGCCAAGGCTGTATAAAGAACCCGGAAATGCGTTGATTCGTTTCTTGCTCACGGGACTCTTGTTTCTTGTTATGTATGTCTCAAACCCGGAGGTACAGCATTGTTTTTGGTAACGATATCTCATCTTTTTTACTCGTAGGGATCTAAAACATATCAAGCTGGTTGGTTGGGGAAACCATTTCAATTTCCCCGTGCATTATGAACTTTGAACACATCCCTGTTTTTCAGGTTACATCTACATACCTTTCTTCTCAACCTCTGACACATACTTACTTTATCCATATTCTAGAGACAAATCAACAACATCTCGAAGGTGTAATATTTCAAGCAGCCGTGTACCAACCAACCAGTTCACCTGCTCTAATCAAGCCCCCACTCACCCCTTATCCATATCAAGGACCAGTGTCCACGAGACCTGACTCTACCGACAGTGACAGGCATTCCATACTAGTAGATATCCTACATCAGCCCGGTCATAGATGAGAGCTCCCACAATTTCTCTGCGCGTTTCTATACACAAATACAAAAACGGAAAACAAAATCTGATTACTTCCGCAGGTGCAATCACCGATCCCGTCCTGATAGCAATGCATGTCTCACACCCCCTTGAATCGAGCCTCCTATCAAGCTTTCAGGCGAGGCGTAAGAAGCCTTCTACATACTCCTCTAAATGCGCTCACGGCCCTCAACAATTTGGAATGAAATATGCAGGCATGTGTACGTACATACTTACATGTGTGACTGAATTTGAGTTTTTTTACAGGAGCTTAACTATATAGATCTGTACTTTAGAGTATGCAGATCATATGCAATAGGTATGCAGGCCTTTGACCTTTACAGGGGAAGGGGGTGTATATGAGGGTCATTATAGACAGGTAAGACTCTCCTTAGCCTATCAGTAGAACAAGTGGGAAGCTCCGCTGCCAAAGGTCGAATTTTTCCCCATTGGGGTATATGGGTTCGGGGCGTTCCAGGTTACAAGTGATCTAGAAGGAGAAGAAGCGGGAATTTCCGCTCATCCTCTGACCTCTGGTGCATTCGTGTATATCACCGTTAAGCAAGGAGAACGACACCGGGCATTACAACTGGATCAATTATACGGTCCCGTATCCATTCTGGCGCTAGAAAAAGGAAAGAGAACAGTCCCTCTCCTCCACTGCTAAACCCTAACGAGTACCTAAAAATCCGTTTTTATACGCAGCCTTGTTCAGCTTCCTGCATGCGCACGACTATGTAGTTCTAGGACTTTTACCGTCCAATGGGACTATCTCGCCTACTTCTTGGCCAAGACCTTTAAAAATCCAACGCAAAATTGCAGAAGAGGAAATTGAGAAATGCACCCTCTCCGAATTTAGGTATTTACAGTAAGTCCGTATTAAACTCCCGCCAACTCCCCCAATATCACAGTTTTACTTTTTTTTTTTTTTTCACCCCCCACCCAATCCCCTCAAGTAGAGTACAATATCATACCACCTCGTTCTCCCCGCTTCCCGGGTTTCAGTGTAGCATCCTGCCTGCCTGCCTGCCTGCACACTGCCAGTGTACCATATCGCAGTAATCGTTGTAGGTTATACAAAAATCGAATCGAATATAAACCGCCATCACCACCACCACCATTCCAGTGACAAGAAAAATATGTAAAGAAAAGGAAAATAAAACACCCCAGGACAATATTAACGCCCCGTAAGATGATGATATGAAAGAACTTATGGTAGTAATGTATGAATAAGAAAGGAGAAGAGTTACAAGAAAACATCAGAAAAGAACGAGAGAAACCTTCCATCAATCAAGCAATTAAGCCACCCATGTCCCAATATATTTGTCCCAAACCACTTTATTGTTATGGTTCTTCAGAATCCTCACTCACATCTGCTGTTTCTTCAACAAATTGCTCCTCTAAACTCGGTGTCGCCACCGGGGCCTCCCCTGAAGACGAGGACTCGGCCGGCGACGCCGCCAACGTTGTGTTCTGTAAGCTTTGTTGCTGTATGTGTATATGTTGAAACATCATGCACTCCCCAAAGATATATGTATCGCCGTCGCCGTCGCTCCACTCTTCCTCATCGCCGTCACCGTCGCCAGTATCATGGTCATAGTCATGATTGTGACTCCAGTCGCTTTCCTATCAAGTCACAGCCTCGTCAGCCCCTCAATTCCCCTATAGAAAGAAACCTTAAGCTAGAAGAAAGGATACAGACCTACCTCATCATTCACCGCCGCCGGTCCCGCGCCATTGACCACACCATCGAGCTCCGGTAGCTCAGCGTTGCTGCAGCCACCGCTGTTGCTGCTATTTCGGTCGCTCCGGAGGTGGTGCAGTCTCTTAAGGCGGCTGAAGAAATCCTTTTTCCGGTCCTCGAGGATCTTGTCCGTTATGTCCTTAAGCATCTTTATGCGTGCCTGCGCCCCAGGAAGTTTCGAGGCCCCCAGAATGGAGGTGTTGAGGTTTATCAGGTTCTCGAGGAGGTCCGGGGAGTCGGTGAGCATGAGCACAGAGACATGCTGCATTATCCTACACCATGTGAATGGGTCTCGGGATGGGACGTTGGGCGGATAACACGGGACTACAACACAGACCGCCAGTCAGCTACGCTACTACTATAATACCACTACATCTCCGGGGGTGCGGAGGAAGAGGGGGACTGGGTTAACAAACATCTCAAGCTCGGCCTCCCGTCTACATACCATCTCGAGGAATTTAGCGGTGCCCCTTCTAGCGGGATCGACGTGCAGTCCGCCCTCATCTCCACTAGTGTATGGTAGTTTGGGTCGTCGCTGCGCGCACCCCCCTCCCTCAGGAAGGCCTTAAAGAGCACCATCCATAGCGTGCCCTTCAAGTCCTGGTCGCTGTGCAGCCAGCCCTCGCGCGCAGTCCGCACAAGTGTTGTATAGGCACGGAAGTAGCCGTCTGGGGCGTGCGAAAACGACCATGCACTCAGCGGGACAGCGGCGACATCGAGCAGCGCGGCACGGGCGGGGAGGAGATCAGTAAAGTGGCGGCGCCAGTGGGGATTTGATGTTGCGGAGTAACGTAGGGTGCGGGAAGTCAGGCGGAGGGAGGCGAGATCGCCGGGCACCAGGAAGGAGAAAACCTGGTTGATCACTAGAGCGAGGATAGTCAGCAGATGGTTTTCTCTCTTTCGCCTGTTATATAGTAATACTGAGCCCAATTGAGATATGGAGGACTGTCATCGTCACGGTTTGAGGATGGTGGAATTGGAGGTATCGCAGGAAGACGCAGCACCCTTCCCGGTCGTGTCATTGAACCCTCAGACTCGACTGACATGGCATGACATGACAAAGTGACAAGCATACAGGCCCTCTTTCCCACAGGGAGGCTGTATTAAGGCTGAATAGGAAAACAGGAAGGGGTTATCAACAAGCAACCAAGAACGGAGAGGTAAGTACATGTAGTAAAAATAAAAACGTGGGAATTGATATGTAGGTAGTATGTAGTGTAGTAGGACAACCAAGATCTGTGTATCCCCCCACAACATCAATAACTTCTCTCCCCTTACCTTCAAATGGAAGACTGTCCAGCGATAATGCGTTCCCGTGCGCCATTGGAGTTGCAGTTGCAGTCGTGATCTCAGCACAAGAACCTTTTCGAGGTAGGCTGCAACTAGTTTGGTGTTGTGAAGATAGAGGGGAGGGAGAAGGAGGAGGAGAGCAGTCGTTTGCTGCTGCTGCTACCTCTGCTGCTGCTATCGATGATGTCGATTTCGACGCTTGTGATGTGGACGGCATTGATGATATAAAAGTAGTCCCAGTAGTCCCAGTAGTAGTATCTGACAGACCCATGGTTGTCTTCTTCATTTATGTAGAGTATCGGGGGTGGGTGGGAGGGGGGGGGGGTGTGGGAAAAACTCTGGGGGTAGTGGTGGTGGTCCTGTCTCTAGTCTGACTGTCTGTCCGTCCTGTCTGTCTGTCCTGCATACTCTGTTCTACTCTATCGGCAGCGGGAAGTAACTCTAGAGTACTAGTACAGGTACTACCTGCATTAACTACATTAAACTACTACGCTATGTGACTACTAACTTCACCCGCCGTCTCTCTTGCGAAATCACGATACAACCATAAGGTTAGTTCTAGGCCTCCGTTTCTGTTCTCAGAGGGAGCTTTATGTTTTGTATTTGCTTTTTCCCCCTCTGTCTTTGGTGGTGCCTTTTTTTTCTTTTCTTTCTTCCTCCTTCTACAGTTTTTAAGTTACGGTTTTGCTTTTTCTTGTGGTAGGTATATTCTTTTTTATTTCCCAAAACTACCACTACCATTCTGCGACTGAGGTCCGTGTCTAGCTTTCCTTTCCTTTCTTTTTTTTTTTTAGAGCTGTTTCTTTTTCTAGTCTAGGGGCCCCGGGGAGGGGTGTTAGGACTGAGGAGAAGAAGAAGAGGGAGGTTTTGCAATGCTTTCTTTTTTTAGTTTTATGAGGGTTCGAGGAAACAGAGTAAAGAAGGGATGAATATGTTGACCGGAGCAATCTCGCAATTGCTTTTAAATCATATCCATACCACGTACTTTAGGTACTTTAGATGATAGAAGATTGTGGTACCCACCCTCCCCTTCTAAAAAAAAAAAAAAAAAGAAGAAGGGCGATAATCCCCGTACTCAGTGAGTGCGCAACATAACAGGGATGCGTTGCACAAAGACAGCACAAGAAGGGGCAAGCGAGAAGAAAACGAACTACATACCTTACAGGAACCCTCTGTACCTCAGCAGATTGATAGATAGAGCGCTCTAAGAAGGCAATGTAGACCACCAGCTATAAAAAAAAAAAAGTTAAACGGGGGCTTGAGACCTGCGTCGTCGCGTTGGTAAACTAAACGTGGGAAGAAAAAAAAAAAAAAAAAGAAGGTTTCCCTGGCTTTCTCCTGCATGACGAGACGCTGGTTATTGACGTTTTCTAGCAAGAGGGAGAGGGAAGAGGGATTCAAGGAGGAAGTATCAAGCGATCAACACCCAGCTCGAGATTGACGAGCGGAGGCTTATGCACATGAGAGCTTGTTGAAACGCCTATACATGTGTTAAGGGATGGAGTACAGACGCCACTGGGACTTGGCTTTCGACACTTATTTTTGTGAGGAATCCTCTAAAGTAGACACTGGTGCGATGGTGGGTGATTTCGGGATGTGACTACGGTCTACTGGGCTCCGTAGGTTGTCCATCTAACATAGGAACGAGAAATTTGTGCCGGGTGGCTGGCAGCGGTTACGATAACGGTTGAGTACTTATATAAGTATGCAGTACGTATGCGTTTTTTCTTTCCCATTTTTTTATTGTCACGGAACCTTTCCAGACTATTACTGCTTTGAATCATTAGAGAGAGCCAACATGAGGAATTCTGCGTGATAAAAAGCAGCAGTTCAGAGAGCTCGGAATTGATTGCTCTTGTAGTCCCCCGGGGGGGGGGGGGTCTATCCAGAATCTTGGTACCGGGGCAGGAGCTGGTTGATGAATGATGATGATCAATCAGAGCTACACTTTAGTTCCAAATAGGTTTAGCAGAGCGATTATTGCCAAGGGTATGGGAAGATCACAAGATAGGGTTTAAATTATGAGTTTACCAGTTAGAGTAGGTACGGTGTTGATGATCCATGGACACTGTAGACTTGGTGATATGACTTGAGAGGTGAAGGAGACAAAGGAGCGTGACATATGGATATAAGGTATCATCACGTGATTCCATGTGCGGCGTGAATATGCGGGATCATGTACTTACTAACATGTACCCACTCTAGTGTCCTGACGTTTTTGAACTCAGCCGCTATTACATACACCAAAATCAGGAGCTTGGCGTATTTTTGTATGGTATGCATATGCAATATCAGTCGCGTTCAAAAACGTTAGGACACTACGAGTAGTGACTGGACAAGAGAGCTCGCCGAACACACACACATAAGATGTAGGTAAGCATCTATAACTGTTCAACAAGCCCCATCTAACACAGGAATAGAATAGAGAGTATGCGCCTTGTTCTTACGAACATTGTGAACATTACAAACATTACCAATACTGTAAAAATCGAATTGATATGCCTTGCATGTATTGTCGGACATAGCCTTTGTAGTATTGCCACTACCCGTTACACGTGCGTATAATATAGCCTTTGTAACTACATCTTATGCGTCATAAATCCCATTTAACAACCTCATCCACTGCGCATGACATCTTAATCCCAGCTACGCCCATGTTTACATCTGCCTAATCTCACGCTACCTGGAGCCCATCTAGGACTATTAAGTTTCCTGTAAGGGACCATTATTTGGTGTGATTCTTTCTTTCTCTCATCCATTCGACCTTAAGGAGAAAGAAAAAAAAAAAAAAAAAAAAAAAAAAGAGATAGAGAAAGATAACACGGTCCCTCTCTTTTTCCCCACTCACCCCACACTGGTCAAAAGTACTACCATCGCCCCTTCAGATCTCCTTTCCTGCAAGAGGCTCTACATATGTACGTCAGTCAGCCAATGTTAACATCTATTGGTCCCCCTTCTTCCCCCTCCTCCTCTCCCCCTCCCCCCCTCCCCCTCCCCCTCTCCCTCTCCTTCCACCCCGCTGACATCTCGCTAATACTATTTCTTTCCCGAATCTGCAGCTACCGGTACTACCTCCTACTACCTATTGTAGAAGTAAATACTATGGCACACTACCAGCCTCCCCCAGGAGGTTATCCCCCACAGCAGCAGCAACAACAGCTACCCCCCGTCGGCTATTCGCCTTATCAGCAGCCGCCATATGGAGCTCCCCCGCCGCAATATCCGCCACAGCAGCAATGGGGCCAGCAGATCCCACCCCCTGGCGGATACCAGCAGCTCCATGGAGGATACCAGCAACCTGCGCCCAGTCCTGGCTTCCCACCAGGATTCCAACAACCACCTACCCCAGGGCTTCCAACACCAAGCCCAGGATTCCAGACTCTAGGTTACGGTCCTCCGCCGCAACAATTCCAGCCTCCCCCGCCCCAAGGATATCCCCAAGGTTATCACCAAGGCTATCCCCAAGGTTATCCCCCACAGCAACAAGGATACCCCCCTCAGCAAGGATACCCCCCTCCTCAGCAATACCCACCTCAGGGCTACCCACCTCCGCTCGCCCACCGCGATTCAAATGGCTACCACCCCCCGCCATCACCAGGTCAACTCCCACCACAGGGCTACCCGCCCTCGCAACAACCTGTTGGCGGCCCTCCGCCGCCGATCGCACACCTCTTCCCACCCGTCGCTCCGCTAATCATACCCACCGCCGATATAGATATAATTTATAAGGCCTGTAAAGGCCTTGGTACAGACGAGAAGGCCCTCATCAGCGTCTTTGGACACCGTGATGGCCCCACCATCGAGGCGATCAGGGCTCAGTACGCAACCCATACCAAGCGCGACCTCATTGCAACTATTGAGAAAGAGACAAGCGGGAACTTCCGCACCGCGCTGAAGGCCGTTGCATTCGGTCCCTCTGAATGCGATGTCTTCTTCACAAACCTCGCTGTTGCGGGGCTTGGAACGAATGAGAGTATGCTGACAGAGTCCATCATTGGGAAGACCAATGCCGAGATCAACTATATGAAGACGATCTACCCAGTCCGCTACAAAGAGTCTCTTGAGGCGGCAGTGAGCGGCGATCTCTCAATGAAGACACAGAAGCTATTTATGATGGCGCTTTCAGGGGGGCGGACTGAAGACTGGGTCCCGGTGAATCATGATCTTGTGAAGAAAGACGCCAAAGCGATCCATGATGCGTGCGTTGGGATGGGCACAGACGAGCTCCTGGTATGCTCCAAGCTAACCCAAGCCAGCGACGCTTATATAAGGGCTCTGGCAGCCGAATACCGTTCCACTTACGGTACCGATCTGGTCAAGCTTATCAAGAAGGAGTTCTCTGGACACATGGAGGATGCGCTGGTATACCTCGTAGAGGGCGCGCTGAACAAGCCTATGCGTGATGCCGTGCTGCTCGAGGCAAGCATGAAAGGAATAGGCACCAGGGATAGCCTGCTTATCTCAAGACTAGTGAGGATCCATTGGGACAAGGTCCATTTTGAGTATGTCAAGAGGGAGTATAAGAGGATATACAACAGGGATTTGGCGCAGAGGATCAAGGGCGAGACGAGCGGCGACTATGGGAAGCTTATGTTTGCGCTGGCTTCTTAAAGTGGTGTTTTTTCTTTTGTTGGTAGCTAGTTAGATCATGTATTGCGTATGTTGCCTGGAGGCCTATCGTACTAGCTGGTCCGGAGCTAGCAACGAAAAGACCCAGAACTGAATTTATGGGTGTGTGGTTGGACTTGGTCAGTTAATGTGGTAAGCTATAATTTGTGTTTTTTGCGTTGTTATGTTTAGTTGGCCGGTTAGTAGGGTAGGATCTTTGTAGTTGTGGTTTTGCGTGATTAGTGGGTGGGGGTCTATTTTTTTGCTTGAGATACCCGGTTTGTTAGGAGGCGGTTAGTTACTATTACCAGTTATCGCATTTGCTAGTATTCTTGGTATATGGGACGGTTCTCAGAATTTGGAGTCTGGTATCCCATTTATTACCCTTGCCTTTGTTCGAGCTCTTGCGGCGGAATGGGCTTCGGAGGTACCCATCCCATAACGGGTAGCTAGACAATCGATTCAGCGCTCATAGCGGATGTCAGCCGAGTGATCTCTCATGATGCAGGTGTTTGTGTAGTCGTTTTTGTTAGTTCGTTAATATCCAAGTGTAATCCTGTTCACTCAGGGGCCTATAAGCCGCTGTCGCTTTCTACAAAGGAACTTATGGCCTCTGCGGTCGACAAGCCACATATGTGGCGGTGTGGCGGTGTGGACGAGTGACGGTACATGACCGCGCTGCAGGAAGCAACAAACTTAGTCCAGGAGCGGATCTCCGTCTATCGTCTTGTATACATGTAACTAGTCCATGTAATCCCGCTTTACCCTGGGGGTAGTAGCAGTTGGTACTGGGTGATTCATCGACTAGTGACCTCGTATTCGGTCCCACCAAGCTTTTTTTTTCTTTCTTAGGATCTATACAGCGTACGGCAAGCTCCTGTATAAAATACGGGATTGAATGTGCGTCGCGGAAAGACTTGCTTCTTTGCCCCACAAGAGTGCTACATGCCTTTCCGCGACTCCCCGAGCGTATGCCCTCAAGAGTTGCGTGTATGTACTAGGTAAGTACATGTATTAAGGTATTAGACCTCGGCGATAATGCCGAGCTGTGTGCTTCATAATCACATAATCAAGCGGTTAGAAGGCCGTTGCTCTTGTTGGTTGGTTGGTTGTGGCAACAGTCGGGATGTGGGTTAAGGTTTGGTGGTGCTATAGGAGCTAAGGGCTAGGGTAAGGAAGGTGACTTCCTCAAACCTTGTAGCGCACTTAGATCTCACGTCTTCTACATTCGCTTTAGGAGCTGATGATGTAGAGTACTGGTTTTTCATGGGCAGTGTTTGTCTGCAGCGCCATTGAATCGAAGGTGCTCGTTCTCATTATTCCTTTACTCGGTTTTTCCTTTGGTCACGATCTCTCTTTTGTGCTGTATAAGATCGTCCTTATATACGCCCTGTCAGGAAAGGAGTATCGAGATGGGGAAAAGGAAAAAAAGGACATCACAAACGATTAGGAAGCTACCGAGCGCTCGCGGGGATACGATGGACAAGGCGTCTTATGATGTCCGTGATAGAGTAGTAGGTTAACTGAACCCTCATCCACCAATAGACAGGCCCCAGCAGCACTGCGGGCATTAGGTTAAGTTCGAATTCGTTCCCAGCTCTGCTACCATGAGGCGAGGCAGATAAGCCCCTCTTTTGCTTCTCTCCTCCCCATCTAATTGAGCAGCAAGAACAGGGAAATTGAAGGAAGACAGCAGATCGGCGCTGCCGCCGACGATAGGGACAAGCTGACACTACCACCAGCGCGCCATCCCTACTTACTGTACGATATATTACTGGATCGATAGGGGGACAGCCAATTGAGCTACACTGACATGCACAGAAATAGCGCTTGGAATTGTGAACCTGAGGGGCTCGTACGTAATGTCTTGCCGCCAGCGCCCATTGCTACAATCTCCAGGAGGCCAGGTCAATTACTATAACCGCCTTCCGTCCCCTACCCGACTCTATACATCTACAAGCTACCCCGTTGTCCATGCGATATAGAAAAGGTTGGCGATGGAGTGATTCGTGCCATTTTTAGGAGAAGATACACGATAAACAATAGTTTAACAACAACAATGAGATATACGATGTTGGGATTATTATTGCGAGCCGGGGAAAGTGTGTCGTTACTGTAATAATTGTGGCAAGGTCTAGGCTACTCTTGTACTATGCAATTACTGCTTTTTGCCAAGGTTATTATTGTTATAAAATGCTACTAAATTTCCTCCTGTATTAAAGAGAGACAAGTCAAGAATTTCTTCCGCTGCCAGACTCATATCACAAACATATACGAGTAAAGAATCAAACAAAAAAAAATATCACGAACATACGATAGGACTCGGCAGGCGAGTGATAGTCTATGAGTAAATACTACATCATGTCGTGCCTCCCCTATAGTTCAATAAAGCGCCAATTTCTGCTATAATTACAGTTGATGTATGAGTCTAGCCGGGACGAATTCAGATATGTTTACTATTTTGGCCAGAAAGAATCATGTCCAGGCCGCGAGCTTAGGTGTTGTGATGAGGTGGATATAATCTAGTCTAGCCTAAAGCACCGCGGTATACTAGAGAAATTTTTATGGGTGTTATATGCAAGTTCTGAAGGATAGAGCAGACTTTGACAACAAGGTAGGAAGAAACAACATGCGTCATGGGTAGACAATACTTATCTATGAAACGGATCCTCTAAGTCCCATATCTCACCCTAGGCCTGATCTTTCACTCACTTCCTGGGCACGAAAACAACCCAGGAGTCCTAGGTGGGCTCAAACTAAGCATTTCCGCCATTTATTACTATACTACGAGGCATACGAATCTATTGTCTGCGTATTCGGGTTTCTCTTTTTGGCTGCGTCGAGACACCCCCACCTAGCGGGGAACCATCGGACAGGCACCCAACAGATCTCCAGCCCCCTACAAAGAATATCGACTCAGATAGATACCGGACCCACACTAGTTTGGAATTCTCGAGGCATGCTAACATCTAAACCGAAATTTAATGGAGGGCGCGTTTGTCTCGATCGAGGGCACGAATACCCAGAGCCATGGGGTTATGCTGTTCACGCCCGGTAGGTCATGGTTTTATCCCCCACAGGGCTCCAGAGGGAAATTCCAGCGTGAAGTCAGGATCTACACCATCTATGTTTCTCCCCTCTAGTTCATCGGCGCAGTATTAGGTTTATATCATAACCAAAGAAAACTTCCTTATGCCCTTGAGAAAGAGGAGGATGTACGGTCCCGATACCAACGAAAACTGACTATCTGTTTGCCCCACCACCCCACAGGCTGATTTTGACTTACTGAATGTTGCGGTGTAAGCAGTTAATCGACCAACACTGGTCGATATCGATTCGCGGCTCCTATGGTCTTCTCTACCTCTATCCATATCCCTACATGGCTGCCAGATAAACCATAGTTGGGCTTATTGCAATAGTCTTTATTTCAGCCGGGAACCCCCTTCTTATCTCTCCCTCCTTATATCTCTTTATCGGCTTTGTAAATAAAAAGGTATTCGTACCGTCTATGAACCACCCACGACACCATTCCCTGTCTGCGAAGGACTGAGTCATAGTCTGTCACTCGGTCCGTCCAGAATCGCAAGGCTGAAGCTTGTCTGCTTTCATGACGTAACGTTTCTCATTCGCGAAGCTCAATGTTTCACACGGGTGTGATATCCTTAGGATGAGAAACTAGAGAGCCTATCGTTCACAGTATCATAATGGGGGGGGGGCGGATTTTTATTTTCAAGTGGACATCCAACTCCACACTTGAAACAACGTTTTAAGTAGTATCTCACCCGACCCACTCCTTCTCAAATACATATTGCTATATTACTACTTTAGAATAAAACCTACATACCTCGACTTGATACACCAAAATACCTAAACCTGACCATGTCTTCAGGATACAAGAACAACGCCATTATGGCATACACCCCAAGCCCCCAGCCCTGTGATGAGGAGAGTTTTACCGATATAGAGCTTAGACCTATAACTGGTCCAAGCAATCTGGCAGGGGAGAATGGCGGAGGAGAAAATAGAGTTGTCTGGGGGCTGATCTGGCAAGGTGTTTACGCATGTCTACCGGGTAGGTTTGGTGGCCGTGGCTATTGCGTTTGATGTGGGCTGGACCCATATCGTTAGAGTGCGTGCCGGAGTTATGGTCTGCATGCTTCCATTTTGTATTGTCACTATGTAATTTTTAATAGGGGTTATATATATAGAATGTTTTCGTAATATTACTGGCTAGATGTTTATAAATGCGGAGTGGTAGGACAGATCCGCGGGATAAGCGAAACTAAAATGAGTGGATAAGAGCTTTGACTGCCGGATGTTCTCTGTTGGTGAACTATTAGTGTAAATATATTGTTTGGTCAACTGGGTTGCGGTTGGCAAGGCACAGAAAGTGGGAATATTGACAGATACCGTCATACTATTATGTTGAGCGAGATAGGATTAAAGCTTCTCTAGGGCTAATTCCATTTTCGATCTGAACTCAGTATGGCCATGGTAGAAATCCTCCCGTAGATGCAAAACCGGGAGTTGTGATGGTAGATATTACGAAACATTCAAACTTTGTCTGGCCTTGAGCGTAAATCGCTCCACATCTATGAATTAGTTACCATACCCAGTCATTTTTACTTGAACTCTCCATGTAATCAAGACGCGGCGTAATTTTGCGCCATGGGTATCTCTAGTCGATATATTTTGAGGGTAGGAGTGTACCTAAATTTTAAGTGAGAGCAATCGTATCAAAGTCTAATCATTGTACTCGGTACTGCATTGCTGAACCCGGGCATTTAATTATGCGGTTTTTGTGGGAAATAGCGGTGCGAACAATTTGCGCCATGTCATTACAACATTCCGTCTGAGACTATGATTCCGTATCATGAAATGAGTTATTCGGGATCATTCTCGGACAATATATCAGGGTTCCTTGGCCGCTAAAGCTTTTCGCACAGACGTGATCGTAGGGCATACATATGTCTAGGACAGTCCGGATCCCGAGTCCCGGGGCTAGCTTTAGGAGAAGCTTGTGCCAATTCTATAGCTAATTTTGACTTGAAGTCAGAGCTGGTCTGATACGAAACGTTTACCTCAACACCCTAGCATGCCTTAATATTGATGGGGAAGAGAAGGCGTGTTTCGAGTTTTTGGTGATGGTAACTTACTCATCTTCTTCCAGAGCTCATTCACTGGCGAGAGGGTTAGGGTGTGCTGGACTTCCATCAAAGAAGCCATCCAGGTAAATGATGATGCCTTGATTTGTAAGACCCCCGGCTTTAAGCTTCAGTGTGACTGGAATACTGCTGTAGAACCGTTAACCAGCACCCGATGTCAACCTCTTGACTTCTGATTGGAGTGCGATAATTCCGACTCACGAGTTTTGTTTGTTCTCAGCCCCGTGGTTGCTGCACCAATCACAAGGACTCTGTACCTGGATGAATGAAGGGGAGGAGAGGGTCCATGACGGAAGCGAAGGAACCTATCAAAGCGCGTTTGTTTCTGCCGTCCCGAGCCTCCACTCTGAGTTCAGAGTTTTCCCCCATTTCAAATACATCAGCCGCAGCGAAAGCATCGTGAGGATGTCTCGCACCATGCTTCAGCTGCTGCGCCTCCCTTATGGCGGGAGGGACATTGTATTTATCACGACAGGATAGCCATCTGTAACCACAAAAAACAAAACCCTGAAACACCCCCGGCAGAGGAAGAAGCTTAAGAGCTTACTTGCTAGGTACATAAACTCCAACCTCCGACCTCATAGTAGCTTTATCTATTAACCCTTGCAATACCTCCTTCCTTCCCGCCCTTCTTAAGACCGCTATCAGCACCAAGTTTCTCCCCTCTCTTTCTCCCCTCCCCTACCTTTGTGTTTCTCTACTATCGATAAGCAAACATTAAAAATCAATAAAATGACGGCCAGAGCCTTCAAAATAAACGATATTCCTGACCTTAGTGGCAAGGTAGCCATTGTAACCGGGTATACACATATTTTCAAAATAAAGACAATAATATAGAAAAGCTAACATAGCACTCTCCTCGATACAGCGCAACCTCTGGTATCGGTCTCGAAACCGCATTTCTTCTTGCCCGTCGAAACTGCACTGTCTATATCGCTGCACGAAATCCCGAGAAAGCAGACAGGGCAATAGCCGATATTCAGCGGCGCTTGTTCCCCGCCACCCAAGGAGTCGGGGAAATTATATACCATCACCTAGATCTTCTAGACCTCAGAGGTGTTTATGAGTCAGCGCAACGGTTCCTCCGAGACCATGACCGACTAGACATATTGGTCGCGAACGCCGGCGTCGCGTTTGAGTCGATCGATGAGCTTTCTGTGGACGGATATGATAAGGCATTCGCGACAAATCACCTGGGACACTTCGCATTTGTCACCACATTGCTGCCATTACTAGAGAGAACGTCGGGGATTAATGGTGGAGACGTTAGGGTTGTCGTGACTAGCAGCATGGCCTATCAATTTGCAGGGAATAATGGGATTGACTTTGATTCGATCAAAGAAAGAGGCGGGGGAAGGAACATCTTGGATATGAAGGCAGCGGGGAGGAGGTACGGGAGGAGCAAATTGGCCAATATCTTGTTCGTCCAGGAACTTAGTAAGCGCTTGGAAGCCAGAGGAGTTACTGGGGTAAGGGTGAATGCTTGTCATCCAGGTAAATTGGCTCTATCTTATATGAAGACATGTAGGAATGAGATTTCTGACTCTGGGGGCCTAGGTCAAATTGGGGATACGGGACTAGGTGGAAATGTCAGTACTCACTTGATATTTAGTTACCGAAGCCGTGGCTTTTTCTCCTTCGATATCACATTGCAAATTACTGACATCTCATGAACTCACAGGACGTTTTAGGAATTCCTCAATGGTTCAACGGTATGGTTCACAAAGCTGTCGGAGCCGTCAGCTTCACTCCTCTGGAGGGCGCCATGACCCAAGTCTACCTTGCAACATCGAAAGCCGTAGCTGAGAAAGACATAAGAGGGGCGTTTTATGTACCTGTTATGACTTGGTCTATGAGGTACCATTATTCTACGGAATACGACGTTAGTAGAGCGCTCAAGAGAGGGGACCACGAAAAGCTCTGGAACTATAGCGAAACTGCTCTTAAAGAAGCACTGTATAGATGAGCTGGGTCGAGTTTGGAGTGAAGGCCGGTGTTTCTTTTGCTTTTATTTCGGGATTTTCATTCTTTTAGGGTTGGTAGGGGCGGGAAGGGTTTTCTTGTTTTCTTTTTGTTTTCTTTTTCTTCTTTCTCCCACTTCTCTCTTTTACTCCACGGAGTTGGTAGGATGGGATGTATGCGTAGTACGTTTACCCTAAGGGGCAGTGGTGTTAGTACCTGTTACATGGAGTTATAGTATACTGATTACATGGAATTATCAATTATTGTACTGGGTACATGTGCTCTACGCTTTGAAGCATGTTTAAAGTGGATGGCAGAACAAGCCCACAAGGTGCTGTATGTGCGTACGGCAGCCACGAAAGTCCAAGTGCAGGAGAGCACGGATGACGCGTCATGTTTCAAGATGGAGGGATAAGGACGATAACATTTTCGATTCTCGGGGATTTTTTTTTTTTGTAAATCTTCTGATTGAAATACCTAGAAACCGGATTAGTAAAAAATGTTGAAGGGTATATATATTCTGATTGAGGCTAGTTAGATGTTCCTATGGTTTGTGTTCCGTAGAGTCGGCTCGTTCAGGGGTGAGCTTGAGGCGCGATCTTGTATAGTTTTTGATAAACCGTGGTAGACATGTAGCTTAGCTGTCCAATGTCTGGGCATGTGAGGAGTGGAAATGCAGACAGATATGAAAAAGATGGAAATTGTGAGAGGCTCTTCTAGAACATGATCCCCACTGTCTTTCCTCATTCTTCCCTTCCGATACCTCGTTGGGTAGAAGTATTAGATGTAGTTAATGAATTTTCTGTGGACAAGTTGTAAACTCCGCCAAAAATAGCTCTTGCACGGCGGACGGTGGGGAGACCAGCTTCCGTTGCAACAACGACACTCCTTTTTTTTTTTTTTTTTTTTGCCCCATTCCTTAATTTTCTGCCGCGTCGTCCTCCTTCACAAACGTTAGAACATCACCACTCCCTAATCCTCGCTCCGCCGGGCCCTAGCGATTTCGACACAGCAGAGGGAGAATCGCACCCCATCCTCGCCCCCATCCCCGTCCATCCCATTCTAATCCCATTGACCTGGCACCATTATTTTCTCCCCCGTATCTTATCTACCCATTACTACCCCCCTAGTCCTTCGTTTCTGGTGGATTCCTTCTTTCCTTTTCGCCCTCCGGAAAAGAGGAAAAAACAAAAAGTTATCCACTCTTTGAAGAAAAATAATCTTTCTTATCCGGAGAGACCTTTTTTTATACCAGCAAAAAGTTTTAACTCGTCTTTGCTTCATCTGTGGTGAAGATGGTGACCTTGTTACCCAAAGGGATGACGGTCAAGACGGTGCGGAGCAAACTGCCACCACTGCGAGCAATCGGACAAGTAGTCCTCAGAACGCGATTCTTGTTTTTCGTCTTTCTTTCAGCGTTCATTATAATACTATGGCGGGGGTTCAGCTCCTCCGCCGCGAATATGCAAAAGTAAGGAATCTCCTCGAATGCCTGCCCGAGAGCTTTGGAAGAATCAAGGGGTAGCAAATTGCTACGGGTGGATGAACGTCGCACTGCGTGGGGAATGATGGGATGACAACGAGACTTGATGGATGAATTGATAAACGAAACATCATCGCGGATGGATGGGGAAAGAGAGAAGAAAAAAAAAATTGAAACTAACAAAATGTCTCTCCTTATAGATTTTACTGCTTTGGTCCTGCTAGGTCACCTATGGAAATCTCCCAAAATGAGCATGCGAACTGGCACGCACACCACCAGACCCCGGTGCTGTTTAACCATCACGAGCCTCTTGAAGTTAACGCTACGACTATCAGTCACATTGATTTGAACCCAGTCAAGTCCACCCGCGATGCCCTCAAGAATAAGGAACGAGTGTTGATTCTCACCCCACTTCGCGATGCCTCCTACTATCTCACTCAGCACTTTGACCTCCTTTCCCAGTTAACGTACCCTCACGATCTTATCGACCTTGCATTCTTGGTTAGCGATACCACTGATGACACCGTGGCGATCCTGAGCTCGGAGCTCCAGAGGATCCAGAACAATCCGGACCCGACAATTCCGTTCAGAAGTGTCATGATTGTCGAGAAGGATTTTGGAGTCGTGGTTGCACAGAGCGTCGAACAGCGACACAGCTTTGAGTTCCAGGGGCCCAGGAGAAAGGCAATGGGAAAGGCGAGAAACTACTTGCTTTCAGTTGCCATGAGGCCCGATCACAGCTGGGTGTACTGGAGAGATGTCGATATCAAGGACTCCCCAAAGACAATCTTACAAGATTTTATCGCTCACGATAAGGATATCTTGGTGCCCAGTGCGTCCAAGCTTCCGTCCAAAATTAGGAGAGAGGCTTGCTAACGGGGTGATATTTATAGATGTTTGGTTCCACAGATACGAGAACGGCCGTGACATTGAAGGACGCTGTGCGTAGACCACCTTGTCCTGACTTTCTTTGCATCAAGCTAATGTTCCAATTCACAGTCGATTACAACTCATGGCAAGAATCCGAGAAGGGTCTTGCTTTAGCTGCCTCGTTACCTAAGGACACAGTCCTCGCCGAAGGTATGCACCCGGAACTCCCATGGATATGTGTGATCACGTGACTCAAACTCTGTTTTAATATATAGGTTACAAGCAATACGACACTGGGCGCAAGTACATGGCCAAGATGGGTGATTGGCGCAACAACAAGGACGAGGAGATAGAGCTCGATGGCATTGGTGGTGTCAATATCGTTGTCAAGGCCGATGTTCACCGTTCAGGTTAGCAGTTCATTGCATTTTATATGCACGCATGATTTCCGGGCTAACGGCAATTTTATAGGAGTCAATTTCCCTGCCTACGCTTTTGAGAACCAAGCCGAGACGGAGGGATTCGCAAAGATGGCTAAGCGTGCTGGATACCAGGTGATTGGTTTGCCAAACTATGTCGTTTGGCACATTGACACGGAGGAGAAGCCCGGGAACCTAGGCAGACGTCCGGCATAAGCACGAAGCTGGAGTTTAAAAAACAAAAAAGTGGGGGGGTTGGGGTAAAATATAATATAGATATGTATGCAAGGACGTCGAACGACTATATACAGGGAAAATTGGTGGCTGGACGGACTATCCACCATCCAGAGGTGGAAGGGGGACCGTTGTGAAGGGGTAGATTATCTATCCCACTATATCTGTCTTATCCGGTGGACTCTGTTTTCAGTTTTCTCTCTTTTTTCTTTTTTAATGACGCATGCTCAAACTAGATTTGTTGTTGCTTGTTTACTTGTTTCGTCTCTTTTTCTATTTTGTTCTTGAATTGTTGTGGTGGTGGGGTGAGAGGGAAGGGGGGGGGGGGGTGCCTTGCGGACGGGCGGTGGCGTGGTATTATTCGTATTAGTATCTATTGATAGGGTATGATGGTCTTTTATGGTTCACCTCGGTTTTTCCAGTCGCCTGGGGGTGGTGGTGCTCTTTTCTTTTCTTCTTTCTCCTTCCTTCTATATTCATATTCATATTCATATTTTAAATTTTCATGTCATTTTTTATTTATTTATTTATTTCCTTCTTTGTAGTGATCGGGTGAACGGCGAGAGATTGGCCTGTCCTGTGCTGAGGGTGAATGCGATGTGTGCGATGTGTGCGATGTGGTCCGGTCCTTTCTTATGTCGGTTTGGGTATGTAGGATGGGATGGGATGGGATGGGATGGGACGGTATGTATGGATGGGCTGAAACGGAGAGGTACGGAACGGGAAGGGGGAAGGGAGGGGAAATGGAGGTGGTTCTTCTAGTTATGGACTCGTTATTTCATTTCCGTGACATGATCTCTCTCTGTGCAGGTGCTGAATATTGTGTTATATCCATTGATTGATGCAATTGATATTGACCCAAGTAAGTACGTACTCGCTCCCATGTAGGGCTGGGCAGATGGGGATCATGGGGGATCACTCGTGCGGGTGTGGGGCTGTGGTGTGGGGCCGAGGGAGGGGTCCAATGGGTATACTCGATAGGGTAGGTGGGTTCATGTATGTACGGCTTTCAAGATACAATGGAGAGGAGGGTCACAATTGCTGTATATCCTATGGCTATGAACGAGGTCAGCAGTTTAAACGGGTGCTATCATCACCGCAATAGCAAACATGACAATCCCCAAAGGCACCGCCCGCCAGAAGCTCTACAGCTACTTCACCAACGGCTCCCTAACAGCACACTTGAACTATGTATCCCCGCAACAAACACAATTAGCCACCCCACCCCACTACCAAACCACACCGGGAATCGATACTCACAGGGTAGATCTGCGCCTTTGTCCAGTCCCACACCTCGCCCGTCGTGTACGGGTCCTTCCTGAGCGTCTCCTCGACCTCCTCGCGCGTCGCAGCCAGACATGTCAGCACGCTGCCGCGGAACGCGAGCGGCTTGCCGGCCTCTTCGGGTTCGTCGAGGAAGGCGCCTGTGGGGCGGGGTTGTTAGTGTGGGGTGGTGTAGTGAGTGGGAAGGGGGAGGGGGGGGGGGGCGCACCGCCAAAGTTGATGAAGCCGCTGTCGATCAGGGCTTGCAGACCGGCAAAGTGTTTTCTGGGGGTGGGTGTTAGTGGTTGTAGCTTTTTTTTTATTTTATTTTGTAGCTATAGGCAGTGGTTATGGGGGCAGATATAAGGAAAGTAGAGAGAGTGAGAAAGGGACATACGGCCTGATCTCGACACGCCTCGGCAGAGCGTCGGGCTGGTCGGGCATGATGCAGAGCCACTCAATCTTCTTTGGTGCGGTGGTCATTGTGCGGATAGTGGTTGTAGTAGTGGTGGCAGCTATGAACGGTGTGGGTGTGGATATGGATTTTGATGTGAGGCGGAGGAGGGGGGTCAGGAGGTGGGGTCGGGGAGGCATTGTGGTGGTGTTGCTTTATATCCATGGCTTGTATTTACAGCTACAGTTGCCCCCCGCAGTGGGGTGTGGGGAAGGAGCTCGGCCCGCATACTGGCTGTAGGTGTGTAAGTTAGTAAGTGCATTGTACACACGGTACTGAGGGTACAAGGCAGGGTAACACCACACAGCCACGACCCGTCCCGTCCGGGGGTCACATCAATGATATCAGTTGCATACATTCTATACTCCATACATACGTTCATACGTGAAGCAATTACAACACCCACCAGAACTCTCTCTATCCCTCCACTCGATCACTACACCACTGCCTACAATGCCAGACCCCCCGCCGGCCCGCTCAGGCCTCTACGCAAATCTCCTCGAGCCGTCAACGACTTCAATCTCCCGCGCCCCAGTGGTGTTTGCGCCTGCGGGCTCGAGCTCGAAGGAGGATGCTGGTGCTGGTGCTGCCGCTGCACAGGGTGCTGGCGGGTCGGGGCCGGGGCCGGGGCAGAAGAAGTTAAATGCTGGTGTGTATAGCGTCATTGCTGGATACTCTACTGATCTTAAGGAAGGGAGAGAAAGGATAATGGCTGTTTGGCTGATTGACTGACTGACTGTCCCGCCTGTAACAAACAAACAGCCTCCCTCCGCTTCCAGCCAACAATCACAAAACGCCCTCAGCCCGCAAAACCTATAAAACCTAAAATCTCAATGAAGCCCATCACCGCCTCAATCTCCTCCACTTCCGCCGCCGCCTCCACAGCTACTACAATCTCCACAACAAGTACTGACCCCCCCCGCCCCATCACCAAGACCACCCTCGAAGACTGGACCGCCACCGACGACGATGTCAACAACTTCCACTCCAGCAACGCCTCCAAGCGCCCGCCCCCCAAGAAGCGCCGCAAGAAGACGCGCGACACCCCGCCGCCGCCTACAAACTGGGACGACGCCTACGACCCCTCGCGCCCAAACAGCTACGAGGAATACCGCGAGGGCGATGAGAAGGTCCGCGAGATGCAGGACTGGCGCGAGCGCGTGTATGGCCGGAGGGAGGAGGACGAGGACGACTGGGAGAGGGATAGCGATGAGGAGGGCGCTGGCAGCGGGGCGTATAGGGCGAGGTTTAGGCCGCCGAATGGGTACTCGTTTGCGCCGCCGCCAGTGGCTCTGGGTGGTGGTGGTGGTGGAGGGGGTGCGGAGGTGCCCCCACCGCCGCCGCCGCCCCCAGCGGAGGTCCCGGATGATGTCTCTGGAGAAGATGCGTATGCGCGCCGTATACGCATGTCGCAAACCGGGCAAGCAGGCTACACTGCCGCCGCTGCCGTTTCCTCAACGCCTACGCCTCCACCTCCTCCACCGCCATCAGCACCAACACACACACCTTCCTTCTACCCACCGCCGCCTCCACCACCACCAGAAGCTACAATCTCCCGCGCACCCGTCCTCTACACCAACCCCGCCTCAGCCGCCGCCACACCCCCCTCTCCGCCCACCGCCATGGCCACCGCCTCCCCCCCATCCCCCGACCGCTCCACCCGCCCCGGAAAAGCCGGCTTCGCCCAGCGCCTCATGTCCAAATACGGCTGGACCTCGGGCACCGGCCTCGGCGCGGACAGCTCGGGCATCGTGCAGCCGCTGCGCATGGTGGCGACGTCCAAGTCGTCCGGCCGCGGCAAGATCGTCGACCGCAACAGCTACGAGAGCGGCGGCGCGGCGGCGGCAGGGAGCAAGTATGGCAAAATGAGCGAGGTGGTAGTGCTGGAGAGCATGGTGGACGGGCTGCAGGACGAGGACGAGGCCGTGCTGCTCCAGGAGATTGGAGACGAGTGTGAGGATAAGTATGGCAAGGTTGAGCGTGTGCTCGTGCACTGGTCCGGGGACGGCAGGAAGAGTAGGGTCTTTGTCCAGTTTACGAGCGGGCTGAGCGCGTTGAGGGTATGTGTTATTTGATTTTTTTCTCCCTTCCTTTCTTGCTCTTCTTCCTTGGCTGACAGTGGGTGTGGATATAGGCAGTGCAGGCGCTCGAGGGGAGGCTGTTTAATGGGAACACGATCGGCGCCAGGTACTTTGATAGGGAGAGGTTTGAGAACCGGGACTTGGACTTTTCGTAAGGTTCTATTCTGTGTTTTGTTTTCTTTCTTCCTTTCTCTTTTTTTCTTTTTTCCTATTTTTTAAGGATGTATGTATAATAGCCTCTTTCTTTCTCTCTCTTTTTTTCTTCTAATCTTCCTTTCCTTCTAGGCGTGGTAATTGAGAAGAGATAGTGGTGCGCTGTCTGCATGGAGTCGAGGAGACACAGGAGTTGAAGGATGTGGTGGAGTAGGGGCCAGCCAGACCTAGATCTACATCCATCCATCCACCCGCCCAAACGTAAACCGTAAACCGTATAAAAAAAACGTAGCCCCCAATTCCCATCCACCTAGGCTCTATCCCTACATATCAGGCCAAACAGTCCAATACCCGGTGGGGGGAGTGATATCTGGTGATTCCAAGAGGCCGAGGATGTACCCACTGATGTTGTGGCGGTCCGTTTCCCGGTTCTGCGGTGGCTATTCTCTATGGGTTGCGCACCCGTACAAAGCTTGCATCCCCTGGTATAGTATGCTGTGGTTGTGGCTGTGTGTGGGTGCTGGGTACTTGACATGTGTGTAATGTGCCTACATACTATATGTATACAGGTCATAGAGCCCGGGGCAAGCAGAACTCCGGTCTAGCTAGAGCAAAACCGAAAGAGAAGAAAAACACCCATCCACCAATCTACAGGGACCAAAAGAAAAGAACAGAAACGGAGAAACAAGAAAAGATTATGAGGTGTGTAGCTGTCTATATATTGTACATCATATATATACAGTCGAACCACCACTGACCGTAACTGAGGTTTTGGCACGCCTACAACCAGCGGCAAGACCTCTACATTGCTAAACACACATACACACACAGAGAGAAAAACGGGGCGGGGGGGGGGCGGTATCGATCACCTTCTCCACCGAGGGAGGCAAAGCCTCAAACCCTCCCCGCTATATAGTCCCCGTACTAACAAATGAGGTTACAACCACCGGTCTGGCACGCGCAGCAGCCATTCCTCCCGCAGTTTGCGGCCCCGCTGCGGTCCGTGTATTTTGGCCTTCCGTCGGGGCCGAGCATGCAGGAGAGCCAGAGCACGAGGTAGAGCGCCCAGCCGGGCTCGGGGTTCTTGCGGCCGTCGGCGGCGGCGGCGTCGGGTTTGGCGGTGGAGGAGGTGGGGGAGGTGGTGTACGCCATGGTGTTGTTCTTGGTGTAGCCGTCGTGGGAGGTGGGGTTTTGCATGGTTGGTTGGTTTTTTTGGTTGGTTTGGTTTGGGATGGGTTGGTTTGAGGGTCGGGATGGTTTGGGATGGTTGGGATGGTTTGGTTTGGTTTGGGGTACAGAGGCAGGGCTGGAGGAGATATATAGCGTGGAAAGAGGGGGGGGGGGTAGTGCGGGATTCAATTGTGGGACGCTCTGTGTTTGCTGCTTGTAGCTTTTCTATGAATGATTTCGTAGGAGGGACCACAGAGTGATATCTGGTGATGGAACCCCCCCCCCCCCACAAATAGAAATGGTAGATTGAATGGTGCGTGCAACCCACTCCCCCGGGGCAGGGCAAAAGGTGGTAAGTGGTGATATAATGGAACGGCGTGTGTCTAGGCCATATATTCGTTCTGGCCTGTATATATAGAATGAAGGAAGGTCCATACGGCCTCGAGCCAGCCCTTCTTGTTCACCAAATATCTTAGAACGAGTTCTCTGGTGTGAAAATGGTGATTAGTTGATCACTCGGATGTTCGAGCTGGAGACTACTGCTGCTACTACTACAGTACCAAAAAGAGGGGTGGGATCACTAAGAAGACGGTATTTGTACAGTACTCTTCCTCTAATGCCGATTTAATTCGGTATTTGTCACTAAATTCCGTAGTCCTTGGTAGTGATTTCACCCCATTGTTCATACTGTACTACTACTGCTACTGCTACTGCTACTACTACTACGAGAACTAAGCTGCTGATAACCGCAAAAGTAAAGATCGCACCACCACCGGCCACAAATTACATATTTGATACATAACCTCGCAAGTACATGCAGTTACCACAAAGAAAACCCACCCAAACGTAAACACCCCCCAAATCTATACACAAAAAGAACCTAATCCCCCTATGAGGTATCAACCAAACCAACCATCCCAATCCCTCAAGGCCGACTACTCAACTCGACCCCTACCCTAAGCACTCGCAACCCCCACCTCCCACCACGGCAGTCTCAGCACCACCTCTCTCATCCCAACATATCTAACTCTCACTCTCACCCGCCCATACGGCGCGCAGCCGTCCCACGACCGCGGCCAGAGCCAGCATCCACAGCCGCCGTTCCCGGCGCTCCCGGGGTTCGGGATCCCCATGTCCTCGAAGGTCCGCGCCGTCTGTCCGTCGCCGGTATATTGCATGTTTGGGTTTTGGAGGTAGACTGGGGGTGTGGAGGGCGGCATTCTGGACGGGGCTGGTGGTGGTGGTGGTTCTAGGGCTTGGAGCTCAAAGGCGGGGAAGTATGGTATCATTTTGGATGGGACTGTCTCTTGCATGTGTGGGTTGTGGGTCTATGGGGGTTGTTGGCTGAGGATTGGGTATGGTCATGATGTATTGGGGACGTTGGGGGGGGGGGGGGGGTAAGGCAGAGAATGGGGTTGTGGGGACTTTTTCTATGGAGTTCCCCCTCCCAGAGGAGGATTACATGTAGAAAGTCATTCCTTCCCTTGAGTTACAAGACGAGGGCTCGGGTGGGACTGCCATGTAATACTAACAGTGGTCGGATAGACATCCATGTGGACTGGCTTTCCATCTCAGTATTCTACTTGCCAGCTAGATGTAGGTTACGTATCTAACTTGGTGATATATGTTGGGAATAACAATTTCCGCCCTGGTTACGGCCCTCTCTACTCAGGTCCCCATGAGTAGACTAGGTGGTAGTTGAGTTTATAAATGATGGATGTCAATGCAGACTCCGGCCCAGTGGAGAAGCTACCGTGATCATCAGGCCCAGTGAGGGTAGTATCTCGGGGTAGAGAGATTATAATTCTACAATCCCAAACCTTATCCCAGCCTTGTATCGTATCGTATGCTGACCTCATAGTCTTTCTCCCAGCGAAACGTACACAAACTGGATCAACGGCGAGATTAGCTATTCCAACATCGAAGAAACAGCCCTGGTATTCATATATATGCGAAGATATATTGAACAATCCCGACTCTGCTGAAGTGTGGTGACGACTTTTCAGATTCTTTAACCCTAGAACTTGCAATCAACACCGGAATATATCACCAAGACACTTAGAAAAATCAATGATCAATCTGACGTTCTCGGACGGTACATAGATGTCCGTCTCTAGGGACTCTCATATTCAGTGTTCACTACACAAACTGACGCGGATAATGCTCATGACCTGAGCTGTAAGTATATTTACATGCATACGTAATTGAGATTCCATGGGTCCTACGTACCCTATATATACAGTATTATATTGTATATCTTTAAAATCTCACTCAATTGGAGAGGTCGTTATATATGGAGCTTAATGAATTGACAAGATCGTTATGGGGATAGCTGTATATGTAGATATTCTACCCCACCGGCGAAATCCCGCCCCAGTCCATGAGCCCGACGCACCATTCAGTTATTTCAGCTTGTAGATTATTGGCCTATTCATGTACTGGTTAATCTTATACCCGTGGCCAGCTCGTGGAGTGTGTTCGCGAACCACAAGATTCACCAGTAGGGAAAACATAGATATCAGTACATCACCTGGGTATCACTCTGCCACTGGGCTCTAGTCAATAAAAACCACTATAATCTCTGAAGCTCATCTTTTGAGAAGGTACTGTACGGTCAAAAGTTAGTCTATTATAATACTTAAATCATATATAAAAAGATCTATAAGGTCTTTATAGACTAATTTTTGCACAAGCCTTTTCTGCAGTTGAAATTGGGCTTGAAGAAATATGCGTTCGAGCCGTACAGTACATTGAATGTAGATGGTACAGGCATTTGAAGCCAATTGATTACTCCATTCCTTCATATATATAAAAACTACCTCTAGCAAGTGGTATACAAGACTCTAAAGAGGAAAAGAAAAACACCCCGATCTACTCCATAACCCTATTCTTAGCTGCATCAGAGCTATCTGGAAGCAGTTCATTCTGCTTTGCTCTTCTTCTCGCATCCACATACATCACAAACTCGCCGTAGGTCCTGGGCATAACCTTCAGGTCACCCTCCACAAAGAAGGAGTAATTGAACACACCCGTCTCAACCACGCTACCATGCTCTACATCTCTCACCTTGCTTCCAATCCTAACCTGTACTCTACTCCCGCCCTTGTATGGCTCGGTATAGGCCACCGTCGCCGTCAAGTACAGGATGCTCCCCACAGGTACCGGTGCATCAAATGTGCTGGGGTCCAGACTCAAAAATGTCGGCCGCGAGTGCGCAAATGCAGAGGTGCAGCAGAACGCAAGCTCCATGGTGCTCTTCAGAAGATATCCGCCAAAGATCATGAAAGAGTGGCGATTCCGATACTGCGGCTGCATAATTGATGTAGATTGCATGGTCGTGGTGGACATATAGCTTGTGTTCTTGGGCTTGGAGAGCTTAGACTGTGGGTCTTCATATTGGAGCTGTTCCATCCACATCTGGTGGATCAAATCCGACTCCTCGTCGTTCGGCGTCTGCTTGGCCAATGACACGTCCCGCAGTGCCTTCTTTGCCTTCTGGTACTCCTCTCCTCTACTGAATATTGCCTTCTCCTCCGGTGTCTCAACGACAAGTGGAGGCACTGGGGTCGCACGCTTTGTCTGCGGATTCAGCGCAACCATCGTGAAGGCACATGTCAAGACAAGACCCTCATCACCCTCGACACCGTTACGCCGAGCTTCCAGTGAGATCTCCATCGAGGATTTGCCGACATATGAGACAAAACCGCCGAGCTCAAGGTCACAGAACTCTTCTAAAGGGCGGATGATAGAGATTCGATCTACCGCCGCAGTGACAGTTGTTGGCCCGGGCCCAGTATGCTTGTATGCCACGACGCCCGCCAATGCATCAAGATCCTGAAATAAGGTTCCTAGACGCAATTGACCGGATGCATTGACATATCCATCTACGAGCCACTTATCCTTTGATAGTGGAAGAACCTGGTGTGCTCTATTAGCTCTAGCTCATCTAATATAATTCCCAGCACTCCATGAATCCTGGAGGTACTTACAAGCTTATGGAAGCTATCCCTCATCCTCTTGGGTTCTAGACCACCAGCTGGTAATGGGGGCGGAGTACTGATTACTCCAGCATTTCGCTCCGAGAGAGCTTGCAGCCATGGCTTTTGGAGCTTCATCGCCGAGAGCTCTTTGTAGACCCCATCGTACCTTGCTGCAGCCGAGACGGAGAATTGGCGAGGCTGCTGGGGTAGGCCCTGGCGGAGAGATCTTGCGCAGGTCCGTAGAAAGTGGGCTGACAGTGTGCGCGACATTGCGATGGTGCGAGTGGGAAATGATTGAAAAGGTAGGGGGGTTTGCGAAGACGTTGGCCGGGGAAATGATTTTCCGTGCTGTTTGGTGCTAAGCGAGGACGAATAAAGGATGTCAATGCGATGATTTGGGTTAATATAAACAAAAAGCGGAGATCTAATCAACTCCACTCTTTTTTTTTTTTTGCACGATCGTACGAGGAACTGATCGCTTGAGAAGGAGAATAGTCAACCCTTGTCATTGTAAATGGCCCTGAGGACCCTCATGAAGGGGTATCGCGTGCGTTCGGGATTCGTGGACTGCATCCTGTGTGTTTCGGGTACAGTTCGGCCCGGGTTCGGTATTCTATTACCTTGTAAGGTACTCTAGACGAGGCATCAAGGCGGATATAGAAGGCAGTAAATATTGATTATATATACACACTACATGTTACATGTATTCAAGTCCTAAACCTCCAGAATTCCCCCCTGCAGTGACTGACTCTCCACCTCAAGTTTGTGACCCATGTATACGTATAGTCTCACAATAGGATGTAACCAGTACGTAGAGTTACTCTAGAGTGTTGAATGCTCCAGATCTCACTCGATGCCTTGCTGTCGCAATGACCACGGTGAGATCATGACTGCATATATGCATCGATTGTACCCTATGGCTTTTTTCTGTGTGAGTGTTTCTCCACCTCCATGCAATCATTGACCACAGAATGGTCCTTTGGTGCTTATCCCGTCACCCATCCTTTCGGGATCCCACTCTTGAAGTATCCGTGACGACGGCTCTGAGCTTTTTATATTTACTCCACAGCCTTGTATCGACCATAGATGCCCAGTCTTTCTGACTTCCCCCCACTCACCCTCCTCAGTTTTATACGTGGTCTGGTGGAGACGAAACATAAATTGTTGCACTTGTGAATGCACTGCATGGCGCGAATTTGTGCACTTTTAGGCAACGAATGACCCGTGATATATGACCAGAGTAGAAGAGTAGGGACTCTACGTATTACAATATACATAGATCTTATGCTTATGCCGTATCACCACCCCGCTCTGGAGGGCAGAAAATAACTACATACTATCCTCTCCTGCCAGTGGCCAGTGCACCGTTTGATCAAACAGTGCACGACAAATAATCTGCATCGAACAATTGATTAGAGGTGCGCAGCAGCTAGCAGTAAGCCAGCCCTTCGTTTCCACGGTTTTATTTATGCTATGCTATGCAGTCAGTCGGCGCGTCGTCGATCGATAAAACATGATTTGAATTCAATTTATTTCCAAGGCCGAGGAGATGCTTTTGCGACATTGCGTGCAGGAGAATCCTCTGGAGCTCGGCGCACGTTGCTACTTTTCTGTTATCTATCTGCCCTGCTCTGATCTACCCTGGAGTGGTGGTTCGCCGGTAGGGTCGGTATCGGATTCTGTGGGCTGGTCTGCAATCGTCAAATATAAGCTCGGAGGAAAGTGCTTGAGGAGGGTATGAGTGATAGCTCATGCAGATACATAGAGTGGCTGCATTACCGGTCCCGAAACACCAGCATCAATTACCGGTCCGGCAGAGTAGAGTACGTATATATATGTACGCACGGTACGGGAGACTTTCTACATCGCCTATGTATCATATTGCATTCACTTACCATGCCGAATTATAGATTTAGTCAACGTATCAGAAAAGAAAAAGAAAAAAAAGATTACCGGGAATCCTGTGGAAGTTTCCACTTAGCCCTAACTCGATATTTTAACCCAACCTAAGCCGATCCCACACCACCACGACCCACGACTATGACCACCACGAACCATTACACAATGGCAACGAACCATAATACACAGTTCTATTACTCTAATCACCCCTGGTATTCAGACTTGTCACATTGCTTGTCCCCATTTTGTTTCTGGCTGCATGCATACATATGAGCTTGTGACAGAGCATCGAGTGGAAGGAACAGCATAGGTAGGGTGGTGAGACGCAGGATGGTAAGTTGGAACTGATATATGGTACGGAAGGACAGAAGAGGAAAAAGCAAGCTGGCGGTGAGGGATTTTAGGCAGGTATGGGATTGGACTAATGACAAGTAGTATGTACTCTGCTGGGGAAGCTGTGTAATGTGGAATGGTATTTTGTTTAGCCTTTTGTTTTGCTTGTGAACCAGGGTTGATGAATTGTTAACGTACGGTGCCTAGAGTCTGTAGAGTGCGCCGGTAGTCTTTCATGGATTGCATACCTAGTTGACAGCTATATTATGGAGTGCTATTATATATACAGCCCGTAAAGTGGCTAGACGATTAGAGTGTCTTACGTATCATACATATATGGCCGAGTTCGGGGGATAAAAACTTTAAGATATAATATCATGGTAGTTTGACATATTCTGGTGAGATTAATAGTTGCGTTTGCTATAGATGGACCCGTTCATATAGACGGAGATTAAATAGAGCGTTTTGGCAACACCCAAACTTTCAAATTTTGAGCTCAAATTTTGAGCTCTTGGCGGGCTATCCACACCAAAAACCGGTCGCCAAGAACTAAAAATTTAGACTCAGAAGTTGGTTGCCAAAACGTTCTAATGTCTGAACTAAATATATTGTAGCTGTGTGAAGCACCAGTGCGTTTCCGGATGTTTCTTGGAGAAATGTTTTTACGTTTAGAAAAAAGTCAGTTCAAGGTCTGGTTGAGAATTTTGTTTGTAACTGTAAACAAACACACAATTTTTTCTGAGGCTAGCAACATGTAGTAAAACTAAACCTCACAACGCTAGCTCAGTAAGTAAGATTGTATGTATGCGCGTACGTACTGTACTAACATGATTGTTTGCAACGTCATCAATTAGACATTTCAGCCTTAAATTCGAACCTCATCCTTTGAGTTGTAATGTTTATCATCTTTTCATCCATGAGTCGTCACTACAAACATGAAACGAGATGGGTTCATCTCTAACATCCGGATGTTCATCCAATATAGTGGTTTTTGGTCAGGTCACAAGCAAAAAAAAAACCCTCAGTCCAAGAGTCAAAAGCAAAAGACATGTGACTGACGTACTTTATTCGTTGCTAATTTCTGTTAGGTCTTCGAGAAGTACGTGGAGCACAAAACCAAATTAATCATCACAACAACAACAACAAAACAATGGTTCCCTGTGGCCCCTGCAAGATGCGTTAATCAAACAAGTCGTCCTCATAATCGATTTGGCTCCCCCAAAAGGAAGGAACCACACCACACATCTGACGATACCATGTTTTTCCCCCTCCTCGCGTGCATGGCATGGCACTGAGAACCACACACGTTTTATACGGGCCGTGCTGCATAGAATAAATAAGATATGCAGTAGCCAAACCGCTGTTTCATGTGCTATTAACTGTTCGCTCAAAATGTCCACATCGGTCCATGATCCTCCGCGTGTGATATGTAACGTAATATATATCACTCCAAGAAACAGAAGGATATATATTAACAGGGCCTGGGGTAATAATCCGGGCATATATCCCATGCTGAAGAGAGGGAAGGTCCCTTACTTTTTTTAGAACGGAAGATCTACAGATTCCCCCCCCCTAGTTCTCCGAAGTGGTCTGGGGTCTAGATGCTGCGCTGGGCGGAAGAGTATTGGAGCATGCATACAGAGACAATGGACCAATGAGCTCAAACCTACCTGCACGGAGATGTTGGAATCACCAACCAAAGTTCAGCTGCTCACCAACAAACCAACCTGTTGACAGCAAGGAAAAGAAAACATACTACTGTGGGGCTTGAGCTTATTTTCCATATGCACTCACTTGCTCGCAGCCTTGGTTAAGCCACATAATTACAACTCAGGAAAGGTACCGTACTGCTCCCCCTAAGATCGACAGTACGGCGGGAGTTTCCACTCTACATGTGGTTAAAGGTCATGTAGCGACATTTATGTGCGCACATCTCAAAAGGACTCAGTACGGAATTTAAAGTTATCGAATGTAACGTGTTTGATCGTTGCCTGGGCGACTCCGATGGCCTACGCCAAAAAGAATCGAGCCTGCTCTTGCAAAGTGCTAGATCCAGATCTTGAAGCTCGAGCCTCAAAGGCTTTGAAAGCATCAATATAATATACACAGCCGACAAATATGGGACGATATAATGATATGCATGGGTAACTCTCTGCTCTTGATAGACTCTAGATGTAAGGGGACGAGCCCTGAGGAAATTGAATTGAATGATATCTACGCGTCCTCCCTTAGCCGACATGTCTCGACTCCATTATTAACATTAGAACCCTAGCCCTATTCAGGCAAGGCTCCATGTGTCAGCCATCATGTCGAATCACTCGGCTATCCGGGCCGCGCACCGTCTGTGCACACCAGCGCGCAAAACAAACGTAAAATAATGTCTAGGGAGATTAGGCGCTTGAGGGGCTGGACAGGAGGGGTAGGTGGGACCGGGGAGAGGAAGAAAAACGAAATTATTCGACGGATAACGCGCTTCACATATTGCTGACTGGCTCCCGTGGGAAGCCGAAGTGTGCGGGTACTGAGGTGGCATTCCGAGACACGGTCCGCACGGACATGATCTGATCTTTTTTGTTTTGTTCTACGCCTAGCCCTTTTTCGGCTCGGAAACAAAACGAGATATGTGCCTGGTTCATGGCTGTTTATTTAAGGTGGATATATATTAAATGCGGATATGGTGGTTGCGCAAAGGCCCCGAAACAGCTGCTCTATGGCCGTTGTTCTGCTTGACTACACGTGATCCGAATAGTTCCGAGTGATATATTATGATTACTCGGTATTAATACCACTCCTCTCCTTCCGGAGGTGTCTGTCCGTCCCGCTTTGGACCGTTATATATCGGTTTTGAAGACAAACAATGTGAGTAATATCAACAGTACTATACCATTTCCACTACTGATACCAGGTAACCACTGTTTCAATTTGGACCGGCTCTCGTAACGTGATCCCCCCAATTTGCGGGGGAAGAGGGAGATCCGCTCTGGGCAGACATACGCAGGAGATCCTATCACACAGACCTTCTCAAGATACCTAGCTCATGCGGTCTCGACCTATCTCGAGAGACTGTGCGTCTACTTTACACTGGCACAGAGCTGCTCTCTAGAGTAAAGTACCTACCCCCCCCCCAACATCACTCACCATGGAAATTGAAATTAAAGGGTGTATTTATGGAGGAAACACGAAAAAATGTCCAATAACAAGGTTATCTGGGGCCTCTCCACGATGATCAGTTGTATCGACGGACAAGACCGAGAATCACCCAACCCTAAACCCATCATCCGCGATAAAATAATAATAAAATTAAATTAATATATAATCTTAGATCGAAGAATTTAAGGGCCATTATATTTCTTTCCCCCACGTGCCGTCCCACCACCATTAATTTTTACCCAATATAGCTATGGACCACTAATCGGCCTTTTTTTTTTTTGCAAAACTCTAGACCTCACATCTCGAAGATCGGACGAAAGAGAGCCTGATCGCTCAAAGTTTCCCTCTTGTTTAGTAGTGTAGTAGCAGCACCCTGGATCGCCATTGACGTATGCACTATAAATGACGCAAAAAGGGCATGGCGTTCAGCATGCCTCGAACCTCGGTGGTATGTATGTATGTAGGTCTGAACCTGTAGGGTAGAATACTCATGTAGGTGCTCTGTATCTACCTATATCGCGGGCCCATATAGGTAGGACTTCAGATAGGATATGGCGGGTAAGTGGGTATGGCATGCGGGTCATAGGTATGTAGGTACTCTACCTAGGCCAAGAGTACTCAGCGATCTTGGTTTCTGACAGCTGCACATAATGGATCGCGGTCTCACGGATCTATAATTATCAATCTCTGCTCTTCTGAGCAGCGGTGCGGTACCTACATGAAAATTACCCAGGTGTTTTCCCCGAGTGGACTCTAGGCGCCTAGCTAGCCAGAGGTAGGTACAGTCGCATGGAGGAGGGTACGGTACAAATCTACCCCTACATGTAGTTTTCCCGTTTCCCCAACTTGGCATATTTCCTAGATATCGGCGTAACCTCGGTGAGAGGTTAAGGGCCGTCGCACAACAAGCGTGGAAGGTCTGATTTGAAAAGCTTGGTTCTCGGGAGAATGGATGGCTCATCCAATAACTGCGGCGATGGTTGATACTCTCTACACGTGTGGACCATCGACGCTGGACCTACTCTACCTACGTCCCTGCTCTATCACGAACCCTGCAGCATGTAAAGAAAACCGATTCAAGGGTTCAGGGGAGAATTGGGGATGACGGATACATGTTCGTATGTAACAGGAACCGATTCACATCGATTCCTCAGTTTGCGGCGGGAGTGAGATCCAGCAAGGCTAAGGGTATGATAAAGGTGGCTAGCTAAGTAAATGATTCCCTTTCTCAGAGCTCTACATATCGGCCCTTTCTTCTTCTTTTTTTTTTTGTTCTATCTAATTTCCAGGGGGGGAAGGACTAACGGGCGAAAAATTCCTCGCTAGTTATCTCGCTATTGAGTCCGGAATGGCAGGGTTTTCTCTGCATACCTGTGGTTCCATCTTTCTCTTTTTCTTACTCACCGCCGTTTCAAAAAAAAAAAAAAGAACCCCGACAGAAACTTGACCTTGACCATGGTGGGGGGTGAGAAATGGCCAGCGTGGAGGTTTACAACCTGGCTTTAGAAACGAACAAACCCGGTAGAAAGGTTGGAAGGGGTGAAAGGAGAGGGGAGGAGGTGGGAGGGGGGTTATGCAGGTGGGACTGCAAGTGCATAAGTTTCCAACGTGGTGCGGGCAAGGTATCGTGCTGCCCAGCGGGTCGAAAGGAAGTTTTTCTCTGAAAAAGCTAGCTATCGATAGCTTGGAGGAAGTGATACTACGTGCATACTATACTTTGTAAGTGGAGGAGGAGGTAATGAAATGGCCCCCGCGAGCTGAATGCGTCATTCGTAAAGATACGAAGCTAGGGAGCGCCGCACGATATGAACACAATGACGAAGTGCCCCCCCGTCCAGGTGTAAATATTTAGGGGGGGACCAGGACGCCTCTGGCTAAAGGAAATGACAACTGTGATTTCTCGTGATGGTTCAGTCATGGTGTTGATTCTCGCGTTGTCAGCTAGCTAGAGTGTTGACTCGAAGTGAAAAAACAATTTTTCTCCCCCCCCCCCTTCGCAACCCTTCACAACCCTCTCACGTCGCACGATGCGATTTGTATATATACCCCGCAAAGGAAAGAAAAAAAAAACTATGGTTCCCCTGGTTGAGGATTATTTCTGCCTTTACCCAATTGCGCGCTGCAGCCAATCAGAGAAGGATAATCCTTATCTTTGCTCTCTCGCGCGCGCGCGGTCGGTAGGGTAGCGAGGGAACGAAGGTTTGTCATGGCATGGCGCGGGCAAAGGGATCACCGACGCTGGTCCAAGCATCGAGAAAGGTTCGTCGTGGTGGTTGCTACGGGGGAAGGGAAACTGGGTTTGATCAATTGGAAGAGATGTCGTCCATCTGTGTGTGTGTGCGGGACCCGTCTGTGTGTGTGCATATAGAGTTTTTAACTTTTCCATATGGTAATCTTTTTTACTTGGGGGGGTTATATTGGAGGTTCTCTGTGGTCTTTGTTTGGTGGGGCAAACTGCGTAAGGTTTGATCTACACAGACATATCGTGGTGGGGTCGGCACGATGTTTCTGAAACAAGGCAAAAAAAAAAAAGGGAAGAATCAGGGCGGCGCGGCCGAGCTTTTTTTTTTTTTTTCTTTCGATGAATCGCCAAATTTTCCCCACGATGCAAATCAATATGCGCGGCCTAGCTAGCTAGCTAGCTGCATACCTTGCCGGCGGCCAGTGTACGGTACGTACCTGAGTCTTGGACACGATGAAATGTGTACAAGTTTGTACAATCGTGGAACAATTCGGAGTTTTTTTTCGCATCAGAGGTGTTTGTCAAGTTTTTGATTGGAACCGGGTTGGGTTGGGTTGGGGGGGGGGGCGCGCTTGGCATTACTACTACCACCACCAATACCACTTTCTCCGGGCCCGTTATCTTTCATGATGTTCTCTTTGGACTAGGAAGGTGGCTATGGATATTGGCTATGATGGTTGTGGTGGTGGTGATGTTGATGGGTGGTGGTGGTGGGGATGGTTAACGTTGTGGTTGCACTCTACATAGAGTTGGGATGGGTTGACTGGTACCATAGAAGTACAATATCGTCCCAGCAAAAGTTATGTAGATACATGTACAGAAAGAGTAGAGTAAAAAATAAACTACCCGGGTTCCTCCGTCAACACCATTGAAAAAGTAACTCGTCATCTACATATATTTACATGTAGAATTTGTTTATGATTTCCAATCCGTTCTTGCTTTGCTACCACTACGCACTAGTTTCATAGATATCTATCCCTCTCTCTCACTTGAATATCAATCCCCACTCTATCCCCGATATCTGCTTGATTTTGACGATTGCAAATCACCCCACCACTACCAGTCCCCCCCCATACGTCTTCCCCGCCTTCATTCGCGCCATTCGATTTTGTTTTGCCCCGGTTCCGTTCCGAACAGCTAGGTGGTAGTTAATTAGGTTCTCTCTCTCTCTTTCACAAGCTTTTAAAAGGATCCCGAGTTCCTCCTCTTTACTGCTTCCTCAAGTCTCACAACTCATACCACTCACTCATCACATCACATCACTACCCACACACTTCACAACCCATCACTCACCCACCACCAAACATGAACGCAACCCGCCTCCTCCGCGCCAGCCCCGTCGGCCGCACCCCCATGATCCAATTCATCGGAAAGCGCACCATCCCCAGTAAGTCCACTCTCCCATCAGAAGGAGAAAAAGAAAAGGAACAAAAAAACTGACAACCCCCATAATAGAAACCATTGACCACACCCCGCGCCCTCACCCCCAAGCACCAACCCAAAGCCTGCCCACCTCCTTCGCCGAGTACCGCCAAAAGGCCCAGCAGCACGGACCCCTCGCCTACAAGACCAACACGGCCGCAAGCTCGTCCATCCAGCCCGCCGCCGGCCAGGCCTTTGACCGCTCGGACCTGCCGGAGCGCTTCTGGAGGCTGGCGCTCAGCAAGGAGGAGATGGACGTCATTGAGAGCGGCGGCGCGTTTGCTTAGGGGCGATACGATACGATATATCTGTCGGTAACAGCAGCAGCAGCAGCGGGGTGGGAACTTGTATAATACGGGATCGTCCCCTCCCCTCCCGGCCGGTGCATTAAAAGTTGTTTCTCTCTCTCTCTCTCTCTCTCTGGGTTTGTCGGTCTGGTGCGAAAAAAAGGTTTCCTTTCTTGCGACCCGGCGTGGTCTGGTTTGGGTGTAACGTTACGAACTCCACCCCCCCCCTCGGCGGTGGTGTGCGGTGTGCGGCGTGCGGAGGGTAAAAAAAAAGTCTAATGCCACTATCTTTCTTTACCAAAAAAAAAACAAAAGGCTCGGGTTTACGGGTTCGGCGCATCTTTTTTCTTTTCACGGATATCTATCATTACCATCCTGCACCACCACCAAACTGTATTTCTTAAGCATGTGATCGGTCGGTTGGTCGGTTAACCGTCGGCATACCTCCTGCTGCCTTTTTTTTTTTTTACATATATATAATTTCTTTGAGTTATGGTGTTAGCGTTTCTTTCTTTTTTTTTTTTTTTTTTCACTTTCAGGGTGGGTTGGGGGCTGGCTTGCTGGTTGGTTGGTTGGTTGGTTGGTTGGTTGGTTGGCTGGTTGGGTTTGGTACGGTGTGGTGCGGAACAATTGCGGCTGGAACTGGGCTGATCTGATCTGATGGGTGTTTTATTTGTGTATGTACTACAACAAAGGGGGTACTCTTACGACAATTCGTATCAACTCTACCTGTACTTCTACAATCTATCAATCTACATACGTTATGTACTTACATACATGTATCTCTATCTATCTATCTGTCTGTCTCTGTCTTCTCCAGGGCCCAACCAAACACATTAAGAGGAGCCTGCGCATTTCCAACTCCTCTACATAGAAGAATTGCGAACCAAACCCCATGCTCGTTAATTGAGCGCTTCCTTATCTCTCTCTGCTGCTGGAACTTTCTGTAGAGCTGCTTTAATTCATGGAGTAGTTAATTATTACAAGCTAGCTACATACCTCATAACTGTGTGCTTGTGCTTATCATTACCCATTCGCTCTCCCCACTGACGTCTGGCCTGCTGCACGTGTGTCTGTCTTTGTTCTGTCTATCGGTCTATCTATCTCTCTATCTTAGACTCTATCGGCCTGTCTGTCTGTCTGTCTGGCATGTGCGCGCGATGAGCGCCGGGCATGTGTGTGGTCCGTGCGTTCACAGACTTGCAGACTTGCAGACACACACCCCTCAGGGAGGGTGTGGAGGGGATACTCGCTCGCTCACCCTTTTGCAGAAGGATGGGCGGGGAAGAGCGGAAACACTCTATCTGCAGCACGCAATTGTGATTTGATGGTGAGCTGGGTAGGTAGGTACCTGGTTAGCGACATATACATGATGTATGCAGAGGGAGAGAGAGGGAGAGAGAACTTCCGACAACGTCACTGATATGTAGGTACATACTTTGAGATATGTAGAAGTACCTACTCTAGGAGCGCCCAGAATAACACAGCCACGCGATCGATTACGCCCACCCTCCCCTTCCCTACTCTACCCACCCACATCCTCTTCCACACCTACCTACCAAACTAAACCTCCTTTACCAAAAAAAAACTACCTACCCCAGCACAGCACCCAGTATGGACAACCACACACCACCACTAGCCACCACACTCACCGTGACCGAGCGCGACGACGCCGGCGCCGTCACCGCGGTCATCACCGAAGCCTCCGACGGGGCTCTGAGCATCGCCGTGAGTCCCCCCTCTTCCAGCCCCCCGACTTGACTTGTGGTAACCCTGGGTACATATTGCTATGACCTACTTACCCACCAGTGTACTGATCGGGGGGGAGAGAGTGACGTGACAGGTACCGGAGGAGACGGCGGCAGTGTCGTACGCTCAGAGGGTCCTCAACGTTTTCTTGCCGGCGGGCTTTCCCGCAAGTGTTAGTGGTGACTATGTTGGGTATGTCCTTTTTTCATATCTGTAGGGAAGAGAATTGAGAAGAGTTGTTCTGCTCTCCTTCTGGAAGCTTTGTGAAGGCGCAGCAGCAGCAGAGGAGGCTCCGTTCCGTGTTCGGTCGTTGTTGTGCTTTTGAAATGTTCAGCCCCCCTCTCCCCTACATACATAACTAGCTAGCTAGCTGGGTAGAGAGCAGAGCTTGTCTTTGTCTCTGGGCTTTGACTTTTGATGACCAAGGAATCTTCCTCTCTTGCCCCCAACCCCTTCCCCGACGGCGTTTGAATTTGAACTTTGGGTTTGATGTGGACCCTTGTACAAGCTTGTTCTGCTCTGTTCTTACGGAGCCCGTATTGTTCTTGGAGAGGGCTGACATAGCATGCATAACCATGTTTTGGTTTAGATATCAAATCTACGTGAGACATCTCTACCATTACTACCTACCGGACCAGGGGGGGAGCTCTTCTCTAGCTCTTCCCTAGCTCTTCCCTAGCTCCGTTTCCCTAGCCACTTTCTAGCACAAGCAAAAGTTTGAACTAGTCTAACCAAAGGGCTTGATACAACTCGCGTTTGCCGCTGCAGGATTCGCTTCAGGCATTTTCCTCGTCCATCGCCGGCCTCCTGACATCTCGGGCAGTTCTTCAGGGTGATTCCCAAACCCAGTGTGATTTTGTTTTGGTTTTAGGAAGTCATTTGGAACACCGGGACAGAGCAGACGTTGATATTTTTCTCTCTCGCCTCTTTTGATTTAGGATTCGGGGTCGGGTAGATATATACCCCCGTCCATTCCATATGCATTGCGCTATGATATGAAGCCTCTATATTTTTGAGTAGTACATAGTAGTATTATTAGCACTCAGACCTACATAGGGCTATGAGGCTTATTTTTTATTTTCCTTTCTTTTGTTGAGGTTTCTGGCTGTTTGTATACTGATTTGATGGCCTGCTGTGCCTCCCCATAAGTGACGCAAATGCCTCCGCAACTGGTGCCTTGCTGCTCACGATTGTCCAAGGTAAGATATATCTCGTATCTCGTATTTTATATTTTACCTAGCTACGACCTTCCCTACCTGGGGATGGGGGTTACAAGGCGCCTGCTCTATCACAGTAGTAGTAGTAGTAGAGCAGGCAGTAGGCTCAGTTTACTTTCACCGGGCTGGCGGTTTGGGAATCGCATTGACTGACGACGACCAACCTGTGGCTGTGGGTTCCTGTATGGTTGGCTACAGACAGCGTAAGCCGACTCGCTACCATCCTGTTTGCCTACAGATTCGGCGTTGCCTTGGAGGCGGAATGTAAGAAGTACCGCCTGGCAGCCGACGTATTCAACGACTCAGCCATGATCTTGGATTGTTTGTCACCTGCGTTTCCAGGGCCCATCAAGATCGTATTGCTGTGCCTAGCCGGGGCCCTGCGCGCGGCGTGTGGTGTGGCGGGCGGCGGCTCAAAGGCGAGCTTATCAGTCCATTTTGCGCAAACTGGAAACGTGGGAGAATTGAACGCAAAGGCAAGTCCTCCCGACCGGGGATAGAGAGAGAGAAAGAAGGAGAGAGAGGATGGAGTATGTACAGGCGTTATGTGTAAATTTCAAGTGCTGAGATGATGTTTCCCGTTTAGGACTCGAGTCAGGAAACCGTGATTGGGTTGATGGGGATGTTGGTGAGTCGCGCTCGTTTCAGCTTGAAATCTTCTTATTTTATTTTTTATTTTATTTTTTTTGCTTTATTTTTTTTTCGCCTGCCCTTCCCTTTCCCTTTCCTTCTTCCCCTTTCCTCTTTGAGTGTCATTCCTTGTGGTGCCCTGAGCTGGTTGGGTTTCCCGCTCATGTCCGGGGCCATATGAGTGGTTATACCCAGAGCCGAGCGGTAGACATGGGGGACATGATAAGATGGGATGAGATGGGGAGGGGGAGGGGCATGGGATGGGATGGGATGAGATGGTGTTATTGTTATGGATTTCCTGAACCAAGATCTGCAATCTGTCAATGTGAGACGTGATCGAGAAAAGAGTTTTATGCTGACTGCCCTTTCCCTTTTTCTTCTCCTTCGCGCGGCTCTGCAGGCAGGAAGTTTCGTAGTCAGGCACATCACCTCAACATGGGCGACATGGGTATCGCTAACGCTCCTACTGGCGCTGCACTTGGGCACGAATTACATGGCGGTCAGCTCGGTAGCGCTGCGAACCCTGAACCGTCAGCGGGCCAATATCGTCTTCTCGGGGCTTAGCGACGACGACGGCGTCGCCGTCGTGACGCCTGCCCAAGCGGCCAGACTCGAGCGGATATTTGAGCGAGATGGCGTGTTGAGATGGAGAGAGTCGGAAGTGCTCGGGTTTGCGAGAATCGGCTCATCATTCTCCGAGCTCGCCGCCTCTTTTCGCAGAAGTAGTGGTGGTGGTGTTGGTGGTGGTGGCTTTCCAACAGTGGTAGGGGGCGGCCGTTCTGGAGGCGGCCGTTTTCCTGCTTATTCCTCCTCTCATCCGGCGCCGGCAATCAGCATACAAGATATCGCCAATGTGTTCCGAAATGAGAAGCATCTACTGTGGCATGATGCGCGGGCGCGAGAGGTCACGATCTGTCTCAAAAATGACATTACGTCGGAAGAGCAGCTAAAGGCCTGGGTGCACGCCCTGTATGTGGCTAAAAAGATTCGCCACCACGAGAAGAAGAAGCAGCAGGAGACTTCACCGGCCACACTGCCCACAAACGAGGAAATACTCGACGTGCTGGAAACCACATTATCCGATCTGGATGCCTCGTTTGCGGTAACTCTTGCGCAGCTGAGGGCGGCGGGATGGGACCTGGGTACGGCAGCTCTCGAAACAAAGCCCGGATATCGGGTTGGTATATGCTTCACAGATGCAGGGAAGGGCAAGGATGAGATCAGATCTGGGAGGGACGAGGCAAAGAAGGACGTTTGAAGCAGCAAAGTAGCTAGCCGTTTCATTACTTTTGTTTTTTGTTTTGTTTGCTTGGTGGTTGTGATAGTGCTTACTCGGAGGGTAAATTGGAAGTTAAATTGGGGGCGGGGCACAGAATATCTTTTTTACACGTGTACCCTAGGGCACTAGAATTTTATTGAAATTGTGAATCTGGACCTGTCTAGAAGGGGGGGGAGTGACGGTGGTGATGAATGGAAGTTGTGAAATGATGATGGTGGAGGGAGGAAAATAACGTGTTTTAGTTTCCCCTTTTTCCTTTTTCCCCATATGCCACGCGACCACAGCTGGATGTTTTTTTTCTTTGGTATTTTAGTGTTTCCGTGCTGAACAAAGAAATGACGATATAAGATTTTCCAGAAAGTTTCGATGAGGCACGTGTGGTGATTGGTTGAAGTGTGGGGGGGGGGAGGAAAGGATAATGAAAGACTTTTAGTGGGCTGTTTATGGTGTTGAGGTATGACGAACTTCCTAATCAAACCGAATTAAGACCCGGGGGGGGGTCCAGAGCCAAGCGGGGATGACCGCTCGCCATATGCGAAGGGAAGGCAAATCAACACTAGATTTTTTAGTACCTGCCAAGCTTTTCCAAGGTCAATCGCGGCAAGGGAACTAAAAAAAAGTGGACGAAATGATCGACGGCTTCTGGAAGGACTCATGGAAGGATGAGGGCAGAAAGACGACTGACCAGTTGCGTAATTTGTGGAATCATCCCTAACGTCGATTGGAAGTTTCACCCGAACACGGAAAGGCGCCAGTAAATGTGACACTGCATGTCCGAACCTATCAGGGAAGGCCTCTCTCTCAGGGTCAGGGAACTGGGGGGTGGGCATATTTCTCGAACCGGAGGGTTCGCCGAGAGAAATGATTCGCTGCAGTGAACAGGAGCTTCAATAACCGGTGTTATCCATCCATGGATACATCTAACTACCTACTCTTCTTTACCTAGACACAGAGAGAGAGAGAGAGAGACTCTAAACAGAGAAGAAGAATGTGGAACCAACAATCAAATACCTACCAGTAGGTATGTAAATTGACTGACGTACCGTCACGTACGTCGTCCGCATTTTAAGTGGTCGCCCGATGGCAATTAAAGGCTTGGCGCAGTAAGCTCTCACGTTGTTTGGTCCCTGTCAGCGTTGTACTCATGCGGGTGCAAGTTAAGTACAGAAGTCCTGACTGATTCCTCGCCCTTGTTGACTTGAACCTCCCGCATATAAATTGTCGTGAGCGGTTAGTTGAATGCCTGAAAGGGATTTTAGCCTTTCATGGGGTTCCTATCACAGTGTCCTTCCATACCGGCTTCTCACATATTCTTCTTTAGTTTTAGGTTCTCATATCACATATCACATTCTTTTTTTTTTTTTTTGCTTTACCTCTTTTATTTTTCGTCTCTTGTTGCGGCAGCACAGAATAATTACAGGGAGACGATGGCCTTGCAACACGTGCATGGACACTATGAAGTGAGACCCTTACAAGCACCGCATCCATAGAGTAATCATGGCTCGCAGCAACAACCAGAAATGCTGTTCCTTGGCCCCCCCCTCCAGCCTGGCAGCATGATGGAAGGGAAGGGAAGGGAAGGAGACTCACCAGCCACTATGTGAAACCATGGTAAGACGCTGACCACTCTCGTGATGATCTTCTCACCGGAGTTGGGTCTTTCTGGACTTCGCTGAGTGTTCTTTCGCAGCTCCTATGTAGCTTTTTTCTTTTTCTTTTCTTTTCTTTGGGTTTATTGTTGGAACGTTATTGCCCTTTCCTCTTCCACCCCCCCTCCCTTGATCTTCTCCAGGCCGAAAGGGAAGCGGATTCTCCCATCAAACTCTCATTCAGGAAGTTGCCGTACATAGAAGGAGATTCGGGCCAGCCCGATTTGTGTCTCGGACTTGGGGTCTTCCGGGACCTTGTCAGCAAAAAAAAAAAATCCAAGTAAAAGCAGGCATGCCAAAGTGCATTCATTCCTACTCCACAACGACCTAGAATGGTAACTGTACTCTCCACTCCTTTCTCTCTACAGTACTTTATGGGACTATTATTTATCTTATAGGACCTCACTTTATTTATTTATTTTATTTTATATTTATTTTTTTCCCCCACCCCCTGCTATCCTTTACTTCCCGGTTGGTGCTTTCTCCTTTGTGGTGGTGGTATCCACGTATCTTTGATGGTTCCAAGAAAATGTACTTTTGATGCAGGTATCCTTCGAAAGTCGTGACTTGGGGTATTTGATCATGGACCTCAGTTCTCACTTTTTTATTTGACCAGGAACGTTTTTTTCCCCCTCTCCATTTATCAGTTATGTGTATATGTATGTACATGTATATGTATGTAAACGAATTTTCCATGATCCCTTGCAGAGAAAGATACAAAGGTATTTTCCCGGCGTGATTTGATTTCTCCCATACCAAGGCACACCACAGTCTCGCGATTTTTTTCAACAGCAGCTCTCTTTCGAGATCAGACAACTCTGTGGAACGGCGCTTGTATGCTGTTTTGGATTAGTAGAGCCAATTGACGGGCAACGGCCAGCCCCCGTCAGCAAATCCCCCCCCCCCCTCCTCCTCTATCGAAACCCCAGCCCTTGCCCAAACCCAAAACAATCAGGTCAATCCAGGTTTACTTCCACTATCTCACCGCAACAGCCTTTCACCGTAGGGTACCGTAACTAGCGGCGTGAGTTACCGTACCTAAGCATTCATCAGTCCCTTGCCTCGAATCACGGACAAGGGTTTCTGCAAGTGGTGGTCAAGGTTCGTGTCGCATTCTGTACCAAGATCATTTACATGCGTCCAGACCACCCCTCCCAATCTGCACATTTACAGACAAAAGACAAGCAACCCCTCCTGGGCTACTGCTTGCTAGCTGCTGATGCTGCTGCTGCTGCTGCTGCTGTGAACCATACCCACCCATAACTCTCTCCCTTCAATCACCCTCTCGACTCAGCCAGTCATAGTAAACAAGCAACACCATACCATACCAGACGGGTCTCACACACACACCCTCGAATTGCCTAGTAGTTTCTGTAACCCATTTTTTTTTTCTGTTCGCCTGCTCTGCTGTATTTCCATCTTCATTGCCACCGTCTCTCGGGAGAACTGCATATGGCAACTTGAAGCCCGCCAGCCAATTTGTTTTTTTGCTTTAATCTGTTACTATGATGTACTTATTCCCCTTAATTCTTTAGAAGAAGACCTGGGAGAAAAAAAAAGAGGTCTTGTATACATATATTTTTTTGGTCGTATCAATTACTGCCCAATTACCCTTTATTCTAACGCCTGTTTCCGAAAGGTTTTTTTTTTTGTAGCCTACCGAAAACTACATGTAATTGCATCAACAGCAAGTATTATCGAGTCTAGGACCTCTTTTTTTATTTTTATTTTTATTTTTATCATACATACTCAGTGATAATCAAGTCACCGTCACCATCCATCAAGGGACAGGGGCGGGAACTAAAGTAGTTTTTTTCGAGAAAAAGATAAGACCAGGCCACAAAAAAAAACCATTTTTTGTTAGACCCCGGAAGATTATCGGACTGGCTCGTTAACCACACAGAGATTATACCTGGAACAGGTAACGAGAAGGGAAGAGGGAAGCGTAGTGTGGAGGGAAACAGGCGCTTCAACTTGCTGGGTAGTTGAATTATTATTCATTACTCCTCTGCTCCACTTCTCTCTTCCTAGTCAGTCTTAGAGTCCCAGACACACTCCACCGGCCGACTACCGACCGACACACAGACACACGGACACACACTCACTCACCACCCTCTTCCTTCTTTCTTTAACCCTTCCCACCCCCCCCAGTCACTCTACCCTCCCCTCAACATCCTACCCACACCCCCCCTTTATCTATTCATCAACGCCCGCGCTGTACAAGGTGGGCCTCCGAATGAATATTCAAACTCAGCCCAATGCCATTCTCTAACACTGTTATTTAGCGCTCTCCCCACGCTTCTAAACAGTCTTCCATTCAGTCTACCCACGCCTTGACTCGATCCGTCAAACACATACATCATACACATACATCATAACTCATCCACACTACTTCAACCCCCCCCCCCCCATCAACTGTCTTTCGTTACAACTCGGTGGTGGATTCTTAAATAGTTTCATTCTTTTTTCATAAAAAATATCAAATATGTCTGGCCGAAGATCACGCCGTCCGCCTTCATTGAACCTCTCTCTTTCATCTCGCGAAACTTCACCTGCAAACCGAACAACCCCTTCACCCGAGCCAGACACAGACGACGAGAGGATGTCGAGTAGCAGTAGCAGTCGGCCGTTGAGCTCAGGATATTCACAGGGACCTTACTGTGTAAAAAGACCTTCATTATCAGAGGTGTTGAATGGAAATGCACCAGCTCCTTACACATTGAGTGCCTTTACAGCGTACCTTTCACAGAATCACTGCTTAGAGACTTTGGAGTTTACAATGGATGCTGGACGTTACAAGGACCACTGGAAAGCGATTACTGGCGATGATACTCAACCAACACCCGAGAACAAGAGATGTGAATACGTACGATTGCTTTGGAATAGGTTGATGAATACTTACATCGTTCCCAATGGGCCAAAGGAGGTGAACTTGCCATGCACAGTCAGGAACCACATCTTGTCGATCCCAACAAACCAGATTCCCCCTCCACCCGAAGCACTCGACTCAGCAGTCCACATTGTCTACGAGCTTATGCAGGATAGTGTGTTGATGCCATTCATCAGCGATTGCCAACAACAGGCGAGTTGTGGGAACTCGTGTCATTGGAGTGCTCAGGGCTCAGATGAGAACTTGTATATGCGTGGGAGCCTCGACGAGCGGTTGTTGCAAAGGAAAAGGAACTCAAACTCGCCTCCACCAATGTTGGGATTCGTTTCGAACTCGTACCCTACTGGGTCATCGCGTCCCAGCCAAAGGGCAGCTTCTCCCTTCAGTGTGAACTTGGGATGGCATAGACACTCGTCCCACATGGGTCCGGGTTCGTGGTCTACCAGTGGTGACAGCTTTGAGGAATCTTTCACTTCTTCGCCAACACTTTCATCATGCCCCATGACTCCTCCCACAACCCCCCCAACATGCGAGGCCATGCTTCACGGATCAATCACTAGCTCACCAAAGCACATGAAGACCGTTGACAAGGCTGAGAAGAGCTGGAAGAAGATGGCTGGGGGCTTTGGGAAGCAGTTTGGCTTTGGCAAGAAGAAGACTGCTACTCAGATCTGGGGAGAACATGGATATTGACTCCCACCACTGAAAATTCTCGACATGTCGTTGATGTGACCACGAATTCCATATACAACTCATGCATTTTTACTCAACCTTGCTTCTTACCGTTTTCATACGACACGAGAATTACGCAGCTTTGGCATTATCATCATCCAACATAATCATTCACATCCTCCTCTTCATCCTCCTCCTCCTCATTTCCCTCCTCATATCTCCTCATATCTCGCGAAGTTTCTTCGCATGTTAATAGACCTCTAAAGAGAACGGAAATAGTATCTCTTGTACTTTTACAAAAAAAACGGATTGGGTTTTTCTTTTTTTCTTTCCTATTCTCTTTTACACTTGCATCACTATTACGGGGATTTCTTTTTTGTTTACTCATTGCATTGTACTTTGGCGCATGCGGGGTGTGCTTTGTTTTTTTTATGGGAGATTAGGGCGAACAGTAAGATGGAAACATTTTTGGGATTTGTCAGATGAGAAAGGGCGGAAGGTATGGGATCGGACTGGGGAGTACTTTGGGACTTTTTTGGGTTGGCGGTTACGGATTGGAAACTATCCGATTAACGCTGTGATATTACTGCTCTCCTGGCGCTTTGGGATAAGTAATGGGAGTTGAGTGGGTTGGGCAAGGGAGAGTTTTATTTCTTCTTTTTTTCCCAAGCTAGCCAGCTTACTTTATAGGTCTATATTTGAAAAAAGACCTTTGTATTACTTACACTTCCTTTTGTCGGTCGTTTCTTTTATTCGATTCTTTTTCCTATGTTACTTTTTTGGTTACGGTTTTGTTTCGTTTTATCACCTTTTTGAGACTCTTCATCACCATTTGCATGTAACGGCGTCTGGATTTGGAGCTGGCGTTCGTGCGGTCTTTTCGTTTCTGTTTTTATTTTTGGTTGGGGACCCTTTTTGGAAACCAAAAACTTTACAACTCGCAAAGAGGAAAAAAGAAAAAAGCTACATATTTTTGCGAGAAAAAAAAAATAAATAAAGAAAAAGGGTTCATAAACTCACATCTAAGCTACATTTGCTATGTGAGCAATCAAAAAAAAAATGTCTGCTCAATTACTCTTCCACTTCCGTGATCATCGTCTTCAATTCATCCATGCGAAGCAAGCAAGCAAGCAAGCATCATGATCATACCCTCCTTCCCTTCCCTCCCTCCCTCCCTCCCTCGATAACCCTGTCTGTCTGTCTGTCTGCCTGCCTGCCTTACTCTAGAGTAGGTAGAGAGCACCCTAGCTACACTACACTAAACTACACTACACTACACTACACACTACCTAGCTCATGCAGAACTGAGTTTTGACCTCATGTTCGCCTAGGCCCCAAGTTTTTTTTTCTTCCCTTTCTTCCACGCCCTTCCTTAGTTCTCAGTTTTTGGTGATTAGTGATATTGCGTTGTGGATTTGATCATGCCCTGCTGCTGCTATATGCTACGCTACGCTACACTACCTACATTCCAACCATTCCAACCAGCCTCCCTTCTCCTCCTCCTACTCCCCCCCCACATCTGTGTGCGGGGTGAACGGGGTTCTATGGGGCTTCTACGTCTACTTCCTGATCTCGGGGGAGGGAGGGGGGAAGCAGGGCGCGGACGTTAACTGGGTGCTGGGGGGGTTTGAGGAGTGGTTTGAAAGATGGTGGATCTGCGGAGGGCGGATGTGGACGTCATGAATGGTGGGATCGGGAGGGTAGTTCTTCGCTTTGATGCGGGAGGGGAGAGAGGGACGGGGATTGCCGTGAGGGGAGGGGAGTGGAGAGGGGGGGGGTAATTGGATGGGTTTGGGTTTTTTTGGAGGGAGTTGGGAGTGGGAATAGGGTTTTTTTGGTGGTTAGTGTGTATGTATGTACATGTAGTAGTAAGTAATCGGGGGGTTGTACTCGCAATGTATGTAGTAGGCAGGAGCAGAGGGGTGAGAGACAGTTGTTGACTTCGGAGATGGGGCTAGCAGCTGATTGATGGGAACTGGCTGGGGTATTGTAGTAGAACCGGGCGCCGATTGGGTTAGTGGGGTAAGTTAGTAGACAGGTCTTTACTTTTGTAGAGAGAGTAAGATAGCTGCTACTACTGAATCAGGAGCAAAGAAACTAAAGTAGATAGCAGCTACAAGTCTAACAACTGTGGGGAATTAATTGCATCTAAAACCCACCAACCCAAACAAACACAAAAACAAAAACAAAAACCAGCCAACCAACCCACTGAACCAGATTCGACTCAGATTCATCAATATCAATATCAAACCCTTCTCTCTCTTTCTCCCACCTGCTCCATCCAATCTGCCCCACCAGCTCCTCCACCTCCCCTCCCTTCCTAATGCAATACAATGCAAATAACTAATTAACCAACTACATACATATTATTATAACCGTACCGTCTCACCCTCACTCTCTACCACTCCTCCCCCCCCCCCTCTTCAAATCTCCGAACGGGCTTGTGCCACAGAATATTCCATGACGACGGCGCAGATAACCGATCTATATCTACCTTACCTGCCTACCTACCGGTTTGCAACCAGCTGAAGACGGTGAGACTCGGGATGTCTAGGGTAGGGAGGAAATAGTAGGTAAAGTACATGTATCTAGGGTAGGTAGGAGGGGAGGGGGTGGTGTGCGTTACAACAAAAACTGCCTTTAATGCGGGCTTTTTTTTTTCTTTTCGTTTGCACTGCCGGGCGGGTGGTATACTGCCTACTTGCGTGCTTTCTTGCAATACCTTATTCGCTATAACCATCCAGCAAGCGCAAGCCGTCCAGGACGTGAGGCCCGCGGACTTCTTGTTTGCCACAGGCAACGAATTGTTCCTGGATCCAGCAGGTAGGAAGGGGAGGCGATTCCTTTTTTTTTTTTTTTTTTTTTTTCATTCCCCCCCCCCCCCCCCATCATTTTCCTGCCTGTTTGCGTTCCTGCATCGGGGCGCTTAGAAACTTGTGGGGCCGAAAATATCGCGATGCACCCCCCCCCCCGAAAGGGCCCCATCTGTATATGTATAGACGAGACGCAACGGGCTGATTTAATGACTTATAATATAAAAGAGAAAGGAGACGGTTCGGTCTTAAGCTGGATACTGAGAAAGACATGAGGATGAGCTAAGCTAAGCTAAGCTAAGCTAACTGGGTTGATCATGGGTCGGTCGAGGTCGTGAAAGGTGATTAATGCCTTGCTTCTATCTTTACCGGCGTTGAGTGAGCGGGCGTACACCCTTGCTGGGGAGAGAGATATCGATCCACCACCACCCATAACCATTTACCACCATCACCACCACGCGTTCGTACGTATACTAACCCCACATCCGTGGACCGCCATCGCCGGCCCGGCTGAAGGCTGTAAAATGCAATGCAGTGCAATCTCGTGGCGGAGAGGATGAGGAAGCTCCCTCTAGAGTCCTCACTGATCTAGAGTAAGAGGGTCATTGCCTGAAAATGCTGATCCCAGCAATGGCAAGAAGAAGAAAAATTCGAGCAAGGAGGAAAAAAAAAAAAAAACCAGAGTAACTCTTGAGGGGGGAATGAGGTGAGCGGTCTTCAATGCAGCTCGGGAGTGCGCACGCGCCCCCCCTTAACATCCCGTAGTAATGACCAGATAGATCTGTGTTTGCAGAGATATCTCTCTATCGACGTAACTTTGTTTAAGCGACCACCACCACCATCACCTAGTTCCATGTGTGCATCTCATGTTGTGGATCATTTCTAGATGTGATATCCACCTCCTAACATCATCTCCTCCGGACCACGTTTTTTTTTTTTGTATTTTTTATTCCTCTTTATTCCGTGATCATCCCCCACTTTTATTTTTTTTTGGCGGGAATGGATGTATGGAATCGATAGGCGGTGATCGGCGTACTGGGGCGCATAAACAGGAATCTTTCTGGAACGTAGTTATGGAAGGGATGGGGAAGGAAAAGAAAAAAAAAAAAAAAAAAAAAGGAGAACGCAGATCAGGATCAGAGGGTGGATGGTTGAGACATGGGACGTCACTCGTTGTTTTGAAACGTCACGTCACGTGCTTAGCTGGTTGACGCGTGCCTCTTTCAGTCTTCACATGTATCTACCGCTGGTTGCCTAGTAGATAGCTCTGCGCTGGAGTACGTACTCGGGGGGCAGTTCATCCCGCTGTTTAACTTGATGGTCGGTACATATACATCATGTTAGGTACAGTTTCTCTGATCTGCCCGGTTTCAAACATTAATGGGGGACTGGCCTTGGCGGGTCATGCCTACCATGCATGGAACACACAACACATCCCAATACATCCTGGTAGATATTTGTAGAAGGTAATCGGGGGCGGGCGAAACGAGCGAACGAACGAAAGAACGAAGCTGAGCTGTGGAGTAAAATAGAAAGAAGGGTGCCTACTCCAGCACTCTACGTTAATTGTTGAAACCAGCCACGGGGGGAGGGGGCTGGCTGAGCTGGATTTGGAATATGGAACCTACACGGCCACACACACACACCGTCCAAGTAGAGTAACCTCTGTTAAATACTAGCTAGCTAGCATAGGTAGTGGTGGTGGTTGTACTGAGTGTAGTCATGGCAAAAAAAAAAAAAAAAATAGGAGGGGAAAGTACCTACACACTCTAGATTAGAGTAGAGTAGGAAAGTTACTTTCCCATGCTTACTTTTTCCATGCTGGCGGGTCGCGCACCCGCGAAAAAGGGGCGGGACAGGACCGGGTGAAGTGAGGTATTTTGTTCCACTCTGCTGCTGCTGCTCTCCTCTCCTCTGTTTAGTTTGGTGATGGGATGGATGGATGGATGGATGGGTGGGTGGATGGATGGGTGGGTGGATGGATGGGTAGACGGATGGATGAATGGATTGATGGGTGGATGGGGATCGTGATCATGGCCCACAATGTTTCTTTTTTCCTTTTATTCGGGGGAACTAACCCAAACTAACCCAAACTAAAGCAGAGCACATACTTATGGTCAAAGTCGACCATCATGATCAAAAAAAAAAAAAAAGAAACAAAGGAGAAACAAAGAAAGAAGAAAGGAAGAGGAGAAAAAAAAATCTTCAATCGGACTTGCTAACAGCGAGCTATCTACCACGATTTCCAATATATCTATGTATCATCGGGATGGGATATCGATATCGCCTGGGAGGAAACGTACGTACGGCATGAGGTTTATAATATAATAGAGTACCTACACCCCTATGGGTCGTAGTTGTACTAACTCTACGATCTCGTGCCATGTACTACATCATGTGAGTGTCTAATGAGAACCCAATTGGCCGCACCACCTCCATATGGCGCCAGTTATTTACCCCCCTGAACCGTCCGTACCCTATACAATAGGCATGTTGGTGCTCTGTTTACCATGACCTATCAATTAACCCATCCAAGACCATTTCGATACCAGCCATTTCAGTAACCCCCTAGTGAACACATCGTCTTCCCGCAATAAAAAAGGAGCGCCCAGCGTTCTGTACCTGGCATTGCCCATATCCACATATAGCATAGGTAGGGGGGAGGAAGGGTAAAAAGGCACGAGCCGTAAAACCCTCATTATCCTCTCATACCATCCAATCACCCCACCATCACCGGGATTTCTCCCAAACCATAAACCATTAACCCGGATCCACTCAGTCCCTGCCGCAAGTTTTGGCTTCCCGACGGTTGCGGGTGAGGGACCGACAGGTAGTGTTGGCTAGTTTAGTGTTTAAGTACATATAGTAGTGTTTGTAGTTGTAGTACCGGGTCTGACCTAGATAGGGTCTGGTAGCGGTGTTTTGTGGGTTGGTTGTGCTGTGCTTGCGGGTGGTACAGTGAGAAATGATCGTTAGAGCAGGTATGTGCAAACAACCCTAGGTGGAGGGTATCATTATGAGAGCTAAAGAAAAGAGACAAGCATGAAGACAACTTTTAGTATGAGATTTATTTTACATAAAACAGGACATGGTTGATAGTTACTCAAGCAATGTCCTGTATCCCGCTTTCCACAACCGGCCAATTGGCCAACCCCCCCCCCCCCCCCCCACTAACAAAGTTGCTGCAGTTGAATTGATACAGAGAAACAGGAAAGAAGTAGCAAAGGGAGAAGAAAGTAGTTACGAAATAAAGAAGAGGAGGAGAAGGAGAGGGAGGAAGAGAAGGAGAGGGAGGAAGAGAAGGAGGAGGAGGAGGAGGTAAGGGAAACGCCCCAACTCTAAGCACCCGAGATGGTAGCAGCCTCCACCAACTTCACAGCCTCATCGTATGCCTCTCTGAAGCCATCATCACCCTCCTCAACCAAATCCATCTTATCCTCGTCATCCTTGCTCTTCTTGCTCTTCTTCTTCTTGCCCGCGCCGGGCAGAATCATGACCACGCTGGTGGGCCTCTTGGTGGAGCTTGCGGCGCCGAGCTCGGCCCGGGAAGTAACGAAGATGTAGGGGATGTTGTGGTCCTCGCACAGGACGGGGATGTGCGAGATCACATCCATAGGGGATATATCGGCGGCGAGGACAACGAGCCCGCCCGAGGCGGCAGCATTGGTACCGCTGGGGGACTTTCGTAGCGCCTTGACAACCTCCTTGACACCGCGCTTGAGAGATTTGTTCTTGGATGCTGCATATCCTAATTAGTACTAATGTATTGACCAAGAAGGAAAGATAAGGACTATAAAAAAAATGTAATTGGATCATAGCGGGAGCAGGAAGGACGAACCCTTCTTGACTGTCTTCAACACTTTCTTACTCAGCTTCTCATCCGCGAGCGGCTTCGCGAATGGTACCAGCAGGTCGCTTAATGGGCCCTGGATTTTTGTAACCTCAGAGATGATTGCGCTTGCGGTGGTCCCACGGCTGGTACCCTCACCCGCCTCATCTTTCTTGGCCAATGCCTCGAGGAGGGCCTCGGCGGCATCGATCTCGCTTTTGGGGACCTTCTTGTCTTTCTTTTCCTTCTTTGAGGATTTTGAGACCTTGGTTGAGTCGTCCTCGACCGGAGAGGTTATGTCCTTGGACTTCTTGTCCTTCTTGTCCTTTTTGTCCTTTTTCTCTTTTTTGTCCTTGGGCACAGATCTATCTTTAGCCATTGCGAATTGATATAGAATTAGATGGGTGGGGAGAGGGTCAATGCTGGTTGGGTTGGGTTGGGTTGGTGGTGGTGGTGGGCGCTGTGAGGTTGGTTGTTGGAGGTTGAAGAAAAAAGTTTAACCATGCTGGTGCTAGACTAATTTGGATAGGGTTGGAAGAGCCTCAATGGTAACCCTAGCCCATGCAATTGAAAGCCTAACCCTTAAAGTTACAACTCCAAATATCTAACTTCACATGTGAAGTATTTGAATTTAGGGTGGTTTCGTGTTGCGGTATAAAAATTTTCATGGCACCAGTTAGATTTTGTTTACGCCACGCTAAAGAGCAGCCTGGTTCTGTTCCCACTTTTTTTTTTCCCGAGCTTGATACTCAGGGTGAAACGGACTGAATGGCTATGCTGCATGTGAGTATATGATGCGCATTTAGGTACTGGTAGGCGTATAGAAAGCCACCAGGCATTCGTAGATTTGATATCCATATTCCAAATTTTCGCTTCCGAGCAGGAGTGCATGGAACGCCCGTTTCATAGAAGTGAAATTTGGTAAGTTGATGAGCATCTCATTCGCATCTCCTGGAGTTCCAACTAAGACAGTTTCCTTTCAGAAGATCTAAGATTACTTCCTGCTCGCTGTGAACTCCTGCACTCAGCACCGCAGACAGGCTATCTTCAGCTATTCTAGGGAACTGTTAGCCGGTGACATCCGACCTTTGACTCCCTTTGGAGTTGTGTATGTAGCTATTCTACTCTACAGGCCCACTTCATGAAAAGGTTTATGTGTCGCGGCACCACAAGAATTGTTGTCCAGATCATATCATGCATATGTTCGAGTCCTCGTGATTGTCAACAACTCACTGCGTTGTCCATTTGCCTAGCTCTCTTCCCTTTTAAACCCTGGTTCCCCTTATTTTGCCTGCAGAGCCCAACTTGGAGCAACTATATACTGTATCTCCGAAACCCTTCCAATACACCCCACAATATTCCCGAGCGCCAGCATAAGCATTCTGAACCCAACGGCCCGCATGACTCGGAGCCGGACTATGTGGTTAACCTCCCTCCATCCTGCTGCGCTCACGGCTCGCTTGTTGCCTTCCCTATCTCCGAAAGAAGTGTATGTGGACGTCCATGTTAATAGTGTTCCATCCAACGCATAGGCTCACGCGATTGGCATCCCTTCCCCCAATAGTCTCAGCACAACGAACGTGTGGGTCACACTCTATTGGAGCAGCATGGCGGTGGAATTGCGCACGTTACTACGTCTTTGCGGCTTGCGTCAATTGATAAGCCAAGGTCAGCAGCGGAAATTCGCACTTCAGGCGTTGGATCCGGATCCAGACATAGGAGATTTCTCCATAGTTAGTGCTTTTGCCAACAGCCACTTGATGGGGGTAACTTCTTTTTTAGAGCCTCTGTCGAGGTTGGTTTGCTGACGTTGTCAGTGTTATACGTATGTATGTATGTATAGCACGGGCTTAGCCCTGGGTTCCGCTGGGTGTTGATGTGTTCAGATGAGGTGAGACGTGGTAGGCAAATAGGGGATGAATTCGGCATAGGTACTCTCTATGCACAATATGCGGGTATTAATGGTAGAGCCCTAACCCTAGGAAAACACTACATAGAGCCCCAAGAGAAACTTTCTCGGAATCTGGGAAACCTCCCGATGTTCCAAAGAACCTTCCAGTACGAGAGCTTTGGCCAGTAGAAACATGGTGTATTTTACGATGACGGCTTCTAGCCTCGTTGGGGATTCATTGACACCATTTCAGGTGAGGCTGCTCCCGGCGGGGTTGGGCGGTTTCCCAGGCCAGCGATCTCGATATCTTTTCGATAACTTGCATCAACAAGGATGTATTCTGGTTGTTGATATCGAGAAAAAAAAAACGCTCAAATGCTAGCTGGCTCGTACCTGCACACATCCCCCATTCTGTACTAGGCTTTTTCGTGATGTGTCAATTTCTTACCCCACAAAAATATCACGTAGGGTTAAGGTTCCAACAACTGTGCCCTAACTGAACACGCTCTCTTCCTCCTCCTCTAAGGCAGGTGTTGGTAACGGACCGGCAGGTATGTGGAAATCTCCGTGCGATAGAGAAGTTTCCAGGTCGGCGATGATGCGTGCACGCGGTCCGCATCATACCTACTTTATAGCTACTCAGGTGCGTGGCTTAATTAGACCTGTAAATGTGAGGAAAAGGAAAGTGTGGTCCTATGTCTTTCTCAGATCTTGATTCTGTGCGTGTTTCTTCCAACGCTGTTCGGTCGGTTTGTGGGTTTGAAATCGTGAAACGTGATATCATTTTGTGTTGTGATCGTCTCCGTTATCGTGGAATTCCTGGGGGGCGTGGGGCTGGGTTATAAGTTGTGGGAGTGTTTTTTTATCTTTAGGGGGGTATGTATCGTCGAGAGTTCTTGACCTACTGAAGTTGCTGTGGGCTGGTTGAGAATATGTAGGTCCTCTGGGTCAAACAGAGAAGAGATTATCCACATACACACGTACATTGCCCAGAGGTCTCGCTCCAGCCTTATCAAACCTATAAATATCCAATCAAGGGTACTTAATCTTGCATTCGCTCCAGCTTTCTGGAGAGATGATCGTCATTTGTGGTAGATTTGCATCATTAACGCACGCGCGTGATAACGGGTATCAGGAGATGATTTTAGACATATATGAGTGAATACATCTTTGACTGTGTTAGAAGAACTCCCGCGGAAAGATAGGATAGGATATGTTATGAAAACGGGTAGGTTGTGGTGGCGGTGGTTTGCGCCACCTGTTCATATCGAGTGACGTGCTGTGAACGTAAAACATAAACTAGAGTACAACGTTCTCGTGACATTAACATTCATCAGCTCACTAACACCTCCAACAACTGCATATCATCTAGTTATAAGAGTTCTAACTCAGAGGGACCAACATGTCAGGTTTGTTGATCATAAGAAAACATCGAATTGCATTTCATGATTGAAACTCCGGAATTGGCAGCTGAAAGTGTGAAGCAGACTACACAGACAGACACATTACTGTATTCTCGCCCGAAGGAAGGATCTTTCAAGTTGGTGAGTCCACTCATTCCATTGTCATCGAGTTTGCTGATGATCCTTCAGAGTACGCATCAAAGGCAGTTTCAGGATCAGGAACACATGTCAATTCCGTTGGTATTCGTGGCAAAGAGTGTGCCGTTGTTATCGCGTATAAACGTTTACCGGTAAGAATGATTTTCTTATCTCACTACTATGAAGGGGTACTCAATGACGGTTATTATCAGGAGAAACTCATTGATCCAATTTCAATAACTCACATATTCCAGATATCCCCTTCAATCGGCTGTGTGATGACTGGCAGTGTGCCCGATGCCCGTGCCCTTGTCACCCGTGCTCGTAGCGAAGCTGCAGAGTTCTATAAAACGAACGGCTACGAGATACCGTGCAATGCCCTCTCACAGAGGCTGGCAAATATAAGCCAGGTTTATACCCAGCGTGTAAGGAGCCCTTTCTCCCCAGCCTAGCCAATTGGGAAATCGCTAAAGTAAAGTCAAGGCGCATATGCGCCCACTTGGTGCGGCAATGACTCTTATATCTATAGATGACGAGTCAGGTCCGCGGATCTTCAAAGTCAACCCTGCTGCTGAATGCATCGAATACAAAGCCGTTGCTTCGGGCCCCAGAGAGCAGCAGCTTCTCACCTACCTTGAAAGAAAGTTTGGAGATAGGGGATATGCCTATGGAAACTGGCGACTACTTGCAAATATAGGTGTCAAAGCCTTGAATACGGTTCTGGCGACTACATTGGAGAGTGATGAGGTTGAGGTTGGGGTTGTAGGACTAAACGGGTTTAGGAAGTTGACTCTTAGAGAAGTCAAGAAAGTTCTTAGGGACATCCAGTGGGATAACTTAATAGAAAGGGAATCACGCCCTCGTGTAGTCTCATAGAGGGTTATTAATATAGGGAGGGGGTGGAGGGTCGACAGCTCCTCTGATTCGGCAAAACATTAGGATCCTGGTTTACAAGGCCGATAGATCTTTGACACCTTGTGTTTCATAAACTACAAAGTAAAGAAGGGTGCACCCCGCCCATAGTTTCTTGGCACTGTGAGGAGGCTAGCTAGGCTTATTAGTACTGCATGTTGTGAATGCAATAAAAGTACGTTCCTCATACCAAACGTACTATACACATGTAGTTACAACTACCCACAAAAGTTACTATTTTTTTGATTGTCGGACGCCAACATCTTTAGGCCTTCTTTGAAGTATCATGATCGACTCATCTTAGTTAAGAGTTGTTTCTTCTCATAGACTGCCCTAACTAGCAGACTTGCTTTATCCCTAAATTGTGAAAAGTCAGGTCCCTGGAGCATTGACTTAAAGGTGTAGCGTTACGGAATACCGCGTAGACGTAATATTTGTAGAAGTTTGGGTAATGATGGGTCTTCCCACCGAGTGATATCCTATGACTGCAACTACCTGAGGTAGTAACATAAACTATTTTCAGTAATTAAACAAATGGGAACCATGCACGGAAGACCGAAGCTTGCAATCATTTTGTATTGATACGCAAGTAATCTCAGATATCATTGTACAAATCTCGTCCCCCCTTGTTGGTCTGACTTTCGGATGGTCCCGTATTCTTGGGATATATCGACCATGAAGCCACTAAATGTTGTTTCCATATATTTACTTAAGTCGCTGCGAGTAGCGAGCTCATAACTACCTATCACAGGGACCAATTTCACGCTTGCATTCCTTAAGGGTTTTAAAAACTCAGAGCATACCCACCCCTCATCACACAGGTTAAACAAACCACCGTCATTAAAAAAATGTCAGTCATAGATCAAGAAGAGTCGGGTAAACCAGAATACCCAGCCCTCCCACAGCCGCCGGCCCCAGGAGGTACCTATTCTACTTTCTCCGCGAAAATCTCCCCAGCGGCGACCCCACAAACCTACATGAAAGATATACAGGCCCTAAAAACGTGAGGTGTATGCTTGTAAAAACAGTTTATGGGTGATGGTGATTAGCAGGAGGAGAGCTATGAGGAGGGGTGGGGGTGGGGATGGGGTTTTAAGGGCAATGGTAAACTCACTGTTGATGGAGTTTGTGTTGAGCGTGGTTAATCTTGCGTCTTGGTGTATTAGTTTAGTCCGTTGCATGCAGTTACGGTTTGGCGAGTGTCTCTTTAATTCTTGGTTATGTCTATTTGGGTTTAAGTTTTAGGGAGAGCTGTTTACATTGGGCGACAGAAACCTGATACTTAAGTGATTTACTGATGATCGAGATGGGACCTTTATCTGTGAAGTTTGATAGAGCAAAATAGGACTATAGACCTAGGGCTATGGGGCGGGGGTTATAGATACATGCATGCATGGGTATCACTGTGGCTGATGCTCATTTTCTCTGCACGTATACATCGTGTACCCCCTCGAAACTCGGTTTTCCATTTTATGTAAACCTTGGGGGTGCATACATATAGATCTAATCAATTTAAGAAGACAAAACAAAGTCTCAGAGTGGTCTTTCTCTCGAGGACTAGGTGGTACTCCTGTATGTTGGGCGTGGGTTTTCGGGGCTGGGTGGATATATCTGTGCAGTCGGTTGGTACCCCATGGTGACATACATGTAGTACGTCAGACAAAAATATAATATACCTAGTCTCGTGCCCATCCCCTATTTTGAAAAAAAATACCGATTGGGTCTGGGAACGAGACTATAATATACCATATATAATGATATATAACAGGCCCTATAATCCTATAACCCAGAAACCAAGCACTTTATACCGATGTCTCTAAAACTATACCACGCTGAATTAGCGAGTGATATTCTATGAATGAATTATTAAGACAAAGTTGTAGTAACATTGGTTTATTATTGGGTGCATTTGTTTATTACTAAACGCAGCCAATAAAGTGCTAGATTAATATGTAGTTATTACTGTATGTATTTATGTAAGTACATGTATCTATTGAAGATAGTACCCTATCTCATTTAATTGACCGCGTATATATGCACTAGCGCTCATAGTTGTCTTTATTTAGTGCGTGATCTCGTATAATATATTGTTTTTCGTTGTTAGCGATTTTGAATAGTAATCTGGTTTAGGAATGCTAGACTAAAATTTTGAATAGCAATAATGCGTGAATCCTGACTAAAAACATAAGCATTGAATTGTTTTAAACGCCCATTTATCCCATCCCACATCAATTTCATTTACCATATGTCCCATTAACGCCCTCCATAGATATTATTACACACGGTGCCAGTCCCAAGGTGCTGGATTAATAGAGAAATATTACAACCAAACTATGATCTTCTTGTGTTTCCAGTAGCAATTGTCGCCCTAAATAATGTGTCCACCCAAGTAGGTTGCTCAACATCTTCCTCCTTTACTGCAGCAGTACTTGGACCCATTTCGCGCATTTCAATGTTACTACCCCCCTTGACCTCATCATGCTCAACAGAGACTGATTGAGAAATCATAATTCCCCCATTGAGAAAAGAATTTGTAGCCGGGTACTCAAGGACTAAGTTTTTCTCCGAGGATGAAGATGCACGACTCGAAAGGGTGGTTGCTGTGATAGTTGGCTCTTTCTGCCAAGGGATTAATGAGTTCGCAAATTTTGCGCGCATTGGCTTGGTGGTTTTTGGTATATGTGCGATCCTTGCTGAAAATTCTCTATGGGTTCGTCTTGCGTGTATCCCATGGTCCGGGGAGAAGGGGTAACACCGTTGCTGTAAAGAGAAAAAGGGAAACGGTACAAACTCAAATGCGGTGTTATTGGCAATTGTTCGAGAATGTATAGGCACCATGGTCCTGAAGGTTATTACAAGAGCGGTTCCTGTTTCGTTTTTGTTGGGGTCCAAATACGGTATAGAGATAGGAGTAAGGACGAGCGTAGCATCGGCAAAAAAGGGATCTTGGATCTCATCAATGAGTTCTTGTAAAGCATCGTGGAACATGGCGACGAATGGGGAGACGTCAAGCCTTCCACCCGACTCAGGCCGTCGTAATGCTTGTGAGCCGTGAATTATTTGCATTGCAGTTTTGTTCTCTTGCTCTTGTAAGTAATGGAGTTGGGTCTGTTCAAGTGTAGTTATCGGAAGCTTGATGGTGGGGAGCCGATTACGGGAGTTTGCACGAACTAGAACGTCGAAACTACCCTTTACATTCGCACGGACCGCAAAACAACCAATATAGACGCCTGGATGAAGCTCATGCTCTGTAGAAGCATAATATTTCATCGCGCTCATATGTTTTGTGATAGTTTCCTTAGTGACTTGCATCGACCTGGCGATGTTTTCCGCTACATTGCTGGGACTAGTAAACCTGAAGCCGTGCGCAGCCAGGCGTACAGCATCGGATTTAGTGACTTCATTTATGAGGAAAAGAAACTTTCCCTTTCCATGGTTGGCTTCGAGATCAGTTTGCTTTTTAGAAGAAGATGTTCCCCCAGTGATAATTATCTCATCATAGAGGAACCCCATCTTTTCTAGGGGACGGTGAGTGCCATCAGCTAGGTCCTGAGCAGCGACACAAAACTGTTCCCGGAAAATAAAGCCATATTCTTCAATATGATCTGCCGGACGGGCTTGAGAATTGTAACGTTGAACGTGTGCTTTCATCCCCTCTAGAAGGCCGTTCAAGGAGTTCCAATGTCTTGTTGTTCGATAGATCCATTGAAATACAGCGTGCGACTTATCAAAGCCTTCTTCAAAGGACTGCAGCGCACCAAGGATTAGTATACTGTTGGCTAAATGGAGTGTTATATATGTGCGGTGAACTTACTTTCTCACGAAAAGCATCAGTAATCTCCTTGGTTGGGAGCATTCCATCTGGTAGTACCATAAGCCTACCAAGAGGGTCAAATGTTGCCGATGCAAGAACAATTTTTTGGGCACGATTGTATTTCTGTGCTCTCGCCTTTTTGACCCCGATAGCAAAGAAAAGCATGAGAAAACACGAGACTATAGACTTCCTGGGTCATTAGAATTGGCCCAACAAAAGTGATATCAACGGCTTACCATCACAATTGTAATAACCACGGTCATATGTCTAGTGTCACGTCCGAGCCTATTGTTGGTTTCTTCATTTACTTGATATACGGTCCCAAGGGCCGCAGTCCAATGCATTCCACTGACTGCCCCACTGAGAACGATCGCACACATAACTCTTTTATACCAAGAATTGGTGAAATTCTTCCTTAATATAAAGAAAAGAGTCAAGGCGATTGTGGTGGCTACTACTGCAATCACGACAGATCCTACTACATGTCCAGGGACGTAAATAGGCTTATAGTTGTAGATACCGGCTTGCCCCTACAGATTATCAGTAATATTCTCCACCAGAAATTTCCAATGGAGGACATACAAGGTAGTGCATGCCGCAAATGCTTAGTCCCGCAAACATTCCGCCTGCGCCAAGTCGAATCCATGACACGGATTCACTTGCACCCATCAACAAGTACGAGAAAAAAACGAAAACAACTGGTAAGAAGAAAGATACAGTAGTGTATCCAGGGCTGTAGATAAGTTGTAGTTTACTCTGCCCATCAAGACCAGGATAAAGAACAATTGCACAATTCCCGATATAGTGCATTGCCCAGATAGCAACGCCGCCCATGGTTAATGATGAGCCTGTAAGGAGATACCTTTACCACGGCACTGCGTCAGTAAATGACTGGTGTAGTCTCATTGATAGCTCTAAATAAGCAGTAGGAATAAAGGCAACTCCATACCAGTTGTACATTCCCCTCCTTGAGGTTCTTCTTTGTAACAACTCAACTGTAGAGAGTGATCCAATAAAAGAAATGATGTAGGATAAAGCGATATACCCCGCTGAAAAGGTCTGTGGGGCATACTCTACAGCCATGATGATGATGGTGAGGCCTAAAACTCGAGATGACTTTGGTGGCTTTGATAAGGTTGGGATGGTTCAGGTCGAGCGGCGTCTAGAAGAATGGATTGACGTCTACGGGCTCTGTCCGTGACTACTCGCTCAGTAGTAAACTAGCTGGGTGCCAGCAAACGACAAATAGGATTGTCGGACACGTAGCTTAGGGTTGCCAGTGAATCGTGAAAGACCCCAAAACAAGTATTAGGGGCGAATCTTATGCTTTTGAGGCAGACCCAGAATGCGTCGTACCGCCGTCGGGTTCTGCCTATGGGAACTGGAACGCGGGTCTATCAACTGAGATGGCCCTGATTGGTGTTAAGCGATTACCATCGAAAAAAAGAAACAAAAAGCAATTGCTTGAGAAAAGAAAGGAAAAAAAATACCGGTAGTGGGAAAGCGGAGCCTTTAGTCCCGGCCGCGGTGCATGTCGCCGAACTTAGTACCCTTGGTACTGTTATTTCTCCAAGGGTAAGCATTTCAGCTGTCTTTGGAGATCCACCAGCAGGGAGGGTACTGTGATTTGGGATCTTGGACCGCCCTCCTGCTTTTGCATCAGCATCTACCTAGAACATCCATCCAGGCTGATCCTCATCAATTATTGAAAAAGGTGCCGGTGTTGTGATAGTTCTTGTGTACTTACAGCTACCAGCGGAGGTGTGGGTGGTGGGCAAATCATCCATCTTGTTCCCGGGAAAGAAATGCTTATGATCTACGTTTTTGATAGCGAAGTTACCGGACCAATCAGTAAACGTGGTCAAGAATGTTACGCTAGTAGCACCAGCTTAGGTCCTTGATGCCTGTTTCTCTGCACTCCGATACGAGTTGAAAGATTCTTAAAACAGTAACAGACCTCTTTTTTATAAACTTTTGCTTGAGATAAGTTTTTGCCCTACCATTGTCGGCCGAGGGTCGCTAGCTAACAAACTACTGGATAAACCAGTTCTCCATGAAGAGTATGACCTTGCTAGCCGTTGGTGAGACAGTTTACTCCGGTGTTTAACATGTTGAACGCACGGCTCAAATGTTGCACTATGATTAATTGGAATGAGCGGTTGGTATGTTTTTATTCTCTTGCTAAACTTAGATCTAGCCCTGATCTGAATCAACATCTAATTGCATAGTAGATTGATCACTACATATAAAGGACTGTCTTCGGCGATTTACATCAGTCTCCGATGACGAAGATTCTACACTGCTCGGACACCATTGTTGGGGTAGCCATGCGACGCATGCATGTTCACACACCGTCACTATATATCTGTACGGCATTGGGATTCTCTAGTACTGGTGTAGGTGCATTCAAGCCCGACTAGGCGCGCTTCCAATGCGGGATGGGTACTTCGGGAATCAATCTACTCTTCAAGAGGCTCACTAGATTGGATAAAGGCATCTACTTCACCCCCAATTTTCCGCTAAAGAGGCTGATTGGCTACGCAAAAGAAGCTTGTAATAACAACTTTGATAGTACGTACATATTCAAAACTGGGTATTCTTATTATTAGTGCTGTTACGACCTTTTGGTCTTTATTTAAGGGGAATTTATGAACAAAATATTGGCCTCCTCGCAAGATGACCACGAGGGTATAGATAGTACTTGATTTTGTGAGAGCATGCGAGACGTTTTTAAACGTTTTAGGAGTTTTATAACTCTGTTACCTAAGATCACTTGACTATCTGCGGATAAAAAAATCTCCTCAATTCCGATAATACGGAACTCAGACGGACGTTAGTCATGTCAGCTGTCAATGTCAAAAGATGGGCTGTGTCAGAGTAGTTTATCAATTGCCAGTTTAGTTCTTCAGCAAACAACCCCACTGATCTTGTCGATCCGGTTTAAATACCCCCCCCCCCCCACTTTTTACCTGATACAACATTGTTACTAGCGCCAGTAACGACGCCAAGATTTCTGTTATGCTGCAACCGAATTGGGTAAAAAAAAAAGGAGGTCAATATCAAAGCTACAGTACCGTAATATAATAGTTCTTGTTGGAAGCCTTTTCAAAGCGTGAAAGGCTCCACAGTGGGCATACTGCAGTGCCGGATGTACCTATAGGGGGCCTCATGAACATAGAACAATATCCCTTCACGGGAGGTATTCTGTGGTGGCAGCTGTAAGTCTGTAACTTCGAATTCCACCACGTTAAGATATCGAATAAACTTAGATTGATATGGCCTAGAGAGATACATGGACCTGATGAGCCAGTCAGTCTTAATACCAGCAGTTTCTACTTCCATTTGCCTTAAGCGTTTAGTCACGACCCCTGTAGTACCAGGTTAAGGGTTTAACTTCGATCATGGAGAGAACTACGCTACATATGTTATCGATTCTTATATCCGGATGACGTTTATACCATCACTTAAAAAAAAAAAAAGGGAAACCTACGATCTGACGGGTAAAGATATCGAGTTGATGGTAGTTGCGGGAATCAGTGCGTTGATAAACATTGCATTCAGCTCGAGGTGGAAAATAATTATAAATTTACCCTGTTTTCACCTACGAACACTGGAAAGACTGGCAATCATGATACTACGAGACAGGGTTTTCCTGTACAACATCGCCCCAAAGTCCAGGATTGATGGTCTAGATTGCCCAGGCCTGCATGTGTATCTCATTAACCCCCTGCAGGCATCAACCACTCCTTTCATAACCGAGGTTTTTTTTTTTGGGGGGGGGGGGAGGGTGGTAGCGCTAACCTGCCACTATTTTAGGTTTGTGGGCCCCAGAGGCGTCTTCCTTACTACGGATCGCCTGGAGATCCTCTTTCAAGATAGAACTGTAAAAAATTAATGAGCGCAGCGCCAAAAAGCTGGTTGACTCTTCGACCTAGAGGATGATTGATATATTGAAGTTACAATGGTTTCTCCCTATGTTGGGAGTTTGTAGAAGAACCTGAAAGAGGTCGAGGCGAAAGCTTTGAAATGTTGAATATAGACTACATGTAATATATTTTTATGTTTCTGCCCTCTTCAAATAGTCGGTGATTCATATAAGTATACATGTATGCACTTAATATATTAAATTAACTGGATTTTCCATAGTATTAAGAAACCCGCGTCAATTGCGACCCAACTGCCAGGCGACAGGAAAACATACATATAGCCCTGCCTACATTTGAGACATCCCCAGAACTAGCACCTTGGTGTAAATCGCTTATACAGGACCGTACGCGTGGATTCCGCTAGAGTAGAAAGGATCGGGGATTAAATGTGCTTGGTCTAGTACTTAGCTAGAGATCTAGGTAGAAATGAAGTTTCAGCTAATGAATATATGTTCCACCTTCGATTGCTACTCTCTAAAACTACGTCAATTTATCTAGAACTCCTTTACACGTGCTGCCGAAGACGGGTGTATTTTGAGTACGTAATCGGTTTCCTGCTCAATCGGGCCGACCGGTAAGTTTCTCGGGCAAGCCCGAGCTCAATTCTCGGCTAATAACCTCACCTACATGTACCTATCTACTTGTAGCTGAGTCTAGTATGTCTCAGTTGCTCATTTCAGATCTCAGACATCTACTTATTTTTACCGCGGTATAATATCAACAAGTACCTTTCTCCCTTTTCCAGAGAGAGTATCGACTTTTCATCGGTGAGAGGATAAATCCTTTAGAGATGGTCCTGTATGCGTTCAAGTATCTGACTTTTGAGGGCCTCGGTTTGTATTGACACGCAGATAAATTACTAGCAAGGTTTCCTTTCTTGGCCTGGGTGCGGCGGCTAACTATCTACATTGGCATACAGCGACACCTCGCTATAAGAAACACCAAGGTGGCGGAGGTTTTTGTTTCTTATAGCAAAAATCCCCCCAAAGTTTCTTATAGCAAGTGAGATTTTAATGCAGAGTCCTTAGCGTGTACCCTGTGTGTGTTTCTTACAGCAAGGTTTTTCTTATAGCGAGGTTTCTTATAGCGAGGTATGGCTGTACATGCAATAATTATAAAGGTACTAACTGTGAGGGGATATAAGCTCTTGATAACTATTGCACTCTTTAGGTACTGATTCATCCTGATTATAGGAGTAGCGTTTTAGGAATATTCGACTTTAGCTCGCTTGTCACCTTCTCAGTGGACCTTCAAACGGCATTGTAGAAAAAAAAAACAATATGTATACCGTATATATTCTGACCTCATTACTAGCGCATTGGCGAGAATACTGTAGCAAACACAGCCTTTTGTTAACTACATGTAGTAAATAGTCCGCTACAGGCGAACCGCGCGCTCTATAAGGTGCGAAATCGTACCCTTATCAGCTAATCGGATTGTATGACTATATTCTATCAGTGAGCTGCACTAGATAACACTACAAGCGGTATGGAGCTGTAGAATAGCTGACATACCTAAAGCGGTCAATTGACCATTTCTCCTGAGCACAGCATTGGGGTATACGCGTTTAGTAAGTTGCCCACATTTATCCTAATCACGACTTATCACTCGTTCGACACAATCGCCGGGTTATGGTGGTGGCAGTTCATAACAATCTCATGCTCAAGTCAATAAAGTGCGGGTCGGTTACCGACTCAGTTTACTATGTTTTTATAGGCACTTAAGTATTAATTCTCGGTACTTGGTATCGAGTTATCATGCAAGGGAATATTTAGGGGCCAGAGGTATCCATTGTTCAAAGAACTAAAGTCACTTTGGGGACAACGACGAAACTGGTTGAACGACGAACAGGGATTTTTGACGGACAAAGCACAGGCACTCAGGCTGGTATCTAAATCCTGAAACCTGCGTTTTCGTCGTTGACCCCAAATTGACTTTACATGTATGTTCAGATTTTGGGGTTAGTAGGACTAATTATCTTTCCCCATAGGCACCCGTTTATATAAAATGATACTATTACATACATGTATTATCTTTGGTCTTGTCACATGGCCATGGGTACATGTGGTAGCCATATTTGTAGCTATGTTTTTTTCTTTTTTGGTTAATAATAGTCTTACTATAAATGTAGTTAGGGATGAATTCAAAATTACCAGGCGACTAACAATCTCACTCATACCTCATGCCAGTCTTCAAGTGTGGAGGACCAAAGTGGTATACATATAAAGTAGAGAAGAGAGCCAAGGAGGCGGTTCGAGATTTCTCTATCTAAAAGCAGGCATTCAGTACCTTCATGATCAAGTAAGCTTAAGTTTGGCTGTCTACTCTCGAGTACTCATTAGTTTTGTATGCTCAAAAGTTTCTGCTAGTTGTAGACAGGGGAGAGAGGTTATGAAACAATACTCACCATATCCCATCACAGGTTGAAAACCGGTAGTATGCTGGCGTAACATCTGTTTTCAGATTTCTGCAATATCCCGTAAGTACATGTACGCAGGTACATGTGGTAACCTACATATATACCCTGCATATATTTAAATTTCTTCCGTGAAGGCACATATCCTCTGGTTACGTCTGTAGATTGCTATTAAGCTCTCAAAATGGACTTCCAGAAAGACCCACGAGTGTGCATCAGAGAAATTGTTTAGAGTAACGAGGATGCTCCCGGATAGGTCTGTAGATGCGTTTCAGCAGCCGACGGCCGACAAGGTTTGACAAGGAGGATCACAAGTATGCAGGAATACAGTTTCGTTTAGGCACGTCAATCTCCTGATCCACTTCTGTGTCTCCCCGTTAAATTAATGTTACGATTCTTCGCATCAAGACTACTTTACGGACTCTGGATGCTCCGTAGTTGTGTTATGTTACTAGTCTTTTTGCACGACCATAAACAGGGACACCTTTCGTGGTCAAGGCGAGACTGATCATTTCAACTAAAGTCCTGTTTTAGAAATAAGGTAAATGCGCTGATACCAATTTCAAAAGCCAGTAGCTGCCGGATTAGATAGATGTAACATCGATAACTAAATCGCCCGAGCCACTCGAATCGGCTGATCATAATCGATTATATTCAATAAATGTAGCCGCTATATTGAGATAATATATCTGTAAAAATTTTTTCAAGCGTTCTAAATGCCGATGTTATCGAATTTTTTCTTAGATTTAAGTGATTCATAATACATCACTCGGTGATACATTCTTATACCCTAACCCCATAGATCAAAAGAAGCACCTTAGTGCCCATGTCTACCTAGATCTAGACTAGACTTTAATTTTCTCGTTTAGGTTGGGATATTCTTTCCCTTGATAGACGTTGGTTATGTTGTTGGTTGATTATGGACTTTAAAATTCTATAGTTTAAATTATAAATGGTAGTACCAGAGATCAACGATCTTGAACGGCCATGGTTCAATGGTTCCCACCGCCTCTGATGTTTCTGTATTCTAGGGTCATGATCGTTCTGCTCGTCTCATGTGTTTATTGAGGGAGATACTGCAGCATACCGGTTAGGTTTATGGATCTGACTCAGATTGCCAAGAATGATGATCTTATAGCTCGAGCGTTGATAGGCCGGCTATATGACGTAAACCTATAGGTCAATGATCAAGATTTCAAGATAAATCCCTCTGCGATATGGTGAATTTGGGCTAATGGATGGTTGGTAGTAATGGTATCGATAGGGAGGAGCCCTTAAACTGTAATTTTTTTCTTTTTTCTATAAACAATCTAGGCTGGTCTAAGAAAAAAGCTGCTTAACTCTGAGCAAGAAAGGGAGATGGTTGGAGCTAGGACTCGCGGTGAGTTCCCAAGTCAGCTTGGTATCTCCTAAGGAAGAACAGATATTTCGCGCGGCGAGTACAGTGCGGTATGAGAGAGCCCTCGCGTGTAGCATCAGGGGATAGGTAGCAGAGCTCATGGTTTCGGCTCTACTTCTACGGAGACCATGTATATCTCTCACCCTGTGATAGACTTCGAACGTTAGCATCTTTCTAGGTGATTCGTTGCTTTAATTCTTCAGTAATATTGATTGGGGCGGTCATATCAGAGAGGTCCATAGAAGGGGTGGTGGTGATGGTGGTGGTGATGGTGGTGGTGGTAGTGGTGGTAGGATGTTGGGCGGTGGTGTATTGTGTAGATGTTCTCGTCAAAGTAGAAGAAGACCAAAGGACGGGAGGAGGGTAACTACATGTATGTACATGGAGATGTAGGTACTTCATGTACAGAGTCTGGTATGTAAAAGTACATTTACCTGGAATTATTGTAAGTGTCACGTGGGAATTACACGTGACCCACTGTCCAATTGGCTGTAAGCTCCATCTTCCCCTCCCAAATATGCAAATCAGGTTAAAACAGCAACGAAGGTCACACAATCATGCGTTGAGAGGCTGTGGGCTAGTGGTTGTGGGGGATGGATATGGGGTGGTCGTGGAGGAGAGGTTCCCCAGCCGCGCATGGGGGTGGACTAACTTTTTTTTTCTTCGGGAATATCTACATGTATCTTCTTCCTTCATGAGTTTCTTGATCTGTGCTTACAGCAAAAAATCCCCTCAAGGGCCAATATAGGACTACCGGACCACGTAAGACCCACATTTGCAATAATTCTACCAGACTCTCTCTGTATGTAGTAAGCTCACTCTTGTCCCTGAATATGTTTATGTCAGTCCAAGAAGGGGGTATCCAACGGCCGTCTTGTTTCCTAGCTGTAGACTAAAGGTTTGAGTCAATCCGGCCCATCAATAGCGCTAAAACTCCTCAACTACTAACAAAGTATTTAGTCTCCTTCAACGGACGATTGTTTGCCCACTCATCCACACCGGGATCGACAGCGAGATCCGAACATCCGCTGTGATACCCTTAAACAAGGGTAACCTCCCCGCGCAAAGCTAACTGCGGCTACACCGCTATAGTCCCTTGTATTTGATTATCAGATGGAGCCTATATCATCGTAGGTGTCCATCTCCTAGTACCTCATGATGGAACCTTGGTGAACATGGGTAGGACTAAGATCAGGGCATATGTAATATTCAGCATTGATAGATCTCTAACATTTATAGCTATTATATGAGCCAACGGAGTGCGAAAAATCCTTTAGGAGCGACTATTCTGTTGGGAAAACTGCTACGAATGATCATGTGGGGCCGGGACAATCAAGAACTAATTTCCAACGGGAAGGACTTTGTTATATGATATTAAGAAGGAAAGGGAAAGAATTTTGAAATATGAGCCTAGCTTACAGGCTTGTGTCATTAGAGCGTATTGGCCAACAACTTCTGAGTTTAAATATTTAGTTCTTGGCGACTGGTTTTTGGTGCGGATATCCCGCCAAGAGCTCAAAATTTGAACTCAAAATTTGAAAATATGAGTATGGCCAACACGCTCTATTCCATTGTTATCTGACTACATGTTTTGGCAAATCCTGGGTAACCGAGTGATATTATATGAGTGACGGTTTGCCGGGGCTCCTGACCAGGATAAATCTGTCCGTGGGATTTTGCGAGTAGGCCCAAGGCTAGAAAAACAATCTATAATTGAATATATATAAACTACTGTTACAATCTGACCATTTTAGGTAGACCCGGGGAGGTGGGGGAGCTTAATACAATAAAAGGACTCCTAGGTTCCCACTCTCTTCCCTCATCGACAACATAGATCTGAAAGGAAATCAGGAGAATATAATATAATAAGAAATAAGAAATAAGAAATAAGCCCGCCCCGAACATCATATTACACTCATAAACAAAGAAAGCGAGGTAGAAAGAAAGAAAACAGAACAGAACAAGACAGTATATACACCCCCAATTCGCTAACTCCTCAAAAAAGAGGTAGCTCACAACTAGAGCCTCCTCCTTTAGTGTCGTTCCTTCTCTTCTGTCCTCGCAAACCTACATGTATCTACTAACTACTTTCGCCCTCCTGCAAGTATAAGAACCAAACACCAGCACAGCTCAAACAAAACAAAAATAAGATCAGCCACTAATTTCTGCAACTATCCTCCTACTCATATGATTACTTTCGCCCCTTTGTGCCACTTCCTTCTCCATCACTTTCATCACTTCCCACACTGTACCTCGAATGCCTCGCTGCGCCTCCGATTTCGGGATCTCTCTCAAACATCGGTGTTTCAACCGTAAGGTCTTTCAGTTCATCTTCATCAAAGCTCTCCTCACTCCTCATGTTTCTTCTCTTCATACCAATACCAACGCCCCTATATGCGCCCTTTCCATCATTTCTGGAATTCCTGTAGCTGCGTCTTTGGCGGTATACAAAGATACCCCAAATGATGGCGGCAATGGCAACGAACACAAGAGCAATCTCACCCGAGCGGTAATATGCGTCCCAGCGTGCCTTATCAACCTTCGACTTCTCCTTCTCAATAGCGGTGGTGGAGTTGGGGGTACCGCCAACAGATGTGACTGGGCCTTTCTCACCACCGATGATAGAATCTGTAGGAATACCGCCGATTTTCCCGATATCAACACCCATGAAACGATCGAGCATATCGCGTGTGCGGCGAGGGAAATCGAAGGGAACCATGTGTGATGAATTGTAAAAGAGAACGTATGTAAGGTTGCGTGCACTTTGATAGTATCCGGCCGGTTCACCTTCGAAAACCCAGTCTTGCCGGGGGGCCCATGTTCCAGGGGCATCGAGTTCAAATCCTTTCCCTCCATTGAATTCCATGGAATGAATCAATTCCTCAGTGCCTATGTGGTTGCAAATCAAATCCTTGTCGCCAGAGAAGAGTAACACAGGCATATTTTCTAGCAAATTTGGCATGAGCCCGATTGCAGGTTTGGAGTTTTTCGCGCGGAAAGCAGAACTAACGCCACCAGCGCACTCAGTCCAACCGGATTTCTTATCTGGGCTAACATGCAGAGCCTTTACGACTTCAGGCTTCCTCAGATATGGAGTCAAGTCTTTCAAATCTGGGGGCCAGTTCATTCCGCAAGAGGGGTAGGTGTCGTCAAGCCGAACATCGTACATATTTATGCATCTTTCCTTTCCATTCTTCATCTTTTTTGTCTTCTCGAGAAGATCAGTGAGGATTCTCTCACAGATAGGGACGTCAACATGATTAGCCCCCTTTTCGGAAAGTGTCTTTGCGCAGATTGAAGCTTGTTTCTCCAGCGAGTTTGCAACATCGGTACCAGCTTCAATGATCCCTTCCTTGTATGCAAATGTTAGATAGGAGAGGTATTGTGGGGCAGGGTCAATCCAGCCGTTGCCAATGAGAAGACCCTCAATTTTCCATTTTGTAGCTGAGGTGGATTTAGCATTTCGGTCAAGAATTGCCTGAGCAATGTAAGGGATATGCTGCCCGGCGTACGATTCTCCAGCTATGTAGATCTAAATTCTTCATAAGCTCCAGTCTAGTTTTAGGCTCGGTGTAGAGTTCATCAGCTTACATCATCAGCTTCATACTCTGGAAATAATGCGAACCATTTCTCCAAAAATATGATAAAATGATCTGCCATCTACAAACAAATTAGCTCTGATTATCTCACTGCCAAAGTAATAATCGTCCGTACCTGATTCAACTCCGTCAGATAATGGTTGCTGTCGACAAAGCTAAAACCAGTTCCAACAGGCTGATCCACAAACAGCAGATTGGCAAATTCATGCCAGCTCCCGGGATTTTCTTCGAGCGTCTGATCTTCCTTCACTCTATAGGGACCAATCTCCATCAAGGTTCCATCCATACTACTACATCCCGGGCCTCCGTTGAGCCATATTACCGTACGCTGCCGGTTAGCGATATGTTTGTTTTGGAAATGCCAGAAGAAGAGGTTCCCGTTCGTGGCGCTGTCGACTTCGATGTGTCTAATCCGTGGTTATTAGAACTAAGTAGTTGACGATGATGGAGGAAACACGGGATGGCAGGGGATAAAGGGGAGCATCAACATACCCAGCATGCATCTTGATCAGAGGCCCCTCCGGCTGCCCGGGAAGGGACTTCACGAAATATTGCGCAGAAGAAGTGGGCGCATCTGTAGGAGCTGCAAAAACCCCTCCTATAGCTGATAACGTAATAGCTCCGAAGAGGAGTGATGACGCTGTTAAGCGCATCTTGACTGACTGGCTCGCAATGTGCTTAGACAAGGGATGAAAGAGATGTTGCTGTAATGGTGGAAAGGTCTGTAGGGTAGTAATTTGGAAGTATATCAATCTGATCCAGCCCGATGATGAAGATCAGAGAATATCGTGGGGGGAAGGAATGACTGAAGTGGGGGAAAGTTTGGATGGGTCGTCGTCAGCTTTGGTTTACCGACCCTGGACCTTTAAGATGATGTTTGAACCTCGAGAAAAGCGTTCGTGGCCTGGACCGGAGTCTTGGCGCGTTTGGGCGGTGTTAATTCACTACCCCTGGGCCCCAACGTTGCGTTTATGGAATCTCTTCTTTGCAGACTGTATTCCTCACGGCCCGATAATCTTATGCGCATGTCGATGTACCCTACATGTATTTAGTTCGAATCCTCCAATCACCAAAGGATATCTGATCCACTTTGCTACTGCGCCTTTCAGCTAGAATTACTCCGTGCCACCTTGGGACTAGCAGTATGTGATGATCCCGGTGTGGCGTCTATATCAGTCCTACTATTGAATAGAAAGTAAAGTAGATAGCAGCTATAAAGTATTTGTTTCATTCGAAACTTTTAGGCAGGAACTACATGTACATACATGTTGAACGATCCCCTAACTGCAATGCATAATGTTTCATTAAGATTGTATGAAGTATCTACAAGTACATGTAAGTACATGTACATTTATGTATGTACTTGTAAGCAACCCGCACGTTGCCTGCTGCCATGTAACCGTAACATAAAACAGACAAAAGACAGGCCGTACATGTTTCGAGTGGCCATTAAATATATATATATATATATATAATTAGAAACAGTGTAGAATTCCTGCAGGACTTCTTGTGTACCGGGGTGGAAAGGATGCAATACATGTATTTAGCAACACACAAGTACTTAACCTACTCTACATGTCTTGTAGGTATGGATGAATATCATTGTATAAGGTGAGTGCGGGAAGAAAATAAGACTGTAGAAGCGAACGGCCATTGATATCCTTATGTCTAGCTAAATAAGCAATACATAAATGTCAAATCAATATCATATCCCCATCCTCGACACACTGGGGGAATGTCTCGAACTCAAACAAAGTTTCAGGCTCATAATCGTCAGAAGAAGAGTGATCATTTTTGTTTGCAAAGTGTTTCAAGTCCTTAGGCGGGCCTCCGGGCGCCCCGAACAACGACGAGTCACCTTCGTCTTCCCAAACAAATAAACTGTCGCTGCCGCCTCCCTCGCCGCATTCGCCTTCTTCGTCCCATGCAAAAAGGCTATTTTCGTCCGTAGAGACTTCATCAAAAAACAACTCCTCCTTTTTGTCTTCTCCCTCAAAATCTTTCTCATAAAGCAATAAAATGTCCCGCCTCTCTTCCTCACCCGCAGACCTCTCGGTTGTCAATTCTCCTTTGACAGCCATCAAGCTTTTCAAAGTATCTCTTGTCCTTCCTTTGCTCTCCCCCGAAATTCTCAATAAACACCCCCAGATTTTACTTTCCATTCCGCCATTAACCATCATTCTTTCGATGGATCTCTCCAACGTTTTATCCTGACTTTTTTCACCAACATTTATAATTGCATCGCTAATGGCAGCAATGTACTCGGATTTCTGGCTAACACTTTCTAAGTATCCAATTTTTCCTAAAATCGGTGCTAGCTGTGCTATTTTATTGTTCCAGAGACCGCGAATAGCCTCATCAATATAGGGCATTAGTTCTGTAGCGCGCGGGGGCGTTTCATAGGAACAGTGAGGTCCATTTAAACTGAAGAGGAAGTCGAGAGTTATATCTGAAAGGAAGGCAGTGGGTAGAATTTTCGGTATAAGAAGTTCGGTAGCTGCTGATAACTGAGATGTCCGGACTAGTACAACTGCAGGAAGCCTTAGAATAGAATAGTAATCTTCTCAACGGGGTTTGGGCCTTACTTATCACATCTGGCCCCTCACCATCACTTTTCTCACTTGAATCAATCCCGATTTGCACCCGCTCTGGAACCTTCAGCGATGCTGAAAACAGTAGTTGAGTCCACATCTCGGCCCTTGATATCCATCTCCCCAATTCCTCTACCAAAACCTCATCCATATGCTGTCCGTTCCATCGAAACTCGATTCTCAACTTGAGAACATATTCAGCGCTTGAAGCAAAAAGGAAATTAGGGAGACATACACAGAACCCTGATCCCCGAACGATTTCCAATTCCCTCCATTTCAAATCCACCAACCAGCTCGGATCAGGGAGACGAAGGTGAATGGAAGATGAGAATTTTAAGTTAAATTCGCTGGCACTGCCGCCTAACAGGAGCGAGGGAACATCGATAGATAACGAGGCGGGTGTCATTTTCAGAGATGAAAATATGAAGTGGTTCCTAAATCTTGTGGTAAAGACAGTAATTTCTCAAGGCATTGATAAATTGAGCCGAAATTAAGATTTCAGACACGTATCGCTTGATCGACCACCACAACTCTAAGATGTTCAATACTTGTAACCACCACCCAAATCGTACTACTGCATGGTAAAAGGCCAATAGAAACAATCAACTCTATCATAAATACCACCGGCGCAAAAGGTGAGAAGGGTATGTACTCTAAAAAAGTTTGTTCGTACGATCCTATTGGCTACATAGCCATTAAATGAAACTTTCCAACGACAGAAAATCCCCCGCACGCCTGATCTAGCTCTAACTGAGTGACCTTGCATGACCAGTCATAGCAGGCTTCTGGAAACACTCGTTTACAATACCTCCGCAATATGCAGGTAAAATCGGCCCCAATGTTTTAGACCAGTCCGAGAAAAAAGAATGTTTTTGGGATCCCATTTGGCCTTAGTATTAGAAATCCCGACTCCCAGGAACCTCACACACCCCGCACCTCCAAGTCTGAATTGGCAGCTCCCTCCCCCGCCCTCAACTCCGATAAAGCTTGGCTCTCGCGTAGTGGAGTACATGTATCTACATGTAGTGAGTGACCTGGCCCACTACATGTATTTATATATCCAGTTAGTCCCATACCTCTAAAGACCTTTAGCATGTTCACCACTAAAAAAGCAATTATGTCCTCCAAATTCCCCGCCTTTTACCTCCTCAAGAACACTCCAGGTCATCTATCAATCCCTTCAATTGGCTTCGGTACCTTCGATCCGGGACTCTTCATCAATCCTACCGAGTCGAAAGATCCGGTGAGAGTTGCGACACTGGAGGCACTGGAGGCCGGGTATCGTCATATAGATACTGCATTCTCGTATGGGAGTGAAAAAGAAGTGGGGGAAGCAATTTCTCAGTGGATCGCGGAGGGCAAGGGTAAAAGAGAGGATCTATGGGTTACCAGCAAATTGTATGTTGTTTGCATGGGGTGATACCAGGATGAATGCTGATTGGCGGTGTTTGGAATCATTTAGATATAACACCTTTCATAAGCCGGAGGATGTTAAAGTTGGGATCGAGATCAGTTTGAAAGACTTGCGTCTTGATTACGGTTAGGACTGCACTTCAATATATGTACGAATTCAACTGACGCATGGGTCATGTAGTTGATTTGTATCTTATGCACTGTATGATGCCATACTTACCAAAAAGGTCCAATATAGAGCTTACAAATGATAGTTCCAACTGCATATGTTCCGGGCGAAAATTATTCCACCAAGAAACGGCCCGATGGAGGTGTATGTCTCCCATTGATCGAAAAATGCACAATCATTTCTTCCGGAAATACATTAATGATATTGTAGCCTGAGGTAGATATTTCTGGATCTAGAGACTTCATATCTACCTGGCGCGCAATGGAAGACCTTGTGGACACCGGCCACACAAAATCAATCGGGATTTCCAACTTCTCTCTCCTCAAAACTAAGCGTCTTCTCTCATCAAACCCGCGCATCCTCCCCGCAATAAACCAGATTGAACTACACCCATACCTACCCCAACATGATCTGATCGCCTTTCTCACCGCACATGGTATTCACGTCACTGCGCACTCACCCCTCGGCGGGCGCCCAGTCCCGGCAGTAGCTTTAAATGCCCACTTGTCGGGCCCGCTGACCGATCCTACGATCCTGAATATTGCGGGTAAATATGACAAATCTCCAGCGCAGGTCTTGCTGTCATGGGGTGTGCAGAGAGGAACTAGTGTTGTCCCGAAATCTGCCACGAGGGAGCGAATCAGGGAGAACAGGGAGCTGTTTGTTTTAGATGAAGATGACATGGTGAGGATAAATGAGATTTGGAAAAGCCTACCAGAGTTCAGAGAGGGAAAACGCGGGAGAAGGGCGAATGATCCGACTGTTCATACAGGTTTTGATATCTACTCCGAAGAGAGGGAAGAGCCCTAAGTTGAATTTGGGCCTATTAGTCGAGGCGGTGAGCATGCACTCTTTCCCGAAAGTTTTCAGGCCTATTCATTTCTCGGAAGGTCGTAGTTCCAGAAGAATGAGATAAACCATAGAGTCTTAAGACTAAAAAAAGGAAAATTAGAGTCTTCCTCGTTAGTGTAATAACCCTACTATTTCTACTCCATAAACGGAAATCTTGTAAACCTGCATACGCAGCTTCCCAGCTAGCGTCAATGCTACCCAATAAAAAATGCTCCCAAAAACGTTAATCCCTGCAATTAGATATTTCGACAGAACCCACCATGATGGCGTCTTCGGAGTCAACATAAAATACTGACACGAAGTCCTACGATCGCAATGAACAGATGTATGTACCTCCACAACTGGATATATAATTCTCCCCCCCCCCCCATGTAGATTATAACCAAAATCGTACCGAATCCATCATAAGCCTAATGTAGAGATCGGACAGCGGAGGAAGGACCTTCTACGTTTGAGATGAGATACCATTTACAATCTCGATTCAAGCTCTGATCAGATAGATCAGTTATCACAGCTTGGCACCGGTTGTGTGAGGCACGATACATGCTCTAGCGAGGGATGTTGGATGTGGGAAGGTGCAAATGTGGGTCAGCGTGGGGGGGGAGGGGAGTTGTGAAAAGAATATTAGGCACGAGAGTAACATTATTTTCTCTCCTTCTTTCCTTCTTTCTTTCCTTCTTTTTCGAAAAAATAACTTTACTCTTGCGTTACAATTCTGGAAACAATCTTCGCAACGTCGTTTTCCCATATCCAAAAGCCATGTCTGCTCCCGGCAGTGGTCTTCAGGACCTAAATGCCCTACCATTATCATCCACCGATATCGATGATACTGATGTTCCTTTCAACCCGGATGACCTGGCACTATTTACAAACACACGGTTTTTTGATTTCGATATTGGTCCTGACGAAAGGCGCAACCAGGATAGGGAGGGTGGAGAGGCTGGAAGGACGGATTTGATTGATCCGGAGCTTAAGAATGGGGGTATGGATTTTCTTAATGGTAAGAGATATGTTCCTATTTTACTTGTGAGAGCGAGGTTATCGTTGTGCTTGTTTGGTCCCCAGCACTTCGGGAGCCGTTTTCGACCCTCATGTCCCTCTCCCAAATATGCAGGAAGTAGTGGGTGAGCACACCCTCATCCCGAGCAGTAAAAAGAAAAAAGAAAGAAAGAAAGAAAACCCACCACCCTTTGGCTCTGCACGCGGCTTTTCCTGCACGAATCATCACATCTACTCGGCTTTGATACTTACCAATTAAGCATGAAACTCCCCGTACCCCATACCCATGGCTTTTCTGGCGAGCACCTCCTTACAAAGAAGGAGGAGCTCAGACTCGTTACCGGCTCTTTTTTTTTTGATTGCCTCATAATAATCAATATACTTATCTATCTCCATGTATTTTGTATTTTACCTACCGGGGTACTTACATCAGCAAGCACAGGCTCTGGCGTACCTATGTCAATTATTTATGTAGATCTTGACAGCTAACCACACACCTCTCTCGATATGTAGAATTTGATCCCTACGGTTATGATACGTACCCCTTTGGATCTACCCAACCCACTCCATCCTCTCCAAGTGTCGATAGAAGCTTTACGCCATCCATGGTCTCTCCCACCACCCGCCATCCTACTACCCAACCATTAGCCCCAGCCCCTTCAGCTCCTCCTGCACCACTATCAGAGGCATCATCTCCTGGGCAGTCGCCTTATCCGCCCCGCAATAACATGCGAGCCCGAAAAGCGTCGACAGCGAGCTCCTCTGATCATATTCGATCCCCATCCGCCGAACGGTTCGGGGATGAGCCTTTATCTCGGTCGAGCGCGGCAGTGGATGAAGATAAACGTCGGCGAAACACCGCAGCGTCAGCTAGGTTCCGAGTCAAAAAAAAGGAAAAGGAAGCACAACTGGCAAAGGATGCAAAGGATGCTGCAGAGAAGGTTAAATTGATGGAAGCACGGATTAAGAAGCTGGAGGAGCAAAATGAGTGGCTGAAGAGCCTGTTGTTGGAGAAGAAGAGGGCGGTGCCTGCCGTGACAAAGGATGGTGGTGATGGTGGAAACAAATCCTCTAAGAATGATAAGGGTGGAGCGTTGGAATAGTGGCTAGCTTTTAGTTATTTCCTTTTTCTCTATAGGAATTTCATGGTTTTGTTTCCTTTTTTGAGAGTATGCTGTAACTCAAGTTCAATGTTTTTAGCGGGATAAATAGTTGCTATAAGCTTTGTTTGTATCCCTTTATTTGATTATGAGCTTAAGTTTATCTGTATTGTTGTTTTGTTATGGTCAATACTCAACACTTCCGCCCTTTTCTACAATTACAAGCTTGAAGGGGCCCACTAACCATCCACATATTCCTCCGCAACCGAAAACACACCGGAAGCATAATCACCCGAAGCTATAGAGAAAAATCATGATATATCCCAATTGTTTCACCGTAGCGCGGAGAGCTCATAGTTACCTCCGATTGCGCCATCACCCCAAGTTCTTGCGAATTTGGTTAAACGGTTATGCAAGCTCATGTACCCTCATGTCGGTGGGGGTGGCAGTAAATTTCGATTGGCTTGGCCGAGGCTCGTTGCGACCTGTTACTCGAAGCTTGTTTCTGCATGCGGGTGGTATTGGAGTGACAGGGGTCCGTCAGGTAGCCATGAGTAAACCAGGATGGGTGGTGAGTGTTGATAAAGCTTTGCGATTGATGCTGCGTAGATTATTACAGACGCCCAGGCTAGTTGTTTTAATGGTGAGCCTGTTGTGCATACGGGATAAATTAATTACTACGTTTATCGATCTGTTTTTTTTTTGAAAACAGAATCTGAATCATGTAGCTTCGCTCCTAGATGAATTTGAAATTTCGGTCTCATTGGGCGTATACCTGCCCCTATATCCTACATATTTCAACTCGGCGGCCGTTGAGTCGAGAGGATGTGAAATAATATAGTACAAAGGCTGATGTACTATTCTCCTCGTCTCAAGGGTGAGGGATTGGAGTTTCCGAGCATATCAGAAGGCCAATAATTAATAAGCTCCAACACGCACAACCTCTATATATCGGAAGGGAAAGAGCTGTGTTGTTTGGTCCGGTACCGAACGGAAGCCATGCATGTTGTAGGTGATAGTCATTAAGCGTGATGACGAGTAGGAATGAATAGGGAGTTCAACTGTGGGAAACACTCGGGATGTTATCCGCAGTGCGCTCGTCTGAATGACTTGTTGGTTTTCTCGCGCAGTCTCTAAATTACCAGGCACCGGAGTGGTTAGCTAAGGTAGAAATGTAAAAAGACCTAACCACCACCTTCACATCTCACCAGTGAGAGAAACCTGGGGTAGGGTCGGATACTATCGGTGGGCTCTTCAACCCTGTAGCCTACGGGGGGGCTGGGGAGGGACTCGCCTCCCTTGAAAATATTGTGGGTGGTGTATTTTTATGTTTTGGTGCAGCAAGCGCAATCGCGCCTGGTTAGCCGCAGACGTAATATGGGAGGCTGTTGAGATATTAGCTGTATACATGTAGCAGCGGGGTAAATTCTTCATGTCATATCGGAATAACAATAATACCGGAGGAAGTGTAGTAGTCCTTAAGCTTATATATAACAGTATTTGCCTTGGCAAAGAACCGGTAATGACATAAGATGATGGTGGTCTGGGCCTGGCCACAATTATTAATGCTACAGTCAGGTCATATTTTCTCAACAATAGGACTTTGTTAACGTAACTGACCTGAGTACATGAGAGATTCCTTGTATACCCACGCCCATAAGACAGTCACACTTGTGTGTACCGAGAATATAGTCCAGACACATGAGTTGCGCCTCGGAAGCAACGAAGATTCTAGGCGTGCGAGTGATTTTCTATGACCAAGAAAACCTTTTTTCTTTTACCCATAATTAGTTCGAAAAAAGCAAAAGATGCTAACAGATCTTACTATCTCCATTATCAAATAATCGACCGCCCATACAAATTCCGACAGCTTAAGGATAACAATATGACCAGGCAAGCTATGCTGCGGCGTACTTGCAGTACTGCATAGTATACTAGTACTACTACACGTACCCTGGATTCTTCCTCACCAACACATCGGCCTTGTTCTTAAACCTTTGCAATATGGTCTTCCCTCTTTCCCCATATAAACACGGATTTCTCAACTAAAGGCCCCGTCTGCTACCGGGAGCTCTACTTCCTATATTCTCATGTATCAGCGCCAGAAGCCCCACCCCTCGGAGGGTGTAGATACCTAATCTATCGTTACTTTGCCTACAGGGCTAAACCACTCCGCGCTGGAGGGACCCTGCGGGGGGACCAGCCACTGTGATGTACTTTGGCGGGGGCCTTGGTAGAAAAGTATGTATCCCCTTCGAGTAGATACCTCTAATGACCAGATTTGGATAGGGAGACTACCTAAATAGAATTGAGCTTTCTTAAATCCCCACTTTAATATGTAAGCGGTTCCCAAGGACTATGCCAGCAGTACTCGACAAGTTTAGAGTCAAGTCGATATGCAGGTCTCTGAGAGTCTTTAACTTAAAGTTAGTGGGTGCGAAAACCCCCAGGGCTCTTCTATCGCGCCCTAGCTGCTCGGAAGTAAGGCCAAGCTCATTTCGAGGAGCAAGCTCAGCCTTGATCTTGGAATTCAACTTGACTACCCACGTTACGGCATTCATGATCCCGCATATTGTTTTCTGGATACAAGTCGGTATGCGCAATTCATGCAGAGGTTTTGGCTTCTTGAAATTCAATAAACGACTATATATAAAAGAATCAATTCCCCCAGCTCCAGAACAATCATTTTGAGTGCGTTAACAGTATTAGCCTTTAGCTCGCATTATAAACCCCATTAGACTAAAGAGTTACAACTTCCCAAAAGATGGATAACAACACGAACGCAAGCGGCAGCAGCAGTGGAACTAGAAATACAGAACAGCCCGCCCAGAACAACCCATCAAGCTCCAGCCCACCAGCCGTGACTAACCCTACCGGCGGAAACTTTCTAGATGAGCTCCTTTCGTATACCCCCGGCATCAACGAACTACCTCCTATCACCCCTCCTTCATCCGGGTCCGGGGAGTCGGACAGCGATGTCCCCGAGAACCTCCTCTGCAGCATTTGCAACCGCCGCGAGAACTCAGTTCTGTTCGTGGTATGCGGGCACCGCGCTTGCACCAGCTGCACAAAGCGGCTATGGAACTCCATGAGGAACCAGCCGGGCAAGCCCCGCGACCCATGGCCGATTTCCTTCCCTTGCCCGTTCTGTAGGGGCGTGGTGGTGAGTGTTAGGGATGACTCGCGGGCTGACAAGCAGACAGGTGCTCGGCGGGCGGGTGGTGCGGGGGGGGGCGAGCAGGGAATGCTGGTCGCGGAATGGATCTTGCTGGTCTCGGATAAGGCGAAGGAAAGATTGGAGGCCGAGATGAAGGGTGAGGCTCCGTTTACTGACGAGGACTTTATGTAGTGCGTGATGCCAGATCGTATATGGGCTCGGAGTACAGTATGGCAGAGGTTAGATGTCGGGCCGGGTGTGATGTTTGGAATTTGGTTTGGGCGAAAATAGATTAGGACCGTGAAATTGACTCCAAAATATCTTTGCATTTACAACTGAATTTTGTCTCAAACTGCTACAAGCTGAGAGACAAAGTCTTGATCCAGATGTGTCGTTACAAATGGGCAATATACGTAGATATATCCAGGCCGAGAAAGTGAGTGATATCCTGTGATTACAAATGCAGCCTAGCACATAGCTGCTGGACCAACAAGCAAAAACCCTCTTTTGCGGTTCTACATATGCGACTCTTAAACCACCCCCTCCAACCGTGCTAGTACATGAAGACTTCCTCCCTACCTTGCTGTCCTACGGCCCCAACAGTCTTTGTTAAATTCTTCCGTGATATGGACTGGTACTTAAGTAAGTCTAACCAGCGCCCGACTAGCTAGTATAGTACCGGGGGCAAGAAGCCATCCTCGTTACCAATATTGTTATTATTTGGAGTAGTGATTGTTGCTGTATACACGGCTGGAACAGTACGGACGGTGGGCTGGGACGTGTTGCTGTATCTATAGGTGTTGCGGGTGTTATGTAACCAGCCTAGGTAGGTAGCTGGCCATGTCAAACTACATGTACCGTTGGAGGTGTTTAACATGCGCGGCCGGGGAGTAATCCATTTAGTATAAACCACTCCTCCTAGGCCATTATACGGTAGGAGTTACTTTTCTTTTCGAGTCCGCATGGACAAGCTACATGTAGCGGCCACCGCCGTGATCATTGTCATGCACCAGCTGGTAGTAAGCAACGACCGTGAAACGTACCGCTGGTTGAAAGCCTCACTTGTACTTACAGGTGGCTCTCTGTCCACATTGGGAGCCCCTGCTGCGCGCTCACCACATGTCAGGGTTTGGTTCGGGGTGTGTATTCATGGGGTATCACTCGCACTTTGGCCGGGCTTGATATTCACTCACACACGGGCTGTCCAGAGGGCGTGGTGGTTGTATGGGTTTTATGTTGTGTGTCTAGCGCTCGTGGGGAGTGCGGATATGGATACGTGAAGGCCTTTTTTTGCACAGACGGTTATATTGACGTCGAGCAGCGACTGGGGGTTACACATGCGGGCGGGGAGAAGAGAAGAGAGAGGAGCACAAAGCCAGCCACCAGAAGAAAAAAACAATAATAATAATAATAAAAAAAAAAAACGAGCCCGAAACCCCCCCGGCCAGCACGAGATCACACAATCTCGGCCACCCTCGCCTTCTTCTTCCTCTTGACGGTCCTGGCCGCGGCCGCGGCGCCCTCCCTCTCCCACTCCGGCTCCTTGGTGTCCCCGGCCTCCGCGGGCTCCTCCTGCTGGACCCTGGCCCTCAGGACCGTTCTGTCCCTCTCGCGCTCGGCCCTGCGGCGCTCCTCGATCCGGCGCAGGTTGGCCCTGCGGCGGGCGCCGGCGTCGAGCGCGCGGCGCCTGAGCTCGGCCACGTCGCGCTGCTGCTGGGCCATCGCGGCCTTGAGGCGCTGCAGCTTGGTCTCGTAGTGCGGGATCTGGGCGAGGGTGGGGGCGATGGCGGTGTAGCTGGGGAGGGTGGAGAGCGTGCTGCTTGTCAGGTGGAGGGAGGTTAGGAGGGCTGTTTGTTGGTGTCTGTGCGGGGTGGTTAGTGGGGTGTGTGGTGTGGAGGGGGGGGGGGAGGGGGGGTACTCGAGGTGTTGGAGCTGCTGGGTTAGGGTGTCGATGGCGGCGCGGGCTTGGGCGCTGAGGTGGTCGGCGTCCATTGTTGCTGTTATGCTGGTTGCGGGGTGGGGGGTTGGTGGGTGGAGGTGAGGTGATGACGGTGTAAAGTATAGGGACTCTGGATGCGGGCTGGCGAGTTCGCAATATCAGTCAATACTTACTTGTATGTAGATTAATTGAGAGTCTCTTTCTCACATGTTTGCATATGTCCTGTCACGCTGTGAACAGGAAACAAAAAGGCTCTGTCTGCTCTGTCTGTCTGTCTGTCTCTGTCTCTGTCTCTGTCTCTGTCTCAGTATTGCCCCACACCTGCCCGCGTGCAGAGAGAGCGACACACAGTTACATACAGTTACTTGCACACACAGTAACTTAGAGCACACACCCCTGTTTGTGTCGGCCACGGCAAGCGAGGCCGAGGGAGACTCCGAGAGAAGAGAGACAGCGGTTGCATGGAGCGTGTGGTGGATGGAAGGTAGAGACACGGAGCAGAGGCTGTGGGGAGTGTGCACATAGGCAGAGGAGTAGAGAGAGAGAGTGTATGCTTGTATCTACATATCTACTTGTTATCCATCTCATCCATCCCATCTCTCTCATCTCTCTCGTCCATCTCTCACTCTCACTCGCTCTCTCTCTCTCTCTCCACATCTCTACAGACAGAACTCAGACAGCACGTGTCACAATTGGCCCTGTGTGCCTGTCGTCTGTTTCATGATGCGATGGCTATGATGGATGATGGATACCTGGTAACTCACCCCCCGTCTCATGGCTGTGATCTGAGGCCATTCATCCATCCATCCATCTGATACCATGTAATCTATTGATTGCCATGTCCGTTTTATTGGTGACAAGGAGCTAGACAGAGTGGATCACTGGGGCCTCTCTCTCTCTACTTGTACCTTCCACTCCTCTCCTTCTTCCTCCTTCTCTTCCTCTCCCTCTCCCTCTCCCTCTTCTCGTTCCCCTTCTGCATACACCAGACATCATCATCATCATCATCATCATCATCATCATCATCATCATCACTGCTGCATCACGCAATACGTTCCACTACTGTGAATACCGAGGATAACTCACCTTCAGATCTAGACCTCGTCTCATCTCACCCATCTCACCCATCTCACCCATCTCATCCAACCCACACAACCCACACCAAAACTATGCTCCACAACCAGGACGGCACCCCCGGCCCCCCACCAGCCTGGAACCCACCCCCCCACCTCGAAGCCCGCTTCTCACGCAAACGCCGTCGCACCGGCACCCACTCCCCCTGCACCACCCCGCTGACGGCCTCCACCCTCGCCACCACGCGCCGCCAGCTCCTCCTCGACTCCCGAAAGTCGCTCCTGCGCCAGCGCGCCCAGCACGTCGAGCAGGTGCGCCGTGCCCGCGCCCACAGCCACGAGGCCGTCGGTGAGAGGCTCCTGGCGCTGCAGGCATCCCTCTCGCAGGCCCAGGACAGCCGCAACGCCATCCTCGCAAAGATTGCTGGGAGCTGCGCGAATGAGGTTGCAAAGGCGAAGCGTCTGGCCGGGGAGACGAGGGCCCGGAGGGAGCTGGAGGCCAGGGAGTTGAGGTCGGGGGTTGAGGTGAGGATGCTGGAGGCGGAGCGGAGACGCATGGAGGTGCTGAGGGAGAGGAGGGGCAGGAGGAGGGATAGGGGGAGTAGTAGTGGTGCTGGTGGTGTTGGGGGGAGAGCTGACGGGTGTAGCGATGAGGAGGCGGTCGAGAAGAAGAAAAAGTGCGTGGAGGAGGTGAGGGCGGAGGCGGCGAGGCGCATCCAGAGGGCCTGGAGGGGATATGGGAGGAAGGAGGTGGTCAAGAGGTTCGTGGAGCTGGGGCTCACGATCGAGAGCGTGAGGGATACCGGATTCGAGGAGATATCCAGGAGGTTCCAGGAGGAAGGGGTCCAGAAGGCGACTGAAAGGTTGTTGAAGCTGTGTGGGCTGTTGGGGAGCAGCTCTGCGGAGGCTGGAGAGGTCGACGTCGACGTCGAGGTGGCCTGCAGGACCTTTCTGAGTGCGTACCTGATTCTGGGCCACCCGGCGGAGGTCTTGAGCAACGACGGCGAGAACGAAAAGGTATGTTTGTTGGAGCTCCGGTGTGGTGGTGCATCATGGGTACTGACTCGGAGCTATTATGATAGGCGTTGATCACAAAGTCAAAGGATCTACTGATCGCCTTCGAGTCGTTCTTGTCGGCGCCGACATTCCCGCCGGCAAAGCATCTGGCCGAGACCTGGGAGTCGTTCAGCACGGCGTTCACATCCTGGAAGGCTCGTGACTCGGAGATCCTCATCAACACAATGGTCGCGCAGTACGCCGAGCTGGACCTGATCTGGCAAAAGGTCAAGGACGACACCGAAGAGCACGTCGCGGCCGACTTCAAGGAGGGCATCCGGGAGAACCAGCTGATCCTGCTTGTGCGCATCCGCCGACTCGCAGGGGAGAAGACGAGAGGCCTCATCAGACAGGCCGTCAAGGAGGCCCGGAGGACCCGGCTGCCAAAGAAGGAGAAGGGCGATACGAGGCCAAGGGAGACCCCGAGCTCGTCGGAGAGCAATACTGTCTCGGCCGCCGTTACGGCAGACTCGACGGTCGCCATTAATACTCCTGCATCGCCCAGCACCGACCAGGCTGCGGTTCCCATAGCTGTTCCGCCCACTGCAGCTACCGCCGACGCCGGCACCGAACCCGCTCATGACGCCTTTTCCCAGTTCTCCACCACCGGCGCCCTCAGCAACCGCCAGATCGTGCACGAGCTCGCCCTCAACAGGGACTTTAAGCTGACGCAGCGGACCAAGCCGCCGCTCGAGCAGCTGGTCGAGCGCGAGGCCAAACGCGCCTTCTGGGACCTAATGCGCGCCGACATTGCCCGCGGAGAGCTCGCGAAATGGATCCCGTCCATGGCGCTCTCGGTCAAGACCAAGCTCCTGCATCTTCTCGACCCCGCCGGGTCCCTCCACCGCCTCATCACCGACGCGATCGACATTGACCTCATCGCCCAGCAGTGCCGTGCAGGCTCATACGACCACGACCGCTTCTTTGCCTTTGTCCTCGACCTGCTGCCAAAGATCTGCTCGCCGGCCCGCGACGCCGACGTCCAGGCACTCGTCGCCCACACGGGGGACTACATTGAGCGCCTCCAGCGCCTCTTTGATGTCCTCGAGCTCCTCCAGCTAGACCACGCCAACTTCCTCCTTCTCATGTCTGCCCAATACGTCATCCCCGAGTCGTCCGCTTACGAGCGCCGCCTCTTCGCCGCCGACCTATCCGCCGGCCGAACAACGCTCACGCGCACAACGTCCTGGCTGCGCAGCGCCAAGGCCGCAAAGCTCGCCGCCGCTGCCACTGCCACCGAGGGCGGAGGATCCCGCCCAACGCCGCTCCAGATTTACAACCACGCCTTCACGGACCTGTTTGCGACGCTGGACACCGCGCCGCTGACGGCCGCTACGGCGCCCGAGACGCTCCACCTCGACATTGACCGGCTGAACGGGTTCCGCGCGGCGTTCAGGGCCACGGTGCTGGGCGCGGCCGTCACAATGACGACCAAGAACCTGCTTCGGCGCGATGTGCGCAGCGCCTGGAAGGCGCTCAAGGAGCGAGTTTCGGCGCTGCCCGCCGAGCGCGAGCTCGCCACGGGCATCGTGGCCTTCCTAGAGGAAACGACGGCGACGCCTAGGGGCGTGCTGACGCACGTGGGCGGCGCCGTGGGCCGCATTGTCGAGCGCGGGGACCAGGACCCTGTGGTGCGCGTTGTCAAGGCCCGGCTGAGGGGGTTCGTGGAGGTGCGGTTGGGGGCCGAGGGGAGCAGGGAGAGGGTTGCACTCGCGACGGGGGGCGGGGAGACGTTGGCGGGCTTTGGGATGGCGGAGTGGTTGCCCGAGGTGGCGGGGCTGGTGGATGGGGTTGTGGCGTGCGGCGGGTGTAATAGGGATGTGTATAGGGAGTGGTATGATGCCATTTTGAGGGAGTAGGTGGTTCCCTTTTCCCCCCCTCTTGTATGCTGTATTCTGTTGCTGTTTGTTTCTTTTGCTGTCTTTTGCTTTGTCTCGTTTTGTCTCGTTTTTGTCTGTATTGCGCCAGAGCTGGCGGGGGAGGGAGAGAAAGGGTAGATAGATAGATATCCGTAAAGTGGACCGGGAAACTTGCATCTCATTCTACTACTATTATTGTCTTGCTCTTCTACTCGGTTTCAGTGCATTGCATTATATTACATTACATTATTGGGTTTGGTTTGGTGAAGCTTTAATGGTGATGATGGTGGCCTGCTGTCAGCTCCTAGCTACTGTATTGACTAGATCCTTTCATCGTGTAACGTAGTGTTCTGGGCTCTTTTGCTAGATGTGGTTTTTTCTTTTTTTTTACTTTACATTTACATTACTGCCGCGAGTGAGAATACATGATCGCTAGTCTAGTCTAGTGTGTGGCTGGCTATGTTTAGCACGTGGGACGTATGTAATCCGGGTGCTGGCGGATGGGCGGGTGATCAGTGGTTGGTTGGTTGTGCTCTGTGGGCTTATTATCACTCGCTCACTCACTCTGTCACTCGCTCACTCACTCTGTCACTCGCTCACTCAGTGCGTGCTTACTGCGCTATCAACCATCTATGCATCGGGTCGGGTTGGGTGGGATGTGTGGTGTGGCATTACTGTATCGCCGCGTGGAACCATAGAGGTAGAAAGAGGTGTGTTTAGAATACATGTGACTTTCTAGAAGGCAGGGGAAAGGGGGGAAGAAAAAATTCGTTTCGTTGAAAGAGTATGCTGCTGTACATGAAGTCATTACCGAACAAAGATCAAAGAGGAGAAAAAAGAAAAAAAAAAAAAAAAAAAAGAAAACTATTTCGAGGTAGAGAAAGAAGAAAAGAAAAAGGGAATTGAGGAACGTGGAATCTAGCTCAGTTTTGTGCGAGCGCGGATACGCTTGAGGGCGAGGTACGCCATGGTTTTATCGACAATCAGGACTGTGGGGGGAGAGGGTTAGTAATGTGTTGTGTATGAAATGGGGGAATATTTGGGTGACTTACCAAAGATCATGATGAAGCAGACTGTGGGGATTGGCCATGGCCCGCCCCACATGAAATTGATGTAGCTATCGCTGTTGGCGGGGTGGAAGTACAGTCCCAGCATGGAGAAGAATACCACGCTCGCTATGAACCTCAAGCCGATGGAGACGTAGTCAAAGATGTCCATGTGTCTCCTGACAATGATCGCAAACACTCCATATAGAAGGAACACAACACCCAAAGCGATAAAAAAGTACTGGAACACGAGATCAAAGACCTTCAATATCGCGACCAACTGCAAAGTACTATCCGTCTCGGCCGGCGCCTTGATACCATAGTACTCGCCGAGACCCGTGTACATGGCAAAGAGAAGATCATGGAGATATGACTCGTATTTGACAGAGGGTCTGGGCGTTGTTTCCAGGGCTTCGATCATGGACTGGATCTTTGAGTAGTACTTCAGAACCGACTTGGAGCTACCGTCTTCATAGAGAATTTCGAAAGTCTCGCGGAAGATTTCGGGGACGGCAGCCTCGGCGCCGTTTTGCTCCAGCATAGTCACACTGCTGCCGATTGTGGTTGCAAGTAGGTTGAAGGACTGCATTGTTGTAAGTTGGCGCATACCCTCAACGACAAGAACGAGGGAAAGATGGAAGGGGAAGTGCAGCATGGCCCAGATTTGTTGTCGGATAGTACCATAGTGGATGTTGCGGGGGGTGTAGTCAAAGTAGAACATCCAGAAGAGATACTAGGGGTTGATTAGCCACGATAATCAAAAATAGCTGTGGAAAGCAAAGACTCACAATGACACAGATTGCAGCAGACACAACTCCAAAGGTCGATTTTGTCCATCCAAACCCTCTAACGACGGCGTTGATGGCCTTCAGCATGACAATGATACCCTCCCCGAGGATAATGAGTGTCAACAGCCCCATACGCTCCACCAAATGTGTCTTTTTGAAACTCATAGTCTTCCAAATGCTGGATGTTGCAATCAATGCCACAATCTCAAACGTGGCCATCACATACCAACCCAGGTACGTCCTCTTTCTGACGGCCGCCTCAAAGCCCCAATACATCTGCGTAGCTCACTGTTAGCGTTCGTCAAAATCATCACAAAATAAGAAAACAACTTACTCCCAAGTACACGGCAGCTGAAGCAAACATCACGCCCGCATGAATTCCAGCCGGTAGCACCGCGTTCTTCCTGTGACGCCCATACCACATGACCACGAGATATTGGATCCCAATTAGGACTCTCGAGAACATCAAGGTCAGTGTCATCACCCTCAGGGCCCTTACACTCTCTGTGTCGTCGGGACTAAAAGGGTCCCAGTCGGTAGAGACAGATGAGAAGGCAGCCATAACGGCAAAATGCATGGCTTTGCAGACACGCTCATAGACTGAGTCAACAGAGAAGCGGACATCTAGGAAAGTAACGTGCAGCCAGGTAAACCAAAGAATGATGAAGAACAGCATGTACGATGATAAATCTATCCTACAATTAGCATTATACGATGGCAGAAGAGCGGGAAAACATACTTCTCCATTCAGTAATATACTGGACGCCTGTGACCGTAGTCAAGTTGGCCACAAAAAAAAGATCATAGAAAAGCTCAATTGGGGTAGCCTCCTCGACTTCAATATGTTCTTCAAGGCTTTCCTGAGCTTCAGACCTAGTAACGTTTTGGAAATCTTCATGCCTTGGGGTTGGAGCATAGTCCGGCCCCTCAGCAGGGTGTCCAGAGTGATCATGCTTGCTAAAGGGATCGGCAATCCAGTAGAGGAGCTGCGACTCTCTCATGCGGATGATACCTCTAGATTTTTTTATTAGTTACTTCTGTGATGACTGAGATTGATTTGATAGGAAACGTACTCTTGACTTAATGGAGGCAGCATGATTCCAGCTTTTTCAGTGCCTAGGGCCGTCTAGCTTTAAATCCGTTTGATTCGTTAGGGGAACTTTCACAGAAGGAATCCCACAAAGAGATTTGATACTGTGAGGGGGCGAACTGCGGATTCTTTTCTATGATGTTGGTGAAGTGGAGTGGGGTTTGCCGGAGGGGGAGAAGGTTGGCGGGCTTATATATGCGCTAAGCTAAGCTTTCGGATGCACAACCACAACGCAACTTTTGCTGTGCTGAAACTCCACTAATCTTATTTGGGCTATACCGCTGTACCGCTCCTCTTCTCTTTTCCCTTCCCTGCTTCCTTCCCTGCTTGTAACTGATTCAAACGATACGACTCAGCCCTATTCACTTACTTTTAGCGTTTGAAAAATCGTATATACTAGTATTATAGATTCCCACGTGCACGTGTTGAGAGAAGTAGGTGATAGGGTGATAGGGTTACGAACGTGGGCTAAAGCTTGTTTTGAGGTTTCAGCCCCTTATGCTGGCATTTATAGAAATGCGTTACGGATGCTCATGTAAGGATTATACTATGTGTAAACTAAAATGTCCGGGGTCTATAAGCGGCGGTGGTGGTAGAGGTGGTGGTGGTGGTGGTGGTGGTGAGTATTCTATACCCTGTCCAGGGTCCTCTTTTTGTAAACGCCAGCACTGTGCATAGAGGCGAGCATTGGCAAACAAACACAAGCATTGGCGTATCGGCACTAAGTACATAGACTAGGCACATCATCCCGATACCTAGTCAAAATCCCTGCACTTACTACCTGTACGCCCACCGATCCAGAGTCGACCGTAAACCAACAACAAGTAAATAAACAAAGTAGAAGCTACGGGTATGAAAGAATGTATCAGATCCAGCACATGTGTGGTAAGTCCATTCATGTCCTCGTCCCAATCCCCGAACATACCTATTCATCCACCCAATACCTACTGCTCATGTCGCAAGGATAGAACCGGTAAGTACACTGCGGCAGAGCCGTTTGGATTTTCGATAGTTCCGACCACACCAGTTAGGCGCATACGTACTCTACAGTTTTCTAGACACAAAAAGTGCACTTTTGGGGCCAATGGAGTAAAGCACGTACTACATGTATGTACCAACCCCACGGTAACCATAGCAGACAAGCTTTTCGAGGAAGCGATGTGCTCACTTCAGCCCCACCGGCAGGTATGTGTTGGCAGGCACCGAGACGGTGTATATAGATGAGGGTTTTTTCTAATGGCATCTATGTCCATGACGATTCCTCTCATCTCCTACATATTGTAGTTCAGTAAATATATATAGCTTAAAGACACGTGCAGGGACATACGTCAGGGGCATTGCTGCTAAATAGTTCGCACAGCCGCAGATATACTTAGGCGAAAAGGAAAAAAATTGTCTCATAAAGTACATGTATATATCTGCTCTACTGCATCTGCAGCTCTGCAGGATCATAAACTCTCACTCGGTTATCTAATCAGATCATTTAAGCTTATGGCCTTGGCAATTTCATGTATGTATCCGCATCCGCATCTGCGTACATCGAAATCTAAACATAAAGAGCCGATTACTCCGCGCCGATGTAACCACACACTATACTAGAGCTGACTCACCGAGCGTTCAACTCTACTCAATGGATAAGTAACCGCTTGAACGTGGGATAATCGGGTAATTGTGTCCGTCTGTCTCTACCGCTGTCCAATCACTAGATACACATTTACGTATGCCTGAGCTTTTTTTCTTTCAGGGGAAGATGAGGAGCTGCTGTACGCAGTGGTAAAAGTACGTAGATGTGCATACATATTTACTCTATTCCTCGACTATGGACAGGGAATGGCTCATGCTCACTCTAATGGGTTTGTGGTGCCTAGGCGTTTGGGTTTTTCAGTGGTCAATCAAAACAAAATCTCAAGCCTAATACGTACGAAATTCTGATACCACACAGCCTTCAAATGCCGGACCATCCGAAAAGGGCGCCGGTGAATCTATCCAATATTCTTTTTGCATGTACATGTGTGGCTGTGTCTAATCCTAGCCCCATACAGGCGATATTAGCAGTGTCGGATGCCTACTACTAGCTAGCTCTAAACCCCTAAACCACAAATTCGAGGGGTTATCAGCGCGTAGAGAGTTGCTATGCGGTTACAGAAACTCCACTGGCCTTTAATTACTGTAACGAGCCTTAGAAAATACCGAGTTTTTGCACTCACCGAGTGCTGTCGGGCTCCTCCATCGGATATCACGGAATAAAGGTCTTGGCTATTTTTGGCCCGCATTTTGCGCGCCTGGCCGGTCGATTATTGGCCGGCACCACACTTTATATATCGGGATCTGTTATGTTCCATGTTTGTGGCGGTTCATCCGTATTTGCTTTGCAATTTGGCTGAGGGGCTCCAATCTTTGTCGGTTCTCTAGCTATGTATGTAACATAGGTAGATCCATATCACGAGGACGATGTGCACCCAGAGTACTACATGTACATACATGTATGCACTCGAGTCTTGTGTCTTCAAGAACCAGGCACATGCATCTGAATTAGTGCTATCGCAAAGCCTTGGCTATAGATGCTTTGCTAAGGATGGCTTGCGGAGGAGATAGAAAGCATTGCTCCTAAAGGGGACAAAGTGCATCTTTTTCTGCAGGGCTGTGATTAGTCCTCACCACCGCCCCAGATATGCCTCTTCTTAACCTACCTCACAGAATTAGCTACATGTAATTATCTACAAGTTCTATCTCTGCAGAACTTATGGAGCTATATATATACATGCTCTTCACACGTTAGGCCCAGACATCCGTTCTCTCCCTTTCATCCTCCGCGGGAAGGTACATATGCTCCGACTTGAGTGCTGGATCATGACTCAATACCATGTAAGTATGTACTTTTCCCTCGCTCGTACCCTCGTTCCCTACCCAGCGAGTTCACCACCCACCGAGTGCAGCACCCAATTCCTGCCAGAGTATCTCTTGGCTGCAGCTTTAGCGGCCATCTTTTGCGATGAAAGGACCTCACACTCGGGGGGTGGTGAACTCGCTTGGTGAGGAATGAGGGTATATCTGAGATACATGTTCAACCCATGCAGACTGATGCCTGGTCTAGTTTTAATGTTGAAGGGTCTAGGATTGACAGTCTAACTATTATCGGCCAGGACTAATTCAGCTCTGATTTTTGGCTATCCAAGGCAACAGTCACTACTGCAGGGGACAATGGAGACAGAAAGTTAGGGTTCCCTGATATTATCTAACTGAATATGATTTGAAGTTACAGCACCATAAATGCTAAATATCTGGGGGTACTTATCTTCGATGGTTGCCCACCCCAGATTCGCAGCTAGCGCCACTGCACTCCACGCATTTCCCTGTAATTATAAGCTTAACTATAACCATAAGCTCACCGCAACTGCGGGTAATGTAAATGCTAAGCTTTGGAGGTTTAGTGCGGTAGTTAAAGACCCAATTGGATTCATGGGACTGAAGATCACTATCCCTCACGCTCATTGCCTGCCAGCTAACCAAATTTGTATGTGGTGGGGCCGAGAAAGCACATCGCTTTGATTCATGAGTGTGAAGGGATTGAGTCAAATCTATTATGTAGATTTTACTCGATAAATTATATAAACCTCGAGCTCAGGACTTACTCATAAACGTTCTCAGATGGAGTATACCATGAGTAAGAAAAATATAGTCCCCACAGCCGACCTCATAACTTAAGCTGAAGAGCAGAGTTATTATGTCATACCGTGAAAGCGCTCAGTGCTCGGGCCCCCCCGTCATACAAAAACCCAACTCAGCCTCGAAAAGCACTATTACTGGGAATCCCGTGTACCTACAATTCTAGTTCGGCCACGATCACAGGAACCTCGACCCTGAGTCAGGGTTCCTGTTTCAAAAGTACTAGGGGTTGAAGAGTTGGGGGTTGGGGGGAGGGTTCGTGTTCTCGGCTTATGGTATTGATATATACTCTATAGCTCGATAATAACTGCTGTTGTGGAATTCCTGCACCTCGTTGACTGTGCTACTAGAAATGCTAATAGCTGTTAGGTACATACATGTAAGTGAGAGGTATACCTTTCGAATCTACAACCTTGGGGGTCGAATAACCCATCGACTATCGGTAGATTACACGCAGATGATATACGCACTACTATACGGCGCCCCTGATAGTCTTAGATTGACAATTGAGGCACGTAGCGCAGACACCAACGAACTGCACAACACTCTATCTAGAGAAACGGCTCGTAGGGCTGCTGCCTGGGTACATACATGCATGTACATATAATGGAATTAACTATAACTCAACCCCTACTGAAGCTGCTGCCATAGCTAATGTAAACGAGCTTATATTGTAGCCATTCGATCGTTACTACATAAGTGAGAAGCATCGGTAGTGCATCATTGCAGGCATTAAAATACCTGCCACATAGAGTTTAATGAATCCACGGGGCTGAAGCTCGAACACAACCTTGATCAGTACTTTATTTAAAGATACAGCACTTTCAGCTGCTGCTGGAGATCGAACTATTTCGTAGATTTTATATTGTCCCGCTTAAGTTTAGGCAGAATTAATCAATTGCAAGCACCTACATGTATTTATCAAATCACAGTGGGTTGTGTGCAGACGCCAAGTAATCGAGCTGCTTGCCGAGGACATGATTACATACAAATTTTGTATGGGAAAGCAACCTCAACATCGACTACACCACAACCAAAACAGATAAATGTATGAGATTTGTTGTTCTATATACTCATATTATCATATATTCCAATGTGGACTCAATTGAAGCAATTTGAAAATTTGGTTATTGTAGCCCATTTGCATGGTTGCAACGTGAGCGTCCGGTTACTTAATTTTGCAAACCCACAATAGTTAAAGGTTACATTTGTCAGCTGGGGTGACGTTAGGGATGTAGCTATAGGAAACATTGGCTATGTTAGATTATAAATACACTTTTCGAATACCCAATTGTAATACTTCTGGAAGCTACATTATGACTTACAAATGTAGAAGTATACCAAGTTCATGGGCTGGGGTACGGGTTTAGCGGAGTATTACACATCAACAGATTTCAAATCGCAGGACGAAGAGCCCCGAAGTATCATGAACGTTTTCTAGCAGCGCGGGGAAACATATATAAGATGGGTTCAAGATCAGAAGGAGAGAAAAAACATCCCATCAGCTAGATCTCACATTTAAGCATCACCCAGAACTCAAATATCAACTCATCTCATTCCAAAAATGAAGACAATCGCAGTACTTGGAGCAACTGGCGGGCAGGTAGGTCACACCATCTCAGTTTCGACTATAAGTAAATAGCATTAACAATTTCACACAAAACAAATAGGGCGGAGCTATAATAACTACTCTCCTCGCCCAGCGTACCTACAAAATTCGTGCTATAACCCGAGACCCCACTTCCTCTAAAGCACTTGCTCTAGCGCAACAGGGCATCGAAGTGGTCCAAGGTGATTTGAATGATAAAGCATCCCTCATCAGTGCTTTCCAAGTATATCCCAACATTCGTGTAGAAATTGGGAAACGTTACTAACTGACTAACAGAATGCAAACGCCATTTTTGCTGTCACCGATTTTTGGGCGCCTTTTCTTGGTGGCCTTAGTGCCTTGGAAGCACAAGCCTTGGAAACCAAACAAGGAAAGAATATCGTGGACGCAGCACTCGAAATACCCACTCTAGAGCACTTCATCTGGTCCACGTTACAATCATCGAAGCACAAGGGCGGCAACATCTCGGTTCCGCACTTCGATGGGAAGGATGATGTAGACCAGTATATCAAGGATTCGGCCTTGTTGTCTAAGACAACATTTATTTGGGTTGGGTATTATTTGCAAAACTTCCATTGGCCAGCGGTATCGGTCACCAAACTTGTAGGTGTTTTTCTTTCCTTTGTTACGAACGGCCGGCTAACGATGAGTAGATTAAAGGCGGGGAAACGACCTATGCATACCTCCTTCCAATTCCTTCTGATACGCCTGTACCGTTCATCGATTGTGCGAGCGACCTGGGACCAATCGTTTCTGCGATTCTAGCACAGCCGGAAAAGACCCTGAATGGGAAGTACGTCTTAGCCGCGAGCGGCGAGAATCTCACCATTGGCCAGATGGTCAAATTATGGGCGGAGGCTGCGGGTGTGCAGGATCGTTCAAAGTACATTCAGGTCACTGAGGAATCGTATGGGGAGCTGCATGGAAAGGTAGGACTGGAGATGGCTAGTAATTTCAAACTGTGGGAGAAGCATGGTAAGAGTTCAGGCAAGGTAGAGGCTTTGTCGCCAAGGGACCTTGGAATAGTTGAGATGAAGGGTACTAAGGAGTATTTTGAGTCGCAAGATTGGAGTAGATCCTTGTAGTCATTCAAAGATTGAAAGGATATATAGATATAAGGTAGCACATGTAGGTAGCTAGTACCCTCGTGGTTCACACTAAAACCACAATTTATTAGGACATCAAAGTTCAAGAAAGGTTTATATGAGCGTTCTAGTTAATATAGGCCCTAGTGTAAAACGAACAATTAATATAGTACAGTTTCTTCCTAACTTTTCGGGGCGGGTATTGGAAAGTTTCAGAAAGAGTCGCTCTCCGAAAGTTCGTTTATGATTCTATATAATGGAGCTTATGAAACGGGAGGGCACGAATAGCATCTTTGCATACAGTGACAGCAGTTCTGTTGGTCATATATATGCATAAAAACATCCTGATGGACAGATTACCTCTCTTAACAGCCCATGTCTCAACTACAGCTGTACAGTGCTTGGTATTATATGATAGGAAATTGCTTGCAATTGGACAGGGTCTAACTTTATTCTTCTAACCTTTTTCTTTTCATTCTTTTCATTCTAGTCTAAATACCCTTCCATAAACCTATCATCATGCATGGATGATAGAACTGCCACCAGAAGAAATACTTTCTGACTGCGGTCTGTGGAAGGCATATACTTACCTTCTATCAATCACTCCGAAATACCAACTGCTATATTCTAAATATTCTAGCCTTGTGCTCAATTCCAGGCCCTCAGCTAAAATATGAATAATCATATCCGGCCAATATTTGTAAATACTTGCCAAAAACTCCGGCCTGCTCCTGATCCGCCTGCTCCTGATCCGCCTGCTCCTGATCCGCCTGCTCCTCCCGTTCCCCCAGGCCCCGCCTGCGTTCACACCCGTTAGCAGGCACCTCACAACCGCATCCTCACCAAATCAAACTCATATCATACCTGTGTTGCATTCTTCTTATCCATCTCAAGTCGCTCCCTGGCCGCCCTCGAAACCTTCAACATCCACTCTACAATCCTCGCCCCCCTCTCCCCCTCCCCCGCCGGCGTTGGGACTCCACCTAACTCAGGATCGGCTCTCAAGTCATCCATCACCCACACCACCCCCAGCCTACAAAACGGGCAAGGGAATGAAATAGGCCGCGGGTTATACTGACTCATGTGCCTAGGATTTATATTCCGGGTCGAGTTCCACAGCCGCTTGGTGCAGCTAATGCAGGCACGATGGCCGCATACGGTAAAGAGGACTTTGTTCTCACGGCGACTGCATATGGCGCAGAGGAGGGCCGCAGGGAGATCGGTCTCTGAGGCTGAGGAGGCTGAAGAGGCGGGGGAGGCGGGGGAGGCGGGGGGGTCATGCGGGGTCTCGGGGTGAAGGTAGTCGACGATTAGGTCTATGAAGTCTCTGGCGCCGTGTTGGCGGTTTGGGGACGACCTGGTGTTTCTGCGGGTGGGCTGTGAGTTGTTGGCGCTGCTGCCACTACTGCCTGTAGTAGTGTTATTGCTCATCTTGGAGAGAAGAGAATGCGTAATTTCTTTTTGGTATTATTGTTTTGGTGAAGCGTTTATAGTGTGAATTGAAGCTGATGTGAGTGTGATGAGTTCATACCATGGAGCACGTTTATATAGAAGGTGGTTGATGTATCAAGATATTGAAAACTCCGCATGAATTAACTGTAGGTTTGATTCAAGCTCTGCCGTCCACGTATTGCGGTATTAAAAGGCCAAGACCCGCAAATATGATTCAAGTTTTCCGTATATATCATTGACCTGAAAAGTGGATTCAGGTTTTCTGGATCTTACTATGAGGATTGCTTTCATGCAGATAACCGGCCTATAGCCATTGGAGGCCTTTCTGGCGGGGGAATGAGAATATTCATTATTGAGAGAGCTCGTCCCCGTTGGCCTTTTACTTAGCTGTTCTCGAGACACACAGGGAGCGGGGAGTAAGTCGGGATGTGGTGCACTGGGGGCAAGGATACATCCGTGTATGTGCACGTGGTTGGTTGTTTTGGCATCAAATAGCAGTATTATCAATGATAGATTCTCTTTATATATCTTAGAGATCTGAATAAAACAACAGACGTGCCGAACCCGCAGTCGCAGTACCGTAGATTTGAAAGCAATAGTATCACGCACATCTCTGTATATATGTAGTAATATTGGGAGCATAGTCAACTAAGTTCCTAGGGCTATTTGTCCGGTACACACATGTGACTGTCTTATATGGGTATATAAGACACCTCTGTTGTACTGTTGTCAGCCAAGCCTCGCTCGTTCTCTTCACAAAACTGCGGGGTTCATTTCGCCCGAGTGATATGCCATGATCACAGTCGTGCAAGTTCGGGCACTATATCTCAGTGTATGAGCTGGATAGTCTTCTTTTCGGTATCATGTAGATCACCGGTATCTTCGTGAAAATTCCGAGAAAAGGAGGGTTTGTGTGATCGGTTAAATTTGTTGACTACAAACCCCCGATGGTAAATGCAATAAACTAAAGATTTCTATGTTTACTAACTCGGTAGTGATTTTTACACCTCTCCCCCTTGGAATCCATGATCAACCTGACAGTTCAATTCTATTATTCAAAAGACTACCAGTGAATGGGTCATCTCCATCTCGAAACCCGGAAACATACAATAACTCCAATGCCCGCCATCTTTCACGATCACAACCCCACCCCACCCCATCCACCAATCCCACCCAACCACTCGCCCATATGTGCACTCATCCACTCCTACTGCATACGAAATGGCGCTCCCAAACCTCCACCTCTACATCTTCCTGCTACTCTTCACCAATAGCCTCTCGATCGCAATCTTTCGAATCTTCTACACTGACCCAGACGGCACAGTCCTCGGCTTCGGCAACCAAAAAGGCTTCCTAAACACCCTCTGGCTAGGCCTCTCAGCTATCTTTGTTATATTCAGCTTGACGGGGCTAGGAGTTTCCGCATGGAGAGTAAGATACAGGCATAAACTCGCAGGCGTAGAGAAGTATCAGTTTCCCCCGCCGCAGCTGCCGAACAGGAGCCTTGCATCTGTGGCTACTACTTGTGGAAACACGTGCCCGCATAGGAATCTTACCCCCAGCTGTAGCTCATCGATCACGTATGTGAATGGGTTTGGGCCTAATAAGGCCGCCTCTCTCGCAGGCTCGGCTTCGCAAATTCTACCATATTCACAGGAAAGACACAGCCCTAGCTTTAAATCTCATGGAGGGTCGATCCCTCTCATTTCACCAAATTCGGAGGGAAAATACATACCGGGTGGTATAGCTCCTAGTTCACTGGGTGCACACTCTCAGCCTACAACCCCTTCAAGTAATAGCCCTATGTTCAACCCCAAGAGGGCAACAAGAGAGTCGATCCCTCTCATCACACCAGGCTTAGATGGCAAATATACGTTAAACAGTGTAGTAGCCTCTGACCCACAAGATACGAGCTCCGGACCTAATTGGCCTAAAGCCCTTTCTATCAGTAGGCTTAAGCCTATCGCAATACATATTCCAAAATCTCGACACTGCTACTCTGGCTCTTTAGACAAGGCGCTGCCGTCACTAGCTAATGAATACGAAAGCCCCAAAGTACCGTTTTACATGTCAGCTTCTGATGTTTGCCCATTACCGGAACCGAAGTCGCCAGAACAGGCTCGGGCGAAAACATCTCCTCGCTTTCAGAGCGATATTGGCGGGTCATTCCAGGGTGCAAGCGGGAAAGACAATATAAATGAACAACAGCGCAATAGTGATGCTCTGGAGTTTAGGCAGACATGTATTTATGATGCGGATGGAAACAAGATGATGCTTTACGGAGTGTAATACGCTTCGATGGCGGTTTTCGTTTATTGGATAGATGTACAGATCGAAAATACATGTAGTTTGTAGGACTAGATCTTTAGTTACTAACGCATGTAAAATGTCGGGAGTACTCAAAAAACGGTGTCAGTTTATAGATGCCAAGGCCAGTACATTATCAAGGCTGGGCGGGCTGTTTGTTCATGATAAAGGGCTACTGGTCACGAATTATTGATTGCGATACCAAGATTTGAATTGTTTCTCACTAGCTGTTACTCAAACACATCCTTCGAGCATGGGAATATCATCATATTAGTCCGCCGGCGTAGGTCATAGAGGTTTACGAAATGGCAGCATTATTATTATTTATTATTACTATTACAGTGTAAGAAATAGCCCTCACAATGAGGTTGCTGTTTTTGTGTTTTTGTAATCTTAGGACTGGACAGTACGATCTTATATGCTAGAGGTTGAGGCATACTGTGTCCCCATCCCTGTGGTACACGAGCCGAAAAGAGAACTTATTGTCTATAGAGGATGAAAATCTCCCATACCTAAAACCAAGGATGCTTTATAACTCCAGTTGCGTAACTCGTGCACTTTCACGAGTTTTCAGGATAGGCATACATCAGCAAAAAATAGGGCTGCGTCTTGTGGCGCCAGGGCGCCACAATTGGCACAAGATGCAAAAGACGTCAAAGACGCACCAAAATCAATTGTTTACCTGCATCCCCGCGCCCCGGCGCCACAAGATAGTCTTGGGCTCCCAAGGTGCATTATTCGTCTTTAGTCTCCAAAACCTCGTCTTGTGCCTTTTGCCAGGCTAGCGGTCATGGACGCTAATCTTCGCTGGGAAATAGTGATTAGACAATCTAAGTGGCAAACGGTACATCTTGTATTTTATTCTATATAGCTCTATGTGCGGATATATGCCTGCGCGACTGCCCACCTGTGCGACCGCCCGCCCGTGCGACTGCCCGCGCGCCCACCTCCAGAAGCCGTCACTATGGGTGTGTCCATAGCGGTGATTTGGGCGTTGATTTGGGCGTGTCATTGGCGGTGATTTGGGCGTGTCTATGGCGTGGATTTAGGCATGTCCTAGGCGTAGATTTGGGCATGTCCATGGTGTCGATTTGGGCGTGTCCTAGGCGTCGATTTGGGCATGTCCATGACGTCTATTTGGGCATGTCCATGTTGTCGATTTGGGCGTGGATTTGGGCGTGGATTTGGGCATAGGACTCTATATAGACATTAGTATAGGTGTCGGGATATGGAGTAGGGAGATACTCGAAATAGAGATGAATGTGGAGGTGGAGGTGGAGGTGGAGGTGAAGGTGAACATCAGCAAGACTTCATTTGTCTCCTGATGTCTCCTGAGCCTCAGGAGACTCAAAAAATATTCAGTAGCCTCAAGAGACTCTCAGGAGAACCAGGGGATTGTTGGGAGACTGCAGACACCAATGGTAGTTTGCTGATGCTATCAGAATATATATATATCGTCCTTTCAGATATATATCGCCCTGTCAGGATATCCATGCTCTCAAGAAATACTTATCCTGACAGGACGATACTACCGGTATGTATCTAGTGCAAAAGATAACTTCACTTCACCAGCAAACTACCATTTGTATCTGCAGTCTCCCAACAGTCTCCCGGGTCTCCTGAGAATCTCCTGAGGCTCAGGAGACAATAGGAGACAAATGAAGTCTTGCTGATGTTTTTGAGCCCAAAACATGCAGAATTATCATTTCTTATCCCCGTACCCGGGATAGATTACCGTGTCACCATACAAATCGATGTACCCCAGGGCATGATAGTGACATCTGTACCGCAGAATAGTCCTAGGCACAATGGTTGTCTCCTAGGCACGCATTACACAACGGCTGAGTTATTAATACCGAGTGATCTTTCATGACCAATCTATAAACAGTATAAGCTTGTCCATCGTCATCAGGAAGCATTTCCATTGGCTAAGATGAGTTGCATAGTAGTGATATACTAGAAGCATACATGCACTGACAAAGGATCGCTCCCTTGATTGTACACCATTGCTGTACCAAATGGCATGAGCAAACACTGATAAGTATGTCTATAATCCTTTATATATCATCTCTAGGTTCCTGAGTCCCTCAAGCTTTCACAAACAGACTCAACTGAATGGACAAAACAGTGCTACTAAATTGGCAGGGACGGCTCATTATATTACGGCCTGGAATACACACAGCTATATATATATATATGCGGCCGGAGGCCGCATTCCACTTGTATATATATAGTCCAGGCGGGGTTCTTGAGTTAGGGTCGGTCGGAGGTGGCGACTCTAGGGTTTAAAGTATTACCACAGGGGATTTCCACGAGGGTATCATTTTTTAGATACCAATACAAAATTAAAACCACTCTTAATAAACAAACCTTAGTGTTGAAATAAGAAACACAAATAGCCCTTACCACCTCATAATCAACTCAAATCCATTCCGCCAACATCTCCTAAAAGCTCACCACTCATCAAGTCTCCATCACCCAGCATACCCATATCATCTCCCATTCCCAAATCAACACCGCCAAGATCTACCTCGACATCTCCAACTCCTCCGTCGCCCACGTCTCCACCTCCCTGAGCCCCACCAACATTTGCATGATGATGCTGTACCGGGCTAAATGGCGACATCTGTCTTTCCACCCTTCTGAGGACACCCCTTACAGCCTCGGCTCTGATGTTATCGCTACCTCGCTCTTCAGCCTCTTCGGCTCGTAGTGCTTCTAGCAGTCCCATTCGCCCGTTGCTGCCATCCTCACCAGAGCTTACCCCGACAGAGAGAATAAATGACACTGCGACGTCCTCTGCATATCCAGGCGCGGTGCCCTGCATTCGGCATTTAACAACCTCACCAATAATTCCCTGGACTACAATCTTTGCGCCAAGAACTCTCCATGCAGAAAGGATGAGGCGGTGAGTGTACGTTGTTGCTGGGCGAGCAATGTTGATATCGCCCTGGCTCCAGGTGACGAGATTCTGAAATGCGCTTCCAAGACTTTGGATCAGGCCCCCGCCACCTGCATGGTGCGTCCAGTTCTCCAATTCATCCCTTGTTGCAGTACCGGCTCGTTTGAATGATGTATACGGTTGAAGGCTGGTTATAATCTGCTCCACAACCTTTTGCTGAGTCCCTGTGGATCCACGGCGGATAAGTTCTTTGAGGACACGATCAATTTGGCGAGCAGAAATCGAAACGACTGTTCGATGGATCTCTGCTGCCTCGGAGATGTTTGGGATAATCAAGAGAGAGTGGAGTATCTGTAGAGGGGTTGTAATATCCTCATGATGCTCCCAAAGATGATTGCCCAGCCAACCCAACCCACACACCAGGGACGGGAGCAGAAAGGGCTCGAGAAGGAATGCAAAACCTTCTTTAAGTGTATCCAGTTCAAGTACACCCTTTTCACATGCCAACACACTTTGCATGAATAATGTGGGGATAAGCTTATAAAAGTCTTGCGGCCTACATGAGCTCATAAGACCATCGGAGATTCCTTCACCCTCAAAGATCTCACGGATCCATCCCCCAAGTTGTGCATGCTTGTCTGAGTTTCCTAGGCTCTCAATGCGTTGAGAGGTTGCTTCTCTTGGCAATAGCTGCGGAATAAAGGAATCATTATTTGGGGTACCAGATGTGGAGAGATCAGAAAGAGAGAGGTCGTAACGATGTATTATTGTTAGGACAAGAAGCAGGATGTAGCCAAACTCCTCATATATCGGTTGATATTCACCTATAGAAGGTCAGGATGGGGTTTCGGGTGGTATTGCGGGGCTCTTACTCTGATCCTCTTCATATCGCCACGTGTCCAACAGCTCGCATAACGGCTCCAGAAGATACTCCGGTTTAACAAAAAGTAGCATGACATCCAAGCTACTAGTTTTTTTTGTTAAAAAGGAACATACATTCCTCAAGGGCATTGTTTCCTTTTGCTCGCACATGCCTCTCATTCTCTCTACTACAGCCCTCACCACCGCCCCAGAGTTTCCTTCAACACCTTCGATTTCTTCTAGTAATTTCTCAACCCGGTCTTGGTCTTGAATACACGAATTTATTAGATCGCTAAGCTCATATTTTCCTGTCATTGGCAAAGCTCCAAGTGGTAGCTCTCCGAGGATTCCTTGGATGTCTTCTTCGCCAACTACTCCGTGAAGTGCACAGGCAAACAAAAGCTCTTGACGGAGATCAACAGGAAGATCGCCGGTGAAGATCATATCTGGGTTTGTAGTAGTGTTGTAGGCATAGGGATCGAAAGAGGAAGGGGTCAGGTTGGTAAGGGTAGATTGATCAGTCCGAAGAAGCGCTTGGGTAAGTGCAACTGATGCAGTGAAGGTTGACGGGGATAAACGGGCTAGTATAATAGGAACCTTATTCGTTAGGAAGGAACGAAGAAGGAATAAAGTACTGGCAGGTTCATTGCGAAGTATTGCATTTGAAATGGTGTCGAGGACGGCAGTAACGAAGTCTATGAGGAGAGTGTTTATATCCTCTCTGTATCTGCTGTACAGGTATCCAATCACTGCCTCGTCGTCCACTTGTGGCCTTCCAACCAACTAGAGGCCTCATAAGTTGTTAGATGAGGCATCCTCCACAAATGAGGAAGATCAAGGGGCCCGTAAAGAAATTTTGAACGCACCAGTGCATTGAGCCACACGAATAAGCCACCTCTCGACCATACAACGGGTCCCCCTGCACCATCTCCGCCGTCACCCATACCCATCATCATCCCATCAATCTCATTCCCAGCGGCGTTCTTGCTGGCCCGCCCGCCAGACCGATTCTGCCTAGGGGACTGGTTTTGCCTAAACAGACTCTCCATTCTTTGCGCGAGACTTGGGTTTTGCGCCTGGATATATTGGGTAAACAGGCTTAAGCTAGTTTGGAACATCAGCCTTCTCTCCTTTCTACCACCCTCTCCAAGTATTCTTCCAGCATCCTCATTTCCGCCAAGCGCAATCACCAACTCTGCAAGTGCCTCTCTCCGGCCTTTCCCCTCGCTTTCGGAGCCCGGCATTCCTTCTACGTTATCCCCCGTTCCCGCATCATCCAGCATCATTTCCGTCCCAGATACAGCCATGACGGCCTCCATCCAGTCGCTCAGAACCTGCACTGCGCTCCATACCGAATCCGAGGATTTTGGTTTCTTAGTTCTCAGCACGGTTGCCAGGGCAAGAAACAAATCGGTTTCCAAAATTTCCCTATTTCCTCCACCTGTGGTAGCAGCAGGCGAGGAAGGTTCTGCAGACCTGGCAGGAGACGTCCGTAGGAGGGCCAGAAGGGCATCCGCGAGACTGACTATATCCTTCTCAACAAGGCGCTGAACATATTGGAGGTGCAATGGGTCAACGATTGCGGTGAATTGGGGGGACAGTATCTCTGCACATATCGCGGGTGGTTGAAGAGGCGCTCTAAGAAGAAGCTGAGTGGTATATTTCTCGAACTAATCTGAGAGAGTAATCTGTTAGCCCGACCGCCGAAGTGGGGAATGCGGTAGGTGTATACAGACGCGCTCAACATCCGACCGCTTCAACAAACACTTCTCAAAGAGTTTTCGAAATGTCTGTGAATGAGGGTTTGTGCTGAAGGAGGAAGAGCCTGCCATGACGCGTTGGTTAAGCTGTTTAGAATTTTGGGTTAAAGCCTCGTCTTTCTCTGAGGTAAGGTACTTCATTTTCTACTGTTGCGGTATATGCTATCCCGCATCTTCCGATCCTTGCACGTTGATTCTCACGAACAGCCAATCATGCTCCTCTACTTTTACCACTACTCTACTAGTACTGGGTACATGCAAAATTCTTTACCTTTGATATGTATTGGAGCTTGACTCTGTTTAGAAAAGCCCTGAAGGTAGCCTTATGATTTAAAGTATGTATTAGGAAACCTTAACTAACTTTAACTACTAACTGGTTCCTAACAACCTTCTACTCACTGCTCAGATAATATTAAAGAGATTACCAGTAGCTAATTGGTGCACTTGCTTTATTAACAATCATCGCATCGGTAAGGAACCGGACTGAGTTCATAAATTGTTTGTTAAAGAACGGACGGTGAAGGGTCTGTATAACAGTCGTCACTGTTTACAACGACTTATGACAATTTGGTTCAGTATTGTCTATAGTTTGGGCCTCAACTAAATGACATCAGTTTCAGACTGGAATAACAACAGTACTCTTCATATCTATTAATATGGAAACAATATTTCATAAACATGAAAACGACATATGATGACATGATACGACAGACGCCACAGATTGTAATAGAGTAACTAAAATTACAAGACAAGAAAATGACAATGATGACGCAGATGAGATCAGGAGACACAGCCAGGAATAATAGAGGTGCAAAGCAGCAGCCAAAGTGAAGACCAGAGACAGGATAGGGAAAGCGAGGACGGTAAAGCACAAGAAGAACTATAGAGGTCGCCGTAGTAGGCAACCTTCGAGCGTGGGCATAAAAAGCGAGGGCTATGGACTGTGGATAGGATATATTCCTATGTACTAAGAAGACAGGAAGATGAGACAGAAAGAAAAAAAGAAGGAATAAAGAAGACTATTTTTCCCCACGAAAGACGCCAAGACTACGTAAGCCAGATAGATGACGACGAGGATCGCGAGGACACAGCCAAGATAAATAAGAGGGCAACGACTGCCAAGCACCAGGGCCGAAAGAGGGAAAGCGGCGACCGTAGATAACGGCAGAAAGAAGGAGGCCCTCGGGCGAGGCAGGAAACGAGCGATCGTGAGGTAACAGCCAAAGTCAAACGGCGAGGCCACAGGGCCCGACGAGGAGATCAATAGAGGTCAGAGTAGTAAGAACCTTCGAGCCAAGACGGTTTATGACTATGGATAGAAACGACTATATTCCTATATACGGTACAGCGAAGACGCATTTAAGAGAAAAGAAAGAAAAGAACTAAAGCGAGACCGCCACTCGCTATTTAACACCTCCCTCCACCAATCCGCCAAGACACTCTTACATCACCATAGAATCGATAAAACTCTGGCCTCACCACAACTCGTATTCCTTCACACCCACTCTTATAATCCCCATGACCAATCCATCCTGCAACCGAATCTCAAAGAAAGAAATGACATCACCATCAGACCATTCCACCCTCGCCGCTTATCCTAACCCTCCTCAGCATTAACGCCTCAATCCTCGATCGACGGGCCGAACGCCAAGACGCCGACAGATCAGGCCCCCCCTAGGCCTAGCTCCCGAGATAGGCTGAGGTTTCGAGGATATCGCCGATGAAAAGACGCCGAGTTCCGGACTATGCCGCGCATCTGAAGGTTGCCAGGAAGCTTCCTCATACCCCACATATTTAGTTAAGTATTCCACGCGTCGTCCTTTTCTTCGAGAGTCTAATATTTCCTCCACTTCCCATTCGGTTTCTCCTTCAATCTCTACAGGCGGGGGTGGTGTAATCACCTGTCCGGGTATGGGATCCTGAACGAGTGGTGATAATAGCGAGACATGGAAAACAGGGTGTACTTTCATGGAGGACGGTAGATCCAAATTATAAAGATAGGGACTAACAATCCATGAATGGAATAAGGCCCAATTTGTTTCCAGTCTAGCTTTTAGACGACGCCAGAATAATATTTCGAAATGACAGCCAAACCTGGCTCCAACTATATAACGAGGGAGACGATATCTATTAGCCATTTCCTCCTGAATCCTTTTGGCCCTAAACATCACGTTTTTCAAAAATTCAAACACTCATGACATTTCCGCTAACCCATTTGCTCGATTCGCTTGGTTCTCCCATGCATTAAAGGTCTGAATGTCACGCGAGGATACGGCCATAATTAGCTTTGAAAGCGACATATTCGTTGTTTCAGATGTGGTTATTAGTTGCAACCCGGCAAGAAGAGGTAGAAAGTCCGCCCAGTTGTCCTGTTGATATTTATACACATACCGCGCAAGTATTGCTCCATAATTGCACGGCCTCTCCGCTTGGCCATCAGTCGAGGGTGAAAGCGGTAGAATATCGGCGCGCTATCTCCGACGACATTACAAAGATTCTTTCCAAAATTCAGCGGTGAATTGAGTTCCTCGATCGGAGACAATAGTTTGCAGAACCCATGAACTTCCACACCTGTTCGAGATACAGACGAGATAGGCCCCTGCTCATCCTGCCATTGTAGCCACGAAGTTGTTTCATTTTTGTCAACCGATCCACCACTACCAGTATAAAGATTAAAGCCATTACTTTCCGGAAGTCCAAAGAACAAAATCCACAGAATATCTGTCCGCCGCCCTTAGGATCGAAGGCCGGAGGACCGGAGAGATTCAAATTGGGTTTCTTCGCAGGTGTAATTTTGAACATACTTGTCCACGATTTCGCATTGTTTACCAAGAGTAATCTCGACTAAGTAATTCTAAGGTTTTTGATCTTCCGCGATGACCACGATGGTTTATCGCAGTATTCCGGCAGATAGAGTTTAAGTCATGGACTCGTGAACATATATAGCGCTTCGATAAAACAAGAATCCTCCGCACCCTCTGTACATCTGCCAATGATATTTCTCAGACAATCGAACCTCTCACTGAAAGTAGTTTCTGCGATCTTATTGGGAAAACTATCTTCTTGCAGTTTTTGTTTAGAAGTTCAGAACGAGACGATCCTTCAGCGGGTTCATTTGCCAAAGAACCCGCCAACAAACCTATCTTAGGATCTAGATTCTCCTTCTTAAGTACCACCCGACTCTGTTGTTCCAACCTCTCATCTCCCTCCTTGGGTAAATCCTGAGTCCTCCGAGTCAACAAATCCACCTTTCGCCCTTGCTTTCCCGGTCGGTATAAAATAACAAAATTAAATCGTGAAAGGAATTCAGCCCAGCGGGTTTGTCGTCGATTAAGAAGTTTAGTGGACATAAAGTATTCAAGATTCCGGTGGTCGGTCAATACCTTGACCGACATCATTGTCTCTGGGGTCTCCATTCCTCAAAACATCGAATTACCGCGAAGAAATTGTCATATATTTCGTAGCTTGCACTCCCATGAAAGTATGGCATTTGGAGAAAAAGCGACTGTAGAATCTGTTCCTTATCCCGTTGGGAGAAGATGCCAATGATACATACGACGATCGGTTTCCACGATAAACTCCTTTTCAGGATCCGGATGTTGTAGAATAGGTGCAGTGGTGAAGGCTATTTTCAAGTCTTGGAAGGCTCGCTCTGTTTTCGGGTTCTACTCAAATCTAACATGTTTCTTGGTAAGGGAGGTCAGGGGTTTAGCCAGACGAGAATAGGCATATATAAATCGACGATAAAAATTAGCAAATCCTAGGAATTCCTGAACCTCCTTCACAGTCTTAGGTGATTCCCAGTCGACAATAGTAGATACTTTGGCGGGATCCATCTTCATACCCCTAGTTAATCATTCCTGCGACTTTTATTTCCTAACACTAAACTCAAGACTTCTCTGGCTTCAAGCACTTCATTGGCTTCCAAAGCCTCTAAAACTGTTGGACATCCCGCTGATGCTGTTCCAAAGTTTCTGAAAGAAACTGATATCATCAAAATAGGCAGAAGAACGATCCAGAAACGGCTGGAGGATATCATTAATCCATCGTAAGAAGTTCGGCAAGATCACTAGATATTCCTAACGTCCGTAGCGTAGCTCGAAATTGTTTTCCATTCGCCCTCTTTAATCCGAATTTGATTATAGCCCCATCAGAATCAAGTTTGGTAAAATAATTCGTGACGGCCAAATTAGCCATGGTCTCCGGAGTTAAGGGTAGAGGATATCTATCTTTAACGGTAATAGCATTGTTTTCGATAATCCACGCACAACCGTAAAGATCCGGCCCCGCTTTTCACAAACAGTACCGCGCTACCGCAGAGAGCTTGACCGAATAAAACCTTTTTTCAGATTATCGAGGTAGTCTCTCAGAGCCTTCAGTTCATCTCGTGACATCCCATACATGGGGCCAAAGGGGGGTTGAGTCCCTTCCTGCAATTTAATTTCATGATCATAGACCCGATGAGGTGGTAGTCTGGAGGCATTATTCTCATCAAACAACTGTCGAAACTGTTGATATTCAATAGGAATTAACCCCTGTGGATTTGCAGGGGTCTCGAGAATACGGTTTATTGTATGGAGAGTAATTGAATAAAGTTGAACGGTTGTATCCTGGGTTAACCTTTTAAAAGAACGGGGGGTCACTGCCGATATATTAACGCTGGGCTTCTCAGGGGGTTGAATCGATATCCCCCGAGCAACAACAGGTTTATGATCAGCAACACAGTGCTCCAAACAGAACGGCGTCCGGAAAGAAATTTCATTCCTCCCACTATCGATCAACACTCCATGCTTCCTCATCCACGGGATTCCCATCACGATCGGATAGTGACCGAGCTTCGTAACAAAGAAAGGACACTCCTCCATATGCCCATTAATTTCCAATTCCAGCACCACCTTCTTTATTACTTTCCCTGACTCAATAGGTCTTCCATCAATCACATCAATCTCCCTTGCCACTCGTAGATTCTTGGTCTTCAGTTCATGGCGGCGCACAAAGTCTTCATCTATAAATGCATATCCCGACGCTCCAGTATCAATCAAAGCATATGTGGGTACAATAGATTTTTTATTTTGAGAAATAGAACAAACTACAATCAATTGATTCTCATCCATCTCCTGCTCGATACTGAAAACGCTTGAAATAGACACTTTAGAAAAACCTCTATGCCGCTTAGGCCAAGATCACTTGAGGCTTACGAGACGAAGATTTAAGAGTGCCAGACACAACCGGCGCAGGACTTAAACGAAGAGACGAGAGGGTTGACGAGAAGTCACGGTTTAAACAGGAACAAGATATCGAATGAGCCCAGGTTCAAGAAACTATAGAAGTCCTAAAGATCGTGACGACTAAAAGCGACAAGTACGCTATAAGAAAAGTTTATAAGAAGAGAATCCTACAAGCGGCGAATGCGCCCCTATATATGTACCAGAAATCCTCGCTACCGACTCATCCATAGAACCCCATAGAAACCCGAGCACACCCTCCTATTATAAATACATGCATAACCCTGACTCATACAACCCCCGCAACCGAATCCCATAGAATCCAACAGAACCTCCTGACTAATCCTTCTTCCCGCAACCTAACTCGATACGTTCCACGCCGTGATAGCCAGGGACAAATCTTTTAACTCCTCCTCCTCCGATACTAAATCCTCCTCCTTTTCCTTCTTAGACTCCAACAACGCTCCCCTCATCTTAGGTGGGCCCCTTCCCGAGGGCGACTGAGGGCATTCCCTAACCAAATGGCCAACCCCTCCACAGTAATAACAACGATTCTCCATCCTACGAGCTTCCCTTTCCTTCATATCCGGGCGGCGACGGTTATCAGACAGATCCATAGGAACGGCCCCCCCAGGAGTATAGGAAGGGTGTCCAAGTGGTACATTATTCTTTGGGGTTGACGGCGGCGGAGGCCGTACAACTGGGGTTGTTGCTGGTACAAGAGGAGGACGAGGGTTAAAAACACGAGGAGGTGGACCACTCGGCGTCGAGAACCTAAACCTCCCCATCCTTGCCTGTAGGGCCCGTTGTTTATTGTCCAGCCGTTGTAGGAGTAGACCGCAATCCTTCACTGTGGTCGTGCTTTGAATCATAAGGCCATTATTAGCTCATGGTTAAGCACTCGGCGAGATTCAATCTTAGCAGCTTTTAAACTCAGTAGTCTGCAACAGAAGGCTGAAACTCCGCAGAAGTATTAGAAAGGTCGTTGTCTTTGTCTAATCTCCTGAGATTTCGAAGAAGTAGCCGCTATCCGGCCACCGAAAGCGTTATCCAAAATTTCAAAAATTCATCGAGTCAAGTTCAATTCCTTCATTCGATATATAAGCAAGGAACTGATCCGCCGCGGGTCCCTCCAAGCGAGAAATAGAATATGCAATCTGTTGAGCTGAGGTGGGAAACCGGTCGCGATTGGCGGCCAGTTTAATCTGTAGTTGTCGTTGGAACATCCTCAACCCCTTTTTATCTCCCCTATACTTTTCTGGGTCCGGGAGTTTCTCTGACTTAGTCTTATTTAGCCCTCGAAGTTCCTCGGCATCTTCTTTCGATCCCTTCCCGGCTTCGATCTTGGCTTTAAGAACATGGTTTTTCTGAAACTCAGAAATGACTTCGCTGCCTCTGAGTGATGGGTCTGTAGATCAATCGAGTATTGAATAACCCCTTCATGTCTGCATTAATAGGTATAGATCTGTTTGGCTTCCGTAGGCGTCAACTTCGCAAGAACGAAGAAGTTGACAAGATCTTGTTGAAGGGCTGCGTAATCAAAGGGGGTAGCTGGAGCGGTCATGGTAAACTATAATAGGGGATGAATTGCTGTGTCGGCCGCTTGAGGTGGTCTCGCTTGACGCCAAGACTACGCGCCAGATGACGACGACGAAAGGTATCGCGAGGGACACAGCCAAGATAAATGGAAGAGGGAACGACTCAAGGTGAAGACCCAGGGCCGAAGAGGAAAGCGGCGACCGTAGATAACGGCAGAGGGCGATGACGAGGCCTCAAGGAGGGGCAGGAAACGAGGATCGAGGTAACAGCCAAAGTCAAACGCGAGGCCACAGGCGCCGACGAGGAGATCAATAGAGGTCGCGGTAGTAGGCAACCTTCGAGCCAGGACGAGAAGCGAGGACTATGGATAGGAAAGGACTATATTCCTATGTACGAGAAGACAGGAAGACGAGACGAAGAGAAAAGAAAGAAAAGAACTAAAGGAAACCGCTCAGCCCACTATTTAACACCTCCCTCCACCAATCCGCCAAGACACTCTTACATCAGCCATAGAATCACATAAAACCCTGCCTCACCACAACTCGTATTCCTTCACACCCACTCTTATAATCCCCATGACCAATCCATCCTGCAACCGAATCTCAAAGAAAGAAATGACATCACCATCAGACCATTCCACCCCCGCTTCGCTTATCCTAACCCCCTCCCTCGTACTAATGCCTCAATCCCCGATCGATCGGGCCGAATGCCAAGACGCCGGGACATAGACCTCCTTCACCAATTCAGTATGACTCATACTTCAAGTAACAGAAATCTATGAAAACTCATTACTTAATCACTGCATAGTCTTCTCCACCCATGACATACATCAGCAAGACTTCATTTATCTCTTGATGTCTCCTGAGCCTTAGGAGACTCAAAAAATATTCAGGAGCCTCAGGAGACTCTCGGGAGAGTCTCAAGGTGGGGGCGGGGTATAGGCTTCATTCCACAAGGTGCAGATCAAGTAACAGTGATAACCTTGATAAATATCAAAGCTATATATTATAAGCTGTAGACAGCGATACATCAGCAAGACATCAGCAAACTACTACTTGTGTATGCAGTTTCCCAACAGTCTCCCGGGCCTCCTGAGAGCCTCAGGAGACTCTCAGGAGGCCCAGGAGACTGTTGGGAAACTGCATACATAAGTAGCGGTTTGCTGATGTAGTTTCTGAAGAGAAAACTATAATAGATTGGTAAATACAGAAGACGTTGTGTAGAGAAAAAAGAAAGAAAAAGAACGATACAAGTAGGCTCCATTGCCTCCCTTATATATCCAGCGACCCCTCACTTAACATGACTCATACTTCCGCGTAACCCCACTATGACTCACTCCTTTGTGTAATAGAAACTCATAGAACCTCTTCTTACAAATTCTATTTCCTAAGCGAATAATAATCCCAATCTGTCCAGTCCCACCTCTCCCACCCGGAAATATCTCCTGCATCCATGAAAAATACCTGGGAGACTATCGGGAAACTACATACACAAGTAGTAGTTTGCTGATGCTCTAACTCTGAGTTCTGGTATATGTGCTGGTTGCTGTCATATTTTTACTAGCTAACAATACTCTCTAAGCTCGGCTTCATACTCTTTTTAAAGGGCTATAAAAGCTTGTTCTTTTTTCTTCGTAATTTCGTATAATGTTTTATAGATATGGAATGATAAAGTCAAAATAAAATATCAGTATAAATACTATTAAATAAATTCTTTAATATTACCTATATGTCTATAGATAATAGCACTTCAAATCATAATAGCAGTTTCTCCCTAAAATTTTCGATCTATATTGCGGTCAATATATATCTTTTCCGGTCTCCTTAATACCTTTTTTGTCCGTCGTGAACATAGATTGCTGGTTTTAAAATATGATTTGTCTGTGTATATAATATTATACTAGTTTTGATGCCGATATTTTGAATAAAACTCTAATCTTGCAGTTTTATATTTGTTGCTAATCAATGGTTTTTTGGTTGGCTTCTATCAGCAAACTACTACTTATGTATGCAGTCTCTCAACAGTCTCCCAGGTCTCCTGAGAGCCTCCTGAGGCTCCTGAATGATTTTTGAGTCTCCTTAAACTCAGGAGACATCAGGAGACAAATGAAGTCTTGCTGATGTTCTTCTCCGAATTCCATCAGAAGTAAGAGTTTTTTTTATAGTGTTCATCAGCAAGACTTCATTTGTCTCCTAATGTCTCCTAAGCCTCAAGAGACTCAAAAAATATCCAGAAGTCTCAGGAGACTCTCAGGAGACCCGGGAGACTGTTGGGAGACTGCATACACAAGTAGTAGTTTGCTGATGTTAGGGCATACACTCAAGCCAGCTTCAGCTCTCAATTCAGCAAAGAATATTCGGCAATGTGTTGCATCTTTAAGAGCAAGATTAATTATTCTTTTCTCTTCTTCAGGTGTTAGTTATTTGTTACTATTCTTCAATGAATTTGGATCCGGCCTGATATTCTACAGGGCACAAATATCAGGGTTTCCAATTATAATTATAGCTCTGTACTTTGCTTTTCTTATAATATTGGAGTAGGAGCATAGCAAAACCTTCAAGTTCAACAGCAAATTAATATCTTTCACTAGTAATAGAAGATGCATGAGATTCTAGACCATACTTTTGTGATACTTAATATTTCCCTCAATAACATCTTTCTATTACCAAATCAGCAAACTGCTACTTGTGTATGCAGTCTCTCAACCGTCTCCCAACCGTCTCCCAAGTCTCCTGAGAGTCTCCTGAGGTTCCTGGACATTTTTTGAGTCTCTTGAGGCTCAGGAGATATCAGGAGACAAATGAAATCATGCTGATGCAGTCAATAGCAAATACCTGAAAATTTAACCTCTTTTGGATAGTGAAGTAGTCATTATTCTTAGCATTGAGTAGTTCATAATGTTGAGTATTAATGGCATTGAGTATTCACGGTATTGGGTGTTCACGGTGTTGAGTGTTTACAGTGTTGAGTGTTAACAGCGTTGAGTGTTCACGGTGTTGAGTCCATTTGCATGGGTGAACCCAGAGCTTCATACAGCCTCATGCAGCCTCATGCAAACCTATTACGGCGTGGAATGTATTAGCATCAGCAAACTACTACTTGTGAATATAGTCTCCCAACAGTCTCCTGGGTCTCCTGAGAGTCTCCTGAGACTCCTAGATAGTTTTTGAGTCTCCTGAGGCTCAGGAGACATCAGGAGACAAATGAAGTCTTCCTGATGAGGCTAGGTTGTGGGAAGAAGGATTAGTCAGGTGTTTTTATTAGGTTCTACGGGTTCCTGTTACAGGGGTCTTGTGAGTCTGAGGGATGCATGTATTTCTAATAGTATGGCGTGCTCGGGTGTTCGATGGGTTTCTATGGATGAATTAGCGAAGGGATTTCTGGTCTATATATAGGGAGCTATCTCCCTCGCTTGTAGGATTTCTCTTCTTCTTCTTTTCTCTTCACGCAACCTTCTTGTCCTTTTAGTCAATACGATACTTTAGGATTCTCATAGTCTATGGTTCTAAGGAGTCTTCGTGCTCAATTTCATACTTGTCTCGCTTCATAGATTCTCCGTTCCCCTCGCTTTGCCTCTCTTTGTCCCGTCCTGCCTCGGTTGTGTACCTTGGCTTATCCCGTCCCTATTTCGCAATTACATCAGCAAACTACTACTTGTGTATGCAATCTTCCAACAGTCTCCTGAGTCTCCTGAGAGTCTCCTGAGGCTCCTGAATATTTTTTGAGTCTCCTGAGGCCCAGGAGACATCAGGAGACAAACTAAGTCTTGCTGATGTACTTCGCCTACATCAGCAAACTACTACTTGTGTATACAGTCTCCCAACAGTCTCCCGGGTCTCCTGAGAGTCTCCTGAGACTCCTGGATATTTTTTGAGTCTCCTGAGGCTCAGGAGACATCAGGAGACAAATGAAGTCTTGCTGATGTAGCCCCCGTGATAAGACCCGGTCGTATTTAAAAACGCTGTGAAATTGTGAGAACTAATCCTTCTTCCCACAATACCACTAAGTAGCTTTCACGCCATGATACTGAAGTATTGGGAATAAAAATATACTGAATATATTGAGAAATAAGAACTAACCGGGCTCATAACCTGTTCCAAATATTGACTCTGGCAGCAAATATAATTCTTGTGATGTCTTATTGTAATACAGGAGGGAATTTAATAGCCCTTTTACAACAATAATAGCCTTGGCAACTGAACAACAGTAATGACATAATATAAGAGTGGCCTAGCTAGGCCTTGCCACAATTATTCCAGGGAGGATATATTTTCCCCGGCTTGCATTACAATGATTCCAATAGATTTGGAGTTTCATGTAGCCTGATGTTTGGTAGAGCCTTAGGGAAAAGTTACTCTCTACTACGACAAGTATGCAATGAAGGCCTTGTGTGTAAGCACTATATCTACCCAGGAGAGACGGATAGATCGACATGAATCACTAGAATAGCATATATGTTGTTCCTGCCACTCGTCACCAAGAGCTTCAAGGCAACAGATTTAGGGAGAATAAGTACATGTACTCGCAATTGATTAAGATCACGCAAAGAGCCGCTAACTAAAACTAGGGAATCATCGATAACAAGAAAAACTTACTTACAAATCTCAATTCCAGCCCCACGAGAGGAAAAAGAAAAGGAAACTAAGGGCAAGGAAAATAAGTGCAAGGAAAAAAAAGGTAACAGTAATACCGCACATGGAGCTAGGCCTAGCACCGCAAACCCGAGAAAAGAAAACAAAAAGCCAACCACGATAATACAAAAGAAATAATGATAATGATAAATAAAACAAAAGGAGACAAAAAACCCCCAGCTACAACTATAAGTCCAGACCAAACGCATCCAAGCCCACCAAGAAGTACCCTACCGCCTCAGTACCTAACGGTCGTCCTGCATATCCCCCGTTGGCGCTCTTGTCCCCAACATCCAGTCCTCCATCGCCAACCACCTACTCCAGAGGCTCTCTGCGCCCTCAATCTCCGAATCCTGCACCTTACTCAGCGGTATCAGGTACGGAACTGCCTCGTCGATGACTTCGTCATACTGCTTCTTTACACTCTTCCACCCGCCGCTCTTTGCCGCAAACATATAATTTCTTCTTTCCTGCTCATGCAATGGGCCCACACCGCCCTCCCAGTCATCGCCAAACCAGCCATGCAGGATTGCCGCAACGTCAAAACCGGTTGCTACCAGACGCCGCATGTATGGGTGCAGCGATACCCACCCGAACTGCGAGATGGTTGGGTGCGGATGGGCCGTCGGGGGGAAGCCGCCCAGGCTGCGGTACTGCGGCGGCCGCGCGGACGACGACGGCGGCATGTGGTGGGATGCGCCGGGGCCCTGCAGCACGGGAGTCCGCTGGAAAGGGAGCTTGATGTTTATGAATGCCGCAAGGGCCTGGCAGGGGTAGCTGTGCTGTGCGACTTCAAGAAAGTACCGTTGGCACGATTGATATTTGGGGTACCAGCTTATGACGTCAAACTGGAGCGCCTCCTCTCGACCTCCACTTCCTCCACCGATGCCGCTACCCCGTATACTAGAGAAGCCCGAGCCAGCGCTGGAGCCGCTGCTGTTGGACCCGGTGGGAGTAAAAGAGGATTGGAAGCCGTGCTGGTTCTCGGGGCCACTATTGAGCGTGAATGACGGCGTACGCGCGTTGTAGTCCTCCATGGTCTGATTATAGTATAGCTAGCTAGCTTTTTTATTTAACGCGCCAATTGATATTTGAGAGCTCGTAATATTTCAATTCAGATAAAATGTGAATGAAGCCCTATATATGAATTGTATCTGTGGGGGGGGGGGGTGGGGGGGGGAAGATAAAAGTTCTTGTGCGGTTTAATTCAAGAATCTGTTCTGTGGGACGTTTCGGAGATCTCCGCACACCCTGCGTTTTCGGCAGGGCAGAGCCGCTCGCTGTATGTATTTTGCTTTTTTTTCCAGGGAGCTGCAGGTATGTAGGTGCGGGTGCGTATCGTAGTGTGCGTAGGATTAGGCGGTAGGGCGTACCAGGTAAAGTCCACGGATCCGATTTATCCAGTGGGATAGTTAGGACTAATAGTACTAGTAGTATACAACAATACCAGTAAGTACTACTATGTAATAGCTGTGGTAGAAAACTAACGGTGGTGGTAGTAGTAGTAAAGGTATGCAGTAATGGTAAATAGTAGTAGCACCAGCACCAGTATCAGCAGTAGTAGACCGGAGACTGGGTACTCAAAATAGTGCCAGGACAGGCAGACAGACAAGTATGTAGGTAGGCAAGCAACCTTGATAGATGATGATGATGATAGGGTATATATGCAGACAGACAGACAGATAGACAAATAATTCTCAACCAGCAAGCTTAAGCAGCGTGTAAGCCAATCTCAAGACTCGAAATATCACGCACTACTTATAGAGAGAACTGGAACAGTAGGTAGGTTCAAGTACCCACTCGATCAACTCACTCACCTCACTTCCCAATAAGTTTGTTATTGTTATTATTGTTGTCCGACACTCCGATCCGCTCGCTACTGCTGCTAGCTAACTAGCTAAAAGAGGGTATGTATGTAGCTGCTGTAGATGGTAGGTAAGGTGGTAGGAGGAGGAGGAGGGTATGAATGTAGCTCAGTGCAGTTCGTTCGTTCGTTCGAGTAATTCCCCCCCCCCCACCACAACCACACCCCCAGCCCATACCCAAAGACAAGTTAAGACACGACGTAGAGTATACTTTGAGTACTTACGTGCCATCAGCTAGCTCCCGCTACTGAAGCTTCGATCCCCACGCGGCGTTGCGAGGCTGGGCTGGCCAAAAGGAAATATAGGTTCGACCTATGATCTAGAAAAAAAGCAGAAAAGAATTATAGGTAAAGTATTATGTAGAGAAGCAAAGATATGAAAAGAAAAGAAAAAAGAAGGAAAAAAAAAGAAAAAAAAAGACAATGATGATGATGGTGATGGTGAGGATAGCTCAGACACTGAAAGTCTAGGCGCTGATCATATCATCTCAGCCCAGCGCGGCCGGCTATCGATCGAGTCTCGGTTTCAGTCACCACCACCACCACCACTACAACTATGAACCACCGGCACCATTCACCACAACCCACAACCCCACAACCCCACAACCCACAACCCACAACCCACAACCACCGACGCCGCCGCCGCCGCCGCTGTTGGAAAGGGATGGGAGGGGAGAAAAGGGAGTGTCAGGTGGCGAGTTAACTAACTACATACCTTGTAGCTATGTAGCTAGCAGCGGGAGGGAAAAAGCAAGTGTACATAGTAAATGTGAAGGGAGGTTCAAATCGTGGGAGGCCTGATCAGTACTAGTGGGTACGGGCAGGTGGGTTAGGTGGAGATGGATGGGGAGGGGGAGGTTATACGTATGTACGTCATGTACTTAGATGTAGTTACGGGTGCACTTTCCACTGGGCAGTGCCAATACACTCTAGAGGGGGTGATGGTGGTGGTGGTGGGGAATACAAGCTCACATACTACTACTACTGCAACTTGTTTCTTTCTTTTTTAGTTATTATGGCATACTTTACTTTAATTTGCTGGAAACATCCCCGGTTGCTTTCTGGCTCACCTAGCCTGGAGACCATACTTTATTTTTCAGCAAGCAAGTATATACTGACCCATTATGGAGGGAGCTAGACGCATATCATATCCTCTCTACTTTACACATGCCTTTGATCCCCCATGGCGGTTTCGACTTGAACATGGCGCTGGCAGATTTTCGGAAAGTGCCTATATGTGAAAAAGAAAGAAAAGAAAAGACAAGAAAAAGAAAAAGTATCTCGAACCCTCCAACCCGGCGGCTTAGATTGTACTGCCCTCCCCCCGCATCTAGCCTATCTACGCCCGGTCGGTTGGCCATCGATATGGGGCAGGCGATATCGATCTTCTACGGCCCATTCAGTGGAACTAGATCTTGGGTATTATCGAAGGGCTGATTTCACGTGAGGGAGTAATTAAACTGAGCAACTGATAACTAATCATGATGGGTATTGTCTGATGAACATCATGTACCTACCTACCTGGTAAGAACTGTGCATGGTGCAAATGAGGAGGATGCTCAGATGTATATACATGTACATGTACTCTGCGTACCTGCGGTGGGGGAGAGCGTTAAGATGAGTTGAACAGACATCGCATATACAACTGCATGTATCAGTGCTTAGCTAGGCCTACTAAATGGTTACTCAACTGCGAGATCGCATCCCCCGCCATGGAAAAGAACGGTAATCTCCAACCTAAAAAAATAAAAAATAAATAAAAAATAAATAAAAAAAAAATAAAAAAAAAAAAAAGGAGGGATTACAAAAAGCCACCACCGATTGACAGATCAAGAGTCTTTGACACAATCGAAAACGGGTACGGACATGAGGGGGCGCGCATAAAGCAATAACAGATAGGAGGCCCCCAGGTACCTAAAGTCGTTAGAGTACATATTACTAGAATAGGTATACTCAAAATCTTTCATATCCGCTCTGTTGAGCCTACCGGGGGCAATCGGGAGAGCCCTACCGACGAAACTGCACCTGCGATGGATGGGAATCCAAAGTGGCATATACTATCGGGGACGTAAGGGGCCGGGGCTCCCCGACTCAAACTTTAAGACCCGTACTTGCGGGAGTTGAAAGCATATCAGTGTGTCTTTTTGTTATGTTCTTTTTTTGTTTAATACCGGGTTCGGGATAGCCAGAAGTATGCATGTATCGATACAGCCCAATGAGATTTTGTGTCAGTCTCTGAGACCACAGGCAGCCTCGAGCAGCCCCGGCCACATACAGCGGAATATAGGGTAGTATCGGTAGGCCGTTTTTCTCTCACTCTCGATAACTAGATGAGCAAGTCTTCCAATCAATTAGTGGGGGGGAAGGCCAGGAGGCGGGGGCGGTCCGCTTGTAGCTCTCTTCAGCTTCAACGTCATGCTCACACTTTTGTAAAACATAGCCCCCACTAGAACTGTGTACCTACCTACACATACCTACTGTAAGTATGTACCTACATGTATACTCGGAGGCAACATACGCAAGTACGCACAGAACACCAAATCGAATATTCGATCCAGGTTGCTAGCGGCTACGATATATGATCTTTCACCAAACTCTCTTATAATTACCCTGTACCCCGAACTCTAGATCTCTCCCGGATCCCCCCCGGCTCCAAAGTCCTAGCCGCTATTTATGCAGGGAACAGTTTGAGTTTACCTTGTACCACACACTCCCTCCCGCGAATACATGTACTATCTATAAGTCAGTACTGTCGTTCACTGGGTGTTGACGGACACTGGGTGTTGGCCAAAAGAGAGACAGCCAAGCCAGGTTTCGCCTGCAATCCGTCAACACCCAGTACCCGTCAATACCCCGTGACGACAGTACCTGTCCTTAGATCCCTCAGATCTCGGGGTATTTAGGGGCAACGCCGGGAAATAAAACCCAGAGTGGCTAAGAGGAAGGATCGTCTGGTCAAAGGAATGATTACATGTACGGTACATGCAGCTACTACATGAGGTCAGTGGGGCGGTTTCAGGAGGCAGTAGAGTGTATACCTACTTTTACATACTCATAATTGTATGTACACATTGTAGGTACTCCTATTGTGCTCGCACATACATGTACTCTACTGATTATTAGTACATGTAGGTTTAAACGGTTGATTACTATGTGAATAAGTCAATTACCGAAGTGGTAGACTACTAATCTACATGCACATACTGAACAGCCAACTTAGGCATACATTGCGGATTCAAAAAGGTAGGAAAAGTGAGCTTGAGCACGTGTGCAATCTCAATTACCTGCCTCGATGGGCGAGAAGTAAAAAAAAAAAAAAAAACTGTCCCGCCCATCAGAATCATAGAAAGGGAAGAAGGGAAAAAAAAAAAAAAAAAAAAAAAGGGAAAGAAAGATTAAGATTAACTACATGTTAGTACATGATGTCTCTGCGGGAGAGCTACTCCGGGAATAAATCCTACACTATTAGATCCAATTCCCAATTGAGGATGATTGCGTCCCAACGCTTGTCTAGACGGGAATGATAAATGATAACGATTACCGTGCATGCACGCGCCTGCAGCGGCTGCCATTAGGCCTTCCGCTTCTCTGGAGCAGTGGTGATCCCGGATGGTCCAGACTTGCATATTAAGGTGAAGGTTCGATGACCCTATATCTATTTCTCTGCATCTCGCTATCAAGGTTCGCCCCGAACACAATTCCCGATCTCTTTTTCCCTTAAGTTCCCGTATTATTAACGCCTCCAACTCTAAATTTTACCGCAGAAAAAATCCGACCTCCCCCCGCGGCTGTACTTGACCGAATAGTATATAAGTGAAACATAAGTACGTCCATTAATATAATTACTACCGGCCCGATCTTTTGGACCATGGGGCTGGGTTTCCGAATCTTTCCAAGGGTCATTAACGATCACGATTGCATTGGATATTGGGATGCCCGGGAGAACTTTACATTTCCCTCACGCACCTTGACTGACATCTTCTTTTGGTCAGCATAATACATGTATGTAATGTACCGCTACGTTTCTGCCTACAGGGTACCGCTCCACGTGCGGAACCGAGAGACACAATATAGGAAGAGGGAGTGAAGGCAGAGTAGGTAAAGTCTCCATAGGTGTACTGCGGGAGGCAGGTCAAGTTACATACAGGTATATGTATATACACTGTACAGCCCGGTCCCAAGAAGGGCTAAGACAAATGAAAGAGGTAGCCCTCCCCATAATATTAAGTTATCATATCCTGATCAGCAAGGTATATATATAACTGTAGTCTGATCAATATCAGTACTGATTTTGCCACAGACATATTTCATCATGAATTAATTCTTCGAACATTGGATCAGCATGTCTTCGACACATCTAGTCTGTGCCAAACGATTTGGAAGAATATTTCACGCACAGGTTTATGAGGTGACGTTCAGCTGAAAAGAAAGCTTTGACAGCTAAGTACATGTATGTTTGCGCGGCCCCGGTGGCAAATATCGTGGCGCCCACCAAAAATAACCCTGTCAATTGCAACTCTGGGGTATTTTAAGGATTAAGAGGGGGCTATATTCGGAACTCCTAGTTCCTGACGTATTGTGTACTTGTATATCAATAAAACACCACAAAAGAGGAGCCTATGGTACCATGGGCCATGGGGAGGAATTTGTAAAGTGTCGCGGGCTCGTGGCGCCGGCGTGCACAGATGCTCCGGCCCCGACATATCTTACAAACGGTGATACCCCCCTCGACCTCCCTCCCTGTTTTAGGCGCTTTTAGCTATCAATGAGTAAAGGATTTTATGACACGTACTTTCTCAATCCTAAACCCGTGATAGGTCAATCCCACAGTGTTATTCTATGCCTACCAATATAGATGACTTCCCGTGGTAATTTGAATTCTAGAATCTGAATCTGAACAGAGCGGGGGAGGGTCGGTTCAGATTCCTAAACGTCAGAAACCTGGAAGCCAGTAATATGATTGGTTGTTCGTAAGTCTTTGCCACACTGGCCAGAAAATCTAGCTTCTAAATTCTCTACGGGAAGTCATCCAATCTAGAGTCGCTCATGACCGCATGATCATGTGCGTATAAAATTATATGATATATCCTGTCAGTTGGGAGTCGAGTTTAGCAAATAGAAACAACTATTAGATAGGGCCCGGGGCGCACGCATGTAGGCCTTTTTGAATCTTACTCTCAAAATATGGTCGAAACCCCTACACACGCTCGCATTTGCCGGAAAGTTATGCTAACCAGCTTACTTGCATCTTCAATGCAATGGTTTAGATCGAGGCCGATGCGCAGCAACTACGTACAGGCACCCACGGGGTGAAGGTGGATCCTGTCTGATGGCGGTCAGGGATTTGAGGCCAATAACAGAGTTAGGTTAAGGGCGCCAACGGCAAATTACTTCAAAGAAAACTATCAGGCAGGATCTGCCGTCAGTAGGTGAGTGACTGTACTTCCCAGAGCGAGTGATCCGTGTGCATACATAGTGATATGAGGGGTATCATTTGCAGAAGATTTTAAAGCCTACCACACACAAGCTTCCGGATGTCTTATGTGACATGAATGGGTGTAAAGGCTGACGTGCACGTGGACAAGGAATATTTGATTCCCAATAGTGCGGCGGATGTCTTAATGTTTCGATCTGCCCGGGCCCACAGAATAGTTCGTTATGATCTAAAAACATTAAAACTTCCAAGCTATTTGTACAATCCTAAGTGAAAGATGAAAGATGAGATACTTACGAAGCTCGTGTAACAATTTGAATATATCAGATGGCATCCTAATTAACAAAATGTGAATGTCCATGATACTCTACTCGATACGGCTCCAAAGTCAATGACGAAAATTAAATAGAGCCCAGCAACACATGATTATTAGGGGGATAGAGAGGCTAAGAAAGGGTCGGTTTGCAGGTTGTTTAGTTGACTAATGTGTGGGAATTATGGAATGTTAATCCATCAGATCCCTTCTCTAGCTGTTGTATATTTAACCCTCTAGATCTAGCTGAAGTCACGTATCCTCATAATGCCTCATTGGCATGTACGTGGTTGGTATGTCTCTCTCGCTAATTTAAAATCATACTTCGCAATGTGTACCAGCGCGAAACTACACGTCCGTATACTCTCTCGTACTCGTGTATTGAGATTCACATATCAAGTATTGACCTTTGCACAACTGTGTACACATTTAACATTGCCCAGTCTAGTCAAAAACTGGTCATGAAGCCCACTAAGTATATGTTTATACTGCCCTCTCCTATAGCTGGAGACATAGAAGAGTGACAAAGATTATCATACGGTAATGAGGTGAAACTTTAACTTTATTCCTCTTAATCGAGACCAAGCCCCCAATCTACATAGTTGACCACCCGCGAGGGTGCGATCAGCCCAACCAAATCTCCGGCCGTTCAAAGACTAAGCACCGCCAAAGTGTTGCGCGACAAAAAAAACTCCGGTAAGTTTAGTCTAATTATACCATTTCTATCAGTGGCCGGAAAGATACTACACATCAATGATCGGAAGGACAGTATCATGGAAGTCTGTATAATGTACAGTCCATCTCTAATACCGTCGATAAAGACTGTTATCTTAACCAGTAAACCATTGGATTAAGCCGGCTGTGATCCCCAACTTATGAGTCCATGCGAAAACGCTGGAAGACTCACTGTGAATCACCAAATATCACTCGATACAAATGTTGACGCGCTGGTAAAGTTATCTTTTTGGTTGTTTAACTCATTAATTGCGCATGCTGGTAAAGTTATTCAATTTATTAAGTATAAGTGCTTGCTCTAGTAAGATCCGTGGGATACGCAGTGGCACAGGGGCGCACATGAGATACATGATTAACGTAAATCAACACATCTCCTTAAAATGCACGATCAACTCTCACCCCCCAGTTGCAATCTACAGTATTTGTCAATACATGTAGTTACTGATTCTTAATGTAACACACACCACCCCAAAATTAAGTTAAACCACTTGCTTGATAATGAGGAACTGACTATTCATTATATTTGGGGATAACTAGTACGACGAGTGCTTAGAGTACAAGTGCACCACCCCTGATACACAACTGAGCAGCATAAAGATTAGCCCTTGCCTTGAAAGGGGATAGTAATTTATGCATATCACAAACTCCCTGCCTAAGGCTTCTCCAGAATGGAGGACGTAGAACAGTTACTGAGGTTATATAAACCATTCACAGCACACATCCTGCCCGTCAAGGGCACGAAGCGGGCTGTTTTGTTGGTTGTGATCTCGGAAACGCAGGCTGTCTCGTGTATGGTACCGGCCCTATACCTTATTTAAAGGAAATAAAAGGTCCGTTTCCCCATTCTTCTTCTTTCTCTCAGTCTTTAGGCCTAGGCTTATCTAACCAAGACAAGGCCTAGGTAAATGTCTCCCTAGTTCAGATTTACCGGGCCTAAGTAAATCTTGCGGCTGTGCATGTAGGCCTTGTTAAAGCGCTGAGACGCTGCAAAAAGATTATCTGGCATGGCTGACTGAGCTGATTGACCTCGGACCTAGCACGACGTTTCGCCTAGCTTATGAAGTAGTACTAGGTGGAAAAGGCAATATTTGATTTTCCCAAGGCCTAGAAGTTGAGTCTTGTCTCAAAGCTTCTTAGACTTGTTTTACCCTAGGTCTCGAGACATAGTTGTCTCATGTCACTAATAATCTGCTGCGTACATGAGGTTTTTCTCCATTCAGAGTGCAGTGTGATTTCCCACATGAAATGCCTTGCGGGCGATCAAGGTCCGTCCTATAGCCGTCATCGCCACCGCCTATAACTTCCGGAGTATAAGCTTGGGCTGACCCGGCTCGCTGGGGATAATCTGGGGGGGGGGGGGGCGGGGCCTTACCGGTCTTCTGGGTTATGGACACTTCTAGAACTGCTCCGAGGCTCATCCTCCGACACAAGACACTGCACCATGGACCGGATCAGGGACTTACAATAGCCATGGCAGGCAAGTCGTGACGACGAGAACTAGAAACTATTACGAGCCTCCGGGGTAAGTCTAAACAATGGGCGAGAGGTAAATCACCTTTGTACTCTAGCTAGTAAACTCGTATGTTGGGTACGTAAAAGAGGAGAGATTAACTGGGCCGGTTGTTGGGCTGGAGGTACCTTGATGACGAATTGGCCATTCAAGACATAATTAATTAATCATCAGTTGGTCAATCAGCCTTTCAAGATACGGCCATGAGGTATCACTCGGATGTGTTGGCCCCAGGTGATGGCTAAACCACACCCGAGCCCGCCATGTCATAGCGCCCCGTTCTGCTTGTAATTATAATCACTCTAACATCTATTTAGTTACAATTAGTACATGTATTTATCAACCAATATTTGTCACAACATGGCCGGCCATACCCTTCATTTATTTTGAGGAAAAGATTATGTCTGAAGGTTGAAAGGGAGATATCCTCGAAGGTCGAAGACATACATGTATCTTGGACCATGCGCCGTGCGTATTAGCTAGCTCATTTAGTTCCTTGCCCTAGCCCTAATATTTCTCAGTTCTCCACATGCAATGACCTTAACTAAGTCGATACTCTCATCTCATGCAGGTACCATTCTTTGATTAATCTATTGAACCTTTTTATGAAAAATGCCCAAAATAATAAGCCAGCATGGGCGCCTCCACACCCCGCGCCCCCACTAATGCTAATTCTACTTCTGACTGCCGGGGATCGATGATGAGACCTATCTATATAAGTAGACCGCAACTTTAAGTTTTGGCAAGAAATATTGCGATTACCTTAGCCCGACACTTACCCCCGCGGCCAGAACTTTGTTTTACCATAATCTCTTGCACGAGCCTAACCTTTGTGAATATCTTTGTAGGAGCTATTCCATTTACATCAAGCTGGAAGTGGAAGCAAGTATCCGGCGGTGAGCTATATTTTGTGGGCTCCATCATATATGTATGTTCAGGCCCCGAGACAATTCAGTATATTTACTCGCCGAGCGCGGAAGCGCTTAGAGACCCAATCTATAGCCAACGATACTCAACCCCTCGCCAGTTGTCTATCCATAGTAAGCCTTGTACTTCAAAAACGGCAGATGAGCGGGTTGAGATATACATACATGTATCTATAATTATAACCGGCACAAACCTCAGCTTGAGATATTGCGCCGATGGAGCTCCGCGGGTCAATATTACTTAAGCTCTCTAGCTCTAGGCCCTTATCCTAAGTAAAATATCATAAATTTTTTTACCATAATAAAATTATTGCCCACCTACTAAAGTATTATCGAAAAAAAAAAAGAAAAAAAAAGTCCTATCGACCACTAAGATATGTCTGTTAGCAACTTGCCAGAGGCTATGGATATATCAATACCCCTTCAAATAAAAGATTCCAATCCCTTAAGCTGCCATATACTCACCCCCTATAATAGTGAGATTAAATTTGTATGGGAGATCTATCATTTGATAAAAGAAATAACAAGAGCTACTAGTAAAGCCACACCAAACCCGCCCTTTTTTGGGTCAGCATTTTCATAACAGCTTAAGATAATGCCTATAGTTTATTACGCAGCATCGCCCAGCCCAAACTTTCTCACTTCTACAATTCATAATCTCCCCCCGAGTGATATCTGATGCCGGGACATCATTACGTCTTGCAAATTCGGGAATACGTGCCCGTCGCACAACATATCTAGAAAGCCGAATATCCGGCCCACGAAACGGCAAATCTAAATCCATTTTAAGAGACGCAGTGGCGATCATAAGGCCTTGAGCTACTTTTTCACGATAGGCGACTGCGAGTGATATGTTGTGCCGCCGCAAATTAGTCACCCCGGCGCGCAATATCAGAAAACGATTTTTTTTCTCCAGCCCACATGTACTACTACCTACAGAGCTTCCACCCCGAACCTTTTGTCACACACTCACAGGCCGATCGGGTAACTACCACCGAACAAAGCAAATCACCCAACATGTGCTGCAACAAGACCGACCGACCGACCGGCCCATAGTCCATGGCCCCCACATGCACCACAATTTTACCTACCTGTCATCATTTGCTTTTTCTTCTCCTCAATCTTACTATTACATCCTTTACCTGGGTAGTGTCGATCTATCCGCCCTGCAGATGTTGATCACTGCGCGGCTACTTCCGTTGCCTTTTTTTTTTTTTTCCTTTCTTTCTTTTTTTTTTCTCCCCCTTCCCTCTCTCAGATCGGGAAAGTGCTCGTACGGAGGGAGAGTGGAGAAAAAGAAATTCTAGCACGAGATGAAACGTGGTGGGTACGTGAGCTTTTCTAGAGCAGGGCAGTGGATGGAGGGAGTGAGTAAGAATGGTGGGGGATTGAGTAAGATTGCAAGGTGTGGGTTAGGGGTGAGGTGACCGAGTGATAGGTTGTGCGGGCAGGTATAATACGTGCGGTGTATCTTGCACCGTCATTGTGAAATTAATAGTACTACATGATACATGTAGATGAAACACGGTAAAGAAGACCGAATATACTTTTCCCGCGACTTAGGGGAGTGCCTAACATGGTTTTCAATTTTCCAATGTCAGGATAGAAAAGCGGCCGCGGGCTGTTAGGCGAGAAACTAGCTACGACCAAAGCTTTATGGTTACAGTTCAGCACGGGTTGGCCAAATCACTGTTTGCATGCAGAGAAAGCGTTGGCTCTGACTGCTATCATTATCTATCACTGACTATACCGCGTTTGAATTCTTTTGCACAGCGAGCCCCCTACTCAGCGACCCCTCATATACAACTACATGTATTCCTTATAACCTGAAAGTTCAGCAACTAGTTTGGCGTGGAAGAAGCTCCAGAAGTTTATTGAGTATGGTTCGATGTTTGAGCATAAAATATGGTATATAAATGTATATACTGTGTCTTCGAATTCATGACTAGGGCAATTATCATCCCTTTAAAAATTCCACGTTTGTCCAAATTTATCTAATGCATAATCACTAGGTGCCTTCCATGGGACTCATACAATACTATTCTTGGGGATTAAATCATAACCATCCGGGTAGTTAATGGGTTCGTGTTCAACCCCCAATTTTGCTACGCTATAAATGAGACTACCAAATTAACCAACTCCAAGCCTCCAAAGCACCATTGACGACTCCTGAATTATCTCCACCAAGTTGCCACCGCACGTGCACGCCCGTATACGCATATATGCACCAATATCATGTCACCCTGAATTATAAAATCCAGTACTATCACGCGCACAAGCCACCGAACTACCACCTCAGATTTAATCCGAAACCCGTTGTTCCGGATACCTCCAACCTTTACTCTGGATTCATCTTCCCAATGAACAGCGATCTAATCTAGCAACGGGGAATTGTGCGCCGATAAAGTAAACACAATACGATCCACGGCATGCATCATTGCCCCGTCGTTCCGGAAAAGCTACCTTACCGTACCCCATCCCACTCCAGAGACATATCTGCCCATGATCTTACCGTACCGTCAATATACCCCCCTCTTCGAACTCTCGATAAGGTGATACTGCGTATTGCCGACTTCCCGAGGTGTGTTTTTGTTCCAGAACTCATTTACCATATCATCCAATCCAGCTTTCCCGAAAGATTCCCCATCTAACAGAACGTAACTTCCCTATATGAGGGTCCCGGCCAGCGGCAACGGGAGAGAGCCTTTCTATCTATCTCCCACCCCATCTATATCTTCCGGAATTCCACCATTCGTAAATGGCAATAGTGGGATAATTTCGTCTGCTAGTTAAAAGTCTATATATAGTAGCATTAGAACGTTAGTACTGGTGTCCCGGGGGTACATGTGGAATCAGCTGTCATTCTCATGTTCGGCCGCGGTGTATTGTTCCCGATATTGATTATGGCGCCACATCCGCACGGCAGGGAAGCATGAGCAGGGAAGGGTCAGGGATGTTTGGTGTGGCCGTTACCTGTCATTTCGAGGTTGCGGGAGCGTCAGCGCTCTCTTCGAATTGTTTGTTGTTTGTTTCCTCAGGTATATTGACATATCATCTCACATAATTCACTTGCCTGGCCGCGTCAGTATGCTCAATAAATCTGCGGTACGTCCCGGATGGGTTTTTATTGGCCAATTGTAGCCTTACGTACCGAGCCAAATAAACGGTGCATTCGCCCTCCCGTCCCGCCCTTGCTTCTCAAGTAAAGATATTGAAAGTTTAACTCTCCGAGCCCCCAGGTAAGGGACGGGTCCAGGAGGCTTGATTCTTGAGCTTTTGAGGGTACGATACTATATCAATACGAGCCGCGAGTATTAACAAAGGTGGTGATGTACTATCTATAATCCATGACCCATGGACTAACCTACATATTGTACCGCTCCGGTATCCATAGATTAATATATGCAACCCGATCGACTCGCATATATAGTACATATACCGAAAAAAAAAGATAATAACCTGGGGTGCGTTAACAGTCAATGTTAGCTTATAAGGGAGCGGTGGGCTTACTGGGGACTGTGTAATTCTAGTCCAACTGGTTCTTTGGTCATCACGGGTCCCTTTACCCAAGCGAAGGAAGATGTAGAAGCACAGGCCTACGTCATGCAGCGTAGTATGATATGTACGTCAAGTACATACAGGATATACATATGTCTCTCCACATATCATAGAATTTAGATGTGGAAAAACCAAAAACCGAATTGTTGTGTGTGGTTGTCAGCAACATCCAAAGGCGGTCAATTTCAGATCTTCTGTTTTCCGTGCCAGGATGATACACATACCTGCACAACCAAACACTGCATCCTTTAGCTGCATGTAGCGACCGTAGCAAGAAAAATGGATATGGAATGTAGGACATATCCTTTCGAAAAGCCAGGTTGATAAGTCAGAGACCTCCACGTGCACTCAATAAGAGTGATATTTCATGTCCAAACCACATCGCTATCTCGCTCCATGATACCGCAAGCCCAAACTCACACTATTTTTAACAAATACAAAGCCGTTTAGACTTCTTCATTACGGGCCTATATCCGCTTCTTCTTCTCCTTCCAGAAGGGCTTTATAGTGACGTTGTACGGTTAATTGCAAGTGCGCGCGCGCCGAGTTTCAAGTAAATAGTAGGGATATAAAAAGAAAAGTAGCCCTATAGCATTGTGAGTATTACGCACACGGATAGCTACTGAAGTAAGGGGCTTGGGAGAATATCTGTATGTACCGTTGATCAGTTAAGTCCAGTATTTATTTTTCCTGTATGATATTGTGCATGTAGTAACCCTTACACGTGCGCGCCAATTGCTACGTCAAGCAGTTAGGCCCAAGATATGTAGTTGGAGCACCTAATCCTCTCTGTTTTCTAGCTAACGTGGAGTTAGTGCCGTTTCATGTCATGCTTCCTAGGAACATTCCGAACTTAGCTTCTCAGGTGCGGATCTTGAGCCCAAAAGGGTACTCAAGGCACCACCGACGTAAACGGCGACTATAAAGATCTAAAGAGCTAATTTAGGGAGCCGATATCAATTATCAATAGGATCTATAGAATGTGGAAATAATAGTTGATAATAAAATTATTAGGCCGTGCACAAAATAGCAGTGGGTTTTCAACCGGGCAGTAGGCTTTGTAAAGTATACTGCTCCTATCGTACGAAACATACGAGATTTAGGCCATAGAATTGCAAGTGGCTAGTTGGTCACCAGATGACCTATGCTTAACCAGCGGAGGAACTTCACAAACCAGTAGAGCACGCGTTTAAGTTTCGAGTCTTTGTTTCGGAGCTTTGAAGTTTGGACGAGATTCCCACCACTCATGTGCACGCATAAGAAGCTCCGGAGCGGTGAGACTTCTTCCAAATCGTCATATAGGGAACCATGTGCTTGTATTGTAGATCCTACGTAGTTCTTCCTTTGTCCCGTGTCGACGTTGAAAATCACGCAATATTTCTCATATACGGTCCGGAACGTTTTTTTGCGTGCGACATGGACACCTGGATGCTGTGTCCTCTACATTTCCAAACCTTCATACCAGTCTGTGTTGTGCGGTTTGGTTACCGAAGCGTTGTTTCTCGGAGCGGTATGATGTTTTGTCTCTGAACTGCCATAGGTAGATATAGACCCTTGATTCTCCAGTTCAATCTTCATCTCTAGAGCTTAGCTAATTAGTGTTCTGCTCGTGAAACATACTATGGCAAACAAAATTCGGCCCTAACGGTCACTATGCAATAGTTTTGTTCCATACCTTCCGTCTTGGTGGCCTTGCTCCGGGAAACGTAAGCACACAGGCAGGACGGACGAGCCCCTTTGTTGCTCGCTCAATTCCCCACGCCCAGCTCCCTCCTCCAGGGTGCGGCGCAGTGCGCAGTGAACCAGGCCTTTCCTTTTCGGTCCAGTGGGTGATTGGATATGATCGATCCTGGTTCCTGGAACAGTGGCTATCGACAAACCTTCTACCAACTTATCGGCACAAGGTTCTTTTGGCCCGACGAAGAGCGTTACATAGGTGCGTAATTTTATCAGGTTAGGAAAACCTTTTTCCCCTCCATTCTTAAGATCACCGTGAGCTATATACCACCCTCGAATATCTATGGGTTCGAAGTAGGAAGGAAGTTTAGAGAAATGTGTTGTCGTGAGACCCGGTGTTCGCCCCGAAAGATTTCATTGGACAAGAGATGAGGCTTGAACTAGTAGGCCCAGTATTATGGTGCTGGTTCAAGACATCAATCAATCTTTATCCAGTGGTAGCTTCGCCGGAAATACCCTTTCGGTCCGTCCCAGCGCCGAAGGTAAAAAGAAAAAGAATGAAAGGGGTATTGCTAATTCGAGCGACAGCGGGAGGGCTGGCTAGAAAGGAGATTATGCTCGCGAGGTTGACTAGCCTTGGCCTCGATGTGGACTTGTCTAAAAGTTTGCGTATAGTTTATGGTTCTAGACTTTGGGGTTGTCACAACGAGGAGAGCTGAACGTCTATGGGAAGTAAACTTTCGATGAGATGAGACTGCGTATATGTACATACATGTATGTACGTGCGTAGCTACTTACTTGTACTTACTTAGGGTACATGTAGGTAAGTAGAAGAGATCACGTAGCTACTGGCTCTGAGAGTAGGAAGTCGAATTAAAGTATTTCAGTTTGCTTTTTCTTTTAGTTCGTGTACAGTTTTTGATAATATAGGAGGCTACATTGATAACCGCTGCGACTACCGAGTACATGCTTTATGATTTTATCTACATACTACTCTAATTACATATACCCATGATGATGATGATGATGATCATGATGATTATCGGCGACTACAATTCTTTAGACCTAATATATACCGGTATGTTCAGCAGCTATATTCAGCAGCACCTTGGCGCGTTAAGACAGGTGTTTTGAAAGATTCTTTTAGATTAATCTCCGTCATTGTAGAATTAGGTTCAATTTGTGGAATAAAGGGAAGGGATCGAAGGGTCTCAGAAACGTGACCTGACTTGCACCACCACAACCACCTGCGCCGCCGCCGCCGCCGCCAAAAGCCGGAGCGTAGCGAAGAGGGGGGGATAAAGAAGCAGGGAAAAACAAATGGAAGATGTGAGGAACGAGAGAAGCTTAAACCAAATAGGACTCGGTTTAGTAAAGCTGGCTATAGCTCCCCCCCCCCCCCCCCTCCAAAGAAACAACAATTGCAGGGGGTCGTCGAATTCGAACAGCTGTTGGATCAGGCCCAACATCATTCACAAAAGTTATGCTCAAAACCTCGATACAAGATTGTCACTGGTCGCTAAATGTCCTCCAAGGATGTATGAGTGATATTAACCTACATGTACCTCATATGCTACCGGGGCGTAAGGGATTATTATTCTCTGTGCCTACATGATACACAGAGAATCTCGTTGTCACGCGGGAATCTATGGTATCAGCTTCAAATAGTTGTCTAAGTCAGGGCCCAATGGAGGGGGCCCATTGAGCCGTTGGTTACCCGTCTGAACGTCTCTTAGTAGTTTACTTATTTCAGAATCGCACGATGATGATGGAGAAGTCAACTCGCCGAACACCTGTTGGACAGGTTCGAGTCAAGCGCCCTGAGATCTTCAGGTTCCCTCAACGAAGCTCCTAATGCATGTAGTTTAGCTCGCCCCCACACATGCCGCCCCTTGCTCATTTACCGGCACGAAATAGAGAGGTCAACACAACAACTCCTACTATGTAGGTACCGTAGGTAGGTACCTGGTCAACTTACTGCCAGGGCTTTGACAGGCATTGGGGTAGTAATAACCCATGAACACTCACTTGAGATGATTCTTCTTTGAGTCGGTGCGTGGAGTAACTGGATGGCAAAGGGACTGACTTGGATATGTGAAGCCTTCACAAGTTAGTTCCAAGCAACCTCAGCACGGGCAGCAGAGAAGTTCGACCCAACCTGGCAAGAGATCTACAAACCAACTTCTCTCCTTAAGGAAATAACTAACCCCTCTGGGGATAGATCCAAGTTGCTACCTTCAATTGAGACGAGTTGCTCTACCATACAATAATGCGTGAATCTCCATCTCATCCCATCCCCCATATCATCCTGGGTTTTGGTGATTTGCGTAGACACCGCTCTGGCCATCCCGCGAATCTATTTATTATTGGACAGTGGGAAAAAAAAAGTGGAAGAGGTCCTTCCATTCATTCGTTCATCTTGCCCTTGCCTCCACCTCTTTTCTCGAAGCCTTTAACGCACAAGCCTCGGAGAATCTTTCTATGAGTCCCTTATTGTTTTGGGGTTATATCGATTTCCAGCTGTTCTCATTATTGTTAATCTAATCGCCTACCTGCCCCATTCTTTTGAGATCATCGGTAGTTCTTCCGAGTCTTTCACACTTTTTTGATATCCCGTGCATACGAGTACATAGCAAAGTTCGTCCCTCAGATCCAGGAGGTCTGCCACTCATTCCACTAATCTTCCTCGACAGTGACAGCATTCCTATTCATTCTTCCATTCCCTTGATTTACATTCTCAAGGAGTAGAGAAAAAGAAGGAGATAAACCACTCTCAATCGTGAGGATTTGAGAAGCGTTGTATGTTACGGCCGCGAGGACTGCAGGTTTCCGTGTCTGTTCGGCTACCTTTTTGCCCACTGCATGTGTAGAAAGACTGGCAGCTATCACTACAGCACTATTCGGTTACCGGCTTCCGTCTTTTACTGGTTATCAAGAACTTGTAAAAGGGTTCGTCTCCTGCATCCTCGCTGCTTTGGGCCCTTTTATTTTTTATTTTATTTTTTGTGTTGAGTGGCTCGCCCTTGATAGCAAGTTACATACTTACATGTACTCCTCACTTTCCAGGTTACTTATTACTTGCTGGGCGACATTGACTCTCATATACAACAACGCGTGACGGATTTTTGTCCCTGGATTTGGATTTAGAAATTGGGCTTGCTGTTATTCTTCAATCCGATTTGGAATGAGCAGTAACGATTTATAATATCGAAACGAAAAATAATGACCATGGCAGAAAACCGTTATTCAGGACACGAAAGTGTTTATGTGGCACCTTTACGTATACAAAAACCCAAAAGGACGTCTAGCAATGCATCACGAAGGTCCCGGCCTCGAAGTTATCACTCGAGAAATCAGTCTCAAGGAACCCATTCACAATCATCACACCAACAGATGACGCCGCCTCCAACACCAAGCACGTCACAAAACTCCCTTACTACATCATCATCATCATCATCATCATCATCATCATCATCATCAGAGTCGGAATCCAAGATAACAAATATTCGTTCCTCCTCCAATAAAGCATTTAAACCTTTTGTCAGAGCATTTTTCCCCTTCCACCCAACATTCTCGGCAGACTCTTCAACGGTAACATTGCCGCTCAACGCTGGTGATTTGATATTAGTTCATTCAATACACACAAATGGTTGGGCAGATGGGACAATGTTAAGTTCGGGGGCTCGAGGGTGGTTACCAACAAATTATTGTGAGGAGTACGATTTAGACCAAATTCAATTGGCTCTAAAGGCCTGTATGAACCTATTTGACCAATTTAAAACGGGAAACGCTGGAGGTCCCAGACTTAGCCAAACTTTGGTGGGTGACGTTGTGGCTGGAGTTCGTTATCTATTGGTAAGTCTCTTTCTGGCGTATCAACCCGAGGTTTTGAATACGAATAGACTTCGATTTGTCTCAATGTGTACATTGCAGAGGATACACAATAAAGTGGGATTTGAAAGTACAATTCTAATAGTTTATTTTATTTGTTTAGGAGAGTACTCAATGTCTTACTCGAGAAGCAACAACTGTCAAAAATAGCAACATCATCCGAAAATCACGAAAGGTATTGTTGACTGAAGTCTCCCACCTAATCAAGGCCGGCAAGCGGCTACCTGGGCACTCTGAATATCACCTGAACGAAGGGTCTCTAGAGGATCTGCTGGACGAAATAATCTTGCGAACATTTAAGATTGTCCTTCGTGGTGTCAAATTCTTAGATAATTGGATTGCTCTGTTTGGTTTCGATAATGAGATTGACGGAGACGACGACGCAGAAACAGAAGACGCTGTTCCGCCTACCCCACCAGTAGATTCAACCACACACAATTTAGCGAGTAGATCGTCACACACAACCTCGGAAGAAACCCCCGGAACCGACAGTGATGAGGGTAGACCACGTTTATCGGCCCGCGATCAGCATACTAGTAGATCGACACCCCATGATATAACTAGCGGGAAGCAAGATTCGCACCCTCTTCCTTCAACACCTTGCTCGCAGACGCCCCGCGCCGGAAGCCCATGCTCACAAGGTGATCGCGGTGCTGGTAGCCAGTCAAAATCTACCTATGCATTGGCTCGTTTAAACACCACCCACGACATACTTCTGTCCTGGCTTGGGTCATATATGGGTGGGCTATGCAGCGAAGCCCGGCTTACACCTGGACTTCAACGTTATCAAGTACACTCACTTACTGCAGCACGTGATCTCCTGGAAGTTGTTGAGGCAATCTATGCGCGAGATACAAAGGCAGCAGCCCTGGCAAAAGCCAAAGACTCTATGTACGGACGTATGACAGCATTGGTATCGGCTGCCAAGGAAGTAGTTGCTGGGAGGATAGAAGAGTACGAAGAGGAGGGGATACTCATACCTGACAATGGGAAGAAGTTAATGGAAGCAGCAACAGGATGTGTTCGTGGGGCCGGTGAATGTGTTGCAAAGTCAAAGTTTGTTATTGAGAGGATAGGAGACTTTGAATTGGATTTGGGTTCATGTGGTGTTGGGCTTGGGATATCAACTGCTCCCACATCTCCAGCTCCTAATAGCTCATTCGGGCTTACGCACACGGAAAAGGCGGAGGTTAGACGAGAATCAACACTTCCACCGCCTACTGTCCCAGAGAAAATACCCCCACCGGTTCCAACTAAGGAAGATATTAATGATCAAAAGCCTCTTCCGACACTCCCAACAGAAGCATCCTCGGTTGATAATGACAAAACCCTCTCTACGGAAGGCTATCCCTTCCCCGTTATCCCAGAAACCAAGGCCAGCCCATCTTCTAGGCCAGTGTCCCAACGATCTTCCACCACATCACTCTTGCCGCCATTACCTCAATTGACTCCACTCTTGACCCAAGGTGAATACACACGAGAAGCCGATGAGAAGAAGGCCGCTCAAAAAACCGCCAGAGCTGATAGCATCGGTGCTGTCTCATTTGCTGCCACTGATTGCACTGGCGCAAGTAGTATGAGATGCTCTGAATTCAGTCTGTTGTCGCAAACCTCGACTCGTGCAACAACTCCAGAGCCTGCATCATCAACTAGCATTTCAACACCGCTTCTCAACCCTGATCTATCTATTATTGAAAGACAGATGTCCGTGGAGAGCAGTGCGGCAAGCTTGTCCTCTATGGAGAGGTGCCATTCGGAAGATTTGGCATTTAATAAAGATGGCCAAATCATTGGCGGGACACTTCCATCACTCGTAGAACGATTAACTATTCATGATTCGACACCTGACGCGGTTTTCGTTGCTACCTTCTATCTTACATTTAGACAATTTACTACTCCTCGAGAATTCGCTACGGCCTTGGTAGAGCGTTTTGAGGAGGCAGATGAGGGGACTGGACTTGCATCCCCAGTGCATCTCAGGGTTTACAATGTTTTCAAGGGATGGTTAGAATCCCACTGGAGGCATGGTATTGATGACGCAGCGCTAGATATCATCACCAATTTCGCTTCAGAGGATTTGAAATTAGTTTTGCCTGCTGCAGGAGAGCGATTGGAAGATCTGGCAAAGAAGGTTACTCAGGTGGATGGTCCTCTTGTTCCCAGACTAGTATCTGGTATTGGAAAGGCCACGGCTCAAGCTCAGTACAGTCTTCCTGAAACTCCTGTTCCAACACCTAATGTCACGAGAAATCAGCTCCAGCTTCTTCGTAACGGCTTCAGCGGCCTTGGCACACAGCCCACAATACTAGATTTTGACCCATTGGAACTTGCAAGGCAATTTACGGTGAAGGAGTCAAAGATGTTTTGCTCTATCAAACCAGAGGAGCTTGTTGCCCTCGAGTGGGCTAAGAAGAATAACTCTACAGCTACCAATGTGCTGGCAATGTCTTCTTTGTCTACGGACCTTGCTCATCTCGTTGCAGAAACCATTCTCGATGTTCCGGATACAAAACGCAGGGCCGTGGTCATTAAGCATTGGATTAAGATTGCTGATCGCTGCCTGGAATTGAACAACTATGACTCACTTATGGCTATTATGTGCACCTTGAATGCGTCGACAATCAGTCGGTTAAAAAAGACATGGGAGTTGGTTTCTCAAAAGACAAAGTTGGTACTTGAGAATCTGAGGTCGATAATTGATGTTTCCAAGAACCACGCTGTTCTTCGTGCAAGACTACGAAACCATGTGCCTCCGTGCTTGCCCTTTTTGGGGACTTTCTTGACAGATGTATGCCTCCTACCCTATCCGCTCTAGCCTAGTCATCACACACTAACGCGCCGCCTAGCTTACTTTCATTGATGTTGGAAACCCTTCAAAGAGGCCTGTATCGATTGACGGCTCTACAAAACAGCTCATCAACTTTGATAAGCACGTCAAGACCGCAAGAGTAATTTCGGAGCTCCAGAGGTTCCAAATTCCCTACCGCATTGCCGAGGTCCCAGAAATGCAGGATTGGATCGATGCCCAAATTTCCAGAGTCCATAACTCCAACTCCAGTGATGTTCAGCAACTCTACAGGCGCTCACTTCTCCTTGAACCCCGCGAGTCACACCGCCCCGGGCCCACCCCTGCCGGCGAAGCCACTAATGCGGCTCCACCTCCCCCACAACCTTCGGTCACTCAGAAAATCGATCTCTTTGCGTGGGCGCATGCCTTTAAACAACAGTCCTCACAGCCAACAACGCCCAACTAAGGTCATCGAAATGAGAGCGACACCTTTAATTCACATGACCTTCTAGTTGGATTTTTCAGTATTTTTATACTGATATCAGCTATTGTCTCTCCAAAAGCTTTCCCTCTATTCTTTTCTCTGGGGACATGTTCCCCCTTATGTTAAGCCGCCTATGGTGGCTTAAAATGGACATTCTTGATATTTTCTTCTTGTTTTATAGTCAACTGGTTTCTTTTATTTTTTTCCCTTTGATTTACTTTCTATTGCTATCTCCTTTATCTGATTGGTGGCGTTTTATGTGTACTTGGGTTTTTTTTTCGAGCAGGTATTTCTGGAAAGATGAAAGTGCAAAAAAGGCGAGGGGGGTTATTTTCCTTCTCATTGGTGCGGTATTTTCTTTTGGAGTTATGTTGTGTGGTTTCTGTTTTTTTTTCTCTTTCACTTGAGGTTTATTTATTCCAGCCTCATTGATATTTCCACTCATCGGTCCTCCAAGCTGATTTCTTTTCTTTTCTACTTACCGATCCTTGGTTGCTCGTTGTTGCTACTCTGCCGCTCCGTATTATCAGGGTTAGTTAGGGTGGTGGCCTTCGAGCTGTATATAATCTTTCGTCCTGGGCAGTATGCATCGCATACTTGCCCTATCACACGGCCTTTTTAGTCGAGTGATAGTATTTTACGGTTGTTCATTTCGGAGCGAATTTCATTTCATGATGCTCTGAGAAGTTTTATATCCCCTCTTGATTTGCCGTTATGCTATGATTGTTCTTTTTTTTTTTTTTTTTTTTTTTTTCATTTTTCTTTCCATCATGATGCAAGGAATTCAGGCACAGGGAAGGGTCTCGATGATGATAGTAGTAGATAGTTCGTTGGTGGGCCTACAAAGGGTGTAGATATTCATGTGCAGCTTTTCCTGCTTGCTGGATGACTTCCTTTTTTTTCTCTTTACCTTTTTTACATTGTCTGCTGGCTGGCTGGGTGGGCGGGTTGGATTGCATTTGTGGTGGGTGGAAGGGGCTAGAGGTTCTACTGCAGTACTAGGGTAGACACTTAAAGTGAAATACGAATTGATTTGAAAATGAGAGAATCGGGCCTCGTTAATACGAACCTGTATTAATATACGTTGAGTTGCATGTGCTTATAGACTAGAGTCTAGAGTATCTTTATATGCCTACTGCGATCTCCATCGAGCTGCCAGGGGTCCGGAGTTTGAGATCTTCGGGTATATACATGTACTTATATATACATGTAAGTTATATATAAATGTACATGTATATATATATAGTATCAGAAAGAACGGCCCGTGAGCTAGGCTAATATCCGTCCCTAGTGAAAGTTTCGAGTATATAAACGATGCTGATAGTGGTGATTTCCCTCCCCTTATTAGGCTGTGGAAGATCCAAGATTCTCATATACTTGTAGTTAGTGCCGGAGTGTATATATACTATGATATCTACAGCGCAGTTTTCAAACGGCAACGATAGCAAAATACTCCCCATTCTATATATATATTATGCTACGGAGCCTAAGCTTCTCCCCCATACACAGCGCCGGAAATCACGGCCTCTGGGAGGGCTGTAATGTTCCAAGCAGTGATAGAGGTGTCGAGTAGATTAATAATAACAATGAAAAAAAAGACCCCCCCCCCCTCACTGTGCTGTGAAAACACAGTGTTCTTATTTACGGGCCCGGATCAAAAGCATGATCTGCGAGACCAATATTCAGTTGCAATACCGGTATATATACAATTCTGAATAAGGTATGGTATGTATTGCTCGGATAATCGATTTATTAGAGACTTTGTTTAAACAGAGCTGGCTCTGTATTCTGGTTATCTGATCTGCGGAAGGTGGAATTAGCGCCAATCAGGTTAGCGGGAAACGGAGCCGGCTCCATCTGCGCAAAGCCTCTACTATCATTCAAAGGATGGCTTTACTAGTAAAAGTGTAGATGTCATTACTGTTACTGTGTTACTGCGTTGTGGATTAAATTGGCCATTAATACCAAACTAGGCAATTGTACTCTTGTATTGCGGTCACTTGTTCTTTCTAAGGCTATATTCTATAGAGGGAACCCCCCCCCCCCCCACCCCCACCTTCGGTTTTAGACCAGCAGCCCAATAATATATTTGGATAGCCCCTCAAAGGTCACCCTCGCTAACTCAGAAACAGGCCGCGATAAAACCTAAAAAAAAAAGGCCCATATTAGAGCAAAAACTCGGGAAAATCTAGTCCATGATTTGAGTACCTCTGGAAAGCTGGTTAAAGTCCGATATATATCTTACATTACTACATGTACATATGTATTTAGTTACTTCGCGCTATGCAGCTGGTATTGGCCCTTTTATTGGATACTGGATACCGGCAATTATTAGTAATTAGTAATGCAGGCCCTGCCTATTTCCTTGGCAATGCGGGGGGGGGGGGGTAATGATATCATTGCCCTGACTGGTTGGCTGGTGCATGCTGCTGCATAGTGTGGGGTTGGGGCTGAGTAAAGTATCTAACAGGTACTGGTTAGACCTCTCCGCCGGTATATAGCCCAGCTGATGATGGGAGGGCGGAGAAATCTTTCGCTCTGTCGTCAGTAATTTGATGTTAATCAAATTTACGAAATTCCGATACTTGCATAGAGTCCTCAAAGCCATGACTCCCGCCCTCTCCAGTACTATCACCGTTAGCCCTCCCCCCCCATAAAAGTACCTACCAGTGCTAACCCCCCCCCCCCCCCCACAGCTCCCCAACGGCCACGCCATACCCCTCATCCACCTCGGTGTCTACCAAACCTCCGGCACCAGCTGCTCCTCGGCCGTCACGCACGCCCTCACCGCCGGTTACCGCGCAATTGATTCCGCCGCCTGGTATTATAATGAGCGCGAGGTTGGCGCCGCCATCGCTACGCACCCCCGCGGCGACGGCGTCTTCTTCACCACGAAGCTGCAGAACAACGAGTCTTTTACGGCCACCAAGCGTGCGGTGGACGAGTCATTGAAGGAGAGTGGGCTGGAAAAGATCGATCTGTATCTGTTGCATAGTCCGTATGGAGGTAGGGAGGCGAGGAGGGAGTGTTGGAGGGCTGTGATGGAGTGTGTGAAGGAGGGGAAGGTCGTGAGTGCGGGGGTGAGCAATTTTGGGGTTAGGCATGTAGGTGTTCTATGCTCTATGCCCTGTGTTTGAGTGGGTGGGGGTAGCTGACGCGGAATGGGGAGATATAGTTGCAGCAGCTGTTGGAGGATTGTCCGGATGATCCACCGATGGTTAACCAAGTCGAAGTACACCCGTTCAACACGCAGACGGAAATCGTGCGTCCCCGGGTCCCCGGGTCCCACTTTCTGGTCCACTAACTAACCCCCCACCTGCAGGTCGATTTCTGCAAAGCGAAAAACATCCAGATTCAAGCGTATGCGCCGCTGGCACGGGCAATGCGCTTCCGCAATCCGACAATCCAGGCACTGGCTCGCAAGTATGGGTGCACACCCGCACAGCTGATGGTGAAGTGGAGCCTTCAGAAGGGGTTTGTGACGCTTCCGAAGAGTGTGAAGAAGGAGCGTATCATTGAGAATGCGGATGTGGACGGGTTTGTGATTGAGGAGGAGGACCTGCAGAAGATGGAGGGGTTGGATGAGGGTTTGGTGACGGGTGAGTTTCTTCCATGGGGGGTTGAGTGATAAGTGGTGTGATTGGGGCTGACCCTGACAACTGTAGATTGGGATCCGACGGATTGCGATTAGAGGTGGGGAAGGTGAAGAAAGATGTAAATTTTCTCTTACTTTTCCTCCTACCTTATCCTCTAGATTATCGGTTTTGTAGCCTTTTTGTCGTAAGTGATTCGGGCCGCTAGTATAGTGGGTTAGGGTTAGCCTGGTTCGGCTCAGCGGAGGAATGGGAAGTGTCGTCATTTATTTACAAACGAGGAATTACGTCAAAGGGTCCTCTGAATAAGCTTTTTAAAAAAAAAACTCATCTGAATCTTCCCATCATCATAAACCTCGTCATAAAAACCCCATCCATCCATCCATCCATCATCCACAAACTAAAAAACAAAAAAAATGAATCTCACGGCAGCACTCGGATATTTCATCCTCTTTGCAATAGCCGGAGCCCTTCCCCAGCTCGTGACGCCGTCACTGAACGACCCTCCCCCCTCGCACACATCGGCAGAGTGCCGCGATATGGTGGCGGCGGTGGAGTCTTGCTCTGAGGAGATCCCGTTTCTGAATGATGAGGCCGCTATGAAGCGTTGTGTCTGTTCTAAAGATAGCTTCACGGCCGATATTGTCACCATGTTAGTCGCGAGTGGTCCAAAAGTAATTCAAGTTCTTGCCGATCTAACGGTGGCGTAAACAGGTGTACCGGCGATACTAAGACTTATGAGGACCTGTGCGGTGATGGGGATGTCGATCGTAATGTGTAGGTAGTGGTGGACATTGGGGGGGGGGGGGCTGATACTGGGGTTCTGGTGCATGTGTTTCCCCGGATTTGGGGATGCCGTTTGGCTATTTGGAGATGCGATACAGGTGCAGCTTCGTAGATGTAGGTACTCTAACTGGGGTGTGTGTAAACACAGGTACCTACATGTACATATGTACCCCACATGTGTAATTATCCGCCCGTCAAATACATGCACCTACATGTATGCTAGATTCAACTACATTCAACTACAGTGCAGTGTGCTCTAGGTGCAGTGGCCCTCTGGTTTGTGGAGCTTTATTTGGCATAGAGTACAACTAACTTGGCGGCCCCTCTCGATTGTTTCCACATCCGTGCAGGTCCGAACCGAGTGTTCTTATTTTAACCGTCGACCCCTCCTAGAGCCTCTCCACAGACCATCTTTTCCCACTCTCTCCCCCCACAGAGAACTGCGCCTTGATTGCGAAGTGAGGTGAAGCTCTCGGAGGTCGACTTTCGTTGATCCGGTATCTTTCTGCAGATCGTGAAGTTGAAATGAGGGGGCCGAAATAACCCTAATTATGGGGGGGGGGGGGGGTAGTTTGGTAGCGTGCGGTCTGTGGGTGGGCTTTGCTCTCTCTCTGTATGTGTGTTTAGTTATCCCATAAACCGTCGATACTGACACCCCTCATTTGGGACCAAAAGCCACACCAACAAGTACCACAAAATTTATTAGCACTAGCCACTTGTTGGCATTTTGTGAAGGGGTGTCAGCATTGTCTCGACGTGGTAATGGTGTTCTTATTATAGAGTATATGTAGAGCAGAGTTGGAGGAGTTAGAGAAACGAGAAACGAAACGAGAAACGAAAAGGTGCATCTATGATGATTTTGATAGATCAAAATTGCCCAATCATGTCATAGTACATACGTAGTCAGTAGCAACGCCTCAGGTCGTCCAGTCTCGGCCTGAACGCGACTGTGTTGTGACCAGATGGACGGTCTACTTACTTTACACTAGTCTATGGTCTGCCTGCGGTCTGACTATGGATTGCATGAGGGCCCGTTGGGTGTTGCCTAAGTTGCTTTCTTCCTAGGTTGAGGCGGCTCCAACCTGGAGTTCATAGACAATATGTATCACCACATTCAAAGAGCATGAAATCAATATCAAAATAGTTCCAAATCATACTCTTCAGCCTTCATGTAGATAGATATTCATTTAATTACTATAAACATCATAATGAATAATATCACTAAACTCTTTTAGGCCATTATGCAGTCCATAGTCCGTCCAGTCCGTCCAAAAGGTTGACGGACTGGCTTGGCTGAAAAACCGCAGTCGACTGCAGTCCACTGCAGTCCGTGTAGTCCATCCCAATTTTTGGACTACTTGGCTTGGCACAGTCGACTGCAATCGACCACAATCGGACTGGACTACCAGCGGTAGTGGTCAGTAGAGATTGATAACCGACACCGATGCGGATCCATGCAGGCCACTCACGGTGCACGAGCGAGTAGAAAGGCAAGCTCTGTCTGTCCGTCTAGTTGCTTCCACGGGGAATGATGTGAATGTCAGCTATGTAAAGTAAAGTATGTAATGTTGTCTGATGTTGCGTATTTTCTCACGTCACGTGAGGAGTTCTATTTTTTGCAGTATGAAAGAAACGACCCGCGGGCTCACTCGCTTCTCTTCTCTCTCTCTCTCTCTCTCTCTCTATCTCGCTCTCGTACTTTTTGTTTGTTGTGCACGTGTTTGGATGGACCCTTGATTTGATACTAAAAACGTTTGACAGCAGTTCACCCCCCCTCTCCCCTCTATCCTACGAAGATTGCATCTGTCTGTACCTTAACCCCCACCCCCGCCGCCCCCATTCTCTTTCATCTATCTTCTATCTGTCCGTCAGGTGTCGACACCCCTCCCTCACATCCTACACACACACCACATACCACACGCATCACACCCACATCTCATCCAGATTAATCTAGGAGCAGCTAGGGGCAGCATCAATCAAGTAAGCAAGCACGAGTCTGCAGCAATAGCATTAGGAAGGGAAGGCTTCGTTGTACCCCCCAAAAGGAGCTATGGATAGTCGCTACTCCCAGGATGGTGACCGGTACACTCCCCCTGGATCCTCCACGTCTTCAGCCCGTCAATCCTTCAACCGTTTCCGCGATTCCGTCCCCGGTCGTGTTTCCACACTGCGCAGTCAAATTCAATCCCTCCCAGACCGCTTCCCCCAAGTAGCAGGAACAATTCAGGCCGTCCCCGACAACATCAAATCCGTCCCTGGTCGCCTCCAAAACCTCCCAGATAAGCTCCAAACTCTCGGGGGACTCGCCCAGGAACAGTTCGCCAAGCTCCCGAACCGCCCCACGTCACGGAGCGTATCATCGTCAACACCAACGTCCCCAGTATCCGATTGCTCGACGTCGTCAGCAGCGTCAATGTCTAACATGGCCATGAAGGCTCCCGAACCAGATGATCCGGCGTATGACCCGGCGTTGGCGGCGCTCGCGGGGAGGATATTGTATAGGTCTGGGTATGACCCGGAGTCAGGGGGCCCCCTGTTGATCCTGTGCGCAGCGAGCTTTCCAGATGCGAAGCAGGTGGATTATAATAAGCTGTTGCCGTATGTTTTGGGAATTATTCCGTCAGATGATGAACTCGGTCCTGAGGAACTGGGTGGGAGCTACTCGGTTATCTTTTTCTCGGGTGGGGGTGGCATGCCCGGGACTGGGGGAACAGGAAACGGTGGTGGTGGGGCTTCTCAGGGGAATAGACCGTCTTGGGCGTGGACACTGCAGGCTTATAATTTGGTTCGTGGCCCTTTTTTGTATATGGGTTTCAACCTGTGGCTCTTGGGTGGGAAGCTAACGATGTCTACAGTTAGGAAGAGCAGTAAGGAAGAGGATACGAAAGCTGTGGGTTGTCCACGAGAAAGCTTGGGTCCGTATTCTTTTTGAAATGATGGCTGGTGTAGTTTCCGTCAAGTTTAGGAAGAAGGTAGTCCATTGTACGTATACCCGCCAATTGAACTATTTTCTTGGCAATTGGAGCTAACAGTAGCACTCTATATAACAGTGAATAGCTTATCAGATCTCGCAAATCATCTCAAGATCACAAGTCTCAACATCCCTCCGGTTGTGTATTTCCATGACCGTAAACTCTCTCAGACAATCACCACCCCTAATCCACCTCCACCTATTTTCGGCTCTCCGCCATTCCACAATGCTGCAAACCCGCCCCGTGTTGGTGAGAACATGCCTCTCCCGCAGTTCCTCATCGACGCATCACGCTATGTACGCTCGAAATGTTTACACATTGAGGGGATTTTCCGTGTCCCCCCGAACTCTACCCTTCTGGATATCCTCCGTGAGGCCGTGGACCGTAAGCAGTATCTTAAATTGGATGAGTGGGGGCCTCACACATGCGCCGCCCTGATAAAGCTCTACTACCGATCTCTCCCGGAGCCAATATTTCCGGCAGAATGCTACGACACGCTGATGTCCTTCACACCCGCTATTGCTGGTGCTGATGATGGAGATAGGCTAGGCGAAGACCTCATCTTCCCCAAGGTTAAAGATCTCCTTGAAGGAGAGAAGGGGCTCCCAATTGCAAGTAGGGTTTTGTTGCTGAAACACCTTCTTCCGTTACTTGCGCTGGTATCTCAATATGCGGCGATTAACAAGATGACGCCGAAAAATTTGGCCGTGTGTATAGCACCGAGTCTGATTCTATCTGATGATATGGTAGCAGATGCGAAGGCTTCCTCAGGCGTACGCAAGTTTCTCGAGGTTGCCATGGAGCGGATTGAGGAGCTCGCCCCGAGGCTTCCGGAAAGGCCTAATCCGAGCCATGGGAGGCACAGCTCTAACGGCAGCTCGATAGAGTTCGGGATCAATCCCCCAACACCTACAACCTCTCCCCCACCTTATGGACCCGGGAAGATACAGAGAAAGAAGCTTCCTGGCCCAGAGAAGAAAGATGGCGATGGGGGAATCAGTCCTCCAAGGAAGTCAGTTGGCGAGAGGAGCCGTCTTTCCCTTGATGGGCAAACACTGGTCGACACCGAAGACATCCCATCATCTCCGCTGCAACCACCTCTACAGCCTCAACCTGTCTTGACACCCCCGCCTGTAGTCTACAGACGCGGCTCGACCCCCAGTGCCTCCACATTCGCTGCCGGTGCCACGACCCAACCACCCCCACCACAAACACCGCAGGATTCGGATGCCAGCCCCCCTGGAGGAATAGTGTTGCGCCGCAAGGCGAGTCTGCAGGCGCTCGCAGGTGGCAATAGTAACGAGGGGACACTGTCAAGAGGTCCGTCATCATACTCATCATCCACAAACCTAAGCCCCCACAATGCACACCCATTTCTTACCCGCTCCCTCTCTGTCTCCTCCTCGGCCCCACCGCGGGTCGTGAGGAGAGCTGTATCATCCTCATTCCTGCCCTCTGTTACTTCATTCTCCCCCTCCCCTAGCTCTACCTCCACTTCTGCTTCTATCCCTGTTGCCCCAATATCTTCTTCTTCAAGCGTTGCTGCGATCGCAAACTCTCTAAATCGCGCTAAATTCAATCCCAACCAGAATCTCCCCACGGCGACACCGATGGTCAGGGCAAAGACGCTCGAGAGCACCAGCGTCGGCAGTAGGAGTAGGTCGGGCACCCTCGTCAGCCTCGCCAGCACCGGCGCCGGTAACGAGAGTAGGCGTAGCTCAGTGGTAGAGAGGCCGGTACCGGTGGTGGGGAGTGCGGCGGTGAGGGACCTGAAGGCGCTGTACGAGGAGAGGAGTAAGACGGCGGAAGTGCTGGTGAGGACCGGTACGAGGGGGAGTGTGAAGGGGAGGTGGAAGGAAAAGTAGTAATTCTTTTTTTTTTTGCTAGGCTGGGTTGTGTTGTAGTTTTATTTATTTCTTATATTTTATGGGAATACTTGGCATCTGGAAGCGTGGTTTCTTCTTTCTCTTTCTGTTTTGTAGCTTTTCGTCTCAAGCACTTTTTTTCTCTCTTTACTTCTTAGGGATCTTTTCCTTCAATTCACTGGTTTGATCTTTTCCCTTTCCTCCCCCCCCCCCCTTCCCTAACTCTTAACCTCTAATCTAAATGCATGTGCGTGTTAAAAGAAACCCAGAAAGAGTTGGTGGGGGGAAAGTAGGCTTTAATCAACATGAATTTTTTTTCCCCTCCTTTCTTTCTAGATTCTGGGCTCCCGAGCCCCCCCCCCCCCGAACGGAAACTTAAACACTGGTAATTACAACAGTAACCTCATACTACGCCAAAACCAAAAACCGGTCTCCTGCAGCGGGGGCCGGTTCATAAATTATGTAGCGGGTTAATGGGGAGAGAGGCGGTACGTACATGTAGGCAGAGAGGAACGTTGGCTGCATGGGCCATCACTCGGTCTTTTTGAACGCTAGCTGGCCGGGGGCTCAGCTTACATAGTAGCTCGTATTCGTATATTGTATTGTATGTATTACTAATTCTGCATCCAATAAGGGGGAGGGGGGGTTCCATGGGTGGCTGCGGGATTTACACAACTACATGTGATTGGATGGAAGGCCCCCCAGGCCTATGGGCGGTGGAGGATTTGGGCCCTAAATTACCCTAACCCTAGTGGACTCTGCTTAGCTTCGTCATGGCCGGCGGCCCGGGGTGTAGTTACAACTGGGTTAGACCTATACCTAAGGCGAGATGAACCTACGTTTGTTTGAGCTACTTTCTTTTTACCCCCCCCCCCCCCATCTTCTATGGGGAGGGGAGGGGTACGGGTATCGAGGTTTTGCGGCGCCCGCCCCGCCGGAGAGCGAGGGCGGGAGTTGCTCCGGTATGTTGTGGGGTTAGGGGAGTCTATGCGGTTTTTTTTTTCTGGAAACACAGCCCCCCCCCCCCTTTACCATATACCAGATTGTACGTAGGCCATGGATGCACCACATACGCGCTAAAGAATCAAGTGGGTATCTACATATGTGTGGTGAAGTGCGCAAGGAACAAACAATCATCCGGCCCACTGGGGGGTGGGTAGTTGGATATACATACCTGCTGATGGTTTGGGTGCTGAGAGTTGTGGTAGGTAGCTTAGCCTGTTGTGGTTGGTGAAGCTTTGGTTGGCGGTGCTCGTGGCCGTATGGATTAACTAGAATTGGTATCTCAGGCATAGCACTAGAGGGTACGGAAGCGGGAGTTGGGGCGGGGATGTGGTTGTTGATCGCGCTTCGGAAGCCCGAAGAGCCGATAGAAGACTGGGCCATGGGTAATCACTCGTTCTTTAGCTCCGCCTCCTTCGTATTATGTATTAAACAACCGGGTAATAGCTAAGAGTAGACAGAGTACAGAGTGGCTACATACAAAATTTCACTATAGCACCGCAACACAACACCGAACCGCGCGGGTAGAGCATGATACTACCACCTCATGCGGTGCTGCGCGCGCCGGTATTTTGGGGGGTTATATCGCTGTACTCAATTTCCAATCAAGACCGCAAAAAAGAAAGAAAACCTGTCCATTTTCTTGTCCCCTCCTATGCGTACTCCCTGAAGTAGCTATAGGCCAATGCTAACAAGACCCTATCGCTTTGATGGCTCGTCTAATAATACCGAGGGCTGTTTGGTGATTGAGATCCAATGAGGTGTAATGATACCTCCACTACTCAGCCAAGCCTTTGAGGTTGCTGTGGACAGCTACGTGTAGTTGTCGGATGTAATGTAAACTCCAAAGATGTACTACGGTGGTAGAGGAAAGTCTCCAGAACTGCGGCCATGGTTGCAACAGGACATACATTTCCCCTCCCCCCCCCCCCGTAGTACACGTCTTAAAGAACACTCGTTCCATAATTGTAACCATCGGAGGAGCGTTCCCCCTTTCCTCTGTTTAGCTCACCGGTCGATCCTTATAGATTATAGATTCTCTCCATCAGCCATCTCGTACCTAAGGATCACTCCCAATAGAAAAAAACTGTTGAACCCCGCAGCGAGAATCCAACTGGTTTGTCGGATGAGGGCGGTAATTTGCCACAGAATTTTCTCTGCTACGGATGCAAGCACATGTATCCAATCATATCAGCTTTGAGGAATTGGAGGCATTGAAGTGATTAGTACAGTGTTTTCGACTAGAGATGCGGAATTGAGGAGGTAAGAGTTAGTGGTAGAGGCTGTGTAGGATAGATGGAAGGAAGAGTGTAACTATAGAGTAGAGGGGCACGCGCTGGCATGTGATGGTAGGTGGTTGATTATAAACGTTAGCTCGGGATGAGGATGCGAGTATGATGTAAACAAAAAAAAAAAAAAGCTCGGGATGAGAATACTGGGCCACGGGTTATCACTCGGCTCACTTTGGTGGCTCCGCCCACCTGGTACTACATGAGCGATTCCAGGAAAGAACCAAACAGGTAGACAAGGTAAAATACGAGGATACCTATTGGGATTGGGAAGCTACAGAATACGATAAGTATTTTACTACTTATTTTTCCTTAGGTTCTTATTCCGGGATTGTCTACTAGACTCCCATCTTTCCATCCTACATGTAATAAATGTATGATGGCACTAAATCAGGGATGCTGCCGCTCAATGGCAAAACATCTTGTAATGGCAAAACAAACCTCCCGCGTTGATGCACGTCTGTCAATCAACATCTTAAAAAATAATCCTGCAATGGAAATGACCGCCTTTATCTCTTGTCCTTCATGTGTATACTCGTCATCCTGAAGCAGGACAAGAGGCGGCGGCTCGTGCGGAGATATTCCAAGCCGTATCGAATCGATTGGCGTTTTAATTCAGTATGCATCCTCCCTATGCGATGCGCGCAGGAGATGGCGGTAAATTTGTGCAGCATGGATCTAACGGACCCTGTTTCGTGGCTGCTGTACTTTATGTATGGTATCTTCTTGAGATCTCTTGGGAGCCTATTTCAGTTGCCCCCTCTCGGAGAATTATCGCCCAGAAATGATTCCAGAACCACAACCACCACGTTTTGATTGCGACCGACCGAAGACGTGTATGTTATGTGGCGTGTAGGTAGGAGAGATGGAACGTTCTCTACGGCGACGACGTCAGGGTGATTTGTTTAGTGATGGTTTATTTTTGCGCATCATACATACCCCAATTCCAGTTTCCAGTTTCCAGTTTCCAATTTCATATCCACGCCTGTGCAAGCCCTTTCGAGATCAATTTTATTTACATAACCCCCTCCTCATCCTCTCTCGCTCTTGGCAGGATAAACGATCTACTCAGACTAGTTTAGCAAGGTTAGCGTTTGTTTCATGTTCATCTCTCCGCTCCCCCTGAAACCTCTCTCGTCCTCAACCCAACTTTTTCTCTCCACGGCGGCAACAAATTGAATAAAAAAAAAAAAAGAACCAAGACTCTCTCTCCCCCAACCAACCAACCCGTCGCCGAGATGAAACGCGTCTCCTTCACTTGGACATCCCCCCGTCCCGGATCGGACTCCCTCCGGGATTTTTATGGGTTAGGGTTTAGAGAGTGGGCGACAAGGGATGGGTGGGTTTGTGGCGATCAGATGTCGGATTATGCTTACCCATCGCACTGGCCTCAGCTTGCTTGCCTGGGGGGCGGTGCAGCGAGTACCTTGCAGGAACACTATATACAAGTTTAGAGGGCTAGCGCCGTGAATGTTCGGGAGGAGCCGAAGCGAAGCTGGCTGTCGGAGGTAATCTTGGTACCTGGTTCTTCAGCTAATTGCTGGTAGTAGATTTTGATTATGGGGGAGCGAGAAGCTTTTGAGTGAAGATGGTATTAATTTTGACCTATGGGGGGATATACATGTATGCACTTGGAGGGTAACTCCAAGTACATTGCTAGTTAGATGTATGTAGTGGCTCTCTTGGCCTTCGTTTCGCATACACGACGCCAAGGCGGAATATAATTATGGCCCATAAGGAAGCTGGCGAGAAGGCAGGCAGGCAGGCAGGCAAAGAAGGTAGGTGGTCGTTTAGCCGCTTCAGACTACATGTATGTATCATTCAAGGGGCGGTGGCATGCATTGGGGCGCTCTCTCTCTCGCTTGGGGAAGGAGAAATACCTACTGGTCTTTTCTAGATGGAGTTTATTTCCTCGTAGAATTAACGGCGTAGCAAAAGAGGAAAAAAAAGATGCCAGCGGACGAAGGCGAGGAGTAAGATGTAGTGGTGGTGATTTATTTAGAAATTAGAATTAGAGGTACTACACCTCTGACTAGGAAGAGAAGGTGTACCGAACCTTGGACGCTTTGATATTGCACTTTCCCGCGCGCGCACCAGCACCAGCAGCATGTTTGCTGTAAGGGGAATATGGATGGTGGTTGGTTGGACTGGATCGACTCTCTCACGCGCTGGGCTGCAGGTGCAATTTTGGGGGGGTGAAGCACTGAGGGCGAACGGGTGAAGCGATCACCCCCCTGTTTGGGTATCTAACTCCCCGTAGCGAAACAGTTTTGGCAGAAAAATGAATCTCTGGGCGCAAATAGTAAACTCTGGGCACGCCTCCCCTTTTTGAATTGACCTCCGTCCCCCTACCTTCCACAGTTTCTTGTATTTCTACTCACCTACTCTTCTTCTTTTCCTCTCCCCCCCCCCTTCTTGAACTTTTCTCATCCTATTCACGACACTCGCTATCGATCTTTAAAGGTCTTTTCTTTTACCCTTTCTTTTTTTCTTCTTTAAACCTTAATTGAGGCGACATACTGTCCTCGTCCATCCACAAGATACACTAGAATAAACATCGTTTAACAGACACATCTCATCACCCCCACAGCCCTTCGGCAAACATACCAGGCAGAGCATTCATATTTTTCAGTAATAAAGCTCTTTAGTAAATTTATTTCCAATATGCGTTTCTCTACAGCTGCCCTCGGTGCTATGACCGTCCTGAGCGGACTGGCCGCTGCTATCGATATCATTGAAATCCAGGATAGGCACTTTGTCAACTCAAAAACTGGAAAGCCCTTCTTTGTAAGTTACTACAATTACAGCTCTACTTAGAATGTACTACTAGTTTCTATTTTCAGATTGACTAATTGCTGTTATTTGACGCCCTGCAGATCAAGGGAGTAGATTACCAGCCCGGCGGTTCCGCCGCCGTTGAGAAGGGCGGGGACCCTCTCTCCGACGTCGAGTCCTGCACCCGTGACATCTTCCTCTTCCAGAAGCTCGGCATCAACACCATTCGTGTCTATTCCGTCGACCCCACCGCTGATCACGACGCATGCATGACGCTCCTCGCTGCGGCCGGCATCTACCTCGTGCTCGACGTCAACTCGCCCCTTGAACACCAGCATCTCAACAACCAGGAGCCATGGACCACATACACTCCCATGTACCTCGAGCACATCTTCGGTGTCATCGAGGTCTTCTCAGGATACGATAACATGCTTGCTTTCCTGGCTGGAAATGAGGTTATCTTTGACTCTGGTTCCGCTGAGGCCTCGCCGAACTATGTCAAGGCCGTCGTCCGTGACATGAAGGCGTACATCACTAACCATGTCCACCGCGTCATCCCCGTCGGATACTCCAACGCCGACGACCTCAAGTTCCGCACATCGCTCGCGCACTACCTCGAGTGCGGTGACACTGGCTATATTGACTTCTTTGGTGTCAACTCCTACCAGTGGTGCGGTGACAACACGTTTGAAGGTTCGGGCTACGACAAGCTTGTCGAGGACTACGCAGATTACTCGCTCCCCGTATTCTTCACCGAGTACGGGTGCAACGAGGTCCGCCCGCGTGTCTGGCAGGAGGTCGGTGCTCTCTACTCGGATGACATGACTGGCGTCTTCTCGGGAGGCCTTGTCTACGAGTTCTCGGAGGAGCCAAACAAGTATGGTATCGTTGAGATCGATGGGGACGCTGCCAACATCATGAGTGAGTATGACACTCTCGTTACTGCGTTCGATAAGGTCCCGGAGGAAATCTCGATTCCCAGCAACACCAATATTGTTGACCGCCCTGTCGACTGCCCCGCTGAGTCCTCGTTCAAGAACATCAACGGAAACCTCACACTCCCCTTCACCCTTGGCCAGGAGTACATTGACGATGGTGTCGACACGAAGACCTTCGTCAAGGGCAAGTTCCTCTCGCTGGACAGCCTCGACCTCGAGGTCAAGCTCGATATCAACGACTCCGAGGGCAAGGCTATCGCCGACAAGACCATTGAGGCTACCACCTCCGTCAGCCAGTCCGCCATCCCCGAGGGCGGCCACGGAGCGAACACTGGCGGTGGTGTCGGAACCGGCGGTGTCACCTCGACTTCAACTGGCTCTAGCTCCTCCTCCTCTTCCACTGGCTTGTCGAACGGTGCGGCCTCGGTCAGCACCAGTGTCGTTGGCTGGGCTGTAGCAGCGGCCGTGATGGGGTTCGCAGCGTTCTTGTAAATTGACGTGGTTGGTGGAGGGTGGGGTGGCGCCATTGTGTTCTTTTCTTTTGCTTTCTTGATGTATAAGTCTTGCTTGGCTGGGAGTGAGGAGGGATTTCTTTTGTTTCTGGAGTGCTTCTTCTGTCTGTTCACAGTGTTTTTTTTGTGTGGGTAGATGGAAGCTTCTTTTTTTTTTTACTTACTCTTTTCTTGTTACTTTTTTTTTTATAAATAATCTGGATGTGAAAAATCATTTGCATTGTAGGTTTCGCAGTCCCTGTTGTGAAGTGTGAAGCGATGAAGCTGTTGTGGTGCGAGGTGTGTGGTAGGTAGATCGTGCGATCATGTTCCAGCCCTAGAAAAGTCCGTTCATTCCATCCATCGGTAGAGATAGTTGTATGCTGTCTGCCAGGCTGTCTGTTACAAGAATTATTCTTTCCACGGAGCCGAGAGTGATTGGTTGGGGCAGTTAGTAAAGTTGAGAGTATTCGAATCATATCTAGTGAGAGGTGTGTTATGTAAAAGTCTGTTGGGTATATTTTGAAATCGAACGGCGATTGCTAATGTGGGGTGCGGAAATTTTTTTCTCACTGCAGAGGTTTGGTGGTTGGTGGTTGGGTTGTGAATAGGTTGTGACGTTAGGTGGGTTGTGAATGGTAGAAGTAGGTTTGTGAGGAGGGGGAGTGAAAAGTATTTTTCTGTCTGTAGCCCTGTGGTTCGCCAAACAGTGAGTGAGCAACCATGAAGAAAACAACGAAAAATGATCTATCGTTATGGCTAATCAAGCTGCAAGATCGTGCCTGTTCCTAACATCTAAAGATCGAACATTAACATTAGTGAGTAGTAATAATAATAACCAAAAAGAAATAAAAAAAAATAAAAAAGTCCCCCATCGCTACTGTTAGCTAGTTGCTATGATGTATCTAGTCAATGATTGCACGTTCACTTTCTCGTCTGCTGCGACAATCTCACTTAGCAACCGCCCAGCAACCCCACAGGGAAAAAAAAAAAGCCGTCTTGGAAGAAGCCTTGGCTCCAGCGCGCCCTTTTGTACTCCTGGAGGTAGAATGGGGGGCACGCGTACGGGGAGGCGGACGCGTAAGTCTGAGTGCGGTGCCGACGCAGCCGGTTGCGTAGGCCCTGGTCGGAACGTTTCAATGTTTGATGAGACGGAGAGGGGGAGGAGGGGGAAGTAGGTACATGTATGAGTCGAGGAATGATGGGAGAAAGGATGTGGGAGGAGGAGGAGGAGGTGAGATGAGGGGTATTTGGAGTATTTGGAGTATGTGAGTATGGGAGTATATATGTGAGAGTGTTTGGACGTCTGTTTTGGGGGCGTGGTGAGAGTGCACGGACGGATGGTGAAAGCTTGATGAAGCTTCGCTGAGACGGCATGAGAGGCTGTACCACGTCCTAGACAATGAGTTTGTCGTCGTTCAGAGACAGCTTCAACCATTTCATAAAGTAATTTGGCTTTTAACTACCAAAACTACTGTTTTTCAGGACTGGAGTATATAGAGGGGCCTTTTACTGTCAATCATTATCTCGATAAAATAGAGTAGGAGGATGAAGCTAAGCTCTGTCTCTGCTTGCAGGCTTCGAGTGTGGTAAGAATAGCATTGTCTTTAACCAGCCATGAAGCCCCGGGTTCGGTCTTGTTACATTCGGCCTGCTGCAGCCGTTCGGCATCCCGGTACCCCGTGATTCGCAACATGAAATCGCACTCGTTTTTCATTCACTTTCGTGACGATCTTGATCCTCTAGTGAATCAAAATCTGCTCTACACTTCTAGTATCTACTCTATCTTAATCTCGATGGAGCACATATCCTCCTCGCCGGCTGAATTACTAGCTGCTCCTATTCTACTGGCTCAGAGGATGTAGAGTAATTCAGCCTGCGTTTATACGTTACGTTACAGATATTTCAAATCCCAGCTCACAAAACCCCCCAAACCGCCAACAAGACAAGACTTCCAAGATCTCAGATGTCTTAGCAGCGCAGGCGCGCGACTATTATTCTCCGGGCCTATGGGATGAAGTGATATCATCTCACATCCTGTCTCGCGTCGCTCGGCCCTGGGCCCCGAGACATGAGCGAGCATCGTGTGCCTTGTTGCGGCCGACTCCTACTCCCCCGGCGGGCATCAGGGCGAATGGGAGTTTCCCAACGACCGACCTGTAAGGCCCAATCTACCAACCTCCTCTTCCTTCACCGCCGTCCGTCTAGGTACCGCTTGTGAGGGTATCCGCAAGACACCCCCTCACTCCAAATCATCCCATACGGGCTATTATACAGACCATTATATTAAATCTCCATGGCCAGCTGTGAGGCACGGAATACCCGGATATGAAATCATTTCCCTCCTCCCATACACTCCATACCCCCCCCTAACCCTACCCTGGCCCTGATTGCAAGTCTTTTTACGACGTCGCTTTACATAACGCCGCCCGTACATGCATGGTTGCATGTGCGTTCCTAATTTGGCAATTTCGCAGATACCAATGCTAGAGCGATGGAGAAAATTATTGTCTAAAAACATGGCTGCCCCGGCCAATTAATTTTCCCCATCGCTGTACTCGCTATCCACCATAAGAACCTGAAAATGCAGGTGCCAATATTTGTATGGCCAAGACGATTCCCCATACAAATTATCCCTGTCTTTGTCACTTGCATTTTCAGGTTCTTATGGTGGATAGCGAGTAGTTACTCTACGGAGACTAGGGCTAGGGAGGTGGGGAAAGTTCACGATGGTGGTTTCCTAGCGCCCGGGTACACCCGTGAGAGATAGGTTTTCGAGAAGGAAAGGGTACGTACTTTAGGTTAGAGTTTAGTGGCTATGGCGATGAAGGTTAAGTGAAAGGGGCAAAAGAGGGGGGGGGGGGGGTACGTACAATACATATTGTATGTACAATAGATAGGAGGGGGAGTCCAAGTTTAGGCTTCAGGGTCCTGCTGGGGATTTACAGACCTAGGCGGTCGATAGGAATTGAGTTCAGAAACGCTATGAAGTCACGAGTAGATGCAAGTAGAGAGATAGAGACGAGACATGCCGTCCAGGCTTTTTTATTTTTACCTAGAGTTGTAGATAGGAAAATATATTTCTTGATACCATGAATTTTTTTTTTTTCGCCACAGGAAATGATGGATGTTTATCTGAAGAGAACGCTTTAGAGTTAACTCTAGAACTGCCAGACCAGTGCCTGAGCTTCCGAAAGATACGCGGAAGGGTAAAAACCCGTCGCGAAATCTCGGAGCCGTTCTTTCTCCTCGGAGGGGAGGGAGGAAAGAAAGAAGGTTAGGGTTTGGTACTAGCAGAGGAGGCCCTGACTAACGGCTTACAGTTTACGAAAAAGGATTATGCATGGGGCACGTGTGTCTGGGGTGATTTAGAGATTATGCTTGATATGTTAAGGCCGGCTGTCGACATGTCCTTCCCCGGCAAAAGTCGTCCGATCACCATCGTCAAACATCCCATCTCCATCTTGCATGAGGGCGCATGTGGGGTTTGGGGGGGTGGAGGGGTAAATTGATGCTTTACATATGATTGAAGAGTCTGTCTGTGGTTGTGGTCGCTGTGGTTATTGTGGTGTGGTAGTCCATGGTAGAGATGTAGGATCTTTTTCTGATGGTTTGAAATTCTCTTTAGTCGTAAGCGTTACATCAGAATCAGGATCTTAAGCTGTTTTCTCCTCTACCCTCTTTCTAGATTTCTCTTATCAGAGCGCTGTGAGTGGTCGGCTTATCGCCTACGGAATCAAAACACCAAACTTTTTGGTTTAGGCATGGTGTGCTTTACTGTTTTGGGGTTCCTTTTACGTTTTGTAATGTACCTGGGCGCCGAATTCCTCCGTACGGGGGGCGTACTCGCTAGAATAGAATAGCGAGTCCCCACGCTTACATAGTCGATGTTGGTCTCTCTCTCGCGAGAGGTGCGCGACATGTTCGACATGGGGATTTTCTAGGCTGAGCTGCGGGGGGGGGTACCGGGTGGTGGAAAGTGTCATGCAAGGTGAAACTTTTTTACTATTTCGTTTTACGGGATCTCTTGTACTTTTTGCTTTACCCGCATACAAATCTGGCTGCGATCCAGGTCTTCGGGAGGGAGGCGACTGGTATTGAAAATCTACCGACAAGGTTCCATAGGGCGCGCTAGTCTTATTTGGGACCGTATCTTGACGGACAGGCCTAGCGATGATGTATTTTTGTGGGCTAAGCAATCGATAAGGAATACTGAAGGGGCATGGTACTGGGATGGAAACCTTGATGCGGGGTTCGGAATTTAACTGACTGTAGTGAATTACGCCAGAGAAAATATTTTTCCGCGTTCCTTTTTTTTTTTTTTTTCCTTTTCTTTTGCTGCTCTCGTCTCCCCTCCTTACGATTAGCGTGATGTGTGGTGCCTGCTTAGCTTAGCTAGCGGATGGCTTTGCAACCTTCGTCGGGGGCGATAGGGATGGAGATAATTAGGGTGGAAGCCTTGATAGTGGATGGAGGCTTTAAAGAGGGAGCCATTGTCCCGCTATCTGAAGTTAAAATTTCCTCGCACCACAGTTGTTTGGAGAAGCCAGTCTTATATACCCTCTTATAACAAAGTCGAAGAATTTAATAGCAAGAGTCTGCCCTCATCAGCACTCATCCTCTCTACCACAATTACCAGAATATTTTGAATTCTTCACAAACCACATTAACCAACATGTCCAACATTGCTTACGAACCCGAGTTCCAGCAGGCTTACCACGGTATGTTTTTGCATATCTCGATCATTGACACTGCTTTCAATAGTATAGTATACTAACTTAAACACAGAGCTTGAGTCTTCCCTCTCCAGCTCTAAGCTTTTCCAGGTCACTCCCGAGCTCAAGGCCGCTCTCCCTGTCGTCTCTGTTCCTGAGCGTGTCATCCAGTTCCGTGTCACCTGGGAGAACGACAAGGGCGAGCTCCAGGTCAACCGCGGATACCGTGTCCAGTTCAACTCTGCCCTCGGACCCTACAAGGGCGGTCTCCGTTTCCACCCCACTGTCAACCTTTCCATCCTTAAATTCCTTGGGTTCGAGCAAACCTTCAAGAATGCCTTGACTGGACGTAAGTAGCCTGACCTTGCATTGCATACTGAGATTGAGTCTTTACTTACATTTCATGCTTTTATAGTCAACATGGGCGGTGGAAAGGGAGGATCTGACTTCGACCCCAAGGGCAAATCTGACAACGAAATCCGCCGCTTCTGCTACTCATTCATGCGTGAGCTCTCCCGCCACATTGGCCAATTCACTGACGTCCCCGCCGGTGACATTGGTGTTGGTGGTCGCGAGGTCGGCTACATGTTCGGTGCCTACAAGGCCTACAAGAACCAGTGGGAGGGTGTCATCACTGGCAAGGGCACCACTTGGGGAGGATCCCTCATCCGCCCTGAGGCCACTGGTTACGGTCTCGTCTACTACGTCTCTCACATGCTCTCGTACGCCTCCGGCGGTAAGGAGACCTTCGCTGGCAAGCGCGTCGCCATTTCTGGCTCCGGAAACGTTGCCCAGTACGCTGCCCTCAAGGTCCTCGAGCTCGGTGGAAAGGTCATCACCCTCTCCGACTCTAAGGGTGCCTTGATCGCCACCTCCGAGGAAGGCTTCAACGAGAACGACATTGAGCAGATTGCCCAGCTCAAGCTCGACCGCAAGTACTTGACTGAGCTTCACGAGACCCAGGATTCCTTCAAGAGCCGCTTCAAGTACCTCCCCGGTGCCCGCCCCTGGTCTAACGTCGAGCGTGTCGATATTGCCCTCCCCTCCGCTACCCAGAACGAGGTTTCTGAGCAGGAGGCCAAGGACCTGATCGCCGCTGGCTGCAAGTTCATCGCTGAGGGCTCCAACATGGGCTCCACCCAGGAGGCCATCAACGTCTACGAGGAGGACCGCCGCACCCGCAAGGCTGAGGGTATCTGGTACGGACCCGCCAAGGCAGCCAACTGCGGTGGTGTCGCTGTCTCTGGTCTTGAGATGGCTCAGAACTCCCAGCGTGTCTCATGGACTTCTGAGCAGGTTGACAAGGAACTTGCTGGCATCATGGAGAGGTGCTTCTGGAACTGCTTGAACACTGCTAAGGAGTACTACGACATTGCCGAGGGCGAGCTTCCTTCCCTCGTTGCTGGTGCTAACATTGCTGGATACGTCAAGGTTGTCACTGCCATGAAGGCACAGGGTGACTGGTGGTAAACGATTTTCTGATTTTTGGGAGGTGGGAACAAAAAATTAATGGAGTTATGTCTTTTTTCTTTCTTTTATTTTCTTCTTTTACTATCTTACTAGGGTCACTGTTTATTGGTTATGGTTTTCTGGAGCTGGGAAATGTACAGTGCAACTTATTTTTTTTTATGATTTTTTTTTATTCTACCTGAGCTAGCGAGCGAGCGGCGAGGGCTTACATTACACTGCAATCTGGTTTCTTTTGTTTTTCTTGACGAGCAGGCTTGCGGGAGAGGGAAATAGGGATTGGGAACATCGGTGTTTTGGGAAAAACAAAAACCTATCAAGCGTTTCATGTATGAAGATATCAATGAAATCAAATGGATTGGTTAAACACACACATTTTGAAGAGTTCTCTGGGGTCGTGATTGGTGGTGAGAATGATTAGTGAACTACTAATTTTTGATGCTTGGGCGCCCCTCCGGGGATAACCCGGAGGTTGATGGTGAGTGGTGGATGGTCTTGGGGGTGGCGGAGGTGGTGATGTGCTGTAGGAGAGTGGGGTGGATGTGGTCACGTGTACGTGGGGTTGTTGGCGTGGGGCATGGTGGGGGTTGGATTTGAACTTGGAACCTTGGGGGCTTCCGCGGCTGTCTGGGGCTATCAGGCTTGAAGGTTGCTCCTATCTTGGTGGGTGTGGTGAAGATAGGAAGAGGATGGACCTGCTACAGCATGTGGTAAAATTTTTGTAGAAGTATGGGGAGAGTCTTATTGGCCAAACCAGCCATTAAAACCCTGTTTTGAGACCCCTGTTGTTTCTACAATAGTTCTATCTCTCGCTGTAGTGGGTGGGGGTTTAACAGTAAAATCCGGCTTTTTCAATACGAGACGATCCTCCTTCGATGGATGCATATGGACCGTCTTGGGAGTCGAGTTGTTTTCCTGAAGGCCAGGCTTTCTATCAACGTTCAGCGATGGCTAGCGACCTACAGCTAAGCAGCCAGGCAGGCAGGCCCCGCGCTCTCAACCCTCGAGGCTTTGGGTTTCAACCATTTCAACAGTCGATTCAATAGCTACAACTACTCATTAGTAGTGGTGGTGGTAGCACTTTACACCCAGCGGTACTAGTAGTACAAGTAGCCAGCAAGCAAGGCCTGAGTACGGCAGTGCGTCCTCAACCCTCACCAGATATTAAGGATATACCTATGTTAAGGGCTTGATGGGCTGAACCGATCGAAGCGTCCACGCCCCGCGCCAGCGATGATGACGAACAGCAAATCGATGGCAAGTATATGTGGTGCACCTTAGTGTGGTATATTAAGGTGGGCTTGAGCGTTGGGGGAATACTTTGCAAAGGAAGTATTGTCTTTTTAACATTCGACGAGGTAGTGCGGATAGGGGAACGCCTCCCTTAGTGCCTGGGCCGTCTAGGGACGAGATTCTCGCGTCAGTCTATGCTATTCATACTAGGAACCCTCTCCACTCCCATATTGCAAAGGCCCGCGACAGAAAAACGAAAATCTCCCCTTTGATTTTCATACGACTTCCCAACGCATAGCCTTAATCTGTTCATGCACTACTCGCTCTACTCTAGGGGTTCTCGGAGCTGGATTCTCTTTTCTCGCGAGTTCCGGAACAGAGAGGAGTTCATTTCGTATGACCCTTAAATCCAGGTTCCCTTGGCGTGCTCCCTTCAGGTCTATGTTCCCTTCCAGCAAACACCTATTGCCCCATACAGAAACATTTATATACTGCTCCAACGGACCAAACCGCGCTGATACATATTTATGAGGGGGATGGTACCTACAGAGTACTCTCGCTGCAATTCTAGTAGTTCTACAAGGGTGCTAATTATGGGGGTCGTCGGACTGGTCACTATTAAGAATGCTGTATCCCCCCCCCTACCTCCTCTAGTCGCTGATTGATGAGTTGCAGGGGAGTTATAATTGAGGAGTAATTTGCGCTCCACGATATCGTCCGCCCCTTAGCGAGGCACCTTTCCTAGTGAGAATACCCATTCAGTTCATTGGTAATAGCCTATCTACGGGCGCCCCTCAGTAGGACGTTCACTTCCTTCTGTGTTGGGTGTTCCAATATGAACATTTTCTCAGGAAACACTAGTAGAGCACTCCCACAGGGTATTCCCACATAAAAGTCCACAGATGGGGTGGGTAGTGGTGAATTGGGTACCGTGCTGTTTGGTCTCAGAGGAGGCGAGACATCAGGCCCCGGAATAGGTGTAGATGCAACAAGGTAGAGTAAGTACATGTAGTTTTGTCAAAGGGGAGTGGGTTTTCCCCCCCTCTTCCTAGAGTGGGGCCTCGTGTAGAGTCGAAGTTATCTTCGCCAGGATAATTAAAGGTTTATGATAAATTCGGTTGTTTAGAGGCTGATGCTCTTCCTAATTTTCTAGTGTTAGGCCATGAGAGAATGTCGTAAAGGTAGTTAGCCTTAGAACACCTATTCTATGGCAGGTGTTCGACTAAATTCAGGAATTCATGAATACAACCCGCTTCAGCAACCGTTGCAGGGGAAGAAGATTGTTAACGAAATTCGGACAAAGTACATAGTAAATTAACCTTTTAGCTGCCACAAATTTATACAACGTTTAAAAAATCCGTAACTCTCGGTTCCAACTTTTCTATCTCAGTGGGAAGGACACTTCGACCATCGAATACACGATCATGACGGGCGATAATGCCTTTAGAAAAAGAGTAACGAGCCATCGTATTACTGAATCTGGATAGAAAATAGTCTTTATCAATAGCATAAATACCCCTAAGCTCAGCTTCTCTTCTGCGCATTACATGGGATATCATATACACGTTTCACGCCCCAAATATCTCAACATGTTCAGATCACCAGCCCTCGACATATATCCCGCCCCCAAACGACGGCCGCAACCAGGCATTCAGGTAAACCTGCAGAAGCCCATGCCGCCCCTGCCGCCCCTGCCGCAAATGACAATACGCAAAGTCCCCACCAGCCCCAGCCTCCAGTCCGACTGCAAGGGTACCCAGGAATCAAGTGTAAAAAACCCCCGGAGTATCATTGATCTCAATAACCTCAGCACCAACCCTCATATCACGACTGCACTAGAGCCTCTGCTCTCGCAATGGAGCGCGAACCTTAGCTCACGCGAGGTGGCCATCATTGGGCGCATGCCCGTGCAGGAGGCTGAAGGCATCTTTGTCGTGCGGCTGATTGAGTCCCTTGAGGCCGAGAAGCGGCGACGAAGGGCCGCGGAAAGCAGGGTTAAGATGCTGGAGGAGACGCAGGTGGATATTTGGAGGAAGAGGCATCAGGTGATTGAGGAGACGAAGGAGCTATTGAGGAAGAAATCGCAGGAGATGAGGGAAGAGGGGGAGTGGGTATGCATGAGGGCGAGGGACCTTGGTGAGGAGAATTCAGAGCTAAGGGATAAGGTGAAGGCATTGGAAATCGAGTTGTGGAATATGAAGAAGTGTGGGGGAGCGGTTGTTTAGATAGAGGTGATCATGAGCTGTCTTGGCTGAGCATGTGGCTAGTCGTGATTTGTGAGCTATTCTTGGAGAACCAACTACTCTTGTTGTGAAACTATCTGTAAACATGGAGCACATATCATATTTACTTTTATGGTTGCTGTTTCTCGTCGAGTGATCTTTGGTGACGGAGTCATGTGTGCGGGTGATCTCTGGTGACGTTATAGCAGTTCAAGAACACGGGAAATTCAGAGGCGCAAAGTTGTGTAAAATAGCCCTATGATAACCTATCGCCATCGGCAAGCATCGGCCTTGAGTCTCGCCATAAATAGCCACATTATTAACGTCAGGTATCCACCCCTTATCAATGTCACATCTAGTTATATTAATGGATTCTCGAGCCGCAGGCCCGTCCATTTTATATTGTTTTTTTTAGCTATTCCCTACTCAAAGCTCTTACTAAACATCTTATTTCTGTACCAATAATACTTAAAGGGTAGTGATGAGGGCGTGCTGTTAGAAGGGGGGGGGTTTACGCCTCAAAACAGAAGTCGGTATCTTTGGTTATTTGTGAAGTGCCCACCCCCATGAACCGCATAAGAAGGCAATTATCAGCCTTTATGCCTGAAAAAGCGTGAATTGAGTACAGTCCTTGGAAGACTCAAAATTAGCTCTAGATGCCGGATAGGATGGATATGAGACGTCTAGCTTGAGCTCTCCTAGGGAGGGAGGCAACCAACCCAAGACCAAGAGGTAGCTATTGTTCAGGTCGACTCGGGGAGGCCAATATAGGACAGCGCCAAGGAGCTCTCAACCCTAGAACCAAATACATAATGCATACTAGAAGCAAATAAAATATGGTATAACAAATTGCCTAAGCGCATCAATCACGCCTAATACAGTAGGAAAGATCCCCCGGAAGAATACCGTAGTAGATATTAAAGCCTTTATTTCCATAAATTTGCCGAGCTCTTTATTTTTGTCCAAGTCTTTACTATCAACATGTCGGGCGGAAAAGTGGTCCTTCTTTCCCGTCATATCCGTTGGGATATACTCTTTAATTATCTAGACCACTAAAAGTTTAGTATACCTACCCTAAGGCAATTGAGCCCCCAGTATCCATTATCTAGATACATCTAGTGATACATGTAGTTACTCACCAGTGCACAGCTCCGTAGTGATTGCCTGTGCGGGCCGAGTGGTGGGGTTTATGCCCCCCCCCCCCCCAACTATAAGTACATACATGTATACATGTATGTATATATCAAACAATATATCAAGGCAAGTCAACCTGTTTAGAGACTACAGTACCAAAAAAAGGGGGCGGGATCACTAAGGTATTCTCGTTAATACGCTAGCAATACGGTAAGAATACGATATTAGTACAGTACTCTCCCTCCAATGCCGGTTTAACTCGGTAATATATTCGTCAATAGCTTCCGTAGCCCTATCGCTATGGTGGTGATTTCACCCCATTTTTCATACTGCATGAACAACCGTTGCCTAGAAGGCGCATGTATATTATATATATTGTGCACACCAATATGCATCGACTATGTATGAAAGACAACTCGGAGGCAGTTATTGGGCTTTGGTCGGCAAGAAACATATATATATATATAGTAACTCAGAGAAGTTGACATGCAAATAAACATTACTATAGCTCCATTATATCATCAATAGAAAAATTGGTAGGTTACTTAGTGACTACATGTACACGTATTTATGGTAAAACTTTAATAATATTGGGGAAATACATTGCTTTAAAGGGAGATATAATCACCTTAGTTAGTGAGGCCCGCAGAAATCAGAAGTTGTGTTTCGAAGGAAAGGCACTAACAAAAACTTGCTAGTTTAGTTTTGCTGCTTAGCTTATTCGGGTCTAGGCCTTTCCACTCGGTATAGCCCAATTAAATGTATACCCACCACTTATTCCTCCGGTCCTTCCTCTTCCAACCCCAACAAAAACTTTTTTCGGGTAGTTTATCATCACTACACCTTTCTCTGTCGTGAACCTTCATCCGCACCAGAGGCAGCAGATCTCTAGTTATCGATATATTACTAGCAGCAAAGCAGAGGTGGTAGTACTGACTTGCTTTTGTGTCTTCTAATCTTTAATGAGGGGTTACGGTTCATACTAGTGTTATATGTGGGTATTATTTCGGTAAGAATAAATACTGCTTTGTTCCTAACATTATAGGTTGGTTAGGGGTTACGGGCAACTTTTACTTTCTGGTCGTCATAATCTTGAAAACCGCTCTCACTGTTTGATGATGCCTCCTCCTTTGAACAGCAGCGAGGTCGTTCAAGACAGGTATGACTAAAAAACACCACAACCCTTCATCTCCAATTCCCACCACACTGCTGATGATTCAATAATAGAATACTTGATAAGTAATAACCACAGTGGATATAGGCCGAACATTTTGGGCACGAGGTTGAAAAAAGAAATGGCTATTAAGTACACCACCAACAATCTAGAACTGTGAGGTCTTTAAACGATTTAGGCATAGATTTATTTACTAATCCGTTCACTCCGATCTTGTAGTACCCCGGATAAAGCCCCCCCCCCCCCCCCACACACACACACGTAGGGTTACCATGAACCACAGGGTCCCCAAACAACATATATGATCAGACACTATACGCAGTTTCTGTGATTTCCATTGGTTCGATACTCTGTCTCAGATATTTCCTGCAGACCTATGGGCCGAGTGATTTATCATGCAGGAGAATACACAAGTATTTACGACACTCCTCCCCAATGTCTTACTCGTGCCAGCGCCTGGAATCTATAGAACGGCTGGAGCGCTTTAAAGCTCAAATATTCTTGGCAAACGGGCCAGAAAAGAATGCACTCAATTACTTGTCATATCTTGGCAAGCAAGAGAGGCGTATGAGTTAGACTAGAAATGGTTTAGCAGTACATGAGCCAATGATCCAGGGAGTGGATTACTGGGACCTTTGAAAAATTTAGGTGCACTAAAAGCATGGAGTTGTTGTGACGTCAATCTTGAGTATATACGGAAATAATGCCAGCGATCATTGAACTGAGTTATATATCGCCAGATAATTGGTAGGAACACTGAAAAAAAGCAACTAAGAGGCATGTAGGTTGAGGAGGTCGAAAAATTACCTGCCTTATGGGGCAGTAAACGTAAGCCAACTACTAAGATTATTGGTGGATATATAGGCGTCATTCTGACTGTGATGGTAGGCGAGACCTAGAAACCTATGGATGGCCAGATATTGAAAGATTCACGTTGACGAGCATTCCTTTGTGAGTACGGTGGGGAGAAGAAGGTTTTATTCTTGGCCGGAGTCAAATAAAGTATCCGTCAATGATTGAGTGACTAGTACACTCTACGAGGCAGACAGACAAGACAAGGTCTTGGCCGAGAATATGCGGAAGTCGGAATGGATATCCTAACCGAAGAACAAATCACTAACCCGTCCAAATGGTAATTTGCATTGTCTCGAAACGTCGATAAAAACGGCAATCATCTTCCAGGATGACGGTGGTGCTGTTGGGGTGTTTCCCTCTTCAACTCGGCATATTCCATCCGCCCTCTCGCAGGATCAACAATGAGCTGCGCTAAGATACAGCATCAAGGATCGCAAAGGAGAATTGATGACCGTTTTGTGATAAAATAACATTGGCTGGTTCGCTAAGAATTCCCCCTTTCCCTCTATCCGGTAATTGTTTCCTTTACTCTAATTGTCGGCGGGCGAGTTAATGTGTTGAGTTGACAGGTTATTACTCGTACGGTAACAGGGTGCCGATATTCAAGTATAAAGTTAATCGTGGAGGCATCGGGAAGGCCACCCCAAACATGGTATGATTGTCATTACCACGCCATCCCGGCGGGTGGCTGCTTTTGATCGCCGCACCGTCACTCCACTTCACAGTACTAGTACGGTACTCCTGCGCCATGCCTAAAACTAGGACAACCTAACTAGGATAAGCGTCTCGGTACAAAGAATTATCAGCACAGCAAGTTTCATTTGGTCCTGATACCTCCCAGCTACGACTCCACGCAACTGGAGCAGAGTGCATGAGTTGTGGTGACATGTCAAATCCCGGGATCAGTCTGAATCCCATTTAACCATGGCCAACCAGCCCATGGCCGAAACTCTGGGAAGAGTTGAATTTTTACTTATACTTCCAGATTAATGCTAACCATGATTTGGTGAAATAGTAAAAAAGAAAAAAGAAAGAGGATTAAGTAGTAAGTGGAATTCTAACTCTGGTAGTGAGGAGTATACTTCCGATTGTAAAGCCCGGAAATTCGTAGTGAAAAATCTAGCCATATGAAAATTAATCGTTCCAATCGTTCCGCAGAGTAGAGAAAGATGCAGCAAAAATAGACCATGAATTTTTTGGAGAGCCAAAGACACCTCTGTCCGATAGCCCCTTAAGGACGCTCATTTCACCTTCATGAAAAAGAAAACTCCACGTGAGTATATATACCCCTAAATGAAAGAAAATATAAAACAAAGAAAGGGAAAATTAATAGTTACAGCGAATGCTCATTCAAAATACAAATCCTCACAAACCCCATACGCGCCCTGCTACACCAAGCTTCTCCTATACCCATAGGCCAGATGAAACAAAAAAAAAAAAACTAACACCGAGAGACAGATGGAAAATTATGCACTAAGAAAGTCCAAGTAGATCCAGTCCTTGTCATGAAGAGATAAAAAATGAAATGCATCAACCTTCGTCATGAGAAAAAAGAAATAAGACAAAATGCCACCAAACGTACCCAGTTATAACACAAAAAAGTCCTTCCCACCTTCCATCAAAGCAGAAAAAAAGATGATAATAAAAAAACCCTTATAGTACCTAGATGCAAAAAAAAAAAAAAAAAAAAAAAAAGTCCCAGATGCAAAGCAAAATAAAGCCTGTAAAATCAAAGGCGAATATCGGTATATGTTAAAAATCAAAGAAATGTATGTTGTCGTATCACTCGGTCACTGTCTTCTGTTTGGTCCTTCCTCGCTGACCGCTCCTCGAGCTCTTCTCTTTCACAGTGCCACTACTGCTTCGGCTTCTTCTCCTGGTACGAGGAGTCGTCCCGGTGGGACTATCGATGGGCTTCCTCGATAGCTCAGCTACCGTAACGCTTCCGCTACGCGGCTTGGTGGCCCTGAGAGACAATACGAGGCCATCATCACTATCACCCTCGTCGCCGCCATATCCATCCGCATGGATAGCCTCATCTACTTCCTCATCAATATCAGGGTTGGAAAAATTATTAAAGTTTTCGTGATAAGGGGTTCCCGGGCGCTCTTTGCGCAAGTATTCATACAACCCATTTTCAGTCAATGACTCTTCCTCCATTAAACCCGCAATGGAGCTTTTGCGGGAGTTACGGCCGTAGAAATCGCTGCTGCTAAGAGAGCTCGACTCTGACAAGACACTAGGTACAGAGGGAAAACTAGTTGAGTTCGTCAAACTGGAACCTGCTGTTGTTGCAAACCGCTCCTCACTTGAGGACGACACAAGTTGGTTATCGGAATTTGGGTGATGTGGTAGCACTGAAGGGGCAATGTTATCGCCAAAAAATCCGCTGCGAACTTTACCATCGATTGCGATAGGTGGGGTTGGTGAATCTGTGGTTGAGTAGTAGCGGTTCTCCCTGGTCCATCCAGGCACGGTGCTGGAACTCGGTTGGGAATACCTTTCCCGCTCTTCAACACGTAACAACCGCTTCTGTTGGTCTCGACGCCAGAAACTCTCCATGGAAATGTTATCATCTGGGCTTGGGGGACACGGTTGATCATCTACTGCTAAAGAACTGAGTTTACGTCTGGCTTCCTCTCCCCGGCTCATTCTGCTTCCTCCTGGTGAAAAACGATGCGGAGAATCTAGCGGGACTGTGGCTTCGATTTGCTCGCAAGTATAAGAATGCCTTCTGTATTGTGGAATTTGCACTTGCAGCGAATGATGTGCATACGCATAGAAAGAATGATCGCCACGCAAATGTCCAGCAAGTGCATCCCTAGCCCTCAACGGACTTCCCTCTCTGCTAATGGGGTCCTTTGTTTTATCCCCGTTCTCAGACGATAAGCCACCGCTCCTCATCTTGCCCACAAACTTCTTCATTCCATCCCTAAAGAGCCCCCCACTACCATGCTGCGGTGAAGCAATAGCTGGTACACTTTCACCCTTAATATCACTGAACCGAGAAGTTGAACTTGTACTTGGTGAACGATGACCAGATCCCGACTCGCTATGCGCATGGCGTCTGGATGTGGCAAGGAGGTTGACAGATGGTCTTCTCCGTAACTTGCGTCCTTCAAAACCGGGGCTAGTCTTCGCATTAGGGATTGGTGACTCTCTGGATCTGTCATGACTAACCGGCGGCTGAACGGTATCAGTAGATGCAGTGCTTCCAAAAGTTGTCATCGATGGACGACGTTCTTCATTCCATGCCGGAGCCCCTCCCATCCATTGTAACTCCTTTTCGTCATCATCCTTTGGCGGGTAATAAGAAACATCTTCAGGCTCCCATTTACGCTCAGGCCTTTTATCTCTGGTATCCTTGAAAGGAGTGGTTGAAGGAGCATCAGCTGTGCTGCTAGCCCTTTTACGAAGGCCCCGGTACCATGCGCCTGCCTTTTTCATGGCACTGCGAGCTCGGTGAAGAACACCAGCACTGGACACGGCCTTTTCAACATCTTCAACAGTGACTTCAATTCTGTTTCCATCAGAAATTCTCTCCGGATCAGTATCATCCACCCATGCACATGGGTCAACGATTCCGTGGAGAACCCAGGGATGCCGTTTGACCTCCTTCAAAGTAATTCGCTTTGACGGGTCTTTGATGAGAAGGCGTTTCAACAAATCTTTGAGGTCTTCATCAACCGGCTCAGTCTCCATCTCAAGAAGCTCTTCGGCAGAAGGCGGCGAGGGGCTATTTGTAGAGCGCTTTAATTTTTCTGGTCGAATCCGACGATTAGGAATCATGAGCTCTTCCTTTGCAATGCACTTTAACAACTGAAACTCATTGGCCGCCATAAATGGACAACGCGCAAATAGTAGGCAGTATAAAGTGACGCCAAGAGCCCACACGTCAATCGCGCTAGTAATTTGAGGGCGCGGCCCCGTAGGATCTGTAAGTAATCAAAGTTAGACTTCCGAAAGAGAGAGGGAAAAAAAAGGCGCTATCTGTAAAATAAGACACAAATAATAGAACTATCCGGATGGCTAGGGAATACTATAAACTAAGAAATGGTTGCCTGAGGAAGACCTTAGAATCAAGAAAAGGTAATACGCACCAATGTGGCACAACTCCGGAGCGAAGAATACCGGGGTCCCGGCAGTTTTGGCAAGCTCAATATCGTTCTGCTCTAGGCCTGTGGGCGTTTCATCGGCGCCAGTGCTTTCGCCATCGTCATCATCTCTAATTGGTCTTCCTAGAAAGCTCACGCCAAAGTCTGAAATCTTGACACGATGATCTTTGGTCCACAGAAGGTTGGCTGGCTTAATATCACGGTGGATAATACCATGATAGTGCAAGTACTCAAGGCCAAGTACAGTGTCGCGAAAAGTGCTACGGGCTTGCTCGATTGTCAATGCGGGAATGTAACGCTGGTCCTCTGCGCTATCCCTGTCAGAGTCACTGTCGGAGGAGTAGCCGGTCACGGCAGGAGGCAGCTGTTCGGTTTCCGAATCTAAAGGTGGTAAGTCTGCCGAAGAGGTGGGTAGGAGTTTCGGTAGCATTGGAGGGGGGGAGTTCTGTTCGGACTCCTCAGAATCCCCTAAAGGAGAAGCAAACTCTAATGACCAGAACTGTCCACCCCTCGTTCTTCTGCGCTTCTTTTTCTTGAGAGCTTTGTCAGCAGCCTCTATTTCGTCTCTCTGAGTCAATTCCTTTGAACTTCTAGCTTCCGCAAACTCCTTACGTAACCGCCGGCGCTCCCTGCTAAGAACGTCCGGATCTCCCTCCTTCCTCCAAATAATCTCGCCCAGCTGAACGTACTCCAAGATAAGGTAAACCTTCTTGCTTTGGGGGTCGTCAATAACTTCTAGGAGCCGAACAACGTTCTCATGGCGGCATTTCTTCAAGATAGCAATTTCCCTCCGAACCTTCTTCTCTGATTCCCCATCGCCACGACGGCCAAGCCGAGGGCGATCCTGTACCCGTTCAACGATCTTTATCGCTACCAGCTCGCCAGTATCGATGTCTGTTCCAAGCTTGACCTTTCCGTGTACCCCACGGCCAATCTCATCTATTATCGTGTAGTGATTAATGATCTTTCTTCCTGAAATCGGATCGAAATCAAGTCCTAGAACATGTGTTTCCCTAACTGCTGGTGCCTGCTCCGCATTTTGTCGGTACTGGGACTGAGTAGGGTGCAAATGGGGGCCATTTTCGAATTTACGTGGGTTCTCTGGGGGAGGGGGTGGTGTGTATAGGCTGGGTGATGATACAGGTGTCGGGGGTGTAGGATTCCGACTATGACCTGTGATATGGTTATGTAGCGACCAAATGGAAGCTGTAGATGCATGCCTAGATGTTGTAGTAGAGGTGTTATTTGAGCCCGAGTGGTGGTTATCCATTGTGCCATACAAGGGCAAGTTGTCTTCACCGTGACATGCCCGGGAAGCAGTTTGTGGGTGATGCGTGAAATTAGAGGAATGTGTTGAATTATGACTCTGTTGCTGTTGCTGTGAATGCAGAGGAGGGTGGTTGTTATTGTGATGGTTGTAGTTCATATTTGAGGAACTCATGGTGATGCCCTTTTTGTCAATGGCATCCTGGGGGTGAACGACTACAAGAAGGGTCCTGGGGGATTCCTTTTCTTTTCTTTTTCCTTTCTAATCTATTTCTGGGGGGCAATGGGATTTTGGAGGGTGTACGGGGATAGAGATCAGACGAATAGAGGTTGGAAGAAGCGAAAGAGGGGTTAGCTGGTTGTGTAGGCGGACGAGACGGGAGAGAAAGAGAGCTTTGGTGCGACCGGTGGAACACAGAGACGCAGGTAGATGTAGAAAAGTAATGTAGAGTGGAGGTAGTAAGTAGGTTGGGGGGGGGGGGAGGGAATATGTGTGTGGTAGTGGTGTGAGAGTACTAGTATGTATGTGATGTGAGAGTGTATGAGTGTATGAGTGTGTGTGTAAGAGTAGGGCGTCTGTACAGGAAGAGCAGGAGGATGAGGAGTTCGGTAATCAGGATAGAGTATGGTAGGTAAGGTAAGGTATGTATGTTAAAGTATGTAAGTTGTATGGTGGGCAGACAAAGGGAACGGAGTGGGCAAATAAGCGGAGGTAGTGGTGGCGGGTGAGACACTCTCACGATGGTTGTTGCGGAAGCGAGTTTTTTTGGTCAGTCGGGCGTTGGTGTTCGACTTGAAATGTGTGAAAATGTGGAAGTGGAAGCGGAAAGCCGCCGTGCTAGTGGATGGGGTGGGCCCCTTCACCCTTCTTCCCCCGAACAAGATTATACAGGGAGTGGAGTCGTCGTATGTATGCAAAGGGGAGAGTCGAGGTTCTCTGCGGGCCAGGGTAGAAGATTGAACAGACAGGTTATGAGTAGTTGTAAGTAAACCTTCAAGTGAGTTTGAGTATACTAGGAAACTAGAATTAGGAGAAAGGGGAAGAAGAAGAAAAAACCAATTATTCTGCAGCTGCAAATTGTATATAGACGTTTCCGGTATGGATTAAAACTGAGGGAAAGCACAGCTTGAATAAGGGTAGACAACAGGAAAAAAAAATAACTTATTAACAAATAAACTAGAGTATGTATACTAGATCTATTATTACAAAGATTCGAGCGATATATCGACGATACCCATAAATAACCTATCGACGATATGAGTTATGAGTGGCAATAAAAGGGAGCCAGGCCTCTCTAGAAGGGAAGGATCGAAGGGGGACGTCAAAGTGGTCGTGAAACAAGCAAGAAAAAAAAATTAGTTCAAAGAATATATTATTATGTGCCCGCGGCGGCAGCAGCGAGAGAATATTTCACAAAAGACTGCCTGCGTCAGTAAAAGTACTCTAACTCCGCCGCAGCCATAGATAGCAGCAGCAAGCAGGAAGCAGCCCCAGAAAAATTATCGTGAGATTATGCTTTAAGATGTTGAGGGTCTTTCCCTTTCCCCAACCGTTTTCAGTATTCATCAGCAATGTCTCTCCTTCCTCTTGCGTGTGTGCGTGTGTGTGTGTGTATAGCATATCATATCTACTGGTGTGTGCCTATCTATCTGTCTATCTCTCTCATCATCATCATCCTTCCTCTCCTCTGTAAATCCCATCAATTCACTCTCTCATCCATTTTTCCTTGCTGCGCTCAAAAGAAGTTCGAAACGCCTGGGGGCGAAATCCCGATCAAATCGTTTGGGCCGGGCACCACCCACAATTTACAGAAGCCCACACGCAAGCCAAGATTTCCCTCCTCCTGCACATTAACGACCCCCCGTCCCCCTACCATGCGCGAAATACTCTCGTCGGAAACCCACCCTAGGCCCTCCTTGGTAATTGATGCCCGCCCATCATTGGTCCAACAGGTTAAAAAAGCTCCCTCGTAGATCCTTCAGCGATGTCGCCCACCACCGATGATGGTTTTTCTCAAAAGGGGCCTAGCTATGGTACAAGGAAGAGAGAGGTACTCTACTCTATGTACCTTTTTACTCTGCGTTACCTCTACTATGATGGAAGTAGTAGACCCGAGTGCCGCTCGCGGCGCTCAGCGCTCCGCTTCCTGGGAATGGAAGCTTCGCTGTAGAGCTACTTACTTCCTCACTTCCTTACCGGCGTGGTTGCCGCAGTCGTGTGTGCGAGTACTCAATGTAGAAGATACATTGAAGAAGCAGTATCCACACCTACAAATCCCACAAGCCCGGCCGCCATAGGCGACAACTCCTCGGGCCATGGAGGCTCGGGTTTCGTTTCGTCTCTGGTAGTAACATATCACTCGTTGCTAACCTCTACTGTCTGTCTGTCAAGTAGCTTGAGAGCTGCAATGTGCTGTGCTTCTTGGAAGTGCACGCGCACGCAAGCAAGCAGGTAATCAAGCAAGAAGAACAGCGCCGGCGGCGGTGGGCGTTTCTAGCTGTCTATCTGTGTCTCGGTTCGGAGGGAGGCATAAATAATAGAAACCCCGCGAAACTGATGCCGAGTATCTCAAAGGTCTCGTCTTGTCTGTCTAGCTAGCTGGTTTTTTTTTCCCTTACCTACCTGCTCTGCTTCTGCTCTATCCAATCCAAATCCCTGCCTTGTCCTTCTCCATATAATAATTCCTTTTTCCCCTTCCTCCAGGGATCGGACCACTTCTTGGGCAGAGTAGCAAAGTAAGAAACGGACATCCTTTTTTTTTTTTTTTTACTGTCCTCCACTCGACTGCCTACTGTGTGTGGTCGTAGTGGTTGTAGTTGTTGGGTGTGTGGGTGTTTTTCGCTTAGTTCCCCCCCTCCAAACCAAACCAAACTAAAACCCAAACCTACCCACCGCTCTCTTTCCTTTTTTTTTCCTTCTCACGATAACCGTTGGCGGTGAGTGACCACGGCAACAGGCAATTACGAATATCCCAGCACGCACGTCTTTGTTCGGCAGTTCGAGCAATTACCCACAATTAAAAGCTCAATTGCTATGTACGCCGGCGGTCCGGTCTTCCCCTTCAGTCACGCTGAACGAGAGCTAGAAATACCGTGCGCTGAAACCCCAAAGTATAGAGTACAACATGGGGACGTGGTCAGTCAGTCACTTGGTCACGTAGACAACAAATATCGTCCTTCTCTCTATATTGGGGGCGGGGGAGGGTTACGATACTGAGCCAGAGTAGTTACATGTAGCGCAGAGGAAGGTGAATCCACCCCCCAGCTTTTGCTCATGCGTGGCAATTGAATTGGGGGAGGGGGTTGCGACACACATACAATGTTGCCCCATATTTGAGGGGGGCCGGAAAAAGCAAATCTCACGATGTTTTTTCTTGCTGTGCTGTTGTTGTTGTTGTTCGTTCGGGGATAAGGAGCGGAGAGGCAGGGCCAGGTAATAAAATCCATTAAAAAAAAAAGTGATCCATCTGGCCCTGACGCCTCTGAGGCACCAGCAGAAGCACTGGCAGAGCTCACCGAGGGTGAACTCGGACAGAATGACAGAAAGCTAGACCTGACCATGCACGCCCCCCTCTCATTCATCACCCCTAATTCTTTGAAATCAATCTATGCCACTCACCGCTTTTGGTTTCGTACCGGAGCAGGTATCGTGAGTTTTGTGGGTTGGTGGTTTTGATTATTGGGGGTGGTAGGTGGTGGTCGTACTGAGTGTGTTCCCACACCACATATGGATAGGGTAGCCATACAGGGCACAAGAGAGAGAGAGAGAGAGAGAGAGACGACGCCTTCTCTGTCATTGACACCTCCCATTTTCTCAGATTTCGAATTCCCCTCCAGCTCCGTCCGCAGAAGCCTGTTTCGAAGTTGCTTACCTGCTTTGTTATCACGACGTTGGCGGCGCCGCAAGTAAGTTAACGATGCGATAATAATTCCACGATCCTTACTGTAGCCCTGTTATTTTACTTACTGCCTGATCACGAACGCTAGCTTACTCGTTTATCTTTCTATCTTCCTACATGCGTACTCTATCCACGACTCCAATCCCACGCCCCTAATCAAATCAATTCCAGATACGACCGCGCCGCCAGCCACGGCTCCTACTGGCTGCTGGCTGGCCCACAGCCAGAATCATCGTGAACGAACAAAGACAAACCCCCCCCCCCTCCCACTCTGCTGGCGGTGAGTGGGAATTACCATACGAGACTTACCGGCGCGGCCGGTAAACGCCCTCTTGTCGGCTCCTGTTGCCAGCTTGGTTTGTGCTTGTGTTTTTTATTTTTTATTTTTTATTTTTTATTTATTTTTTTATTTTTTGGTTTTGGATTGGGCCTTTTAGACCACTAGTGCCAATCAAGACTCCCCGGATTCCCCATACGAGTACACTCTACTGCCTGCATACACCGTACATACGCTTCACGATACTCTATTCTCTACCTTCCTTCCTTACCTCGCCCGCATACCGTGCATGCTCTCTACCTTCAACTCTACCATCTGCCGTAGCAATCCAGAATGTGATGGAGATGTTCCTCATATCCTTATGTAAAGCAAGCAGTAACCATACACCGGCCGGGAAGAGGCATGCGCATAGCATAGCATTGCATCTACCTGTTCTCCTCCATGTTTACTCTACCCACGCTACATATCTACCGGCAGAAGCCGGCGGGAGAAAGAGAACAAAAACCTTATTTTTGCATTTCTTGCTTTCGCGATGCTCGACTACTGTGGGGGTGAGTATCGATGTAAGTATGTAGATGAGAGCAGAGTATCTTGTGGGGAAGTACCATACATACGCACATACAGTCTTTAAGTAGGGTAGCACAAGGATGGCCATGGTCTCTGTATCTGTCTGTCAGGCAGGTAGGGGCAGCCCTTGCATTGCAGGCATCCATCTCCACAATTTCACGCAAAAAAGAAAAAAGAAAACAAAAATGGATATTTTCGGCACTGGCGAGAACCGAATGAGCCACTGGCAGTGTGGGGAGAGGAAGAATCTAGATTTTGCGCCGGGTGGGATTTTGCCTGTAGAGGGTAGAGACTACTAGAGAGACAGACGGACATGGATAGGCAGTGCCGGCGCCGAGGAACCGGCCGGAAAGACTGTTTCAAAAGTAAGTAAGTGAGTGAGTGAGTGAATGATGTGAGGCCTTCAAGTGGGCGAGGCTTTAGGAGAAAGAGGGTTCTTGCCAGCTTGGCAACGTCAATAAAGACATCGATGCCGTGTGCTACACACGTACAAAGGTCGTCGAGGCGCGAAAAAAGATCGTGGGTACCTATTACTTCTAGTTCAGTCATCAGTCAGTCAGACTTCAGTAAACTATACTCTACCACCGCTTGCGTACGTTACAATTAATTCCGGCTCCCCCCTCTCTCTGCCGGTAGTCCTAAAAGTTTTTCCGCCGGCCAGCCATAAAGGAAAAAGTTGTGGGTCGTCGCGCGATGTTTGATGAACCCCAGCTCCTCGCTCGCGTCATTTTTCTGGAAACTCCCGGGGAGAAGCATGTAGAGTAACTCTCTAGAGTACATACATGTACCTAGTGAGGATGGGACCCTTTATTTTTTTTTTCTGTCTGTCGATCTTTCCCGCCGACGGGGGTGGATATGGGGTGGATGAGATCGACCGTCGCAACAATGAAGTGCCAAGACCCAAGGGATTCTGATTGATTCATCAAGACGAAACAAAAAGCCAAAAAGCCGCGCAAAAACTTGACGAGAGCGAGAGACAGAGAGATAGATCGGAGCTGGGGTGTTGTGCAAAACATCTCAGTTGCGGGAGATCTTGCAATGGGTTTTGATCAGGGTTAACAGAAGTGATACGCGATCCTTGGTGTTGGAAGAAAGACACCCCCCCCCCCCCCTTCTTTTTTTTTTGGTTCTCTATAGAGTATTTTGATCTGAGGTAGATATGTGTAGCGTTGGTGGTAGTTAGAGGAGACGTCGTGATCATGACCGACGGCCCGGGCCCGCAAGAAAGGGGATCTGCAGAGCAGATAGAGATCGACATCGGGACCGCGCGCGCGTGCAATATCAATCTCCACATCTCCCCTCCCCTCTCCCCCTCTCTGTTTGATATGATTCCCACCTGACTTGACGCCCGCACTTTGAGCTTATTGTGCCCGCAGCAAATCCTTTCTGCTGTTAGCCCATGCTGCTTCATCTTGTATCACTCACCCCAGCTGACGCCCGAAATCCTCCGGCAAGAGCCTCCAGCTCCGGGAATACCTCGTGCACGTCGGACCCTGATCCCCCTTCTGTGCATGGATAATATGGGATACATAGATAGCGAGATATCGGACTGTGTATCCATTCGCTCCCATCTCTCCTCTGCTTGCTTGTTGCTTGCTTGCTTGCTGGCTAAATACAAATTACAACCCTCTACACTACACTACAGTTGACAGCTAGCAGCAGGAGGCAGCGGGCAGATCATCGTTGCAAACCGCGGTATTGGATCACAGCGCTGGCCCAGCCAACCAAGGTTCGAGATGGTGGTGGTGGTGGGAGCTGGTAAGGAGGCAGCGCAGGGCCAGGTGGAGTATTAATTTTTTTTTCCTCCCCTCCTTTCTAACATACGACCTTGCGACCACCCTTCGAGAACTTGGAGGCGTGCATATGTATGTATAATGTAGCTAGGTAGGGAGGTACCAGCGACAGAGCAGGCAGAGTAATTAATTGACACATGTACCTCTCTGTCTGCGCGGTAACGGAGTAACTGTTAATCCTACTACTACTACATGTATGCGTCGAGAGGATTTGTTCAAGCATACCATACCCTACCCTACCCTATATAATCCTATCCTATGATATTCTATCATAGCTACACATGCTCCCGCACGCCCTGCATGCACTCCTTAGGTACAGTATAATGATAGGTAAGTACATGTACTTATATACCTATAATTCTCTCCGTCCCTCTCCCACTCCCTCTCCCTCTCTCTACATACCATAGGGTACATCCGGCTATGGGTTATCCCCAGCAAGGCATGCAGCACAAGGCTATGCTTTTGTTTTCTCTTTTTAGGTAGATAAAGGCTCACAACTGGCTGACGACGATGATAGCTATTATCCATCTGCCGCATAGTAGTAAAGTGGGAGGAGGAGTAATATCTCTCTCTCTCTTTACTGCCCTGTACCACCATTCAACCCAACTGTCCCACCAACCAACCGCGCAGGGATTGGTCCAGGGCGCGAATCAGGCACGGCGCGGAACTTACCGGAATGGACGGATGGATGGTTGGTACGCACATGTGTTATGTACCTAACTACTTTACCTACGTGGAATATGGAATATGATGGATATATTACTCTACGCTATATGATACGTGTGAGGAGAGCAAAGAGCAAAGAAGAGGAAGAAGAGTAGGGCAGAGTAGGTACATGTGGGCGATTGGTAGGGCGGGAGTGAATCATGAAGGGAGGGATGCAGTCGACGGATTTCAGTGATCAGTACCTACACGGTGCAGACGTACCGTACCTATAGTCGGCCCTAGACAATCTCGGCAGGGGAAGTGGAAAGATAGACCTGTACGTATTTATGTACCTTAGACAGAGTAGGTGCGTGTGCTTTATCTGGACGTGATAGTGCCTACATACATGTACCTACCTCCATACTTGGGTACCCACTCGTAGAGATAGTAAGTACTCTACTCGGGGCAGGTAAATAGTACCGGACAATGCAGGTTTTGTCTCTGGTCTTTTTTTGCAGTAGTTCTCGCCTAGTATGCGCGCCCATTGGTGAACCAAAACCTTTATTTGTCCGGTACTTTTTACCTGCCCCGAGTAGATTGAGGGTACATGAAGTGACAGTTGTTGTAAGTAGTACTATACATAGTAGAAACAGCTGGATGATCAGATGGTTGTGGACCTCACGGGCGGCGGTGCAGGCCATATTCTTATCTTGTATCTACAATGAATATGTATCTAGTACAAGTATGAGCTTGAGGTCCGACACCGGGTCCGGGTCCGGTCCCGAGATGCTGCTGGGTTGATACCTAACTAGGGCAGGTGCTCTCGACGGTATAGCATGTATCTCAAGTGAAATAAACTAGATATGGCATCAAGGCATCAAGGCATCAATCTCGCTCCCATGTTGAGCAGAGTACATAAGTAGCTAGCTATAGAGTAGATTAGAGTAGATGCGCCGGGAGCAAACAAGTTTTTCCGTCCGGCGCCGTTGTTCGCAGTCAGTCATTCATTACATATACAATACCTACAAACCATGGCATCTCAACAAGTTAAGATTCTGAAACGTGGTTTCTCTCCCGGCCTAAACAGGCAGGTACGTGTTGCATCTATCTCTAAAACGCTCACCCTTTGCGAGGTGAGTGAGCGCTCATGTACCAGTCCAGCCAACCTAGTCCAGTCCGAAATCCTGTGCCTCGGACATAGTACTATGGGGATCGGATTAATATCGGCACCTTCGGTCCTAGTTGTCTCTCTATCCTGTCTGTCTGTGTACTACTCCCTCACTCCCCCTCCCCCCCCGGGGGGCCTATCAGACAATCTTCCGTTTATCAGGAATAATTCAGGACCGGACTGAAACATGCTGCTCTTTTTTTCCCCCTCTCTTTGTGACAGCCGTGAAGGCTATGTAGGAGTAGAAGGTGGTGGTACTGACAGGCTGCTTATCTTGTTGCTGTGCACCATCGAGCCCATCGATTGATTCCATCGAGGGGTTTGGGAACACCCATCGAAGATGATGATGGGTGACTCTATCTACTCTTTTTTTTTTTTTTTTCCTTCTTGCTTTCTTTTCTCTTTACATCACCCCCCCCTGGATTGGATCGCCCCCTCCCTCCCCCCTTTTTGAAAATCTGTATCCCTAGCTGTCAGAATTACACCCCGGTCTAAAAAATGGGTTTGGGAATTTTTTGAGCAAAAAAAAAAAAAAAAAAAAAAGTACTCTGTGCCATTTTTTTTGGGCACGGATCCTGGCTATGCAAAGTAGACATAAAGTACATATAGTAACGATCACCATTTCCCGGGGGCCCCGGAGAGAGGGCTTAATCATGATAATCGCGCATCGCTCACGTTTCAGGTGTCGCGAACATAAATAAACTAGTATCAGCAACCACAACCCACAACCCACAACCATATCCTCCCCTCCCCCAAAAAAAACAGAAATTAATACATAGAAAAATAAAATATATAAAATAAAAGAGCCGGAGATGGATGGAGGGGGGAGAGAAGGATGTCGCACGAAACCATACCAAATAACTACTGGCATATAAGTAGGTATACCAGCTACTCCACAAAATGGCAAGAAGTGATAATGATTTTCCTTCCTTTCTTTTGTGATGTGCGGTGTGCGGTGCCGGCTTTGCGGAACCAAGGGTCCTTCCCATACCTACCTAGGGGGAAGAGGTTATGGGTGGATGACGCTGGATAAATAAAATCATGTATCATATCATATCATATCATATCCCGCAACGCAGCGCAATATAATTTGAGTTGGGGAGCGGCGGACGTGATGTATGTTGACATGAATGGTGCATGATGGTACGTAGAGCATGTACGTCCTTCCCCCACATTACTCCCACCACGGATGCCGGAGAGACGGACGAGGAGGAGGAGGGAAAACCTGGTCTGGAATTTTTCGGACATGGGTGTATTAGCATGCTTATTGAGCTGCAAGTAAATAAAATAATATATAATAACAAAATTAGAAAGGAGGAGAAGGGACGGGAGAAAAAGGAACAAGTGGAAAAAAAAGAAAGGAAATACTACTACTGAGCTACTAATCATAAAAGACGAGTAGTACACCCACACACACATACATACATACATAGCGACCACCGACGGGCTGGCCTTGGTGTAGAGAAAGTAGTAGAAGGCATGGCAATTGGTAGGGAGGTGGGTATGGCTTACCATCTAATAACGACAGTTAATATATAATGTAGTTAGTTCTGCTCCATGGTACAACAATTATATTAATATTACCCGAACGTAAAATGTCTGTTTGATTGGCCGTACTGAGCTGCTGCATGTTCGCCGGATTTATTTGTGGGCCCATGATTGAGGTCCGAAATTTATTCCCATAGAGTAACCAAGTTGAGGGTTATCCTTAGCTTTCGGTTCAAGCTTTTCATCTCTCTTTTTTTTGCGGTATAGAGCATCCGTGAAAGTGCCTAGTGATCAGATATCTCCCAGCGGATAGTAGATCTTCTTGAGCTTGCCTTCTATGGTCTGTATTCGTGTAAGTGTGGTGGTGGTGGCCGGAAGGCATGCAGTGTTGAACAACCTCTTCCTCGGTGTTTAATCTAATTTCTCCCGCATCAGCTGCGAGTCCGTGAAATTGTTGAGAGGTTGAAATAAGAAGTGGCGAAGGCGCTTAATCAGGTTTAATTGGACTCTACCACCATATTATCAGAATAGGAAACCAAAGCGAGGAAAAAAATCTTTTCCCCACAGTGGCAAAATAAATCGGCTCTCTCTATGTAAATTTCCCCCCTCCACATTTTATTAGACGGTTTAATGTAGTAGAGTATTGGAAGCTAGTAGCCACGAAGCATGTGCCCCAATAATAGAGTTGGAGCCTGGGATGAGGGCGGAAACATATGATGTGTGATCGTCAGTAACGACTCACATGAGAACTCGGGTCCGGCTGATAATTGCGGGTGATATCCGCCAGATAGGCTATATGTAGTAAGTGGGAATCTCGATCATGAAATATCACTCCTAACCATGATCAGAGTAGTCCGAAAGCGATAATATGAAAAGCTTTCCCGACAAGTACTTTTAATGAATGGCTGGTATAAAGTTACTAGATGTTTTAATTTCTCGCATAACACAACTATAGCCTGTACTCCTCGTCCCGGGTTTGTTCAAGATCGTAAACACCTCAGGCTCTCACGAGGCTAGAAAACGTGAGTAAGAGGATCTTTGAAGGTATTGATTGTTTTCTGGTACCTCAAAAGCGAGACAGTACTGTAATTTAGCCTGTCAACCTTCATACAAACCACTCCTATCCAGAGAGAGTACAACTATAACCCGATTGGCTACCATCCAGAGCGCATAAAATCCCATTATAGGCCCCCTCTTATCCAACCCGTTCCTCTTTTGAAACCCTCACGGTATTTAGCCCCACAAACTCGACCAATTCAATTCCATCGGGTAGCTGCTCCTTTACAAAGCCACTTTGCTGGAACAAATAGCTCACCGCCACTGGGTCCTCAGGGGGATCGTAGACATAGACCCTCAGGACCTTGCCGGCTGGCACGGCTGGCCCGGTTCCAGGGCTTAGCTTACCATCCTTGCTGGCTGGCTCAAGTTCAATTCCTGCCCAGCAGATTTTGTGTAGCCTGAGGAAGTCGGCGATCTTGTCGATGCACTTCCGGAGGGAAAGGCGAGGGGCGGTAGAGGGGATCTCGTAGGTCGTCCTCTTGGGGGAAGAGGGCCCGTATTGGGATGGTGGAGGAGGCATTGTGGTTGAGGTTAATTGGTGGGGCTGCGGGGCGGGACGTAGGTTGATGTTGGTGTGTTGTTTGTTTGTAAGGGTGGTGTGTCGATCGAGTGATGGATAGTGAAAGTTAAACTTGGTGCATGGAATATCACTCGGTACCGTGGGAATAGGATTTGAATTGGTTTAGTTGACTTATTAATCTTAGTACAGGAGCTATCATCAATATGTGTTTCTATTTTGAGTTTTTATAGTTAGTTGCTGCTCGCGCGCACGCGTGGTACTATGGGGCCAAGACCGCCAGCCAAAGAATCAGCGCACAACCGAAATGCCAAATGTGTCACAAAGAGAATGGGAGTAAATTAAACCAGATACAATTAATTTATTAAAATTAATAAAGCTATTAGATATGTACGATTGTGGTGTAGATAGAAATATGCTAGTCTGACCTTTATAAATATATACTTTATGGCATGTAATCTGGGATCACGACCGAGCAGCCTCGTGAACCACAATTGGGGATTTTGATCAGGGAGATTATTGGTGTCCTGTAGGCTGAAACTCTGTTTTACGAACTATATTATACATGTATCTATGGCCGGAGGCCGCTCTTCACTAGTGGTCTCTATAGCTACACGGCTTGGTTTATTTGTGATCGAGACCTCGCGCGAGCTCGAGCTCGGAAACACAAAGGCCAAATATCCTGCCATAATTCATATAATCATAGGAATAATAAGAAACGTTACGGAGAATGACTCTGAGTACATTTATATGTAGTCAAACCTCTGTACTCGTATAGGAGAAAGAAACATGCAAAAGAAAAGATGGCGCGAAGGGGCGACTATTCCTCCGCTATTTTTGCCATAGTCTTCACCGCTCTCGCTGCCATCAACTTTACTTTAACCGGAAATATGTTATCCTTCGATATTAACTCCATACGCTCCATCCAATGTATCCATAGCCATTTACAGATTCCTTCGCCCTCTCCCGGCCACTGCCACCCCTTATTTAAGTGATACTGCAGCGCCTCGACAAAGGTCTTGTAGCGGTCCAAAATATGCGAAAGGTTCGAATTATACAGCTCCCTCCCCGCTATCTCAATGATCTCACAGCAGCCCATGATGACTGATACATCTACATTGAGATGGGTACCATTACCCCTTGGGAGTTGTGTTAATCTCAACAGGCATTCAACTAGTACGTTGTGGATCCAGTAGAACCCCAGCCTCTTTAACAACAATGCGGCGAAGCGGTCAATAGCTGCACTAATCATAACGGAATGTTTTGAACTCCGATATTCTTGAGTACCTAATATTCTGTTAGTTATAGAGTCTTTAGTACGGGTAGGCGCGGACTCACTACTGCTGTGTAGCAAAGCACCAAAAGCTGGAGGATATAAGTATGGCTCAATATCATCTAGACGTGCAAGTCCTGTCAACTTCAAGCATCTGGCCACCGTGAATATATCGCTGAAACCCATGTCTTGGTTTTGGTCATCCATCGTCTTTCCCATACAAATCCATTTCTTTGTCCTCAAAAGCCTCCAAAATTCCTTCAAGAATTCGATAAGGATGTCGTGAGCTATGCCCTCTGTAGCGATAGTTGCTTCATACATAACACACCCTAAAAGTGTCCTCATAAATCTGGCTAGATATTGGGTTTCACCTCCTAGGAGTCTGTATGCGGGGAGAGGCTTGCGTCCAAAAATTGGTGTATCTGGGGCGACAACTTCACAGAGCATAGCAAAAAGCTCACCCGCTAAATACGCAGGTGTTGTTGCAGGTTGAGGCGAAGGGCGGAGAAGACAGGCCAGAGTCTTTCTGATGTGCTCCTTGTAGTTTAACTCCAACAGGCTTAACGGGCCGCACAGGAAGTCGTTTTCCGGGCTATCGACTAGCAAAACCTGCCCTGTTTCAGTCAACTGGCGTTCCATTTCGAATTCGTTTTCCATTTCGTATTCCACCTCGTATTCCACCTCGTATTCCGTGGCCATATCAATCGATTCATCTTCATTTTCTGAGATGTCTGACTGGGAATCCATTTGAGACTGCAAATTGGGTCGTAAGAGGTGGTAACGAAACTGTGTTGGGGGGTAGTATATGATAACTGAGTGATGGTTTTAACCATCCGTGTTATATATTTACTTAATCACGAGTGCAACGTGGTGAGTCATGAATTGTGGAATTAGGCCACATGGCGCCCGGCTCTTACTACTACATATAATTTTGAACACCGTTGTCTCCGTTTAACCAGCTCAATACACCCCGAAGCCACAAAGACTATATCCGTCATACTAAAGATGTCCCAAAGACCCCGTCCCTTGCCGGGCAACGTGTCTATATAACGTGCTACAGTCAAATATCCCTATAAGGGTATTATGTGTTTACACTCTTAAGCGCTCTATAAGGGTTCCGGACGTCTAAACAGTATAGGCTTGTCAGTCGTGATCAGGAAGCATTTCTATTGGTCAAGATGGCTTTACCTTATAGAGAGATTCAACTGTAGTTTGAAATAACTAACTGGTACCTGGATGATTAAGTCTATCGTGTCCACCTCCGTGTGCTATTTCCTGAATACACAGCGCAGCTAGAGGCGCCCTAACTGAATTGCATATACTAAGGTACACTCCGAGGGGGGCGATCCATCGATTCCCCGAGGAGCTCCTTGATCCCCTAGCGCCAGCGCAAGCCCAAGTACCCGGGATCAACCCTTGCACCTTAACCCCAACGCCAAGAAACCACCGAGTGATACCTGATGTCCGGCCACACAACCCAGCCCCAAGGACCCCCGCCCCCTCCCTTGACTTCTCTGTATCTAGGACATCCCAGGCTCCCAAGCTCGACTAAATGCACGCAGATCCAGCGCCGAGATGTTTATCTCATGTGGTGGGGCTGTCTGAAGGACCTGGGGTTTAGCCTACTGTAGCACTAGTAGTGACGGTAGTAGAGAGATCTAGATAGTGTCGCATTCTGGGCCGTTCACCACGAACGCTATCTGTCCGGGGGAGGCTCTGTTATACTGTACCACCGACCAAAGGTATACATGGGCTCTTTAGACCCTACATGGCCCCGAAAGGGCCCCCTGCTATCACCGCTCCCTAGGGCCCGTAGACCACCCAAGACCAAAACCCCTCAAGGGCTTCCAGAAGCCGAGCACCCCACGGGCAAGCTCGGTGGCCTAGTAGTACTCCGTACTCGACGGAGCACCCCCCAGAGGGTAATTTCTAGTGCTCGGCCGCTGGCAGGTAGATATAGATACATGTATTGTAGACACTACGTGTAGATAACCCAACCGGGCTAGTCGTGCTCTGACCAGTTCGCCAACGGTACAAGTATCCGCTAGTATATACGGCGTGGCGTGGGACATCTAGGAATTCTACCAGGCTCGTGGAATGGCTCATTGTTAGAGTGGGTATATATAGTACACTGCAGCATTCTATCGAGTCGTACAGCCGTGTCTCATAATTTTCCGGATGTCGCGCTGCAACGACGAACCCAAACCACGAACCACGAACCATGACGTGACCCCACAACCCCACGATGACCACAAATCCCAGAATCAAAAGTTATAGGAGTGAGGGTAGGAGGAGAGCTATTGTAACCCTTCATGATATTTATTATCTAGCTCTATATAGTCTTTTGATTTTCTTGCTTCCTAGTTCGTTGGTTCGTTCGTTCGTTGCCATGCGCGCGACACCCAGAAAATTATGGGACACGTCTGTACATTGGACTGTCAAGGAGAGTGATGTATCTGGTAGAGAAAGTTATGCTTCTACAGTGACAGGGGTATAGCTTGGATGGGTACATGTAGTTGGGGGAGGGGGGGGAGTGGGAGGAGTGGCTTGGGATATAATGGTTGTATCGTAACATGGTTAGTGGCGTGGGGCTGGTGGGTGAATGAATGGACTGGCGCATGGCCAATGATCGCTGAACCACTTTTGCGGTGCTTAGGCACAAGTGTCTCAAGAAACTACATTCCAAGCAAACAATCGCTAATTAAATACTCAAAAGAAAAACCTAATTCCTAATTAACCAGGAAAACATAGAGGAATACAAACGAGACCACCACCGCCTACAGCTTCGCCTCATTTCCCACCTCCACTTCCATAAACTTACTCGCTGCTCTCCTACTCCTCGCAGCCCTCACCTCCCCCTCGCTTAATCCCCTCGCCTCTACCGCCGGATTATACCCTCTCCCACAGACACTCTCTACACCCCTCATCTCCCCCTCCCCCATCCTCTTGCTCACTTCCCCATCCGCCCTCTTATACACTGTGACAACCACTGCGCCCCCCAGCCCCAAATTATGTTGCAGCGCCGCGTCTACGCCCTCAACCGTGCGCTCGCCAGCCTGCCCGCGCAGATGCCACACAAGCTCCGCACACTGAGCCAGCCCCGTGGCACCCAGCGGGTGCCCTTTCGAGATCAGCCCGCCGGAAGGGTTGATCACTACACGGCCGCCGTACGTGATGTCGCCATTGCGGACCATTTCGTGTGCTTTGCCGGAAGGGCAGAGGCCAAGCCCATCGATGGTGATGAGCTCGTTGGTGGAGAAGCAGTCATGTAGTTCGACGAGCTTGATGGAGGAGGCGGTAACACCGGCTTCAGCGAGAGCGGCGGTGGCGGCGCGCTTGGTCATGTCGTAGCCGATGAGGTCGATGGAGGACTTGGAGTAAAGGGAAGGGGCGTCGCTGGTTAGTTGCTATGTTAGTAGCCACTAGCTGTGAAGGGTACCCGGGTGATGGGGAGAGGTGGACACACGTATTCATTGACTGCCCGGCGATCAGTATCGCGCGCGACTTCAGCTCTGGGTGCGCCTCGAGCCACTTATGCGACACCAGTACCGCCGCAGCGGCACCATCACTTGTCGGGCAGCACTGGAGCTTCGTCAGCGGCGCAAAGATCTCCGGTGACTTCATGATCTGCTCCAGCGTGTACTCGTCCTGGAACTGGGAGTAGGGGTTGCGCTTCGAATGGGCATGGTTGACCCTCGCAATCTCGGCAAAGTCCTCGGGCGTGGCACCATGCTTCTCCATGTACTCGCGGCCAGCGTTTCCAAAGAGCTGAGCGGCGCCGGGCTTCTTGGGCTCGATGCCGCGCGTGGCGTGCATCATGATATACGACTTGTCCATAGGCGATACGCGGTCGTTGAAGAACGACTGCAGCGGGCCGGGGAACATTTTTTCAAAGCCGACGACGAGGGCGACGTTGGCGGCGCCGTAGGCGAGAAACTGGCGTGCCATGTGCAGACCCGTAGAGCCGGTGGAGCAGTTGTTATTGACGTTGTAGACGGGGATTTGTGTCATTCCTATCATTGACAGGATATTAAACGTTAGGCCGATATAATACTAGCTACATAGCTACTAGTACATGACTACATGTACTTTAGAAATGTGAAAGCACAAACCGAATTGGTAGAAGACTCGCTGCCCACAGGTTGAGTCGCCGTAGGCATAACAGGCAATTCCTTGGTCGACATCATCGTAGTTGATCCCGGCATCGGCCATGGCCTTGATACCAGCCTCGAAGCCGAGCTCTGGGTAGTCGACCAGTCCGCGGGGTTTGATGAACTTTGTCATGCCCACGCCCAGGACATAGACGGGGGCTGGACCTGAAGCCATTATATTATTGCAGGTATGTATTAATGGGATTGTAGAAAGAGCACTGGATGGTAATCCAGCCAATGGTAGTAGTAGCACTTGGGGGAGATAGATGAGAAGATAGACTGAGACGATAGAGATATTGATAGATAGGTAGGTAGATGAATAGATAGGTAGACAAAAGATTGAGACCAATAGGGATTCACAGAATTTATGATTGAAAGAAACAGCTAGGATGTATATATCTTCTACAGCAGTATAGGCAGACGATGGTAGGTGGAAGGATGGAAGGAAGGGAGGATGGAAGGATGGAAGGATGGAAGGATGGAAGGATGAGGATGATGGGGATCGATGAAGGACAACAAATCCTCTCGGTCGCATAGCTATTTATGCAACAGTAGCGATATAACTTCTCGGTTGGACTATCCGAGCAATATGCGGGGGGGGGGGAAGAGGGATGTGGGGAACGGGGACGGGAAGTGTCGCTTACGGCAAGTTGATGGGGGGGAGAGGCGAACCGAGGCTCGAGGAAGGATCACCACACAGAACGAGCTGCATGTGTCTTTTGTCTGTCCGCTTCGCGAATGTAGACTTACATACATCTGCTCTTCATAGCCCATCACTCTGTCTTGGGAGAACCAGGGGGTGAATTAGTAGATTAGTATACAAGCGGGGTGCAAGTGGGCCATGCTTACACCGAATTATATTGGTCCTATGCAGGGGTCGCCCGCACCGTTCGTTTCGTTTCGTTCGCTAATTCGCTTCGTTCGCTGTGCTCTGTGTGTGTGTGTGCGTGTGTGTGTGCAGCCAGGATGATAGCAGCAGTAACAACATCACCACCTCCCCCACCACAGTCTCTATCCATCACCACCACCACCAACCATGACCATGACCATCACCCATCACCCATCAAACAACCTCCCACAGCTGCTGACCAGAATCACCACCTCGCGCAGTACCCACACCGTTGATGGTCACAGTTCTCGCAGTCAACCGTCTCCATCACCTCCTCATTGCTGCAGTTGCAGCATTTCCACACCGTCGCTGTTCCCCCGCCTCGACACCCCTATCTGTTAACTTTCTCTCTTTTTCTTCCTCTCACTTGCATACATATTCAAAAGACCCACCAATAACAACTGGCACTATCGCCGCCGGCGCCACGTCCTGCTTGTGTTTGTTCTCGAGACACATGTTCGTTGTTGCCGTACGGTTTACGGTACGGTATGGAGGGGGAAGGAGCCGGGGGAGGGGCAAGAAAGAAAAAAAGCTTATAAAGAAAAGGCCCCCAGCCTAACTGACTCTACCAGCTACTGACTAAGGAAGGCGTGGGTGATTACCCTAGGTTTATGCAAGGAAGGCCCTCCAACTATGAAACAGGCCTATCACGTGCTGTGGGCCAAGCTTTGAGGCTGGGGTGGGGGAGGCTCTGGAGGGGTGAGACAGACAGGGTGTGGGTGAGGGAGAAACCTTGTCTGTACCCCCTCTCATTTTAATTTGCGGGGACTGCACGGTGGTGGTGGTGAGTAGAGATTCCGGACATGGAGGATTGGGCTGGTTTCTTCTATTCTGGCAACGATCGGTATTACTCTGTTGCCGAATAATAATACGTATGGTATGGGGGGAACCCTTATATGTACATCAAAAGGCGGAATATTTACAGCTATCGGCCACTAGAGTCAGTGCTGGAAAGCTTAGCGGTATTACCAATTCGGCATTGTCACACAGTGAACAATCTAGTGGTGTGATACAGCAACTCTTACCTATCTTATAAGTATATAGATATACCGATATGCAATGTGTATTTTAAAGGTTTTGATTGGCTAGGTTTGGGTATATTATTTTTTTTGCCACTATGAATATTATCGGAAGCTTTGCTTTTTGCTTATATTGATATTGGTGTCGATTAGAGGACCATGCTTTGTATGTATATTGTGTCGAGAACTTTCTTTTTTCTTTATATTGATATTAGTGGCAATTAGAGAATCTTTGTATGTGTATTGTGTCGAGAACTTTCTTTTCTTTATATTGATATTGGTGGCGATTAGAAGAAATAATCTTTGTATGTGTATTAGCAATCGAGAACTTTCTTTTCTTTATATTGATATTGGTGGCGATTAGAAAATAATCTTTGTATGTGTATTGGCAATCGAGAACTTTGCTTTTTCTTTATATTGATATTAACAATTAAGCAATATATTAAATTTTTTAGAGATATTGGAAACCTTTTTCTATATTGATGTAAGTGACGATTAGGGACGTAAATAAATATTAATATTATTATGATAGTTAGAATCGTAGTTTAAAATAACTCTTGATCGCATTTCTTTACCTTCACCAACTAATTGCAAAAGCTATACTCTGCTACTCTATACCTAATACCACAATGCCTCAATTTTTCAATGAGAATGCCTATACCGAAATTCATTGCGTGATTGAATTCACCAACAAAGACAGACAAGACTGGTTATCTCAAAACCTCGATTCAACTCTATTTTCTTTGGTGTGAAGGTTTACCTTCTTCAATCGTTGATGAAGAAGATATCTGTCGAATTGTTTGTTTTATCAACGATACCCTTCCAGAACCTACCGAAAACTCTGTTGCTATATGTTCAGCCAGGTTTTGCGATATGGGTAAAGACAAACCAGTTGCTATAACATTGCTAAATAAGAACGAGTAAGCTGTTGAATTTCTATTTATGATATTATAACTAATATCTCTTGACTTAGGTTTCTTTGGCGTCCAAGCATCCACGATTTGGCGATATAGCATGCACCCTCATGTCTACTATATACTCAGTCGGGAAAGTTGTAGGACAGCACAAGGGTACTATCAGTTCTCTTCCTACTGGTTGGAAATCTTTTGATTCTGATCGTCTTATTACGATTTAGAAGCTGCCTCTAAATCGAACTTAGAAAGTATTTTGTTATCGGTGGTATATCTGGAAAGAAGATGGGAAAGTACAAAGCTACCTCAAGTCGATAGTGTCATTCAAATCACTGGAAGTTTGATTGGCAGAGTAGTCGTCGATAATGCATCATCACATTCTTTTCTTGGTTGTTTGGTATTGTCATTGAATTATATTTCTGTTATGCAATTGGGGTTTGGAAGTGGATCTAGTGGGCAAATGTCAGGAAGGCTAGAGTCAAAGAAAGCTGGAAGATCTTGGGGTGCTCGGGCTCAGAAGAGATCTGCAATGGATGATTCAAGTTTGTATTCAAGTTCTCCTATTCCTCAAAAAATTGCTGCTAGCTCATCTCCTGTTTCCCAGCCTCATACACCAGTCAAAAGAAAGGCTACGAGTATATCTAATGATTGTTCTATTGATGACGATTTTGAAAGTCTAGAGGGTGGAGCTATTGAGGATGTTGGCTCCGATTAGAGGGTGTTTGATATAATATTTAGGTTCAGAATTATTGTTCCTTAGTTTACTTTTTGGGAAAAATATGTATTATTATCAAGATATATATAGGGCTTGGATATCTCTTTCGGGAAGTCTATAATACATTTTGAAGTCGATATAATATTTTATTTTACAATCAAGAACAAATTCCGACAATCAATCGAAGATCACGAGCGTGCAAATCGTATCCAAATGAGGAGGGAAACTCTCAAACCTCAATAGCTCTCAATTAAACCAAATACAAACACAACTAAATTTTCGAGCTGAACATCAAATTAGAAATCGCAGACACACCACCCAAAACCAAAGTAATATACAACCAAATGAATTACCGAGCAATTGGTGGGACACTTTACCTATCAAAACAAGACATCTCCGACCATACATTACTAGTTGGTCTAAAAACTGTATCTACTGTAATGCTGTCTTATGTTGGTGTTGTCTTAATGGAAAATCTGCATTCTATCTTTACCACCATATAATGAATTTGAGCAACATAGTGGTCGTTTAGTAGGATCGATCGAAAACTCAATAACATCTTTTCCTTTTCAATTTTGGGAGTTCTGGGAGGATTTCAACGATTCACCGATGTGGTATTACAGGCGATATATCATCAATTCTTTGGATGCTAATGAAGGACAACATTCAATCGATGGTTTCTTCGATGAAGATTCAAGAGACTACTGCTCTTGAGCAGGGTATCATCTTCTATAGTTCTGGGTTTTGAAACCTACTTGAGGATGTCAATCCTTTTCTGTACCTCCAGAAGCGTTCACCACTAAAATACTTTCCACTTCTAGAATTATATCTCCAACAACTGGTGGAGAGATAGCTCGATTATACATCTTGCCAACAATATCTGAAAGTCTACGGTGTATTGGTATACAACAATATCCTCGATCGTAAAGCCATCAGTATACTAAGTCCTTCTACGAGCCCTGCAATATCGCGTATTATTTTCCTTGGGACTGCAAATCGATTTTAGTCCAAATCTGATGGTATAGGTAAGGAGCTTTAGATTTCTTGGGTTTGGTAGGCTATGTGGGGAGTATTTGGTGGACATGTCTCAAGTGGAGAATGAGACTGGACTATATCTGAAAGGGGACGAGAGACAGTATATCCAAAGAATCTGCGAGATCTTGAGGCAGTAAGGGTTCTGCTTTGAGAAAAGCCGACACTACCCAACTCTTTCTTAGGCTCGAGCGTGGGCATCAAATGAAGTAGCCGACTCTCTTGCTATCTGTAGATCGAGGCAAACCCTCCTTCTTTATTACGATTACAATAATCATGGCCAGAGATTAAGTCGCGATTTGCATCCTGGACAGACTGCTTCAGATATCTGGGTTATTGTCTGTCGAATTATTCAAAAGCAAGGCTAGAGAATGCTATTGCCAAGATTAGAAGTCATCTAGGAACAATAGTTTACGTTGTTCGAGTTCTGAATTTCAAAAGGGGTTTCTGCGTCTTTCGCATTGTTATCGAGTGCGATTTAATCTGTTCTCAACTAAGGTTAATACTAATATATATTAGGTGCATCCTGAGCTACCTTTCTCTGCTATTGATTCAATAGTATCTGCCGAAGTACCTACAGAAGAGGAAGATCCAGTTCTGCGAGAATTAGTTCTACGATTCAATCAGCACCCTCAAACCCATTTAAATTATGCCAATAGTAGGTGCAACAAAAATGGATTGTGTGTTTGGGGATATCCACAAGCTATTCGGGGAACTACAGAGCTCAATCAATATGGTCGGGTACAATATAAAAGGAGGAAAGAAGAGGATCGATGGATTGCATCATATATGCCATTCCTCACCAAATTGCTGGAATGTCATGTTAATGTCGATGTATGCTTTACAGTTAACATTTTCATGTATCTGTATAAGTATCTATTTAAAGGACCAGATCGAACACTGTTTTCTTTTAGTGTTGAGGGGCAAGAGGAGGTTGACGAAATCACTGATTATATTAATGCAAGATATCTGTCTGCCTCTGAGGCAGCATGGAGGATCCTACAGTATCACCTAACAGACCGATCTCCTGCAGTCAAATCCCTAACAGTTCACCTCCCTGGAAGAAATATCGTCGAGATGTATCGAAGAAATAGTGGGGAGTCTGATCAAGCCTCTTAGATATTTTTCCAGGCCGAGATGCACTATTTCAGGATTTGACATATATCCAATATTACGAAAAGTGGATTCTCTCTCAAGGTCCTCAACTACTCAAAGATACCGATTTTGAAGAGGTATGCAACAGTTATCACGATTCGTTGTTAGATTTGGGAGGAGGAATGAAGCAATAGCCGAGTTGATACTGTCTAGGAACTGGAGAATTATTCTACCTCCAGAACTCTCCTATTACATGGGGCAGCTTATAGTTTAAGACCTCAAGATTGTCGATGGCATTCTTCATACAAGCATTCGAGAAGCAGCGGCAGCGTTAGAGAATCAATCAGAAGGTAGAGATTATGTTGGAGGCAGTTCAAAGTTTTTGCAGCCTAATCATTCTGATTCTCTTTCTTGTCTTCTGGTGAATATCAGATTCTGACAATCGGTTTGTTTGAGGAATATCGGGAGGCTGTCAATGATATCTTGGCCGTCTGATTCTCCGATGATGGTTATCAACAAATGTTTGGAGGAATCGCAGAGGTATCTTGCCTCTCGAGGAGTAGCTGTCAGACTTTGGTTTACCTCAGCGCCGAAGATATCTCTGATGAAATATCCATGGAGTCACTTGCCTTTGACCATCGTAGAATAGAGCTTACTGAAAGAGCAACAACATCTCGGGAACAGTTACTACCTCAACAGTTGGAGGCTTTTGATACTATAATTAATACTATTGATAAAATATTCATTGGGGAGGTCCCTGACCATACATGTTTTTTTCTGGATGGGAAGGCTGGTCGGGGGAAAACATATGTTGTTAACACAATTGTAAATTACCTAAGAGGACAAGGAGATATTGTCATTATTACTGGTTCAACTGCCTTAAGTGTTACTCTATATGAGAGGGGTCGTACAGCACACTCTGCATTTGGAATTCCTGTCGTTGAGGTAAAGTTAATTTATTTAAGAGTTTTGGTTAATACGATGGCTAACGTAGTGGGATTAGAATAATATGGAACTCCAATCTACCTTAAGCGTCAGGTCGGATCGGTAAGATTACTATCGCAGTCAAACAATTATATGGGAGGAGATCTTATGGCCAAAACGGCGATTGAATGTGCGAGATGAGTTCTTTGCAACTTGTCAACGACAATAAATGGCTTTGGTAAAAAGTATTCCTTGGTTTGGGGACTTTCGACAGGTAGCACCAGTGGTAAAGTCAGCGGGACCAACAGCTTACAAGCCTCTATCACGATCGTCCTACGCTTTGGCAACAATTTAAAATCCTCGATCTGGATACCTATAAGAAATCTTACGATTTAGAATATCTTGAGTGGGTGGATCAAATTGGAGATGGCTGTCAAGAATCAAATGAATCTTTTGTCACTCTAGATTTAATTGAGCCTTTAGACACCATCGAGGAAGCCATGGATTTTCTATTCCCTCCAGAGGTATTGGAAGATCCAGCGACAGTCTCTTATCATGCTTTTCTCAGCCCTCTTAATATCAATGTAGACCAATTTAACGCAGCGATTCTTGAAAGATTGACGATAGAGGGTATGTATATTTTCTCTGTTAGTTATGAGCGATGATAAAGCTAATATATTTATATCTCTTAGAAAAAGAACCTCTTATAGCGCGATTGTATCGAAGAGGATCCCAACTTCACATCCTCTACAAGTAATATTCTACCCTCGGAGAGATTCTTGACTTCCTGTCATGTTGAAGGGCTGGTGTGCCTCCACACAATTTAGTTTTGAAGGTCGGGTGTGTTTTGCTCGATGTCACGAAATCTATCACTAGAAAATGGCTTGGTCGAGAATTAAAGTAGTTATTAAAGAAACTTCGTGAGAGGTTTATTAAGGTTGAATTGATCTCAACTGCGGAATATTGACGAGATACTATTATCTTACATGTCTGCTAGAATCGTATTTGAATTTCAGCCTAAATATTCTTTCTTGGGCGGTGCAGAGAAGACAATTTCCTTCTGACTAGCATATTCTACAACTTTTAATAGTTGTCGAGGTTTAACTATTTCGATAAATTTGTTATTGATCTCAGAACTCCTGTATTTGCACATGGCCAACTATATACAAGTATTTAGAGTTAGAAATAGGGATAATATTAGGTATTTATTAGGTAATAGTACATCAATTATTACTGTCGGGAATACAAACAAAGTCAAAAATATTGTATATAGAGATCTTTTATTATAAAATATTTTTTTATTTTTTTTTATTTTTTAAACAATTTTTTAAAACAATCGATTACAATAAATAATAGTTACTACTGCTCTTAAGTTGCAAAAATCATCGGACGTCGGACATGCGTTAAGCCGGGTAGCAATGGGATACTGAAAACAAATAGTTATTCTTTAACTATCGTGTAATAACTATAAAAATTAAGTAGTGACTATAAAGCTAATATAGAAAATAACAATTTATTCCTCCCTGGATTCATCGCATCATAACCAACATTCAACATTCTCAGTAACCTGTTCCTGTTGATATTTCTCCCACAACTTTACCAATGGGACAGGAGTAACAATACTCATACCAATTTGATGGGAATCGAGTCCTCATCGGTGGGACCTTTAACTGATAGAGTAGTCCATGAAAGTCTGTAAACTTCCAAACCACAACTGGAGTTTGCTGACTGTAGGATTCTGATACCATAGTCGGCAATGAAGAAATGTCCCCCCTCATCGGTACCATATGTCCTGGCTGTAGTCCAGAACAAAGCATACTTATGGGGGCATTTTTCATTATGGGTACCTCTATATATAATTAATTAGTAACAACAAAATATATGTGCTCGGAATGAATATTACCTTGCATAATTATATGCCATAAACCCAGAAGGTGGTGCCATCGGAACACAGTCAAACTCAATGTCTTCATCCCCTACTCGCACAATATAGTTCCCCAATGTTTGAGAAGTAGCTCTATGTTTAGAAGCATAATTCATTCTCGGAATGAGAGTAGAATTGCAAAAACCAGTAATGTCATCAATAATTCGCAACCTCACTTCATGCGTATTCCATAGAAGAAAGATATAACTACCCATATGCTCAAACTCTTCCTGTCGGTTTTTCTTAGAGGTGATGTTTCTGACCCAATCGAAACTGGATTCTTCTGGAATACCCATTTGACAAAGTTCTTACAGAATCCTCAAGCTAAAAACAATTAATATTTCGGAAGAATAGGATTGAGAAAATAGTACTTCTGGGACAGATTTCCTGATCTGACATTCCTTAATAATAACATTGTCGTTGGCCAGTCTAGAGTTTCTTTCCTGTCTTCATTATCCAATCCTCAAGCCCACAATCTCTTTGGTTTTGGCGTCGACAAAGATCATGCTTTGATTCTCAACATCCAATTGGAGATGTTGTGGTTCCAAAAATAACATCGGTGGTATCTTAAGTCTTTTGTCCTTGACTTCCAAGCTGCAAATGGTCATGCCAAATGTCATGAATTTGGTCGGATTCATATAGTGGCTTGGAGGAGGGTATGGTGATTCATATCGATCGACTTCCACAATCGCAAATTTTTCCAAGTATTGGTCTCTCCTCGCATCGTCCTCCTTCAGGTTGCAATCCTTGACAAAAAGAGCTTTGACTCTCTTGATTCTATTTTTCTCAGATTTCCTATACTCTAAAGCAGCCTTAAGTTCAACATACTTGATCGGAGTTTCAAGCTGTTTTGAATCGTTGAGGAAGGAAGCAAGGTCATTGAAGAACCCATCGGTAACATCAGGGAACTTTGTCTTAATAGAGATTATAAGAGAATCAATATTATTGTCTCTAATTTTTTGGAGTAAAGAAGGTCGGCTTGCTATATGACTAGCAAGTTCATCAATAGAAAGTTTAAATGATCGGATTGGGGGCATTGTAAAGGTTGAAGCAGTTGATAGTGATGATGATAAATGTAACATCAAGCTGGAGTGGCCCTTCTTATATAGAAAAAATCATAGAAAATAGTTACTCATACTGGCATCGGGAGTCACATACATTACTCACATCAATCGCTTACATTGGGAGTCATATACATTGCTCAAATCAGGAGTCACATATATTACCCACATCAATCGCTTACATTGAGTCATATTTTTTGCTCACATCGGGAGTCATATACATTAATACATATATCGGGAGTCATATAAATTGATTCTTGCATCGGAGTTCGTTTATTCTTTCGCATTTATTGCTCATATCGGAAACCAAATCTCTTGCATCGGAACTGTCCAGATTAAGTTACTTAACTTTAGAAACAATATCAAGGGCCTAGCACCTAAACATTCTTCCTGTCGTTGAACTATCTCTTTAAGTACCATCGCTAAGAAAATTGCTAATCAATAGCTCAAGATCAACACCATCGCTAAGGGGATTGCTAATCAATAGCTCAAGATCGGCACCATCGCTAAAGGGATTGCTAATCAATAGCTCAAGATCGGCACCATCCAGATCAAGTTGCTTGACTTTAGAAGTAATATCGAGGGCCTAGCACCTAAACATTCTTCCTGTCATTGAACTATCTCTTTAGGTACCATCCTATAGCATAAAGAATTGCAAAACTTCTTATCGTTGAGCTATCTCTCTCTTTTGAATCGGAACGGTTGAACTATCTCTCTCTTGGATCGGAACGGTTGAATTATCTCTCTCTTGGATCGGAAAGATTAAGCTGTCTCTCTCTTGGATCGGAAAGGTTGAGCTATCTCTCTCTCTCTCAAAACAGTTAAGCTATCTCTTTCAGAACGGTCACTCACACTCACTCACCCGTAGCGTAAGCCCGTAGTGTAAGCCCATAGTATAAAGAATTTCACTGGAACGTTTGCTCGCGCTCAGAAGATTTCACACTAAAGGTAAGAGATAGTTCGGTTCGGTCCTAAATGCTTGGTTCGGAGATTCGATTGTGTCCTGAGTGCTTGGTTCAGTCCTGGGAGGTCTATTGATTGCCGTCCTATGGCTGATTCGGTCCTGGGAGGTCGATTGATTGCCGTCCTAGAAGCTCGATTCGGTCTAAGTCTTGGTTCGGTCGCAGGAGGTCGATTCGGTGTCGTCCTGGAAGGCTGGTTCGGTCTGGTGCTTGGTTCGGTCCTGGGAGGTCTATTCAGCCATCCTTAAAGTTTCGGTTGGTCGCAGGTCTTGGTTGGTCTGGGAGGATGATTGATTGTCGTGTGGGTATAGAATGGCGTGATTTTGGGCGAGACTGGCGTCGATTTAGGCGTGTCCATGGCGTCGATTCGAGCGTCTATTTGGCGTGTCCATGGCGTCGATTTAGGCGTCGATTGGCGTGTCTGGCGTCGATTGGGCGTCGATTGGCGTCGATATTGGCGTCGATTTGGCGTGTCGCAGCGTCGATTGGCATCGATTGGCGTGTCGGCGTCGATTGGCGTGTCGCTGGCGTCGATTTGGGCGTCGATTTGGGCGTCGATTTGGGCGTGTCCATGGCGTCGATTTGGGCGTGTCCATGGTGTCGATTTGGGCGTGTCCTAGGCGTCGATTTGGGCGTGTCCATGGTGTCGATTTGGGCGTCTATTTGGGCGTGTCCATGGCGTCGATTTGGGCGTCTATTTGGGCGTGTCCATGGCGTCAATATTGGCGTCGATTTGGGCGTGTCCACGGCGTCGATTTGGGCGTCGATTTGGGCGTGTCCTAGGCGTCGATTTGGGCGTCGATTTGGGCGTGTCCTAGGCGTCGATTGGCGTGTGGCGTCTATTGGCGTCGATTGGCGTGTCATGGCGTCGATCGGCGTCTATTTGGCGTGTCCGGCGTCGATTGCGTCGATTGGCGTCGATATTGGCATCGATTGGCGTGTCGCGGCGTCGAGCGTCGATTGGCGTGTCTGGCGTCGATTGGCGTGTCCGGCGTCGATTGGCGTGTCCATGGCGTCGATTGGCGTCGATTTAGGCGTGTCCTGGCGTCGATTGGCGTCGATTGGGCGTGTCCTAGGCGTCGATTTGGGCGTGTCCTAGGAGTCTAAATAAACGTTAGCATAGGTGTCAGAATAGGTGGAGGTGGAGGTGGAGGTGGATATCAAGATGGAGATGGAGGCGGAGATCCTCATGATGACTAAGTAGGATGACTAAGCAACATGACTCATTAGGATGACTCGCTAGGTTGACTCAGCAAGATGACCTGTCACTTTTGGACGCGATTTCATTTTCCTGACCGGCCGAAGGCCGGAGACGACTTGTATCAAGTAAAGTAAAGATTTGAATGAACGTGGCATTCTATATATACATGTATATACATATGCCCTACTACCTTGGGGGTACTTAGGCGGAATGCTTGAGCTGTGAGTTTAGCTTGCTCTCTCTATATCAAAGCTGTTTTGATCCAGTATAGCTCCCTCTCTCCGTGAGGGCATGGGTGATCCTGCACCGGTATAGCGCACTATTGCAGTGAAATGTCCACGTAACGCCTCTTAATCCATAATGTCACTCGGCAACCACGATGATGTCGGTCATACGGCAAGGTCGTTTACGAACTAATGTCGAAAGATTAGACGTAGGGTTTCAGTATGTACTACGGATGTAGGGGTAAGTCTGTTGACAGTGGGAACTATTGCAACCACGGCCAGTGTCAACAGACTTACCCCTACACGCGTAGTAGATATTCGGGCTTGCGCCCCGGGGAACTGGTCTCTTAGCTAAGCTCTCTCTAAATGTCGAAGTAGTTGCCCACTAGAGACCGGTTAACGTGAAGTGGGTATTCGTATCTATCTTGTCCATTGGTTAGTGGAGAGTTTAGATGGGTGAAGGGTGAGGATATGTAGAACTGCATTTGCTCTAGTTAGTGTGAACACGGCATACATGGATGGAGGTTTCTCGGGGTAGGAAGCGGTATGGTTTAAACAGTATCTTTCTACAAACTCAAGATTCCCTGTCTGCAGGTCTTTTTTCAGGCCTGATTAGCTCAGGAGATGTTAATGGCACGGAACATCTACTGACTCAAAGGTTTGATAGAGGCCAATCATTCCGGGGGGTAAAAAGAAAAAGAAGGCTTTTAAGCTTGGCCAATCATAACTATCATTCAGAGTCAGACAACATCAAGTCCGCACTTACCAGCCAATTAAACCTACTAGAGAACCCGCACGGCCTGTTTACCTTGACTGACATATGCCCCGATTGGCCGTTCGCCATTGACTCGGGCCCGCCATTGTGCTAGAAGGTAAGTATATCTGATACTTATTAGTTGTATACCCACGTGAGGAGAGTGGTGAAACAGCGCCTGCATGAACTTATATACATGTACTTTAACTAAAAATTGAGAAAGAGGGTAGATACTACGGCTTCTAAAGTGTGTGTTCACCATCTGTATCCTCCCTTGCTGCACTTGTCATAAGGCGTGATTTTTTGAGTTGTTTCGTCACTTTTTCACGTGGGTGTACATATATATGTCATAGCTGAGCTTGAGAGGGGGCAATGGGGAGCTATGGCTAAAGGATATGACTGCTCATATTTTCTCTAGTTCGTAATAGGTATCAGAGACTTTGCGCAAAAAAGACTCCAGAGTCTTTTTTTCCAGTAACCTGGTTGGCGCCGGTCCTCTCATTAGCCAATCATACAAGCGGAACAGGACCTGGAGTCTTTTGCGTGTGGACTAGGTACTCCTCGGCCGCCGGTGGCTGGGCGCTGGCCTTGTAACAAAACGACACCCTGGATGCCTGTACATGTGCTCTGTGTGCGTGGGAGAGGGGAGAGGGGAGGGGGGTAAGAGACAATAGAATTATTGGGTTTAGGCGGCTGTTGGCCTTCTATGGGCTATTCTGTGGCCGGTAGGGACGAACAGATAAGCAACTTAGGCTTTGCCGCACAGTTGCTGCCATCGACCCTAGCTATCATTATCGATGATGGGTTCTGGGTTGCGGGTGGTGCGTGTGGTTGTGAAATCACAATGGCCCTGTACGTTGTCGCTGGTTGTTAGCCAGGGCTGGATTAGGCCGGCATTGTAGGAGGAGTACTGTATACCAATACCGTACTAATTCTTACCATATTACTAGTATATTGACCCCATTTTTGGGTACTGTACAATACTCCTGGTTCCAATTAAACAGCAATGCCTCATCTTTAAACCTCGTTTTAAAATTTTCTCTTTTTTATTTTACGGAGGTCAACTAAGACACTGTTTTCTAGCTACAAGCGATGGCTCCCTGACAGGCCCTAGTTGGCTTTGTGGTTGAGAGTGTTCCACCTCAAAAGCTGATATATAGATTGCAACGGCTAACTAGTGACAAGATATTTTTTTAAGTGCCCTACAGATGATATAACTGTCCAGCCTTAGGCCCTAGCCTTAGATTTTGGCTGAATCATATAAACCCAGTTTTTCCAGTGAGGAGATACTTAGCTAGGGAGGGAGTCTATTTAGGTGGTTAGATGGTTACCGATATATGATGTGGATAAAACTACGGGCCCGTTAGCTAGGCAGACTTATCCAAAGGGTAGCTTATGCGGAGAGGATAAGTCGCTCTCCAGAAAGGTTGGTTACCTGCCATTTGGTAATTAAGTTGGAGGAGGTGGTATTGTTGTAATGGGGAGAGTAGTGTTAGAGCTTAATTCGGTCGGTTTGTTCACTTTGTGTGATAAATCTACTGGCCTACATGTAGGTATACCTCCATGTCAAAAATCCCGAGACAAGCCCCCGTAGCAACTCACGGTTGCGTTGTCCCGGGACCTTTGAATAAGAACTATACATACGTATCCCTTACGCTGTTAAAGCTGTCCCAATTTTGTGCCTTGCGTGCGAAGCTTGCCTGGTGTTACAATGTCTCATATCATGTTGGCAGAATTTAAGTAACAGCTTAAGTGATACCCTACATGGTGCGGCGCGCCTTAAAGGTGACAACTGGTTCTCGACCAAGCGAGATATCAGATATAGATCGAAGTGTGTTACTTAATTAGTACAAACACATTATGATCTGTAAGATTTTTTGATATCTTTGTTGAAAGGTACGTTATTCGTGGGTTATATAGTTGCTTAGAATCCGTTGCACCTGTCGTACGCATGATCTCATAAATAGGGCTAGCCTGACGGAGACTACATGTATGCTAGGCAGTGTTCACCAGGGTTTAGGATTAGGTTTCGCTCAAATGATCAACTTGGCGGTGGAAAGAGAGGAATGTCACCGTGGTTACCCTTTCTCCTCTCAAATATTAATGTAGGGTTTTTTCAAGCAAGTACGTTATAGCCTGAGATCTGGGTATAGGCGGATATTATTTCTCAGGTGTTTGGGTGACTTATAGGAGAATGAGATCATAAATGCGGTGGAGCTAGCCGGGTACCAGTGGTACACGATCACAGCATATGTACGGAACTGCTCATAGCTCCTCCTGCCAAAACATGAATGATCAGGATGGTAGGGCTAACTGGGCACCTTTTCATGTTGCCCTTCCCCATTTTTAACGGCACATCTTATCGAGTCCGAGACTACATGTATTTCTTCTTTCTCTTTTTCTGTTTTCTGTCCTTCCCATGTATTTTGGGATTATAGGTATTTTTAATATCTACACATGGTGTATCCTAGCCCATCCACGAATGCCAATATTCTCTCGCGAGCACCCTGATAACTGTAGTAAATACCCGTATGTAGATATTTGCCGGGGCCTGTGTAATCAGAAACCTTCAAGACACTAGTTATAGGGAAGAGCTAATTGTGTATTAGCTAGGCTATGCCGAGTATCAGTTGAGCTTTGATTAGTTTCCTAGCTTTTCTTGGGCACCATCAAATGACCAATTATAGCATAGGTATACTCTATGGCCCGGGTGGGACCAGGTGGGGCTGCTTGTATGTAATCGCTTCGATTACTATTGTATTTGGGAAGCTCTCAAGAACCTGTACCGAAATCATTACCACTTTTGTACATGGGTATAAATGCGGTTTGAATAATAAGCGTCTTACTATACCCCTTTCGGATATTGTGGCTCAACCCGAGTGACACTTGATGTTTCGTCAGTGCATCTTAACCTGTCCTGGCAAAGAACTGGCTGTTCAGATCTCGCTAAGGCAATTACCCACTCCCATCAATACGCCGCTACCTGAAGGAGCTAGCAGCGACCTGAGAGGGAATCGGAATAAGATATGTGTGTCGCGCGAGCAAGGTTATATCTTCTCAAGGCCCTGAGGGACCTGCATGTTGAGATGGATACAAGCATGTATATAGGGCTTCCAGTGCGTGTGCATATGCGGCTTGGGGCCGTCGATGGGATTCATCCAGCGCAAAGAGTTGCATCGAAAACTCCCAGAGATTGAGTGCAGATAGAGAGATAGAGGGACCAAACTCCTAGCTAGGAGCTGCAATAATCACACGCGGCCGCGCCTGTTGTCGGTCGTTATCACGGCGCAGAACTAGTGTTATCTTTCTGTTGACTGATATGGAGAAGCGCTTCGGAGTATTGAGCCGGAGGTGTTTTAAGTAAACTCAACTAGGGGACTCAAGCGGAATGAGGGGTTAATACAGCTGAAGGGTTGGAAGCAAGTTTATGTTATTGTATACGTATGCCAAAAGCGGACTTTGGATCAGAGATAAGATAGGAACTTCAATCTGCGCGGTCGCGTGGTCGACTACATGTAATATTTTTGTAGATAGGAGATACAAATCGTGGAACATACATGTAGATGTATTAAACTACATGTGCATGTAGCTAGCAGTAGTAAAAGAGGACACGATCACGCCTTAATATGCTACCAAGTCACAAATATACATGTAGTCGCTACGCATGCGTGTAGTTCGTTCCCCACAATAAACTTACTCCACAATTTGACTTTCCCCTCAAATTAAGTAGATTGTGACTTTCATGTGTAAAAGGGTCTCTACCCTACGAATACATGTGCATATATATAATTTAATTTGTGTAAACACGCAAATAATAGCAACATTTAGAACTAAAAATATTACCGTATATTACAGCCACATTACATGTACATATAGATATAGCAGAGTTCATAGGAACAAAGTATCAATGAGCATTATTAGCTATAGACGGAGCCTATACGCGTTCCAAGGAGCGCCAGGCTAACTGAAATCTCCGGATACAAGACGTATTGTAGGGTGACAAAAGTTCTCGTAATTTTATACATAGGTCACGAAACGACTATAACTTGGCGACTACTAACTAAGTAGAGATTGACAATAATATTGGTATGATTAGAGAGCTGAAGGCAACTTTTAGAAAGTTTCTGTTGGTTATGCAGAAATCACGAGAATCTTTGTCTCCCACAATAACTTAACAAGTTACAGATTTCCAGCCCTCTAAACATTGAATATGCGCACATAATGCACATATAAAAATGCTAGTGAAATACACTGCTTTACACAATTATCAGGTTAACACCCGATAGATAGATACGCCATATAGCACCATATAGCGTATGTGGTTAGCTTGTTCCAAGAAGCGTTACTACTCAGAATCGCAACCCATGACACCGCGCGGAAATCGCAACTAGCACTACGTCAATATCTAGCTTTAATATATATCTAAGTTGCAGGAATCGCCCCTTCAATGCCGAATCTCTTTTTTCCTTTTCCCCCACCTCAAGTTAATAGCCAAGTCGAAACATAAATTCACAAACCCACGCAGTGTAAAAGCTACACCACTCGAATAACAATAGAGAAACATCTCTAGAAGATCCATCATCAGATCTAACATACACACCCCAATTAACATGGTGTACAGTTACAAAGTTGAGGATAATAATGACGGGTTTTCCTCGCCCGAGTCGAGACAGGATGGTGCTGTGGTGGTGTCGCAAGATAATGACGATATCGGTCACGATCCTTTTGGAGATGAAGGGGGGAATGACATACAGTTCAAGACCATGACTTGGTGGTAAGTTGTGAACATCATGCCCTTATTTTAGCCGAGTTTGTGCGATTTTTATTTGTTAACGTGGATGAAACCAACTACTAGGCAGACAGGAATGATAATGATTGCAGAAACTATATCTCTGGGAATCCTCAGTTTACCCTCTGTCTTAAAGGCAGTTGGGCTTGTACCGTAAGACCCTCTAGAAGAACCCCCCCGTCATTTAGGTGCAATTTTATTGACATAGGTTCCCCCGTGTTGTGTTAGAGGATGCATCTTGATTATCGGGCTTGGAATCATTGCAACCTATACTGGCTACGTCCTTGGCCAATTCAAGTTGCGATATGTTTGTACCCCTTAAGCTTCGAACCCATGTTCTAAAGCAGAAGGCTAACGGTTATCTCTAAAGCCACAAGTTCATACTTTTGCCGAAGCCGGGGAAATTATCATGGGTGCTCCTGGTCGCGAGATCTTTGCTGCAGCCCAGATCCTTTTTCTTGGTTTATTCTCTCTTTAATAAGCATCTTGAGATCATTAGCTAATAGTTTTGTAGTTTTTGTAATGGGTTCTCACATTCTCACATTTTCCATCATGCTGAATGTCATAACGGGTCACGGAGCCTGCACTATAGTATTCACTATCTGCGGCTTCTTGATATCTCTCGTGTGCACTATTCCCCGAACCATGAAGAGTGTATCCTATCTTTCGATTATAAGCTTTGCAAGCATTCTTGGCGCTGTGTTTATCACCATGATTGGTGTTGGGGTCTCAGGTAACCGACCACAGCTACTGGTGATACCTGAAAGTACTCCGTTCTATTTAGGATTTGGTGCAGTCAGTAATATTATCTTTGCATATGGTAAGCTTGATCTCCGAGAGTTATGGGTATGTGACTTATAAAGCTAATGATGGGAATAGCGGGACACCTGGCATTCTTCAGTTTTATCTCAGAGATGAGAGATCCTCGTGATTATCCAAAGGTATTTGGTTCGTTAATATTTCATATTTTTTTTTACTGACTACTTTTTAAAAACTAGGCGTTATGCACTCTACAAGTCAGCGACACTATTCTTTACCTTGTCGCAGCGGTTGTTATTTACCGTTTCACTGGCGACGAGGTAACTAGCCCTGCCCTTAGCTCTAGTACAAAGCTACTCGAGAAGATTTCTTATGGGGTTGCAATCCCCACTATTGTCATCGCTGGGGTCATCAATGGACATGTTGCTGCTGTCAGTATTCGAATTCTTGTCCTCATGCTGTGGTTGGGGATGCTGATACTCTGGTTAGAAATACATCTACGTTCGAATGTTCCGCGGGTCTGCGCATCTTGGAAGCCGCAGCTGGGTTGCTACCCTCTCTTGGTTTGGGATAATTACCGCTCTCTGGGTGTTTGCTTGGGTTATTGCGAGCGCGGTCCCGATTTTCAACAACTTGCTAGGGTTGATTGTAAGTTTTCTTTTGCGTTCTGAACCAAACAAATTACTAAGAAGTGTATAGAGCGCATTGTTCGTGAGTTGGTTCACTTGTGAGTAAATCTCCACCCATTGAGATGTTCTAGGTTACTGATATCACTATAGATGGTGTAAGTGGATGGTTTTGGATCCACATGAACAGGGGAAAGCTATTTTTGAACAAGAAGAAGGCCTTTTTGACAATTGTCAATGTGGCGATAATGTTCATGGGGTTAACTATTGTAAGTATTTTCTTTTATATGTATACCCGCCTTATGGCTAAGATCATTGCTAAAAGTTACTTAGATGGTGTGCGGTCTTTATGCTTCTGCCAAAGCGCTCCACGATGATAAGACAGGCAAGGTATTCTCATGCGCCGATAATTCTATGTAATGGGTAGTTATGGGTCATGAGTTATATCAAACTATAGTTTAGTCGGGTTTTTTATGTACGGGCGTTTGAAAGGGAGTCATGGATTGAAGCTCACCCCTGTGCTTTTTGTTATCATCATGTACTGCGGACATCAGTTTTCTTTTCCTTTAGTTTGGCTTACGGGATATTGGTTGATTGGTTTTCTATGTATTTTTCTGCTAAACTTGGAGGACCTAGCTCCGGGTTAGTGATAGCTAGGTAACAAGGCTGATATCGGCACCCCACGGGAGTGATACCAGATGCTCGGCGCCAGGGTGGGATTCCTCCTAGGCAGTGAGACATCATGACCACGTCCAGGGGAGGCAGAGTTTGAGAGTATTGGTAGAGTACATGACAGAAAGAAACAGAGTCATGCTGGTTGATTATATATTAATGTATGCCAGCATGAAAACTGGTACTTGCTTAGTCATCACCATCTTACTCTTTAAAACCAGAGCTATAGCTGATACCTTCATGGGATACATGTCTGACTCCTGTTGTAAGAAAAGTGAAATTCTTGTGTCTGGCTTGTTAGAGGCTTGTGTGGGGAAAGGGTTAAAACCTGCAATATATACCATACATGAAAATGCGCAAATGCCATTGCCAAGATGTAGCTAAGGCAATTTACTTGGCTCTACAACTCGGGGGGTACGGTACAGTAGGTACACATGAAGGCCCAACATTGACTGCGAAGTACATGTATATAAAGTACATGTATCTACTCCGAGTGACCATTTATGATGGAGATGTTGCCAAGGGTGTCACGGATCCTTGATTATTCATTCAGGTGCTGACACCAGACAAGGCGGCTCCGGCTCCCCCTCTCTCAGACACTTTTTTCTCAGCCACACACCACCACACCCGCTCTTCTCACGTTCAATCAACGCACACACACTTACACACTCACTCACACACTCACACACCCACACCCACACACGCATACATACACCTTCTTCATTAGTACACATCATCGACACTTTCACTACTTCTGTTGTTCATCATCTTCAGTACTCCCTTGCCGCATCTCATACCCAAATACCTCTGCTGTAATATCAATAGAATACTCGGTCATATCATTATCAGCCTTTTCGCATCATCGCCCCTTACTGGCCTCCTTCTCTCATCGACCCCTGCCCTGCTCCCGCCCACGGGAGTTGAGCTCTTCCGCTCGTAGCAAACCCGTTATCACACCACACACCACTGACTGCTGGCTGGTATCCTCCACTGCCAGAGTCCCCCCCTCCCCTCGACGGTGTCATTGCCTATATCGATATTCCAAAGGGAAATTAACTATCATGACTACCGACATTTCTCGACAGCCGCCTCCTGCCACGGAGACTAATGTTGCAGCTGGTAGAGCTCACTCGCTGCAGATCCCTCCACTAGTGATAATAGCTGATAGTTGTTTGTTGTGAATAGGAAATGCTGCACCCCGCAAGGGTCGCAAGTCACTTAGCTTTCTCATGAAGCGCCTGGCTTCCCTCAAGAACCACACCAACAGTGCCTCGTCTTCCTCCCAATCACGGACTGCAAATGGTATCCCAGCTGCGTGTTCTGGTCAATCGCCATACTCTACAGGCTATCCTTGCAAAAATGGAAAGTCTGCTAGCGGACCCCCCTCTACATCTGCCTCTGCCGTGGCTCCCTCCCACATATCGTTTGGCCCAAACCACCATGAGTCTACTCACTCCTTGTCTAGCACCGCATCAGTCTCTTCTAGCGGATCCGGAGATCACTCGCTCACGCAAACCCCATCGGAGAAGTCTCGCCGCCCCGCGCCATCCGCGATAACTGCGACAACAGCAACTACCTCTAATTTCTCCTCCCCGACACCGTCGGTCCGCTCCCTCACTACAACACTCACAACAATCCAGTCCACCGCGCCCGGCTCTATGCTTGACCCGTACCCGCATTATAACCCGCATCCATCGCACCACCATAACCCGAATGCGCCACCGATGCTGTTTCAACACCAATTTCCCTCTTCTCCTAATGGAAACCCACCTACAAGCCCGGGACCAGCAATGGCCATGAGCCATGGCTCACTTCACCCCCTCAACTACTCCACTGCCACGGCGGGGGGCCTTCTCACCGATAATGCTTCAATCCTTACCCTGGCTTCCTCGTCCAAAAGGCGGCGCCGTCGCTCCTTCGACACGGATGCGTCAGTGCGCGCTCTTGCGCCATCCTCGCTTTGGGGTGGGTCGCGCGAGTCGCTCCCGCTGTCGGTGTTGTCAGGAAACTTCGATACCGGGAGAAGTATAGCAGGGGACAGGGGAAGCATCTACGGGTCTACGTCTTTCACTACTGCAAGGGGAGATGCAGCGAGCATGAGCTATGCAGGAAGCATGAGGGATTATGCTGGTGGAAGCGGGAGTATAATGGGAGAAATTTCAGGGGCGGGCCCGTTGTGTGCCAGCCCTCATACGGGGATGTCAATCATCGGAAATAGGGAGAGTGTTAATCTAGGAAGGAACAGCAGGAGAAATAGTGCGTGGGTTAGGGATGAAGAGGAGGAGGAGGAGGATGATGATGAAGATGACGATGCGACAAATAGGAGAAGGAGTTTGAGTGTAAACGGAGATGCCGATGATACCGAAGGTAGAGGAGGGGATGGTGCAAGTATGAGAGATGGGAGTAGCAGTGTAGGTATCTGGCATGGCGTATACGGGAGGCGCGAAGATACCGGGGAGAGATGCAGAAAGTATGTGGAGGGCAAGAACTAATGACCTGTATCGGGGCAATTGCCAAGGGTGCGGGTTGGTAGTAGCAGCAGTGTTAGTAGCAGCGCTGGTCTTAAACGGGCCAAATCATTAGGGTAGAAAGAGGGAGTCTTTACAAGTATCACTTTCCCGTTCTTTCCCTCCACTTTTTTTTCTTCCTTCCTTCTTTTTCCACAGGAAGAATCGTGTCTATCTAGCCATTTGATCTTACTCTTTTTTATTTTTTTTTTCATTTTACTATGTGGTCTTTTTCACCCTTCTCTATTGGCCTGGCTTGCTTTCTTTTTAAACCTTTGTCCTTGGTTTCTCGTTCTTGGCTGCGTTTGGCGGGTGGGTTTTGGTTTTTACTCTTTACACTTTTCTTTTCCCTTCTTTTCTTCTCTTCGCTTTCTCTTCTTGCTTATGGAAGTGAGCCGAGTTTGGTTTCATAAACAAATGGATATGCTTCGTTTCCGCCGGGCTTTTTATTGGGGTCGAGCTTTTTTTCTTCTTATAAACCTCTCCCCAGGCCCCCCGGGGGGGGGGGGGGGGGGTTGGTGGCTTGCTTAGTATGCGGTGGGAGCTGGCTGGTTGTACTTGATATCCTGGTCCGCAAATAGGTGGTACCTATATTGCGCTTAGCCCTTTCTTTTTCTTTTACTTTTTTCTTGCTTGAGGTCGGGGGTTCTTTTTTTTTTTTTTTTTTTTTTTTTTTGGTCTGGTAGCTCTGAGTATAGGGGTGGGTGGGGGAATAAAAGAGATATTCGCTTTTTTCCTTCTGTGGTTTTGGTGTTTTTTTAGGGGGGTGGGAGGGGATGCGGCATTGTTTGGAGTGGTAAGGTGGGATGTGGTTGTGAGGGGGGGGGGTAGCGGCCGGATTGGGTCATTGAATATCACTCGGTATCCGGATGAGCTCTTGTGAGGTGTAACTAGTGATAGGTTTTTGGTAGACTGGGTTTTTCTTTTACCTTTCATCAAGTCACTTTAATTGTACGTGGCTTTTATTTAAAACTCGGTGTCAGCTTGCGCTTGCTTCATGGAATCTCACTTGGTAACTTTGTTCATTTAAAATGGGTGTTACAGCAAGATAGATAAAAAGGAAGGGAAAGAAAGAACAAAACAAGACAAAACAAAGCAAAACAATAGATATCTCCTCACCACTTGCTGTTCCAGACCGTCCTGCGATTTCCAAGAGGATAAAAAAGAAAAAAAAGAAATGTTGTTCGATAAGACAACAAAAGTGACCAAAACCAGGCTGGATCGAAGCTGCTAGATTTCGTATTCGCCTATTTCAATTGGCTGTAAGAGCTGTCATATTAGGACCATAACCTAGTTCTGCAAGCGGGGAGTTACATCGTGCGGCGGCTTGGAAGAATTATTTTGTCTAAGGTCAAACATCCGCCTTAGGTATCTATTTATCACATATATAGAATATGGAGAGAAGAAAACCTTATCACTTACTGCGCCTCTATCTTTCAATATCCTGACAATCTTTCCATGCTCTTCGCGGGCCGCTGCCTGTAGTGCATTGCCGTATTTACCACCCTGAGCGTTGATCTCCGCCCCTCTATCCAGCAGGGTCTGGACGATCTTTTCATGCCCGTCGTGGGCCGCTGCCTGTAGTGCATTGCCGTAATAACCACCCTGAGCGTTGATCTCCGCCCCTCTATCTAGCAGCGTCTGGACGATCTTTTCATGCCCGCCGAAGGCCGCTGCCTGTAGTGCATTGCCGTAGAGGCCACCCTGAGCGTTGATCTCCGCTCCTCTATCCAGCAGCGTCTGGACGATCTTTTCATGCTCGCCGGAGGCCGCTGCCTGTAGTGCATTGCCGTAGAGGCCACCCTGAGCGTTGATCTCCGCCCCTCTATCCAGCAGCGTCTGGACGATCTTTTCATGCCCGCCGGAGGCCGCTGCCTGTAGTGCATTGCCGTAATAACCACCCTGAGCATTGATCTCCGCCCCTCTATCCAGCAGCGTCTGGACGATCTTTTCATGCCCTCCGTAGGCCGCTGCCTGTAGTGCATTGCCGTAATAACCACCCTGAGCGTTGATCTCCGCCCCTCTATCCAGCAGCGTCTGGAAGATCTTTTCATGCCCTCCGTAGGCCGCTGCCTGTAGTGCATTGCCACATTCACCACCCTGAGCGTTGATCTCCGCCCCTCTATCTAGCAGCATCTGGAAAATCTTTTCATGCCCTCTGTAGGCCGCTGCCTGTAGCGCATTGCCGTATTCACCACCCTGAGCGTTGATCTCCGCCCCTCTATCCAGCAGCATCTGGAAGATCTTTTCATGCCCGCCGAAGGCCGCTGCCTGTAGTGCATTGCCGTAGAGGCCACCCTGAGCGTTGATCTCCGCCCCTCTATCCAGCAGCGTCTGGACCATCTTTTCACGCCCTTTGCAGGCCGCTGTCTGTAGTGCATTGCCGTAATAACCACCCTGAGCGTTGATCTCCGCCCCTCTATCCAGCAGCGTCTGGACGATCTTTTCATGCCCTCTGCGGGCCGCTGCCTGTAGTGCGTTGCCGTAGAGGCCACCCTGATCGTTGATCTCCGCCCCTCTATCCAGCAGCGTCTGGATGATCTTTTCATGCCCTTCGTAGGCCGCTGCCTGTAGTGCATTGCCGTAGTGAAAACCCGGAGTGTTGATCTCCGCCCCTCTATCAAACAGCGCCTGGAAGCTCTTTTCATGCCCTTCGTAGGCCGCTGCCTGTAGTGCATTGCCGTAGTGACTATCCTGAGCGTTGATCTCCGCCCCTCTATCCAGCAGCATCTGGACGATCTTTTCATGCCCTCTGCGGGCCGCTGCCTGTAGTGCGTTGCCGTAGAGGCCACCCTGAGCGTTGATCTCCGCCCCTCTATCCAGCAGCGTCTGGACCATCTTTTCATTCCCTTCATAGGCCGCTGCCTGTAGTGCATTGCCGTAGTGACTACCCGGAGCGTTGATCTCCGCCCCTCTATCCAGCAGCGTCTGGACGACCTTTTCGCGCCCTCCGCAGGCCGCTGCCTGTAGTGCATTGCCGTAGAGGCCACCCTGAGCGTTGATCTCCGCCCCTCTATCCAGCAGCGTCTGGACGATCTTTTCATGCCCTCCGTGGGCCGCTGCCTGTAGTGCATTGCCGTAGAGGCCACCCTGAGCGTTGATCTCCGCCCCTCTATCCAGCAGCGTCTGGACGATCTTTTCATGCCCTCCGTGGGCCGCTGCCTGTAGTGCATTGCCGCATTTACCACCCTGAGCGTTGATCTCCGCCCCTCTATCCAGCAGCGCCTGGAAGGTCTTTTCGTGCCCTTCGTAGGCCGCTGCCTGTAGTGCATTGCCGTATTCACCACCCTGAGCGTTGATATCCGCCCCTTTATCTAACAGAATACCTACAACATCTTCGTTACCGTATTCTGACGCCAAATAGAGTAGTGACTCTCCCCATGCGTTCTGAGCGTTAAAATCTATATCATTATTGTCCCATAAACCCCTTATCTTCTCCCCAAATCCAAAAATTGAGGCGACATAGGAAGGTAAGGGGTATAAATCTTCAACGTCTCCACTGTCCTCATGTTGCTCTTCATGTAGGGACTCGATTTTAAAACGATCCGTGTATTCCACGGTACGCTTAAATTTGTCAAAGCACTCAATCCAGTAGGTAAAAGCTGGGCTTGGGGTTTCAAGCGATCCAAAGAAGGCACGAAGTATATCCCAGATCTTTTCCCTGTCCTTGTCCCAGCCCCCTTCCCTCAAACCTAGGTTGGAGAATCGCTGGACATGAACCATCCAGTAGAATACTGAATATCTCCTTGTGTGCTGAATAGATTTATCCATATCGATCAATACCGAAAGGGATAACTCTGCTACCATGGCATTGGCCTCAAGTCGGGTGAAGATTGTTCCTTTCTCGAGAAATTCCTCGACGGAAAGGTGAAAAAACCGCACGACATTAAGCTGGTGATCTAGTTTTAAGAAGTTGCAGCACACGTCTAACAGGATATCAATTTCGATTGTGGAGCCTTTTGATTGTTGGGAAAGCATGGCGGCTAGCTCCTCCGGCGAAAGTGGTCGGCATGCGCACATAACCCACATGAGTGCATTTTTGGCGATCTTGGGCGCGGCTCCTTTCTTGCGTTGGACGCGTTTATAGATCTCCATATATGTTTCTTCGAGCGAGGTTGGGAAATTGTCCAGCATCTCTCTGACTTCGCTCTCGAGGCTTAAAGCGCAAAGCTCTTTTATTTGTAGCTCGGCCCATAAGAACCTATATAAAAGCGGGTTCAGTAAGCCTCCTAAGTTGTGGGAAACTTGGGGAAAATACATTCCGTGAGCCTTTTCGAGCAGTTTAGAGATTATAAGCTCCTTTAATAGGTCGTCGACATTACCTCGCAACAACCTTCTACCTTCAACGCACCCACTCAATTCTTCGTTTATGTAACTCTCAATGTCTGTAGCATTATGGGTCTCTTCTATATAGATATTCGGTTCCCTTTTAAACTGAAGTTTAATATCGTCATCATTCCTACTAGAAATGAAAACCTTGACTAAGCTTGAGGAGTCATGAAGTATCTTTCTTAATCCGTTGAATAATTCGTGTCGGCTTTCGTTATTGCATTCATCTAAAGCATCGATGATGATAGTAGTACGTCGGCTCAAATTGATGAGAGTGACAATTATATCGAGGCAATCTCCAAGCCCAAGTCCGTCATCAAGGGTCTTTGCCTCTGTCCTCTTTTGGTATTCTGTAATTACAGGCTTGTGTAAAACATGACCAGAGCCTTTAAATGACAGTTGCCTTAAGATGGATCGCATGATTTCTGTTGGGTCATTCAACAAACCTTCGCCTCGTTTGCAATAGAAGTAGGCAAAGGTCTCATCGCTCCCTGAAACTGGCTTTTGGTCTGTGGCGTCTACCACCATTGAGCTGTGGGAATGTCCCTTTAGCATGAATAATATATGGGTAATTTAGGGTTAAGGTTGGGGTTTTTACGTGAGTGTTGTTTTTCCAGCACCAGCTAAAGATATGATTAGACTGAATATCAAACCAAAGTTTCGATAGGATATATCTCACGATCCCCACGTAGCCACAGAAGGGCTGAGGCATTTGAATACTGCCATTGTTTGAACTGGTTACTGTTGAGAAGCCATTCACAAGTCCCTTGCCTACGACTCTTCTTCGCAGTCCGGTGGTATTTTGAATATGGAGTTGTCGATATCCAGTCAAGAATTTTTCCTCGCTTGGAATCTAGTGGACGTATCTCCGGTAATTAGTTGAAGACCTTATATCTCATATAATATTATTGCTTAGGCCCAGGGGGATTTACCCTCCAGCCCATCGATTAGAGCTTCCACATTTTTTTCGATCCTTGAAATAGGCATTTCGAATTCCTTCAATAGCTTCTGTAGTTCCTTGGACCTCTCTAGAAACAAATGGCAGTAAGTAAAAAATCCATATCAAAAGATTGATCTCGGTTTTAACCTTCAGCTTTAATGTTCGCAGCGTTTTGATCTGTGTAAGAGCTTTCATCTTAGCGTTTCTGTTTGGATATCCCCCTGCTGCATGGAGTCCCTTCTCGGTAGCTAATTTTGGGGTTTATAAACTTACTTTTTGCCTCCGCGAGGTGCGACTCCTTAAAGACCTTAGACTCTTTTACCTGAAGCGCCACCAAGGCTTCTGCTGGTCCGTCTGTATCTAAAACGCCCCATGCGATACGAGCTATTCGATAGTTTAGATCTCTAGGTTGATATATATAATATATACATTGTGGGAGGTTCAATTGATCGAAGGGATTCATACCAGCGGTGTTTTCAGAGTAATAATGTTTAGCGTTGATCATATAAGTCAGCATATCGGCATATAGCGCAATCAAAGCGTCCTCGACCCTTTGGGCAGTATCGAACCCGGTCCCAAGATATAACTCTTCGTATATGGCACATCTCCCCAGAAGATTCGTAATTACTTCGATCCCAACCAACATTTCGCCCATTTTTTGATTGTCTTTGATAATAAACTATCGCTGTGTTAGTTTTCCCGTCTGAATTATTGGTGGGCAGTGAAAGCAGAGGACATTTAGCACACCACTCCCGAATTTCTAGCCTAAATTAAGTCCTTGGCGGGCTAATGTCATGGATTTTTGGTAAAAACTAGGAGATTTTTACTCAAAACCCGCCGCCCATAACCCGGAACCCGAGCCCGAAATTCGAGAGTTGAGTGTGCAAGTACTTTCTCAATGAAATGAACAAACCTCTATAAGATATCTAATTGGTGCCCAGGGTATCGCAGCATGGACTGGATCGCCTTGGGCGATGATATTTCCCAGAGTCTTAAATTTATTGACCCACTCAATTGTCTTGTCGGCGATATCGCGGAGAACAATGATTTTTCCATTCCAAGTAATTTTCCACATCCTCTCACGGCAGAGCTCTCTTTTTTCGTTGGCTGCTTTTAGGACATCATCAAGAACTTTGAGGAGACCATCTTGGTTATAAAAGTCGAATTCTTTCTGATCTTGAGCAGACAATTTCTGAACTGCCTTTTCCCATGGCGAAAGTTTACTATCTCTCATGTAAGTTTCTTCTACCACAACTTTAATATTGAATCTTATGGGCCTCTCACGGGGGACTAGTGATTGTGGAAGGTCCTAGGACGATAGCTCTGGGGGTTGCAGGGCCCGGAAGGGGTGCGCTAATCTGTGCCCCAGAATCTGCCGCAGATAATACAATACTAGGAGAGCTGCTGGGTGTTTGCGTATATGTATTAATGGGTATTCCAAGACTTGCCACAGGCACAGTGATGTACGTGCTTGAGGGCCGTGATGCTACCGGGGAACCGGACGATTGATCATCTGGTATGGTTTGCGATGATCTATTGCTGGGTGATACTGAGCGAGAAATCTTTTTTCTAAACGAGCTTAGTGTACTGCGGAACCCAAGTCTCGTTGGAGCATCTATTCGACTTTTGTATGAGCTACTAGTACGCCTACCCACTCATATGATGAAAGGTCATACTTGGTTTTTGGGTCGGATCCTTTCCGCCGGAAGACATGATGGCTGACCCTGTAGAAATCTTGGGGGCCGGGAGTACTATTGATATTGAAAGTAGTTAATGCGGATATTTCGGGCTTAGTTAGTTGGTATTCGATACGCCAAGTTGTAAAACTCTCACGATAGTATAGTTGACAGTGGCAAGGCTGTAAATACATGTAGTGAAAACCCCGCTCCCCCCTTCTGTGATACGCAAATGCGCCAAACATTTCAGCTCATATGCAGCTTGACAGCTGCCTAATGTTACATAAAGGCAGATCAACAGCCCAATCAATACAGTTACAATACTGTATGTGTGTAGTTACGTGTTACCCGGCCCCTAATTCACCCCACATTCACAGCCAGTGAGTGGCCCGCATCAAATTACCAAGGCACCCGACTCCGCAGCAGCTCAACATGTCCGGCCGCGCCCTCCGAAAAGCCCTCCGCGAACGCGAGCTCGCAGCACTTTCCCAGAAGCCCGACGACACGACCGAAGACGGAGAAGCAGAAGATGACGCACCCCCGCCACAGAAACAAAGCCTATTCGCCCTCCTTGGCGGAGAAGACGAGCCGGACGCAGAAGAGGAAGAAGAAGACCCAGTGTTGGAAAAGCCAGTAATGAAGAAGCAGGAAGAAACGAGCACACCCTCAAAGAAGAAGAAAAAGAAGAAGAAGGGAAAATCTAAATCGGCACCTCCGGCACAAGAAGAGGGCGAGGATGAGATCGATGCTGCACTTAGGGCGCTGAATCTTCAGAATAGGGACTTGGGGGAGGCGTTGGGTGTTCGTGTCGAGGGGGATAAACAGTTATCGGAGGTTCTGAAGGTGGATCCAAGGAATTTCGACGCTGCAAATGAGATGCGGAGGCTTTTTGGCCGTGCGGCACTGGATGGAGCTGAGGAACGTGGGACTGGTGGGCGTAAGAGAGCGCCTGTTCCTGCGAGAGGGCTGGGCGGGAGGAGGAATACCTTCGTGCAGGCTAAGGAAGAGTGGCCGGTTGCTGGGAGTGGGGGATTGGGGATGGAGACGGTATCTACAACAGGGGATACTATTACAGAATTCAAGTTTGTACATTCCAGGTCGTATCAGGACGTTCAAAGGCAGTTTATGATGTGTGTTGCATCAATGGGTATGTTCCCTCCCCCCTCTCTTTCACAAAAGGCTCTAGAGGTTGTTCTAACGGAAAGTCCAACAAGACCCGAACCGGTTGATACAGTTACTGCAACACAACCCTTACCATGTCTCTACTTTACTTCAAGCCTCTGAAATCTTTGCCCAGCAACGAGACCATACAATCTCCGGCGACTTTCTTGAGCGTGCCCTCTTCACACTTGGCCGCTCCCTGCACTCTACATTTCAGTCCAGGATATCCGAAGGAACTGCCCGCCTCTCCTTCCTTTACCCCGAGAACCGTGAATTCTGGCTTTGCTCATGGCGGTACCTCCGGAATCTTCAGATGCGCGGGACCTGGCGTACCGCTGAAGAATTCGCACGATTACTACTAGCCATGGACCCGGAGGGAGACCCGTACCAGATAAGGCTGTGCATCGACTTCATCGCCCTGAAAGCCCGACAGCCCGAGCACCTTCCTGCACTCATTGAACATCCCACGCTCAGAGAGTTGTACTCAAACCTACCAAACATGGCCTACTCCATCGCTTTGGCATATAAGCAACTTGACCAGGACACTACAGCAAGCGAGTATTTGGCGAAAGCAATGACAAAATTCCCGTGGGTTGTTACCCGCCTATACGCGGAGCTGAATATCGATACTGATCTCCCGCCTGCGCTATGGGGCGCCCTACCCCCGGAGGGGGATAAATTGCAACCGCTGCTGTCAGAGCTGTACGCCACCCGCTCGAGGGATCTCTGGAAGGAGCCGGAGGCAACACGGCTATTGATAGACGTGGCAAACACCATCTACAACCTCCCCCGAATACCGCTCCTGAAACCACCGAAAGCAGGGGCGCAGGAGACCGTCGAGGGCGTATCCCTAGATGTGGCGCGCCACGTCCTCGTCACGGATATCCCAGGCGTCACCGCGCTGCTGCCAAGAGAGTTCACACGCCGTGAAAGCCCGGGGTATGATCCGCTGCCGCCGCCCGGCGATATCAGGAGCTATTCGGTGGATATACCAGACACCGCGCCCGGCGCAATAGATGGTGGCGACGCTGCGGGGGCTGCGGGCTTGTTTAGAGCGTTGCTGAGAAGCTTTTTCCCGCATTTGGATCATGCGGCGGGACAGGAGCCGACGGAGGAGGAGGTTCTGGCTGCGTTGAGAGAGAGGGGGATCGGCGTGGATCCTGAGGAGTTTGGGTTTGGGTTTGGGGGGCAGGGTCAGGCCGAGGAGAGGGATGAGGCTGAGCGGTAATTAACAGTTTTTCTCCCGCCGTGTAATGCTTAGTGAAATACATTGTGAGAGTACATAATTCGGAGTTTCATAAAGGCTATAAATGTGATGTTGGGTCTGGAACATTATTCCATTATTACTGCCCCTCTTGCTAAGGCAAATACTCTAAATCCCCTCCTGTACTGTATTTTAGACGTGACAAGAATTTATTCCGCTGCCAGTCAATATCTCGAGTAGATGTGTTGTAATGTGTATTGCTTCCGTGCCTAGGAGACATTGTGCCTAGGCCTATTCCCCAGTACATAAGACATGTCCATAGCCCTATCGCACTCACGGATGGTATCGTCAAATTCGCAGCCTGGACCGTGCACGCATAGAGTTGGGTGTATCGTTGCTCTTAATGGCTGGTAATAGCCGTATATAAGTAGAGCCAATCAAAAAACTGCTTACTTGGGCTAGTATTAACTCAAAAGCTGCTAATTTGACCGCACCATCAAGTCTCGTACTGTCCTCTCTACTTGCAGTAAGATTTCGTTAGGGTAGGATCGAGTGATGGCTCATGAATCAGTCTGATGAAATTAGTATCAAACAGAGCTTGGTGCGTAACAATGAACCTCTTGCAGCTACCCGGGATAGATGCCTTTGTGCATAGATATCTGGGATTATCCACCTGGTGGGTGGCCTGGTGGGTGGGAGGATCGGCTACTAAAATCGCCAAGTGCTGCCTCTCCCGTTCCAGGATGAGGCTCGATTAGGGACTGGCCTAATGCACGATCGTAATAATTTGGTTAACAACCTCAACCTTTTCAATTCTATCAATACCTAGAAGTTACTTACAGGTAGGTACTTCATATACATAACGCAACTGTTTCTGCAGGTACTCTACAGTCGTTTACATACGGGGTGACGGTAATGAGGGATTTCAGGCGACGCCAAGTCCAATTATAATGTTGGACACCACCAAGCAGGACCCGCCTTCAGGCTGTGGGCGACTGTACGGCCAGAGTACCAACTCTGGCTGGCTGTGAAGATCGGTCTCTGTGGTTTAGAGTACCGGTACTTATGACGTTGATGCAGCCGTGTAAAGTAGGTAGTTTGTAGGTAGTAGGTACTCTGGGCCATTGGTTCTGCAGGGAAGGGATGAAAAAAAGAAAACTGCAACGGACAAGGCCGAGTTAAGTTAGAGCTGCGAACCTGTGATGCTTAAATCCCGGTTGATGTGCACTGACACGGCCTATTCATATACATACGTCACGGGTAAAAAAAAAAAAAAAAAGAAAGGAAAGACTATGTCCATCCCCTCCTCGTTTATTACCATCCAGAGCCAGTTTACCTATCGCAAAGGCCATCTTCTGTGCAGCTCTGTGCATTCAGGAATTAATGGAGGTACCTGGTCTACCTACTCTACGAGACCCTTTTCCTACGTAGCTACTATCTACATATGATCGACGGATCGAGGTGTGTGTCCTGGGTTGGCGATGGTGATGGTGATGCCATATGGGCGGGTGGCTGGGGGGGTCAAATTTCGTTATCTGCCTGCACTGGGCAAGTACTGGCCCGTGAGGACCGTGAATAACCACCAGCCATCGATCCATCCACGCAACAAGTAACTACACGCTGCATACATTGACTGCTGGGCATGTAGCGGAGAACTGGAACTGTGTGTGTCGCTTTAGGTGTGTGTGCATAGGCATCTGTCTAAGAGTTACGTGACACTGCTAATCAACTCCACTCTACTGGTCAAAGCCAGCTCTCTTCTCCCGAATGCACTTCTCCCGAATGCACCTGACTGGCCTCGGCCATTTCACATTTCATTTCGTGCCATGGCCAGAATACCTAGAGCACAATGGTACCTACATACATACATCTTAACCAACCAACTAACCTCTGGGTGGGGTATACACTAGCCCCGGTCGAGAGATGGGTGTTCTTGGCCCACGATGCTCGCCCAATACTTGGTCTCATTACCAGACACACCCCTCCCCGGGTGAGAGAGAAAAAGGATGTTGGACCGAAGGGGGAGGGCTGCGGACCCGTTCCCGTCAAGCTTTTATATGTAGTCGAGCCGTCCCCACGTCTGGGACTGTCGTTGATAGTTGAAAAACAAAGACAAAAAACCAAAGTTACAACTACAAAACATGACAATACCTGAGAAGGACAAAAAGATTAGAGTCGCTATTGTGGGCTCCGGCCTGGCGGGTTTGACAACTGCGTATCTACTCACTCACGATGTCAAGAAACGATACGAGGTTGAGATATTCGAGGCGGTTTGTATACCCCCCTCAGGGCACCGGGTTTTTACTTACTCCCTCACTAACCTCACTGAATTGACCCTCTAGGGCTCCTCCCCATCACTCGACGCCGCATCAACGACCGTCTCACTCCCGGGCTCGAAAAAGACCATCCGTGTCGACGTCCCCATGCGTGCCTTCGCCGGCGGCTTCTACAAGAACCTCCTCTCCCTCTACGCCCACCTCGGCATCCCCTACCGCCGCCAAAACTTCCTATACGCATTCTCCACCTCCACAAGCCCGACATACCACATCCACCCCTCCAACCTGCACCGCTTCCCCCCACGCCCCGAGAGCGCCACCTGGCTCGCCCACATCCTGCAGCTCGCCGCCCTCTGGATCGTATACACATACTTCACGCTGTGCACCTTCCACATCGCGCCCGGCGAGCACGAGAACCTAAAATTATACCTGCGGCGCATCCGGATACCCGACACCGTGACACGGTCGTACCTGCTCCCCCTCTTCTCGGCCGTCGCAACATGCACGCACGACGCCCTCCTCGACTTCCCCGCATCCGACATTGTCGACTACCGCAAAGCCGTCTACGCCCAGCCCCACTACGTGGTCTCCGGCGGCGTCAGCACCGTCCAGGAGCGCCTCCTCGCCGGAACCAAGATCCACTTCAACCGCCGCGTCCACTCGGTCGACACCATCTCCGTCCCTGGCGCCGCAACACTCACATGGAACAACGGCGCCGCCGAGCGCTTCGGCCGCGTGGTCCTGGCCGTCAACCCCAAGGTCGCAGCAGACATCTATGCGCCGCTGGCCAGCACACTGAAGCGCATACCCTGCTGCGAGGTGGACGTGGTCGTCCACACTGACGCCGGGCTGCTGCGGGACCTGGCGCCCGCAGGGAGCACGGCGCTGGCGACGGCGACGCAGCTGGTGGGGCGGTCGGGCGCGGAGCTCATACACCTGTGCTCGAAGCGCGGGGGCGGCGGGGCCGTCCAGACACAGGCGTCGCATCTGTATCTTCCCGGGGTGGTGGTGACGACGCAGCCGCACACGCCCATGCACAAGGGGGCGGTGGTGGGCGGGACGACGTTCACGCGGGTGCTGAGGAGCTGCGAGTCGAGGGTGCTGGTGGGGGAGGTTATAGAGGCGGGTGGTGGTGGCGGGCTGGGGCGCGGGCGTGGCGGCGTCTGGGTCGTGGGTGGGTGGGCGTGGGATGGCATGGTGCTGCTGGAGGGGTGCGTGGTGAGTGCGAAGAGGGTCGCGGGGGATTTTGGGGTCGAGGTGGAGTGGTAAGGGGCTTTGTATGATACGGGTTCACATGGCTAGTCTTAGAGGGTTGTAAATATATACATGTAGCTTAGCATAGGCGGTCTTAATAAACGACGTGATGAGGCTTTATCCCTTGGACGGATGAAAGTTGTCAAATTCGCGACCTGGACCGTGCACCACTTAGTAGGGGAGTTATATTGCTTGTTATGGTAAATAGCAACAAACGAACCAAACAAGAATTTCCAACAGTTACCACACGAGGTTAATATTAGCTGAAAGTGGTAGGTCGCGAATTTGACAAGTTTTATCCGTCCAAGGGATACAATCAATTAATATAGTGCTGGGTGTATGTATCAATCAATCGATCGATCAATATAGTGCCATGTGCAGTGTATGAAGTATCAATAGTACCGGGGCCAATCCGGCATCGAGTGATAGCTTGTGCCGCACGGGTGACGTCTATACGTCTCGGGCTCGGATATCAGAGTGATGCACCAGCAACGACACACATCTGTCAGACCCTTTTAATCCCCAGGGATAGCAGAGTAGGTATGTCCCTCTGCTCTGTATACGTGACTTTGTGGTGTCCGCCGGATATCTATATCCCCGGGGGTCTCAACCCGGGATCGGTCGACTTGACTACACTACTCCAAACTCACGCAAGGGAGACTATGCTAAGTGCACATGCATGTCGCGTCTATTTCTACAGCCGGCGTCGGCGTCGGCGTCTATGTACCTATCTACCTATCTACACCCGCACCCGCCCCCGCCTCCTCCCCGCCCGAATACGGGTTGGCCGGCTTACACGGCGTGACCTCCTGCGGGCGCGGCATCGCCGCCGCCAGCACCGCATTCTGCACAAGCGAGTATGCGGCCGACGTGCTCCAGTACAGCGTCAGCGCCTACCACCACCGCACCCGTCAGCCAGCCACTCACCCACCCACCCACTCACCCGCCCACCCCAGGAGGAAGACTTACAGCAGGCATATTCACGATCCACGGCAGGGCCACGAACGGCAGCGCCCCAACCACCCGCGTGAAGGCCCTCTGCGCGGGCGTCCGCGGCGGGTGCAGCGCCGCCTGCATCTCAACGTTCGCAACCATCAGGAACACAAACGCCATCGGCAGCACCATATACGGGTCCGCGTCGAGCAGGTCCGGGAACCAGAGGGCGCCCTCGGCCGCCATGTCCGCCGCAACGGGGATGTCAGCGCAAGCCCAAGGCCACGTTGCGCGGCCGGTCATGGCGCGCAGCGTGGCCGACGCGGCGACCCAGACCGGGAGCTGCAGCAGCGGGGCCGCGAACGGCTTCCAGCGCTGGCAGCCGTGGCGGCGGAGGATCTCGGCGCGCTTGGCGCGCAGGGCGGCCCGCGTGTGGTGTTCCCAGGCTTGGGGGGTTGTGGTGGTGGCGCGGGCGCGGCGCGAGAGGGGGTGCTGCCAGGCGCTGATGAGGGGCTGGAGGGTTAGGGTGCGGAGGGCGCGGTGGCGCGAGTAGAGGGTTGTGGGCGTGGTGATGAGGGCGCGGAGGAGGATGGCCGTCGCGGGGATGAGGGTGTGCCAGGGGAGGGCGGTGGTGGTGTGGAGGGTTGTGAAGAGGGTGTGGGTTGCTGTGAGGGTTGTGGAGAGGAGGGGGGGGGGGTTGCGTGGAGGCGGCGGGTTTGGTGGAGGGGGAGGCGGCGGAGGGGCGGCGGAGGAGGGGGTGCGGGGGCATGGTGGTTGGTGGGGTGGTGGGTGGGGTTGTGGTGGGCGTATGTATGGTAGTTGTTAGGGAGAGCACTAACCAACGACATCAATATAAAGTATACCCACATGTCAAGTACTTCCTGTCTGTCCAAGTCCAATTAAATGAGATGGGAACGTCTCCAATTGCAGCCCGTGAGCCTTACAATATTATATCAATTAGCTACATATCATATAGACTAGAGTCTTCTCCGGTATGCATATAACCTACACCAATCGATATCGACCGAACCAATTACTTAACTCAGGGTGCATACGACCAGAGCAGAGTAAGTAGACTGCGATTGACGCTCTGGATACCTGTTGGTTGTATGCAGAGTGTGTGGTATATCCCACGTCTACATGTATCTACGATGGCATGGCCTATATATACATACTTATATATAAAGATAACTGCCCTGTAAATGTGTTAATTTACGGCTCTTGTCAGTACGGGTTCACTCTTAGCATTGGTGGGTCCATAATAGAGAGATTCGACTGTATGGGGCGCCGGCAAGTACCCCGGCCGGGGGTCCTTAAAACGTCGCAACGACCACCACCCGACACAACCCATCTATACAAACCATAGGTCTCCAACCTTTAGGCACGGTGGCCAGTAGCTGCAGACATTGTGGTTCCAGAGTACATGTAGGCGTGTACTTGTAGTTATATAAACCCCAGACTACAGACCAAGTCTTATGCAAACTTAGCTAGAGCAAGACGGTAGGCTGAACGATGTTCTGAGCGGCCCTCTCCTCGGTCACTAATAAGTACATGATCAAGCGTTCTCACTTGTGGTTGGATCTTGTATATACAGTAGTCAACACCCAACCCTAGCAACAACCTGTTGGACCATATGCATCCCCTCCCAGGGCCCATCAGACCCCCGGGGCCGGCCTGGAGTCGAGTCGGCCCTGCCGCGCCACTCTCGACCTACCAGACAGTGGTGTCCTGTCTCTCCGGAAAGCTGGCGCGCCAAGACCCAAGTTTGTATTTACAGTGGGCGAAGCAGCTACGGCGAGGAGGGGAGTACGTATACGCATATCGGGAATACCTATAGGTATATATATACCAGCCAAACCAGCCTCTCGCGTGGGGAGGAGTGCAGCTAGAATTAGACTGCGGTGACCCCGGTGGGACTGGTATAGAGGTGGTAATGAGCCGGAGGGAGCAGCCCGCAGCTGGGTGGGGTGGGAGGGGCGGAGGTGGTCGGTCATATGTATCAGCGGCGCGGCGGGGCCTTGCATTGATATCCAACGGCCAACATCCAACGGCCAACGGCCCTAGTAGCTTGTATGTATGTATGTTGAGCGCCTGTAGTATGTTACATGTAGTACCGGGCCAATCCTATCTACTCTAAACTAAAAAGGCCTCCGCCAATAGCATTTTCTAGGCGTGTACTCCGCTATATATGAGATATGAGTACGTAGACCGCCATGAAGTCGGCCTGAGATCCAGGCCGGGGCTGGCATTGAGACAGTCTACATATCCTCGGGGCAGGCAGGCTGGACATGTGTATCGCACGTAGTGGGGGCTAACCTACCGGGTTTAAGTCTGCCCAGCTCATGGGCGCTTTTGGGCCCGTTTTCTGCCCGCGGGTACAACTGAGGCTGATAGAGTAGAGGACGCAATATACCCACCCCCCAACACCCCGCCCCGCTATATATGGTATTGTATTGGAGATATACCTACTAAGCAGCCGGTGCACCTACCTCATGCAATCTACTCCGCCCCGCCCGCCCCCTTCTGGTGCCGCGGACCGGGGCGGTATGGACGGCTCAATTGGTATTAACCACTCACCGCGGTTGACAAGACCTCGTTTATGTATGTTGCCCCCCTTAATCTCGGCCGGTCAGGCTTAGGGTTGACTGGGGGGGGGGGGCGGTTGGGATCTACTTACGTGGTGGGGTCGCTGCATAAGTTAATAACCCCGGGATATAACGCTGAGTATACAAACCCGCCATTTATCTATCTACAAAAGCCCACCGGGGCCCGCTAGCTGGGATAAGCGTTTGGACTGAACCACTTGGATGTTACAGGCGGGCCAAGCTAGACCTCAAATCTACTATTCCCGCCCCTTTGGTTGGCCGGGCTGAAACCCTAACCCTACATATCAACCGCCCACCAAAGAAAGCTCGCTCGCAGTATGGGGAGGGTAGGTGGAGAAGCGGAGGAGGTGGTGATCAGATGTGGGACTTGACTTGACTGCAAAATCTATCTACAGCTTTACGCACTCGCTACAATGGCGCGGCCGGACCAGGGGCATGCATGCACATGTACCCGTAGTACTAGTACGAGCCCCCGGAAAGGTAGCGGGTCTTGTGCTCTCTCTCTACATATGTGGGTAGGCCGGCGGCCGGCCGGCAGCATTGACGGGCGCGGGGGTGCTACATATGATGAGGCTTAAGCTTGCGGGCCGACAGCCTACTGTACCGTAGACAGTACAGCCAAGCTGGACTTACCCCAGCTAGCCCTAGCAAGCGGCCCGTAGGGATGCATTGGTGCGAGACTATCCCACAACCGTACAGCGTGCGAGTAGGGTATGGGAGGGCCATATTGGCCAATTGCGGGCCGGGTACTTGACACTGTTTAGGGCCCTACCTCTAGAACGGTGTACTGTGGGGAAGTTCACTCGCTGTACATGTGGTTCTGCGGATGGATGGGTGGGTGGGAGGTGCCATTGAGTTCAGTGGTTAGAATGTCAGGCCGGTAGGCCACCCGTCAGATTACCCTTCACCCCGCCCGCCCCGCCCCGCCGGCACAACATCTCACAACGTCAAGTCCTAGTCACCTCTCGATGGGATGGATCCCGGACTCGGCGCTGGGCCAGCCACGAACATTGCGACACCCACCTAGCCCCACTGCATGCCAACAACCCCAGCTTCACGCACCGATGTGTTTTGGGCGGGTCTCTATTTTTACTATTGTTACCAATTACTTTACCTGTCCTCTTCGTGATCGTTCGCAATATATTCTTCAGCCTTGACGCGCCCCATATGAGACCTGGATACGCAAGCTCTCCTTTTTGGGGGGGTAGTTTTATGGCTTCTAATTCTACATACACACATGGGCTACACCAGCGGGCCTGCTCTCCGCCGGGATAGCGGAATGGATGGTCTGTATGGCCCCCCAGACAGAGATTGGGAGGGGGGGGGGAGTTTAGGTTTCGGGCGTGAGCAGTATGGTTGTGGGCCAGGAAATCTATATCTGGGAAGGCATACACGTAGCTGTGTAGGTAGCTATACATACATGTAGGTATACAAACCGGCTCAGCGCTTCTAGAGCCGCGCGTGGGGAGTTGTGGTGCGCCATTGTCGGTCGGTATGGTGGTATCGGTGGCCATGGCTTAATATAAGGGTAGAACTGCCAGCATCTTCTCACCCCGTCGTCGGCAAGGACTGGCACATATAGGCGTAGTATCTACAGACTGTAATTTAAGATTGAGGTGATTTCACACGGCCGGGTGAGGGTTAGGTTTACTACCGAGTAAAAGCTCCCGGCCGTAAAAGACACACTTTTGGTCTACTATGTACTAGATTACATCGGTTGGCGTGTTACCCTGCCCGCAGCCAGGTATCATAGCAACCCGGAACATGTATATATCAGGGCAATGGGTGATCTAACTGGGAATTGCATTGGGGGGCCGAATTAGCGAAGTCCCCCATAACTAACCGTAGAGAGGGGACTGCAGTTTAACTGGCGGGAATGGGGGTTGGGGGAAGAGGGGGGGCCGAAGGCCCCCACAAATACATGTACGTACCAAAGCGAGAGGATTTAATTGTCTACCGCTGTTCCCCAAATTATAAAATTTACACGCGAGGTGGTATATAACCCTTGTACTGTGGATGGGCCATTCAGCGGTCAGGGTATCTATCTATCTGATAAGGCAAGGCACCCAACGTTAAATCTCATATCAGATCCTGATCACCCTGGTCCCACCACTGGATTCCCTCACGACCAGAGGGTCTGCCATCGTTAGTTGAGCTCGAGTGTGTTTTCAAGCCGATATGGAGTGTGGCAGTAGGTATGACACTCCCCACAATCGCCGTGCGCCTTCTCGAAGGGAGGAGATCTAGGGTGACACATTTATCAATTGCCCACTGGGGAGGTTAGCCGGTGCTGGGCTGGTTGTCTGGCTCTGCTGTGATAGGCCAACTAAGCAACTAAGCTCCAGAGATTCTACTCGTCCGGAATTGGATCGATATCCTGGACAACGCCCCAGGTTTCATAAGATGTATCTATACAACCCGGGAAATAATGCCCTACCCACAGATTGCAAGGCAAATCGAGTGACAAGTCATGGTCTATGTACCTGATTGATTTTGCGGGAGAGACTGCGCCCCCATACTGTGCAGCGTTACACTCTACGGTGCTACATTGCCTATTAGGCATTACACTATATCCGGCAAAGTAGATGCCCCCCCACCCCCCTTCCTCATAGCTAGTATACAGTACGGTGCAACACAAAACAAGGCTGACATACTTTGGAGGAATGAAGGCTACAGGTTCCTCCCCCGGTCGGGACCTTGCATTAGCTGTCTCCCCAGAAATTTTACTCTGTGGAGGGTGTTTGGGGGGGGGGGGGGGTTCGTCATCGGTTTATTTTTTTGTCCGTCCGCCCTATCGACAGGACAGGATGCGGGGTGGTTTTGGACTCTAGATCTTGTTTCGGGTGGTGGATGTTGGATGGGGCTATATATGCTGCTATATATGCTGCTATCTCGTGTTGCACAGCACAGGTAGGGTATTGGTTGATTGATTTGCTATTTAGTAATTACCTACTAACCTATTTGCCCTGACAGACGTTATCGACTCTCAATCTCAACGGGCATTAGAACTGCTATCTGAGGGTGCATATTGGTGTTGCTAGCGGGGGGGGGGGGGGGCTGTGCAGCTCCACTCATTGTCGACGGCGGGATATCCCGTTCTCGACAGTCAGCTACAGAATATCGGTCTCGAGACACGGGGTGTGTGTCTGATATCTGGGGTAGTTATGGTTTGAAACATTCTAGATGTGGGTTTTCGCTCTTCGGTTCGTACTGACCAATTGCATGCACAGTATATATTCTCTATCTCTATATATATCTACGGCGGCAATATCTACCTAGGAAAGAGGAAACACCAGAGACTGATAGACCCCATGAGATCTCGCCCCACCTGCCTCACCAGCTGCTCACGCCTGCTGCCAACCCCCCACCTCCTCCAAAGATGGTGAACTTCACCGCCTGCAAGATCGACTTCGAGACTAACGAGACTAACTACAACCTCTACCGGTACACTGGGCCCGTCACCGGTGCCCTCCCCCTCGGCCCGGGCCCGTCCTACCTCATCAGCGAGCACGGCTGCCGCACGCTCTGCGGCGACGGCGCCGAGAAATACCCCTGGGCGACGGCGGCCAACACAATCACGACGTGGGTCCTCCCGGTCATTGGCCTGATCCTGCAGGCGCCCTTCGAGAGCAACCAGGTCGCAAAGACGCTCCTGGCCATATGCCGCTGGATAGGCTCCCCCATCGCCTCCCTTGCATACATATTCTGGAACATCAAGATCACGGGCAAGTGTGCCATCATGGTCGATATGGCCGTGCCGTATGCCAGCTTCCCGGATTCCGACTCGGATTTTGCGCGCATAAGGGACTCGCTGTATATACTCAGCGTCATGAACCAGTATGCGTTTACGCGGGAGATGGACGCGGACTCGGGGGAGAGGCTCTTGCGGGTTGCGCTGTTTGACGATGGGCTCTCGCTGCTGCCGTCGGGCAGCGGCAGCGGCAGTAGTAAGGGGACCGTTGACCGGCGGAGAAAGTTGGCGGCGTCGTTGAGGAGCGGGCGGAAGAGGGGTGTTGTCCCAATCTTCATCTCGACTCTGTGGTTCTTGCTGTCGCTGGCAATCTCGATACATGCAGGTATGGACTATATATGAATATCTGGATGTAAGACTCCCCACCCTGCTGATACACTGGCGGGCAGCTTTCGGCAGCCTCGGCGTGAACGCAACCGCCCACAACCTCGCCATCGGCCTGATTCTCGGGTGGCTGCCCGTCCTGACGCTGAGCAGCATCACGGACCGCAGCCCTGGGTCTGCTGACGACATCCGCCGTAGGCTCAACTGCTTCCTCTCGCACATCCACGCGGGCCTGCAGCATGACCACCAAAGCGCCCGCCCCAACCCCCTCTACAAGGGCATCCGCCTCCCTCCCGCCGACACCGCCGGCGAATACCAGTTCTTCACGGACTTTTGCGGCCAGGCGCGGGCCCGCTGGCACTACGGCGTCGCGCACTGCATCCTCACGGGGATCGAGGACTCGTTCGCGGCCGCACACGGCCGCGGCTGGACTGCCCACCCGGAAGCGCACACCCTCCTTATCACGGGCCCGCAGGGCCCATGCCGGCCGCACAACCTCCACGCCCGCTTCGACCTCCGCGAGGTCTGGCAGATTGCGGCCGCCACCGCAACCGTCGGGTGCTCCGTCTTTGGGCCCTTCATCATCTCGTACTTCACGCCGACGGTGGGGCTCGGCTGCCGCAGCGGCGGATACCTGGTCTTCTTTGTGATTGCGGTTGCGGACCTGCTGTTGGAGTTGGCCACATGGCGGGCGCTTTCGCCGCTGCCGCGCGGAATCGCATATGCGCTCGATGCGCTCGAGGCCGCAAACACGGGGTGGCTGGTCTACATCCTCGCCGCGCAGACGTTTGGGCTGTACCAGACGTGCGCGTGCTGGGCCAGCACGTGGTGGCAGGGCGGCGGGTACATCAACTTCGGCACGGCCGCGTACTACAAGGGGCACATCATCACCGTGTACTGGACCACGGGGACCGTGCTGTCGTCGCTGGCCATGGCCGCCGGCTTCGCCTATGTCGTGGCCGAGTGGTGCACGCAGAGCCACATGTGGACGGAGGACTACGCGGAGGCGATGGCCGGGCTGAGGGCCACCAGGAGGGTCAAGAGGTGCACGTCGTGGGGGAGGTGTGTGCTGGATTGGGCCGTTGGGTGGGTCGGGAGGGGGTGGCCCAGGTTCTTGGGGGAGAAGGTGGGCCGGAGGAGCCTGGTGTGGAGGTGGAAGATGAGGTCGTAGGACGTTAGGGCTTGGGGGGGATAGCCTTTAGAGGTTTGGAGCGGGATTTCTTACGTCTTTTATGCAATACAGGTTTTTATTTTTATATTTTACCTCTATAGTTTATTTATTGTTTCTATTTTAAATTCTGTATCTTTCTTTCTCTTTTCTTTGACCTACTAGAGCTTCTAGCACCCAGTCCCTACAGTCTTAGGCATGAGATTCGTTGGTCTAGAGATGCAGGCACAATACATAGCCAACCAAAACCAATCACAACCATAAACATGTCCGCGGGCCCAAACGTGACATTCAGGACGTATATGCAGTGTAGCTGCCCATGTCCAGCTCAGACGGCTACTCCAAGTCGTCTGTGGAACCTAGGCCAAATACGTTGGGCTGATGGGGTGGCCTGTGCCTATGTATGCATAGAGTGTAGCAGACAGGATATATGGCCGTATACCACCCTGGGGCGGATGGGTGGGTGGGTGGGCATTGTATACACATATATGGCCCGCCCGTTGTTATAGCTAGGGCGCCGCTATAATAGTCCTTGTGGACATGGCGGGTGTGGTATGGCCGGCGTCCATGGTCTGGTCTTCTAGGCTGTCACCGGCGGCCCCGCTGTAGCTGGGGGTTAGGTTAGTTAGTGGGCTTGGACCTTAGACAGTAACAGTAACAGAATGCCAACAGTCGTCGACTGTGCCAAGCCGGGTGGCCCAAAATTACCTTGAAGGACTACAGCCCATCCACTTTTTGGCTGGTGGTGTGCATAGATACATGTACTTGATAACAGAGCTCGTCTTGGGCCTAGGGCACTTAAGACACGACTGACTGACTGTTAACCCAGGTTGGTGCCCGCGCCTGCTTCTCTACCTCGGAGCCACTGGTTGGTCCAGGGTGCTAGATTAGCATCGACCCGTCTTATTATGGTAGGTACAAGTATGGGTTGGTACAGGAGAGCCCAGGGTTAGGGTTAGGACTCGGCGTGAAAGAGCCCACTAGTTAGCTAGCTAGCTAGCTGGAGGCACCGTGTCGAAGGCCGACACTACCGTGCAGCGGGACGGTCATACTGGGAGGCCTGGCACGAAGGCGAAGATACGTAGGGCTAGGGGAACCTCTGGTCAGTGGGTAGATGTAGATTACTAACCCGCTTACTAACCCCTGATGGAGGGTACAGGGCCAGCTTTTTCCCCCCCCCCCCCCCTGTCACTTTACTTGCTGGTCGGTGCACACCACAAAGAAATACCGATTGGGTCTGGGAACGGGACTACTTACACCCGAACCGCTACGCTGCGTAAATAATGTCCTGCGTGTCGCCTTGGCGCCAAGAATTAGTAGCTGTAGAAGGTGTCGAGTGAGAGCGGGTGCGGATAAAAGAGTTTGGTGGTTATGCTCTAGGGCGCCACAGACCCGCTTTAATTTATACCTGGTGATAAGCTGCTGGCGAGACATGTAAGGAGCCTACTGCGTAGATGATGGGGCATTTCGGGCGCGATGGCCTAAGGGTGCGTCGTACGCATACTCTACAGTATGCGATAGGTAGCGTGACTGGCCGGCCGGCTACGCCATATATAAGTACCTAGCCCTGGCTCTAACGACGGCCATCACCGGCCGCCCGCCCCTACATGATTCATTGCTGTGTAGCTCCTCCCCGCCCTGCTGTCTAGCGCCGGGCGGTCTGGCCCGCCCGGTTTCTTGAACCACTTCTTTGTCGGGATATTCATCTCTAGCGTAACTGATACTGCTATATTCTAGAGTACATGCTATAGTGTAGTATAAGAGTATATAGGGAGAGGAGCTTTCCGACGCGGCCCCAAAGAAGAAAAAACTGGCCGTCTTTTACCAACTACATACTATACTGATTGCAGAGTTGGTTTATCGTGCGAGCAGGGGGATGGCTGGCGCAAGGGTAAGAAACAAAAGTGAGCAATTCATAATGACACAGTCTAGCAAGAAAAGAACGGGAAGAAAAAGGAAAAAGAAAAAGGAAATCAAGACTCCGCCTCCGCCCCATCCCCATTGAGATGGATGTCCAGTCTCGGCAGCCTGGGCTCGTCCTTACCATAGCACTGGCGCGCATCCTCACGGTACATATCCGTGATCCACCTCGCGTCGGGGCTGACCTTCTCGCCCTTTGCCAGCTTCGCCGCCAGGTAGAGCCAGCAGGCGGCGTTGCCGACGGTGCCCACCTCGTCGCTCACGGACGTCTTTGCGAAGCGGCTGAGCCGGCTGTAGAGCGCCTCGTCGGTGTAGAGGTTGTATAGGTGTGTTGCGACGGAGGTGGAGTCGCCGACGTCGACGAGGTACCCGTTCTTGCCGTGCCGCACTTGCAGCGGGATGCCACCGGCGCGGGTGGCAACGATGGGCTTGCCTTTGTGGATTGCTTCGGAGACTTTGACCTCGAATCCTTCCCGCGTGGAGAGCTGTACGACGAGCTTGGCGCATGAGAGGATGGCGTTCAGAACTGTGGGTTTTTGTTAGTGTCATGGACGCTTGTGGGGGGAGAGTTGGGGGGGGGGGTACTTTGGTCGCTTGGTCCAATCCTCAGGACGACGACGTCTTGCCTGATTTCGTCGTATCGGGGCTCGTCTAGTTGCTTCATTGTCAGGTCGTAAATGATGGATGCATCGGGATCGTCAATGGCACCGTGTCCGCAGCTAGCAAATAGTTCAGCATTTCGTTCTTATAGAGACGTAGTGGGGGCTTTGTACATCATCAGTTGTGGGGTGACCATCCCGGGCGCTTTTTCTTGTAACATTTCGCGCAGCTTTCTGTAGGACTCGATGACGTCTGGTATCCCCTTACTGGGGTCGAAACGGGCAACCTGGACGATATAGTCACGGGCTGGGTAGTGTAACATGTTCCTAGAAAAGAATGTTATTCTGGAGGGCACTTCCAATCGTTGGTACTGGGCTCCTTACATTCCGATATCTGAGCACGAGTTTCTCAGGTTGTGGTGGTAATATCTCAGGTCCCAATCCCGGAGGTCTTTGTTCAAGCCATCCAGCCTGATACCAATTAGTCCAACAAAATCCGGCCACAGAAAGAGAGGATCAGAGCCCTACCAATCGGTACAAGCCGGCATCAAACCGACCATAGACATCGGCACCTGAGCCGGCACAAACCTATCCACGGGATGGCTGATAAACACATCGGCAAGCCTGATTCTGTCCCACAGGAACTTCCACACCTCCGCCTGGGGGCTTCCCTTGATCCCGATAAGATCGCTCCTGAGCTCGATGTGGCTCCTGTAGATGATCTTGACGTCCGGCCTGTTTTCCTTGATGAGCGGGATGAGGCCAGGCATCTGCGGGTCGTCAATGACCACGACGTCCGCGCCGCCTTTTGCCAGTGGGCCGCCCTCGCCGAGCCAATAGCGGTTGGCGTTGTACGAGATCCACTCGTCCATCATCTGCTGCCGCTCCTCGGTCAGCCTTTCGAAGGGGTCGGCGACGCCCTGCAGGATGTTGTGGTTCGTTTTGGTGATCCTGAACACCTTTGGGTTCGGCTTGGGGATGTACCTAGACAGGTCAGCAAAAGGCTGGTCACGCAGAAAAACCCGGGAGGGATCTTTACCATTGCACATTGACTCCTAAAAGCCGGTAAAACCTGATGAGGGCGTGGCGCATGAGTGCTACTCCCCCGCCCTGCGGTGTCGCGGAGAAGAACGCGACCTTGATCTTGTTCTGCTTGAGCTCGTTGGCGTACTTCAAAACGCTGTTCCAGGTCCCCTCGTGCACCGTGTTGCGGTAGCTCTCCAGGCTAGTCACGAGCTCGATCCGCCCGCCGATATCGGGCTCGACCCTGTTCCTAAACCCGATGGACAGAGAGGGATTGTGCCCGGGGCCGAAATTCATGATGCATTTCCTCACGGCGGAGTCGGCCTGCTCGTCCACGTCGATGGGGATGGTCTCTGTCGAGTCGCCGCCCGTGCCGGCCGAGAACTCGAACTTGGGGAACTCTGTCTTGACCTTGAAGCGCATGACGACGATGTCGAGCTCGCTCCAGAGGAAGGAGGCAATGTTCGGGCACAGGGCCACAAGGGACTCGGTGATGCCGCATCCGGCAAACTTTGCGTGGTGCTCCTTTGAGTATTTGTTGATTGTCTCGAAGATGTCCGCCTTTAGGGCGTCGGCGACCGCTTCTTTGCCAGAGATGTGGAGCGTGTGCACGCAGAAGTCGACGGAGTATACGCCGTCGTGGATCGAGACTCCGACCTCTACGGTGTTTTCGTCAATCTTTTTGGCGGCTGCGCCGACGTATAGTACCTGTGCGGTTTGGTGTTAGGAAGGGGGGCCCCATAACGTCCTGACTGACTGACTGACTGACGGTTACTTACGGTTAATGCAATACCGGCCCATCTTACTGCTTCGTCCACGATGCTGATTGAGCGTTTTCGTTCACTCCCGCAGAGCGCGTGGAAGCCATGCGGACAATCAATAGCATGCGGTGCCATGGTTGTTGAATGGTTCTAATTGATAATTGTAGTATGTTTCGTTCCTTCTATCCAGTACGTTGTGGAAATAAGTACTGAAGTATGTCAAGGCGAAGGACTTGATTATATATAAGAATTTTCGCCTTTTGCCTCTAGCTAGTGATTTCGACAGATCAGGCCACAAATTAGGAATTTTTTTTCTTTTTTTCTATTTCTATCCTTTTGGGTTCTATTGTTAGTTGATTTTTACTTCATACTGACTCAAAGAATCTGTACGGCGGACAAGGGATAGTTATTGGAAAGAAAGAAAAAAAGTCAAACGGTAAAGAGATATTCACAAAGACGTACGACGTCCGCATGCTACCTAGGTAGAGAGTGCTCTATCCAGACATTGTCAGGCAGAGTATCCAGTCACGGGAAATGTCCATGGCCAGACCCGATCACGAGACCCCCACATTGAAGGCGATCCAGTAAAAGGGCTGCCATTCAGCTCAGAGGTGCCGCTCGTAAAAAGAAAATGGGAGGGGGCAACGGGAATTGGGGCAGAGCAAACAATTGCAGTACGGGAGCTGGTTACTTGATAGTGGGGATACACACACCTTGGGTATATTATATGTGAAGGTTGTACGTTGCTGTAACCAAACAAACTGACGTGACAGGAGGAAGATAATATTTTAGATCTATATAATTCCCGGGCGAGGTTCAAATAGTGTACTCGATCCTGGTAAAGAAGCTTTCAGTATTCCCGAGGTTTGACAAAAAACGGGTTCCCCGGCCCCATCAACATGACGCTCGCATGTCGTCACCTGAGGAACTTGTTTTTCTTTAAGTGATTGGCCGCCCGTAGGAAAACAAAGAGCGACGTCTCCACCAGGGGGAAAAGGTGTGCCAGGACCCCTTCCTTCCTTTCTTCGATGTCGATGCCGATTAATTGAGCCCCAAGTCATGTGTGTTCTGAGCAGTAACGGTATAGTAAGTACCCGCCCGTAAGGTATGACGACAGTGTAGCCTGCTTGGCGCAGAGGTACATAAAGCCAATGATACCTGATGCAACATATAGGAAGTAGATGCCTAATCAACTTAGTAAATATTGGTTTTCAAGCCTTTACAACGCTCAACTATAGTTCCGGGCAGCTTGATAGCTAATCAAGAGAAAAAAGCAGCGGCGGTAAACAGCTGTGCATTGATCGAGTGAGAGGTGATGAAGGAGGCTACATACATGCTACAGCATCAAGGGTTAGGGTTCGGAAAAGGAGCAATTCCGCAACACCAAAAAAAAGGATGGCCCAATAGCCTCCTCCGAACGATTTAGAATCCTGCGAATAACAAGTCCCCTTGCAAGTCTTCCGGATGGCCAATTCCGTTACATGGGATGTCATCGAGGTCGGGTGCCGTTGCGCCCGACGATCCGTGGCATAATCGTCATCATCATCTTTTTCACAGCAAGCTCAAGCTCAAACTCGAACGTCTCGACAAAGACCAAAAAAAAATCACACGACCCAGAAGAAGAGTCATTACAAGAGGCGAGGGAGGCAAAAAAAAAGATCTAATAGCGCCTCCTAACCGCCACGATGTCACTCTTTTCACTACTTTTCACCGCGACGGTGGGGCTGGCGTCGATAGCCGTGTTGTTCTACTTGGTCCTGGGCAAACTCGTGTTTCGCGCCCTGGGAAAGACTCTACGATCGCGCACGGCTGTCAAGAGGGGAATAGTTCTGTCGGCCCTGTCTGAAGGGTCTACCACGGATGAAGGCGTTATAGTTGGATTTTTTCATCCCTTTTGGTATGTTGTCCTGGGGGTGATGGTGGGCCGGAGTGTTAGCTGATCAGGGTGACGGGTATGTTTGTAGCAATGCCGGAGGAGGAGGAGAACGGGTTCTATGGGCGGCCATTAGAGCTACTCAGAAGAAGTATCCGAATGCCATGTGTGTAGTTTATACTGGTGATCACGACGCAGATAAATCTACTATTCTCTCCCGGGTCGAGGTTCGAACTATCCCCCATCCCCATCACCCCCAACCTGGCCCGTTCAGGCTCTCTAACCTCCTCACCCCTACAATAGAACCGTTTTGACATCCACCTCGAACCGGCCCGCGTCCTCTTCCTCTATCTCACAACTCGTCACTGGATTGCCGCTTCCACATGGCCCCATTTCACGCTGCTCGGTCAGTCCCTCGGGTCCCTCGTGCTTGCATGGGACGCATTCACGCTATTGGTTCCTGATATTTTCATTGATACCATGGGATACGGCTTCACGCTCCCGTTCGCAAATTTGCTATTCGGAATCCCGACCGGTGCATACGTTCACTATCCCACAATCTCTACCGATATGCTCGGTTCCCTCCCCTCCGGAAGCACCACGTCACTCCGAACCAGCGCCAAACGCGCCTACTGGAAGCTCTTCGCCGCCCTCTACTCCCAGTGTGGTGCCAGTATCGACACAATCCTATGCAACTCCACATGGACCGCCACGCACCTCCGATACCTCTGGCCATCCCGTGCCTCCTCTATCACCGTTGTCTTCCCTCCCTGTGCCGTATCCGCGGTCGCTGACGCGATCCCGCTCTCTATGAACGGCCCCGGAATGGCTCGTGAGAAGATCATCCTTTGCATTGCGCAGTTCCGCCCGGAGAAAAAGCATGACTTGATCATTGACTCCTTTGCGCGGTACTGCGCTTCGTGCCCACAGGACACGGAAACGAAGCTGGTCCTTATCGGATCCGTTCGCCACAGCGAGGACAAAACCCGTGTCTACGACCTGCGCCTCCTTGCCCACGAAAAGGGTGTCAAGGAGCGTGTCATCTTCGTGTGCGATGCATCTTGGCCCGAGATTCTTGATTGGCTCGCGCGCGCATGGGTTGGCGTCAATGCCATGTGGAACGAGCACTTTGGCATCGGGGTCGTGGAGTACCAGGCTGCCGGGCTTATCAGCGTTGTGCATGACAGCGGCGGGCCAAAGCTGGATATTGTAGTTGGGGAGGGAAACACAGGGTGGCACGCGGAGACGCCGGAGCAGTTCGCGGAAGGGTACAGGAAAGCGCTTGAGCTTCCGGCGGGCGAGGTGCTGAGGATGAGGGGCAGAGCGAGGGAGAGTGCGCAGCGATTCTCGGAGGAGGTCTTCGCCGAGAGATGGCTGGTAGGGCTTGGGGAGCTTATGGGGTTGCATATGAAGAGGAGGTAAGTATGTAGAGGAGGTTTCTGTAGTGGACAGTCCCTCCCTCCCTCCCTCTATCTTTTTTTGTTGGATTACTTGCAATATAATTGAAGCATTAGCTAGAATAAAACGTCTGTAGAATAGATAGCATGAATCTCATATTCCTTTTACACCTAAACCTGTAGTCTTGGGGGGGGGTCTTCAACTGGTTATAGTCCAAGGGGCTGGCTGGAGGCTGTGATATGTGATACCAGCGAGAATCTTTTGGTGTCGTTCTGTTGAGTGCGACTTTGTAAGGAGCAGTGGGGAGCAGCATATAAACCCGCCTTGCAACTTGGAGGCTCAGCCGGCCCCAATCAACCTTGCCAGCAAAAAAAGCAAATAGTACCAAGTATGCGTCCCTCCTAACTTATATGATGACTCCGATTCCAGTCGAGATTACTGTCTCCAATTGAGCTCCCCAGGACCAATATAATATCTCATGGCCATTTGCCCCTGAATTAGTAGTAGGCTTGTCAGGCCTCTAATAGTAGGTAACATTGCTACAGAAGCTGCTGGTCATAATGTATCACTCGCGTATTTACCCGAGTGATCAGACACCCCCTGCCCAGCTTTACGTGACGATAGTCCCTATACCCCCCTAGCTAGGCCCTCCCTCCCATTGATTTTCAGAACTGAATTCCGATTCCTGTATAGTAGGGCCAAGAGTGTGTACCCCGGCGGATCGTGATTCTGAGAACTGTAGTACTAGGGCTGGCAGGCCTGAAGCTGAGTAGGATTATATAATTATCCCTCCGCTGGGCGGCGGGGTGCCCCAGTCAACGGGCGGCCCGAATGTGTAGGAATTGGTGTATAAATCAAGCCTGCTTTTCGCGCAGTCTCAACTACATACATACTTACTATACATCTATCCTTCTGAATACCCATCATTCCAAATAGATCGTATCCCAGTGCGTACCACTAGCTACAGAAACCGCTATTAAAGCCTAACGACAACCCCCCCCTTTCGACCACAAGTAGTCTATAGCCCACGATACCCCGCTCACTGTCAAACCCACACAATGAGCAGTGCAATACTCCCTGTTGATGCATCTGGCGCGGGGGATATTGTGTATATAAGTGTCGGGTCGCTTGCCATCTTCACGGGCATTGTCGGCCTATGTAGATGGAGAAATTGGAAGAGGGATGTTCCCGTATGTGTATCCAGCATCCTTTTAGCAGAACCGTTGGTTGGAATTGAGACTAATGCCAACTACTGCTAGGACTTGGAGAGCCAGTTGCCAATTACCAAAAACATCATAACCAGCGATCGTAACCGTATATACGATATTTCCACTACATATAATATTAGTAATATAATATTACTATCTATTCCTGCTTACCCCCTAGTTGCCACCGTGACAGCGGCTACTTCGGAGGGAAGATTCCAGGCTACAGTTTAAGTATTCTATAGCTTAGCCCAGATGCGTGGTTCCTGGGGCTGTTTTGTACTCCTCGCGAGTTAATTCATACGTATAACTATACTGTTATTTCCTTGCTACCTGATGCGCAGATGTTGCGCAGTTGCAGCGTCCGATCGTAGGATATCTTTTCTTCTTCCTTAAGCTTGCGGCCTCATAATTTAAAGACGGCCTGTCACGAGGGGGGGTTTGGTCGTTTGGGAATTCGAAGAGTACAGAATCGAAGCATGTATGGGAAACGTAGCGTCGTACTTAGTAACGCTAGCACTATATTGATCACCTGTCGATCTCTCAGTGGTATATATGCAGAACCCTACTTGCGGTGAAATTAAGTATTGTCTCTCGCGCATGATAGTAACCGACCTCACCATGATGGTTAAAGTGGGATATAATTGTTTTTTGGTGTAGAAAAGACCGTAGCTTGAGTTTGGTATACTTGGACTAAGCTAGTGGTTGTGATTCTGTAGGGTCTCAAGTCTGGTGGGGTTGAATGGTTGCCAGCGTAATAAGTGATTGGGACAATACTTAATTTCACCGCAAGTAAGGTTGGCATATATATATATATATATATATAATGAACTCTGTTATTTGTGATGTCAGCTGAATTCAGATGCTCTCAGATAGTGGTCCGGCCGCGGGCGTACCCAACAGCGGCAGCCAAGACAATCAAGGGCAGTACGGGCAGTACGTAGTACGTTAGATTAGTAATTCCCACTCTGCGTCCCACTACTTGACCTACCCTAGCCCTGACATTTGGAAAAATGGTCCAAAATTTAGTATTATGGTATGCAATAGTGGTCCATTTTCCGAGCGTCAGGGGACTACTAGTACTCAGCAAGATCTCTATTCAGCGAGATTCACATTGTACTACGGGTGTCACTCGTAGTACAAATATTTGTTGACTGCAGGATGATTTTGGTGGAGGGCCACAATTCTCGGTCAATAGGGATCTCGCTGAGCAGGGAAACGGAGTACTTACTCGGAGATGCAAACCTAAAATCAGGCCTATTGATAGGTTCCCTATATCGCCTAGAATCAAGAGACATCCGGGCCCGGGTAGGGAGCTGAGGGTAGAAGGCCTGTAAGCTAGATGTAGTTGTGTATAGAGTTGTGTATAGCTGTACCAAGGTACCTGTGGGCACTGGTGGTAAAAGCCAAAGGGGGGGGGGGGGGGTTGTTAATGGAGGCTTTAAGGGGAGTCGGGCCGGGGGTGTCTTATAAAGCAGAGGGCCAGGGTCGATATTTGCGTTTGCCATTAAAGTATGTACGTGCTCAGTCGTTAGTTAAAAAGTCGGAATTTTTGATAAGCGTTTGGTTGCAACGATATCCGACTACATATGTACAACTTAGTTAACGCGCGACATACATGTATATATTAACAGTCGAATAATTATTAATGTATACAAAACCGGACGTGGTGTTTTCTTGGTTGCGTGGTGACACAGTGGAGGACTTCCCGTAAGGTATAGAGTAGAATTAAGCTGTACAGCTGTTCTATACCCATTTTCTTTCTATTCAATAGGATAGAAGCAACCAAAAACAAATGTGGTTTCCCATAGGTAAAGAAAGATCTCTCTGTTCTATTCGATTACTAGTCTAGTGGATGGTGCAGGAATTGTACTCATTGCAACAAGCTATAGAATCATATATATATAGAAGGAGCAATTAAAATGAATAGGACACGCCCCTTTGAGAGGGGGTCCTAACGATATATATCCGTTGCAACCTCGAATAGAATTAAGTAGCGATAGAACAGTTTCTATCGCCTACGGGAGGTCCTGAGCTCCACTATTAATATTTTAGTCACCGGCTTGGATAATCGCGTTGTCCGCTCCCCGCAGAGTCTCGTCATGATCAGTTAATTAATATATTATAAGGTATATAGTAGGAGCGAAGTTGACTTGTAATTGGCAGACCCTTTAAGTCGGGGCACATCGATCAATATTATATTCGTGGTTCCGGTCCCCCTGTGTGTGGGGGTGCTACGGGTGTGGGGTAAGCCTGGCTGTGGTCGCAACAGCTCTCACTGGTAATACTACGGGGTAAGTGATCTGAGATTCTGAGCTGTTGCAACCCATAGTACGCCGGGGACGCACTGCTAGAATGCAGCGTCCCCGATCAACCTGAACCTATAAGTATGATCCCAAGGTCCCCTAGTTGCCATGATGTACCTAAGCATTGGATCAGTATCCGCTGGATATAAAGCGCCTTACTCCCAGGTGAAACTAGAAGTAGTTACTGAAAACACCAATCGAACTATAGCTACCAGTACGTAGATTCTCATATTACTAAAGCACAGCAAATTTTTCAAATCTGGTGCCACAGCGCGGACAATTCCGTAACATTAGGTTTGAGATTCCCGCCTGCTACCTGATTAATTGTAAAGGATAGTCACTTTACTTTGAGTCCAATCCATGCCACAGCTAATCAATAATTAAAACAATAACTATTAGTACCTCACGCGTACAGGTGTCATACAATGCATTATCCCGTCCGGCGAAGACCCATAACGTGCGCAAACTTTCCCGCACTGATACTTATATTAACGATTTTTCTTTTACTCGCCACAAATGCTTTGTGTTCCGGCCAGGTTGATCAAGACGTCAACAACCCCACCCGCAATTCCGACAAAACGGCCCTAAACCGCGGGCACCGCCATGAGAAGAGAAGTCCCAAATCATCTTGTGTAGGGTTGAAATGCTCGAGGCGTGGAGGAAGTAACTCAGGCGCTGCGGCTAATTGCAAGGTTGAGACTGGGGGAATGGTGGTCATATTTTTGCTTTGCGCTGCGGTGGTCCATGGATATTAAGCTGTCCAAGTTCGGTAATTCTCAATCAGCAATATTTCCATCTTTCAGAATGTCTCGCGGTACTGGTGGACAAGAAGGATTGGCTGTTCTTGTAACTACAGAGCTAGAGTCTATATCCTGCATGTTACTCTAATTATAAGTCGCCCCGATCTTTGTTCAATTGTTTCGGTCTGTCTCGAAAAGATACAGTCCCTATAGCTAGTGATGTACCTATTAGAAGTTATAAAAATAAAAGTAAGGGCTAGATTTATTCCTAGGAACCAAAGCTGACTAAATTGTGGACCATTGGCGTTAATTTGGAAGTTTAAAACGGACATATAAGTATTGTCGATCCGAACCTTCGCTCGTCGCAGTAAAACCCGGAGACATATTAGGCCCCAACAGCGTGGTGATATACAGGAAATGATCTACTTAAGCTAAGTACATGTAGCTATGCAAAAACTATGGATGCGCTAGGGTGGGCATAGGAGGGGTCACGGGAAGCGATCTCACAGCAAAGAGGCTGTGAGGCCGATATGCTTATTACACAAGCTTAAGGTGCACGTTGGCTGCTAGTTTCCGGTCGTGAGAACCTGCGGGGGGATACAAGCTATAGTAAACCCATTATAAAACAATACATAGCTGATCCCTGTGGTACGAGAGCCCCATAAGGGGTTTTCTTTAAACCCTCAATTCAAAGAGGCCGGTTACATAAACCGCGCCGGGGTTTACTTAAACTCCATCGTGTTTAATTATGTAAGTCCTAGAAGTTACGATTATATTAATTGTCCTGTATATAAGGCATATATGATCAAGCTCATATAAACTCTAGGTCTTCAAATCAGGCTGATATCTATATACGGTTAGGCGTTAAAGTTCATGTAGCTACATGTAAGCTCTAATAGGGCCCAAAGCAAACCCCCTGATGGTTTAAAGTAAAGTCACTTTGGGGACAACGACGAAACTGGTTGAACGACGAACAGGGATTTTTGGCGGACAAAGCACAGTGCCAGGTTCGTCGTTGCCCCCGAATTGACTTGTGCCAAGTATTTTCTTTCCAAAACTTTGTACCACTGGGGATGTTTGAACATCTTAAAGGTGCTATACTTTAAAGTGTTTAAATCTAAAGACGGCTACCCCTCGACAAAACATATATATAAGTATATGTAAAAACACACTAGATAAACTCTATAACCGGTACCCCCATAACACACGATACCTAACAAAACTCAATACCTACTTATTGCGAGGTGTCAAAAATGACCGGGCAAATAGCCGCCTCAACAACCAAATTTTGAAAGTACCACGTGCACACTTGAACCCGTACCCACCAGCCCCCAAACCGTCTCAAAAAACGAACAAATCAATAACAGTATTCATGTCGTGCAGGATCATCCCACCGACCAAGCCCAGATTCTAGGTCCGCGTTTCCCACTAACTCACCTTTATTGCAAAGTGATTTCCCGCAGATCCAATCGGCGCAAAAACCCGATTGTTCGGGGAGCACCGATTCGAAAGAACTGCAACGCAATCCTGTAGGTATGTAGTAGGTATGGGCCTTGGTATGAGATGCACCATGGTAGTGATTGCTGATATTGTTTACCGCCGATATCTCATTTGGTTTTGGACCTTTGTCTTCATTGAACTAAAACCCACAAACTATATATCTAGTAAATATGCATACGGAGTCAAAACAAGAGATTACCTTTATTTGCCTTTGTAATATTATTCTATCCCATATTCCGAATATGAGGAATGTTATGCTTCTAAAGGCGACAACTGAAATGAATATAATCTCGATGATTACGTAATCCTGACTTAATATCATGGCAGAATATAGTAGCTAGAACTTTGGAGTACCAAACGTAGATATAGATAGTGTCAGAACCCTTCATTTATACTTTGATTTCGAAACGAATATAACTGTAACACAATGGAGTCTCGATAGTAGTATATATCGTTTGCCATTTGCAAGCGAGTCGGTACGAGCAAACCTATTACCAATACAAGCATAATCTCAATAGTGGCATGCTACTATCGGGACTCCGTTACAGTAAGGCTGGTAAATGGTAGCTTTGAAGTATGGTATAAGGTAATGGACATTGCATTCTAATAAAACACAGATGGTGGATTACTGACCGGTCTCTTCAATTCGCTTCTATTGGCTCTGCATGAAAAATTCGTTGAGGGCTAAATATATAACGACAGACGGAGGGGCGACCTCTGGTTGGGCTAGGGCAAGTGGAAAGCGTTTGGTTCGACCAGGTAGCCTATTGAAACCAATGTATATACGTATTGAAGGGCGACACAGAGATGAGTTTTGTAGGTGTATATAGGATATGGGATGAAGCCTATATATACGTATAAAAAGATACCAATAACGAGCGGCTCCCGCCCAACTAGTCATTTTCTCATGCCAAATCGGACATACACCGTAATCAATATTGATCCTTGCCCCCCACGCACTTTCGCAGTCAAGAATCCATCCGGGCAGCATACCGTCGGTAAATCATTATCAGTGTAATACTACCACACAAAAACTCTGTAGCCTCAATCTACGGGCAGACGAGTTTATCAGTACCGACGACATCTGTAGATACGCCTTGAAGACATATATAGACTGGAAAGGAGGACGAAATATTTTCAGATCCGACGTACTCGCCTGTCAATTTCATAATAAAAATTCGGGTAATAGCTAAGGCCTCTATAGATCTTAGGCCATCTAATTAGTTATAAAAGGCACGCTTGAATTGAGCGTCCCTTCTGCACGATCACACATGCGCCCAGACCAAATTCACTTGGGTGAGACCGACTAGGGTTGCTGATTGGTAGAAGGAATATGTACGCCTACTTCCTACTTTAGTCAACAGTTGACTAATCAAAGGCCTTTGGGACACTTTACACTTACAGTTAGTTTTCCAGCTGTATCTATCTAGATAGCTCCTGTCCGTTAAATATAACACGAGATGTGGATTCCTCAGCATAGGTACGATACATGTAAGTACTACGGGTGTAGGGGTAAGTCTGGCGACACTGGCCGTGGTCCAATTGTACCTGCACTGCGAGCGTGCGAAGCTGTCTGTGCTACACATGCATATGCACCCAGTCATCATCGTAGGGGGGGCCTCATTCTCCCGCTCTATCTTTCGTTCAGTTCCTGCGTCCTGGTGCGCAGAGCTAGAGGTTGCCAGGATTTCATAAGGTACTCGGTCGGCGCACTGAGTGAAAACATACTTAATATGTGTGTGCAAAAGTTCATTCCGTCACCTACATACTTATCAGGTTGACAAAAGAGCTACGTATACCAGATATATGGGCAGCCCGAGGTATATACAGCGTGTTTAAGACTCTCGGTAATCTTTTCGGAAAATTCAAACTTCAACATTCACGCGAATTAGCTCATAATCATCTAGACCCCACTCGAACCACCCATTAATATCCAAACCAGGTCTAGGTAGTTCTTGAACACCAAAAGTATATACTATCAAGCCCAACTTTGGATTGTGGGCTTCATATCTATCGTCTACCTAGACATATACTCTACCCGCCACCACCCAATTAAATAACCACTACGCCTTCCACAAAAGATTAAACACAATAAAATGCCAGCCACAGGGAGTACTACAAGTTCTCTGAATGGAGACGAGAAACGTGGCAGAGAATCGCGAAAATCCTCCCCTAAACCGGAAATGAGTGGGAATATTAAAGCCACAGACAAAAGATCTTCTGAATCTTTACTAACCTTGCCATCTCCGAAACTAGTACTGTCACCCCCGAAAAAAGCACCGTCAGTATCCTCATCCTTAAGATCAGCTTCGATATCTTCGAAGGCATCATTGCCATCTTCAAGATCGACTTCACCATCTTCAATGTCATCTTTACTATCCTCAAGGTCAACTTCACCATCTCTAAATTCGCCTCTTTCACCCCTAAAACCGAATTCACAATCTCCGAAGTCACCTCTTTCACATTCAAAGCTTGCTCCAGCATCTTCGGAGCCGTCTTCGTCACATTCAAGATCAACCTCACCGTCCTCAAAGTCTGAGTCACTGCCTACGTCTCAAAGCAAACATGTGATCGTAGTAGTTGGAGACCTCAAGTTCTCCCGCGACAAGGGACAGGATGGAAAGAGGTTTGCGTATTACGTATATAAACCTGAAAAGGAGTCAAAGAAGAAGGAGAAGGATAAGAGAGAGGGTGCTAGTAAAAGCCTTCTACTATCTCTATTCTCGAGGGGGAGAAGGGAAGGGAAAAGGGAAAAAATGACTCCAGAGAGAAAGGAAAAAGGTGAAAGAAAAAAGGACAAGCACGAGACTTTAAAAGAAGAGAAGGAATAAAGCTAAATATCGTCGAACATGGGTTCTTACCCAGCCCTTCTACCGTACGCAGCTTGCTGCAAGTAGGTGTTGGATGACCATCAGGTTCGATAGAAAAAAGGTGGTGCATGATATGAAATGTACCCAAAGATGGCAAGAAAGCTCCTCACCTTGCATACTGCAAATCATTTCCTTTGTCCTTTCATGTGTTTTCACTTCAACATCACATCCGCACCTTTTGTTATCAAGGATAGTTTATAGTATGTAATTAATGTATCCATCAATTTACCTCCTTTACTTGTAGTTTAACTTAATTGCTGATCATGTATTGTCACTCGGGCGAACGCACTGTACGTCATTTAAGGGCATCATTATAGAACGATGCAAACCCGGCCTAATTTCGAAACAGATCTCCCACACTAAATCTTAGAAAACCGGCTTTAATTGAGCGAAGCCACCGAAGAAGAACTGGTACTGGCCTAAGTAATTGGAAGAACCGAGCCGACCGGGCTCCTAAGCCATGAGGAACTGACAAATACGCTTTGTCTTAATAGATACGCCGGTTACATGTAGTTTAGGTTATCAAACATAAGCGTCCCAAATATCAAGATCAGCCATACCAATTTTAATCACTTGTTATTTAAATAAATATGCGGACCTTATGAGAATGCCCGACAAAACGGAATATTCTAGGGTACCAGGGGTTAGGATCCAGCAAGTTGTAATCGATGGCCCAGGGCGCAGAGCGTCCTGACGAGACCTAACCGTCATATTAGTGACTTAGCCGTAGGAACACAATAGTTAATCATAACCAGCAGTTTCGACGTCTTCCTCCCAGGGTCCTAAGTTCACAACCTTGTCCCCTTTGGGTTGTGCACAATTACATACATGTAGGTATGTATTTATGTCAGCGAGGCTACGAGTTCACTTTTGACTATAGCTATGCCAGCGAACAACAGATGTTGAAACGTGGAGAGAGGTTAATTTCAAAGTCGTTCGGTTTCAGCACCCTGTCCTAAGGCTGAGGCTGAGCAAACTTATGTAGCGAGCGCGCATGCGCACACAGATCAGATCGCGATCGTGCGCGTGTAGAAGAGTTCTAGAAGGGGTTTGCATGCAGTGAACAACGTCACTGCACTCATACCCCCTGATAGTTCGCAAAGCTGTTGCTTTTCTCAGGCTGTTTCTAGATGGGGTTTTTTTTTTTTTTTAAATCCTATATTTCATTGTTTTCTAGGTTACAAGAATATCGCATGCAGGGAGACCCTATGGCGTGAACAAAACCTATCCCCAAACCCGCCTTAAAAATTGTGTGTGTAGTAAAAAAAAAAAAAAAAAGAGTACCCGAGGGCCTCGTTAAAAAAACGAAGAGAATAGTAAAGTATAACTGTATGAGAAGAAAAATAACCGTGCAGAATTTACTGGTTTAAACAGTCTCGTCTGCTCACTATCTAGAAGGAGAGTAAAGCGCAAGCGGTGAGAAGAGGACTACTTTTTAACGAGTGTCCATGGGAGTGAGATTTTGAATTGGTGGAGCAGGGGGGGGCGGCATAGCAGATCTAGTTCTAACTGGGCAGCTTGGAATGAGGGCACTATGATTGCCGGTACAGTTGGGACATTTTGCTGGTGAAACTTCGCAGCAGTTTGCCATGGATTTTGCGGCTCCAGGGCACGACGCAACTGGGCATCGATGAGTAGTGGTGAGGTGAGGTTTGGCACAAATGGCGCAGCGGGGTTCCCTTTTACAGGAGACAGTAGGATGACCAAGCAGGCAGCACCTGTGGCACATGGTGTTGGCGGTGGCGGGGGTCAAGATGCAGCAGCGTCTTGGCCTCGAGAAAAGACGAAGGGATGACCCGATAGTGCATCAGCAAGACTTCATTTGTCTCCTGATGTCTCCCGAGCCTCAGGAGACTCAAAAAATATCCGGGGGCCTCAGGAGACTCTCAGGAGACTTGGGAGACTGTTGGGAGACTGCATACACAAGTAGTAGTTTGCTGATGTGGTTGCTTCTTCGGGAGTTACCTGGATAACGATAGATGAAGAGTTTTTGGTGGCGCGGATGGTGCTATCTTTAATAAGAAAGCGGCAGGCAGTGGGGACGATTCCGGTGGCGAGGGTGATGGCTTCGGGGAAGACCTTGTTTCTAGATGGGGTTTGGTGTATCGATATGATGCCTCTTTTAGGTCTAAGTAGAAAGAGGCCTAAATGTGGAATGCCCTTTATGTCCCATACTATACTGGAGGAATTCACGTAAGCTATAGAAGCTGTTCTATCCCTATTCAATAGCATAGAAGCAACCAAAAACAAATGTGGTTTCCCGTAGGTAAAGAAAGATCCCTCTGTTCTATTCGATTACTAGTCCAGTAGTGGAAGGCGTAAGGAAATAGAAATCATATAGAAGGAGCAAAATGGATAGGACCCACCCATTTGCAATTGAGAGGGGGTTCTAACGATAGAAAACTTCCTGTGATAGATGCCCCATGTTCTATCCGTTGCAATCCCAAATAGAACCTAAATAGCGTCGATAGAACAGTTTCTATCGCCTACGGGAAGCCCTAGCTCCACTGTAGCTAGCTCCAGCCTTAGATGTTGTGACCCCATGCGTCCTTCTGGTTGCGAAGTTGATTAAACGGACTATCCGTAGGGTACAGGACTATCGCATGGGAGGACGAAATTGTCAAATTCGAGACCTGCCAGGTGATAGTCGACGTCCCGTACCCTACCGATAGCCCGTTGCAACAGACCACCATGGCTTATTCTACAGCTTCTCGAAAGCGGCTGTACAGTCGCTTGCGAAAACCTGTGGATTAAAGCAGGGTTGGTCAGGGTAGTGTGTAAAGATGGCCTATTGCAACGGACTATCGATAGGGTACAGGACTATCGCATGGAAAGATCAAATTGTCAAATTCGCGACCAGCCAGGCAATAGTCCTGTACCCTACCGATAGTTCGTTGCAACAGACTGCCCTGCATGTATGGAGCGGTAAATGTGTCAAAAGTACTTTCACCAACGGTGGTAAATGATTTACCACCGGTGGTATAAACACTGAATTTCAGTCCTTGTTCCAGTATAAATGCTGACTTTCAGTCTTCATTCTGCATTATCATTAATACCAACAGTTTCACACCAGTGGTAAAATAGCTGCCACCGGTGGTGAAATTCCCCACCGGTGGACAATTCTCATATATACTGGCATTATATAGCCCCCTTTGGCCAAAAGGTCTGTGCTTTTATCCATTTTAGGGTATAAATGCTGGTATTATTTTTCACCACCGGTGGTAAAATAATTTACCACCGTTGGTAAAATCATTTTTGACACGTTTACCGCACCATAGCCCTGGCTTATTCCACAGGTTTTCGAAAACGACTGTAAGAATAAAAGCTTATAGTAAACTATTAGATCAATTTGTATCTTGAGATGTACTGAGTACGTGTAGGGTGTTCACACCTGAGGCCGGAGTGTTCGAAAAGTGAGCATTGCGGGTCCGGCCCCCAGAAAAAGATGCAAGTATTCAGAATATCGGCATATCAGCAAATCAGGTACAATTTGGCAATTGCGCCGTTAGTTGTTTCGATATTAAACCAACAAAGGGCTTACGGAACCTGTAAAGCATTTTAGAGTGTGTAAATATGACGAACAATTCTAGTTCTCTTATTTAATCTTTCGTTTATGTTTGAGGGTTTTTTTGATCCTAAAGGCGGCGGTTCAGTGACTCCTAGGCTTGGGGGCTAAAGGCCCCAGACCTCATGTACCCCCGGGCCTTGACAATGATAATAGGTCGTTTTTGGGCAGTTTAAGTTCCCGATGCAGGGAATATCTTGAGTGCAAAAGGACCCACCCCACCCAGAGACCGTCGGCATAGTCTTCAAATTCGGCGCTGAAAGCACCCACACACCCCACCCGACAAGGCTCGGCCCTACTCATCACGCACACCTGTCCCACTTACCGACCCCAATGACTAGGACACTCGCCCCGCTCTCATCTGCCTTCCCCTCCACAAAGACGGGCACCAGAACCTACCCCACATTACCTATGACACAGATATTGAAACCGAGCGTCATATTCTGGTTATTGAGATACGGATAGGAGTGAGACCAGGGTAGGGCGGACGGGCTATGCTCAATAGGCCATGGTCACGTCAACAGCCCCCCATCTCCTCCTCTTCTCTCACCTCCGTAATTAAGCACGAGCAACTAATAAAAGGAGTAGGAGTATGTTGCGAATGTGTTAGGGTCTATTTAGACACACTGTACAGCGGTGGTTAATAAGCTATCGGACGGGAGATCGTCCGATTACTTACTACCACCGCTGACACGTACATAATACAGGGTTGATGACGGTGTGAGGGGATGATGATGGGCACCACGCAGATGTAGAGCTATAGCATCATGCATAGCATCCAAAGATAGCGCTATTTTATGACCGGCCCACAAGGCGGTTGGAGATATCGAATATCATATATGCTACCCCAGCAACAGGCTTGGGCTCTTGGTGTCATCATAGGCTTATAGTACGCACCACGGCTGGATGCCGGTGAAGATGAAGACTCGGCTCCAGACGGGGAAGATTAATCTACCCTTCCCTACTTATTCTTATCGTTGCCGCACACAAGAAAACATTGGGAGCCGGCAGGTTGGTTTATGCTCTGAAACATGAAATATCACTCGGGAGTTGTACGATGCGTAATGATAAAATGAACGAATTTTACCCACGAGTTCGCCTTAGTTTTGCCTCTTTACCTAGTTTACCTTACTTATATCCTTATTATCTTTCTTTGGCCATTTTCCGTGCCGGAAATTCCTATTATTCGATAGCAACGGCAATCCCGTCCTAATCCCTAGGCGGGTTGCCGGCGGCACAGTCATAAGTTATCACTCAGATCTGCTATCTCAGCTTCGAGTTAGTTAGCGAGTGATAGGTAGTGATTATATTTTCTAATATAGTAGTTAGAGGAAGGGGGGCTACTTGTAGGTTTGGAAAAATCTCGGTTTGTGTAGCAGAAAAATGAGAGATATCGGGCAACAAAAGACTTACGTACGCGGGTGTCATCCCTCATTGGGCATTCCCGCCCCGGCTTGAACCGGCGCGTTATCGTGAGGGTGCTGTAATGAAGTAACTTGCGCCTTAAGACCCAAAGGCCCGTTGGCATGGGCAACAGGCCAAAGCGGAGTTTTCACCCTTGTAAACTCCGTTTAGAAATTACAAATTGTATCACTACAACCACCATTCACCACTCAACCTTAGCATATGTCATCTAAAATACTCAAAAGACATCTAGAGAGTGTTTCTGGACACTTGATTCGCTCCAGCCTCAAAATCTCAAATTTTTATAAAGTCCTGTTGTCATGGTTGATTGCCTACCCGGTGATGATTGCTTGCCCGGTGGAGCACGTTACTTAGATAACTACATGTATCCCAAAAGGCATCGTCTGAGAACATAAGCTAGTACACGGCCAACTGAGCAGCCAAACTGCGCTACCAAAGGGCTATACCGGCCTCACGGACAGATCTAGAGATGAACCATTACAGACCGCAATGCACACGGCCAAGCACTTACATATGCAGCCTCCGGCCGCACCTCCTGCGAGATTCAATTGCGGTATCAAATCTTGCTGCCGGTTGCATCACTGGGGGGTCAACATGACCTCATGCCGGCTGCATCATTGGGGGGTCAATATTGACCTCATGCCGTCCGCACCGGCGCTAGCAGTTTAAACTTTAAGCCCCCTAGTTAAGACCTCCCGTCCCGCCATTGCAGACAAGCCTCGGTAGTGTAGTGGTTATCACGCCTAGAAACTCAGCACGTAGAAGACAGAGCTGTGAGGGAGACTTGGGTTCGAACCCCAATTGAGGCATTATTTTTTGTTTTTTACTGTTTCGTGCCTCTCTTTTATATCAGGCCTTAATCCTTAGAAACTCCGTTTTGTCTGGTTGCCAAACGGGCCAGTTAACTCTCGCGCTAGCACAATTGTAGTCTCATTCCTCCTTCGCCGATAACAGGACATCAATTCTATGAACTGAGGATGCCTGCAGTGACAGTCAACCCCATGGTCCCACCATATCCTCCACGAGAAGAGGCTGCACCCTGTGATCTTATCGGTCGACCTTTAGGATTTATGTTCACACTCGAGAGGTCGAGACTAGGGATCGGTGATTGTTGCCTCTTTCGTGTCTGCTGAGATTTCCACCTTCTAAGTGACTGACTTCCTAAGGTTATCCCATCTCTTAGCATCACGTCCTGCCTCTTTCAGGCTCCAACTTGATCTCCCTACGCGCCTGTATCCTAGAGCTGCATCTCGTTGGCCACCGACGAGTTCCCTTGGCTCCTCCCACCTTATCCCTAGGTATCCCCGGCACACGTCACAGCGTTCAACCACTGCTCTGTGCATGACCTGTACTAAGATCTACATCTATGTACTCTAGTTTCATCCTACGAGCGGTCTATAGTTCCCTGTAGGGGCTAGGAGCGAGCCTAGTGGTGGTATGTATTCTTTATTTTTAGACTACAGTTGAATCGCCCTATAAGGGTAAAAAGGTGGCGCGAATTCGTACACTTATAGGGTATGTACCCTTATACACTCTACGAAGGCTATTTTAGCCCAAGAACTTATAACTTATAAAAGGTACCCTTATGGGGCGATTGGACTGTACTGGCTAAATTCTATTAAGTGTCTTGGCATAAGTTAAATTGGAGAGGGACGGGCTGATTTCTATTATGTATTTAATTCTGGTACGAATCGATTAATTAATATCCGATTAAGATTAGAAGGTTGTGTGAAAGAGGGTCGGGGGAGCTCTCTTGTCGAGGACCATACACCCCATTTTCCTCTAACAAACGATCAGCGGACTGTGATATATTTTTTAACACCATGGTTGGCCCGAGTGGTAACGGCTCCTAAGAAACAGTCTTACTATCGAGCACCCAAGGGCTGGGAGTGTATGTATTATTTAACCAAGGGAGAAACAGTAATGGTAGATATGAGTATTAACCCCCGGGAAACGATCGCACTAGCTACCATCCATGGCCTTAGAGGGAGACGGAGGATGAAGAGCGTTAGGAGTGGCAATTCGATAAAAGAATTTAATCTGGGGCCTAAGTATGTAGGCTAGTCGAAGTTAGAATTAATCAAGAATAGTTGTATAGAGATAACTACCAGAGCATATGAGGGCTCCGATGAAGTCGACTGCACCAAACGATTGCTTGCACGATATCCCTATAAGACTAAATGCTGGAGAAAACAGATGGAGGGCCCCGGGCCCCTCTTTAGTCAAGTTAGCTAACCCTACAGCAAAGAAAGCATACCAAGGCCAAAATGTACCAACAAAACAGAGGCTAGGATACGGCTACTTACTTCGCGCCTCTAAACCAGTCTTTAGATCGAAGACTCGGCCTGTCTTTCCATGCCATGAGATCTTATCGAGTCGGTAGGGTCCTTCCCATTTAGCTCGAACTTCCTACCATGCTGACTATCGACTTCAAAGCGGCGTAGCATCATGAGATCTCCGTTCTTCGGTGATTCCCAGAGTCTTTTCTTCTTATCTTAGAGGACTATTACCGATATAGGAGAGCCGACGGGCCAGTTCTCGGGCCAGCGCCCGTCCTAGAGCTCTCCTTTACACCTAGGAGACATGCCTCAAAGCCGACGGCTAACCTCCACATGAATGATAGAAATCCTAGGCTGAGCTAGTAGGTATGAGAGTTATTATTGATACTACTAGCAGATAAACAAACAGATGAACGGACGGGATACTAACCACCTGAATATCTACACCTCACACCACGCAAATAGGACTACTATATATCTCTGATCACTCAGCTGACCAGACCCGGAGGAAGAACACCCTATAATTCATGTTAGCAGAGTCATTTAACAACCTATAACAAGCAAACTTTATATATACCAGATAAAATACGGCAGCGCTGCTAGCAGTAGCCAGCCAGATTATTGCCCTTCCAGCAGATAGAGAAATGGGGCCGGGCGCTCAGAATCGGTTAAAAGAACCGAGTGAGTTATTTTAAGATCATTTGCTTGGAAAATATCTGAGGCGACCTAGCTGAGAGAGCAAACAGCTCAAAGTCTCTGGTTAACCTCTCCGGTTTAGATATGACTCAGGCCAGCAGGCAGGATGGGGCAGAGATAGTGAACAAAGTCCCCAGTTAACCGTCATTGAGGGTGAGATTAGAGTAGGCACCAGAGAGAACTTTAAGAGTGGATATCAAAGTTACTGGTTGACCTCTACCAAGCATGGGAGATAAAGCTATTCGTCTCGATGTGATGGCAGGAGAAGAAGGGATGAGGCTATGAAACACACTAAGTAACGCAGTGTAGGGGTAAAGCTACAATACGGGTATCCATGGGAACAGGACACCGCCGGGACCCGAACTCGCGATCTGTCATCCCGACTCGGATGTTGCTAGCGAGTGATTTGTTATGATCCACTGATATCACCACGCCAGCTGACTTTTAAACTTAAAACCCCAAACCAGATACCCGATAGCTAAGCCCCCTCTGATATATTCCTCTCAAAACAAGCTTTCAGAGCCGGGAATGCCGCAACTACCGATCCTTCCAATGCCCCAATACTCTACAGCACATACATATAACGGGATTATCGGCAAGTAGCGGGGCGCTAGGGATATCCTTGGTTCTAGATGTCAGTGGCTGTTACGCTATTCTGGGAAGAGGTTATGACTCGGGCGGGCGCTTCAGCGCGCGCGCATATCGTGAGAGATTTCAAGTGTCTCTCTAGCTAACCGGGTGAGTGGGTTAAGGTCTCGTGTAGTTACTTAGATGGCGGAGCATTCCGTGAATCGGGATTCCATCTGCTTTGGGTACATGTACCTAGAGGGGAATTCCAGGAATCAAACTTCATACAGTAATATATCATTTGACTGAGTCCGGGCGGGCGGATCTCTGTAATATTTATTTGTAGGCATGTTGTAGGCATGACACCTAATAAACATAGGGTAGTTATAGATAACAGGATTCCTGTCTTTAGCGGTGGAGACGTAGGAGGCCCCTCTTCGCAGCTTGTGATAGAATTATCACCGATGCATGTACGGACCACCCGTTGAACCGGCCTGTAGAGATGGTCTAGTCTAGACCGCACAGAGGCTGTGCTGGGTCGATCGGATTTCGGTCCTTCCATGCCTCATGCTGTTTCTAAGAAATCGGGAATGGCCTGCATCCGATCCCGACCGGCCGACCACTCCACCAGAGCATCGTAGAAGACAGCCGCGGTCTCCTCATTCGCGTTCAACAGCTAATGGGATGTACATACATGTACATACATAGTACCTAAATACAAGACGAAACGCCTATTTCCCCTGCTATTTCATCCCGACACAAACAAAGGGGGACAAGCGACCCGTCATTTGTAGGCGACCAAGCAAGCGCGCTCGACTGAGATATGTAACGTCATCCCGTGCTTGTGCCTACCCTTGGCCTGGGGTTAAGACAGCGAGAGGGTTGGAACAGGATCTACGCTGCACAGTTCCCAGATGGATGATGATTTATTTATTCTTGAGGCATTGCTGAGAGTAAGTACTTCCCTTTATGTACTTGCTCCGGGTTGATGTAAACCTACATTTATTTCTCCGCCCTGCTTCTATTGGGTCTTCTTAATAAGGCCCCAACCTTCATTTTCATTCTTTCAAGTCTGCGCCGAGTCCTGCAAACCGGGGGTAAACTGCCAAACATGTCCTAGACCAACCTGCAAGTTCGAGGAATTATGGACAAACAATGAATTTGGGCCACCGACTAGAAGCCTCTATGTAATCCTTCTTCCCCTCCTCCCCCCTCCCTCCTCCCCCCTAGACCTCCAAGTGCAACTGGGGGGGGGGATGGTGCCGTTGCTCCTCGGCCTCTACTGCAATTAAGGCAAGACAAGGCATTGTCTTATTTAAAGACTGTAATGCAAGAAGTACGACCCGTCCAGAAAAGCACTTTTTTTTTTTTTTTTTTGCGCGGTTTAGGTGCACCAACCAACCAAGTGAACCCCACATCAAATTAACGTTAATCGGTGCCTGCATGCACTGCTGATCGTGCATGGGACGAGCAAGGTGCGAGCGAGCTTACGAGGCCTACCTGCTGCCAAGATCTCCGTGGCACAAATAAGCTCTACCAATAATTACAAGCATTTTCACTGTGTGTCAAGGGGGGAGGCTCTGCGGATGGTTGGTACCGATATGGGACCCCCCCAGGGAAAGTTCCAGAGGCCGAGGGTGGTGAAACTTCACTTTCTTTTGTTGTTCATAGAATGCCAGAAGGAGAGGGCGGAGGACGAGAGGAAGGGGGCTGAGTCTGAAGAAATATCAATATATGTACCGGGTGCAGTACATACATGAAGTAGGTACCTAAACGTACGTAGTATATAGATAAACTATTATATTATATTGGTAAGGCAAAAAAAAATGTCGCTGTATGATACGTACCTCTGATTCTCCTCCCGCCCGAATCCCAATCAAGGGCGGAAACCCCCCCGCCTGCTCTCTACTCATAGGCAGTGTAAGCTCTAGACAACCCAACGAGAACAGCACATGTACAGACAAAGAAGAGGGAGACGAGTAATCATCGGACGACTAAGGCAAAAAAAGTTTTTACCATCTGGGGAATTTGCGATTGGGTGAATGAACCCTAGTCCATTCGTTACTTGAAAGCCGCTTTTCCGAGTGGCTTAATTTTTGTCTTTCTCTGAATTTGCAGAAGCATTCCTCTCTCTCTCTCTCAGCTGTCAGGGGGGTCACCACAATACGAGACGATGCAATTCTGTTGGCTAGAGTTTTTAGGGACTGGTGAGGTGTTTGTACAGTATGTACCTACATTATGTAGGTACTACATGTAGTAATTATAAACGTTGTTCCATTAATGCCTGTTTGTCCTGTCCTGCCCGCGCTTGAGTATTACTTACATTGTATTTTTAACAGGGTGCCCTAGCTAAGTAGTAAAGCAGAGTAACGGTCAAACCAGCTAAACTGTAGTTGCAAACCCACCCTTGTGTAGCTACATAGAGTAGAACCCTCTCCTCGGCTACAATAGCGATCCATTCTTGGAGATCTGACCAGAGTTTTCCTGGGAAAGAGTGTCCTGATTGGTAGCAAGGCCTGGTTATTTAAAGAGACAGAGACACGGGTGTTCGGTTGAGAATAAAATGCTTGGCCCGCGCGCTGTACAGTAAACGATGATTTTTTGATGTTTGACAGGGGGAGGAGGGTCGGGAGGAAGTGGTGTGGAAAAGTGGATGGATGTACGGCTGGGTTAGGGGCTGTGGATGTGGTTATGATTACTGAGGAGAATATTATAATACACCATACATATCACGATCCTTCTCTTACTCCCTCCTCTTCGTCCTCTCTGTCTTCTCTTTATATTTATCATCGTCAGTAGTTCTTTTTTTTTTTTTTTTTGCGTTCTGTTCAATTTAATTAATTCTCTTGTCCACCGCCCATCACACCATAATACAATGCTCTCCCTAACAGAGCTCCCACTGCTCGCCCTCCTCAGCACACTCCTTCCCACTGTTGTATTAGGGGCAACCTCCAACTCCAACTGCGACTGCTACGAAACCGACGCCGAGAGCGTCTTCACCCAGCACGAGTTCCACGACTTCCGCACCATCACGCCTATCGCCAGCACACCGCCGCTCCCCTCCACCCTCCCGCAGGAATTGGACCCCACGCCGGAAAATTACACCACCGAGCTGGGCATCGGGAATGCACAGGCCGGATGGCTCCAGAGCAATGACTGGACGGACTACTGGGCGACCATGGATTGGGGCAAAACGCCTACCAGTGATCTCCCGGTCAGGATGCAGAATAGCTTGGCGAATGTTTACATTTGTTAGTAGCAGTAGTTGTTTTTGCGATCATTGGCACATGGTTGTGATGGTGGGGCGGTTTTGCTAATCTGCGTGGTGCGTCGTATATAGCGGGCTCCGACGTTGATGTGAATGCGACTTCAAAGCTGGTCCTTAGAACCCATAGGCTTCCGACCTTCCAATCGTCGGCGGAAGTCGAGTCGCTGTAAGGCAGCCAAGCCATCCTCTTCTTTTTTTTACTCTGTTCCAAAAGCGGGTACCGGGATTCTTCTCCAATGACAATACTAACAGGCTTTCAGCCACAAGAACCTTCTTTACGCCTCCATCCGTATCCGCGCACGAGTGACCGGCGCCTCGGGCGCTGTCGCCGGCCTCTTCATCTACAAGAACGGGCAGAACGAGTCGGACATTGAGATCCTCACAAGGGACAACAATAACGAGATCCGATACTCGAACCAGCCGGTTGTCGACGATTCTGGGAATGAGGTCCAGGGTGCGTCGACGAGCGTCGATCTGGCGACAGGCACGGAGGTGGATGGGACCGAAGACCCAAATAGTAAGGTGAAGAGACAGAGTTATGGGGATGTGAGGTGGGATGATTGGCATACGCATAGGATTGATTGGACGGAGGAGAAGAGTAGTTGGTATGTGGATGGGGAGCACTACTTGGATAAGACGTATGGGGTGCCGACCGTGGCGAGTTATTTCGTTATGGTGAGTTTTCTATTGTTTGTTTGTTCTTCCTGGCCTGGGAAGTTGGAGGAGGTGGACAGGAGCTTTTGGCTGACTGGCGGGCCGATGGGTAGAATATGTGGTCCGACGGAGGCGTTTGGTCGGGGAATATGTCGGTGGGTCAGACGGCGTATATGGAGATTGAATGGGTCGAAATGGCGTACAATACCTCAGGCCCAGACGACCTGAGTGAGCGGGACCTTAGCAGAAGGGCGGATAGTAAGCCGGAGTGCCAGACCATGTGTGTGATTGACGGCGTACAGAACGTGGGCGAGCCTGAGCTTGGGGCTGCGGCGTCTGTTGCGGTGAAGTATACCATGCTGTTTGGTGGTGTCGTGATTGCGATGTTTGGGATGGGCATACTGTAGTGATAGTGTTAGCACCGGCGACAGGTGTGTATGATGAGCACGCAGACTCCTTTGTTTTCTTTCTCTTTACTTTGATATGTTTCTTTTGCTTTTGGTAGGAGTTTGAAGCGGTGATTACACTGATCATGTCTTATATACTACTTTATCCCTATTGCTTTTTCCTTTCTCTATAATATTCGCACTAGACGTCTCTCACGCGGAGCCTTTACTTTATTGGTCTGCTTGTACCTAGCATCAGTTCATCATATCTTTTTATTCGGTAGTCGAAAAAAAATAATAGTGGAGAGTTGGATGTACATGACTATATTTGAATCTTCCCGTATCATATATTCGTAACGCACTCTTCGGCGAACCATTAATTTTATCGCCCCCCCCCCCCCCCACAACCTTCCTTTATACGCTAGGTACTATTTCATTACAATAAGTGGGTGCCTTGCATAACCGCAGGTTTAGGCGCCTAATAACATACAATTAAGTACATTCATGTATTATTAAGTACATATATGTTGTTCGTATTACTCTGCAGCTGAGCCTTTCATCATTGTCCTAAGCCATTCCACGCAGTGATAATTGTGGTACGTAAGAGCTAGGGCACGTCACCTGTGCATAAATGCCCAAGTGACAAATCTACATTTCTCTATATTCAAACAGCCATGTGTCCGTGTCCTCAGGTGATACTGGGGCGAGGGATATTACTGGGGTGAGGCCTAGGCGCCCTTACTCCTAGGCCTCCTAACTAGGCTCTCTCTCTCTCTCTCTCTCTCTCTCTCTCTCTCTCTCTTCTTTGAATTGTTTTTCTATAGCTTAACCTTCCGTAGGGCAAAGCCCGAACGACGTACCCCCCCGCCTCGTACGCTTTATAATGCCGGACCGGTACATATCTCCCTGTGCTCGCTGATTATACCGGATTTTGTAACATATGCACACCTGAAGACAACAAAATTCCCTGCTAATACCTCTTTCTGGCACATAATATTGTGCCGGAGGACGTGGTCTGGTTCAGTGATATCCTGGGCTGGCATAGCATGTCATATCCCAGGAAGGTTTTGGGGCGGGAAACGTACTCTATATACGGTATAAAGGAGAGAGCTAGGTAAAGAGCTTCAACCCATGAGCTCTACCAGCCATCTAAACATTTCTCATACTCGCTTAACCCAAATTTCCAGTTTTGAGGTTCGTATACGTATTCTAGCCTATTCAATAATACCAGCCTTCCGCTAACGGCCGCAGGAGGTCTAGGCAATGGGCTAACACCTGCTAATCCGGGGCAGGCTCTAGTACATAAGTGCTCTTAAGGTGCTAGAACTCGAATCATGGGGGGGGGGGCTGTTTATTGGTCGATTATTCTATACTTTTTGAGCTGTCGTTGGGGCCTCTGGGCCCTAGACTTGATATACACAAAGTACATAGTGGCAAGTCCACTAAAATTGGAAAAAATCACCTTTCCATTTCTAACCGGAACCCAAGAGCACGATCCCCCCGCATCTCAAATATGCGTTATAGTGGGCATTCACAGACAAACACTTATAACAAATTGAACGACTACCAATAAGACATTCTCAGACGCCACGGTATACGAAGATATTCACGTACTGTCCGACTATCTTACGAAAATCTCGTTATAATAAGGTATTCGCCCATTGCTCGGCCCCCCCCCCACGAAGTTTTGTAAAAAACCGGCGTTCGTGAATAACTACCGTATCATTGGGTTTTAACCTAACAATACCAGCGGAAAATACCTAATCCCCACGTTACTAATGATACGTTTCTCTCTTTATAATTTCTTGATACCCAGTTTCCCTTCGATTGGTATTTTCACCGATATTACGCTTTGAATATCCTAAGGATGAGACAACACCTACTACGCAAGACGCTATTATACAGCGACAGGTAATAAGTGATGGAACGCCCTGAGGTACAAACACCAAATGTTGGTGGCGTTTTACTAAAACAGGCATCACTGTGCTCCATCACCTATTAACTACCGCTGCACAAACTCTCCCACCCTAAGTACTACTAATCTATAAGATGTTTTACGTTATAGGTAAAGTAAGTGCCCGCGGGGATTCTATTCTTTGAAGACTGTCTATTTTAGTCACGATATATCACTCGGTTGAGACCAACCCACCCACCGTTAATTCCGGAGCAAAAGTGGTCCAAGGCTGTTCGATAAGTTTACTAGATAGACTAGTTATATGGGCTAGAACGATATAGGTATTTCCAAACCCAGGGTACGGCAGAATATCGCTTGATACAATCTTTTTACTAATTAGTAATATAGCGAGTACATATGATCCTCCTATTGATAGATAGCTAAGTAGACAGGCAGTCTATATATATATGCACTCAAAGCAGAGGGAGATGAATCTTTCCATGGTTTGACCGATCTACCCGTGGGCGGTCCAACTGGAACATAGGCCTCCCCACAATACCTTTAGACCGGCAAAAACACAATTCGTCGGTGAACAAAGCAAACACTGAACAAGATATTTAATTCTAATAGTAATAAGCAATATATTTTAAGTGCAACCAGCCAATATACGTCTAGTTACTGGAGTATATACAAGAAAGATCCATCACACAGCTCACTCATCAACTTTACCCTGTAAAATTACACTATCGCATCCTCTTTAAAAGTAGTAAGTTCCCCTCCTGTGTCTGCCAGTAGGAGTGCACTCGGCCCTGGGCTCAGTTACAGTAACGGTTTCGATTGCTGATGCAGTGAAGGTCAAGATGACAGTCTTCTCAACGGTTGCAGTCTGAGTCTCGGTGATAGTGGTCGCGGGAGCAGGAGTAGTAGCCGGGGCAGTAGCAGCAGGAGCGGTCACGTAGACGATCTCAGTGGTAACATCGGCGGCATCGGTCGCCTGGACGGGAGAGACGCTGGTTTGAGTGGCATCAATGAGGACACTTGAGGATGTGGGACCACGGCTGCGGGTGATGGTGCGGGTGCTGTTGGAGTACGGGGGGCGGACCGACGGGACGTAGGTAGGGAGGCTGGCGGGGCCGGTACCGGGGAACCCAGTGCCAATGAAGGTTGAGCTGGCCAAAACAGTCGTGGGGATAGCGGCAACGGAGGTGGTATCAACGGCAGGAGTAGCAGCTACCTCGGAAGTAGCAGCGATCTCAGTGGCAGCTACTGATGTAGCAGCGGTAGCTGAGGTGATGGCAGCAGCAGATGTAGAGGCGCTAGCTCCACCTGGGACATACACGGCCGGGCCGGGGATGGTGTAGCTTGTCGGGACGGGGTAGTAAATGTTGATCAGGATACCCGGGTCACTGGCAGTGTATCCGCCCGGGAACTTGATGGTGTCTGATGGAACAGCACTGCCAGAACCAGTAACGATCAAGTTGGCACACATGGGGTAGAACTGAGCGCCGTTGGCGTTCTCCGCAGAGTGAAGGGCCAAAAGCTCATGGCGCATCAAGTACGGGCCAGATGCAATGTCCGACGGGATAGTGACGGACCAGGTGTTGTTATTGGCAATGAGGGTGTCGGACGCCCAGGTTCCGTCACTGTTGAGACCGGCCTCGTCGATCTTGAACCAATCGAGGGTGGTGGGGTCCGCCGTGGTGCAGTCAGTGTCCGGGCACTTTGCAAGATAGGTCATGGTAGGACCCTTGTGGGAATCGGGCCAGACGGTCCAGAAAAATTTGACAGCTGAACCAGCGGCAGTAGTAGCGCTGATGGCACCAGCGGTGGAGCCAGTGTTGCAGGCAATGCCGGCGGTGGAGACATCCTATGGGATGTTAGCATAAGGTTATATATTCGGATTATATAGGTCAATTATTACCTCAACGGGGCCGTTGCTCTCAGTAGTCCAGCCAATGCGATCCACCTTGGGGTTCAAGTAAGGATCAACATAAGGTGAGTAGTTGTCATAAATGGTACCCCCAATCTCAATTTGAGAAACAAGACCGTGACCAAGCGCGAGAGTGGCAGAGCCAAGTGCTGAAAGGACAACAGAGTACTTCATATTTGTCGATTTTTTGTGTTTTTAAAAGAGTGAAACGCTCAGCGAATTGTTAATGAGTGTGGAGTAAAAAGTCGTAATTGGGCGTCAAGCCACAAAAAACAGAAATACACAAGAGCGGGAGAGAACGACAAAGAGTGTGAAGGATCTAGTCCGATGCTGATGGCGAGAAAATAACTTGGACAAAGGGCAGAGGGAGGTTCATTTATAAGTGTGCAAAGGTAGGTACATTGCCTCTTTGGCTTTGATCAGTGGTATCTCTTTCTCCTGACAATCATGAGGAGTAGGGATAGCAACTACTACATGGTACCCTTGGAGTATATACCTTCTGTATAGTACATGTACTTAACGGTGCGGCGCATACATACAATATCACAAGTAGGGGACGCTTCGTGCAAACTGATGGGGAAGGCAGGCAGGAACCCTGCAGCTGGCTAGGGCAAGCTACTCTACACTATTGCCCGCTCTAGGAATCCGTTAATATATTTCCCATTCTCTCCCGCGTCCAAAGAAATTGGTTACCGGGCCTCCTAGCACTTTGGTAATAATGATTAACTTCAACTCATAATATTTAATCCGAATCCTAATTGATGCCCAATGCACGACAGCACCAAACCCAATCCTATCTTTCAATCACGAACTCTCTACAAATATATCCCTCCTTCGCTCATTCGGTAAAAAGCATTAAGAAATACCAAGCTTTTTACCTTCCCCCCCTTGCCAGCCAAGTGAAACCACTACGGTTTCACCGTTTCAAGAAATATTGTACCATTCGGACAGAAAGTGCCGCAACCATACGAAAATTTTCCAGGTTTGTACTTGACCGTGCGTGGGGTAGTTGGTACCGTGCGCGCGGCTTGCCGGATAAATTAGAGTACCTGCAAGTACTCTCTACACACCCCTACTCTTGAGAAAGAAGGGCTGCCTGGTAAAGACTAATGCTCGATCAGTCAAGGGTTATATTACATAACTGGCCAGGGTCTCTAATAGTTCAATAATTCAGTACCTACTGCAGCACTTCCTAACCAATATTAGAGCAACTAACCCACGCAGTACTTCACTAAATTAGAGTATAATAATTCCGAGATACCGGGTTCGCTCCGTTCATCTTCTGGGTCTGCGATGGAAGGTTCCCTGGCTTGACTCGCTCGCGTCACTAAACCGCTGCCATCACCCGAACCGAGATTTAAGGTAAGCCGCGCGAGTTGGCGTTCCAGGTAGAGTTGCTAAGCTCGGGAATCTTATCGCGCGGTTGGTAGCATGCTTTTGTGTATTTATGGGGGGATAGGGGATATATTAAGTGAATCGGGAACTTCCTAGGTGCAGGGTCAGTCAGAGAAAAGTGTGTGTGTGTGTAGGTGAGGAAAATACCCCGACCCCCCGCACATCCCCGGCCGTGTGGGCTAGTTTTGATAAGAAACGGGCGGACGACGTGTTTAAATTGGATGACCTTCTGGAAGTCGATTCTTCTCGCTTTCGGGGAACTGAATGTTCTCGGAGCTGACACAGTCATCACAACCTCCTAGGTATTCAACCTGGTCTCCATACCCACTGGCCTTCATATATCACTTATATGACCACCCCAGACCTCTCATTCATGCAATATCACCGTAATATATTCCCACTATATCCGTGGAAGGCGCTGCGTTGTGGAATGATGGACTTGTACCTGCAGCGATGGCCGGATTAATATGTGATGCCGACATCCGCACGGGAATGGGAGCTGTTGGGGTTTGACTGATGATGAAAAGCGAGTGAGCTACAGTGACCGATGACCATCAGACCAGGTGCGATGAGCGTGGGAGTTATGGCCGGTAGTTTTTCTTTTTCCCCAGTCCTTTGGCGCAGCCCCCTCCCGGTTTTGGAGGATTTTCTTTGCTTTTTAGAAATGCGGGGTTTTTCTTTGCTGTCTGACAGAGTTTTTGCTTCGATGGCGGGGAGATTTTTCTTCGAGGTGGCACCTGTACCGGGCTGTGGGGTCGGTTGGTGGATGGTGGAGCCGGGGAAGGGGGATAGAGAGCGAGGTCTTGATAGACCTGGCTAGGATTGTGTAGCGTTGGTGCAGACTCTGCTAGAATTCCACCCCTCTAGAGACGTAGAGCTCGAGGTCACAAGCCTCTCTACAACGATACGACAGTGCCGACTCCTGAGACCGCGGCACGCACACAACAAGAGACCTTCCCACATTATTTACTACCTTACTTAGTATCAATGACTCGATAAAATATCAGTGACTCGATAAAAATATATGTCCACAATGTACATCCCATATGCGATGACCCCTATCTCCCGACTCGACGATTCGTAGAATAAAAGCCGAGTGATACCACATGCAACCCGCCACTCCACCAACATTCCGCCATGGCATCTCACATCATCCAGTAACCGTCAATCGAAAACCCAACACCCAACGGCACTGCCTTCTACGGCACAACATAGCCCACAATCTGATCTTCCCTCCGTCTTTAATTAACACAGCCTCCCTCGCTAGCATGCACGCAATCGGTTTCTGATAACTCTCATTACAAGCTTTATGATATGCGGACGTCTAGTTTTACCCCGCGCTCGCAGTCTTGGGGCCCGTATGGCTAGGCACAAAGGCGAAGGGGAAAGAAATAAAACGAGAACCCGTAGTATGTATATTGTTACATCAGTATAGTAGTAGCAGTAGTACGCAACTCAACTCCCCCATAAGTCCATTCCACTCCGGCTCACTTAGGTCCAACAACCGACAAGAGAAAAAAAAAAGGGAAGCTTCGAAAGACAAGGGCGAGAGAAAGCCAAAGAATACAAAAAAAAAACACAAGACACCAGTTATCCGACCAGAACCAGAACCAACACGGAACAGAAGAAAGATAGGAGAGAGAGATCATGGAGGCCCGGAGGGTGCGCGCGCCCGGATTTAGAGGGGGGAGGGGGGGCGGCGAGTACAAAAGGAAATGCTACAGGGCTATAGAAACAGGTACTTGGCTCGGGATAAGACAAATAAGCCCAGGTATAAGCAGTACAGATATTACCGATCCCCAACCCCCCCCCCCCCGTTCTCCGGTCCATGCTTAAAAGGATAAATATAAAAACACCTGCGAAATAAAGGCAGAGACATAATTCAGTTTTTTTTTTGTGAAAAGAAAGGTTTGGGTTTGCGTAGTAGTTGTTCGTGAGTAAGAGAAATCGATATGTAGTTCTGTAGACTGCATGTTTAGTACGCAGGCTTTAGGTGGCGACCTGGGTAACTCTCCATGTGGATATCGATCTTTTCTTCCATTTTATTTATTTATTTGTTTGGTTTCCCAACTAGGCGCGGCAGCGTCCCCAGGCTATATCAGACAAGAGTTAGCAATACGTTGGTGAGTAACGAAGGGAAAATGCATACTCGGCAACCCGCATCCCATCCCAACAAAAAGGTAGATCAAGAAGACGACTACAAATACCAGTAGTATCATCAACTTTGTGTTCTTCCACCACATTCTTCGCCTCAGCCCTCTGCTCCTGACCCGGAACTCCATGGCTCCCGTCTGAAGGCCGGCAGTCTTGTCTACCAGCAAGTCTATTCTCTCTCCCCTCTCTAGCACCCTCTCGATGTTCTCCGTCATGATTCCCCTTGCACTGTCAATTTCCCGCTGTGCCTTCTGCACAACATCCTCGTTCTCACCTCCCTGGGCGAACTGGTTCATGGTCGACTTGAGCACCGAATTGAACTCGGCGCAGCCGTATGGGGGTGCATCGCCGATCGTGGAGCCGGTGTATCGCGAGGTGAAGAGACGCTGGATCTCCAGCAAGAAGCCGAAGGGGACTTTGCGGCCAAAGGTTGCCGACGATATCACAAGAAAGGTTAATCCCTGAGGGATAGTAGACGACGAAGCCGTCGAGATGTAGTGTATGTTGTGAGCGCCATGCGTGTAGGTAAGTTTCTGAGCAGAGGCGTGAGTGATCTTCGGGAGGATCAAAGAAGCAAGAGAAGAGGCATTGGTGGATGCAGTTCCAGAAGGGGAGTGCTCAGAGAGGATGGTGGTCCCGTGAGCAACGCAAGAGCTGGGGATATTATTAGCACGTTACGGCCGAGAAGAGGACAAAGGGCCGGGGGAAGAGTGAGAGAGAAAACATACTAGAGAAGGGGGCCGGATGAAGCCGAAGAAGACATGGCAGTTTGCTGAAGTTGTTTGCGTGTTTGAGAGCGATGGTGATAGTGGTGATGTCAAGTGAACGAAGGTTGGGAGCTGTTGAGCTGGAGAACAGGGGCAAGAGCAGGTTGGGGTGATGACGATTTATGCCAAGGCACACACTTACCTAAGCTACAGAGTATGGGATGCTGACTGATCGATTAGATATGAATGCTACTTGAGTAACATCGGGACCGCAGAGAGGTTTCACTCTTGAAGATTGCTATTTACAGATTCAATTGCTATGATTATTGCAATTTGTAGTCTTTCTTTATCATTCAATTGTTGACTTCAACGTTGCCTTCCACCTTCGAACAAAAAGTGATATCACATCCTCTAGGACCACGAGGCCAGTTATATTGCTGGAGGAAAGATCTCACCATAGAAATACCCGAAAGCTTCTCAGAGATCTCTGTGCATGCATATGCCACTCAACGATCCGACAATCGTCCGCTTCGCAAGTGAACTATCAGCCGATGGGCTATAGCTCTACCCCGAGCCCTAACCCTAGGATGGCATGTCTATATCAGACAAGACTGGTGCGCATATATGTCTTCGCTTGTTGCCGGTTTTCACCACTTATTAGCGTGGAGATATTCAACAGGCTAGCTATGATTGGGGCTGTCACACTGCCAAAAGAGAACAAATCTGCTCCAAGCAAGAAAGGATCTGCTGAAGGAGGGGTGACAAGCGTGACAGAATCATGTTTTCGCCCACTTGAGGTAGATTTGCAAGGTCCTGAAAACAGACGAAGACATGCGTGGCGTACGAACGTCCAGATGCCATATCCGAAGGGGGCCCGCTGTCCTCCTGCAGGAAGCTCTAAATTATGACTTAAACTTGACTATGATTTAGCCAAATTACACTAAGTGGAGCTATGCACGACCAACGTGGCCCCCAAGCACTTTCATGTCTCACCTCAAGGGAGTTTGAGATTTCAGCACCTATATGCGTCCTAAAAAATTCTGAGAGAATAGGGCTCAAGCCCGGACCCTACGTAAGCAGTCAATATACCTGCCTCAAATTAACCTTGCCTTTGGAGTTTTAATTTTAGTCTTAATATCAACCCGGACAACATTAAACTCAGTCTCCCTTCGCCACCTGGCGTGAACTGATAATCAGCGTTTTTATTTCCGCCCCGTACCGGACAAACACTAGGTAGCTGACATTACACGCGTTCGAAGCCTCTAGATACGGAGGGTCCGCCCTGAAAGTCTTGCCAGTGAACTATGTCGAAAGGTATGGAGATGTGTGGAAGAGGTTGGCTACGTTGTGCTCCATTGCCAGAAGTTAGCGTTAGGGGATTGGTATGCTTGTGGCAGTGGTCTGAAAAACTGAGTGACACGCTGTATACATCGTAAAATGGTGTGTTGTGGTAGGAGGGCCCGAGGTTGCACTCCGGTGCATCCCCGAGAGATAAGTGAGTAGCGACTGAATATTACAAGCACTAACTTGTGTACGTCTGTGATGATTCTTTCGAATCCTGATTTCATTTTCTCTAATTTCGATATAGTCTCACCTAGAGGCCATAGAGGACAGTGGCATAATAGGGGCGTAGCAGAAGCACGGGACACCCAGATCTCCGCATACAACTCTCTTACCAATGTTCTTTTACAGCACCTTCTAGTAGCTTTGCTAGCCAAATAAGTCCATTCTCGGTATGAATAGTATGACTTGCACTACATGGGAGGAGAAAATACCAACTTTAGAAGCATTTTCCAATCAATCCACAGGAGTTGGAGGGTCTTTCTAACGGCCCTAAGCTCTCGCGTCAAGGGCTTTAAACAGTGCTAACTAACTAACACTTGAACAGTATATTACAGGCACTTTAATCCGGGCCCGACGATCTTAGAAGAAAGGGGGAGATCTCCATAGAGCAGACAAGGTGACCCTGTTCAAATCACTTTAGTGAGATCTCCCATTAGTCGACCGGTTCCGGTGGCCAGGAATTTGGGTTGGAGGCAAATGTCAGTGCCGATTACTATGAGAAACTCAAAATAAAGCGGTGTAAAACAGGATGTTTGTAGTGCGAAGTTGAAGGGGCGGAGTTGATATTTATCAAAACTTATCAATCCTTTATATGTTGCTAATTGATAATTCTGAACTTGAATGTACCACATCCTCCCTTGAGGTGCAGCACCTAAACAGTGCACCGCCATAATGTCTTTACTCCCGTACTAAACTCAGCGCAGCAACCGGCATAAATGCGCATACAAGCCACCTGCATGCAGGATTTATCCACCACAGGCCGTATAGTTAGTTATTCCGATTCGATTCCTTCACCTGACTTTTCCGCATCTAGAGCCTCTTTCATTCTCGATGTACATAACTACACGTTCTTAGCGTCAGTTTTCTGAGGGAAACAGTTGCAAAGCAATGTTTTTCCTACTTTGGTTGGTCTACGCATGTAAAGATTGATTGTTAAAATAGAACCTTTTTGACACCTCAGGAACACGCGGCAATACCGCCGGTAACCCCCAAAAATAACGTGTGCTTCTTTTTGAAACAGTATCCAGAAACCAACTCTACACTTGAATAATCAATGGCTTACCATATTATATACGGTCCACGCGCGTGGTGACGTTTGATCGCCAATGTAAGCATGCTGTAGTGATGTTTGATCGCCATTGTAAGCATTTAGGATAAGTTTAAGCCTACTCTATGTGTTTATCTCGCCTGTCTAGTGCATACATTACCTTATTGTGGCTCTGTAGGTTGTGGCTAATTCTTTAACGCAGGCGCTCCTTCCACGCCCCATGATTGGCGCTTGGCTTGAACTAGGCAACACCGGCGGGTGTTAAAGAGGACCCCAATCATGCAGGTATGTCTACCAGGGACTAGGTAAAATTGGTTCGGTCACCTGCAGGACGCCGAGCCCGGAATTAGATGGATTTTGGGGCGTACGGAGGAATGGGGGAAAGTAGATTACGATTGGTGATCTGTCTAGCCTTTGATACGTAAGGGTGTATGTATATACGTTGACAGGAGGAGCTGGAGAGGTTGCGTGCGTTGACAGTAGTGCAGGATATATGTACATGTAGTTGGAGCGGTTGACTAGGATGGTGGGCGGGTGGGTGGGTGTTCAAGCTCAACGGCGCGTTGGGAAGGGGAAGGGGGGGCGGGAGGATAGCACGAGGTGGGAGGGTGTGGAAGGTGGTGAAGATTTAAGGTGATGAATTAAAGTGACGGCACAGTTGTGGGGGCGATCTTGCAGTGTGCTACCTCAGTTCCTGTGGACTGCATTTACAGGGCAGACGTCGATCGATGGGTCATGGAGATGGATTCTTCCTTCTGTCCGGAAGTAATAGTTTCATGAAGCCCACTAACAACTGCAACTGTGTTTTATTTGCACTTTACAAGCTCTGTGATGCGATTAATTATGTCTCTCAAGCTTTGTATCCATGATTGGTTCACACACCAATCTGGCACCTCGGGCAGCATCTAGATGGTTGCGAGCTCGAGGACACGTGAAGGAAGATATCGACGCTGCTACCGCAAAATCCCAAAATAAGAGCCCGGGTTTAATGCAAAAGAACAGAGCAATAGGCGGTGACAAGACGCAAAGCAACCAATTAGACGGCCTAGATTTGAGCCTTGAACCCGGGCTGTTCTTTCGAGAACAGACGGTATCTGATCATGATGGTTAGAGGGAAGAATTATCTTAGTCCTATCCGGAATTAAGCTGGATTTAAATATCCCACACGTCATTCTGCCACGTTATAGAATATATGGAGGAAAATGTTAGGCCCCCTCCGGCTTGATGATATATAATAAAAAACGGTGGAGGTCCATATATAGCTGCTTGAGGGCAAATGGGAGCATCTCTTTTTTTTAACTGGCCAAATATTACTCCGCGTGCGCGCAAGGTGCTCAGAGTAGACAGCCTGTACAGCAGAAAATTGCAAAAAAAAAAACTGAAGATTCGCAGTCTATACGTATAACCGTACCCTCTCTCCTAAGTACCGTTGGACCATGGTGGGTGGTCACAATTCCTCCGGCCCTATGTACATGATATGAGTATGTATGTAGGTAGTACTAGGGCGTGCGCAGATTCGCACCTTTTTTTCTCGACGACGAACCTCTAGCTAGCAGCTAATGGAAGGCAACAACAGTAGGAAAGGGTCATAATGTCAAGGGCACTGAAAATAATAGTATAAAGGCCGGCCCAGCCAGCAGCCCGCCATTCTCTTTCCGCTAATTATCAGACCAACCCCCCCCCCCCGGCCCACTCGGACATTTTATACCTTTTATATTTTTTATATCCTATATTATATATCGACAGCCGGCACAGCACCCCGCCTGTCGAGAACCTCCGCGAACGGTGCAGCACCACGTAGATCAATAGAAACAAGCACGAAACCACAGTGGCGGACACCGACCTCGTTCACAGTTCATTCAGAATATGGACGAGTTTCTGAGAATACCGCCCGACGAGCTTGTCCACATGAAGCTCGACGAGATAGTAAACCAATTCTTAACCAACCCCTCCCTCCCCCCCACAGCCATGGGCGCGGGAGAACAAAACCCGCACCCACAGGCCCATCCCAGACAAGATATACGCTTGGGCCGTGTCGAGATGTATTTTGATGCCCCGTGGAGTGTGCAGCAGCAGCATGCGCACCAGCAGCAGCAACTGCAACTGCAACTGCAACAGCAACAGCAGCAATATCCAGGCTACTGGCCATGGAGGGGTGGTGGTGGTGGCGTGCAGTACTATGAACACTACCCGGTCCCGACCCCGACGGGGCAGTATCTGCCCGAGAATGGAACGGCGACTTTACCGAAGGACCAGCAAGAATCTCCGGACCCTATTTTGACGCAAGAAGCGTATGACGATCTTTTGCATGGACCAAGGCTAGGCATATCCCAACAGGTTTGTTGCCTTACTCGGGAGAGTTTGCAGTCTAAATACATGCATTCGAGCTATACGCAGCTCCTCAACGATAAGAACGACCCCGCGATCCCGATGCCACCGGGAAATTTCGCCCTTGGAGCAGCGACAGCGGCACTGGTGACACCGGCCTACGAACTGGAAGCCAGTATAGGGGTGCGGGAAAAGGGTGGTGCGGGTGTGGGCAACAACAGTGATAATCCGGCACTGGTGGAGTTTAAGTGCCGTCATCCAGAGTGTAAGCGTACGAAAGGTTTTACGAGAAATCATAACCTACTACAACATCGGAGGATGGTGCATAAGGAGGAGATCCCGATCGTGAAGTACAGATGGGGGGTACCGCCAGAGGGGGATTCGGGGAGGAAGACACAGCGGAGGAGGAGGAGGGGGGCGGCGATGGAGAACCAGTAGGATAAGGTGGGGTAGGTATTGTTAACAGAGTAGCTAGCTGTATGGGAGGGTAGGTAGTACGATCGAGTGGGATTAGACTGGTTTTGTGCGTCGCCACGTGTGTTCGAGAATGTATTTTGCTTTTGTTCTTATTTTTGCTTTTTTTACGGTGGGCCGTGCGCTACAAATTTGAATCATTGGTGTCTAGTGGAGTGGCCGTAGCCGGCGAAGGAGTCCGTATAATATTTCTTTTTTTCCAACTTTACAAAAGAGATATGTATGGGCCTATATTCTTAGAACCATGTCTGTTTCCAGCAACATAATTCCATCAGTACTAGATAGACGGTTTCGCCTCACGATGCCTTGCTTCCTGCGGTGTATAGTCACCGTATAGCACCAAGAATGTCCCCTAGATCCAGAAATTGGATTGGTGTGCAGCAAATATGCAAGATTCCGACGCCCCAATGGTCAGATTTTAACATGACCACAAAGATAAGGCTAACATTTTTTTTTTAACTTTAAACAAGCGCTGCCAATGAGACCCAATTACAATCTAGTGACGTCAAAGTCAGCTAGCATGGTCGGTCTCCTTTCAGTGTGTTTATGAGACAATAGAGTCCTAGATTCGCAGCTGAGTTATGGGTGCTAATATATCAGGATATGGCGTTTTTTTTTTTGAGAGAGAGAGTTAGAAAGTGCAAAATCTAACGTAAGCAAAGCGTTAACGAACTCACGGCTTGAGGCCGGTTGGGCTGTAAGATAGCTGCTAGGAGGGGAGGGGGAGCAGCAGTAGTGGTAGTACTTGGTTACTTGGTGTTGTTGTATGTAATACAGAGTGCAAACTGTGCCGGCTTATCCGAAGAGCTGACTCAAGACCCGAGTGATAGTCTATGATGAACTATTTTAGTTGTATAGGTGTGGGAAGGCTAAGAAGTACATGTACATACGGGTATGAAACTAGATATGTATGTATTGTCCTCTTTGTTTGCTTCGATTACTGTGGTAATCAGTCCTGTTATCACGCCGCAACACCCAATTCAATACCTGAGGGCACATGAGGTATTTAGTACTTACATGTCGTGCTAGTGAGAGGCTGATCCTTGGCGGGTTGATGTGACCGCTGCCAAGATACATGTACTACCCCTACACCCGTAGTACTTCTGCTACTGGTGGTGGCCCAGGGTACCAGGAACGCACAAGTTGACAAGGACAACTACCAACCAGAAGACGGTTTATCTCACCAACCTCAGGTATAGTCCACGAAGTATTCATGTGCCACTCCTCAGCACATGAGAAATCGGCCCATAAAAAATCCGATCACAGGATGTCACTCGCCTTTTTGTAAACAAATAAAACGTTGATCCTTGTAGTAGCCAGGATTCTGTAGCGTAGTGGAAGCGCGTCTGCTTTACAGAAGACCGCAGAAGGCTGCAGGTTAGAACCCTGCCAGAATCATAGACTATCATCCGACGCCTGGATTTTATGATCAGGGCGGACGAGTTATTTTTATATGGTGAGCGAGAGTGGATTTGATATCTGATTGACGAGGACGCGCTGAAGAAGGGGAAGTACGCCATATGGCGGGCAGGGACAGGGTATGGGAACATCCTAGCTAGCTAGTCTGATCAGCGAATTAATTCAGGTGCCAGCCTAAGGTCAGGACTATTGAGGTATGTACTTTATACGTATGATATAGGACACGATATCACAAATCTCCGACACCGTGTTACCACCACCCCCACCATTTTTATTAGACCTAGATCAGGGTTTTATGACCTTGACCTCCACCCTGTTACCAGCGCCCAAATTCTTGAACCTCTAAGAAAATCAACATCGATCGCCTTGTCTCATCGGTCGATCCTAATGGTGATCATGATCGACCCAAAAGGCAAGGATACTGACCACTAAAATACACTTCTGAAAACTGCGTCTAGACTACTCGCAACTATAGCGTTTCTGAACACAACCGCTATTACATGCCATATAAAAATGTAGTCTTGGCAGTTTTTTATGTGTATGCAATATTAGTCGTGTTCAAAAACGCTATGAGGTTGCGAGTACAGTTGGCCTTTTTATGAACTCGAATAATCTTGTGGGACTGACTACATGTACGTACCTACTTCACCCCCCCCCCCCCACCAGGACCGGCAAGCGGTAATGATCAATCAATAGACAGTTTCGGTATCGCGTTGCTTTGCAACTTTTCGCCCAACTTTTGGAAGCGCTAAACGGAAAATGGAAATTGTTGACCAGAATCTTGCAGCGTTGGCACAGCCACTGCCAAAAGTTGGGTGAAGGTTGGAGGTGCCGAGGGTCTCTGGTTCACTGATCATGGGGACTACGTGCAGGAAGATATATGTACTATATATGCGGTAGAATCTTAATATTAATATTTAGACCAACTGGTTTTCAACATGATTAGTCGTTTCCTGTCAGACCGGGTTGTAATGCTTTCTTTCCGTCGTGCATGATATCCGGGTACTATAATTGGACATGACGTATGTCTTATATAAGATCCTTCAAATTATAATTACACGTATACCTACTATGTGGAGCCACATAAAAAAACACCTTCCTCCCCCAAACTGAAAACCAAAGAAGAAGTATATAAATACTAAACTAGCATTTATTCCTTCACGGCCTATCACTCGGTTCACTCCCCCGAATCCTTATTCTCCGTCGCCCACAGCTCCATCTCCACTCCCAGCCTCGTCACTGGCACCAAAGTCTTTTCCAGGATCTCCCTATCCTCCAACATCTGCGCTACGCTCCACCTACTACACATCTCCCACACTGGGCTATACTTATCCCACTGGGGATTGTACGGCCGTGTCTTCTTCTGATTATCGACCGTAATCAGCACCGACTCGCTCCCGTTCTCGACAAGGTCCACCTCTGGCCTCTCCTTCTTGTCCACAGAGCTCCACACTCGTTTCTCTGCACTCTTAATCGCCAGCTCTGGGAATGCCAAAAAGAAGTTGCGATCGTCAGTGAATCGACCACCTCTTAAGCTCCCGTTGTAGGATACCCCATACCGCCGTGTCGAGTCGATCCACATGTCCACGCCCAGCCCCCCTGCTCTGGAAACGGAATCCCATACACCACTACTCGACAGCCCCTGCACCGCGCGGACGCTGAATAGATCGAGATCACGGCTCTCCACCACCGTCGGTGTTAGTTGTAGCCCTAGTATATTGTCTGTAGATGATACAGTGATATTGCTGGCGCCCCGCCTGACCTCGACACTGACAGTGACGCTCGAGGCATACCCTTTCTCTGCACAGCTCGGCCATATAATTGCGGCATCGTGCATCGCCGGGGACCCAAGGCTCCACAAGGGCGAGCAGACGCAGGCAACGGCGATAAGTACGGTAAGAAAGATGGCGGTGTTGCTGGTGGTGATGGGGGTGGAACGATGGCACGCGAAGAGGCAGAGGAGGAATGCGTTGGAGAAACAGGTTAAGCCAGAGATTAATCTTGTGGAGATCTCGAATTCAACGCTGAGAAGAATGGTTTTGTATAGGTTTGAGGGTTCGGTGAGGGTGATAATGACGTCGATGATGATAAAAATGAGGAGGGGAGTGTTAAAAAGGAGAAAGACTAAAAAGGTTCCGCGGGAGCTGTCAAAAAGACTAGTGTGAGGAGGGTAATGATAGTCACCTAGGTCGGGGATGGAGTGGCTGCGGGCAACGGAGGGGAGAGGGGAGGAGGCATGTGTGCGCGGGAGGGGAGGGCGGGGTTGGTTGGCGGCGGATGGGGGGTACTGGATGTTGTTGGTGCAGGGGTCGGCGTATGCCGGTGGGGGGTAGTCGGTCAGTTCTATGTTCTTTGGGGCGGCCATTCTGCTGTTAGAGATACTTGGAAGAAGAGGAGACTTGGGTGAGGGGATGCGCTTATTTATACGAATTATTACGGTGGCATATGCTAATAACATAATGCTCATTAGCGCGTCATGTAAATATGCTCTTGGGTTTAAGCTCTGGGAAGTCTTCTTCGAGGAGGTTGTGGCTAGTGGGTGAGGTAGTTGGCGTAACGGGATAGCGCCAGTTATCGTTATCATTGGCTGATTAGGATGCGGGAATAGATCTCCCGGGGGCTACATACGGAGTCTTATTGTCGAGGAGAGTAGTTCCTTTACGAAAATGTATTGGTATGCACGCTAAGAATTTAAGCGTCGATGAGGGCCTTGGAGTTGATGTCTAGGTGGCTCGCTAAGGCCAGAAGCGGGGGAAACGAAACTATCTTGAGGTTAATTTCGTTCGGTTCCAATCTATTCGCGGGGACATGACGAGAAATAATTGTCTATTTGAAGCCTTCATAAATATCACTCAAAACCGATGATGTTTGGGTCTGTTTTGCCCCACTGTTGGACCTTCTTTCTCTATATGTCAAGTAGGTACTATGATTAACTTTACAGCTGTCTCACTACAACAACAATTTCCTGTGAAGTATCACTTCAAATTCAAAAATGGTTTTCATGGACTTTAATTGAGTGTTGTGTGTTCACCACCCACGCAAACCTAAACCCCCCCCCCCCCTCGGAGGCGGAAACCAAATTATGGCCCCCACCCGACCTCGGAGGGTAACCTAGCTAGAGATGGTTACCGAACAGCTCAAGATTGAGGTCAATGATTATTGCAACCGAACAGGCATTCTACAAGACGTCATCTAAAATTGCGCAAGAAAAAACCATTCAATTAATTGGCCAATAAAGTTATTGGTCTCCTATGAATTACAGCAAGTAAATAGTTCCGGACGGGGCACCAAACGAACCTGCCCTGGAGAAATGAGCACTGGCGCAGGATCCGATTGGGGCCTTAGACTTCCATACTTACCGAGTAAGTCACTTTAATTTGCTATAGCTAAGAGAAATAAAAATCTTCCCTATCGTACAACAAGGACCACCCCTCCCTCAATTATGCATGCAGCTAGCGTTACCGAGTGATGTTCCATGACGGTCTAGCAGCATGCCCTAACTCCAAGAGCAAAAGTATTAATAGAATGAGAGTCAAGACTCATTGCTATGGGCAGAATTTCCCAAGCAAGAACGTGGCTGATCGGAGCCAGAGGCTATGTCGAGCAAAAGAAAAAGAAAAAGTAGGTCCCAGACCACGCAGGTCACGGAGTACGAAATGTCCCAAGTGGCAAAAAAAAACAAAAAAACCGCAGAGTAGTCGATCGCCCCACACTGCCCCCCGAGGTTGAAATAAGGTGTGGCAAGCGCTCGGATGTGGTCCATAAAGAGCCTACTTACATAACAAGGGTCAATGATTGGTCTCGGGTCTTGGCAACGATCTTAGCCGAACCTGGGTAGGTTTTTTAGCCAGTGTGGCAAAGGCTCTTAACCAGCCAATCATATGCTTCCCCCGATCCCTAGCGTTTAGGAGCCTGAACCGACCCCCCCCCCCCACTGTGCTAGATTCATTTCGAGATATAAATTTCTACGGGAAGTCATCCGTTATTCACTCTGCTGTTGCTATTGGATATGGTCTTCTATCGATCGGCTAGTACGAAGGGGGAAATGGCTCACTGAACCGCTCCAAGGCGGAGTATGGGGGATATCCCGCGGAGAATCATTCGGGGCTCGAACCGCACACGCAAACGAAGCTGTTACCGAACACTACTCGATGGTCCAATGATAGTGCCCGGAGCACCGAACCTCTAGAGAGAATCAAGGTTTGATATCAGGCTCAGGTGTGTACATATGTACATGTAAGTGGTTAAGCTTAATCCGTGCATAGCAATAGCACATACGTGTACTACGTAGTACTACGTACCCGTGGCGAAAGAAAAGGTTTTCTTCGGCCGGGTGAGCTTCCATGATCGAGAGGGATTATTAACAAGGCTGGAAATATCCATCAGGTGTTTTCAAGGTCTTCTGGGTGCTTGCCACAGGGTCTCGGCGCTCCGGAAGATCTTCTGGGTGGTCGTAGAGCTCTCTGGCGAGTAATACACAGTCGGTGTGGCCGTGGCCCTGAAACGCCGCCAAAGCACCGTTCGGATTGGGAGATGATAATCTTCAGCCTTGTTCTGCTCGGGCTCCGGGGGTCCTATTAGGCCCTATTAGGCCCTCCTGGAGGGTCTAGGGGTGGGGGCTAATTGCTGATACAATTCTATAACAACTTGTAGTAGCCCTTGTCTCGAATGAATGAATGACTGAGGGCTAAGAGAAGTTACACCTCGACTGAATTCCTCGGTGGTGCCTAAAACAACAGTTGTTCTGCCCGGATAATTCAGGGATCCGAGTTATCCCCGAGACCCATCGAATTACTGACTTATGTGTTGTTGTGGCCAATCTTGCAACTGAGTTCTGCTTTTCGGAATCGACGTGTAGTAATTATAATTAGCACTCAATTCGCCACGGGAATAATCACCGACCCGTAATGTTCCCCATAGAACATACTGTGCACACTAACACGCCATTTTTAAAGATTCATATTCCGAGACAATAATAAACCACCGCCTAGGCCGCGATATTTTGCTCCGTGGCAAAGCCGAGTCCCTGATTGAGCTAATCGGAGTAATTTCGTATCCGATTTGCTGCTCCCCACTCCCTCCCACCCCTCCTCTCCCGCGCTTTGCATAAACGGTCTGAGTTGTGCATACGTGACCTAACTAGTCGCAGCGTTTCTGTCCAACTCTGGTACCGGGAAACATCTGGGTCCATCTCACCTTTTCCGCCCTACGGTGACGTACATGCAGCGTGCGCACCGGTAATCTGCAGGCGTGTGTACGTAGCAGATCGCCTGTGCATTTGGCATGGCATGGCGCAGAGTCAACAGTTGATAGGGCAGTCCATGTACCTGCGGTGAAATTAAGTATTTTCTTTCGCGATAGCATGGTTGCCAGCGCGGTTGGGACAATACTTAATTTCACCCCAAGTACATACCTACTATAGTACCTACATATATGTGGCCACCATTATGCATCTAATCTTGCCAAGGCCTCTAGCTCTGCCCAATATATTGTCAATGACTCGAAGGCTGATTCTTCTGAAAGTGATATACTCTAGGTACCTGTCAGACAGACAGTGCATGCTGCCGGCTTTATTGGTACATGTATGTATTTACGGCCGGCGGGGGAGCTAGTGAGAAGGTTTAATTTAGCCCATGAGAATGGAAACCGGGGGAGGCAATGCGATGCGATGCGATGCGATGATCTGGGAGGTGGGTATTATATTGGGCTGGCTTTCGGGCCGGAAGAAAGCCATACATGTGTGTACATGATAGCTTCCAGAAGCCGGGTTGTACTTGCATATTAACATACATGTAGAGTACTTACTTTCGTTTGTCAGTCTCGGTCTGTCACTGTCGGCATCACCGTCAGAATCACATTGTGAATAGTCCATCATCATGATCTATGGAACGAATGCTCAATCTGTACTGAGTTGTTAGGTGCTGAAATTTAAAAAGCACAGCAAGTGCATCACTTCTTTTTTTAGCCTCCTCGGCCGAGATCGGGCCCGGACCCCACAAACCAACCACGTTTTCTTCTTCTTTCCTTCCTTCCTTCCTTCTTTCCTTCCCTTCTTTTGTCTCTGATATGTGTGTGGTGGTTCCCAGTTTTATAAGCCAGACTTTCGACCGGGGCAACGGCGGTGCAGTTTGACTTTCTCAAAAGCTGATAACTCCCCCTCGTTCGCTCGCTTCTGACGGGCATAGCGCCGGAGGACAGTTATAGTATGAAATAACGTGGAATTAGTGTTCAATATTTGTATTTGGTTAAGCCAGCATTGTAGTGGGAATACTGTACTAAATAGAGTATTTTTTAGCGAATCCACACACACCCCTCCCCCCCACCCATTTTTTTTTGCACTGATGTGCGTGTAAAGTCCTCGCTTCTGCTACCCACAGGGTAGGTACATTGCATGTATTGGCGGATCTCCGCAGGCTTAAGCCACCAGCTTGGGGGCTAAGGAGAATTGCTGGTGCTTGCTTGCTTGGTTAGACGAGCGAGATTTGTTACTGAGTTTGCGTGGGAGCAGGGGGTTGGAGGTGCTTGGCCGCGCGCTTAATATTGTAGACGGATACTAGATAGAAGTGTTTCTGGGGCTGCGATACGCAGGGTTTATTTGGGGAGGGAGGGAAGAAGGAGGAGAAAAATGTCATAGCTTCTTTGTAAGTACATATGTACGGGGGGGGCAGATCAGGAGTTGCATGCAGCTACGTCTATTAGATACATGTCACGATCACAAGGGATCCAGTAACATAAACAATGATCCCGATTGTTTGGGAATCTACCAATACTTCCTAAGTTAAGAGAACGTATCAGACAGCTCCCACTGACTTAAATTTGTAGAAATAGCAAGAAAGGAATAGAAAGAAAAAAACTCTTCCTTATTTCGTGACTATATACATGTAGTTGCTTAGTTTGTACTATAGCTAGCGGATTTTATGAAAATGAGAATCGTGCAATCGTGCACTTGATTGAATTAGTATCGAGCCTCGTTTCGTTGGACACATGTCATGTCTACAGGTACGTATGTATCGATCTCCTCCTCAAACAACGCATACCCTGGGGACTCGAGCCCTTGTGGAAATTAGCTATGTCTCGTGAACAGAAGATTTGACGAGGCATTTAATTCTCTAGACATGTCAACATCGTTAATTTTCTAACGACCGAAGAGTAAGGAGGTGATGATGGTGATGAAGAAGAAGATGAAGCGGGCGAACACGTCATTTGCATCCATGTTTCCTTGGTTCTTGGCACCGCTTGCCAAGAGAAGGAGGATCTGAAGTACTTCGCCCACCTCAATTAGTAGCCAACTACTCGCGCGTTAATTAAGTCGTGAGAAATTTTGTGAGCCCGTTGCTACCAAGAATTCTCAGGACTTAATTAACACGCGAGTACTTACATGTAGTAAATAATACAATTAAAGCGCCACCAACCAGAGCTGTTGAACTGTCGTAGTACATACATGTAGTAGTTTCCGCAGCAACGGAACGCAAGAAGAGCACAAAAGTCACTAACTTGGTCTTAGTTCGATTCGATTTGACCTGCCTGCACACCCAGAGATCCATTGATCACAGGTCAATTTTTATGATTTTATTTTTTCTCCCCACGAGGCCTGGGGGCTTAGTAACCTTTCTGCCACTGGTCATGTACCCAGCTGGTCCACCCTCCATCTTCCACCACCACCACCGATCCATAATTACCTACTTTCTCCTGTGGGTGATTCTTCGCACATTGAACTGAAAGGGAGAGGAAGGGTTAATATGAACAAGGCGAGGCAGATGTGATTTCGCTAGCCGATAATGAGACTAAGCATTGTATATATGATGCTGCTGCGTCGCCTCTCTCCGGCTGGCTATTTCGAAGGTCCCCTTCCCCTAAGATAACAGCTGCCCTCCCCCACCCTCCCAAAGGATAACGCACATTACTACACTCCTCACGATATAGTCTCGAGCCAGGCTATCAAAGCCCCGATATTCATAAATCACCTTCAATCTCCAAGACAGCCTGAGGTATTACCCGCCTCAGGTGTGATCACAGAGGCTGTCGCATTGTCGAACCCATGGAGTGCCAGCCCAAGCTGGCCATTTTACGCATCTGGCGTAAATGTGGACGACAAATCCTTAGAGATGATGGAAGACTTGCATCCGCCAGAACAGGGGATTTCGCATATCAGTCCGGACGTAGAAGATAACGTCTTAATAGAACCTCCTTTCTTCTTTCCCGGATATCTAGCGCAGAATACTGAAGCTGCCAATGATCAAGTGCCTTATCCGCGAATGTGGGAATTCTTCCCTCCTTCAGGGTTTCCCCATCCGCCCATATATCCTACGTCGACTGCTCCTGTTGGTGTTTCCCCCCCAGACAATCCCGGTGTAGGACGATATCTAGAGCCCACCACTCCCCTCAGATATACAGGATTTTCTTACAGTAACAATGAACCTGGGCCTTCTACTCTTCAGTACATTACACAGATTGGACAACCAGATAATAGTTGTTATACGGGTCCTTTCAATGAGTCTAACAACCCCATCCCTACGCCCAGGGCAAACTCTGTGCCCAAAGCCGACCCCATTCCTCAAGCCCGCCCCGCGCCTGGAGTAGAAGCCCCTTTACTCGGAGCAGCCACTGTACCTACGGCTGCCATTAAGAGGAAGAAAAGACAGGAAGAAGGGAAGAAAGATACCTCCGCCGCTAGCGCTAGTCTAGCACCAGAAGTCCCCGGTGGCTTCGTATGTCCTTTCCGTGATTGCAAACATACAAAGCCCTTCTCGAGGAAGCACAACCTTATCCAGCATAGGAGGGGGGTTCACAAAGAGATCATACCTAAAACCAAGTTCCGATTCGGAAACTCAAAACCTGAAGATAACCAGTGGACCCAGCGAAACGGCAGGAGGAGCGTAGTGGCGGCGGAGTTAGCGGAGACAAGAGAGTAATGATAATGCGATGGGTAGATTTGGTTGTGGAAAAGTGGTGCTTGAGTCTTCTAAATCCCTCTCCAGAACGAGAGCTTTGAAGAGTGGATATAGATCTATGTGAAGTCCTTGATTTCTTTTCCATATCACACTCACCCACCGCCACCAACATTCTGGGCCTTTTGGACACCTTGCGGTTAATGGTTGATAAGAGGCAGGGGTATGTATAGCTAGCGGTGGGCGCAGTTCCTGGGTTTTTCTTTTACTTCCCTTTTTATAGCGATGGATCGGCGCAGGCTTTTGTCCTTTTTCTTTTTTCCTGTCACCCTTTGCTATGGTTCGTCTAGTACCGTTCTTTTTTTTTCTTTTTTTTTGTTCTGGTTCGGCCTAGTTGATTTCTTTTTTTAAAAGGGTTGCATATAAAATGGGAGAAGAAATGATTCTTGAACTTTAATTTTATTTTATTTTGTTTTTTGTGGGTTTGTTGTAAGAGTATTGAGGTGATGTTTCTTACGAGAAGAGTTTTTCATTTTATTTACTCGTTATATATTGTATGTTTTACGCCAGATGTTCTAACGAATTTCCCATGTCAAGGAAGGAACGGGGCTATGTCGTTTCACTGCTATGCATAGCTGATCACTCGGCTGTGTCAACGACTGTGCGTGCAATTTTCATTCAGCTCAAGGCAGCCTCATAACGAGGCGGCAGACAGAGGTGGCTGTGTAGTTGTTCTTTCTTCCAGGCGGCTAATATATATGTATGCATAACGCAACTTGTATGGGATCCAGGAGCAGGCTGCATATCGTACTGTAGTCGCTGCCAAGACTGCGGCTCTTGGAGTCTTGTCTACCTTAAGAGATGTATTTTCAGCCATCGCTGCTGCCTGGAGAATACGTTCAGATAACAGCGCCCCAACCAATAAGCGAGTGGTGGGAGGTGATTTGTGCTTGTGTTCTACCGGATTTGCCATGGCATGGCAGCCTTGCATGCAAGTCCGGGTTTCTGAGTGGTGCCCGCGTATAGTGCATCTACTCGTTTCCCGTCAGAGTCATAATAAGTAGAATGCCAGTTGTTTTCTCTATTACTCACCACTAGTGGTGGGGATAAGCTTTAAAGCCTAGTACTCCACCACGCAAAAGGCAGAGTGCTGTTTTGGTTCCTCTTCGACTCCCTGCTTTCTTTGCAAGTTTCTCCGTTGAGTGATCCTTAATGTCTACGACAACTACCACAGTCACAGGCGGCAACGGAGGGGGAGAAGAAAGTATCTTCTCCCCACCTCTCACACTCGTAACGCCCACAGTACCGGCCAAAGAGTCCATACCTGCACTTGAGATCTGCTCAACAGGCGACATAATAATCTCGCTCATCCCAGAACCGCCCACTCCACCCGCAAAATCAAAATCTAAAGATCCCGCGCCCACCGCTGCCGCGGACGCCATTCCGGAAAAACCAAAGCCACTGCGTTTCCGTGTTTCCTCATCGGTGCTATGCGCGGCTTCACCGGTATTCAACGCTATGCTCGGCCCGAAGGGCAAATTTGCGGAGGCTGCTGCACTAAGGCAGACTCGGGTTGCGTCGTCGCCGGAAGAAGTGCAGAATGCGTACCATGTTCAGCCACTATATGACGATAACGGTACGGCATTGGCGGTTATCCTGTATGCGCTGCACTTGCAGACACACAAAGTTCCGCGCACCGTATCATTCGCACAGCTAAAGCAACTAGCGATTGTGTGTGATAAGTATGACTGTGTGGGTGCTGTACGGTTATGGGCAGAGACGTGGATGGAGCCATGGAGGAGTTATGTGTCGACGCAAGGGTACGAAGATTGGTTGTTTATTGCGTGGGTGTTTAGTAGTAGAAAGTTCTTTGGGAGAGTTAGTAAGAGTTTGGTGCCAAGGATCGTAGTGAGCGAGGATGAAGCAGGGGGGAGGGTGGTGTGTTGGGCGAAATATAGGGGAAGGGGGAGTGAGAGATTGGAAAAGTTTGATAATTATGTGCCAGAGGTTATATTGAGTAGGTTCTTCTCTTTCTTTGCCTCATTCAGGTGCGGTGGTGGTGAAAATGGCTAATGGTTTTAGATGCACTTCTGAAGCAGCGGAACACAATCGTGAAGGAGATCGTAACGCTGTGCTCATCAACCTTCACGAAGTACGCATCCGGTGCCATCCCTCTGTGCAAACACGTACCCAGTGACATACGGTGCGACACATATCTTCTCGGCGCACTATACAGGGCGTTTGCTGGCATTGGGATGCTGGGATTCGACGTGAAGTCGGTGGATAGCTACTCGATCCAAGAGTTAGTGGAAGCCATAAGGGCTATCCGAATCAAGAATTTGGATTATGACGGGTGGGGTGAAGTGGAAGTAAAGGAGGAACAGGTAGAGACGCAGCAGGAGGTGCAGGCAGATGTGGGCGCGGATGCTAATGCGGATGATAATGCGGATGATAATGCGGATGCTAATGCGGACGCTAATGCGGATGCAAATGCAAATGCAAATGCCGATGCTAATGCTGTTGTAGCTCAAGACGTAGTGGCGCCAGATGCAAATGTGGATGCTAATGCTGTTGTAGCGCCAGACGTAGTGGCGCCAGATGCAAATGCGGATGCAAATGCGGATGTTAATGCTGTTGTAGCTGCAGACGTGGTGGCGCCAGATGCAAACGCCGAACCAAACGCTGATGCAAATGCTGCTGATGGAGTTGTCATTGCAGATGCAGTGGTGAACCAAAATGCAGAAGAACCAATTGCTGATGCAAATACCGTTGTTGCAGATGGCAATGATAACAACGCTGATGCCGCTGTAACTACAACTGACCCTGTCGCGGACGCGAATGGGGGACTAAACGCTGATGCAAATGCGATTGAAAATGCAAATGCAAATGCAGACGAAAACACAGACGCAGACGCAAACGCAAACGCAAACGCAAATGCAAACGCGGAAGCAGCGGTAGATCCAGTTATTGACGCCAATGTCAATGCCAATGCCAATGCCGAGCCAATCGCTGAAGCAGTCGTGGACATTAATCCCACCACCGAGATTGCTAATGCTGAAGCGAATGCGAATGCGAATGCCGATCCAGTTGGAAGTGCTGATGCAGCTGTTGAGCCAATTGCGAATGCCGAGGCAAACACTGAGCCAAATCCCAACGCCAACGACAATGCAGAGGCAAATGCGGATGAGCCAAATCCTAACGCCGGCGACAATGCAGAGGCAAATGCGGATGCGAATGCGAATAACGCCGTGGATGCAAATGCTAATGCCGACGCCAACCCTGATGCGAATGCCAATGCGACTACGGGTGCCAACGCTGAACAAAACCCCGACGTCCCCACTGATGCCAATGCCGACCCAGACACCTTAGCCAACGACATTGCTATCGCTGCCGCCGCCACGGGCGAAGTCGAGGCCCCTCCTCCTGCCCCCGAGCCAGAAGCTGAAGCCCAAAACGAGACTCCGCCCCCACCCCCAAAGCCCAAAAAGAAGATGGCACACATCCGCCACGAACATAGCACTACCTGTAACCCAATGAAAGCTCTGCTCGGGCTTGTAGAGGAAGAAGCCGAGAAGACCGAGGAGCTCAACCTGACCCAGTTCCGAGGCTGGAAGCGGAAGAAGCTCGAGAAGGACGGCGGAAACTGGGCCAAGCTGACAGAGGAGTTGGAGGTGGCTATGGTCGGTTTGTAGGCATGGATATTTCCTAAGTCCTTTTTTTTTGTTTGGGTTAGGGTTTAGGGGGCGGTGTATGTACAGTTTTTTCTTTCCTTGTGTTTTTTTTTTCTCCTCTTTTCCGTTCAATTTCTCCTGGCATAGCGGTTCGTTCACATGTTACGCCCATCTTCCCTTTTCTGTATGCAATCACAAGACACATACTAGAATCAATCATTGGATCTTGTCTGTCTACTAAGAACACCGCCCAGGCCTTGCCAGAATTTCCACAGACACGTTGATTGTGGCTGTGAAGTATAATAACCGATTTTTACCGATATATATAGTCTGGGGCTTGGTTCCGATCCCCGGGTCTTTGTGAATAGCAGGAAGCGGTCGGAGGCCTGGGTCAAGGTGTCCCACGGGTCACCGGGCCTTAAGGTCGCATTTTGTGAGTTTTTCGTTCTGGTGGCTGTGCTATCTAGTATACTTCACTTGAGGTCTCGCAAGAGTCATGCCCAGCAAAGTGCAATTATCAAAATTTACGTCATGCTGCCGTTTTAGTACTAAGTTGCTACTAGCCTTTTCAATTGCCAGGTATGAATGCTGTTTGATACTCCAATAGACATAGGATGAAAGACTGATAGGTTGATGTTAGTGTAACTGCATGTAATAACTCTATGATAGGAGAAAGGAACTCGAAAGTAATGGTTACATGACACGTATATCTAAGCGGCACTTTATCCTTCACTTATTTGACACTCTGTTTCATTGGTTCTTTACCCTAAGGCTGGTGGAGTAGCCCGCATTTTACCCTAGTATCCGTGAGGTATATATACCATTCGTAGTTTTGTAATTAATCCTTAGTCGGGAGTCATGGAGTGTCACTCGTATGGCTTGGCATTATCAGTAACTGACGGCCTAGTGGTTACTTGTTCCACTTCACCCAAACTACACGAGTTCAACTCCTTCGTTCATAGCTTGGGTCTGAGATGTATCAGATAACTCACTAAGCATCTTTCTCCGACCTTCCTATTTTTTGCTGTTTTTTAGGACCGCAGGTTTGAATTTTTAAGGGTAGCCACTTAGCCAACGGATAGCGCCGGACACAAAATTTACAATAGTTACGCGGTACTAAACGTAAAAAGCGCTGAGAAGGCGTTCGAAAATTTTGCGTGCACACGCGGTGCTTGGTTTTTATTTAGGACTTTTTCAGCCAAGCTGCGAATGCGAGTGATGATTGGTGATCCTCCGATGGTCGCCGATTTATTAATTGGAAGGATCTTCAGTTTAGAGCTCGAAGTCATTCAATGACAATTGGATATTCTGTGATTCTCTCTAATTATATGAGCCCTGCTCTTGGGATCGAGAGGTATATAAGATCGTGTGCATACCTCCGTTTCGGTGAGGGGTCGGTTGTTGAAGGGATGCTTTTTGATGCTTGCGTGTTCCTCATTCAGCTTTGCTTGATAGTAAGCATCCAAGACAAAGTATCATTGATGCCACATCCATAGTTGTTGTTGCAACATCAATATAGACTTCCTTCACCATTACCTCCTCTCGGGTGTGGAAAACCCCCACAACAGGGACTTCGTGTACAGCTGATATCCTCTATTTTTGAGTGACCGACATTGGCGCACCTGTAATCTATGATCAACACTGTATAACCAGTGTGAACTTTTCGCCCCCCTCCCCCTCTTCCGATGTATTGCCTAAATATACTTCACGTATATATCCTGGGTATCCTACCTTGGTGCTGCTTCTGGGTATCTCTACTTGCGTCTTCGCATAAGCAAAAAAAAAAAATTCGCGTGCATTTTTATAGATCACTCATGATTTTTTGTCGTTGGCATGCGCTAGAGTTAATAGACTTTATTCTATGAAGCGAAGTTCATAATAGCTGTATCCTCTGAGGACGACTGATGATCTCCTCGACTACCATTCATGGTATGAAGTAGCCAATTCTCTCGGTTTAGTTTTCTGGGCACGAGAGGCGGAACCCGCAGTTAGTCGCAAACAAATTCCATACAGGCCACGGCAAATGGTCCGCATGGGACATGGCCTTTATAGGGGAAATGATGTCAGAAACTGTCCCTACTAACATTAGCATTCTCAGCTGCATTTGTGGTTTGGCAATACCGAATTCCATCCCCTAGAACTGAATCATACGAGTGAGATTATTTGCGCGGTCGATGCGTTTTTATTTCTAGCACGAGTCAGAGGTATTTCCTTACGATCTCCGGCCGGACTCTACAGAATGTTGTTAATCTGCTATCATTTGGCAAGATTATTTAGGTCGTAGCCTCCTCTTTGAGCTAAAGATAATTTTCTCTCGATTTTCTTCTATGTATAGATCCCGAGCGGGAGATGTGATGGGTTTTTAAGTACCACTAAGACCAGCCCCGTTTATATAAGGGGCGCCACTGCCGGGGGTATGGGTGTTTAGGATAGCTCGCGCCTTCCTATAGATCACTCCCGTTAAAAATGTTGGATTTTATACTAAATAGGCAGAGTATTGGGGATGTTTACAGGCACGCTCAACTACCGAAGATAAAATATCGAGCCATTACCGCCCGACCTCTCCTATTCCACGGTCATAATATAATAATGGGGGAAAATTATGCCCTATTCTAAGCGCTGACCAAGTTAGAACGAATGGACTGCACTATGGCCGGGGGGGGGGGGGCGGGGGGGTTTATGAATACAATAAACTTGCATCCTTCTTATAATTTCATACCATGAATGTAGCGGATGTGGCCACTCTAAAGATAGAGTCTCGTCCCAATTTGATTCTGGATGAGACTGATATTGGGGTCGTGGGGTCGTGGGGTCGTGGGGTCATCTGAAAGGAGCAGTATATGGGGTTGGGATGCAGCTAGCCCCTTCATAAGGATGCATGATGCGTTCCTCTAAGAACACAAATGGCAAGAATCATATGTGATTTCATAGACGCAGAAGTTGATGGGTGGATGCTCTTAAGGGGCGCAATCAGAAACGGAGTACACGTACAGGAGTCGAAGATGGGTGATGAGATGTGCCATTGCCGTGGGTCTATTTTTATGCTCAAATTACTTCCATATCACATGATATCGGGGTCCACCTTTACTATTAAGGAGGAATCGCATATATTCCGCGCAAGATAATTGCGTGGGTTCGTTGGTGGTAAAACTACATGTAGCGTTCCGTAGATTTGCATGTACTGGTAGTTACATAAGATGAAAGCACACTAAAAATCTAGATCAATGCATCACTACATGTATCAAAGTCACTGCGATATTTATGTCTAGTATAGAGAATAAATCTCATTATTATTATTTCTTCAAGTAGCAACCCGCTGGTATCTAGACAAATACCATTAAATAAAGTACGATAAGCTGCTCATAAAAGGACTCACTATGTCCGCAGACTTATGAAAAGCAACAATACCCGTGAAATGGGAAACGATATAAAGCTCAGTACTCCCAAGTTCACAGGTTCAAATTCTGTCCATATACGCCATCAGAAAAGACCTTTACTCCGAACGCAACCAGTAAACCCACCGCCCCACTCCCGTCACATCAGCAACCTTTCCTAGCAAAATGTCGATGCCGTCAAGTTCCTTCTGAAACCCTTCCTCCAACGCCCTCACTAAAGGCCACTCGAACTCCTCCCTTTCTGTGTAGGCCATCTTCTGCTCATAAAGCCTCAACCACCTCTGTCTTTTCATCAAAACTCTTTTTCTTTGCAAGCCCCTCGTTCCCAGGGCCTTGAACTCATTCATCATGATTAGGTCCTCGGAGTTATTTAGCCGATCACCCATCAAAACCTGACACATTCTTTCCCTTGCGGTGATACTGGCTTCATCGGTTTCGAGAATAGGTTCTTGTAGCTCCTCGCCTAGGCTTATCGTGATGCGGCAGTCGCATAAAAAGACATCAGCCCATGGATTTAGAGATTCGACGGAGCGGATCTGTATTGCGAAGCGAGGGGAGCCTGTTTGTATTTCTTGGAGGCCTTTGAGGAGAGATGTCATAAGAGAGATTACAATAGGGCCGTTGGCGGGATTATATCGATCGATAATTGGGGCGAGCGTTTTGAGGACCCATATCTTATCAGGTCTTGCAAATGGTGAGACAGGTGGAGGTTGAACAACGGGGGCGTTGGTTTCTTGCTTTGAGAGGGTCATCTTGGATGAAATAGTGAGGAATATTGTTGGTGATGAGGGCGAAGTTTTGGTTTTGTGGATATTGCTGGGATTGATTTTGCTGCGTGCACCGTTTATCGTGGAATCTCTTTAGGCGGCACATTATGTAGTTGATTATAAAACGACACAGAAAAATAGTATTGCTTTCGTCGAAGCATCAATATGCATAGAATATGAGACGCAAAGTGGTGATAGAATATCCATATATAGGAAATAGCGGTAAATACAATTGATACGGTAAAATTAACGGGAATAAAAGTTTCTTCTTGGCAGATTTATCCTCGGTGCCCCGCGCTGCTGATGTAAAGAGTAATCTGATGCTATACCTATTACATAGATTTCCCGCTAACTGTATTCCTACTGTGTACGTACTCTTTACCCGCGGAAGATCCAAATCGAGCTTTAGAGAAACGGAAAGGTTGCTACCGTTATTACATGTAATTACGCAACATGTCCATACACGTACATACATGTATACATACATGTAGTTAGAGCTACATGTGCCCAGTTATTGGGGACACAATACACGTACTTACATCATGCACTCAGAACTTTCAACAAAGATCGAACTGATATTTAAAAGACTGTTGATTTCAAGTCACCTGAAATGCGCGGGACCTTTCAATAAAAAAAACTTCTTATTAAAAGTCTTTCATGGGAGTTTTTCGGGGCCCTTGCCAGAACCTCTCTATCTCACGGTGAAATTTACACTTAGCGTGCTCTAATTGGATATACATGTACATGTAGTTTGGGAGTTGTCAGTCCAGGGTGTGCACTACTTTGCAACACATCTTACATACATGTACCCTCATTGACTACACGTAGATGCATTAAAAAACTTCTCTAATAAAAGCTAGAGATACCCACAAAGCATCACCGTATTTACCATAATATTTAACTTTTGCAGCGGTACCCCATCCAAAGACCCTTAGAGGCCCTCTCATAACGCTTCTCTCCCGGAAGAAATATTCAGCAGCTCATACCCCAGAAGCAGGTTTAATCGATAAAATCACGTTTCAATAATGCACGTCCGTATCAGATTCAATCCTAAGACCATGTGTGCACAGCTCACTATGGTCGTTGGCCCTCTTGGTTTTGAAGATTCTAGCCCAACTTTAGAGAATGTTTGGAAAGATTTGCAAGAAACTCGCCTTGATGATGCCCTCTCAGGGTCCCTTTTTATCATGAGAGTTAATAACCCGGTTCTTCCACGCGTCATCGTCGAGTGGCCCGACTGCGGGTTTCATTATGCCCTACAGGTCGATGACGGAATCGCCCAATGGGTTTGGGCGAGCAATGATTCCAAAAAGGCTCCTCCAGGAACCCAGCTCTACTACCACCATTTCGTTGGTGGGAAAGGATACGTCGTTCCTGTCACCAACAAGACGCTCCGCGTCATTGAGTCGTTTGCGGCGGTTTATGCGGCTCCATTAGGATACCATTATCTCCCTTGCCAAAGCCATGGGCACTGTGTGATTAACTTATGGCTGAGATTTGGGTTCCACTCTGACTCGCCGGGCGAGAGAGACCACATGACTTTGACCGCATGTGACAGTGTGGCTGTTACGGATGTGTTTAAGAAGGTGTGTGGACGTAAGGCGGAAGCGGAGCGTTTCTGTCTTATGCCGCTTAATTGGGTTGATGGAGTTCTAGTGAAGGGAAGCTCGATTTCTTATCAGACCGCAAGTGATAAGAAATCTACGATCGGCAAGATGGGGTGGGGAGAGGAGGTTTGGCTGTGGCCATGTGCACCGCAAGATAATCTAGTTTCACTTGATGGAGTTTGGAAGGAGGAGGATCTAGTGGGATTTCCACTTATCGATAAGGCTTGTGAATTGAAATCTATAGCCAAAGTGGCAAACAAGGAGGCACCCTCTGCGGTGGGGGTTAATAATAAGATGCAAATGGAAACTAACAACAATGCGTTCGAAGCCAACGAAGAGAGTATGGGAAAGATGTCTATAATTTCCGTCGGGAGGACTAGTGCCTTTGTGGGTGAGAAGGTTGATTCGTTTGGGGGTGAGAATAGTATCTCCAGCGAGATAGGCGAGAAGAGGATGGTATCTAGCTGCATGGGAATTGATGAGGTTTCTACCAGAGAAATAATTGATACTACAGGGGGCGTGTGTGAGCCGGCGGAAGATGGGAATTGTTTCTTTGGAAAGATGGACGAAAAGATGGTTCCTGGGCGCATAGGTGGAAACTTATAATGTCAAAGTGCCAAGACCGAGCGATCATTCATGATCGGGGGGTAGTTGGATTTGAACCCGATAAAAAACTCGATAAAAATGGATAAAACTGTAACTTTTAATAGCAAATGCATGATACGAAAGTCGGCCTTATAAACGCCGTGCAAGTCCCTTGATTGACGGCCACCTACGTGATGCCTCACCCATGTAGTTAGCACACCGTAATGTACAAAAATTCTATTCGCCTTTTGATCGTTTCCAAGCACTGCGCTGATCCTAGCGACATATCAACACTCCCGTATCTCATGCCAGCCACCCTGGGCTGTCTGAATAATGTCAACCTAAAAGGCAAATTCAACGTCCTGTGTGCCCGTTCTCTGTATCCCTGCCTGCAGCACCAAATCCTTGGCGTAAATCATTAGATCTGACTGCTGATCCCGGTATGCTGTTGCCTCTAACTTAACCTACTGTGGAGGAATATTTATGCCTTTTGCACAAAATATGGTATGCCCGGTTAGCTCAGTGGTAGAGCGTGTGGCTTTTATTGGCACCTCAATGTCGCGGGTTCGACCCCCGCATCGGGCTAAAATCTCTCTTTTGTGGAAAGTATTTGTTCCTCGTTCCCGCTGAACAGGTGTTGATGATTTGTGTGGCAACCGCACCAAACATATCAATAGACTTTATTTTTTTGGCGAGTAGTTTCAACATCAGGATTTGAGTGATCTGATTCTCTTCCCCCAACTGGCTCTAATACTACGGTAATGATTTTTGCTACGCATATGTGTACCTTGTGTACCTAAAGTGTGGCGATTGTGCTTGTATTGAACTTTATAAAAAGGCCGTTACTATCGACTACATGCACCTACTCTACTTTAATTAGTACTTTCTACTAAAAGCTTATTGATTCATTGGTTGTCATTCCCGCAGCAAACCTACACTAACAAAGATAAAGTATATGAACCCTATTTCGGGGCATTCCACTCGGGAATTAAGCCGTTGCACTTGTGTGAGTCCTTGTCCAGCAACTTCCTTGCCGACTCCGCGCCCAAAACCGGCAGCAGCTTTGGGTCCAGCAGGCCAATCTGCACCAGTACCGTTGCTTGGTCCCTGTCTTCAATTAACCCCTGATCATGCAGTTGGGGGTAATGGAGTATATCTCACCAGTAGATATGCTCACTAACAAGCTTCCCCCCGCGCAGTTTCGCAACAATGACCAGCGCTACCTCTACCACCTTTCCCGTCGGCTGCACCCCCGGCAACATCCAGTCCACGACCTGGTCATGCCTAAATGTCGCAATCAGCTCGTCTACTACCCTCTCAGCGCCCACTGTCCTCGAGATGGGCTTCATCCGCAGACTCGGCGGGTTCCGCGGTAGGAAGTGCTCGCTGTAGAAGGCGTGCAGCTCCTTATACCCAATCCCACCCGCGCCCGTCGGGACGTGCGTCACGTAAGGCTCGTCGATCATCGTGGAGAGTGTCTTGTCCGCGTCCCGCTCGACAAATTCGGCGATGAGGTGGCGCTCCCAGACGTCATCATTGTCGACGACGGGGCCGATTGTGCGGCGAAGGTGCTCGAGGGTGCGGGTGTATGCGATGCCGGAGGCGTGTGCGTCATAGGTGGGGGTGGAAGTTTCCGCGAAGCCGGCAGGAGACTGGTAGGATTTGATGAGGATGTGGGGGGGCTTGCTGGCGGGTGAGAAAGGAGCACTCAGCGGGAGGTGAATGAGGGCTTGGATGGTGGTGTGGACTTGAAAGTATGGAGGGAGATTTGGTGGGTAGTAGGCTACTACACAGGTGAGTGAGTGGATGCTAGTGGTGGCGAGGGAGAGTGCGTGTGTGGCCGCGGTGCCGTAGGCAATGATGCCATATTTGAGGTGAGGCTCAATGTTGTCGGTTGCGTCTTCGAGATCACGTTGAGTGGCATGGGGGATGTGCGTGACATTGTAGCCTTCTTGAGTAAATGGCACAGTGTTGAAGTAGTTGTTGTCTGTTGCGATTATGAGAATTGGAGACTCCATTTCCGTTGTTGAATCTTTTGCGTATGTGTGAGGGGAGTTATTGCAGCTGTGAACAATCGTTGTTATTATTGTGAGGAGGTTGAGAGTGCAAGTGCGGGAAATAGTGGAGGTTGGTCGCTGTATAAGTAATATAGGGAATATAGGTGATATAGGTAGTGGCTTGGTGAGGTGTTTGTGAGGTCTTGGTGAGGTCTTGGTGAGGTCTTGGTGAGGTCTTGGTAGCTGAAGATCGATACTCTATTGAATTAATTGCGCATAATACCCCTCTTATGCATTCATACCATAAATGAGGTGTGCGCAGCTGTCCAAGGAAGGGGGAATTAGTCTAGTCGTTGATATAGTTAAGTACATGTACTTACGCCGGTCGATAGTAACAGTTGCAATGATGGAGGCCCCAAGGGCCAATGATTGTTTGAGCCGCAAACATTTATGTTAGCTTATCGAATAGATTGTTTGAGATCCCCGTTCTTGGTAATCTGTTTCACTGTGGAACACCCGGGTAAACGTTTGAACGGGTATGGGTATGATGGTGGTGGTGGTGGTGGTGGTGGTGGTGGTTGGTGGTAGTGGAAGATATTAAACCCTGACAGACGCAGCGATAGCTATCCCGTGGCAGGATAAAATGGTCAAATTCTCAACCTGCCCAAAACTCTATATCATACCCGTTCTGGGCAATAATTGACAACATATGACCAGCTTCTCAGCTCTCGATAATAGGAAGTTGCTAGTTTTAGCAGAAGCACGGACCAGGTCACGAATTTGACCATTTTATCCTCCTAAGGGATAGATCTCACCACCTCCGCAAACTTTGAGGACCGGGCTATTGACAGTAACGTATTGTACTGGATCGGTACAATATGCATCATTAGCCTGGCTGCAGATCTCTAGTCAGCTAGGCAACACATTTATTTACTTCAATTATGGTACACGACATATCACTTGGGTTCGAACCATGTATCATGAGGCTGGGGCCGGTACAAACGTACCCCAACCTCCCTTCTCTCACATATACCATATCCGTCTTTCACTAAGGTTATGCAGAAAGCGAGTCAATAGCTAATTATAAGAGTTTTAATTAGGATCGATCCTATCCCTTTGTTTGTCGATTGCAGCCTAGGGCCCGGCGCCCCTATAACAGAATTAGTTAGGGTTAGTTAGGGTTAGTTGGAGGAACAAGACCTGTTAGTAAACCCGCACCAGATTTGTTTTTTCTTGGGAGGGCAGCATATTATTGACAGACGAGGGGACACTCTCTTAATCCTTTAAGCCGCCAACATATAATATTAAAAAACCACCCCACCGCTTCAGGATAATCTCTGACAAAAGATCTAGTGGCCGCCTCCTTTCTAGATCTTTATATATCACTAGATTTTCTGTGGAGCATGAGGAGAATCTACATCATTACTCACGCTTTCCTCTACACCTCCAAACGCAAAGCTTTGGAGCCTTTTGTATGTTACTGGTGTGAACTACCTACATCAATGTTTTATTTTGTCTCCTTAGTTTTTTTACCGCTTCTCAATTACTTCAACGGCATTCTATAGGGTCATTGCAGAAGGTATGGACCTGATAACAAGCTACATATTTATATCGAGCCATTTGATTTACTAATACCTCATAATATCACTAGAAAAGAACTAAAAATCCACCGCCAAAGCCCAAATTTGTCATGTAGAATTCTTTCCTTGGGGGGCCTTATCCCTAAAATTTGTAGTCTGGTAAGCTTCTCCTTTTTTCACCACCCCGCTATATCTGGTGTCTGATAAGTGGGTTGATATAGATTTCACGAGGCGTCGACTAGCACTACCAAAGTGCCCCTGCATCACCCATATTAGTGCTGTGGAACGAACCCCAGAAGCAAGAAAATCAATGTCAATGGTTCCACTTAGGCTTCTTATCGTTTACGGAAGCTTGGAAGTAGTTTTCTGTACACATATGATTTAAAGATAAAGGTAAGAATCCGGCTCCTGGAGGTGATTGTCTCGGGGATTTCTCTGATGGGCCTAAGCTGGGTATGTAACCGTATGTTGATCCTGTCTATGCAACTCCAAGGGTGCCACCCCATGAGATATACTAATGTGACATTTCAATGCAATGCATAGGTAATTCAAGAGGGGCTGCTCATAATAGAAATACCTCATCCACCAACACTGTACTTGTTGGTTTTGTTACGATTCTACTTGGGTTTCCCGGGTCAACATATTCTTCTTCAAGAGATAGAAATATAATCACGAGTTCAATCAGTTCTAGAAATGGTCTTCAATACATTCTAAGGTATGTGTCCTATTCACATTGCCTCCTTCCTGATAAAGACTGAACCGCACTGGGATTTGAATCCCCCAAAAAAGATTGATATGAAAAGTTGGGCCTATACTTAAATAAATCCGTCACTCAGTAGGTGGGCTTTTGTTATTTATAAGTCCATGAGTCGTGGTGAGATTAATGGCTCCGATGAGCTGTAATGGTATGTTAACGGTGACTAAACAATAGTATTTTAATTTATTTATATCAGTCTCTTGTATGTACTGCCCTTATTAATTTAACTATGGTTCCAGGTACCAAACATGTGGAATTTAGCGGTCGCCATTGGTCAGTTTTGGGGGATAGTTTTTCGGCTGAACCTTTTTTTGAGCCTGGTCCAGTGGAGGTTTCGATTTGTAGAGGCACTGCCGGCCGCGGGCATAAAACCTAACCCCACATGCCAAGTCGCCCCTCCGTGGACCAGGTGAAGTGCCATCTTTCCGACCTGTAGCTTAAAGTCAACAGAATGCTCTCCCCACCCAAATAGGTGGTGGTGGTTGTATCACACGATAAACGGTAGAATGCTGCGTGGTGTTGAGTGGTTCAGTTACTTAAAACAGCCCTTCACAGGCCTGGCAAATAACAGACCCCCACGCCTTGTCAATGCTAAAACCCTGGGTCCTCCATTCGGGGCCGACCAGCACAGCAGGATAGGGAGTACCTACTGTAGGCTATGCGGGTATCAATCGAACCCGGGGAAGACTTCCACCGGAGGAAAAACCTGTTTTCCCCTCTCTTCATTTCAAGTCCCGAGATCTTGACGTGGATGAGGAGGATGCATGCAGTACGGCGTGTGATGGAGTGTTACATGAACCCTAGCCCATAGCGCTTATCTACCCTGTTATCATGGGGAACTTTTAGCAGGGAAGGGCAAGTGCAGAAACATAGTCATTAGGTGTTTTAGGGTGTTTTTAGGTAGCAGCTGAGGAGAAAAGGAAGGAGTCATTTGAGAAGAGTGAACACGGTGTCAAATACACGTACGAAGGGGAGAGAAAAGTATATGTATTTCTTTTTTGTGGGATGTGATAGAATATGATCTGTATTTGCATGCGCGGGGGAAGGAGAGAAGCTGCGATAGGATATGTAAAAGGACGGATGCCGTTTTGATAGGTTTTTTGGCGGGAAAGTGTTGAGATTGTTGCGGCTCTCTCAACAACTAGCTACGTCACCCCCTTAGATATTTACCTATGTATTATTTTGTCGCCTCCTCTCCTCCGCCTCCTCTGTCTTTCTAGAAGTGTCGCTTGAGTAGCCCTGTATTCTCTCCTCTTCCACTTACCCAGCGAAGAACACCTCAAGCACATATAGCTCTCTGGCAAAGCTTCACGTCAAGTAGGCTCGAGCAGCCTCCCCCTAGCTAACAAGCTTCAACCGAGCTCACCCACAGAAACATGACTTCTCACGACGTCTCACCGTCCCAACCTCCACCAATCAATGCATACTGGTTTTACTCGTCCCCTTTCCCTCTCGATGACCCCCTTGCACCGTTCCCGATTCAAACCGCCTCAACAGCTCAGGCGAAATACCCACCACGTCCCTTTGCACGTTACGACTCCACCGCTCTCGAATCCTCATACCAGGACCTCCTCCAGACACAACGCGCCCGAGAAGCAGAACGGGGCAGGGCGGCCGCGGCACTATCGTCAATTTTCCGTAGAACCTCACCGAAAGCTATCGGGAGAAGAGCATCCGATGAAACAAGCATTAGTACAGCTACGATACGGGAAGTCGCGAAGGAGGGCCATTTACAATTCAAAGAAGGGGATTCTAGTGAGGTAGCTATCGAGATCACAAACGAGATGGGCACTGGCCGTGCAAATAGTTGGGAGGAAAATCCATTGACGAAGGGGTCACCGTCCCCCCTGCGACGGCTGTATTCTGGGTCGCCAAGTTCTAGCTCGCCGGCTAGTGCAGGAATGGGAACAAGCCCTGGTTATGGTGGTTTGGGGACTTCTCCAAATACTAGAAGTGGCACTACGAGAACGCCGTTTATTCGCTCGCTGACGCAGTCGAGAGCTATGACTATGCCAAGTACTGCGAGTAGGTCTTCATCGATCTCTCGAAGGTCTAGTATGAAGAAGGCCTCACCACCTCCAACACCCCCGATACAGATGGAGATACCGGTAGGGATACAGAGGCTCCATCAGGTCCTACTCCCGAGCTTTATTATGACTCCAATATACTGGAGCCCATTACAGGATGTGGCTTCAGTCATGCGAGGAACTTGGTTCTATAAAGATACAATGCTCCCAGTTGAAGCCGATATCGCAAACCGGCTTGAGCTTGGGTGGGAGGAAGTTAGGGCGTGGACAGAGGAGTGGGAAATGGAGCTCTCAAGTGCCGTTGAGGTTGGCCGCGAGGGTGAAGAGAAAGTAAGGTGGCAGTTATTCGATAAGAGTACTGCTTCCGCTCCACCCACACGTCCCGGGACTTCGCTCGGCGAAGGGAACCAAGAGGGGATGAGTAGTTTTGAGACAGAACATCCAATCAGCTCGGCAACTATAAAATCTGGTGTAGTTGGTAACGCATCTCCAGGACAAACGACAGTAAATGAAGCCGATTGGGTCTTATTTGCCAATGCGGTCGATGCCTATATTTGCCGTGATACAATGTTGAGCTTTGGAAATAAAAGGCCACTGGCAAATATCAGGAAAGGGAAAGTTGTTGGGACCCATGTAGTCCGCGGGTTCCAGCAAGATGTGTGGGAACGTCTTAACCCGTCCAACAAAAAAAAGAAGGTTCCAGCATCTGGACCTGCAGCTAGAAAGATAAGATCAACGTCCACTTCCGGAGTCAGTACGCCGACCGAAGCACGGGAAAGAGAAAAAAGACGAAGTACAACCGGTAGTGTAGAGATACCAAAGGAAGATTTTGAGACATTGGGATCAGAGGGCCTAGGGCCTGATGACGAAGAAAGAGTCGAAGTGACAGATCTATTTTTAGTGATCCACGGGATTGGACAGAAGCTTAGTGAAAGGGTCGAGAGTTTCCATTTTACGCACGCAATCAACTCCTTCCGACGCCATATAAACGTCGAACTTAGAGACCCAGCTGTACGACCTCTTCTCCGGGATGACGGAAAAGTCGGAATGATGGTGCTACCTGTAAGCTCAACTGACTACCCTGTCAATGCTGTCTTCACGCTAAAGTTGCACAGATAAATTGGCGTCACAATCTATCATTCGATGAAGAAGGTCTCTCTAATGGGCATTCCAACAATAGCGAGAATGATTTCTCCCTTGAAGATATCACGCCTCCGTCAATCCCGGCTGTGCGCAGCTTGATTGGAGACGTCATGCTCGACATACCATACTACCTTTCCCACCACAAACAAAAAATGACTGGCGCAGTCGTGAAGGAGGCAAACCGAGTGTATAGTTTATGGCGACAAAACAACCCAGATTTTGAAAAGAATGGGGGCCGAGTTCACATTATTGCACACTCACTCGGCACGGCAATTGCATTAGATATCCTATCCAACCAGCCTACACATGTATCACAAGATAAAAAGAAGGAAACAAAAGATGTCCAGTTTGATTTTGACACCAAAAATGTCTTTTTCGTTGGATCTCCAGCTGCGTTTTTCTTATTACTCAACAAACGAACGTTATTGCCCCGACGTGGAAGGGACAAAAAGGATTGCGACTCATCAGACACTGACCCGCATGTCACCGGTTTAGCGGGAACATATGGTTGTATGGCCGCAGACAACGTTTACAACATTCTCCACTACTCAGACCCTATCGCATACCGTCTAAACCCGACTGTAGACGCGTCTTATGCCGCCTCTTTGCGCACTGCATATGTCCCGAGCACGGCAACAACATTTCTCGATACTCTCATCCGAACTGTCTACCCGTCATCATCATCGACACACTTGCCCAACACCCCATTCTCACGTCTGCCATCAACCATAGAGCTTGAAACACACGACTTTTCGCGCGAAGAGCTCGCGGAGAAGAGACTATATCTATTGAACGACAATGGGCAGATTGACTATTTCCTGCAAAGCTCAGGGGCATTGGAGAACCAATATCTGAATATGCTAGGCGCTCATAGTTCATATTGGGAGAGTAGGGACTTTGTTCGCTTTTGCGTCGTGGAAGCTGGAAGAAGGGAGGGTAGAGGTGGATGCGTGAGGGGCATGGGCGTGAGGAAGAAGAGGGGATGGAAATAAGTATTCCTTGCACTTTACTTCGTCACCCGAAGAATTGGCTTGAACTCACTCCAGAGCAATGTAGGATATACCCGTTGTAGGGCCGTTTTGTGTTTCTGTCTCCTTTCACCTTTTATTTTCGTCTCTTTTTCCATCACTTAGGAGGGAGTTGACATTTTTGAGTGGCGTTTGATTATCAAAATTATCGCTTTTTGCTTGTATTATATTACACCTCATGGGCGTTTTTATTTTATTGCACTTAACCGTCGTGTATGTTAGCGCTGGAAAGGATACATCATGAACATTGCCGCTGTTCGGTTTGGAACTACTTATCTAGGCTTTTTGTAAGATCTATTGGTAAATCTAGGACGGAGTCCATGCCTCGCTAGCTCAATCGGTAGAGCGTGAGACTCTTAAGCGGAGTCTCAAAGTTGCGGGTTTGACCCCCGCGTGGGGCTTTCATATGAAAGCACGCATCATCTTTTGTTTTTGTTTTTGTGGTGTTGGTGAAGGATCTTTTTTTAGGTTAAAGGCAGAAAAGTTTTTTCTCACTTTAGTTATAGTCACGTGATTGGTGTGACGAGTGATATTCTATGTTCCAACGGCGCTGGGTCATCAGATCAAGTGTATATAATGTATAATCCGATTTTTCCGGTCAGGTAATGGTTATGGGGGGTCAATGGGGTCAAGCCCCCGGGTGTTTAAATTTTAATCGAGAGGTCGTCATTAGATCATTATAGCAAGGTGCGAGGAAATACGATTAATGATGTAAACAAAAAAAAAAAAAAGGTGCGAGGAATAATCACATCACAGCTGAGTCAAGACATATAAGTATGTATTAGGCGCAGGAAGTCTCCTTACGTACATACGGTAAGATTATTGGCAATGTAGCCACCGAACCTTACGGATTTTTGTACAGCCAGAGACAACATATCTTATCGTATGACAGGTACAATCTCTATTTCCATTGAGAAACTGCAGTCATGGCTCCACAAAAAAGCACATACATCAATCTAACCATGGTACATGTACCGAATGTACCCACGCATGAGGAAGTGGTTCAGAGACTAGTGTCACACCAAATTGTGAGCACATGTACTGGATTGATTGAATTATTGCTTCTCAACCTTAGCCAAGACTGAAGTCCCAATGTCTCGAAAGGTTTGCTATAGGTTTCTTACACTCTTTTTCCGAATTCATAATTTATTCATCACCATATATCACTCGGTATCTCAACTAAGGCTATACTCAAGATCACATCACTCTATTTGAGCTACTAGAGTAACCCAGGTCAACTTTGATATCTGCTTTATTCTTGGCATGGAGTAGTTTAGAGGTCCTGCGCAGCTGCTCGATGGACAAACTCCACTGGCTTTTATCTTCTCTATTACTCTAAATAGTGATCAGGTAGACTCAATATCAAGTACTAATATATTACTTCGAGCGGCCAAAGATTCATTCTTATATGGCTCTCAGCGGTTTAGACTTGTTTTCAACCTCGGGACGTAGATGTAAGTAGTTAGTTAGAGGCTTGCCTGTCCTTGACAGATTAATATTTCTTTCGAACTGCTCGCTATGCTAACGTAATTTAAGGATCCAGCGTTTGTGTGGATCATAAATCTTAAAAACCCTAAACCTCAAACCAGCCCCCCTAACCCTACCGCATAGCACTAGCAGTTGACAACATCAACCTCATCAACACCTTTATTACCTCTAGCACCGAAGCACCGGAAGCACCAAACTCACCATCATCGTGGCCTTCTCATTCCGTAAGCCCCATCTATCCAATAACTTCCACTGCAGAATTCTAGGTAGGCCGTTTCAATGGGAGATTCTTTGCTAGGTTTTCACACCCTTTACTAAGTAGTCCTTGTCGACGTCATCAGTATCGGATAACTCCTATAAGTCACACGATATGTGTAAGCAACGACTCCGTTTCTACGCCTCTTGCAAAACTGGGTCACCGAATACAGGGTACTCGCTATCTCAAAAATCAAAAGTGTCTTGAGTGGCTTTGACCCCTCTTGGAGTACCCATTCTCTTAATATTAGCTGGGCTTTGGGCATTTGGAGGAGATCTAATGGTATTGAGTTTGTATTTGCCTCACGTCTGCCCGGGCCAGACGCTTTTGAACCGACAGTTACTAATATGGCCTTATACAAGCACGAGTACCTCAACGTAGGCTCCTAGTTAGTGACGATACAAAGGTTACCGACAAGGCCAAAAGCTTTTCATTTTGTCATCTTGGGCATGTATGTTCATCGTACATGTCCTTTATTAACCACTGATATCCCTTCCGCTCAGTACGGCGTGTTTTTGCGCCCCCAATCGAGAAAGATGGTCGATTCTGTCTAGCAACCCCATATATTATAGTCAACAAACCTACTTCCCCAAGACGTATGAGCAAGGGGAAGCTCGATTCTGTTTACAATGGGAGTATAGATGCTTGAACGATCTATCCCGCGAAATTCCGGTCGTTACGCCCTATTCTTCCCCACCCGAAGACTTCGAGGTCGTTCATTGATACTTGCATGATGGCTAATCAAAAGTGTATAGACATTCAAAAGAGGCCTCGAGGGCGGCTACCTAAGGTTGACTGTACCCCAGCAACCTCAGTTTTCAACTAGTGGTCAGACGGTATTAATCAAACCTGATAAATATTTCCGAGTATAGAGAATAATCAAATTTTCCACGCAATCACTTAGTCTCTACATCCAGCGCCAGATATACCTCGTAACTGATACAACCCGTTCCTGAGACCGCCTCATGCGGTTTTACCATCCCTTTCTTACGCTATATATAAGACACTTACCGACGGGACGGTTTATGCCCTATGACGCACCGCGCGCGATTTATGAGTTATCAATCAATCATCACTGCGCCTTGCTATCGTGTCGAGTGATAGACTATGAACCCACAACCCAACCACCAGGAACAGACGATATACATATGCGCTACCCAACCGCTGCTAATATAAGATCGGAAACCGTTGGGCCACTACGGCCGAGTAGGGCGACATTCCGGATGGAAAATTTGCGAGACATCAGATCATGACCCAGCGCTGTGGGTGTGGTAGGGGGAAGAAGGAAAAAAAAACTCGCCTGATTATATTGAGGCACAACCTGGGCTCATCTATGTGGCCCCTGATTCGCTGTGCCTTGGCAGTGATTTCCGGGAGCGCATACCTAAGACACTATTCCCGGTGTTCGGGAAGGAAAGAAAAAAAAAACCTGGAGGTGGTATGGGTTTAGAGGCTTAAGACTGTCTCTGCTCTTGGGCCCTCTGACGTTGAAAATCTATAGGCAGTTTCGCTTCAGCTGAGATCCGATAGATATTTTTTCTCTTTTTCTTTTTCTCCCGGAAAACTTTGAACCCGTAGAGATGTTGATGACCGGACGGGCTAGGCCTCAATAGGTGCGGCCATGCAATCAAGTGGTAGACATGATCAAGCTTCTTCCAAGAATCGGCAAGCAGGCATAGAGGTTGGGGGTATAAGGCCACCAACACCACAAATTTGGAAATAATTCTTGTCCAAGACATATCATATTTCAATGATTAATACTATAGCCAGTGTTAGTGCGAAATAACCTTGTGTCTCTATCGTTTCCCCTGCAGGCCCGTTTTCATGATCACCAGCCATCAATCTATTCAACTTAACCGTATGCACTGCAACGGGACACAATCACCACCCATCACTCACGACCTCAAACCCCTGCTTTGTGCGTTTCGCATATACCATACTCGGGTTTCAATCTAGCTCGGCCCGCCAAAAAGGAGAAGTGGGGGAGAGAGAACGAGAGAGAGAGAAAAAAAAGAGAGAAAAGAGCTCACTATAAACGGATAAATGTAGACTCACTGTATATCCTCCGATTTTCAACTCCATCTACGAGCTGTAGCCAACTAGTGCTTCCCCATCACATTCTCCCCCCCAGCTATCGCGATGGACATTCCCTGTCAATCAGTTCCTCTGTGTGTGTACTTACCAAGATGGGCACGCCTAATTAATTTAATTGCGCAATGCAACCCCAGTAATGTTACTAAGACGTTACACTACACTGTTTCTTGAGAGCGGCTTCATCACCGCGCAGTGAATATCGCGAGAAGCCGTTAGATATTGGATTAACACGCAAGCCGGCGGTGAAAGGGACTTTTGGTAGGCCGTGGTCATGGGAGACATGTGGTTATTTGCCTATATGTAAACTATTGGTAAGAGCTCAGGAAGGTACGTGTGAAGTAGAAGACATGTGAATTTCAAATTGAGCTGAAGCCCGTTTCTTAGAGGTCTAAACTCGCCCTAGCGATTTCACATTTACATTATGATCTTGATTTATAACCCGCCGCCCCGAATCTGGGTGCATGACCGATCAATCACAGGTATAAGATAAGTACCTACATGTATCCCTGAATTACGTGAATCAGATACTTATCGTGATTGTTTGCACGCAGCTAGAATATTCTCCGAGTGCAAGCATCGGAGTATGACCCAAAGTAGAAGTCTAAGTGATTTTCACGCGCAGCTCAAGGGCACCAGCGCCCGTTTTTATTCTCGGTATCTATCTATCTAACCATCTATTCCGTATTTGAACCCCCCCCCCCCCCCCTCCCGTGTAAAGAATTGCCTAAACTCCGAAAACCAGCAAAAGAAAATGAAATCCGTTATTCCTGATCATCTCCGTATATGTTCAATGTTTGAGCTCCACATTGATCGCATCAGGACTCATATCGGTGTTCATCCTCCATCCTTTGCCGTACCTTTGTACGAATGGTACGATACCAAAGACAGCGAGACAGATGATTGCCTGTGTGCCAAAGGACCAATCTGCGCCCACTTTTGTAGCCCATTTAGTTTGAAAAAGGACCACAGTGAAGCCGAAGAGCACCCGGGTGAAATTCAGAAGCGCCGAGGCAGCGGCTGATTGCTGTGGAAAGCAGTCGAGTACATAGGCTGAGGAGGTTAGTCATATTCTCCATAGTGAGAGTGAAGGGTTTTATGTACCAGAAATTGTAACAGTAGATGTCATGATTGCAAAGATAAAGAGTCCCCAGAAGAACGCAATCAATCCCCAATGCCACAGACGATCAAGTCCTACACCAAGGAGAACCAATCCAACGCTCATTAGGGCAACTGAGAAGTACAATGCCCATAGACGTGATTCCGGCTCAAAAGTTCCTCTATTTCTCTTGATAAAATGCAATTGAATAGCGTCGTTGAACTATATATCCGTTAGTAATATATCTCATAATTCAGGAAGCCAATATGAAGAACTCACGAAATGGCCCCAGAGTTCTCCGATGACGACAGCAGTCATAGGCGCGAAGTATATCAAACCCAATGCGATAGAACCAAACCCATAACCCTCTGGTTCAGCTGGTACAAGAAAAAGAATCAGGGTACCGTTGATTCCGACACTCCACATGAACGTGATTCCATGATAGATGACTATGGAATGTTAGTACAACTTAAACCTATGAAAACAGTCATGTGTGGAACCTACACAGCATATAGAACTGAGGTTTCACGAAGACCATCAACAGCTCCAGTGTTCCTTGCCATAGACTGGGTCTCCCCTTCATACGGTGTCCAGTAATGCCTAAAAGCGCAAAAACCTTTCGTTTCCAGTATCCCTCTGGCTGTGGCGGATTGTTCTCGGGAACAACACGATCATATGTTGTTTCCTCCATTAGGAAGATAACTAAAAGTAAACCAAATCCTACAATTCCTACAACAATCCAAAAGCTTTGGCGCCAATGAAGGTTATGTAGAATCATAGAGGACAGAAAGGGCCCAAAGTATGGGCCAATGAGGATGGACCATCCCCAGATCCCAACTTTGCGTGCATGTTCTTCGAAGTAGAAGCTAAACAATGTTAGATGAGAGTAGAAAAGAAGTAGCTATTGCAATGAGAGAGCAAAACATACATGTCCTGAATGACTGTCAAACCGAGCACCTGGGCAGAGGCTGCAAAAAAACCTTGAAGCACTCGAACAGCGATGAATCCGATCCATGTTGGACAGGTAGCACATGCAATTGTCATAAAGCATGTCATTAGGGTGCTCCAGAACATGACTGGGAGACTAGTTGAATCTACCATCAGCCTGCTTTCCATTGATCCCCTATACTATAGTTTACTTACGTTCCATAACGCTGTGCAAAAGGGACAGCTACTAAACTTCCAAACCCTTGCATGAAGGTGTTTCCAGATAGCGAACGTGAGGCATCGGATGAACTAATGCCCCATTCTTTACCTTGCGGGATGATCATGGGTACGCCATAACCAGCCAGAAAGTCAGTCATGAAGGTCATGTAGCAAATTGCCACTAGGATGAGATGTTTTTTCTTCCATGACCACTAAGAGATTGTCAGCAACCAATTGATTCTGAGGAAGACAATAAATGAAAAGGTTCTGGTCAATTCATACGTGGAGGGGGTCATCAGGATTGTCCGACTTTGGATCTTCAGTGTACTCAGAACGAGAAGCTGAGACAAGTGTATTCCCATCACGTTCAACATCTGTAGCTAAGTCGTTTTTTTCTTGCATTGGACCAGTTATGTTGCGGGATATAATTAAACTCAATGGGATAGAAAGTATTGTGTTCCGGAGGAGGTTGGCAAGAGAACAGTATTGAAAAACAGAGGGAGAACTAAAGTCTTTTATAAATTTAAAATTATACTTTTGAGGCCCCCAATTAGGCGCTAGTGGTAGGCAGTGACTTTCTCTAGGCTCACAATACATGTATTTGTATGTGCTAGTATATACATGTAATAACAATATATACATGTACCATAGAATGCCCTTGTCTCACAGAATCTAGGAACTGCCTGCAAAGAGACAGTCCGAGTCAGAGTATAACCATCTTCTAAAGACTAAGCAAAGACCCCGGAGAAAACAGCACCGAAGACCGGGCCGTTAATCTCATACTCGACACTATCCTTGTCTACCCAACTGGGACGTTATCGAAGCCTGGTATTTATGCTTGATGCAAAGATTGGGAAAGGTTTTAGGGCTTGTAAGCGATCATATTCTGAAGGGGGAAGCGTAATTACGCACAAAAACATACATGTACATGTAGGTATACGTAACCGGGGTGTGAACCTAAGATCAAGATTAAAGACCGGGTGAACATGTATATCGACAGCTCGTCAAACGTGCGTCTCAGACATTGGCAAGACACCACACCGTTGAGTTATCCGTGCCTACGAGGATGCAGGAAGAGTTCCAGAACTGGTCTATCTCAGTCTCGAGGATCATATCCCGGGTATTCTGTAGATCCGCTAGGGTGTTTCCGCAATTCGTCACTCTCTAAGTTATTTCATGTAAGGGTCGGTTCCGGCTTAGCTAAAAGCTGGCGTATAAGTTCGAAGAAGACGTCAGACGACGAAACCCCCCGAAGTGGTCTTAGATCAAAACCCTGTAATGAACTCAGTGGTATGAAGGACTGTGTCTGTAAATTTCTCCGGCTATTTGGCTCGACCGCAGGATTAAGACAAGACGGAAGGTCAACTTGAAATTTCCGGGCAGCTATCCATACATGTATACAAGTTCTCTTTTGAGCTAGTACTTTCTAAGGCCGTACATGAAATCTCGATATCAAGTAATACGAATATACGTAAAAAAAAAAAAAAAAAAAAAAAAGGTAAATCGACTTATATTAACTTTCTAATACCTATGCGGCTGAATTTGAAAATCAACGGCATTTACTTGTGCATTCCATGTAGCTAGTATAGTAGACGTATGGTACAGTATGTACCTAAGTTATATGTACATGTGTATAAGTTTTAATATGAAGTGGCTAAATGCAAACGCAATTTACGCACAACTAGCTTATAACTTGGGGCGTTCAAGCCCCCGTCTTCCCACTGCTGGATAAGAGTAAATCCGATACCTCGACCATCTTCGCCATCCACAGTACACTCCAGAGATCCCCTTCATCAGAGTTCGATATATCGACTCTCCAAGGTTCTAGGCGCTGGGTTTATGCTGGTCAGTCACGTGTTGATAGGGAGGTTCCTCCTGCACATACTCTGGGCATCCCAAGTCTACAAGCAAGCCCTCCGAGCAGCAACAAATGCAGCAAAAGCCAAAGAAACAAGTCATGATATCGGAACTCGGCATTTCTCAGGAATGCGCACAACTCTAACTACAAGTTCTTGCCCACAAACAAAACCACTGCTGGCGGGTTATAACTTATGCCTATACATTTTAGTGCAATCGTACGATCCAGGCCCAAACCCCTCTAGGCCAGAAATAATGACTCTTCTTCTTTATAGGGGGCGTCTATTCCGAATTGTTCTCTAGGCGCTGCTACATCAGGCCCAAACAACAACAATATCGTTCCCTAAAGGAACAATATTCACTCAAATCGAACAACCTAGGACCCTGAAACGTGGCGGCGCCATATTAGGCACGTCAGCTAATCCAAACACTGGTCACTCGAATTTAACCCTTGCTACGAATAAGGACTATCCAAAACGTCCGAAAAAGCTTGTTTGGACACTTGGTGTCCTCATACGGTGAACTTCCCGATACCCACCGTCCTTCCCCGATGTCAAATCTCCGGGCGCCAAACCTATGTACCTGTCAGCCCGTTACGATTCCCGATCTTACCCCCGGACTGGTTTGCTTATGCATATCGTGAGTAATTCATCGGGCCTAGTGTGGTTTTAATGTTTCCACCCCGAAGCCGAGTCCGACGTCGCGGGGCTTACTAGTTAATTTGAAACGGGGTGCTTAAGTACAGCACCCGCTGTAAATACCTTCAATAGATCCGTTCTATCCGTGGTTTAAAGCGTCTTTAAATATCCCTATCTTTTAATCAGGTTAATCGGTGGGGTTTGCCGTCATGCGCTTCTAGCCTATTTCCATACTCTCTATCAACTGGCAATTATGATAAATGTTTACAAATATCTAATTATGGAGCTATGGTGATAGCCCTTAATCTAATAGCCTACAAACTAGGTAGACTTGGCTATCGCCTTATAGAGATCAATGAGATGGCTTATTTCTTGTTCTATGACTAAGACAAGAATAGCGGATCCTGTGGGCTGCTCCACTACCAGTGGAGGACTTCCCGTAGGCGATATAAGCTGCCCTACTGCTATTTAGGTTCTATTCGAGTTTTCAACAGATAGAATATGGGGTTTCTATTGTCTATCGTTAGAACCCCCTTCGGGGGGTGGGTTCTATCTGTTTTGCTCCTTCTATGATTCCTATTGCTCGTCGCAACGAGTCCAGTCACTACACGCCCCACTACTAGAATAGTGATCAAATAAAACAGAGAGATCTCTTTACCTACCTTTGTCTTTAGTTGCTTCTATCCTATTGAATAGAAAAAAGGGTTTAACATATTGTATACGTGCGTACCATCCTGGTTGAAAAACCTTATCTAGTTCCCGTTCAGCAAGACCCATACTAGAATAAAAGGCAACACCCTTCCAGTTTCCAATTAGGCAACGCTTTCGAACTTACTCTGCACCCATCCCATGTTTTGTTTCGGTAAACAAAAAGGTTGTGAATGTAGTAACCCCACGCGGGGGTCGAACCCGCAACCTTCAGATTTCATATTGGATATTATCCGATAGAAGTCTGACGCGCTACCATTGCGCCAGCAGGGCTGCTGACTGCCCCTGGCCGTCATTTGCCGCTCTATAACTTTGTGGCCTTATACTTGTTGGTAGAATATAACTTGTCGTGTAACCAGTAGATTCAATACTAGAAGCGAGTATCACTACTTTCAATAGCCTAGACTCAAGCTATAGATCCTGTTATATTTCCTACATCTAACTATCAACCGCTCAGTTCTACATCATCTATTATTCAGGTAATCCTATTAACAGAACAAAACTCTAAGCCTGCCCCTTGTCCACTTCTCCCTAGAGATCTACACTCTGGACACATATCTACCCCTGAATCGTGAATATTCTCCAACCTCTGGTCCATCTCAGCTTTCACCCCTCTCTCCCCATCTAGCATGGCTAGGAGGCCTACAGTAATCCCCATATCGATTGGAGCCGCCACAATAAGCATCGATAACCTCCTAACGCCACTTATCAGGGGCAAAAGGAAGTAATAGCACATCGGGGTAAGGTTAACTGCGATGTTACACCATGCATACTTAGCTGGGGAATTTTGCATCCCTTCAAGTGATGGGGGAGGGAGCCCAAAGAATGAGATGGCGAAGTATATGTTGAGGAATAATGTCGAGAGGGTAACGCAAACTATTGCGAGGTTGGACATAAATTCGATACTGCATTTGCCTTGTTTTATCTCGGATTTGTGGCTGTGGGATATGAATCAGCATCATGTCTTTTTGATTATTATCGGCAAGAATGGTAACGAACTATGAGATCAAGAAGTAAGCCACGAGTGTGGAGGAAAGTAAAATCCCGATTATGTTGATGTAGTAGCCAACTGAGGCCCTAGTCTTCCTCGAATAGTGTAACTACAATCAAATTCAGTTGTGTTTTTGATATATTCACGTGCATGTGTGTGTGTTAAAAGAAATGTTTCTCACTAACCTTTTCATTAAAATAAAAGTAAACCAATAACTTGACGGCCAGCCAGAAGACAGTGCATATAATGTAGATAGTATAACACATGTATCTCGACCCTTCTGTATCAATGCCGAAAACAAGCAGCCCAACAGTGAACATGAAGACCACCGCAAGCAGGTTGATAATAATGGATACTAAAACTCCCAGTTGGCCGAAGAGGTTTAAGACATTGGCTATTTCATGAATGAAACTTACGAACGCGTGATAAATCAAATTGAACCAGTGGTAGGAAATTCTGGCATAAAATCCCAAGTTTCATGGATAGAAAAGTCATCAGGAAGAAAAGGAGTGCGATGCCGACATCGTTTATCAATCCGGAGCCCTTGGACTCATTAATTGTCATATCTGAGATCTTGGCTTTTTATCTGAAGTTCAAGTCGATCCTAACCACGCAAGCGAGATCGTCGATGTCGTCTAGATTATTTTCGAGGAAAGTGGGGAAAGAGCATGAGATGACGTAGAGCTAGTATGTATCTCGTAAAGGCGCTGGTGTAGTCGTCACGTCAAGTATCCCTTAAGCTGTCAGTGCTGACCCCCTATAATAGAGGGCCGAAATTTGTATGAAGGATCAATTATTTAATAAGGGAGATAACAACATCTGCTAGCAACTTTTGCTTTTTCCTAGGGATCAGCATTTTGTCGACAGTTTAAGGGGTATATACGCACATATACATATCTATGTGGCTTCGATTGGATAAACGGGGCTTTGCTTAAATTAAAATAGAATTAAATTTTGAGGCCCCAAAATAAGGTTTGAAGTTCTTAGTCGACATGCCATAGAAGACCCTCAAACGGTAAAATGCCTATATGTACTTTCTAATCTTTTTCTCCTTTTCAACACGTATTTCTAGGGCCTTAGAAACGCATGTATGCTTACAATTGATCGATCGCGAGCCAACTCTTTCTAATACTATTATTTGCAGGTATGTGTACCCTATCGTTTAGAAACTTTTATTTGTGGAATCGAATAATTTCACCCAATTACAAATACGATATCAATCCACCGAAAATATGCATTCCCATATATAGTAGAGATCCTGCCAGTTCTATTTCGCTTCGGTATTTTCTTCAGCTTGTCATGACAAGATCGCAGAATACCAAATGCTTAAATATAGCCGTCAAACTTCAGGCGGTCATACGATTATTTGAATCATCTAGCTATAGAAATCAATCCGTCTATTCATGAGCTTTGCTAATATTGCTTTACACTCGACCATTAGTAACTACATGTACTTAGTAAGTACATACAGTTGCCCAAAGCTTTGATTGGTGTTGGTTACTTCTACATTTACTTTTTGCGATCGGATGTTCTAGCTCCAATGCGAGATTAGAATACATGCGATAGCCAAAACACGATGAATTGTGGGCTTTGTAGCATTGGATTAATAAAAATAAAAATGAAACCAGAGATGGTTAGTCTAGCGGACTCAAAGCCGCACCGCCCCCGCCTGGATCCGACTCCTGGCCTGAACGAAGAGATACTGGTAAAAGCCACACATAATCCTTCTTCTCAAACCACCCTGTCTGTTTAATGGTGATTCGATTATCTCTGGCATATTTGAAATAAAAACATTTTCTCATGGCTGTTTCAAACAGCCCTTCTGCCATTCCCACTCTTTCCCATAATGCCTCCCCCCATCCATCCCAGTCGTCCGGGTCTTTGCGGGCTAAGTATCCGTTGGAGGTCCCAAGGAGAACCCAAAAAAGATCACTTAAAAGAGCACCCCCACATACCACATGGGTGACAAAACCGCCGTCGACATTATAATAAACATCATCTTTGCGAACCATGTGAATATTCACCCGAAAGTGGCCCTCATCGCAATTTTTATGCCGTGCAAGCCAAGGTTTATACGAGATTGCTTCGAGAAGATTGAAAGTACTCCTGCCAGGATAAATCAGATTCTTCCCGAGAGCTTTGTTTTTTCTGATCAGAGGGTCTTTTGGAGGGCCTGTGTCCTCTATTCTGATTTTATGCTTCTTATAAAACCATGTTGAGATCCCTTTATATAGCTGTAAGCTGTATCGTATAGCAGAGCCTTCAAATTCAACAATGCAATGTGTGTGATTCCCAACAGCCGCAGACATATCATCTTCTAAGAAAAGCATGAATGGTGGTAGCAAGACCTCAGAATTAATGAGGAGTCCAGCGAAGTCTCCAAATTTGTCAACGACCCTTATATAGCCCACACCTTGAACGAAGATCCAGTCACTCAAGTCCTGGTAATCTGACAGCGGTGGAAGCCAAAATATACTTGTACTGCTAGTATCATTGCTGTTTCCTTTAATCACAACTTCTGAGTACTCTGACATGGCGGGTGTAAAATGGCTCTTTCAAGTATATTCGAAAATTCGGTCCATTAAAATGTTGTGAGTAGAGAGATTGGCCGGCTCCAGATGAGTCTCGGGGAATATATGGCAGGAAGTAGTGGGAAACGGGCTGATGAATAGAGGTTTATTGGAGTATCAAGACGACTTAAAGCAAGCAAACGGGAAAAGTGTCTCTTAGCGACGTTTGGGTAGATATATTCCGTGTTATTTTCTTTCAAGAAACGAACGTGGCTTCAGCTAGCTAGAGAAACTCGGGAAGTAGCGTCCCATCAAATAATACCAACATTGCATATATATATTGACCAGTTATTTAGACTAGAAATGTGTACGTACGAGCGGTGAATGTGTCAAAGGTAATTTTACCAGAGGTAGTAAATGATTTACCGCTGGTAGTATAAGAACTAGATTTCAGCCCTTATGTCGTGCTATACTACATTAGCACATGCCCAATACCCATTTCCCACTGTTGGTGTAGGCACTGGATTCCAATCTTTATGCTGTGCTATACTAAGTACATACTCAAATAAATGGTCAATTGACCAATCATTAATGCCAGGGTTTACACCAGTGGACAGTATTAGCCCTTTTGGGCCAAAAAGTCCGTAAATTCTTCCGGTGGGGAAACCACTTTTAACGAATTTACCGCTCCATCCTCCACAGTGTACACCTAAAAAAACCACATGTATTGAAGCGTGAATTGATGCTACGATGTGTCCAGGTTAATACCAAAACATTCGAATGGAATTTACATGCTGATGTACCCAAAATAGCTGATACCCATCAACGTAAGTACGTATTAGACAAATCATGCGGGTTTAGTTTGTCTTTTCAATACTCGGTTAACCAAGCCATGCGCCGTCCACATGCATGTTTTATTCTACACCCAACTGATGACTACACGTATGTACATACATATACATGTAGTACATGTAGTCATACATTATCACTCGAATACATTAAATCACATATCAAGTTACAACCCTGCCTGATCGAACATCTCTCGCTTACCACAAAGTAAAATTTTGTTCTATCCACCCCTCCCTGTCTCTGCCCATTATGTACTTGTGCGGCAAGTTGAGCGTTTGAAGACGTAAACGGGAGCTGACGAACCTGGAAACAACGTCTTGGCATCCAATGCTTTCAAGGTAACATAACTTTAATCTCACCACACCTCACTCGTCCAAGTAAGACTACACCCGTGGTTCTGAGTATGACTCTTCCTGGGTACCACAATATGCAGAGGCTGTCGGCCAGTCAGGTGTGTTTCTAATATCAATCTTCCCTACTCCTTACACTTCCTCGACTAGCAACTGTCTCTAATCTTGAGGTTTGCTATGTTAATCAGTTTGTTGAAACATATTATACTTATTGCCCTCCATTGCTGAAACTTTCGAAGAGTAACACATCCTGAGGGACCGCTCTCGCCTTCGACTTAGCGCGTTGCTGCGGCTAAACGATCCATCCAAGACTCAAATAGCCTAGTGGGCCATCATAATTAATACCCAAGTCTGTCGGCATCATATAGGGGGGGGCCCATAATCTATTAATTAACCAGCAACCTGTTCTCCGGAAGAACGAGCGCCCCCATATTGGTTATAGCCCCAGCCCCAGGGACCCTGGCCCTTCATCTGGCATTTCCCTATCCGTCCTTGAGAAGGGTTCAGTCTCAACGGCCCGGGATAAATTAGAATCCAGCTCCAATTCAGATGTGGACCAAAACAACGGCTGGCGGAAATATTTGTTACAACACTCCAGACTAGTAACCGAAGCGACCCATAAACCTCAACCGCGGTGCTGGACAGGCGGATAGCAAACCAAACAAACTCTGACGCTCCAAATGGCGATGAAAAGTGGGATAGGGGAGCTCTGATGAATACATGTACTTAACGTGTATGCAGGAGGAATCAAGAGCCCCGGGTATCCATTATTACACGCCGAAAAACAAAGCCTAGGTACAGGCGGCAACCGGTGTGCCCTAGGTACCCGTTACTTGGGTTTCAGGAGACTACATTTTTCAACACGGCACAACTCACCCAGCGATATAAGTGCAGCCCAGTGAAGCACCTCTGATCAATTAACTTCTCGCCGCGATTACTACATACTGAATTGAGCAGCAATGAACCCTTTCAAGCGAGCACGCCAAGCCCTACCGCCAGACTCGGTCATGACAAACATCATGATAGTTACGATCAAAATAGCGAACGATGGGACAACAACTACCAAAACGGAGTTTAAGACTCGGAAAGCGCAATTTTTAGATCCGATTGACCGATCCTACTTGCCGGAAAATAACCCAGCAGACCCCGTACTTCTTCTACCCGGAACGGTCACCACAATTACTACGGAAGTTTCAGTCCGAAGGCCAATGCTAGGCTTTGGTGATACTGAATCGTTCACCAATGTAACAACTACCACTGTGCCATTGACAGAAAACCGCACACGCAAGTCATCATTAGTGCTAGCGCAAGCAGTGAAGGAGGAGTATCGTGAAATACCCGTGCCTGAATCACCTGGCACGCCTGAGCCACCGGCGACACCTGAACCACCAATGACGCCAGAACCACCAGCTACACCAGGGACAGTAATTGATGATGCGATTACTTCGCCCTCAATCCGCTCGCCCTCGCGCCTTATGTCGCTCGAGAACCTAGGGTACTATTCAGCAACTGATGATCCGTCCCCCTCACCCCCAGCGCGACCGCTCCCACGACTCATGTCGTTTGACACTCTAAGCAATTTAGAACCGCCGAAGGAGAAACTAAAACTGCGTCTAAGAGCTGTCAATTCAGGAATGGAAGGATATCAATATAACTACGTGCACCATGACTGTACAATTGAGGTCTTCCGAAATCTCCCACTCTCATTGAAAGAAATTGGTGAAAAGGCCCTTGAGGAGACCAGGTGGAGCCCAGACATACACTTTGAAGAGTTAGGTCTGGGACCATCGTCCTGGAGGGAGGGCATGGAGGTGCTTGACCCGGATTCCTCAACCTTAATGGTTGCGAATCTTGATGGAAGGATTCCCAGTGATGTATGCTTCCCCACTCAACTTCAATGATTGCAGAGGGAACGGCTATGCTGACTCGCTTCAAGATCGGATTAAGGAATGGTGATAGTTTGATAATATGGGGAGTGAAACCTGAGGAAGGCTTGCCAGCGAAACAACGCTCGAGAACGCCTGTCAGAGACAGCATTTAGGAGGTATGAGGCTTGGCAGGTTTTGTGGCTGACTAAGAGATCTTGGCGAGATCGGGAGTCGTGGTGTTTTTTTTATTTGTCCTTATTCTTTTTTTCTTTGCGGCATCTGGAGTTAAAGGGGGCGTCCCAACGTTGGCGATTTAGCCTGGAGCGATCGTGAAGCCCCGGAGGCAGATAAGTTCGTCTTGCCTTGGTCAACTTGCTATTGTCACGATGGGCCATTTTCACAGGCCATCACTCGAAATTCTCCCCGGAATCTCGGAGAATATAAAAATGGGGTCACATATAAACTGAACTGTATTACATGCTTATTACATTAGAATTTAAAGTGAGAGCTCTCTGAATACGACCACGGCCCTGTCACAAGAGGATGAATTATTGATCTGTTTTCTGCCCCCATAGGAAGCACTCGATTCCTGTGATCGTTAACGGCCTCGATAGGTGTAGTGTTCATGACATTTCCTACCACGACGAATACTCTTATATCGACGAAGTACCCATGACACAAACAAAACGAACAAGTCCGTGCACGAGAAAAAAACATTCCCCCTTTCCCAGGGAAAAAGGGAAACCCCTGTCTCACAGACAAGAAGCCAGATATACTAACTACATTGATCCAAGCCTCACAGGGCAAGGAAAAAAAGACGTGTAACGACAACGGCAGGGTTTGAACCTACGCTCCCGAAGGAATCAGATAACCGAACCAAATTCAAGTCTGACGCCTTAACCACTCGGCCACGTTGTCTCCCTCTTGCGCAATTCCCTGGGTTATTAACATTGAAAATTGCATAATTATAGGTATTTTGGGTTGCCGGGTTATTATATACTATACTTAGAAGCTCCGGTTTTATCCTTGTGAGACTGATGGGAGTGGGTCAAGTAGGAACCCCGTTTCAGTGACCTACGGGTTGTAAGTTTATCTAAATGTCGCGTATCACCGCTTCAAAAGCGACGGCGAAAAAAAGCCCCCGCCCGTGCGTCACCAACGGCCGAACCCAGAGGGAAACAGACCCGGGACTATAAGAGGCCAAATCAGAATTCCCAGGAATATAATCCTTTGCTCAATCCGACCTATAGATGGTCACAAAATTAACATAATTAGCTAGATCAAACTTTGATTTAAGCCTGATTTGCTGAAAAAGCCTTATATCATATTAAGTCTGAAAATCAATTATCAGGGTTATTTAAATAAAAGTCTCAAAGTCCAAAAGAGACTTATGTGGCAATAATTTTAGAAATTGACACAAAAACAAGACCTCTTTTGCCAAAAAGCTGCCGGCCTCATTTAGGGCAGGCCCTTTTTTTTTCGAGTGACTTTGCATGAGGGAGAGCGGGCTCCGCAGAGCCGCATTTTGATTATAAAAGCTTATACTTTCCGAACTGATAAGACAACGTGGCCGAGTGGTTAAGGCGTCAGACTTGAATTTGATTCGGTTATCTGATTCCTTCGGGAGCGTAGGTTCAAACCCTGCCGTTGTCGTCAAAAGTCATTATTTTTTCTTGCTTTTTCCCATTGGTTGTGGTCGTGAAGGACGAACGTTTTTTGATGTCCCCGAATAAATAACCCTTTTGTTTTTACGGTTGGGGTAATTGAAACTCCCTCGTCATGAATGCTAGAAGAAAGATAAAGAAATGTGCCGTCCGAGCCAGAGCACAAAAGAAAAACAAAAACGAAAATCCAACCCGTAGCTACAAATACAAGTTCGACAGATAAGTAGAAAAGAAAAAAAAGGTATAAACCCCACCCCTTACCCCCACCTCCCTACCAAACCCAACCCAACCTACTTATCCAAAGAAGAAGGCATTTCCGCCCTGGTCCCTCCTGACCATGTTTCGATAGTCCGTGTTCGGATCAAACTCTGTCCAGACGCTCGCGGGGAAGATGTGCTTGTTGCGCTCGTACCAGCGGCGGTCGACGACCTTTGTCATTGTGGGGTCCTCCTTGCCGCCCTGGGTTGTGGTTGTGGGCTCGCCGTTGGGGTTGGGGGGGTCCAGGGGGGAGGGGTAGTCGAAGAGGGTGCCGTTGGGACCTTGGGTGCGGTTTACTATGAAATAGTAGAACTCGTAGTGCTGTGTGGCGGGTAAGTTGGTGCTGTTGGAAGAATTGGGGGGAGGGGGGGGGGATATACATGCGGGATGATGACCTCGCCGCGAACCAACAGCAGGTCGTCGACAGAGACTCGAAGCCACTCGCGCCGCCCGCTCATACGCCGCGCGCGCTCGAGAAACAGCCACACCATCTCCCCCTTCTTGACCTGTACGCCTGAGCCGTCTGGTGGTGCAACATTCGTACCTAGAAACCAGTCAATTCGCCCGTCTTCACCATATACACAAAAGCCCTCTCCCCAGGGGATAATACGCACCGTCGTAGAAGACAAATGGGATGCTAATCTCCTCATTCTTGATCTTCTCCTGCAGCGCCAGAAACTCTCTCCGCAGCGTCTCGCGCTCCTGCGCCTCCCGCAGGAGCGTGTTCTTCGTCAGAACCTTTGGCGGCGGCGCTCGCAGCTTCGGGTTCACCTTCCGCTTCTTTACCGCTACCGCCTCCTCAGTCGCCCCTACCGCATCCTCATCTTTGCTGGTCTTCTTGTCGTCTTTGTCTTTGTCTTGCTGCTGCTGCTTCTCCGGTTCTCCTACTCCTCCGCCTCCACCGCCGTCGCTGCCGCCGTCGCCGTCACCGTCACCGTCGTCCTCACCACCGAAAGAGAGCTTCCCCTTAACGACCGTCTTGCGCTTCTTCTTCTTTGCAGGGGCCGCGGTGCCGGCGGGAGTCTCGCTGCCTTCCCGCGAGGAGGGGCCGCTGCCGTTACCGCCGGTGCTGGCCCCACGGTGGACGACTTGGAGCTTTTCGGCGGCCTCGCGCTCGCGCTGTTCGGCGAGCTCGACGCGACGCTTCTTGAAGTCGGACAGGTGGACGAGACCTACGGTCTGGGTCTTGAGAGCATCTTCGAGAGTTTCGGTATTGGGGGTGAAGCGGGAATTGGTGGGGGGCGTTGACATTTTTTGAGGGTGTGGATGAGAGTATGAGAGTATTTAGTGTGCGTAGGTGAGTTTGAGTTTGTGGATGTGGGGGGGTGAGAACCCTAACCCTGAAGATTCGGGGGTGCGTGCGGATTGGTTGGAAAATTCTGGTATTTATTACATGCATCCTGTATGGAGAGTATGTGTGTTTTTACTGGTGATTGCCTATATATAAGTTCCATAGATGTAGAGTTGTGTGTGGTTGATGGACCATTGACGCCGAAATATTATTACCTCCCATGAGCTTTGCCGGTTGGGAACATTCCTTTAATTAGACCAGCCAATTGGGCAAGCCACTTATGAATTTCAGAAACCAAATCATTGATTAACAGGAGGCACAGATTTTACAACCTTCAGAATTGATGCAAAAAGACATAGCCTGAGCCAACTCTTTCCACCGGCCGAGCCAACCCCAAAGAAGCTCATCCTTTCAATATTGAAGCTTGCGCCACCACAGTCCATACCAGGCCCGTGAGCTTCTAAAGGTCTATCAACAGGCCTACCAGAGAGACTCGCAAGCATTTATATTTGCACACGCACACGCATACAGATGGCGTAAATACGGCGGTGAAGAAATTTATTGTAAATATCTGGGGTCAATAACCCTAGTGGTTGTGGGTCGTGAAATATAAGTGAGGCCTCCACTCGTGGACATGGCAAACACCTGGGTCTATAATCCGTAAAATCAAACCTAAGATCATAAAGCACTTTCTGTTAAAGGCTCCCATCGCACCATAGCTATCATCTATTAAAGAGACTGTAGGGTACGTGCTTTAATACCAAGGCGTAGTAAACCATGAATATTACCGAGTGGTACCGGGTAGGACGTTCGCTTGGGTGGATAAGGTAGCCCATTTAGGATGGTACCGCTGCTATGTAGGTTCAATGTCATTTGAAAGGGGCAGGGCCTCTCATAGAGCGTTGGTAGTGTTGAGGGATAAACCTTTATATTTGAGATCTGTCTTGGTGGCCTGTTCAGAGCTACTTTAGCATCAACAACTAACTTCTATTGATTACTATCATTACCATTGACAACCGATGTGTAGATAACCTTAGGCTATAGTATTCATGGCGGAATACATAGCTGCCTAAGAGGCCACATCCTCATCAACGATAACAGGCGTTGCGAGAGTCCCCAATAACCTCCGTAGTATATAAAAGGTGGACCTAGAAGAGTCTTTTCTCTGTTTAGAGTAATAGGAGCAGTATGGTCCTTTTGCTGAAGGGTTAAAATAGCAGCGGAACTGTTGATTGCCATCTATTGGCCCTGGAGTTGAAGTTCCAACAATTCTTCCCATCTTCCACCAGTCCGTTTTATTTAGCACATTAGCATCAACCACGGTGGCCATTTAAGTAACTCATTGGGCCAGTCAATCGATAAGGCGTGTATGGGCCGCAAACTTTCGAAACCCCGCAGGCGGTTCGGTTCCTGTGCCTGTTGATATATAGCAGGATTGCTTCCAGGGTTGGTGGGAGAGCTGCCGTCCAAACCTTACAAGGCGAGCGAGCGACGAGCTTTGATCCCGGGAAACCTATGTAGATCTTTTTAATAGATACCTCAATTACGATTGTGATACCCGATTGGTTTCAAACTCCGGCAGATCATTTCTCTCGCACAGGCAGCTTTTTGGACGTCCTGTTGTCTTTGCGCAGCTGAACAATTTTTTTCAGTCGTAGTGAGTGATTGAGTGACGTAGGTACACCCAGGATTGCTAGGGGAAAAAAAAGTGATCTGGACTTTTTTTCTCAATGTTCCGTCACATGCAACGCACTGGCACGTTCTGTAATTGTTCGGCACAAATGGAGAGATGCAGGGAGTTTTTCTTTTATTTTTTTTCTTCTTTCTTTTTTTTTTGTTGTATGAGGCACAAAAAAAAATATTGTGGATCGGTGGATTGGTTAGGAGCCTCACGAGTTGGAGAGGTTTGAAGAAGCCCTAAGCCCTTCTCTTACCTGCCCAGATACAGTATTTTCCCGCCCCCGCATTCCGGCCCGCCTGATGTCGGAAAAACAACAGCCTAGGGTATTCTATGTAGACTCTAAAGCGCGAATTTCTCGGAGGCATCAGTCGATTTTGCGGAGGAACTTTCTGTGCAAAAGACCGAGAGCTCGGGTTTTCTCCGGGAAAAACCCCGAACGTGGGGGAGGGGCGGGTGGGCTGAAGTGGGTGCAGGAGGACCGGGTGTTGGGGTTTATTAGCCGCCTTTTTTTTTTTTTTTTTTTCTAGCTATGGAGGATTGTTTTCCGGGCGTTAATTGCGGGGTGCAACTTGGTGGGGAAGGAAGATCCTTACTATCGTGCTCATAAATACAGACCCGTGGTCAAGAGGAGCAAATTTCATTGCCCCCCCCCCCCCTCTAGGCCTCCCGTCCTTCTCTCCTTCGTTGTGTCCTTTGTTGATTTTAATTAAGGCTGCTTCTTCTACCTTTTTGTCTGGTTGCTTGTTTGCAGACAGAAGGAAACATATTCGTGAAACGATTTGCAGCTCGAGCTACGGAGTTTAGTTAGTTTATAGTCAGTTGGGTGGAACTTACCGGAGAAGCTTCGGAGACAAACTTGGAATTCAAACAACCCCACTAGCGTCATAGAGCTTTCCCGTCCTCGGGGCTACATAATCTTCAAGCTCCTCCTCGTTCTCAACCCACCACCACCCCACCCACTCACTCACCAATCAAACACCCATCACCATGGCTGCCGCTCGTTCTCAAGCACGCTCGCTCCTCAAGCCATTTGCAATTGCCTCCGCGGTCGGTGTTGGTGGCACCCTTCTCTACAAATCCCTTACCTCACGCCCTGCAGCCCACACCTACTCAGTTAACAACGCCGCCGGCGTCGAGGGAACATATGGCCGCCCAAACCCCGCTGGTACCCCCCCGAAGTTCCCGCCCCTCCCCACCAGAGCTGAGCAGATTGAGAGGCTACGCGCTGGCCGGGGCGAGGGTGGTTACGACCTCATTGTCATTGGTGGAGGTGCCACCGGTAGTGGTATCGCGTTAGATGCCGCCAGCCGTGGCCTCAAGGTGGCAGTCATTGAGAGGGACGACTTTTCGTCCGGAACTAGCAGTAAGAGTACAAAATTGGTACATGGTGGTGTAAGATACCTGGAGAAAGCCTTTAAGGAACTCGATTACAGTCAGTACCAGCTTGTGAAAGAAGCGCTCAAGGAGCGCGCGGTATTCCTCACTACAGCGCCCCATCTGAGTATGAGTCTGCCAATCATGCTTCCAGTTTATCAATGGTGGAAGGCGCCGTATTTCTGGGTAGGGACGAAAGTATACGATTTTTTGGCAGGAAAGGAGAACCTGGAGAGCTCGTATTTCTTACCGAGGGGGAAGGCGCTCGAGGCTTTTCCTATGCTAAAGGGTGACGGGCTTGCGGGCGCATTAGTCTATTATGGTAGGTGGCTCTCTTACAGGTTCTAGACGGTTAGATGATTAACCAGTGTTAGATGGGTCGCACAATGATTCGAGAATGAACGTGGGATTAGCACTTACCGCGGCACTTTATGGGGCGACTGTCATCAACCACATGGAGGTCCAGGACCTAGTTAAAGACCCTATAACGGGGAAAATAACAGGAGTCAAGGTCAAAGATCTTCTACATGAGAAGCGGGCTGGTAGACTCGGATTCGGCGAAGGCGTAGGTCAGGACGAGATCATCGTAGAATCCAAGGTTGACACCCTCGAGTGATATTTCATGTTTGATCAAAATAACTAACTATACCTAGGGCGTTATTAATGCTACGGGTCCCTTCACAGACAGCATCCGCAAGCTCGACACTGGAGATCAAACTCCAGAAATTGTTGCTCCCAGCAGTGGTGTCCACATCGTTCTCCCAGGCTACTACTCGCCTGCACGTATGGGTCTGATTGACCCGAACACATCTGACGGCCGTGTTATCTTCTTCCTCCCCTGGCAAGGTAACACCATTGCGGGTACTACCGACGCCCCAACCTCAATTACTCCGCATCCACTTCCGCGTGAAGAAGAGATCAATTGGATTCTCAACGAGGTCCGTCGCTACCTCGCACCAGACATCAACGTGCGCCGCGGTGACGTCCTCGCCGCCTGGTCTGGTATCCGTCCCCTCGTAAAGGACCCTGACGCCAAAAACACAGAATCCTTAGTCCGCAACCACTTAATCAACGTCTCCCAGAGCGGCCTCATCACTATTGCTGGTGGGAAATGGACTACATACCGACAGATGGCTGAGGAGGCCGTCGACGAGGCGATCAAGCAATTTGACCTGAAGCCTGGAACTTCAGATTTGTCCGCGCGCTCCGAGGGTATGGTAGTCATTGATGGCACCTGTAAAACCGAATGGGCGAAACTCATAGGCGCCCACGGGTTTAGTAAGACCCTCTTCATCAACCTTATCCAGCACTATGGCGTCGAGAGCGAAGTCGCGCAGCACCTCGCGGGTGCCTATGGTGACCGTGCATGGTCTGTTGCAGAACTATCCGCACCGACAGAGAAGCGCTTTCCTGTACGCGGGAAGCGTCTCTCCGCACTGTATCCGTTTGTGGACGGAGAGGTGCGATATGCAGTAAGGAATGAGTATGCGCAGACTGCGGTTGATGTACTTGCACGCAGAATGAGATTGGCGTTTTTGAATGTGCAGGCCGCTCTAGAGGCACTACCGAAGGTGATTGATATCATGGGTGAGGAGCTGAAGTGGGATAAGGTCAGACGGGAGAAGGAGTGGAACGAGACTGTGGCATTTCTGGTCAGTATGGGGCTGCCGGAGAAGAGGGTTGGTGTCACGAGAAAGGAGGTTGAGGCTGGGGTAGTAGGAAAGTGGGGTGAGGAAGAGAAGATGTTTTCAAGACATGGTTAGTGTGACTTCCTCCCTAATATCTTAGGCTTTGTGATATACTGACTGTGTGCGTGCTGTAGCGGGACCAGTGGATGCTATGAGCACCATTGTGCCGAGTGGGAAGCCGCTTGACTCGAGTACGGTGCGGAACGGTGGTGTGTAGGTTTATTTAACCTTCATATGGACCAGCCTGCTGTATAATATACCGTGCTTATTTCTTTCCGTTCTCTTTTTGGCTTCTTCTACTATTATTACATTCCTTTTAGTTAGCCACCTCCTTTTTATTCTTCTAGTTTTGGGTTATTATAGGTGTATTTTCAATTGTCTTCTTTTTATAGCGTCCTAGAGGTGGTTACTATTGCGAACATTGTGATATTATAAAAGTTGACGCCTTCCTTCTTTACGCCGCTGTTAAAATCGTTGTTGTGTCTTATGCTCAGAAGCAGCAGTCTAAAGATTCCCAGTTTCATCTAATAACTCGGCTGGTCAATTGTCTCGCTGCATAAGTGGGCTTTTTAACCTAATTATAATTATATCATGAATCATTCTAGGTTATTTGGCTAGCCACGCTTTTGACTGGGTGAGGTCGGTGGTACTTTTATGCACGAACGACCGGCCACATCGTGTTTTGTGAGATTGATGCTGTCCGTCCCCTCTCAATCCATTAGGTGAAGTATCGCTTGCTTCACAAATTCTCACTCGGCGGGCAATTTCCCTCTTTCAGGGCGCCCGTGCTATTTTGTTAATATTTCCTGACCAACCAGAGGGTTGATAAGGGAATTTTATAAGAGCTTGTGCTAAAGAGTCGCGTACAGCGAAGTCTACTAGCATAAAGCACTGACAATAATCTTTTATAACTGACTATCTAGTTGTCTACTTACTATATTGCCAACAGCGATAGTATTTCTGCTAGTCGGGTCGTAGACTTGTTGTATCGTTACTGAGTACGAAGTGCGAGGGGCGCCCGCCTCAGTTGGGTAACGAAGGTGATACATTGAGGTTGGTAGTTGGGGGGACTGCATCAGTGATGGAGTCGATGATGATGATGATGATGGTGGTGGTGATGATGGTGATGATGGTGATGGCAGTGGTAGTGATGGATGGAAAGGGCAAGGACCCTAATAAGAAGGAGAAGGAAGTTGGGTCTCTTAGGCTAAAAAGGGACAGAGTTGGTTCCAAAACTAGACGGGTTAGGGTTGGTCGATGAGACACGAGTGATAATTTATGAATAATGACGCAGATGGGTGGGTTAGGGTTATGTATCAGCATCAACTGATTGATCAATTGATCAATCCATTGACTACATATGCATACATCACCTTCGGTGTACGGATACATTTACAAGTACTCATTACTGGCCTCTATTTTTATATATACAGTACCATAAAGAGGTGGGACCACTAAGGATACGTATATACGGTATTTCTACAGTACTCTTCTTCTAATTCTCGGTATTTGTCATTAAATTCCGTAGTCCTATGAAAGTGATTTCACCCCATTTTTTCATACTGTATCTAATAACCTAAATACCATTTCTACAATGTTCATCAAAATTTATCGATCACACCGTATCACTCAATGCCTCGAATTCTCCCACCCGGCCTAACTATTAACCGCATATGTTTATGAAACGACATGATGTGATCGTGATATACCTTTGTTCTATCCGTGTATCTTCTTACTCGCCTCAGTGTTTATGTTTAGGATTTCGATTTGAGCACCTTCATCAAAACTTGCGGCCTGGGTGCATATAACTCTAGATGCTACAAAACCTGGAGACGTGTAGATTGGGCCTTCAAATCTCTCTTGAACGCAAATAGGTAGTTCATATCTAATGTAGCTATTTACTTAATGCTTCTTGTATTCCGCGTCCACTTACCAGGCTCGAACGACCGCTACTATTATAATCCACATGTGTCTCCGGGTCCTTTAATCGGTATGAAAGGCTATAGTTAAGATATGCATAATATTTACTAGAATAAACAATTTGTGTCAAGTCGAAGACCTATTTAAAAGCTCAAATTATATCGCTTAAATCTGAGCTAGTATCATCATTTAGAGCAACGATTTCGGGTCGCCCCCCGAGTGCCACAAATAATTTTAGGAGTACTACCAAACAGACACTGAAATAAGTACAAGTAAGTATCTATCTTGATATCGCGAGTGTAAAATAGATACTCGGGCAACTATAGTACATACGTACGTATGTACGTGCATAGCCACTATTTTTAGTTAGCCACCAGCATCCTTGATAACGGTTCGTTTATGGGTCTAGAGAAGCTTCTGTTTTGTTTTAAGTTTATTGCCTTACGCTAGATCCGATAAAGCCGAAAGATAAAAAAACCTGGATATAGATCGATAGCTGCTTAGGTGCCGAATTTAATCAAGATCTTCCGCAAAGATATGGAGATCGAATCTCATGCATGGGGACGAAAAGTCGGCAGACAAGGTTGATCTGATGATGCACAAGTATCTATTTTCAGGTAAGTTACGTCAATACTGACGATTCCCCTCCATGTCAAAAAATACCGATTTTTCAATTTTTATTTTTGAGGTGGTTAATAGAGTAGCTGAAACCTGCCCAGTCCACTCGGCGAGTTTCCGAAGTGCTGCACCACATACAGCGGGTCCGCGACCGTATTTTCCTCTTGTAGAGGAGAAATTTCTCAGCCCTAACTTATCGAGATAGACACGTTATCTCCGAGGGGTTCTATCACATAAGCAGGAGCACACATATACAGGTGTCAAAAGGGTCTATCTGAAGCCACAAATCACAAGATCCGACATGGTCCGGGTTCTTAATCTACTCCCCACTTGTAGGGCTGGATGGCTCTTGTATCGATAGTGTCGCGGGGACGGTTTCATCTTTGTAAAATTTAAGGCAGGCCCTGTGCAGGGGTCCCACTATGGTGTTATTTTTAGGTGAGTCTTGGCGCGGAGAAGATAAATCCGGTCTCACCGGCTGCGGGGAAGTATCGGAGGGGTGAGAAAGAAAAAAAGGACGGGATACTTGTTAGGACGGGGTTGGAAGAGAAGAGGACCGGATGAAACTAGGCAGAAATGTTATACACTGTGATTCATTCTTCTCAAATCTAGATGCAATAGAGTATGCTTACATGCACTTGTACTGCTGCCGTGTGATGTAGGCATGTATGTACTTGGAGCTCCAGTCAGTACTTGATATATGATAATAGATTGACATCAGTCATCTAAGAGCAGCTTTGGAGCTGAAAGAGCATGTTAGATTAACAACCTTCTCGAAATTCGATCACTTAATTAAGCTTCCCGCAGTCATGGTCTATCACAAGCGATTGAGGCAGTGCTGCGTTCCTGCGCGTTCCTGTCCCTGGGCGTTCCTGTGTGTGTGTTCGCAACTTGCATAAGATGGAAACAGGATGTTCGAGAAGCGTTAGTTCCAGGAACCACCCGAGTTCACGGTCGGGTTCGCAAAAAAGCGCCTTGGGGAACGCCTGGCTGACGACGTGCTCCATAGTGGACTATGAATTAAAGTGGAATCGTTCCGAGTTTAGGACCTTGTCAAGTGAGCTCGGCAGGGTCTGGGACTTCATTGGTTTGGTAAGCATGCAGAGTGTAAGTGAGGGAGAGAGAGAGAACTCAGTCAGACTTAAGGCGTTTAGTCAGGCCTTAGAGGTGAGAAACTCCCTGGTGATGATTGCAATTCAGAAGAATCATTCTGTAGAATTAAACAGTACATATCTTTCTATCACCAACCAATACTCTCGAGTGTTTATCATGGTAAAATGGGATGAAGGCACAGCCCATGAAGTACTAATTGGGGAGGAAGACAAGAATAGCATGAGATTGAAAACAGCAAGTGAATCGTTTTGCCAAGATCTCTAACACCTTACCAACAGGGTATTGAAGGCCTCAATGCGGAAATAAACTTCTCATATTAACGGGTATATATCTAGGACTAGCCCAAATTAGTTGTCGTCTCGGCGACTCATGATAACAAGAACCCCGCCATACCCTCAGTCAAAATTAAACTCAGTACCTAAGCTACAGCCCCCCCCCCCAACAGCTTAACCCGCGTAGCGTACCCTATACGACTTTGAATCCCACGAGCGCGGTACTTCTTGGTACAAGCGATCGAAGCGATTAGTTGGAACATAACGGTTGCTGTAGGCGTTTAATACCAGCCAACCATCCTCCCATAATCTCACGACACCACCCCCTCTTCCCTCCCCCCCGCACAAGTCCAAAGCTCGCAGAACTTTCACTCCGCCCCTTTGCCCACTCAACCACCCCACCCCCTCCACGCTGTGAGGAATCACCTATTCTGATACTGTCCCCTCCTCCTCCGTCACATTCCCAACTTGTACGTAGTGTCCCTACAGGGCGGCTGTGTTCCTGCCGATCAACTCTTCAAATCAAGCATTCAACAATTACCTCCCGTCGTGACATCTCGGCGCCAGGTCTTACCAGAAATACATCATCGTCGTTTTTAGGGTCTAAACTAATTGGAACCTTCGGGAGCGTATTGCTTTTGTATGTAAGGTACCACTGATTCCTTTTTGTTTCTGTTGTCGCCGTCGCCGTCGTTGTCTCCCCATTTGTTACCGCCCATTATTATCTGAATCTTTTCCACCGGCAATTTACCTTGCGAGGCATAGAAAGTATCTCATTACTAACCTTGCCCTCCTCTCGTCTGGATTGTATGGTAGCCTGGGAATCTTAGACTTTCTAGAACGCCCGCCTTTACATTTTGCTACTACTAGCGCCCGCCGCCTCGTACACGTTTAACGCACGTACATACATATAGCCCACGTCCTCGCTATTAGAGTGACAATAGCTCCAAGCCACCAGATCTACCTTTTTTGTCGAGTCTAGCTCTAGGCTATTCTTAAATTGGGTTAAAGAACATTACTGAGCCTCACCGTGTGCATCATCTTTATCATCCTTTACATACTTTCTTACCTGCAACCTCAGCCTCGCCACATTACTATCATCTAACAATTCCAATGTCTTCTTCTGGAGGTGCTCAACATCACCAGTCTAATGGCTTAAATCTCTCCTTCCCTCCAACAGAGGAAGAATTGTTCAATACAAATTCCGGTGAACAAGCTGGCTACAGACCTGATTATCGCTATCAAAGCCCAGACCACCAGCAGCAACAGCAACAGCTTGAGAACCTTAGACAAAGCGCATCTCCCCAGTTCCATACCTCTACGCTTCCACTTGGAGAGAACTGGAGAGATTCCAACACCGGCTACGGAGGAGGAGATTTTGCTTTGTTCCCAGCCCCAGATAGCAACTTGTTCGACTACGATAACAAAGAGTCTGTTTCTGGAAGTATCAATCCTGCCGAATTGATGACTTCTCAACACTCTCACTCGCAGCATAACACCCCCCCGCTTCTTCTCAGCCAGCAAACATCACAGCCAGACTCTGCTGGTATACTCTCCACAGGCCCAACTACTGGTTTCAACCAGTGGGACAATGTCTATGCCCACAACCAAGAGTCCTCTTGGAGCCACCGTAAAGCTCCAAGTGAATACTCGGATATTTCCTCAGCTGCAAACAGCCCATACATGAGGAACCATGAGTTCTCGGAGCATCCCTCGCCTCTTCTTCAGGGAACCCACATTCCTCAAGGATCTATGCAGGACTTTCTTAATGCTGGAGCTAGCCCGGGGGATGCATTTGGGTTAGAGCAATTTACGCTGAATGAACGCGACCCCTCGCCAAGTGTATCGCCCAGAATTAGCCCTGCCCAGGGGCACCATAGCAGTACCAACAGCCCGTATATGCTACCTCAGAATAATCAGCTTTTGAATTTTGTCCCCCCAATGGGCCTATCACAAGATATGGAGGGCTTTCAACAAGCACCCCCCCGTTTGAATGGGCCTGGACTCGATAGACCGACTGAAGATGGCTTTGCCCCACAGATCCATGTCATCTTTGCTCCTCCGCAAAGACAGCCCACCTTTCCTAATAAACCAGGATCCACTCATGACGATAGTGCCCTAAGACCCCCGCCTAAGAGTGAGTTTCCTTTTTTTTTTTCGACTTTGTGTAAGATTTACATAATACTAACGGTTCTGAAGATGCGACAAGGAAAAGAGCCAAGTCTGATCCATATACGGGCACGGGTACATCAAACCTTAATGCTGCTGGCACCATTACCAGGCCCATCTCCCCGGGTGCCGCTAGCCCTGTAGGCGGGCGCTCTAGAGGAAACTCGCTCAGCCCTGCAGATGCTGTCATAGCACCTGTGGGTAGCCCAGGTAGTGTCACCTCTAATGCGTCCTCGAAGCTCTCTCGTAGGTCCTCTACAAATTCCGTACCGCCAAACAGGGACTACTTCCTAGGCCTCGCGATGCCCGGTCGGCCAGGGACGAACGCAAGTGATAAGCGGGTACAAAAGCACCCAGCCACTTTCCAGTGTACCCTGTGCCCGAAGCGCTTCACCCGAGCCTACAATTTACGCTCGCATCTGCGCACGCACACGGACGAGAGACCATTCGTATGTACGGTATGTAACAAAGCCTTTGCGCGCCAGCACGACCGGAAACGGCACGAGGGCCTCCACTCTGGCGAGAAGAAGTTTGTATGCCGCGGCAACCTTAAACCTGGCGGTGTCTGGGGATGTGGGAGAAGGTTTGCTCGCGCCGATGCTCTGGGACGCCACTTCCGCAGCGAGGCGGGTAGGGTTTGCATACGGCCGTTGCTGGAGGAGGACAACGCGGAGAGGGCGCGCAATCAAATGATGGCTCAGGGACAGATGATGGACCCGACCATGGGACCCATGACGCATGATGCGCACGGAATGGCGATGGGTATGGAACATTCCATGATGTTTCCTACTGCGCTCATTGAGCAATACCCTGCGTTGGCAAACATGGAGTGGGGAGCACTAGGGGACCAAGGCGACGATGATATAGCGGATGGGGGAAGCGGCATTGACGACGGCAACAGAAGCAGTTTTGAAAATAGCGGTGGTGAGTGGGATGATGGTGGAAGTGTGAGTGGTGGTTCTGTCATGGGCAGCCACAGGAATAGCTACGACGGCAGTCGTGGTGACTGGAGTGGTAACGAAGAATGGGCTAGCGATACGGGTGATGGGTACAGGGGGTAACATGAGTATACTGCGAAGCAGGATAAGATTGATTTTTGGGTTCATTTTTTCCTTTTTATTTTCCTTTTTATTTTCTTTTATATACCACCACGATCGTTGTAACAGTTTGGCACTTTTCCCTCTTCTATTTCTTTCTTTCTTTGGACGGGCTGGTGCGGTTTCTTGATATCCCTTTTGACTGTTTTTTTCTTTTTTTCTTTCTCTTTTACTTATTTTCCTCTTTTTCTATCATTCGTTTATGGTAAAAGGCTGGGTTGGAGTCAATCGTTTTTCGGTTCCATGTCGCGATGTTTACCCTGAAGTCTTTGTTTTTTCCCTCTCAGCTAGACTTTGTTTGTACGTATCTATCTATATCAAACCCTGCTTTTCCATCGTCAAGTGTGTGTGTGCAGCAGTGAGAGCCAGCCAGACGTATCCCAACGTTCTCGACCCAGTCCGTGCTGTGTCGGACCAGAAGTGTGTCGTATGGCAACGGCACCAAAACAACATAGAGGATAATTAGTCTGGAAACTACTCAATTAAATGCCTGTGTTTTGGAGTGGAGTTTATTTACAGTACAATCCCGCTATAAGGATTCTAACCTTATAAGAAGTGCCCAGCTCACCCATAGGCCGAATACATCCGTATAATCAGTATCCTTACAACTGCGCGTGTAGGATAAGTCTGTTGAAGACTTACCCCTACATCCGTAGTACTGTATTAGGAACCCGGCACTAGACATCTCAAGAGGTGGCCCCCATACAGATTTGTGTGGTTACATGTAGCCGACCCCCCACGCTGATAAGCTGGGGGTGAGGCCATAGAGAGGGTCTGGTAAGTGGAGATGTGCACCTTGGTGGGGTGTGCGAGTAGGTACTGCGTCTAGAACATAGGCCCCATCTCTAGTTGGTAGCAATGCCTGTGGGAGCGGTGCCCGATGGAGTGATCACTCTACATATCGGCAGTGGGATATTCGTTGTGTCCCGGGTGATGCATGCTCTACGGATTCTCCCCATACCGCAGTCTGCACTGGTGAGCGTGCTCCAAGAGGTGCATGTAAAATGATTGCACAAGTCTGGACACAGCCGAGGGACGCCGTTTATTACCAAAGTATCATACAGACAAGCCCTTGGCACGCCCACTGTGTAACAAACCCTCACCCACTCACTCACTCATCCACACTCACGCACCTCCTCCGTCCCCACACTCCACACAATGTCAACACCACACCAATGCCCCAACCACCACCACAACCACCACAAGACCCCACAGCAGCAGCCCCACGCATCCGCCAGCTCCCCGACTCCGTCACCGTGCGTCTGCGGTCCGCCCTCGCAATCACCTCGCTGCCCGGCGCAATCTCGGAGCTCGTCCAGAACTCGCTGGACGCCCGCGCCCGCAGCGTCACGGTGCAGGTCAACCTTGCGCGCAACAGCTGCGTCGTCGAGGATGACGGCGTAGGGGTCCTGCCGGAGGACGTGGGCATGGTGGGGAAGATGTACGGTGCGTGCTGCCGGCTGTCGTATGCTGCTTCTATCATGGCGGGCAGTAGCTAACTGCGGTCTCAGCAACCTCAAAGTACCCCCCAGAAGCAGCAGCGGCGGACAGACCCGCCACGTTTGGCTTCCGTGGCCAGGCGCTGAGCTCCCTCTCCACGCACTCCCTCTTCACGCTCACCTCCCGCCACGCCACCCACCGCTCCACCCACACAACCCGCACCTCCTACTCCACGCCGCTCTTTACCGGGCCCGCACCGGCGCACCAGCGCCTCCCCAGCCAGGGAACCGTGGTCCGGATCGAGGGCCTCCACGCCGACCTCCCCGTCCGCTTCCACGCCCACGTGAACGCCGCCGCGCCAGAGCTCGAGCGCGAATGGGACCGCATAACATGGCGCCTCGTGCAGCTGCTCCTGACGCCCGCCGGCCGCAACGTAACCCTCATCGCCCGCGACCACCACGGCGCCCGCCGCCTCTCCGTCAAGCCACAGCAACACCAGCACGTCGCGGGCGTGCTAACGCAGGTGTACGGCCGCGCCGCGATCGGGGCGCACGACTGCTGGGAGCGCGTCCGCGCCGTCCAGGCGCCAATATCGATAAAGGGCCTCGTCAGCCGGCGGGGCCACGCAACGCGCGAGATCCAGTTCCTGTACGTCAATGGCCACCCGCTCCCGCCCTCCACCACGACGGCGCTGCACGCCGAGATCAACCGGGTGTTTGCCGCGTCCGCGTTTGCCGCCGGGGGGAGGGCCGTGGAGCGCTATGCAATGTTTGCGCTGTGGGTCGAGTGCGATGATGCCGTGGGCGTGGGCGTGCTCGGCGGCGAGGGCGGAACGGAGGGGAAGGCGGGACTGGAGGGCGGGCACTTGGCGGCTGTGGTGGCGCTGCTGCAGAAGCTGCTGTGGCAGTTTCTAAAGACGAACCATTTCCTCCCCGCGGGGGGGCCCGCCACCACTACCGCGGCCGGCAGAAAGAGGCCCAGGGACGACGACACGAGCATGCCGTTGAGGACAATCGATAACCGGAACGGCAGCCTCCCGGGGGACCCGAATGCCCTCGCGCTGTGGAGCAGGGTCAAGGCTGCGAGAGTGGACCCTAGAGAGGAGGAGGGAAGAAGGGGGACCGGGTTCTCGGCGGCTGCAGAAAAGGAGTTTGTGCCCCCGCCCAGGACGGCCGTCGACGTCGCCGCCACCACCACCACCGAGAAGGAGAACGACGGACAGATCACCTGGAGAAACCCGCTCACGAAACGGACCTACCAGGTCAACTCCAGGACCGGAAATACGGCTCCTGGGGGTAGTAGCAGCGCCAGGATCGACGGCGGTGAGAAGGTTGAGGGGCCGTTCGTCGAGGAGCTGCTCAAGGTAACCCCCACCACCCAATATGCGCACTCCAATCATTGACACCCCAACAACAGAACTGGAAAAACCCCGTCTTTGCCGAAACGCAAGCCCCCATCCCCACCCTCACCTCCTGCTCCCACACCCACGACCACGACCCAACCGCGCTGGCAAAGCTCACCAAGCCCGCCCTCAAATCCGCCACCATCATCGCGCAGATCGACAACAAATACATCCTCACCACGCAGCACAGCCACCTAGTCCTAATCGACCAACACGCGGCCTCGGAGCGCGTCCGCGTCGAGCGCCTCCTATCCACGCTGACCGCCGCCTCCGCCCAGCCCTGCACCCTGCAATTCACGCTCCCGAGCGCGCGCGACGCAGCACAGCTGGCGGCCCTCCAGCCCGCGCTCGAGCAGTGGGGCGTGCGCTACCGCGTCTCCGAGCAGACGGTCACGATCACGGCGCTGCCGGCGGCGGTGGTGGACCGCTGCGTTGCGGAGCCCCCGCTGGCGGTCGCGATGCTGCGCCGATATGCGGCGGAGGGGGTGCCCGGCTGCCCCAGGGGTCTGGTGGAGATGGTCAACAGCCGCGCGTGTAGAGGCGCGGTCATGTTTAATGACCCGTTGAGTAGGGGTGAGTGTGTGGCTTTGGTGGCGGGGCTGGCGCGGTGTAGGTTTCCGTTTATGTGTGCGCATGGCAGGCCGAGTATGGTGCCGTTGGCGGATTTGGGTGCTGGTGTGGGTGGGGGGGGGGCAGGGGAGAGGGAGGGGGAGGGGGAGGGGGGTTTAGGAGGGATTTTGAGAGGTGGGTGGAGAGAGGTGGTGGGGGATAGCCCCCCCCCCTTCTTTTTGTATGTAGATAGTAGGACTTTTTTTTGAGAGAGATTGCTTGTATGTATGTATATAGTTTATCACGCGCAATACAACATCACCATCACGTTTACCAGCAAGAAGCACCTCTGATATTCATATCTATCTATCTACCAACCCCCCCCCCTCCCCCTCTACCATATAAAAAAAAAGAAAAACCCCCCGTTACTCCGACCTGAGCTCAACACTCCTCTCGACCCTCTCGCCGCCGCCCACAATCTCGGCCCCGGCCTGCACCTTCTTGCCCGTCCTGCCAATCCTGTTGAGGACCGTGTCGTAGGCGAGCGCGGGCTCGGCCGTCACGGTTACGAGCTGCGTCTCGAGGGATACGTCGAAGCTTTTGACGCCTGGGTTGTTGGGTGTTGGGGTTAGAGTTAGGGTTGGGGGTTAGAGTTGGGGGTTAGGGGACAGGGACAGAGGGCACAGGGGCAGAGGGAGGAAGAGGGCAGGGCAGACAGACCTTCGAGTTTCGAGAGCACGCGGGTCACGGCGCCGGAGCAGCCGCCGCAGGACATGGCGACGCGGAACTCGTAGGTGTTGGTGGTGTCGGGCATTTTGGTCTGTGGTTGTTTGTGGTTGTGGGTTGTGGGTTGTGAGGTGGGTGTGGGTTGTGGTGGGTTGTTTAGTTGTTTCTGTGGTGGAGTGCGATACAGTAGAGCAGAGAGGAGGCAGCGGTCTTTTATCTCCAGCTCTGCGCAGCTCTGCTTTGAAATACAGTTATAGTATGGATGTGTGCTGAGCGGGATTGCGCTCGTTTTGCGTTGCGGTGAGGGTGTTTCGGATTGCGCAATACCTTTGTATGCGGTGCAGGGGTGGGGGTTGTCTAATCTAGATTGTAGATGTATAGATCGGATCGGATTGTGTCATGGGGTGTCACTCGGTGCGGTCCTCTTCTCAATCTAAACCATACTTACATGTAATTGGGGTTCCGGCACCACGGGTACAGCAGCACCGGTACAGGCGCTGCTGGGGAATCTGGAGGCCCAGGTGCTGTTACACCCCGCTATGGGCGGGCAGTTCTCGTTTCTGGTAGTAAGTGGTAGGGAGGTGGGGAATGTGACTCTCGGGTTTGGGCGAGGCCGCGTTTATCAGCCCTGATACGCACGTTGCTGGTCTACTGTAGTTCACTCCCTGGGCGCGGCACGCCGGCGCATGGGAGGGGTCTTAATCCTCCGGGTGATGCGCGGTGCTTGGTGGTTCTTGCGGGAGGGTCTTTTCTCATCCCGGCCTGGTCGGTAAGATGCTGGCCCCCAGGTTTAGTGTGGCTTTGCTGTCGAGTAATGGGTCTCTATGCAAGCTTGGTCCCTCTGTTATAGGGGGAGCATTGACGACTAAGGGATTTCTTATCCCTGGACGGAGGGAGGTGGTCAAATTCGCGGGCACCACCTCGTAGAGGAGTTATACTGCTTGTTCGGGTAAATGGCAACAAACGGACCAGACACGAGGGAGTAGGCCCCTTGTGTAAAAGACTTCAGAGTCTTTTTCTACCCGTGTGATTGGTTGACGGGAGGATAGGCGCCAATCAAGTTACCGGAAAAAGACTCTGGAGCCTTTTGTGCAAAGGGCCTGGTATTAGCTACATGTATGTCCTGGGCGTATGAGATCTAGACAATCACGAAATCTCTCTCATGCATGAAAGTCATGTGATATCCAGTTTTTGCTGTAGATATGTCCAGGTAAGCATTTGCTGCATTAATCACTTGTGAAGTACAATAGACTTCGCTGAATGCTGCGTTGTTCTAGTCAATCACTTCCTACAAAGGCAGCGCTAGTGCATGCGCCCAGGACATGGGAGAGAAGTCGGGAATTTGACCACTCGTCCGCGGCCGTCGGTGATTTACGATATTCAAAACCTAACCCTACACATTCTTGGCGGCGGAACAATCGGCATAAAGAGATAATCATTCATGTTACACAAAGACAAACAGGCGGCATCCAGCCCTGCTGGCGCAATGGTAGCGCGTCAGACTTCTATGGGACTTTGGTTCCTTAGAATTACATCTGAAGGTTGCGGGTTCGACCCCCGCGTGGGGTTTCTGTCATGAAATTTTTGTTTAAATTTTTGTTTTATGCTTTTTTTGCCTTTGAAATGAAGAGGCCTTTGCTCACGGATGCTGCTGCATGTTCATTTGCGCTAACCAAACCACCAATCGCCTTTAGGAACATCTGCGTGGTTTCGGAGCCACTCAACTTTATGCAAAACACTCCACCTTATATCATCGAAAATTAGGTAGAGAGGGTGCTTAAGGAGATTTAGAGCTCTAGTTTTCACTTTAATGGAATTGAAACGCACGTTTATGAAGCTAGAAATTAAATTACTTGGATAATACTACCATCGAGACATTTACCAGACATTTCTAAGACCTCTCTTACAACCAAGAACGACACGCCTCAACCAATCGTTATCCTCGTGACGAATTTCAATTCAGTATTCAAGGCCAACCTACAAAGAACTCGAGTTTAACCAACATGAAAGAATGCGACATCGACGAGGCTTAGACCTGGAAGCGTACGGTTGGAAGGATACTGACCTGGAAGGTGAGGCTCAAGTTAGAGTGATACGGACCGTCAAATTAACCCATGGGCGTCATGGTCCTTCAAGAAATGATACTCTACAAAGCAAGCGTTACACAATACAAACTTACATAGATTGCAGGCAAAAAATGAAGAAGGTGCTCGCTTCCCTCTCAACCCTTCTCTTCTCAATCTCAACCGGCAACGATCACAACCCCTTCTCTTCTGGATACGTTCCTTTATATGTTTTTCCTCAATAAGAATAGGTGGTGGGAGGTCTTGTACCTCATACATTTTGCTATAACGAATAACAGAACCCTTTCTTTTATACCAACGCTTGTGCCCTACCAGTTGATTGATATTTCGATCCAAAGAATTGACCAAAGTAAGAAGATTTAAGTTTTTCGACGAAAGAATGTTCCTTCAAAAGAATCGGATAGTGAACGTAAAATAAATGCGCTTGACTATCGTCAGATCCAAAGAACCGAAAAAGCATGATCCAGCTTGATATAAGTTGAGTGAAGAAGTAACTACGGTATTGATCGGCAATATCAACACCACCTTTGTGAAAGTTATAATCGTTAACCATTGCAGGAATTGGTACGTTCATCTTATACTTGTCTTGAAATGCTGAGCGGATAAGATGGCCACTCATGCAGAATTGGCGTTTTTCAACCGCATAACTTTCTCGAAAAGTTCAAGACCGTTGACAAAGATATTTAACGCGATTATTATCCCGCCATCGCATTGCAAAGACCGTGCATTATTACTATCCCGCATAATAACCACCGATACCGTGATTCCATAATTTCCTTTCTATTATCATCAGATTCAAATTTTAATCGACCGGTTTGTACTCAAGCACATCATTACATTCAATTCCTAATTCTTCTCGTGAACTTTCGAGTTGAACGCGAAGAGATTGTCCGTAAAAACAAATAAGTTACGCGAACGACACGAGCGATCTGGCGCTAACCGATAAACAATCGCGACAAGAAAGGGCCGATATACCAATTCTCCTCTTCACATCAATTCTGCAATACCATTTATACGAACGAAAACGCCTAATTCATCAGATATCCATGATCACATATTGTAAAACTCAGATCCTCGCTAAGAGTGCTTATTCAAGATTCAACAGTATGTTTACTTCTTCCCCCAAACCTTATCATCATCTCATCGACCGTCACTGAAGTTGATGGTAGGTAGTGTTTCAAACAGCTGTCCCTTAGCTGACTGCTTAGCGGTTCCATTTTCCTCCACCAGCTCTCACTCCCACTACAAACTTCTGCACCTCCATTCGATGTTGGCTCGGAAATGTGAAGGTATCGCTTGATTTGAAAAAATCTATTGTTGGACATAGCCTTTGAAATTGATTGTTTCCATTTGCATCGGTGTTGATCAACATACAGTTTCATACCTCCATTCCTTTTCCATATATCTGAAGGTGTTTTGCAATGGAAAACACCCATCGTAATCAGAATTGCCAAAAAAACCCGCAATTCGTTGGCAGTAGTAGGTTTCCATCTCCTAATACAGTATCTCGTACCACCTTCCTCAGTTGATTTATCTGAAGCATCAGCTCTCCGCATCTTCGCATAGGCATTTGTATTTCTTGCAAGCGAGTCCAGTATTTCATCAGTCCAAAACAAGTCAAAAATATCCAAAGGACTTGTACCCTTTATTTTTCATCAGCATCCGCTAACTTAGTATCAGGAAGCTTGCTTACCTGCAAGAGTAAAGGCTCTGCATCATGGCATACTCTTGGTAATGGGGTATATGATGATCCCAAGTTTGGTATAGAATTATCTGTAGTATCCTCGTCCCCAACTTCCTCGCCCTCCAATCCAGATTGAGTTTGAGTATTCGTATTTTTCCCTCTTTTTCCTCGGCGTGACCTCCCAGCATTGGGTACTGCAATTGCGATCCGGGGTTGTGGTACCTCGCTCAAAGGTTTCCTAATAGCATCCGACATTTTCCTGATTGTATCCGCACCTGTGAAGTTGTTGCTAGAACTATTAAGCTCGCTGTTGCTAGAACCATCAAGCTCGCTGGAGCCTGAGGCTCAGCTGACAAGGGTGGCACGGACCAAGCTGCGAATTTGAGAATTTCATCCGCCCAAGGGATAGGGAATATCTTTTCCAACAACGGGTCCAAGCACTTTCCCTAAATCTCACCGAGCTTTGAAGAGTCATGGAGGTGACTCACCGCAGGGATGCTGATCGCGATGGGGATGCGACAACACATGACCACGCGTGAATCCACGCGTAAAGTGCGTGCATGAACACCCCCGCCGAGAGCGCGTCGGTGGGGTGCGCCGGCCGCGGGGCTGGTGGTTAGTTGAGAGCTGGGTTGCAATTCTCTACCCCGCACGGCGACGGAGTGAAACAATTGGAGGGAATTGAAAAGAAAAACAGGTTCTTGAGTGCACATCACCAGGGGGGGATTTGCGTTGATGCGCATTGCATGTTGAAGAGGACTGGCTGGATGGTCTGAGGGTTTGATATAATGTTAGCATCACGATCATCAAGGAAATTATGCATAGCTCATCATTATGACTCCTTCTTAAAGAGACCCCACCACTGCACGGATGTGAGGTTGTGTGAATTAAGGACGCGCTTTAATTGATTAAACTACATGTACTTACCTTCTTTATAAAAGAGACGCGTCTTCCCCGACTCCAGAAGTAAAATCATACCCTCCATCTACTCATCATCCCAAGATCCTTCACTCCCAAAAAATATCCATCAACCAACCGTCCATTGACAATGGCTCGAACTCGTCAGACTCTGCGCAGAAGAACAGGCAGCAACCGCATCCCGATGCCCCCCACTCCTTCCACACCCAAGAGGAAGAAGTCCTCCAGCAACCGGGCCAAGAAGCAGCCTCTTGCAGAGGAAGTCGAGCTCCCTGCTGTTCTGCCCGAAATTCCGGTGCCAGTCCGGGACTTTTTGAAACATGTCGAGGCAAACCCGGGGGTGCCGATAAGGGAGCTACTGAAGCCGTATCTGGAATATGAGACGGCGCTGAGGGCGTACTTTGCGCAGAAGCCAGACCATGAGTTTGTTCAGGGAAACGTCAACTTGATATCCCTCTTCAAAGATGATAATGCTAGGTTGGCGAAAACTAGGGCGAGGAATTTGGCCCAGGAGACAAAGGAGGAGAGCGAAAAGTATTGTTCCATAGCTTTTAGCTGATATAGTGAGGGGGTTAGGCTAATGTTTTCGTGCTTGGATAGATATATCATGGCATTGAAGGGCCAGGATAGAAAAGCCTCTGGAGAGCATGTCCTGGTTGAGAGCTTGAAGGAGTTTAGAGACAACTTCAATGTTTTTAGCGAAGGGTCTTTGTCAAACATGGGTATGTAATCATGGGCTATTGATCATTCCCATACCTGTGATCAACAATGCTAAAGGAGTATAGATTGGAGCAATGTGGTTGTTGCTGGGTCGGCCGTCTTGACTCCTTTGCTTAAAGTCCCCGAGAAGTGGGCAGAGAGCAAGAGAAGCCTCCGCGAGTATTATCATCAAAAGCTCGCGCCGGCCTCTGATATCGATTTGTTTATACACGGCATCGAGGACACCGAAGAGGCGGTTAAGAAAATGGAGCAGATTGAAAGAACCATCAAAGATAACATCCTTTGGGAGACAACGTTAGTCCTGCATCTTCCCAATACCCACAGTATCAAAATTGACCATAAATAGCACAATCCGTACCCGAAACACCATTACGATTGTTTCCCAATACCCAAACCGTCATGTTCAGATAGTACTTCGTCTTTATAAATCACCATCCCAGATCCTTACAGGCTTTGACGTAAACTGCTCGTGCTTCGCCTATGACGGCACCAACGTCCTTGCGAACCCGCGTGCTCTTGGAGCATGCATGACCCAATGCAATGACATTGATCTCACTCGTCGTTCGCCATCCTACGAGAATCGTCTCTCTAAGTACTCCCATAGGGGGTTCGAAGTCTACTGCGACTTCCTCGACCGCTCAAGGATCGACCCTACCATCTTCGAGCGTTCATTCCAAAAGACCGTTGGGCTGGCCCGCCTACTCGTTCTAGAAGCGCTCCCCGCGCCCGAGGATAGAGAGGCCTATGTTGTCCAGCGAAGAACGGAGATGGGGCGCCCGCAAAAGGAATTTACGGGTATCATTTATAAAGACAAAAAGGACATAAAGCAACGTGTCAATGATGAAGTCGCCGAATGGGACTTTGAAGATATTAGTGCCTATCAGAAGTTCAGCATCCCATATGGTGAAGGCCACACCGCGAAGCGAATCGAGAAGCTCTTCTTCAAGAAAGACATCTTGCTCAACGCAGAATGGAATCCCACGAACCGGCCACCTAATCGCGAGGTTGCGCTACATCGCCATCCAGTATTCTTTGGAAACGTGAAAGATGTTGTGGTGGACTGCTGTGGGTTCTGTCCAGAACCTGTGACCGATGAGGAGAAAGAGGTCTACGAAGAAGAAAGCAAAATGTATGTTAGCGGCCCAATTACGTTTCTACATGATGATCCAGGAAGACAAGAGATTGGATCTTTCTACCCTCTCGGCCCTGAAGATTACATGGATATGGCGTATGTTGGCTCGACCGAGGTGTTGTGCGAGGCGATAGTGGACAATAATGCTGAGTATGTGAAGAACTGGGTCTCACAGGAAGGAGTGGATGTCAACTGCCGTGACTTCTGTGGGAGAACTCCATTACATCTTGCTTGCATCAGTGAGGGTACTGGATTGGAGATCGTGCAGATCCTCGTCGACGCCGGGGCAAGACTGGTGGCAAGATTGCAGGATGGACGCACAGCGTTGCATTTGGCGGCTGCGTGCGGTAGGCTAGATATTGTCAAAGCCCTGTTGGATAAGAGTCTGAAGAACCAGGCAGAGAAAGAAGAGAAAGAGGAGAGAAAGGCCGAGTTAGAGAAAGCCGCGAAGGGAGAGGCTCCTGAGCAAAGCACATCATCTACACAGAAGGAAACAACTGATTTAGTGATGAGGGAGGTTGGTGATGGAGATGATGATGCTGGGGAAGAGAATGACGACGAGAATGGCGACGAAGACCAGGAGGGTAGTTACGATAAAATGTCTGATGAGGATGGGTCTGAAGAAGGAAAAACAGCCACAACCCAGGGTTTTATCAAAGTAAAGCCTGCCGAGGAGCCTGATGTATTTGATGAGGATGAGGAAGAAGAGGATGATGATATCTACGATATTAATGTCGTCGACTGGGAGTGAGTAAAGCTATTGATCCACTTGTCCTACGCATGCTAATATCAAAACAGCCACGGGATGGCCCCTATCCATCATGCCATCATTTGCGGCCACGAACATATTGTTGAAGCTCTGGTCTCCTCATATGGGGCGGATTGTCTGTTGCCAATGAAAAAGTATCAATATACTCAAAATGAGGGCAAGAAGCCCTCTGATGCAATTCTGACCTTGGCACTCGTGCATAAAATAAAGGATGCTGGGAAGAGGGCAAGTATGACTGCATGCCTACTTAAATTGGGAGCAAGCTCCGCGCAAGCAAATAGTTTCAACAATACCACTGCGTTCCATTACGCTGTTATAGCGGCGGATTTCGAAGTCTTGGATACGATGTTTGAGCTGGATAAGCCGGGGGTTATGAGCGTTATCGATAATATTGCAGGGAAACGGGTCAATTATGGTATGGGACCTACGCAAACGCCATTGATTTCTGTGTAAGTCTTCACATTCAGTTCGTTCTGGGGAATCTGGTAACTAATGGTAGGGATGGTAATTTAGGCTTTACTGGTACGACCAGGAGAAGTATAAGGAGATGGCTTATTATCTTCTCGATCACGGCGCCAAGGGAAAAGTGGATTTAGAATCATATGCTCACCACTTTGACGAGAATGAGAGACAATATGACAGCGCCCGTCAGCAATTCACATTTTGTGCTAGTGTGACACAGCCTATTGAGATTGCCGTGTCTCTGGAGGGCGCTTCTGATATAGTACAACGACTTATTTCCATCGGAGCAAATATTAACCAGATTACTCGAGATACCTACAACAACCAGTGGGATGCCACCCTGCCGGTCTTCGGTAAAACCATCTTGGAATTGTTGAGGGACAAAATTAAGAAGTGTACGAGGTTCTTGGAGGATTATAAGCCCCCGAAACAAACGAGGTGGAGGGAACGCGTCATCTTTGGTCCAGAGGTCCTTGATGAAATTGAACCAGGCACTTATATACGCTACTGTGCGGAGAAATACCTCGTGGAGACCAATGAACTCCGGGAAAAGCACAACAAAACGGGACCCCCTCTAGGGAGTGAACATGAAAAAAGTGCGTCTATAGCCCAGAGGGCTGCTGTCGAGAAGCTTCTAGCGTCGTGCGAGGAGACAGAGAAGATTCTTGTCTTCCTCGGAGCAAAAACTTATCATGAGTTACTCCCCGAGAAGAAGGAACTTGCAATGAAGGAGCAGGCCAATAATCATATTCTTTTCGGGTCTGGAATTAGGTACAACTCAAACTCACCTGACAATTGGGAGATAGAACGGTTAGCAAAGGAAGAGGAGGAGTACAAAAAAGACTGCCGTTTCCTGCCAGAAAACCAAGTCGATATTCCCTATCTTGGTGAGGGTGATGTCCAAGCTGGCTACCGAAGATTGTTCGAAGCCATTTGGCGCGGAACCCCAGAAGACGCGGCGATCGTCAAGGAGCTTACTCTTGGTCCTTCGGGAGAAGGAGAAAACAAGTTGCCGGCGCTTAGAATGGCAGTGGTCGATTCTTTCGGCCACTCCACTCTCTTTGTGGCTCTGCGAAATAGAAATTGGGAAATGGCAAAGTTGATCTTGGCGATTGTTCAGGAGCAATATGAAGTCCCAGAAGAGGAGTCAGCTGGAAAGCGCTATATTCTAGCCTCGGACGAGGATGGAGATGATGAAATTAGATCAACTGAAGTGGACAACGAGTTTACGATTGAGAATGTTGGGGTCAGAAAAGGGTTGACGAAATGCAAGATTTCGCCTCTTGTGAGTGACTCTTACGTATTCGGGATATCAATAGCTAATGTGAGGTCTTAGAAATATCTGAGCGACAATAATTTGAGCCCATCTGACTGTATTGGTCGTGAAGAATACGATAAGCTCATAGATACGGGCGCCCTCAGCGGTGGTCTATGGAGGTGGACTTTACTCTCCTGGGCGATTTATAAGGATGATATAGAGTTGTTCAGATTCCTCCTCAAACTTGCGGATGATTGCGAGGAGGACGGTGCCAGCAAATTCATTGACCATCCCGGAGATTTTAACCCAAGCCCTTCATATGGCCGTTACCGTTGTCATGTTCGTTTGGCATTGTGTCTTGGTAGAATCAAGATGCTTGAGGAACTTATGAAGATAGAACCCTTTGGCATACCATTCGAAGAGCTTGAGGAGTCTGATGAGGAGCTACAGATGCAGAAACCAAAATTCTATCAGGGCTTAACAGTATACGGCAAGAAGAGAAAGGATTGGGCATCGAGCTCCTATCCCGCATATGGTACTGATGGTGACAAGAAACACAAACCTGCACACATTGCAGTTTCATGCGGGAATCTAGCTTCGATCAAATGGCTCTTGTCAGAAAAACCATATGAGTGCCTTAAAGAATTTATGCTAGCGAACCCCAATCATATCCGTTCCAAGATTCTTAAGAACCAGGGAGATCGTCTCGGGTTCATGTTGCAAAAAGGACTTGGTGTTGAAACGCGGCTTCTACCCTTCTTATCAATTAAAGGCTGGTCCGACAGATACCCAATGGAAACATTCCGGTTCCTTCTTTCCCGGCCTGGTGCACTAGATGCAAGAACCAACAACTCGCTCAATCTCGCATTGTATGCTGTTTCGTGCGCGACTCAGCGTAAGCAAAATATTTCTGTTCTCGAAGAGCTCTTGAAGCCAGAATACGATATGGACTTTTTTGCACGCGATGGAAAGGGACGTAATGTTTTACACTACGCACTTTTGAGTAATGATATTAAACACCTGAAGAAAATTCTCAAAATGTTGCCCCAAGAGGTCCATGAGGTTGCATGGACACAGAGATCGTTGGGAAAGAGCCAAACACCGCTGGCCGAATGGCTTGTGAGGACTGGATGTTCGAAATTGGATATTCTTAGAGTCATCTTGAAGTATAGTAAGGGTCGGGACTTAGGAATTGCGGATGTTGAAGGAAATCTACCGCTTCATTGGGTTTGTCATCCCCTCTCAAGCGCCACACAAGTGGTTCGTATTACTGACGATTGTATAAATAGTCATATCAATGCGCTTTGCCCGGATCCTTGATGATCTTCACAGAAATAGCGCCGCAATACACCCATTACGAAAATGCCAATGGACGCACCCCAATGGAAATCGCAGCTTCCTCATTTCTGTTTGATGTTTATTGCCAACCGCCAGGAGGGCCGCAAAACTACACGTGCGTGCCCACGAGTGCCTTTGAAAAGCAATTGTACCAATTTTACCCTCCGGGGGTCATGCCGTGGGGCACCCCGAGCCAGGTATCGGATGCCTCGGACTCTATGGATGTTGATGAATCGGGTGATGAAGAGGAGCCGAAAGATGGTGTGACCTGGAAAGAAGATACAAGGGATCTCATGAAAACATACGAACTTGGGGTTTCTTACTTGAAGAAATATCCAGGAAAGAGAAAGTTGGTTAGCTTGAACGACGCGAACGAGTTGGCGAGGCGTGTTGCAAGCATGAAGGCCGATCCAAAGACAGGTGATGAGGGGTCGGAGGAGTTTGACGGTGCTGATATTCTACGTTTTTGGTAGAGAGCGGGGGTCGACAAAAGGGGGGGGGGGGGGACCGGAATAGGAGGGGGCATAGAAGAGAGGGCAGGCATAGGAGAGAGGGTCGACACCAGAAAGGTTAGGAAGAACTGAAGTTCACTTTTTTTGTAGGAAGAATAAATATATTACTACATGTAGCTACATATATGGGCGATATGGGCATGTATCGCTGGGTTACAAAAGCTCCCGTAATTTTGCGTCTGCAGGTCTTGTCTGATTGAATTAGATATAGTACTCTTTTGTTCTACCTAAATATGAGATACTGAGTTTCCGCCATCATGGGGAAATTTTGTTGAATGATTTCCACCGTTTTTTCTTTTTTAAAGGTCGCATTGGGTCTGCCAAAAAGTCATGAGGACGGAGCTAGGAGAGGGCGAAACTGGATCATGAAGAATCACTCACTGCCCGAGATGCTTGACAAATGCTAAAGGAATACAAAGTCAGTAGTAACAGCGGCCTAGGATTCTCCCAAGTGTCGTAAAGCATATATGCGCCATAGCCTAGTGTGGTGATATCTATCATTCGCTGCTAAAAATACGAAAGCGACGTGGACACCCAATAGAATCGACACTAGATGATCCCGGAAACAGTTAGTACGTAATTACGTCATCGAGTGATAGTTTGTGATAAAAAAAAAAAAAACACGTAAGAACAAAGGGCATCCCATACGCGCATGTTATGTTTTCGAACGAGTCAGATACCGAGTTACACTTGTAACTTTACATATTTGAGCGTAAGAATAGTAATAATTATTTTGATCTCAAGAGACTCCTACATGCCATTGCGACAATTAAATTTAAATTTTTTTTGGGCAATTGCTATTTGACCCCTGAATCTCAGATCCAGCGCCCAGCCTTCGTCGCAAATGGCTGAATGATCCGAGGCTCTGAGGGCTAGGGTCGCAATTTAGCCCTGACACCTAGTCCCCATTTATCTTGGGCCCAACCACTACCTAACTTCTTCTTCTTCTTCCCCCCCCCCCCCCCCCCCCCAATCTATCTCCGCACAACCATTTTTCTCATCACAATCTCAGCATGCCGACCATGTCAGACGGGACCCCGATGGAAAAGCCTAAACTTCTTCTACCAAGACTTCCACCACCCCCACCGAGCGGACTCCCGATCCCTCCGAATAGTAAGACAGCTGATGGAAGGGAACGCTTGCAGCATATAGTCAACGTGGCGATTGAGGTCGCTACAAGACATAATCACCCGGACCAGGTTCGGGCTATCCGAGAGATGTACGAACTATCGAAAAAGGACACCACAATTTCAGAATTGATGGATAAAGTGCTTGCTCGAAAGGCAACTCCGGAGCAGTATGCTCAATTTCAGAAGCTTATGAAGAATCTTCAGGCGGAGAGGAAGGTACCGAATATTCCCCCGCAGCCTCCGCAGCCTCCGGTTGGTCCGGCGCCACATCAACAGGAAAATGGATCGAACACTACGGCTGGAGGGAATGGGATGGGGGCAAACGGGACGGCTAGTGGCGTAGCGCTGCTCAGCTCGGAACCGTCCAGGGTTCTAGTTATGGGGGGGACTACAAGTTTGATGGAACCAGGTATGATCGATAGCTACCGGGGGAGGACTTCAAGAAAGAAATTGGTAGATAAGGCGGCAATGAAATCTGATATGGATCTTCCAGAGCGCCAGCCTATAGCCGAACCAAAAACTGGACCCGACCCAATGCTAGTCCATCCGAAAGTTTTCACGAATACAGGATCCGATGGAAAAAAGAGAGAAAGGCTTACCCTTTTAAAACAGGACCAGGTCAACATCGAGAGCACTCCGTCCGATTCGCAGAAAAATGAGGGGCGGGCTCTCGGACATCCGAGTGATACGACATCTGACGCTAGGGCTGCAAAGAGGCTCAAAAGAGCACGCAGAGAAGGGGAGTTTGAGGCGATCCAAAGGGGAACTGGGAATGAAGAGGAAAGGGAGGGGAGAAATGGGAATGATGTTGGGGAGGGGCTGAATGGAAGGGAAAGGGGTGCTAAGCGGGCAGATGGGGCCACCATAAGAACATCTCCTCAAAACAAGTCTATTTTTAGTGAAGTTATCAACAGTGACAAGGACTTCGTTTCCAAGGTTGTCAAAGGGTGCCTGGAACGAAGCCTCAAGGACGGGCATGCTGATATCGGTCGCGCAATCCAGAGCTTTTACGAGAAGTCCTTGGTAGAATCTCAACTTGAAGGCTTCTTTGAAAGGTTGATTACTGGGAGGATAGACAAAGAGCCAGTGGTTGATTTCCAGAAATTCATTGGCGAATACATACGGAACACCCAAAGATCCAAACAAAAGGGGACCAAGCCTATCGCAAAGAACACTGTACCAACTGTGGGAGTGAAAGAAGTTGTGCCCACTGGAAATCAGGACAGTAGCAAACGAGGGCAAACACTGGAACCCGAGATCACCATTCACGCGAGCCCGAATGATGAGTTAACGAAAATTTCAGAAGTTTCTAGCAATGTCCAAAAGATTCAGTCACCGTTACCTGGTGAAAAGCTAGTTATGGATGCTACATCAACTTCCGACGCGAATACTCTCCTGTCGACCATGATCAGCCCTTCACCACCCGTGCTCGAGTCATAAGTCAAATGATCCCCCAACAAGCTGAGTATCTAGCGGAGGACGAGCGGCGAAGCCCGTTGCTTTGGTAGAACTAGATCTTTTTTTTTTGTTCAGCCTGATAATCCTTTTTCTGTATTGTTAATTGGAGTCGCGTGATTGTATTATAAACGGGGATTTTTCTTTCTTTTATCTTCTTTTTCTGTGGATTGGGAACCTATGTTAGTCAAGTTTGCGTTCGTAATTGTTGTAAATTTCTGTTGTACAGGCTGTTCCCGGAATCCGGTTCGCTGCGCTAGGTGTTGCAGGGGTAAATTTCAACCTAGGAACTGAAAATAGCTAAAATACGGCTTGGTAGATCATAATAGGCCTCGCTAGTAGAGCGTGGGACTCTTAAACGGAATCTCAAGGTTGCGGGTTTGACCCCCGCGTGGCATGGGGCTATCATTTTTAGACCATAGGCCAGAGTTCACCCAAGTTGAGGAACTCGTTTCGGTACCGGTTTGGGCTTGGGTTTCGGGGCTTCCATGTGTCTATAATGGGCTGAAACTGCTATTATATTTAGTGATAAATATCGAATTAAACCGGCATTATAGGAAGAATATTATATTCTTATTACATTGCAATAGCGTAGCGAATTCACAGCATTTTCCTTTTTGTACTATGCCACCTACATGTACATTTGTGATTTTTCCGTTCCTGTACTTAATTTCCCTGGCGGAGAATGTGAAATATGTTCAACATATGTATATTAGGTGTTGGATATAGAAAGAAAAAATCATAGTGTATATATACTCTATTATTTTAGACACATAAAGACGTAATAAAAGTCCTGCCATGTTAAACCTGCCTATGTATTGTAAAAAATACTACATGTAGCCGCCAGGTAAAGATGGGTCGAAGGGGCAAAAATTATTCACACTCAACAAAAAGAATTTTAGTTCCATGGATCCACCAAGGAAGGAATTACACATCAACCAGGAAGAAGAAAAAAAAGGAAGGAAAGAAAACTATCTCAAGGGATTTTGAAGCTTCCTCCGGCTGGCCTGAAACTCGCCATCCGGCTTTGGCAGGTTTTCAACCGCTGTCAACTGAGAATACGGGATAAGGGTTATTTACTAGGCTATAGACCCAGCTGCTGGTTTCCCTTTTTTCCGAGGGTAGGATGGCTCAAAAATTTCGCCCAAGCACGTACTCGCCGGCGCCACTTACGACGTTTGTAGCAAAGCAAGGATTCGTTTTGGGGGTGGAGGGTAGAATCTGCTATATCTTTCCAGCCACTCGAAACCGCTATATCGTATGGCGTACGCCCATCTTCATCTTTTGAAAGAAGGCTTGCTCCTCTAGATACAAGCATCACCAAGGTCTTCTCGTGGGCCATAACCGCTGCAGTGTGTAGTGCCGTTTTACCTAGCTTATCCTGCGCACAGATATCGGCACCATCATCCAGCAGCTGCTGAACCATATCAATGTGCCCGTCCCTTGTCGCCAGATGTAATGGGGTTTGCCCTTCAACATTTTGGGCTCCGATGTTACATTTTCTTTCTATAAGCATCTTCGCAACTTCGAGGTGCCCCCTATGAGCGGCTACACCAAGGGGGGTAATCCGGTTTGAGCCTGGAGCTTCAATAGAAGCACCTCGGTCCAGTAGTATCCTTGCAATGGAGGTTGAGTTCGCAGCCACAGCATAATGTAGTGCCGTGTCGTTTTGGTTGGTGTGAGCAGAAATTTCAGCCTTATAATCTAGAAGAAGCCGTACCAATTCGTCCCAGCCGGTGTATGCTGCACTGATCAAGGGCGTGTATTTGAGCTGGCCACCCTTCGCATCAACAGGAGCCCCTGCATCAAGAAGAATCCTCGCTACTCCTAGATGGCCGTGGAACGATGCCCAATGCAGTGCAGTGTCATCAACACTGGTACATGCAGCAACATTAGCACCTCGTTCCAGGAGAATCGAAACCGTCTGTTCAGAGCCACTGATTGCTGCTCTGTGAAGAGCGGTCATTGTTAAAGAATCCTTGCTTTCAATATCGGCACCTTCATCAAGAAGACAAACTATGATATCGTTAGAGCCGGAAGATGCTGCCCAATTAAGTGCATTCCGGCCCGAATCATCTGTGGCCTCGATGTTGGCGCCTTTCTCAAGAGCAATCTTCACCAGGTCTATTCGCCGCTTCTTTGCTGCCCATAAGAGAACATAGTCACAGTTCATTCTATTATGTAGAAGTGACTTTAGGAGGATGCATAGATGCCGCTGTGTTTGAGAGAAATTATTTATGCCGGCTACGTCTAGATGCTCGGCGATGGAGATCAGTAGTTCGTTGGGAAGTTTGAAGAGTGACATTTGGTCGACGGTATATACGAGCTGAGATCTTTGAATATTACCCAGACGTCAGTTCTATCACATTTTTGAGGTCTTATAGCTCGATATCATCGTGATGGATAAAATACCTTCTCGGATCTCTATGGATGCTACTAAAGCTGGACGCCGTGGACAATGTAAAAGATGCGATGAAAGTGCCTGGTCATGCATGAAGTGTTGTTGTTCAGCCCCGCAGTCGCGGCTCTGTCGATTCGGACGTGACCCGTTGCCATTGGAACTAACGTCAGCGGAGTGGTGGAATAGAATGTCTCGATCCAGCCAGTTCACAGCGCCCGCGGCCTTGATTTTGCTATTTATAAAGGAGCAGTTTACACGACAGGTAAACCCTCACTCTATCGGAAACAATATACTGGAGCTATGCCGTTCTTATAATAGCTACCCACAAGAAGTACATGTACTTGACATAAAAACGCTTGTAAAACTTTAACATAGAATGGATATCAAATGAGGTTTACACAGCTCTTGCGTCCGGATACAGCAGTTATAAAATTGCTAACTTCAATTATTTATTATATGGTCAAATCGCTAACTCAGAAAAGCGCCCCGGCCAAGCGAGAATTAATTTTTTTTCCTTGAGCGGTCTATTCATACTCACTACTATATAATTAAACCTCTCAATCTCTATAGCTCTGTTACGTGGGTAGTACATGTTAGTGTTGTGGTTTTATAGTTTTGGGCCTTGAGAGTGTATTGACTAAATCTGACTAAATTCGCACGCCTCGCTAGCTCAATCGGTAGAGCGTGAGACTCTTATATGGAATCTCAAGGTTGCGGGTTCGACCCCCGCGTGGGGCTTCACAGAAGCTTTCTTTTATTTCACCTTCTTCCTGGTTTCTTTTGTACCTTTGGTGGTTGGTTGTGGGCTGAGGCCGCGTTACTGCCTCAAAAACCGTTTTGTAAAAGCTGATGTGACGATGCACACGGGGGCGCGCAGGACGATTACATGAAATCTAGATCTTTCCGCAAGTTATAATGTCCCCCCTCCCTTGTTCCTGGGCGCAGGCCTTAAGCTTTCAACGGAATGTCCCAGGCTCAAAAACATCCCTACCTGGCCTGACTTAGTCTAGCCTGTTTAACGAAGCTCTTGGTCGGGGCGCCCATGCTAGAAGTACCTACATATCGACAGGGGGTTTCACGCCCACCCAAAACCCGCAGTAGATATCCATAATTCGTAGGGGCGCATATGTACTATTATATTAGTTACTCGGGATCTGTCTTCACTACAAAGATTTCCTATTTGGGTACAAATGCCCCTTGATAGCCTATTTATTGTAGAGGGCTGTCGGTGACGGTAATGAATTTTCGCCGAGTGCGACTACAAGTAACTACATGTATGTACGTACATGTATGCACATGTACCCCAGGCTCAAAATAATTCCAGTGCAGCTCAGTCAAGCAACGGAAGTATGGCCAGGGGAGGGTCCATATATATATAACACCAGGACCATGGTGGGCTAGACGCAGAAATCCTAAACCCACCGCTCATAGTTGTACATGGTCACAAGTTTTGTGGATATGCCACCACCAGACACTCCTAGTACACAGCAGGGGTGTGGCTGAACCTAGTCGTCCGTATATCATTGCAGGAAACTGTGGCCTAAGCTGGTGCGGCATATAATATATCCTCACACCATGTAATGTACCGCTCTTCTTCAGCGCCTTTCGGTGTTCGCCACTTTGCTCGAGCTAACACTAACAAGCTGGGACCCCGAAAAACCCTCACTGTGGGGGTATTCACTAGACTCTTGTGAAAACGGCCTTATCGGTGACTGGCTCATCTGCACACTTGTCACTTCTCCTAAATACATATCAGGGTGGTCGTGATTCAAGTCACCAAAAATCACTCGTCGGAAAGATCTATCCGGCGTACGCCATTGATTGTCGGGCGGGGTTGGGGGTTTTTTTTTTTTTGTTTACATCATTAATCGTATCCAGCCCTGAGGCTATGACGATATCGAACCCCCAGAACTGCCCCGCCAGCCCCTGGCCACGCCCAATAAAGGGTATTCAGCGGACTGGCCACTTCCACCGCCAACTACAACCAAACAAATACAAACGGGGGGGGTTGGGGGTTGAATGTAGCAGCAGACTTTGTCCACCGCTGGCTGGTAGCGTGAGGCGAGGTATACTTGAAGGAGGAGTGCGCTTCGCCTATTGCCCATCGGCACTGGTATAACTGCTGGAATCGAATTGGAAATCCTGAAATACCCGGCGTTTAAATTTCCCAGCCTTCCTAGATCGATTCAACACCCTAATACTATGGATAACTGGGGTCGTAGTATAGATAGATTAGGCAAAGGTCTTTGAAGGTAAGGACCACGTATAGGAGTGATATATATGTATGTTTATGATTAGTTAAACAATATTTGAAGGTTACCGAATCCTGCACCACATTCCTCGTGAGAGCCAGTAACTTTGACTGCCCTCATCTGGGTGCCTCCACCGTTTCCAGCATCCCAGCCCCTTGATGCTAAAGCGCGGTAATAAATCCCCTAGCTCCATTGATAGGCAGGCCGTTATTGTTAGTGAGTCGTTTTTCTACTATACTCGGGAAGCTTGAGGCGGGGGGCTACTGAGGAATATAGCCCGTGTGGGGAAGAAGTTCTGGGGTGCCAAGAATACCGAGTGATATCGTATGATCACTTCAAGGCCCTTTAGAGAAGTGTTTGATGGATTGGCCTTGTTTAAAGTCGATAATACGTTACATCTAGGTATACTGGGGCTTAAGCTCAAGCTGGATAAACATTATTCTCGAATCACAAGGGTTAGGGTGAGATGTTAGGGTCTTGGCATTTCTTCATCGGAGGACACTGCACTATTTATCAATATCCAACCTAGAACCGCTCTAATCTCTCCACTCTCCGCAATGTACGTCTAATTCCTACTGATTTATGCCCAACTCTTATCTTGCAAGTACAGCTATTAGGGGTTTCAGTTGAAAAGCTTTTACTGATATTATATTACCGTCTTAAACAAAAGATATACCATCTCCAAAACAACACACCCTATAAGCTTTCCTCCAAGAAATCGAGGATAGTCTTGTATGCAGTCTTTGCATTGAACTGCAAGTTGATACCATGCCCAGCATCAGGGTGCATCACGATCTTCAAATTTGTCGAGTTCGGAAAAAAAGGTTCACTGGACTGCAAGATCCCGGTGCAGTTACCACCGCAGAAGGGAAGATCGTACTCGCCAGTAATAATCTAAGCTATAGTTAGCACACGAAAATTTATATGGTAAAGAAAACAGAAAAGAAAAAATCAAACATACCATAACCGGCCCCTGGAATGCACTAGCCAAGAAATCACCTTGGCCGATAGTCCATAGTGTCCCAAGCCCGACAGGTCCCTTGTTGTTCTCCGCATAGTCCAAGGCCTCCGTCGAGAAGTATGGGTACTTCAGAAAGAAGAATTGGTTCGACCATTTGGTGGCCCAAGTGATGTACCCGCTAGAGTACTCTGCAAACCTCACAGGGTTCTGTAACCTCGCAATCTGGAAACCCCATGCAGTTAAGGCACCCGCTAAGTAGTTGGAGTTGTGACCATATCCGGTGAGAACAAGACCGTCAGATAATTCAGGGGTATCGACTGCAAGGCGGTTGGACAAGATGGAGCCATAGGAGTGACCAACGTGGATAACTTTTTCCGGTACGATGTCAAGGCCGAGACAGTTTTCACGAAGCTTTGTGGTAAGCTGTGTCAAGATTTCTAGTTCGACATATGATTGTACGGCGGTGTTCGGGTCTGGCTTGGATGATTTCCCATTGCCGAGACGGTCGTAGAAGAGTAGGGAGTAACCTTCCTCAAGAGCAGAGTCGACATAGGAATAGTTGTTTCTAGAGACTTCAGGGTCCCAGTAACTAAAGGATATGAGCAATTGAATAAGGAGGTGAGGACAATGATAATGAAGGAAATAATGATAATGAGGTGGAGTGGGAGGGGTGAATTCAGAAAGTGGAGAGATGAATATCAGAGTAATGAAAGGTAGGATGAGGGGATTAATACTTCTTGTCGAAACCAATCCCGTGAGTAAGGATATGAACGGTTTTAGAATTCTCAGTTGGCTCGTCAGGAGTACAGAAGCGTGCATTGATAGTGTAATTGCCGGTGACTGTTTGATATCCAGTTGGCGCTACGGCTCCCTGATCACGAACCCCGAAAGCACTGAACTGGATGTCCGTTGCCTGCTCGTTTGTCTCAAGGGTAGGAAATTGAAAAAGAGCGTTTCTGGTGGTAATGGTGAGTGGGACATCAATGTCAATGCAAACTCTTGCAGCCGCGAGGGCGGAAGAGGCAAGAGCGAGAAGGATGGAGCTTGAAGGGATCATGGTGGAAGTTGACAGCTTGAAGGTGTGAGTTAAGCTGAAGTGAGCTGAGAAGGGGAAGAAAAAGAAGCGCTGGAGGTTGGGTTTTATACTTTCTAAGTCTTTTCGATGACATAGTTTTCAAGTACATGTAATCATTTATATGCACATGGGGCAAAGTCCTTCCGACTATAGGGCTACATGTAAACATCAGGTTCCGCCTTATGCATTGGATTCACCGGCTACCAAATGTATGGGGTAGGATAAGAAGAAACTCTATTTTTGCTCAGTTTGTATAAAGTCGGCTGTGACCCAGCGGCCAGGTTCAATTTGAATATTCTAATCAAAAAGCTGACTTTACAAGGGCGTAAAATCTTTCATGATCAGTCATCCTTTTGAACATAGTAGGATACCCGTAACCGGTAACTGTAATTACATCTAGTTAAGTACAACCTTGTCAGCACTGTGTTGGAGTTATTATTTCCAAAGGCTTGTGTACGTAGCACCTGACGAGTGCTATTGAACTTTAAAGTTATGCTCCCTTTTTCGTCCAAAAGAAGAAATATCGCGCCGTAGAATCTTGGTAGTATATGTAAATTAGGTCAGCCTGCCTACATGCATGCATTATTATTGCAGAGGCTACATGTACGTTGTGCATGTCCTCAGGTAGCTTCCGAAACGATCCGCTGTACCTTAGCAGCGTCATTTCCAATGCGCAGTACATACAAGATACATGTATGTGACAATGAAATGAAGTTTCCATGCATGCGTACCCAATAAACCTTTTTTACAAATCCCCGGATTCTAATATCAATTAAAGAGCTTATTCGGCATCACAAGCAAGCACATTCCCTTCCTGGCACTTGAAATATTATGGAACGGGAGAACGACCCAGCCGGTCCGTGCAGTTTTGTGCACCATATAAACGTGGGGTTAGAAGCTATCCGAGTGTTAATTAAGCCTCGAGAAGTGAGGTGGTTGTTACCAGATTTAATTAATGCCCAAGTACTCGGGCGTTCATCGTTGCAACAAATCTGTACGAAGAATTCCGAACGCATGGGTACTAAATTTGAGTAGAAGTACTAGAATCCTCTAACTAACATCTGTGACCGATGATCGAACACTACGCATACATGTAGGTACGTAATTATTTATTTGGAATTATACATGTAAGTACTACGCCTAAAGAATACCAGACAAAATCAAAGATTAATATCAGCGAGTTAATTACTGATTACTATTCCTCCCCCGCGGACCAGCCGGTTGTCACTGAGTAAGCCGGTGCATCCGCTATCTCCAGCACACAAATAATTTGAGATTATGTTCGAATTCCCTAATCTATGGAGCGGGATGATGATCACAATCGCGCAATCTTTTGCATGCTATGCACTACCAAGGGTCAATGTAAAGGAATGAAAGAAGGAAGAAACACGTATAGTGATGACTCGTATCATAAGAACACCTGGGCTATTCAAATTAATAAATACCAGTAAGAAGCGACCCCAAAAATTGTGGGGCAGAGGGCGAGCCTCTAGAACATTTGATACCCATGGAGCTGTCCTGTGATTGATTGGGGGTAAGCACTAAGATACTAGTCTGTGACAAATACAATATAAGCTGAGCACGATATAAAGATAAAGTTCTAGGAGCGCAAATTGACAACACCCGGTAAAATGGTATTCGGTTAATTTTAGCAAGTGCTAACGTATGCCACTCGGTTGATATACTGGCGGTAGGTTAGGTTCCTGTGACGTTGGCCCGGTATCAATCTCAGGATGCAGTCACTATACTACCATATACCCATATACCGCAGGATCTCAGGAATAACGAATCGACCTGGACTGGAATATTAGACTTCGGATTGGTCAAATCCCTGTTGAGCCTCAATCCGACAAAGCCAAAGCGTAGCTTTTAGTCGTCTTGGCCAATAGGTAAGTGGTAATCCAGCCCAGTCCGCATCCTGAGTAAAGCAGCCTTATTGGACTGTAGCTAATCAGGTCTAGGAATCTTCACGATCACTACTGGCATATCATCTCGTACGCGTACCTATAACATAAACCTCGCGACCTTCCAAAGGAAAGAACAAAGACTACATGTAGGTAGCATAGGGAGGTACTAGCTTTTAAGAAAGTTTTGGTATATTCGAGAACTTTGGTTCCCGATGTTTCCAATGACTGAAACCGGCTATTATAGCTGCCGTCTGGTATTTTGCAATAACTTGGCAACGCCGTCTTGGAGTGTCGGCCGTCCTGTGAGGAACGCGTGCGGGATATTAAATACATGCGCCGCTTAGAGCTTTGGTGTGTCAACCCCACACTGACCTTACGACATATTACGCGTATTTTTCAAAGCCCGAGCTCGCACTTCGAAACGATACTGGTCGTTCGTTCTCTCTAGAAGGGCAAATGCTATTACCAGCTCCCTTGTATTTTGAAAGCCTCTAACTCTGTTTGTTCCCAACCCCTGCTGTTCCTCTCACAAACCGAGCTGGGATAGCTAACGGCTATGATAGTGTTTGTTCTCAAAGAAAGACACGGCCAGCTCATTACAACCTCATCCAGAGGACAACAAGTGCCATGAACACACTCGAAGCTCCCCGTCATTCATCCTCTGAGACCGAAATCCCACCTCCCCAAGCACCTCATCGTCGCCCGCTAAACGAGTATTCTCTAGAAGAAGTTGAGAACTTTAAGCGTCCAAAAACACACAGTGAATTCATAGCTGCAAGAGACCTTCTACTTGAGTCATTCGACCTCTCGGATCCCAAACGTCGTGAACAACATCGTATTATTTCAAATTACTGCAATGCTGTAGAGCCAATATTCCTCCGGAATGAGGGGCTTGAGACCCGAGAACGAGACAAGCTTATTACACCGGGAGAAAGTCTCGACACAAAGGGAGAAGAGATGCCAAAAAAGGAATCCAGCAAGCACACGCGTAAGGATGCCCTCGAAGACACAGACGAGAAAAGGCGACGAAAGAGAAAAAAGGCCAAAAGAGCTATGTTGAAGATCTATGCGGATCTGAAGGAGATAAGGAGAAAGAAGGCGGATGTCTTACAGCTAGAGGCGGAGAATCGGCTACCGAAAAGACGCAAAAACTCGATAGAGCTTAGCCAAATGGAGATTGATACAGATTTAAAGCTGGACAAGGCTATTGCGAAGGTGGCGGAATTGGAGACATATCTTGGCTACACTTCGGGAGACGAAAGTGATCCGGATGAAGAAGGAGCCGCTGGTCCGTAGTATGTTATAGGTTTTTCGATACGACACTTTATTTCATTATATGGCCGATTATTACCGGGGAATGACTTGTGGCCGAGTTATTTCTTGATGGATAGGGTAGGAGGAGAAGAAGGAAAAAAAGAAAGAAGGGAAAAAAAAGAAAAGAAAAGAAAAGAAAGAAAGAAAAAACACGCACGCAAACTTCTCTAATTTTCTATTCAGCTCTCAAAGACTTTCACTCGACAATAACCCGAACAGAGATGAAAGCGATCGGTGTAAGCCTTGGTCGGTTAACCCTGTGTTTCGTGATAATGTATTGTAGGTTACACTGTAGTGCAATTTTGAGGTCTAATCAACGAAGAATAACGAGTGGCGTTTCCGACTTGTTAAACCGGCGGCCCTACACGGGCCGTGGTCGTCAACAAAATTCCTATCTCCGAGAATAAGAAAAAAAACACCCTCGGCGTTCCTAAGCAAGCAAGTTGTGATAATTAATTTTTCGGTTATCGGTCGGTACGTCCACAGTATCCATTAATTAGCACCAGGTAATAACTACTATGTATATCATGTACTCAACAGCTCGATTATCTAAATACCTACACAACCTGCCAAAAAAAAAAAAAAAAAAAAAAACAAGCACCCTGCGAGGAAAGGATGCTTAACTGCATACTCGTATTATGGAGGGGTGAGACATGGAAAATGCGAAGTATGTGGAAGATCCATAGAACAAGCTCTTCCACTAGAGTAACATCGAATTGACATTCAGGTGAGTGTAGAGTATATGAATAATCTTCATACCTGGGCAGTGAGATTGAATCTCTTAACCTTAGAGGGCCTAGTTACATGTTTTGGTGATCTCGGTCCCTAGTAGTCGACATCAATATTAATAGTAAACAAACATTAGGGCAGTGTAAGGTTTTCGGGAGCGGTTTAGCCGCACTAACCCAAGCCAACTGACGCACAACACCTTGGTACCTTCCCCCCAATCCACGCCATGCCATGCCATGCACCCTCCCACCAGGCCCTTGGCTACCACCCCCCCCCCCCCTCTCTCTCCCATTTCAAATATTCTCTTCCTCCCTTCTACTCTTGCTGGTCGCACGGTCAACAAACTTGCTAGTAAGTTAGACTTCAGTCTGGAACTCAGTCATCTAGATCATGGCTACGACGGAGTCGATTCCACAGGCTCAAACTACTTCGACCTTTTGGAAATCTGTTCAGACATCCTTCCAGCGCGAGTTTCTCAACTTGATGAGCTTCGGCTATCTCGATGACGACGCGGGCGTTTTCGCGCAGGATTCACAACACACATCGAACATCGGGGCTGCTAGTGAAGCAGCTGTAAAGGTTAAGGATGATATACTAGCCGCGGCGGAGGGTTCGAAGGGGGTTGGTAATGTGTTTACATATATTACCAGCCCATGGGCTGTGACTTGTTTGTGTATGGTGTGTTCCCAATATGCCACATCCATCCCTACTTCCAAGCTTCGGATTGTTCCATACGAAAAGGAATTCGCTTTATTGTGTTTTTGCGATGGGCGTCTGGAGCTAATAATGCTACCTTCAGGCAGTAGTGCTGAACCGAACAATGATCTATGCCTCACTCCGTCGTCCCCTTCGTCTCCCGTTTAGGATACGATTCTTGATGCGCATCACTCCCATCGCCCTTTGTCTATACAACACCCGCTCCATTCTCCTCGCGATGCGCTGCCAATCTAGTAGTATCTACGCCGGCGAGGCATCGAGCGGTGGACTTCTATGGCATATAGGCTATGCTGGAACCTGGTGGATGTCCGACCTTCAAGTATGCAATACGGCGCATATGATCCCGGACAACGAATGGATTGACAAAGCTATAGCTTGGGGCGGGCTCTCGCCGCCCGAGAAAGCCGGATCGGACTTGGTTGCGATATCTCCCCCGAAGGGTAGCCTACAATTGCTATGGCCATTATACAAGACGTTGTGTTTGAGCCAATTTGTCGAGATATTTTCATGCGCGGTTACTGGACGGAATCCGGCGGCCGAGACAGGGATGACATTACTGGAACACTCGCTAGCATTTGCAGAGGCCGAGGCCCAGGCGAAGGCGAAACCTTTTCTAATTCCATCACCTGTCGCCGAGGAAAATGATGAGCAGGACGATTGGACGGTCCCGGGGGTTACAAAATCCGAAGAGGAGAAATCCGAGTCAAATCAAGTAGAAGAACGGCGTGTGAAAATCTATAGCGAGAAAAACGTCGCGCCAGAGGTTCTCTATATCGGACTTATCTCGGCGCTTGGCCACCTTACTTCTCATGTTCTCGGAGTCTTCAATGTCCAATCTCGCTATCGCCTCCTCTCCACCGGAGTCTTCGGAATTGCTTTTCTCGTTGGTTTCGCATATGCACTTCATCGCGGTGGCTCCAGTGGAGTCCTTGACTTCCCAACAGTCTGTGTTGTTGGTTTCATTCCCCATCTACTCATTTTTACCGGAATTGCCTTTTGTGCTGTCATATATGCCTTTGCACTTACGCTCTCCTCACTGTTCCCGCCACCCCCGTCTCCTGCACGGCCAAGTTTCAAATTAGGGTTCGATAATCTCCGGGCGAATCTGACACTTAGGTCAGTCAGTATCAATATGGGAGAGGACTTTTATACGACACTACTAAAATTAGGGTTCATGTGCTTGACCGCTGCGTCAGAGGCAACCTATCTCAACGAAGGTCGCGGCGTCCAACTCCCGTCCTGGACATGGCTCGAATCGCAAAAAGCAAAAATGTTGGATAGTCAGCGCCGAATGGGAGTCGGAGTCCGAGGCTCCGGGGGTGCAGGAATGATAGAAACCGGAAGAGGACAAGGGCCTTATGCAAGGGAGAGAAAAGACGTAAAGGGTCTTATCGGATCTCAAAAGACCGCAAATGGTGGGAAATGGGGTGGTGCGGGTGAGATGGTGAGAGGTGCCGGGGTCGTATTAGTTAGGTTTACTACTAGCTGGGTATATCGTGCGCTTGGGAGGCAACGCAGGGGACCAGCGGTAGGGATAGAACTGGTAGGTGGAGAGGAAGTATTAGAGGATGAACCGGAATCAGAGGAGAGCAGCACTTTATACAGCCGCTTTCTTCGAGGAGGCCTTTGGGGAGAAACCGACGAATCAGGGGACTATACGCCTGGGGCCAGCTTCGGCGACGACGCGTCAACTGTCAGCGGCTATTCTGACGAAGAGGACGATCGCAGCACAGTAATGTTGACTGATTCTGAGTGGGAATCGGAATCAGAATGTGCTTCAGGTCAAACTACGCCTACTCAACGCTCCCCTAACCGCCGCTCGAATCACTACAATCATCCCCCTACCTTCGGTGAGATCTTCAGCACCCCTCGCGAGCTTGCCAGCCTGCTTGACCCCCAAACCCCGGAACAACGAGACCAGGCCCGCGTCATGGCTCGCCATCTAACATCGTCTCAAATACTTACCCGCAGTGGGTACGAGCTCACACTTGAGGCAGATCGTGCGCTGCTACACCCGGGACAAAATGAAGAGACAACACTAGAGTCAGTATTGCTACATCGGCGCCGCGAGACCCATGCGCATGATCATGACGAGGATGACGAGGATGAAGGATCGGGGGGTCCGCAATGTGTAGTGTGTCAAAGTGCTCCACGAACAATTCTGGTTTGGCCATGCAGATGTCTAGCGCTGTGTGAGGACTGTAGGGTGTGTTTGGCGTTGAATAACTTTGCGAACTGCGTCACCTGCAGGAGCCCATTGGAAGGATTTAGCAGAATCTATATTCCTTAGTGATGCTTTTATCGGATATTCTTATCGGATTTGCTACATTGTGTATAATACATAAAATACTTACGGCTTCAGGGGTGTTGGATATGCGTTGCCTTTCATGTGGTGTCTTTTTTTTTTCCCTCTCTTATTTTTCTTGCCGGGATTTTGTTGCTGTTTTTTGTTTGAGGTGCTCTACTCAATTACTCTAGCATTTATTTGGGAACCCTTTCGAACTCATAAAGTAGAGGATGGAGGAAGGAAGAGAACCAGTCATACATTGAGAGCCGTACATACATATGTACATGTAAATTAGCCAGGTCTCCAAGCGCATCGCTGAGAAAATTGTAGAATATCATGATACCCCCAATACCGCACCCAAAATTATGCAATACAAATTTGTAGTGTTATTAAAGTACATTTTAAATTTTTATCCATCGGAGTAATCATAGATTATCACTCGTATACAGATAAACAAACGGTGTTGAATGTATTGATTGATGCTTCGGTGTTGAATGTAGGTTCCGAGGTGTCAGAGCCCAATGCATGGTTTCTAGCTCTATACGATAAAGCTGCTATAGACGTGCCCATAGCATCTGGGATACCGTGTGACCCGGAGGTACTAGTACTTGTGCCTGAATGACCGAATTTTCTCTTCTGGGTTCGGAAGAAACATTGCAGTACACTGAAAACAGGGTCGTATGGGCGCACTAATGATCTGTCGTGAGAATTGTGTTTTCTACGGATGTCTTGGCATTGCATTTTCACACATCTATTTTACAGACAGAACCAACAGAGCCCCAACTTTCTCTCCCAAGCCCCGCAGAAAGAAACCCATGGAATGCTAACTACTAATTCCCTCTAGGGGTAAGGCTGACTATACTTTCTCCGGAAACTCAAGCGTTGTGCTCTCAATATGGTCCTTCTGGATGTTTGATCTCTTCGTCTGTTCTGCTGTCTTTTCAGCACCCTCGAAAACTGCGCATCGTTAGCAAATCCCCGGGCTAGAGTAGCCTCAAATGAGTGTGAACATACTGAAAGCAAGATCTTCCAAACTCTTATCTTTTGTTTCTGGAAAGGTAAAGTATATAACTTCTCTGGATTAGCCTTGATGGTGTTTGAAGGGGGATAGATTTTTTTTTCTTACCAAGTCCTTCAACGAACAACCAGACGGTATAAACGATGTAATACCTCCAACCTATTTCTTGAAGACCGATAGGATTGACGAACTGATTGAAGAAAGAGGCAAACCGGGAGAATGTTTGGACCACGACTGTACCCTTTGCTCTCATACTGAAGGGGAAGAGTTCGATTGTGTAAGTGTATCTTTAGGCTATTAGTAGGCGTAATTTAAAAGGTATAGATACATATACTTACGTTAATGGAGCACCATTGTAGAATGGATCTAGATGAAAATATCAGATACCGGTACCATGGTGATCGATGTTAAAGGGAGCTTACAGTAAAGGAAAATCATAGCAACAACTGCAGAAGCGGCCTTCGTATCATGAGTATTCGCAAAACTCGCACTCGCACCGGTCCATGACGCAAAGGTGATAAACATCCCAGTCACACTGACCAAGTACATAACCCTTCTTGGTGTCAGACTAACTAGATAACTTGCCAAAAAGCCCGTCACCAAGTTCCAGCAGTTCAAGCCCAGGTTAACCTTGTTTTGGGTTCTTCTCGATGTTATCCCTACGGTCTCCAGGACACGGGCAAGATAGTACGAAACCAGGCCGTTCCCACTCCACTGACTGAAAGTTCCGATGAAGGCGACAAGAGCACATCGTTTGAGATTTGCTTTTGTGGAGATGAGCTCGCCCCAGGTATGCTTCTTTTGCTCCATGTCCATTTGGATGGTAGCTATCATTTCGGCGTATTCGGCCTTGACGAATTCATTGTTTGGGTCGCCTTCGCCATGGTATTTCACGAGGATATCGTACGCCTCCTTTGTACGGTCCTTAGAAGCCAGCCATCTGGGGCTTTCTGGCACACCCCTGGGTGAAAAGTTTAGTGACAAGTACCTCTTGAGGGTTTGAGTGAGCCTACCAGATAAAACAGAGCTGGAAGGCAGATGGTACGACTTGTAGGATAGAGGGTATACGCCAGGCCCAATCTAGAGAAGATTCATATGAGCATTTATCTTTAGAAGGGGTCATATCTGCTTCGTACCAGTGGGAATTTGAAACGTGCCCAAGGTTACACCTGCTGCAATAATACCCCCGATATACCTGAGCGAAACATTGTCAGCAACCGTTAAACAAGCTTTCATTCTCGACTAAGGGATACCTACCAGCTTACATTAAAAGCTGAAGTCAGTACTGCACGTTCCTTGTGGTATGCCAGTTCACCGATAAGCTGCGAACCCCCTACACAAAAAACAGAGCCTTTCTTAGTATTTGGGCATTATTTTCAGAAGAAGAAGGGATATTAGTATCACTAAGTTACCAGATAATGCAAATGGGATTCCCATCCCAAGTATAAAGCGGGAGGTAAGAAACATTCCCACTGTTCTTCTGTTAGAGTTGTGTTCGCGAATCCCTAACTAGAGGCTCACTCACAATGTACTGAGCATGTCTGTAATATTGCACCAACCACCATAATAAGGCTTCCGACAATAATAGACATTCTGCGACCAAATCTATCATTGACCCAGGGAACAATAGGCATCACTGACAATGCCCCTAGCGAATATATCGAGTTCATAATCCCTAGAATAGCTCCTCGGGGGTGATTGAAGTCTTGCGATGTTTAGTAGATATCTCCAGATACACATACTGGGTCAGTTTCACATACAGGAGTCCCAGGTTTCAACGGCCTGTAACCCGTTCATGATAGAACCATCAAAGCCTGATGTCCACTCGACCCCCATCGCCGCAGGAACAAGAAACATGTATAGACTTCGAAGATTCGGTTTTTTGTACCATGGTGTATGATCATCTTTGACAAGATCAATGAATTTTGCGCTCACGGTAGTAGGTGGGGACATCGTGTTTGATTATTTCTGTGCTGAACCTAGCTAGAACTACAGAAACCACAAACCCAGGGTCCGGGAACAGGATTGTATCCTCTATTTCTATTCACAACTGGTTCATCCATATTTCGATTCTTAGGGTTTCTTTTTAAGATTTCCCCCACGCAAATAAGCAGCTCTCATGCCCCGCCCCTCTATCCCGTTGAGTACAGGGGTTTATCCGGATTTCAAGACCTTTGTGGGGAGTTCCCCCGCATTTTCTCATATTACGTTTAGGCGAATATCGTTGAGGCGAAATCTCAATATAAATTTTCTCTATTTAGCCAGCTCGTTCCGGGTTCGCGACTCTATCGCATATTGGTCGAGAATGGTGGATTGTCGTTCCATTCCCCGTTTTCATTTGTTGATCATTAGACAATTGGGAAGAATTACCTAGGACCCCAGTCGCGGATGTGTTCGCGGCTCCCCGGCAGCAAACTCTGGGGTGCATGCCGAGATAGACTATGAGATCTATTCGTACTTTAGACAAGGCGAAAGCTGAGCTTTAGACGGGTGTCTCGGTGTTTAGTATTATATAGTCCCGAGAGCTAACTACAAGTAGTGATTTTATTGTAAACCGCCCCCTTCGTTGAACGCGGGCGGCCTACCTCACGCGTGGGCTCATGCGGTGGGTTGGTATGCAATAGATGTCAGGCTGCAGCCTGTGCCGCTCCACTACTTATACATATATCAGCTAAGCAGCTAAAGTAGACCGCAAAAGATCTTAAATATAAATTATCTTGGGCGTGACCACGCGGGACCACGAACAAAGCTTCGCAAAGGGGAATAGCTAGGTAGGGTATGTTGCATATAATATTCAGAGTTGTCTTGATAGCACATCTGAAAGATTACATGAACCACATTCAAGGCCGTATACGCCGACGCGAATTACACGTAAGTATGTCTTAGCCACAGAGATGTTTATCTTGAGTGGGCAGGTCTATTGAATTTTAGACCATGAGTACCATGATGAACTCACCTATGAATAAACGGTGGTTTGACGGTTGACTTGTATAGCGTAAATGTAAATTGGTGGCTCTGTTTTACTAATTTATAATAGCTAAAGGTTTTTTTTTCCTTCCCCCCCCCCCCCACTTTGGCTTTTAAGGGGGTGAAGGATGAACTATAGATGTCAAACGAGATGTACATGTAGTTTCTTATCGCCAACGCGTTGATAAAGTAAAAATTACATAGGGTCCAGATACAGACCATTACAGAGTCCTTTCTCGTACTAAGATTACTTTTGATCTACCTACCTGATGCAGTTTATCCTTTAAGCTATCGATGCTGACCCTCCTATGATAGAGGGTTAGGAATTGCATGGGAGATGAACTATTTGATAAGAGAGATTGAGATAAAAGATCTGTTAGCAAAAATTAAAGCCACTAATCTTTGCTTTTTTGTTGGGGGTCAGCATTTACTACAGCTCAAGGGATAACGCGGCTTGAAGCCTTCTGTGTTGCTAATATTGTTTGAATAGTGATGGGTTAATATAAAAAGGAGATAGCCAAGTACTTTGGTACATTGAGCTGAGGGGGTGGTTTGGCCATGCATTAAGGCTCAAAACGAGTGCTGTGTTTTTTGCAATCACTGATTATCACTCTGCGCCAAGCCGAAGAGCTTGTTGGAGTTGGTGTGCGAGCCTAAGTAGGAGATAGTACCCCAAGTTTCTGATTTAATTTTGTAAGGTGGGCTTGAGGTCTATGCCATTTTAAGAAAACGCTTATTCTGGTCAACAAACCCTATTGAATATTGTCAGTGGTAAGTTGAAGAGTTTGATATTAGGAGGCGGTATATATAAGGGCTCGAGAGTACAAGAAGTAGTTGGTCAATCAATTGACTATAGTACAGTACTCTAGGGGGCAACCTTATATCACCTAGTAAAATTACTCTGCCCCTTTAAATTTCACTAGATGATAATCAATAGTAAATGGCCTCCCAAAACGACCACCGTGAGCCTGACCGACTTCTTAGACCAGTGACCGGTTGCGCGGGGGTGGCCGCTATATATTCGGGCGTGGCTAATTGATTAAGTACATATGTACTAAGAGCACGTCCGGCGAACCACAGCAGAGGTAACGGCGTTCTGCTCTGCGCAGAGCAACAACCAAAAACGTAACGGGGTTCCGTGTTGAGACGGAGGTTGTTGTCGAACGGACGTTAACTATCTTCTACCCGTTAGGCAAGCGCACTACTCTAACATACCTATACCGAGATTATTTTTATACATACCCAGCTCTTTCCTTTAGAATTGATCAACCCAACAAGCTCATATGTATCCTTGATATCTATGTAATCGATTCTGACAGCCTGGATCCTTACACCCGAGACCATAACAATAAACCTCCCAGGACAGTCTCTTTCTCTACCTACTGTGTAGCGTTCTGTAGGCCAACAAGGAGATCCGGATCCTGGTCCATGGCCAGTATAGAAAGGCGTTCGTAGGAGCGTACACGTCCTACAGATGTCCGCGGCTGCTGGGCCTGCCCATTGGATAGACATGAGTTGGGAAAGAGTATAATACTAAAGATGACCGTTACTGCCAGCCCTTTGGTAGTTGAGTTTTGATCCTAACCATTGACGGTCTGACTAGCTAGCAGCTCGAGTATCGTATGATCCTAAATATGTCCGAGTCTTGTATCCGAGTCCGTCCTATTTCTTGGAAGATCGCTGGGTAATCTTGACGAATAAAACTGTTAAGTGCATGTAACTCTTGTACATCTAATTCTTTTTGGGTCGGCGGTCCAGGCCAGTGGTAGTGGTTTAGGAACCTAGCGTTCTTCCTGTACAGCTCATTTGTATATAATCGATGATCTGTATATTCCCCCACTCTAGGAGCAAGTTATAAACGACCCGATTATTTAGTGGAGTCATCTAGTCAAAGTAATAAGGTCAATTAGCACTAAACGATCCAGGTAATTAGAACTAAATGACAAGGTAATAAATGATCTTTTTATAGTCATTTATAGGCAAATGAACTCTCACCTTTTAGTTATTTAACATTCTTCATATATTATTTGATATCACGTCTATCTATAGCTTTGTCTGTATTTAGGACATGTGTCAATATACGAATCACTATAAAAAATTGGTCTCTAGCTAAGAGCGGGGCAAAAATTATGTTGGGGGTTAAAGGGGCGGGGGTGGTACTTAGGCCTAGGAAAGAGAGGGGGAAGGAGGCAAAGAGGTGTCCCTGTATAGCTGGCGAGTTAGGGTTCTTGGCCAAGGCTTTGAATCTAAATATTTAGTTCTTGGCGACAGTTCCTTTCAAGCTTCTAGTCATTTATTAGCGAGTGTAAGTTAGTCAAAGCCGACTTTGTCACTTTGCTAAACGACTCCGCCGCCTCAAGTAGTCCCCTAGAGCCCTAGAAGACTACGTTAGATGACTAAGTCCGTTTTTCACTAATTGACATACATTTACTAAACGACTCCACTAAGTGACTCTCGTTCCGCTAAATGGCACTCATTCTCACCTCCGCTACTTACTTATGTATATAAATGACTCTCGCTCCACTAGATGACTCTCGTTCCGCTAAACGGCTCTCGTTCCGCTAAATGACACTTGAATAATTTAACACCAGATTCTATATAAATGACTTGATTTGCTAACTGACGGCAAAAGGACCATATACAGCTGCAGTCGACTCTCGTTACGGCCACCGGGCCCGATAACATGTCAACCTCCCTCGTATCTGCAGCATCGACTGCAGTCTCAGTGGTGGATTGTATAGAGGAGTAAGCTATCTAACAAAAGAGAGCCTCGTCATGTGGAGTATACCCAAATTGAACTAAGATTCGGTTCGCAGCTGCTCGAGATTTAACCATGTGCGTGATATACCCGTACTATCTCTCCGTTGGAAGCTGCCAATATATTCCTGGGGGTCGTATGCACTGCGCGATATGTAGTTGATAGTGAAACATTGCTCATCATGCTGATTCGTATCTGTAGTACTCGAGTTCATAGTGTTCCACAAAGTTAACGATCAATTCCTCCATCTCATCAATCTCTTGTCTAGTTAGGACAGGACCTGAAGATTCCCTAGGGCTCGTATTTACCTGGGCGGGTTAACTAAACCATCTGAACTTCAAAATGTATCACAGGATTCGTGCTATACGATGATTTCATGGATGCGTGTGGTATACCTCTGTACATATAAGTATCCCTGAGCATTGCCGAATTTCTTGCGGGTGGTCACGGTGGGATCCTAATAGTAGCATAGTTGATAGCACGTTATATAGAGGACCCCGAACGAGTCGTTACAAGCAAGCCTATATCCTCGATAGTAGAGCACTAGGCCGTGACGCCCGGCCATATGCTGCTATCGCGACTTCACTATTTGCACTTTTCAGCAGAGCTAGTACATATTGTTGTGTAGTTATAGTACGTGAAGAGGTATGTAGCACTGGACGTGAGAATCTATATAGAAGTTTTTAACCTGTTTAATTTGTTCCGGTATATATTCTCCATAAGCTGATTTGTTGTGGCTTCACACGCTTTTTTTTTTTTTTACTGTAGCTCAACTTCAAATTTGTACAGAGACCCATGAATCGTCCCTCTTAGAATCGACAATAAAGTTATCCGTATATGTATAGATAGATCGATCTTCCCCGCATGGTTTCCAAACACCAAATATCACTCGGGCGCCAAACCCGATCGAATCCCTGAGCTGCACCCAGTCGAAATCAAAACCACATCCCTACTCTAACCATGTATAGTGATAGAAAAAACCTGAGGGGTGTACGTTCTGGTACGGGGGTGCTCTCCTCATTGGCCTAACTGCTCTCCAAATTCGGTTAGGATATCTGTTTCAGATGTGGCAATCAACAAGACTTGGTGACCCCGCTAACCCCACAAAACCCAGGGAAAGGCTATTGAACCCAATCCAACAACTCCCCCATAGTTACAGACCCCCCCAGAAGCCTCCCCAGAAGCCTCCAAGAAATTCAGGATGCTTATTCCAAATAAGTATGTCTACTCACCTCAATGATCAAGCCCTGCTAATAAGCTGTGCGGTATAGCTTCACCCCAATTCGGGCCTGTATCTTTGATATGGACGGCCTCCTCATCGACTCCGAAGATATCTATACAAAAGTAATCAATATCATCCTGCGCGAAAACAACCGCCCCGAGATGCCATGGAGCATCAAAGCCCAGCTCCAAGGGCGCCCCGGACCTGCCGTACGTCGTGCACCCCTCAGCCCCACAGCGCTTTCATTGACAACCCAAACAAACCTTAGGCAACCAAAATCTTCATGGACTGGGCACAACTCCCGATTCCCCATGAGGAGTATAAAGTACGCCTGGCCGAGCTGCACCGTCAATACTTCCCTACCTGCGGGCCCCTCCCTGGTGTCCTAGAACTCCTGGACAAGCTTGCGGCATCCTCATCCGCCTCGGTACCCCATGAGAAGATGGAAATGGCGCTGGCGACCTCCTCGGTGGGTGTCAATGTTGAGCTCAAGACTGCGCATATGCGCCATCTTTTCAAGCACTTTCCCGAGTCTCAGAGGATTGTCGGTGATGACCCGCGGGTTCCCCGGGGAAGAGGAAAGCCGGCACCGGACATCTACTTGCTGGCTTTGCGATTGATTAATGAGCGGAGAGCTAGCGAGGGAAAGGATGAGATTCGCCCTGAGGAGTGCTTGGTCTTCGAAGACTCGGTACCGGGAGCGGAGTCAGGAAGGAGGGCTGGGATGAAAGTGGTATGGGTACCACATCAGGGATTGTTGAACGAGTACAAAGGAAAGGAGGAGATTGTGTTGGCGGGAAGAATGGGTGAAGCAGATAGAGATGACGGGCACGGGTTGGTGTTAGATAAGGGGACGCCCGGAGAGGTCGGTGATGGTGGTGGAGAATTGAGGGAGACGCTGGAAGGCTTTGATTATGCAAGATACGGAATCCTATTGAATAATTAAATTAGTGGTTTGGCGGTTGGGTGACACCTTAAGTCGGAGTCGGAGGAATCTTTCTATAGTGGTACACCATCATAAACCAGTAACGGTATTTGAGATACCCTTAGCCGTGTTTTATCTTCTATTCCCCTCTACTGAATGCTTACATGAAACTGAACCTTACTCGTCGTCTCTACTTCCTCATCAACTTTGATTGGAGGCCTTAGTCTTGGTCTAAACTCCTTCATGGGAGATCACCCGATATTGATTGATCGATTCTCAATTCTCATTCCCCCCCCCGTCTACCGATTTATGGAACAAACTAAAGATCACCCTACAGCCCGTGCATGGGTTTCGTTGTCGTTGTGTGAGACAAGCTCCACAAGACATGAGAAAGGGGATGCCTTGACCGGACGAACAATCACCCCGACGCCTACATTGCGATTTCGCTTGGTGGATCCAGTAAAAGCTATCATTTACCAAAAAAATGCCAAGACCGGTTCTTAACCCAGCCGAGGCACATGTAAAATCTTGGACCCTTGACAAGAGGTCCTAAAAAAAAAAAAAAAAAAAAAAAATTGAAAGCAACCCCCTTTAAGGAAATTGGCTTTCTCGCGGTCGGGGATGAAATTCCCCCGCTGTGCAGCCTCCAGATGCCATATTTGGAGACTCGGCTACTACGCGGAGTACGGCACAGGGGAATGTAAATATTAGTGCATTCTTACGAGATAACATAGCTCTTGAGGTAGAGATTTCATAGAATAGTAGAAAGTACTTTAGAGAGTATGCTAGATGCAAAATATTAGTAGATATTAGCAGTGACCTTAATAATAATGCATAAGCTGATGATGAGTGGTAAGAATTGTACTGCTGCCAGGACGTAGGCGTGACTGGTTATTAGCTACCTGAGTATCAGGAATGTCTCACAGCTCGGAGGTCCTGGAACCCGGTGCCCCCCACCCACTCAACAGCCTCTCATCTCAAACTGCACCGTAGATCTCGCATCACGTGCTTTCCGCTCTCCCTTACATCACTTCTTACTTGCCTGCTTCAAGCTTATCACCTCCGGAAATAATCGCCCCGCCTCCTAACAAACACAAACTCCCGATTCCGACCCTATAAATTTATTCATATAAGCCATGTCGCTCCCGCAGACTACTACCGCCTCTTCTACGGCCACAACAGACACGGAGATGTTCGACGAGCAGCAGGAGTACATTAGAAGTCTTGAGCGACACTCGCAGCCCGCGGACCCGTTGGGTGCTAGTGCGTTCCCGAGTGTCAGTGTGGGCGATGAGGATACGGTTATGACAACGGACCCCGGTTCTGCCACCAAAGAATCTGGGCTTGGATTTGGAGAGCGTTTTCCAGAGGAGGAGGAGAAGGTATGTTCTCGGCCCAACTGTCGCCGTATGAGAATATCGCTAATATTAGGGTAACATAGCGGTTATTGGCCGAATCAAATTCGTACCGGTTATCTGGGAACACACTCTTCACATCCTCGCTATTCATGGCCGCCTTGGATGCCTACAAACTTGCGCTGGAATATTGTCCTATCTACCTGACCTACGAGGCCGCCACAATCCACAATAACATCTCCGCTGTTTATTTGAAGCTGCAAAACCCCGCAGAGGCTGTAAAAAGCGCTTCAAAGGCGCTGGAAGGTCGGCCTGGATGGCCGAAAGCTCTGTACCGCCGTGCGAAGGGTAGAGAGGCTGTAGGTGGCTGGTCAAGCTTACAGGGTGCATATGAGGACTATATGACTTTGCTAGAGAAGAATGGCGAGGGCTTGACTGAGAAAGAAAAGAGCGACTTGGAGGAGAAAGTCAAATGGTTGCCGAGACGGATTGAGGAAGCAAAGGACAGGGATACGTGTGAGGTTTTGGGGAAGTTGAAGGATGTGAGTTCTCCCCTATTGAAGAAGATATAAGAGAATGGTTTGCTAACCTGCTTTGCGCTCGAAGCTGGGTAATGGATTGCTGAGGCCATTTGGACTGAGCACGGATAGTTTCGGATGTGTGAAGGATGAGAAGACAGGAGGGTATAGTCTGTCATTTGGGAAAGGCGCTGGAAAGCGATAATTCCTCGTCTAGTTTCTTTATGTTTCTTGGGACGGCGTGTACGGTTTGCTTTTCTTTTTGCTAATTTCATTATTTACAGCGAAAAGCACCTTTTTTTCTTTTCTTCTTTTTTTTCTTTCTTCGTTTTATGTAGGAGCTGTGCTGTAAATTAGATGGGTGGGGGGTTACTTTACTAATTGCACATATCAAACCATAACAGTTACGAAATCTAGCGGCACTTTCCAGTGAAACGGAAGTTCCCGTGCTGATAGTGTAAAGTTACCCAGGGGTCCTACCACTCCAGTTTCGATTACGTATGTAGCATTGGATGCAGGAGTTGGTATCAGACATGGCCGAGGGGGATATAGAGTAGTTACAGGGTATGCTATATAAAGCCCTTTGAACAATTAGCCTAATATAATGAGTAACGTAGTACTCGACCTCAGGGAGGGTTAATATAGCTAGCTGGCTGACAGGCGAGTAAGGTATCCGAGTTGAGAGGATGGAAACCAATCTGTAAAGTTACTTCATACGTTAGCAAGGTTTACCACTGGTCTACCCAAATCTGGCCAAATCTGTCCCAATACCGCACACACAACTGCACGCCTAGATACATTAATTCTTTCTGGACGTTAATAACTTGATATATTACCCAATTCAACACGAGTAGAAAGCTTTGTATAACTGGTTGTTTCTATGGCCGTTATTAGATTGTGACCAGGGAGTGGGGTCGAATCATAGATCGTCACTCACTGCCTCCCACCTTATGAAGTTAAAGACCAGTGGCGGTATTCCTTTTAGATTCAAGCCTGGGGCAAGATTATTGCTTATTGAAAGAACGCTAGGTCTGGTAACGGATATCCTGTCTTGATTATAGGTGGAACAGATGGTGAAGGGAGGCACGTAGGGAAGGGATTAGCTGCGTGTATATATGGGGGGGGGGGGTCATTGGCTAGCTACATGTATATACATGTAGCTAGGCCACGATTGCACATGTATGATGGACCAGAGCCATACATACATGCATACCACCAAACTCGAGCAATTGGCCAGCCCCTGTGAGATGAAGGTTGCTTGATTTCTGTGACCAGGCGTGTACGTGTAAGCACTTATTTGATGATAACCCCCCCGTTAGCGTGTATCTGGCTGTAGTTACTGAGAGTAATTGCTAGAAGCAGATTCCGTACTATTATGGCCTGGAACTTACATAACCAACTGTTACCAGAGAATGAGGACCACATGTAGTATACTATCGCTCTGGGTCAATTGTTACTTGCCGGGAGCCGGACGCGGCGGGACCCTTCATAGCACAGCCGGTACAAGGCATGCATGCAAAAAATATACGTAGTACATGTAGTTAAAGTTACCCGCACGTAGCGTAAGAGAATTAGGCCCTAGCAGACGGACCACATCCTCTATCGCCCTGCACAAAAGAATGGCAAAAGTGGAGAAGGGATGATTGGTTACATGTATGTACTTATACATACATGTATGTATATATCGATATTCCAACAACAACAATTACATCTCTAGCTGGTATCCTAATACCCCCTAGGCGCTATAACACCAGCGGGTCACCCGCCTAGAACGAGTAGACTCCTAATTACAAAGGTAAGTACATACAAAGTTTAATAAATGAAATCCGGGAGCGAAAACCTAGGCCTGAAGTGTGTTCTATCCAAACAAAAGACCGTACCACCTTCGAACCAATTCCAACCTTCCAATAAACACTACCAAGCAGGGATTTTATGACAAACCCCCTATCTCCAAGACCAGAACAGCCATTCTAGACAGCATGCACGTGGAGACTTCATCAACGGAAACCGACAAGCTATACCACCCCTAAGACCAGCTTCAATGCTAGCTCTAAGAACGCCGAGACCGCCGAGAGCACACTTTTCTGGGAAGCTTGATGAGCGTGCTTCTGTCATTAAGGGGGGGGGGGGCAGGAGGAGGAGGAGGAGGAGGAGGAGGAGGTATTTAGGAGCCGGGTTCAACCAAAATCAAATCAGTAACGTAGTCTAAAAGCCGTTCAACCTCCATCCCACTTACAGTCAAGACAGGTATCTCCCCGGTAAAGGTCTGCGTGCCGTCCCTTTAACTGACCAGCTTGTTTTCCCTATCACTGTTCTTTCCCTGCGGGATTGGCTCGTAGTACTCAACCCCCTCTAGTACCAACCGTGTTTGAGTATTATAATCATTTCTGAGCTGAGTAGTCAATACCTCTAGACTGATAAGTCTCAAAAAAAAAGAAGAAAAAAGGAGGTTAGAGGCGGTGAAGGGAACCAGTCTAGTCTTATAACATGGAATTTAGGATTTGCGTACTAAGACATCAGAGAGAGCGAATTGAGGTATACTGATAGGTATCTATAGAATCTTATATATGTGGCTCATATGAGGCGCTAACCTCAGAGGAGGAATGTTTACTTATACCCGGGAGCTGAACTCGTTCCCAGCCTCATCTGACGGGTTAGGAGTTAGGACTACTATCTTTCCTTTCAGAGTCACGTACCCCCACATTCGTTTCTCTTTTAGTCTCTTATTACTATAAATCAAACAACGTTACAGTCAGCGCATCCGCACTCAAACTTATATGTGGTCACATGACTCTGCCGAACCAGTTTCCTACCAAAGAACAGATGCAAGACTAGGCACGAGTTGGTACAGCGAGAGCTTGCTGTAACGGTGCTTTCTATAAGGTTTTCTCTCTATAACGATAGCACTTCTCAGTCCTTTTTGCCCGGCCTTCAGCACTAGTACCTTTTATACAAGGGTAACCTCTATATAACGGTACCAAATTCTGGTCCTGAGGGTACCGTTATAGAAAGCTTTCGCTGTACATGTAGCTACAAGCTGCCGTGGCAACGAACCTTTGTTCTTTCAACAACCCCCTTCCGTTAGGTTGAGCCCTGGAATATTTGTGGCCCAATGTTGAAAACTGGTCGAGAGAATCTATTTACTAGATCTTATGACGTAAATACCGATGGCTCATCGACCTGAAGTGCCCTTGGGGAGCCTGAGTCACCATACCGGATGGCATTTGGATCTGATCCATTGTTACTTTTCGCTCCTTTGATTATTGAACGGGGAAGCAGAGGCAATTGGAAGCATAGTTTTCGCTTAGAACATACCGGCATGATTATCAACCTAAGTGTGAATTTGTCTTATAGCGAAAGCTTGCTATAACGGTACCTTCCTATCACTTAAGCTGGCAATGCTGACCCCCTATAATAGAGATCCAGATTTTGTATGGGAGATCAATTATTTGATAAGAAAGATAACAAGATCTGTGAGCAAACGCCACCAACCTTTATTTTGCTTCTTTCTGGGGGGTCAGCATTTACTGCCAGCCTAAGGGTTAACGGATAACGGTATCACTTCTCGGTCCTTTTTGCCCGTCCTTCAGCACCAGCACCTCTTATATAAGGGTAATCTTTCTTTAACGGTACAAATTCCGGTCACGAGTGTACCGTTATAGTAAGCTTTCACTGTGGCTGAACAAAACAAGTTAGTGGTTGATCAAACATGCAAATATAAATCAAGGAACATACCCAGAGACCCAAGTCCAACATAGAGTTTGTCCTTGGCCATAACGAATTGATGAGAGGGGTAAGCCTGGTATACCTAGGGTTGTCCGTGACGGGTAAGGGCAGCGTTGTCATCTTCTCCGTGCAGAAAGCCAGGCAGTCCGGAACCCCCAAAAGAGCCCTACAGCCGAGTCAAACGAAAAGGAATATCCATCCTCGAGACCCTTGAAGCCAAGGCACCGCGGCAATAAGATATGTTCACACCCCGGAGTGATGGAATATTTCTCAAGATGGCGGCAGTACAGGCACCCTACAAGAATGCTGTAGGCGGAAGTCCAAGGTGACGGGCTATATATACTGATTAGCTCTTTCTGGGTTCTCTCAAGAAATATGGATGAAGCGGTACCAAAAGCCTTAGAGAGGGCAGTACAGGCGTCCTACAAGAGCACTATAGGTGAAATCTTAAGTTGCTACACTGAATGAGTACTTCATTGCTCGAATAGAGGAGGATGGTAGTTAACGCACCTTACAACGTACGATGTTGTAGATTCAACAAGGCATCCAATGGTGGAGGCAAAAAGAGAAAAAACGAGACAGCACATTTGCCATACAGGAGATGTTTCGGTGCTAATAGCTCAGTATAAATACTTCTTCTGGATGGGGTATACGTATACGTGAGAGAAACTTGAAAAGACACAGAAGTACTTGTACTTACATTATAGGGAAAGCTCTTGGAACTTTAATTTAATTAAGCGTGCTTAAGTCATACATGTATCAGTAAGGAGCCCACCAGATCAGTTACGTATACCGCTCGTGGCCTTGAAGTAGCCCAGACAGGGGTATACTACGTGTATGTACATGTAAGTACATCTCTTGTATGTAGGCGACCATTCTCGAGGTTCATGTAATTAGCGAGAGCTAAGTTGAGGAATATTTTTTTACATGCTTCTGCCTGATCAATATCATAAAAAAGCCCGTCGAGCCATTAGAGAAGTCGAGTGAGAAGCTGTGACTCAAATTACCTTTTTTCTTTTTAGGAGTAAAGTGAGGTGGAGGCACCAGAGAGTGAGGCGCGTAATTCCGCAACATTCCTCAGAGTATTTACGAGCAGACTATACAGGTATCTTCCGACGAGTCTTCACAGTCGTCTCTGTGAGCCGATACACATGCATTCCCACCAAGCCGAATTGGCCCAATCAAGTAAAACACCGTCTACCGAAAACACCAGCGGTCACTCGTTTCTTGGCGTTCTTCTCCGACAGGGGGCGCGGGCGGTGGTGTCACACCGTGTACCATCCCCGAAGCCTTTGCAATTTGCCCCGTCTCAATCTCGGCCAGTATTTACTCAATTGGGGGTTCTGCTTATTCCGCCTCATCGGGATCTCAGCGAGTGTCCCAGCATCCAGATCGGCTACATACATGTGTAGATATGCATGGAGCACGCACACTTGATTTTATGGCATGGGTAGGTACGTATATGTATGTACCTGTAATAGACAAGCTCAAGCAGCAAATTAAAACGCAGTCAATTGGATTTGCAGGATGCTCGCTCGATCCTCTGCGGCCGCTCTCTCTTGGTATGCCCAGCTAGACCACAGATGCCTTCCTCACGCAACATTCCGACCTTTGGAGAGGGACCTGCGGGCAAAACAAAGCAAATTACATGTATGTACATACTCCCCAAACCTCGAGCACCCAACCCTACCCCTCTAGTCTATCAATTCCAATCCGTGAATTACATGCAACCCCCCCCTTCCCACCGGCAACGACGTCATCTCCTCTGATATATCCCCATTCCTATGTAGAGGTACATGTATACATACAGTACCGTATATATAATCAACATGTCTCCTCTATATATCCCAATGACACCCCAGTGACGTTGATGTCCAGTCGATACCCCTGCCGCTGTCCCTGACTTTCTGCCCTGTCAAACAGGGATTCAGGGGCTGCAACTGCAACGATAATCCTCCAACCGGATGTAGCCGCCTGCGTCATACCGCTGCGCTGAGCTGCTGCATGCACAATTAAACCTTTCCCTTCCCTTCCCTTCCCTTCCCTTCCTTAAATTTCGATGCCTACCCATCGATTCTTCTAAGCATCAACTTTCTCGTGCCTCCTCCTATGAGAATTCTTTTTTTGTTCATTTTACATCTCCAGTAGATACACACCACGCGCGTGCCCCACTTTTGGTAGACCGGCGGATCTAGGCTATAATACGGTACGGGTCTACTCTAACATACGTGCGCCCATCTCAGCAATAAGTATTCAATTAAGAGACTACACTATACTATACAATATACTACTAGCTATCATCACTCCACGTCGATCGAGCCCCCAGGTGTTTGTTTTAGTGGAGCAGTCTGGACGAGTTGGAGGCCGACACGCGGATTGAATCTCTAGGTAGCTTATAGCTAGCATCAGATCTACCATTCAGCCACCCAGCTTGAGTAGAAGTCTCTCCGGTGGAAAAGAGGGATTCCCAGAGAAGGTATGAGATGCGGGCGACTTTTTTTGGTGGGTGTGCGGGACTGATTTGTATGGTCTATAGTAAGCTGCGGGACGCCTGAGATCTGAGGGGCGGTATATATATATTGGGAGCTAGCTCGACACTGGTGGCCGTAAACTGTGCCTCTACGTTCATTTTTTATTATATATACATCACAGCACACTACACTACACTGCACTTGACTATCGCCGCAGACTCCATCTCACGGCCGTGGTACTCACTACCTCTATTACTATTACCATTGCCTCAACTACCTAAACAGACCTCCCCCCAAATAAACTACACACCCAAAATGGGCCCCAAAACCATCACCAACCACGCAAGCAGCTCCCCACTCATGTCCTCCCTCTTCACCCTGCTCAGCGTCAACCTCCTCGCCTACATCCTCTCTTACCTCCGGCCGGCCACGCGCGCGCTCGCGGCGCGCTGGCGGCGCTTCAAGGACGCACTCTTCTACGAGATGATGCTGCTGCTACTGCAGCCAAACCCGGTGGTGCTGCTGCTTATGTGGCCGGGGTGGGTCGCGGTCGCGGCGGCGTGGTGGTGGTGGGGGAGGGATGCTGATGCGGCGGTGGGGGCATAGTGTATGGAGCACGCATGCATGCGTACATACATAGAAAAAGAAATTTTGTGAGGGTTTTTTTTGTTTGTTTGGGAGTTTGGGGTTGGGACTGCAGTTGGATACGGGGGTGTTATCGCCCTCACGATTGAAATGTTTTCTTTTGTGTAGATGGAGTTTTTTTCTTTTTCTTTTTTTCTTTTTCTTTTGTAGATGTCTTATCTTTTCCTTTCCTTTTTTTTTCTTTTCCTTTTGTGTAGATGACCTTCTCCCTCTTTTTTCTCCTTTTTTCGTTTTAGCATGTAGATGGCTTTGGCCGTGAATTGTATCATATTGTATCTATATATCTACATATTACATTGCATCTCCTACCGGCGGCCGTGAGCGCTACGGGCCGGTTGATTATTTTAATTTCAATGCATGATATCCATGTTTTTTTTTTTGATAGGGCGCCGATACGGCACAGGGCGGGGCGGGGCGGCGAGAATCTAAATAACAGTGATAAAAATAAAAATAAAAAAACGGCGCACGAAAACGGCCCAAAATCAATCAATAGATAAATTAAAACGATAACAAAAGATAATGCAGTCCACTTGCTAGCTAGCGATAAGGAAATAAGCCTCGTCTGCCGGCGCGCATGCATACGATTTATCCACTATCCACTATCCACTCTACTCTAGCTCGTAATAGTACGTTGAGAGAAACGGGCCCCCAAAGGTGGTGAAAGGGCTCCATTTTGGGTAATCCTTGTATTTTGACATTATCGAGATGCTGTCTGATCATCACCACAACAAGTCCTTTCTCATCGCCCTCCTTCCACCAAGGAACCCTTCACGAATAGACCTAGACCGACAAGCCTTACCGCCACCCCCGACAAGTTCCTCGGCAAGTTCCTCCACTCCTCCTTGCTAGTAGTCGTTGCCTACAAATTCTTGACATCCAAAATATTTCGAAATTATCCATACTAGTTGGTGGGTCTACAATTTACGACCTCGCGCTGTACATACTTCCGTCCCACTCTTTGACAATCCGGCAAGTAAAGTCACCTTCTGTGACCCCTCCTATATATGTATGTGCCTTTTTCAGATGTCTCCATAGCTAGTCTGTAGGTACATGTAGCTAGATTTTCTGAATACCTATCACCACGCCGTTGCGGGCATCATATGTCTCTGACGAACGAAGGGATACGCTTGCATCGATGTATCATGGTAAAATGTTAATCCCATCCGCAAAAACAGAGGCAAGAAGATGTTTGGAGAGTGAGGGCTAGGTTTTACTATAAAGCTGCCTTCTTGGAGAGGACAGCGGCGGCCGGCGATACGATACACAAGAAGGGATGTGCATCCCTTCGACTTCTGTGGACTTGTGGCTTCTGTGGCACTTGTGGTTCAATTTGACGATCTCTACTGTTAAAGCGCCATTATTGCAATTCACGCTTCGCCACTCTCCAGGCTGTGAAATACGCTAGAAGGATATCAGATACACGTACTTGTGTACTCGCGCGGAGCAGGGCTAGGGCTCTGGCGCCCTGGCTGTCAGGGTTGCTCAATCCTTGGCGGGGAATCTAATAAACATCACTGGCAATGTAGGTCCATAGCCACTCATAAACACTACATACCATATCCTTCACAGATTTCCCTCGTTTGTATTAAATTCAACCATGGAAGACAAGCGGCATATGGCACGGCCTAGTGTATCAAATAGAGGGCAGGTTTTTCGGGAAAGGGCTAATACTCAGAGGGTTCCTGTATCCATTACAACGTCTCATCACGTAGCGTCATCATCACTTATCCCAATCGCAGGGAATCCCTGGAATCTTTACCAGGCGTTCTTGAGGATTGACCTTGGGGGTTTTAGCGGAAGTAGTTCTTCGTGAGAGAATAGACAATGTGAATTGTAATGTATTGTCGAACTGATGATTTTAGGCAAAGGGAAAGCTCTCTCTATATAGTACAGTTTTTAGTAAGAACAAGTGTCTTCAGAAACAAAAGTACAAGTAGCTTGGCGACAACCATCGATCTAAAAAAGCCCAGCAAAATACCAAGCATGCTCTTATATAATTAAAAAGAATAAGGATATAAAACGGAACCAACCACGTTCACCAACCGCCCTCTCCGTGAATGTAACAGAGCAGAGGAAGGGCGTCTCTTCAATAGGGAAAACCAATGTAGTCTGCAATCTGCCGTCTACGATCCCCAACCAGGGTTTTCGCGGGCAAGGCTGGAAGTCCGAGTGCTTGAGAAGCAGCTTGAAGTTGATTTTCTGAGAATCATGAAATATTAGCAAGGACCACATTCACTAATTGCTAATAGGGAACACTTGCCAGTAAACGTTAAAAGGTGACGGGGGGTTGCCGGCAATATATGGTCATTCGGTATCGCAGCTGGGTATCGGAGCGGTGCGAGCTCACTAGTAGAGGCATTATACAGCCTCATTGGCAGAAGTTGTTGCCTGGTTGAACTGTGAGTCATGCTTTCTGGCCATACGAAGACAGGCAAAGACTTACTCGTTTTGAAGTAGCCTAACCTGGTCTTGTAGTTGTAAAATATCACCCCTAAGTTCTGCAACCTGGCCTCCGAATTGTGCTTGTACTTGTGCAATCTGTGAAATCTGGTCTCGAAGTTGTGCTAGTCCTTGCTCAAAAAGAGCGGCCATCTGCTGGCGGTTGGCGTTGCTCTCTTCTCGGATTGCGTTACTCTCTTCTTGGACTGCGTTGATCTGCTGTTGCAAAGCATCTCGATCGGGGATTTCATCTCGAAGGATTTGTAGACCATCGGCATTAAGGCGTTGGAAATTTGGTTGAGCCATCGTATCCGTTTGAAGAGTAGTATTGTAAACGAGCTGAGTACCGAAGAAAACAAAGGAGAGAGAGCGAAAGCTCTCTCTTTATAGTTACAACTCCAGAGGCCAAACCACCTCTAGATAGTACAATGGTACGTAGAGTACACATAGCATACAATGATATGTTTAACAACAACACCAAACAACATGAAAATATGGCAACGATTGACCACAATTTCTAAAGTGGGCATGTTTGATACGCCCAGAGATGTTTATATCCTGCCACCAGGATATTTCAGTACAGTAAGCATGAAGAACCGTCACATTCAAAGTGTCAATTATTGGATTTGACACTTAATAAATACATCTCTTTCTCCAATCACATCCCATCCCATATCTAATTCAAGGCAATTCCCTTACTAACTGGTGCACTATCCAGGTCGCGAATTTGACTATTTTCCTCCGTCCATGGGATACGAGGGTTGTTCAGGAGTGGGTGCATCTGTACCAATCCGCAAGCCCTCCGTCGCAATCCCCCAAAAACCAACCTCCAACTGCACCACCTGCATCACAAGCGCCTTCGTCTCCTCCTCCCGCCACCCCGCCGCCCCGCCCCTCACGCCCACGGCCTCCCTCTCCAACGCCTCCACATACTCCACAAACTCCGCGCTAGACCACCACTCCACAAACCCTCTAATCCCAGCGTCCAGGCGGCCGTCGGCGAACGCGGCGCCCCCGCGCACACACACCATCGCATCCAGATACACCCTCTCGCAGATCCACAGCACGGCCAGCAGCGCCGTCCAGTGCGCCGTCGCACACAGCTCCATCAGGAAGGCCATGTACCTCCTGCACCCGTCTGCAGCCGCCGGCGCCAGCGCCGCCAGCACGTCGGCCGGGCTGCGGCCCGCCGCCTCGGCGGCAGGGTCCGGGTGCGGCGCGGGCAGGTCCGGGAGCGGTACCCCCCGCGTGAAGGCCTTGGCCCGGAAGAGCGAGAGCTCGGAGTGCAGCACTGTGTACCCGCCCGTTAGCAGCGGGTGCAGGTGGGAGGCCGCTGGGAGGGCGGCGATGAGCTGCGCGAGGAGGTGCGTGTGCGCGTGGACGTAAATGTAGTCGTTGTAGAGCCAGGTATTGAAGTTCTCGGCGGGGAGGAGGGCGTCGCGTAGCAGGGTGATGAAGGGGGCGGAGGTGGTGGCTGGCGATAGGTCCAGGGACCAGGCTTCGGTGAGGCTGCGGGGAGCGGTCATTTCCTTTTTTTTTTTTTTATATGGGCTGAGGAGGTGAGTTGACGATAATCTAGGGAAATGTTCTGCCTGAGGGGTCGAGTGGTTGTTGCAGGGCTACATGCGGTTAGTGATGGACTGATAATTGCTTTTTCTAACTATATGTTTGTACTCACCGGGAAAAAAACCGGCGGGTCGATCATTGGTACCAATCATTGGTACCGGCTAGTAGCACTGCCCGGGGGGTCCACCATCTTTTGGCTGCTGGCGAGGAGATGGAGGGCCCCTAGTTACTGTGGGGATATAGACAGTCCAGGCCGGGGTATTGTTATTTTTATAGACAATATATCGTTGTATAAAGTCCCAGCTAGGTGTTCTAGGATTAATTATCATCACTGAAATTAATTGGATTAGGGAGAAGAATACAAGTGCACTGCACTATCGAAGGCGTAGTGGGCTGCTGCAATTACCAACACCCCAAGGGAGAACACTTCCACTACTAGCATTTTCTATAAGGGTGCCCATACAGTTCTAGCACAAGGAGCACACTCCCACAAAACATCTTCCCAGACCGCTAGTGTACATGGCGCATGGCGGTCGAGATCTACTATATATGGAGCTTACTCAATACAATTGAACTTTCAAACAAGCGTATAACCGCCTTATAAGCAAGAGGATATATTCCCACTTAGCTAGCGCCCTATACAGGTACCAATTAAGTCCTGGCTGGCACCGGCGTGCTCTCGGTTGCAAGGAGAGGGAGACGTGTGTATGAGCCAATGCGTGTATATGAGGGGAGGTAGCTATAATGGACCGATCGAGTGGGGGGGTGTAAGTTTTTAGGGGCCAGTTAGTTCGGCGGGAGGCGTGGCTTTTCGGTACGGGGAGCGAGGTGAATGGAATTAATGGTTGTGCTCCCTGATGGTGGTCTCTGCTCTGTTTAGTTGACTTCCGCTCCGTTGGTAGAGTGTATGTGTTGGATGCAGGGTGTCAAGAAAACGGTTTGATTGGCCTGCTTATCATATTTCTACATGTATGGGTCGGTGTGTATGTATAGTACCAAAGGGATGTGTGGATTCGCTGCGGCATCCCCGTCAAATCTGCTGCTAAGGTCGTAATGATATGGTATCAGTATTGTGTTTTTCTCGCTTTCTCATACACTGTTTCTTGGAAAAGAGGCTCAACCCGGGCCACGGGTTCGAGTGATTAGACATGAACCTTTTCAATATACATGTAATCAAATCTATGATCAACCATAAAGTATATCTTCATCCTCTCTAGATCTTACATGTATCTCCTCCTATGACGTTTCAGACATCTTTAGTGTGGATACTAGAGAGTACATATACATGTATTTCCTACTATGCCCCAGCAAACCCCACTAGTCCCCCTGGTATCCTTCCGTAAGCTCAAGCTCGGCTCAGCTGATCAGCCAATTCGCTGCCGCCGAGTGCGAGGGCGTTTTCCTACCAAGCATGGTTTGGCCGCCTTATACATGTATATATGTCCTACACTACTAGGGTTGAGAGCCCGGATGACCTAAGTAACTGTGCTCACTTTAACCTGTTACTCCACTATATGCATTCTATCCTCCTTTCCTTTATAGCACCTAAACCTCCTTTTCATAGTCATAAAACATCCTCATCAACTCAAGCCATCATCGTAGTAGAAGCTATCTATACTTGTTACGCTCAGTGGAGAATCAAACCACTAATCTTTCTGTGAGTACTTTATTTCCCTCTCGTCCTTTAGCAAAGTAGAGCTGCTAGGATATTACTCCGCTGCTCGATTTCATCTGAGGTTCATCGAGTTTGAATTTCGTATACTAACACATCATCAATTATTCCATCAAAGGAGTAACTATCATCTATGGCTGCTAACTTCACCGTTACTCCTACGGATGGCAACGGTGCAAATCCGCGGCCTTCACCCCCGCTCGTCCTAGATAGCAATTTCTACGAGGATGCTGCAGAGCTGCCTTTTAACTACATTAATGGCTACTTCCCTCGTCTGTTCCCTGGAAAGCAGGAACATATGAACATTGGTAGGTGTTTTCCAGTCAGCTTTTTTATCCATAGGTTACTTATTTGTGACTGACATTTGCAATAGTGAGACGCTACTTGGAAGCAGTTGGTTTCATCCCCGAAGAGTATCTTCTCAGAGAGACTGAGGGGTTTTATAACTCTCTTGGAATCGATGGTTAGTTTTTTCTGTACTCCATTTTTGCCTGCTACTCTTATGACTAACAACGTGTTTATAGAGTCATATTTCAAGACTGAGACGGTTGTAAGTATATTTTTCTTCCGCCTAGAAAGAGCTCCCGTTAATTCTCCATAGGCGAATATTGCCAGAAATATTATGTCACTTTATGCTGCAAAGATGCATGCGTTTTCAGCAGGAAGAATGCGTGATATTCATTTCTCAAACGAGTCAAAAGGTACGCAATGCTTCCAGATAAATCGATAGGCCTGTATCTGACCTTCCATCACAGAGAGTGCTATTTTCTTTGACAGCACAAAGCCCGGTATGTCAGTCCCTTCAGGGACTCGTTACGAACAACGCATGGACACCAGGTACCTTAACAGGTCAACCCCCCAAGAGGCCTGGCGCCTTGAGTCTTTCAGATCAAAGGCCTTTGATATGAGATGTTACTTTCTCAATCTTTGCAAATTCGTTAACCCAACCCCGCAAGAGGGCGAGACCAGCCTTAACGTCATCGCAGACAAGGTGTTTCTGGATGAGATTACGCCAAACACTAGGCAGATGTATCAAGAAATGATCAATATTGTCGTGAGGGTTACCGGTCCGGTGATAAAGATGGTTTCTCTAAACAGGACTGAGATGCGTCTCGTTATTGGATTTAAGCAGGGCTCAACAGTGGAGCTGTTTTCGGGCCTCAGTGATCTTTATCACTATTATGGTTGTACTTCCGTGAGGAAGTATGTTGGTATATACTCCCTCAGGAATGGAGATGGTAAAACTTGAAGCCATCTTTGCTAACTATGTGATAGAGCATTTCTCTAACGGAGTAACAATCATTTGTCTTTACTTGACCTCTACCCCAGATCCTGAGTGTAAAACGATCTATCCACCTATTGAGATACGCATCGAGCAGATCGCGAGGGAGGTGAGCTTGTTATACTGCATCCCCAAGGGCCTTTTCCAATCCCACTTTATGAGTGGGAAATTAAGCCTCCAAGAGAGCATTTATGCTCATTGTGTTTGCCACTTTGCTGGCCACCTAATGAATGGATTTGGTAGGCAACCATTACTTTGAATTGGCCAATATCAAAACTAATTTCCAATTAGGTACCGAGCTTGCCACTTTGTCAGAGCTTTTGGACCCCCAAAATACTGCACACGCTGAGCTCATGAGGAATCTCAAGCGTCGATTGTCTCACGAGACTTTTAACCCGGACTACATCTTCAAGTGCATCAATGAGTATCCAGACATCGTCCATTCGTGCTATTTGTCTTTTGCGAGCACACACTTTCTTCAACCGCGTTGGAGAGGTTCAGAGCACTCTATACAGTCCTTTATCAGCTCTCAAATGTTGAAAGGTGACCCAATCTTGACCGATGAAGAGTTGAAGGCGAAGATTACCACTAGAGTCAAAAATGAGAATCAGGAGAGAGTGATGAATTACTTTATCACTTTCAACAACCACCTACTGTCAGTGAAATACCCTTAAAACTGTTTGCAATTTTCTTGCTAACGTTCTTGTTCAGTAAAACAAACTTCTATACACCGACAAAGGTTGCTCTCAGCTTCCGCCTATGTCCGAGATTTTTGCCGGCGAAAGAGTATCCCCAGCCTCTGTTTGGGATGTTCATGGTTATCGGATCGGAATTCAAGGGGTTCCATTTGGTCCGCCTCTCAACAAGATTATCTTCTTCGAAAGTCATCTTCACTAACAATATAATAGAGATTCCATGACATCGCCCGTGGCGGTATCAAGATTATCAAGAGTTGTAATCAGGAGGTCTATACCCTCAACAACCGTGCTGTTTTTGACGAGAACTATAACCTCGCCCAAATCCAGCACTGGAAAAATAAAGACATCCCAGAAGGTGGGGCCAAAGGCCTTGTTCTCCTCGGCGCTAACCATCAGGATAAAGAAGTCTGTGCCTTTAAAAAGTATGTCGACGGAATCTTAGATCTTTTGTTGGTAGATCACTTGCCAGGTATTAAGGAACCAGTAACTGGTCTGCATAAAACACATGAGATCCTCTTCATGGGGCCTGACGAGAATACCGCCGGATTGGCCGATTGGGCGACTTTACACGCAAGAAAAAGAGGTGCATCATTTTGGAAGTCTTTCTTTACTGGTAAAAGTGCTAGATATGGGGGCTTCCCCCATGACACGTATGGGATGACTTCTTTGGGAGTCCGCGAATATATTCTTGGAATTTATTCAAAACGTCATATTGACCAAAGAGAAATGTTGAAGTTGCAGACTGGCGGGCCGGAGAGTGATGTGGGTTCTAATGAAGTTCTCCTAAGCAGTGAAAAATACGGTGCTATTGGTTTGTTCATCTATCTTCCACTCACCCACTTCTGACTTTTTTTTATATTTATATTAATTTCTCATGCTTCTAGTTGATGGATCCGGTGTTATCGTTGATCCACGAGGGTTAAACCGAGATGAAGTAGAAAGGCTTGCGAGAAAACGCCTCATGGTTTCGAGCTTTGACACGACACTACTTTCTGAGGATGGATATAAAGTCCTTCTTACAGATATAAACCTCAAGCTCCCAGATGGTGAAGTAGTTCCAAACGGTACTATCTTCAGGAATACGTTCCATCTCCGTAGTAAAATCATGTTTGATGTCTTCATCCCATGCGATGGAATTCCGGACTCGATTAATCTTTCCAATGTCGTGAACCTTATCACTGACGGGGAGTGTATCATTCCATATATCATTGAAGGCAAGGATCGGTTCATCTCCCAGGATGCAAGATTGAGATTGGAAGAAGCGGGTGCCATCTTGATTAAGGACGCCAGTGCAAACAAGGGTGGTGTCACAAGTTCTTCCATGGAGGTGAGTTAACTTTAATCATCCTTTCCGTCCTATGCTTTATTTTGGGGTGCTAAAAACCCCAACTCTAGGTCCTCGCAGCACTTTCTTTCACCGATTTCGAGTTTACGAAAAATATGTGTGTGATTGATGGCGTTACCCCAGAGTTCTATACATCATACGTTAAGGCCGTGCAATGCATCATCCGCGAGAACGCAAAACTCGAGTTTGAAGCTCTCTGGCGCGAAAATACTGCTACCAAGAAAAAGTTTTCCGTCCTCTCTGATGAGCTCTCACTGGCCATCACCAAGCTCGACGAAGAGATTCGCGAGACCGATCTCTGGGGAAATCCTACCCTGAGACGCGGCGTTCTTAAGGAGGCCCTACCAAAATGTCTAGTACAAACTATAGGTATTGATATGATCCTATTAAGGGTCCCCTCCAACTACTTGAAGGCCATCTTTGGGAGTTATCTCGCTAGCAGATTCATTTATGAGTACGGGACTCATCCGGACAAATTTGCGTTTTTCAATTTGTGAGCTTCCTATCTTATAACTGTCTGAGTACCCCGACATTATAAATTCTAACTATTCTGTGTATCTAGCATGAACAGAAAACTCCTTTCTGCATCGCAGCTCTAATATCTAAAAACGGGGGACTATAATTTCCATTTCCTTCAATTTTCAACATATATCTTTTTTTCCTGTAGCTACATGCTTCTTTTTCTCTCGACTCTGGAATACTTGGAGTTGGTTCGTGGGACAGACATAAACCTGGGTGTATTCATAAAAGTAGCTTCGTGAATTTAATTTCTAGTAGCCGAATCTGTTACTGCTATCTAAGCTATCCTCGTATCCTATTTTTTACATGTACGAGTGAAAGTACCCTCAGGAGTCTTTGGCTCCAGCTCTATGGGGTGGTGAACGTCACTAAATTAAAGCACAGACCTTTTGACCAAAAAGGAGCCATATATAAGTCCAATATATACGAGTAGAAGTCTATTGTTACCCAGTGGGGAACTTCACCACCGGCAGGAAACTTTTATAAGTTTTGGTATGTAGTATATCAGAGCATAAAGACTGAAATTCAGGCACCCAATATTTGTACCACCTGTAGTAAACAATTTGCTTCCGTTGGTAAAATTACTTTGACACATCTACCGCTCGATGCAGCTCCAGGAGTATATTAAAAATAAAATTTCCTTTCCATTGGTATAATATATGGTAATAGTCATATAACGTTATAACCAGCTCTATAATTACATGTGACAGCTCAAAGATAGCTGGTGAGATTGCGTTGGAAAATTACCTACATACGTGGGGAATAGTTCAACTACGTATAGCATAGCAAAGTTATCCAGGAAGTAGGTCTAATAGTATCTCGGAGTGTACTGCCAGAAAAGTGTACTTGAAATTTGAAGTGTTAAGGTATCTCCGTTTCCCTCCCTCCTCTATAGACAAAAGCACATAAAATGAATAAACTTATTTTCGAAGGTATTAAGAAGACCCACTACTGTCAATATTCGCCTCTGACCTGCAGATTGCCTTGTTCAACTGTTAGCCAGGTTGAAAAAAAGATGGGGGCTGTAGATAGCTACCTTTGAGTCCAACGTCATTTCCAAAGCTAAGGTTTCCTCCAACTCCTCCTCCGGGACGCAAGTTTCCACTTATTCCATCGAGAATGGGTCGTTTTGATCTTCTAGGCGCGGTTGTGAGGTTTTCGCCTTGGTACCTGCTTGACATCTGAGAATTATTTATCCCCGAAACTGGCATTAGACGTTGACGGTGTTCCTGGCTCCTCATTGGGGTAGACTCTGGGTCTGGAGAAAAGGGAGGGAAGAAGTAAGTAACTTATTCTTTCTTTTACATATAGATATCTTTACCATTGAAACTTCCACCTCCATTTCTTACTAGACCACTAGTCTTGTATCTTTGGGGCTGTCGCAGAGGCGGTGCCATATTAATTCCACCCCCCTGGTCACTACAAACGCTGCTTCCAGCGCTTCTCGGCTGCATACCTCCGTTGATGTTTCCAATGCGAGCGCCAGTCATAATGAAATCAGACTGCCCATCATGACGCTGTCTCCTGTTCTGTGGCCTTGGTTGGGCATGATGTGCAGCAGCCAAGTCTCGCAAATGGGGTGGATGGTGTGTGGACGCGCTTTGCTCGGCGGACATGAGAATGGCCTGGTTAACGTTCTCAGACGCCGCGTTCCGAACTTGCGAGATGAGGGTGCGTCGCTTTAGTTTATCGTAGAGCTCCTACAAATAGAGTAAGCTTGGAGGGTGTCCACACCGAAAACTGGAAGCGGCGCAGTACCTGAGTCTGTGCTAACTTCCGTCCCTTCTCACGCCACCCTTCCATCAGTTCATGGTTTTTCCTCCTGAGCTCTTCCTCTGCAGCCGTCATGGCGGCAATCTTGTTCCGTAGACTTCCGATCTCTGAGTTTGCATCTCTGATAATTTTGTCTAACTGCCCGCTCAGTGTATTGCTCCTTTCAGTCAAAGATTTTGCAAGGTATTCCTGGTAAACACTATAGCCAAAGTCAGTATCTCAGTCCAGGGACGTAAGCCTATGACTCAGGCGTCTATTATAACCAACACTTCTTGCGTGACCTGATATGTCCAGAACCCCAGTCCTTTCGAGCAAACCTCCATGATAATCGTTGGGCTCAGGCCGCTTAAAACACTCGTTTTGTAGTCATCACTCGGATTCAAAGCTGTGATGACTGCATCGTCTGGCTGAGAGAGTGTTGTTTCGCATGCTGGACACACTCTCTGGCCGTTTGGTGGTGGCTCGGTCAGTTGAAGAGATGATGCGCAAGAAACGCAGAATATGTGGCTGAGAAGATATTAGTAGGAAATAAGGTGTAGATTCTGTGGAGATAGACATGCCTGCAGGTGGTAACAGCCGCCCTGACATCGAGTTGTTCCCGGCAGCGAAGATTATTGCAGCGGAGGGTAAAGCCGTCCATCGAATTGAGGATCAGTTATATCTTTCAAGGTAACGGTCTCAGTAAGAAAGGGCTACATGAAGTATTAAGGTATGGGTGTTAAAATTACGTAGATCTAGCTACTTATACGTAATATAGTCAGTACACGTTTTTTTTCATTGATGTTTACAAGGCGGTTGACTGTAAATCAAAGCATTTTGACAGCTGGTCACTCTTGGCTTGGCACATAAGAACTCACTCGATCCCACCTCCTCCTTTTTTCTGGTTTTCCATTATTGGATCTCGCCTCTTTAATTATTGCTTGATTGTTTGATAAGTACTTCATGCATGCCTCTTTAATTAGATATTAGACTAGCTATATAGGTCAATTTTGTTCAGAACGATGAAAACTTTTATTGATTTACTCGTGCTTGATACAGAATTCAAGTAAACAGAAGAGAGGCCGTTGACCACAGCCCTTGCAAGCATCACCCATGCTCACTCGGCATAACCCGGCCTTCCTGCCGCTAGTCAACCAGTTCTTCCCCTACTCAACCCGCTCGCACCTGATGCTAATAAGGAGCATAGGGCGCTTGATTTCAACAAATTTCATCTTTTAAGGATGAGATACTTACTACTTCGAGCATTTCCTAACCCTACGAATATATGTCCATTCTTATCCGAACTAGGGCTTAGAAACCCCTCAACACCGCCTTAATGACGAAAAAGAGGCTCGTGGCTTCGTCCTTAAGGGCCTAAAATCTGCTATACAATTACGTACATACATGTATGTATACTCGATCGTACAACTTTACTTTTGCAACCTTCGGATGTACAGCGTGTGGTAAAACTACATGTACTTATTGAAGAGTCCTATTTAGCAGACCCCTGTTTTCATATACAATAATTCTATCTCTCGATAATACATGTTTATCTAGCCAAATCACTTAAATAAATCAGGCCTCGATCGAACAAATCATTTGATGATTATATTCCCGGATGAGTAGATATGTATCCACTCCATATTAGTCCAAGGGAAATGTACTCGCTCTCATGGTTATACCCATACCTCTCGAGACTGTACAAAAACCTTGATCTTCATAACCTTTGTAAATCAGACACAAGGCCAGAGTAGATGACGCACGGCTGCTGATATCACGACATTTACGGAACATGTATATGTGGGCTGGTGAAATTCTATTTCCTTTGGTGTCTGCGCATGCATGTAATGCATCCCATGCTCTTGATAGGGCTTATTGACTACATGTATACTACTAACAGGGTACTACGTATGTTCCGTCTGGAGACATTCCATCTAGTGAGCACTCTTACTGAGTGTCAAAGTAGGTCACATCAAAAGTATACAGCTCTTGACCCGGAGTTGTGGGAAGGCCTCCGGTCTCCTCCACCTTATTTTCCAGCCCCCCTCCCTGTCCTTCATTCAACAGATTGATTCCTTTTGCCTTGAATCATGTCACAAGTCTAACTATTGCTTCCTGTAATCTTTCATGTAACACGATGCAAGTTTGCCTTCCTATCTACGTGGGCAGCTCATTACGCCAACTTTGTATGCATATTTGAATTTTTGCCTTTCAGATTTTGGAATTACCTGTCACGTGGAGCGAATAATAAGGAGGCCCCTTCTAACCCTACCCTGAAAATATATCTGCGCAGTCTTACGACTCTCTCAGAACACAGAAGCTACATCGTAAGGCGACTTGTTGATTAAACATCCACTAGAAGGAAATAACACACATTTATCGGCTTGGCGTATCAAATCTGCACTCATTCAATCCCCGGTTCTTATTGGCCAGAGGACTAACGCCGTGGCTCTATTCTCGCTATGAAGCCTTGTTCTCTATATTGATACAAACTTGCCTCGAGGCATACATAAATCACCGTTTCATCGTCCCCGTTCTTCATACCCTCAGGGTTGGAAATTTTGAAACAAGCGGTTGGTGCGCAGCGACCGACCCCACCTTGTACTGTGTCTCTAAAGCCTGCAAAGTATACCTAGTTCTTCGGTAACCTAGTCAAGTACCCAGGTACTTGAGCCTCATCAAATACAGACATTTTTAAACTGTCAACCCACATGCACGGCCTTGCTAATTCAGAACCGGTTGGGGGGAAATGGTATACCGAGTGATATATCATGGTTAGACATCCCCGAATACGAAGGGTTGTTAGCCGATCGCCCCGATTAACCTTAACAATCTTTCCTCAACAAATCATACGTCAGGTTATTTCTCAGCAGTTTTACATACCGTACAGCATCTGCGCGCCTGGGACGCTAAGAGAATAATAATTAACCTCGCCTGTCATCACGACATGAGCTCGAGTATCATGGTAATTTCAGCCTTGTGACACGTACACGTACACGTATGAAGTGTTTGAAAACGTGGGTGTGAGCTACATAAAACTCATCCTGCTGACTACAAGAACAGGTTGAAGAATTCTTAGAACTTCTTTTGCTGGTATCGATTGTTAGTATCATTATCTCAACCCGAGGTTTCTACAAAATAATCATCAAATTATCAAAACCTCAACAAATCAAGCGCGTAACCCCCGAGCCCGGGCCCCATTTACAGGCCCTGCAAAGTAGAATCTCTATTTTCTTTAGAGGCGCAAAAAATGTCGGACTATTTCGGTAACTAATTTACCAATACTAAGCTCAAGGAGAATTCTCCGGCGTTAACGTTAATGCCACCGGCCTAGCTGGACGATTTACGGTACGGTATTCTCAATCAAAATCGATCATTTGAACACAGCTTGAGAGCCAGTCATACTATTCTTTTTGCCACAGGTCAAGTGAATAACGATAAAATCGGCTAGGACGCATCCATGGTTAGGGTTCATGCCTTGTGAAGCTCAGGGTAGCAACGTGCGTAATCAATATCTTATATGCGTATTTCGCAGACTAAAATTTCAGGCTAGATGTGCTCTGACAACTGTTTCTAGCTAGTACGTGTGAGAATCAACACCACAGTCGATATGCAGGACCACCTAAAGCTAGCCCCCATCTCTAGCTCTTGAGGCACTAAAGAATCATTTAGAGGGGTTCTTTACGCTAGTGTACACGTCTGCCATCGATTGCGAGCACTAGCGCACGTACACTGAATTGCACTAGCTAGCTACTACTACTACATCATCTAGTCTACCAATACCCTGATCATGATCGCGGAGCCTAGACCTGATAATTATAACTGATCTTTCAGGTTCACGTTTTTTGCACCTCTAGAAAACCTGTGACCTACCCTTAGTACTTTTTACCGTTTCTAGAGTAGGAAAAATAACATCATCTACTCATCACCGACTCACACTGCCGCCTTCTTGTGAAAAATCTAAGGATTACCGGTCTCACCTTCACTACCCCAGAGCCTTGCTCCTCCTCCACCAAGCAGCTATAGTGGCTGTACAGAGCTGAGGTGTATATTATACAACGCCGAATTTCGCCTGGTCGGCCTTCTAGTGGAACGTTTGGTAGCACCGGACTGATAAAGGGGGGACGCTCTTAGTAGGACTTTATGATATATATCTCTTTTACATCTATTATTTCTTAGTTGAGCCCAATTTAGGGTTCTGACCACCGCAGGGCGCTGCATATATATCCATATGACCATCCGCTACACAAACAAAAAACCCAAGGCCCCGTGAACGAGAAAAAAAAAACCCCCCCAGATGCCATCAGATGATATCAGAAACACTAATCATACCCCTTACAAGAAAAGGATGTACGTACACCTCACCGCCACACACCCGCCACCAAGTTTCTGCCGTCAACCCCGGTGAAGGTTCCGCGGGTCATGACATGTCACTCGCCTGTCTTGGCGGGTTAATCCCAGTCTGGGTGGGTTGTTTCAGGATTGTAAATAGGAATTTCGATTAGGGCTGCTGCTGCCTAAGCCGAAACTCTGGCTGTCCCGTTTCCCTTTTTAAGACGAGGTGACTCTTGCGATAAACCATGTGCAGTGATATCTTTTATCTCCATATCAGGTTTATCATGTTACTATTACAGGAGATTCCGAAAGAGGTGCTCGGGACCTTATCATGGGTACAGGAGGGATTAGATATGACCTTGTTAGGAAGTGATATGACCGTACATTCTCTTGCGTAAGCGGGTGGAGATATCACGAGTGCAGAAAACAGGTGCTACAATCGAAGAGCCGCAAAAGATCGCCCACTGTAATTGCCTACTACATGTAGTTACATGTATCCCACACCATCAACCCTAAACCGTGCATACAATAAACGCCATAACTCTAGAAATAGGTATAAAAAGAACGAGAAAAAAAAACCTTTCTGTCCAACGTAAAGATAAACTTAACATGCATGCATAAATAGGACGAACCACAATACTAACATAAGGTCGAAACAAAAATACAGAATCCAAAATTCCAAATTCCAAATCCAAAAGAAGAAAAAAACAGATAATTATAAAAATATGAAAGGGGAAAAAAAAAAAAGGCAACTCTAAAAGAAACTAAAAATGAAGATAAAAGGACATCTCTCGTAAAAATCATCACATTCATAACCCCAAATAATAAGCCACAACCAGAAGCGCCAAGACCACAGAAAACACAGGGCTCGTGAACCCGGCCCTTCTGCCGAAACATCAGGGCCTGAACAGGGTTATCTGAGTCAATTTCTCTTCAAGAGAAGCGAGCTCAATCTGACTCCACTCGTGTTGTCATTTGAGAAGCGCGCTTATCCGTAATGCTTTGGTGAAGCTGGTCGGCTGGTATGGCGTTATGTAGATGATTGACTCGGTTTGTTCCTCCCATCCTAAACTCCCTTAATCCCTCCTCAACCCCCATAAATCTATGACAGATAGGTAATGTGTCGCACCCTGTTTGTGGGTACGTAAACAGTTTCGACAGAGCATTCCCGAGATCTATGGCCCGAGTGTCCACACTTGGAACACCTACGGTCCCTAGAGTCGGAACGGCTACGGTGGCTGTGGCTGTGGCTATGGCTATGGCGGTGGTCGTGGACAACTAGTCTTCCTTCACGGGTAGAGGTTGAAGTAACAGCAACTGTCGACCATAAGTCCTCACCGCTAGTCCTAGGGCTATTGCCAAGAGACCTAGAGTATTGATATTCTTCGGCGACCCGGCGACGAGCATTCTCCTCCCTTTCAAGAAGCTCTCGGGCCCGGCGGTCAGCCAAAATCTGCTCGGTCTCTCTCTTTGCCGCCTCCCTCCCTCTCTCGTGCTCTGCTGCAAGTCTAAGGGCATGCTCTTCCTCGAGACGTGCTTCAAGGCTAGATAGCCTGTTCTTGGTGGTATTCTCGGCGCAGATACGGTCTGCAATCTCTTCAGCGGTGGCCTCGATGCTGTAGGTAGGAGGAGATGGAGCAGGCTGGATCACTGGGGTTGGGATATATGTCGGGACATAGTGAACCTCCTTCTTTGTCTCAGCCGGGGGTAGAACGTTGATATGAACTTTGGCTACAGCGCTAGAAGCGGAAGTAGAATAACGACGACGATGATGATGTTCCTTAGAACGACGGCTTTCGCGGACTGGGATCATATTGCTTCGATCCTCAGCAGTCCAAGTTTCGTACATAGAGAATGACATTGGCATTTCGGTTGTTTTGTTTTTAGGATGTGTGAATTGGATAGTTGGATTGGATGATTGAATTGTATGATGAGGTTGTGATGATTGACTAGGAGAGTAACAGGTGGAGGAGGATCAAGAGACCTTATATAGGCACTATCGTCCGGTGCAAGTAGTGACGGCCTAATGCAAGTCTTGTGATTAACAAGAGAGAATGGTACGGTTGAGGGTCTTGTGATTCAAAGACCTGGTTAAAGAGTCAGATATATATGTAATTGTAGTAGAAGAAGGCTGTGGTGTTTTAGTTGTTGATGGTGGATGGTAAAATATGGAGATGTGAATTTTCCAAAGATCTGCTTTTATAGAAATCTAGGGTATGTCCGGGATATGTAGTACGTTGGGAAGCCACATGCACAACGTTCCTGGTCGTGTGTAATTGGGCAAAGTAGGCTATGCACACCATGGACAGGGCCCAGTACTGCCACAGCCAATACGTATACAACTGCAACCGCACACCAAAAATCGAGTAGCCTACCGCATAATAATTGCGTTTTCCGGTATAATAATAATAGAAAAAATTCTGAGACCAGTTAGAATTTCCTAAAAAACTTTTCGCACAACGCGTGAAAGAAGGGGGGGGGGGGAGGGGGGAGGTTTGGGCAGGTGTTCTCTGCACTTTGGTCAGGGTACATACTTGAGTCTCAGTAGTGCAGTAGTGACTCAAAGTCTTGCTAATTCACGAGACTTACCTCAACCCTCAACCCCCCCCCCCCCCCCACCCTGGTATCAGATCGATTTGCGACCAGGTACGAGGCTAGGTCTTACTGGAGGTACGACTCCTTATCCCATTTCCTGGGACCACCATCATCGATCTGTATGAGCCACGATGCAGAGGAGGGGCTCTCAAGCGAGTCCACAGAGAAATCATATACGGAATTTCCCCAGGATATGACATACATGAACTTGCATGTGCTGCTGCTCCACGGGTCCCGACAGGCCTCGCTTGAGTAGGCTATACTGCTGAAGGTGCATCTACTGGCCGGATATCAGAGGGGCATGTGGCGGAGCAAGCAAGTATGGTGAATAATTCTGCGACCCTACCGGGGGAGAGCATGGATCAATCAGGTGGGCTTAGTCCAGGGTCAGGGCTCGTAGTGCTCGTGCGACGTACCGAAGCTTGGTTGAAAACCGGATGACGATTCGATGCGAATCTTCAGCCCCTTGAGTCTTTCCATTCCTTCTCTGGACGTACCTGCGCCGGCAGAGAATTCATGGAAGGAGTGAGGCTTGGGTGTCTATCCGTGCAGTCAAAGTTTAATTTGACGTATGACCTTTAGACATTGATTTCAACATGCATTGTCATGGATTAATGACGATAGTACAATTTACACGGTTACAGAATAGAGCAGGTTACATAATGTACGTACATCAAGATTTTTTCTTCCTTTCTTTCTTACTTCCTTACTTCGTTTAATCTTACTTCTCATCTATAAATGCGAGAAATATTGGGGGTCTAGACCAAAAGCACAATAAGAAAACTCTTTCTTCACTCTGGCTCATGATACTCAGCCAGTGTAGCCATGCACTTACGTGTGCCACCCACAGGATTTAAAGAAGGGAAAGAAAAAATCTCTAAAATTCCTAGAGGTATGCCGAGGTGGAACCTTCTAGTTCGTACTCCTACTTTCTACTTACACACACGACCGGTACTCCGGAAGTTGAAAATCTTTTCGCTTCTAATTTGGATGGCGCCACCCCTCTAGAAGCACAAGCGGCCAAGCAAGAGAACCTGCGCCTCGACTCTATGATAATATTCGGTTCAGCTCAAGTTGAACTCCGAAATTCGCTCGGTGGATGTCTGTGACTAAGACTTCTGAAAATGGAAAAATTAATATGTTTTATGTGGCGCCAGTTCAAGAGACGATGTTGTGCTTTTAGTCCAATGAGGAAACTACATATAATTATTATCAATGTAACCGTACCATGGAACGCCTAAACGCCCCTTACAGACTCAGCACCAACCACAACCACAACCAACTACCACCACGACCATCACCACCATCACCACTGCTGCTGAGCCGGCGAAGAGATGCTCTAAATTGGTTTAGATATGTGGTACCTAAACCTCCCAAAAATGGAGAATCCCGATGACTGCAGTCGGAGTCTTAACGGACAAATGTGACTGATATATTTTGTTGGGCGACAAGGCAAAACGGTTTGTTTCAAGGCAACAGACGCCGTCGTTTGTGGCGGCGCATCAAGAAGCGGCTGAATGTCTTCGGTATGGAGATTGGTAGAGTGCTGAGAAACCCTACTCATTGATAGAGTACATGTATGTAGGTACATGTATTTACCCGTGGCCTACAGGGAGCGATTTTGTGTTACAGGATAGGGATTATGCATAATTAATATATACCCCACAATATCGTGTGTTTCCCGAATTATCATATTAACACCCCTGGTTAACTCCCCTGATCAAGAGGAGCGCTTATTGTTAATTTTTATCAGATGTCAATGATCCTTGGTGCAACAAAAATACCACATAGCACATGTACCTACACGTATATACCCAATTGCTTTCTTCAGAATTTCAATATAGTGGTGGTCGCATCGGCCCTTCAGCTCGGGAAATTTATGTGTTAATCGGTACCTACAGATTTCCAGGCGTACGTACGTACATCAGAAAAAAAAAAGTATGTATTTGTCGATGATTCTCAGTCAGCTTCTTAAAGACTACATTGATCACAAGGAAGGAGTATAATGCTAGGCTACAGCTTCTTCGCCAAAGATCCCTGCAGAGAAACTTCAAGAATAAATGATTGTGCGACCTAATCCTATGCAGCCATGGCTGATCTGTAATTTATTTTTCCCCGAATGTTTACTCTAATGGTTTATGCGCATCATGGGCTATTGTATGTAGATAATCCAATTGAGCTCTTAGGGGCATCTACAGCGAATGCCCCGATAAAGTGTAACAAGGCTTCTTGATACAGTGCTTGGCTCATCACTCGCACGCGTGGAAATACATCATGTACAGTGGCAAAACTGACCCTCAGTTATGTTGCTCTAGAGCTATGGGGAGGTGATTTTTGGTTTATTTCGAGATCCATTCTGTAGGACTGTTGAGGGTAGGCAACAGAACTACTTTACGTTTACACAAGGACTTTTTTCCTAGACAGGTGTTGTGGTGTTGAAAGTCAGGATAGGTTGATGGTCGGTCCTGAGTCCGCCACTGTAGGTACATCCTACCATAGTAATCTTGTCGAAGGAAAGGCACCGGAGTAACGTCCGGTCCCCCAGCAACTGGTGGTCGGCCTTGGAAAGTTGTATGTCTTTTAGATACATTTTGACTCAAGTCATACCCCCCCTCCGGTCAAATTATGGACTTGCTTGGCAAGGAATTATATACATGTCGAAAACTTTCTTACGGTATACGTACTACATGTATGTACGTATACCTCTCATGATTACTTTCCGTGACAAAGTGATGGTCAATTACAGCTACAGGCCGGGTCTTCCGTAACTCGATAGTTCCATAATTAGCCCTTGAAGGAATTCTTACCTTAAGCGCGGGCCAAGAAACCCGCCCTGGGGCGCTAATTTTCGCCTTCAGGCGCCCTAGCTAGCGATATCTCACCCAACACCTGTTAGCGGCCACAATATAGCATACATGTAGTCCGAGAATAAACTATGTCTTTTATAGAACAGGATAAACCCCTCTTTTACGCGCTCGATACGCCAGAGACGCTGCAACCTCCCCGCCCACCATCTCTCAAAGGGAAAAGAGAGCTCATCTAAACTTCCCGAATACACTGATCCAACCCATATGTATGCCTACTCCGAAACACGGTCAAAAACATACCTGACCCCCCGAGCCAGACCATAACTCTGTCTTTCGCCACATGGCCCAAGTGGCGTATTCAGAAGTAAGCCTTGAGTATAGCGTACCAGGAAGATTAATCACTGTCTAACCCAACTACTACTTAGCCCCCCATTCAATTACATGTAGGTATCGTAAATCTCCTCATTCATACATCACCAACCCCTAATTTGTTAGACAGGAACTGGGTAAAGATCGTTGGAACGCTACATACGGGCTATCTAATTCTCGAAAAACACCGAAAATTTCCATTCAGTTAAAGAATGAGGTGATTCCGCTTACCCCGCTACCCTTTTAGGTTTGAGCAGTCAATTCGTACAGTATAGAAGTGACGTTGACTTAGATCATTGATCGGCCTTGCAATTGCAGAAGAAGAAAAAAAGAAAGCAAAATCCAGAACGTTATTGAATGAATCAAGGCGAATGCTGGAGGGCAATGCATCCCTCTTTCAGTGGACCGGCCAGATGCAACGGGCCTGCACAGAAACAGTCTAACGGCCCGAATTGTGTCGCCCTCTGGTTCTCGTTAGCGTTATCTCTGTGAATTAAGACCCTAACTCCCTAACAGCCATCAATAACCGTAGCGCGGCCGCAACAGGAAAGTGTTTTTACAGTGATCAGATCGATGACGAAATATTTTGCAGCTTTTCCATATTATCTATGCGCGCCGGATTAGTGAGTCAGCATTGCTGTATTCGGCAATGAAATATATGACCCCCTATTTCCAATAGCTTTCGTGGGTGATAGACTAGCTAGCTAGACTCGCGATCGTCTTTAGTGTAATTCGGGGCCTGGATCAGCCACAAAATATGAAAACGTGCGTAGTAGAAAAACAAGTAGCACATAGATGAGGGTTGAAGCGGAAGGATAAAATTACTTTGTAGAATATTAAAACTCGACCGAGCCTTCAAATCACGGATTATCACTCGCACAAACACATGTATGTAGGCATGTAGGAGGCTGACTACATGACGAACTAGCTAGAATCTACGGTTCCCAGTATAATCATTGGGAAAGTGGGTTTTCCGTGACCCGATGGTCCCATTGGCCCTTGAAGGATCAATTCTTGCTGTGCGCGAGGACCAAGAGACCCACTCGTTTAGCGCTGGTTTTCTCATTATGTTAATTCTACCAGAGAGTGAAGGTCTTCTCGATTCTACATCGAGACTCGGTATATTTCGATCGTTCCACCCCAAAGACAGTGGATCCTGATATTACAAGGCCTCGGACACTGAGATTCGTGTAATAGCTAAGTATATCGATATTGATACCGCGCCGTCCCCCTTAATAATGATCACATATAGCACCAAAGTTGGGGGGTGGGGATCACTATGGTATTAGTACAGTACTCTTCGGTATTCGTCATTAAACTTCGTAGTCCAGTTTCTGCAAACCAAAAGGGCACTGGAAAGATATCAATTGCCGAGAAGGATTGCGACTTAGCAACATTGGTCAGTCGCAGAGGATCAGAGTACTGCCATCAATCAAGGCGCTATAGATTCTGTCTCCATAGAAACCTCTATAAGGGCCAATGAGACTATCGGGTCACGGAAAACCTACTCTCGTAATAATTCTACCGGAAACTATACATGCATTAATTGATATGGATATCGGATAGCACCAATCATTTAATTAAACAATGTACGAGTACGTGTAATTCGCCCCGTGCTCAGCATTGTAGTGAGTGATATTACCATATGACCGCACTTGGAGCTCTGGAATAAGTCATGGAGGTGCGACTGAACTTTTGGGATTGGGGTGGTCGAGCTGATCCTTACAGGCAACTACATGTATATAACTCCAGCAATACATGTATAGCACCAACTACGGTCTAAATACTTGTAGGAAAATGTTTATTTGACTAAATGTACAGCCATGAAAGGAGAACTGAGGGAGTGCAGCAGTGTGGGATAGGGAAAAAAAAATCCACCGCCGTCATAAAAATCAACAAAGCACCCGCGAGAAATTCCGCCCCAATTTACGTGATGGACTATTGTGACGTCAACAAATCCATGGAAGCTTGTTCCCGCAGGAAATACAGTCGACTAGTATATTTACAAAGAAATTTGTACGCACACATCCCGATTCATCAGGAAACAAAAAAATAAAAAAAAACACCTCATTACACCACCACCGAAAAGAATAAAAAAAATATTTACAGAGCGATGGGATGTAAATCAGACGGAAAACCTCTATCCATGGTTTTGAAACCCTCCTGTTATGATCAACGGAAATAATGATCACCTATTCTTGGGTTACTATAGTGCTGGCTTTATGAATTGTTGCCAAGACAACCCCAGTCATCCATGGTAGGAGGAAAGCTAATCAACGAATTGACAAAACCTGAAACATCTTCCTCGTCATCGTTGATCCACTGACCGTTGAGTTGCGCGGGATTCTGGGGATTTGGGGGGTGCTGGGGGTTCTGCGGGTTCTGAGGATTCTGGGGATTTGGCGAAAAATAGTGCTCTTGAGGAATCAAATGTCCATTGCCCGTGTTCCGACTCTGGGTATGCAAAGGCCTAGGAATATGTTGTGGGTGTATGTCCCAATGTAGCCCTAAATCAATTCCCCGTTTTTCGCCTTCATGCCCAAGGTGTCGTAAAGCAAGATGACACCAGTGCCAGGTCTCAGAAAGCTCTTGCAGATCCTTCATAGAGTGGGTGAGAGCAGGACTTGCTATTTGGTGGGAATTCAAAGAGAGATCGCGAAAATCCGCCGGGGGAAAATTCATGAGTAGAATTGTAGAAGCCGTAAAAAGAATTTGTGGAATATGTATGACAGTGTGACGCAGGCCATAAGATTTTCTGTATTGATCGGTGAGGATTATGATATCGTTTGCTGCCTGGAGACAAATCTCTTGAGGCAACATGCCAGTTACTGAGATGTTCGTATTAACGAAAGGGCGTAAAAGAAGTAGCAGGGTAGCATGATAATAAATACTTTGATTATGTTAGCTAGCTGCCTAATTTGCAATATCTTTCATACTACAACATACTACAAAAAGAAAGAAATTCATCACTTACTGAAGTCCCAGAACTGATGGCAAAGCATCGCCTTTTGCGCTCATATCCGCTGGGAGCGCGCCGTGCCATTTCTTCAGCCGAGAACATAGAGTGTTGAGTTTGATATATGTGACACGCTCCCGCGGGGAAAAAAACATGGACAAGATATCCCCAAGAATCTCTGAAACTTCGCAGAACCGAGATGCTACTGTCTGTATACGACACGCTTGTGCCAATCCGGTGATGCCTCGACTAGGGCTACCATAAGGCTCCCACATCTCACGATCAAGGGGACCAAGGGTTCCCGGTTTAGCGACACCGACAATGGATGATGGAAGTTGCGGAATCTTTCCCAAGTATGATGACCACATCCTAGTTAAGTGTTAGACCTTATCCCCCATGAAGTTGTATTTGGTGTATACTTGTCAATAGTGAAACAGCCCCAGAATGTTATCTTGCGGACTTCAATCTCAGTTGGGGACAATCCCCCTAGACTATCCAACGGTAGATTAAATCCAAGATCTAAACCCATCCTAAACGCTCGACCCGAGTACATCCATCCGCTCGAATCCCGACCACATCCTGCTTCGTGAAGCGACATAAGCGCCAGCGCTTGAACGGATGTCAAACACGGAGAATCCCCTTCAGATGCCAAGATTTGCTTGGCTTCTTTGAAGAAGTGATCACCAGCACTATTCGGATTGTTCGGGTCTGACCGAGCCTTCGGGTGATTCGAGAAATGGCATGCCAATGCGAGAATAGCATTGACAAGAAGAGAACTGCAATATTTTGTTCGTCCCTTTTTCATGTCGGTCAAAAAGCAGGATTTAGAAAAGAGAACATAATAAGGGTGGTTCCAAGCGAAATACAGGGACTATGTGAATAGAGGTTATTATCAGCATAATTCCAAACCATGTTTGAAGAATTGAATTAGTCGCTCAACTCACAAGAAGATCAGATATGAAGTTGACATCTGTAGTTGCACGGGTCCAAAGGTACGAACTGGTTTGTCCATTTAACTCTCTGTGATCGGTTTCCACATCATTCATAGACGTTCTGTTATATCCCACTCCACTTCCACACACACGAAAGTTGTCCATCACTTGACCCAAGTCGATTTCCAATGAAATTGCTGTTGGGCCATCTGGCATACCGATTATGATGTCCGTAAAATTACCGTGTTCCCGTAGATGATTAACAAGGTCTCCCACGTCCGACTCGGAAGCAGAACGAATGGTTTTAATAATTGTATCTAGATCATGATGCTCCTTACTCAGTTCTGCTAGATCTCGCTTTAACGCTCCTTTCCGACGGTGGTCTCCCTCGTAATCATAGATGCATTCTGTACGGTAAACCGCAGTACATGTAGAGCATGCTGGCGAGACGCCATCACACTGTTTCCAGCAAGTTGATGTTAGACATGTTTGCTCATTGTAGGTACTACCAAGGTAGATGCATATAGACATTTTCCCTCTCAATCAAAATCATTTCATACCTTCGATTTCCTTTTCCGGCAGGGAATACACGCACTGGACACACATCGACGTTTACGAGCAACAGGTTGAATGGAGTGAAGGGATGGTGAGTTTCCTTGATCCTCCTCCTCCTTAAGTTGAACCCGAGGCACCATGGCGGAGTTCTGTTGGTCTTGCTGCTGTTGCTGCTGTTGCTGCTGTTGCTGCTGTTGCTGCCGTTGTTGCCGTTGCTGCTGTTGGTGATGCTGAAGCTGCTGCTGGTGCTGAGGATGATGAAGATGGTGGTCACCAGCTTCCACGTCAGGGATATTAGAGGCGGGTTCCATCTCGAATTTTAACCTTTTAAACCCAAACCCCCAAAAAGAAAATGTAAATGGTGTGCTGTGTAAAGACTGGGAGCGCAGAGTACCTTATCTTAGGTGTTGTCTGTACTACACTGCTCGTTTGCAGTGCCTCCAATATAGACGTCATTTCTTAAGTAAAGACGCTTTGGCCCTAGCTAGACCTGCGAACTTCGGGGGGGGGGGGGGGGGGGCGCCACTTTCTGATGGTGTCGTGGCCACTACATGTAATCTGTGTGTGGGCTGCGGTTAGTAGAAACTTACAAACATCACACTCTAGCATAAACATAATGGCTAGAACTATTGATATGTACCTTCCCGGGAAAGACATTTACATTGCCGTATGAACGTTTGGGGCTAGAGCATTAATGACCGATGACTTCAGGAGGGTGGGGGGATGCTAGTGAGAAAGATATTCGATCCTATTTACTTTTGTGATACCCCCATATTCTAACAGGAAAAGTACTCTACAGCCTATAGTTACGTAAGGGCTGTCCTTGTGCGTCAGTATTCTACTATCGATATAATGCCAAATGAGATATATACCCTAGATCATATAATCTACACAGATACTACTACAAATTACAGGTTTAGTCCTATCCGCACTTCCATATCAGCACTTGGGCAGCTGCAATTACTCGCCGGTTCGAGCGCCATCCATGCGTGGTCCCATAAAAACTAATTCTCAATCGCAACTAACTATTAGTCGAATTGACGGAAGCCGCTGAAAGCCATATTGTCTTTAAACGGTTTAGCTAATTATAGTTATCGTACGGAGTTTCTACGCGGTACAATCAGGGCGTTGCAACGAATTGGTCTTTTTTTTTATTCGATTGGCAGCTTCTGAGCCGATCAGGTCTGTTTTTGGTAGCGACAGTGCGATTTTTCGATTTAATCTGACATTTGCATGGTTTGAGGCCCAAATATGAGTTGGACTGCATGCCGTTCGATTTTCAAGCTGAATTTCATCAGAGCTTTTGATCAGAGGAGGGCAGAAATACCTGAAAGTTGTGACCTTCTAAAAAATTCACTGAAATAGCCATAAAAGTAATCAAATAACTTATGTATGGCGTATCCATATATGCAAGTCAAGATGAAATTTGGAGAAATCAAAATATTCAACCACAACCCGCTTTTGAAAAAAAATTTGGCGGTCTGAGCGTCCCGGAATCTCAGTTTTGATATTAGAGTGTTAATTTCTGGATTATGTAAATGTTGGAGCCGAACCACCCCCCCTCCCCCGGGTACACAACAGGGTGCATCAATTCAGACTTTCACTAGACTCTTAGACAAGGAGTGAAGTCCGAAAGGAAATAGGATCAAAACAGCACAAGGCATCAACGAAAGATTACCCGAGGGTCCAACCAATAGCGCCCGAAACCATTTGAAGCAATTGTATATTTCACACACATCTTGCCATCGATAATATCAAAGATAGGTAGTAGGCCTTTTACTCATAACAAGCATGCAGAAATAATTATCTGCAGACGTACTCTTGAGAGGGCTGAGCTAGATTGTTCTGAAATCGACTGCGTCTTCGCCCAGGTAACCTATCCCGATTGCTGATACGGTGGCCTATCCCCGCAGTAAGGAGTAATATCAATAATTCCATTGCTATTGTCTCACATTGCCACATGCCCCGATTGGTTGGCTTTTTTTTTTTTTTTTTTTGCTTTTCTTGAAAGAAACAGTCAAGCTCCTCCATCACAGTCCTTTCATTCACGCACAAGGGAAATCCTTTTCTTAGCTGAATGTCAACAACTAATATCATTGGCTGGATTCATTTCCACGAATCGATTGCAGGTAGTAGTGTTTTAACGGCCTCCCCCTTCTTCAGTCTGCGCACGTGCTTATGTATGCTTCCCCACCCATGCCATGCCGCTCAGGTTGGGACGAACACCAAAGGACAAGCCGAAGTGAAGAAAAGCCACATCCAACACTCGGCACCGAATATGCCCTCAAAAAGGTGATGTCCGTCCTTTGTTGACCAAGAAAAATCTATGGAAACGTATGTAAGTAATCATTGTTGCTTCAACGAACATAAAGAATTAAAGTAATAATGCTATTATAGTGCGACGCGACTTTGACGAAAGACCAGCCTTTGGTTGTGGTTGTGGTTGTGGTTGTGGTTGTGGTGGGGAATACTGACTCTAGATAAGTAGACGCAGGCCAAATTGCGATAAATAATCCCAACTAAAATGCAAAGCATCCCGTTCGTGACAGGTTCGTCTGGTTTATGCATCCCTTCCCGTTCCCGGGAGAGGCGGCGGTGAGCTGGCCAGTGCCTTGCCCGTGCGGCCCCCTATGATCCACATGGATGATAAGTATGTACCTATAGCGCCTTCAACCGTTTATCGGATAATACCCTGGACATGATGGCTTTATAAAGTTGACCTTGGGGATGTCGAGATGCAATGTACTTTGGAGTTCACTCACACGATGCATAAGCACGAGTGATCGTTGGTGAACATCGATTATTTTGAGTTGGTGTTAACGCGTTACAGTTGCCAAGAAATTAACCGTTACAATCATTGGACCATCGAAGAGTGGCTCTTTGAGTCGTTGTCGAGGAAACATGCATGTCTTACACCTGCGCTGCCACCATGGAGTAGAATTTTTGATTCATAATTTATCCCCTAGCCCCTGCAGCTTATGGACCTATAAAGAAGCTTCTTATGCAGCATGTTTACGTTATCGCCAACCAGGTGCAAATGATGCTAATGCCTGGCCCATTTCTCCAATGTCTTTAATTAAACCTTAATTCTGCTTAGTAATACAAAGAATACAACGTCCATCTAATTGAGGATACTACATACTTAGTACGTACGCCGCCCTTAACTAACCGTCCTGTGATCAAGCAGAAGATAATATAACAATTCCGGGGTTAGTGAAGCGGGTTAAATTCGGGGAGCTCAATAGATTCACAGCCAGTAAAGTTATCCGATCAAAATCATTTGAGACAGGCAGCTTGGATCGTTACCATGGTGAGTCGATCCCACCGGCGTCCAGAAGAATATATGCGCATGTTTACGCTTGGCCGAGACTGGTGTTTCAGAGAGGTATTACATGCGTACTACGGGGGTGGGGTAAGTCTCCAGAACTACGGCCATGGTTGCAACAGGCCATAGTTCTGGAGACTTACCCCTACACCCGTAGTACACCTCATCGACAAGCCCAATATACTTGGGTCAAGCAAGAAGAACCTGAATATAAAAACGCGCTAGCAGGGGTCAATTGGTTGCTACCAAAAAAGCGATGTTCAGGTTCTTCTTGCCTGACCCGAGCAATACTCTATCAACCACGGCGATATAATGCTCATTACCGGCCCACCAACGGTCTAAATATATATGATACAGAATCTCTAATTGAATCATGCACCTGGAGCATAGTACAGGGGAAATATTCTTGATAGATTTATAGGGAGTTTATTGACTAAAGAAAGGTCCGTAACCGATTAACCACAAGTTCATTGGAGCTCCTTTCTATTGAATCTGATTCAAGCCCAATTACCCCGTCGAGGGTCAATCCCACTTTATGGGTGACTCCTCTAAACTTCCAACACAATTCGGCAAAAATTTAAAATAACCTATGTTCAAAGACAATTTCTCACGGAAAATTCCTCCAAGGACCTCCACAGTGTGTCCTAAATACCAGCTGTTTTGTTAAAACATGATCTAGACGTCATGCGGATAAACCCATACAAAGAGGCAATCAAAAAAAGGTAACTATGTCAACCAACAGAAAGTAGGTAGTATACTAACGCCCGAGCTATCTACAAAAGGGTATCATCCCGAGCCTTTAGTAGCAGGGACATGAGCTGTCAGGCTCTTCAAGATTCGAATGATCCAAGACTCCCGCGTAACGGCCAATAACCACGAGTTATTTCAACCACATTTAGGCATAGACACCAAGAGGCCCAATGCCGTGGTAATGGGACCTTGACGCCAATCATTATGTTGATCCTGGAAGCGGCCTGCTATTCACTGAACTTATATCCGAGTCAGAAAAATTGGACAATCGATCCTCAATGCCCGCTGGAGTAGCGAATACGTGCATACTGATCTGACTTAGGTATAATTCTCATGTACTATGATCATGAATCTGCTAGAGCACACAGCTGCCCTACTCACCCAATGATAGGTGCGTAACGCAGCCCGCCACCTGTCTCCTTGCTTATATAATATTTTGGCTGAACTCTACATGTATTAACACGGTATTTATTATCATAACCAGTACGTACTACTTATAAGTGAATAATGATTTTAAAATTTCCAGGTAAGAACTAATAAGTAACCTAGATATGTTTGAAGTGTTTTGCTTGAACGCTTTACGCCTTTTATAGGTAACCAATGGTGCCCTTTCAACCCCATCTGAACCAATTGCCTCCATCTGAACCAATTGCTACTAGCTTGCCAAGTTTCTAATAGACTAATCTGACCCTTATAGCTTATAACTTACTCGAGAGGATCATCGATTTAGGGCATGGGGTCCGTGTCTTAGACACCACTGCGTTATGCACCGCTGTCTTACATGCACAATAGCTACTACCCCCAAATTGATAGCAAGTCCAGTCTCACAGCTGCAAAACAATGTGGTGTATTATCTCGAATCGGTTAAATTGACCAACCAAAGGATACGCGTCAACATGGACTTGGAGCCTAATCCAGTGCTCAGTTCAATAGTTTACCGGAATCAGATTACAAACACATCTAGTTTTTGGAATATCAACGGTCTTGTGAAAGCCGAAATTGACACTTAACGGGTACACACACACATGTGTGTGTGTGTGTGTGTGTGTGTGTCTCGTCGAACTGGTCTATCAATTCTTGGATTCTTTCTGATTCCTACCAAGTGATAAGGCACAATGCAATCGACTACCAAGCTGTCTATCTTATCCGGGGGAGCGGGAGATCCATTCCACTCATCCTCCAGGAATGTAATCTCTTAAACGTAATCGATGCATGTGCTGGCAGGAGAGCCCTGAGAAAACGGTGTAAATTATTGGCCAAGTTTGAAAAGCTGTGCCTCCTCTAAGCACAAGGCCAGGCGATCTTAAGAAGAATGTAGATATATGTATAGATTTACCTGACCGGCCGTCTTGAAGTATTAACGGGCAACAACAGAAAAACCAATTTTACCTGCAGCTACTAATTGAATGGGGTAATTCATCTCCCATTTGTCTAACCTCGTTCACCTGAGAATCCCGAGTCCTTGGTCGAGAGGGCGTGCAAGCTTCAGATCGCAAAGTCGCCTGTTGGTGCTCTGAGTACTTCGGATTCGGGCTCAAATTGAGCACGGCATGGTTGTGGGGCAAATAGATACTCGACGCCTCTTATTAAATTTAGACAAGGTTGTGACATCAAGCCTTGTACTCAAAGTCTGTTGATATTCTGTGTGGCAACCGCACCTAAAAATTCAACAGACTTAGGAAATTGGCGAGTAGCTGCTGCTAGGATCTTCAGTCTCGTATCAGTGCTAACTTAATTCTGATGGCTGTTATAGGGGAAGTCTTATTGGGCTTAATTAATACACCACTATCCTTGATAACAAGATCATTAATCACCATCAAGCTATAATCTTGATTTTGTATTCGCTGACCAAATGAATGTTTTACTCAGGAAATGTGATCCACGCAGATTCTTGGACCAGACAGATTAAAAGGTAAGTAATTAAGTGATCAGGATCTCCAAAGGCTTAGTCTGTTTAGGCTTAGAACTTCTATAGGTTCTTAATTCTTTCCTTTACAGGACACGTATGTGTTGAGTAGCTTCTCACAGATTCTCATCATATCTGATAGTTCAAAGGTGTTATGGACATCTGATATATTCGAGAGTGTTTGAAATCTGCTCCATATGTTGGGAAGCTTGGCAAGTGCGAATATCAAAGAAGGCAATGCTATAGGCATCGGTATATACCGCTGTGGGGTATGTCTATGCCCAGTGGTGATCGGTCAGATTCGAACAAATTCTTCTGGGGGTTGATTCGGCAGTGGAATCGAGGCATATCGTTTAGGCAACGTATGGTGCACCCATACCCCAGTAAGAACTGCCGCCACGTGAGCATGGCACAGGATAGTTACAGCTATCGTGTCACTCTTCTGTCTCGTCACATTTTAATTATGGGCGAGCTCATTGAACGCAATTATGGTAAGATAATGTGCACTTCATTCGTGGATTTTAAAGCCGGCACTAGCTTTTGACACGGGGGAATCAATCACTTGATGTTTTTTTGACACAAAAGTGGAAGTGCAAAAACTGGACTCACCTAGTCTTTGGAATTACAAATTATAACAGGGAAAACTTGGCGTCCATTAAATGTAAATCTATAAATTCTTATATCATAGGATATATAAGTTGCCATGCCTTTTGTGAGATTTCCTTCCACCGGTGTTCCTTGGCCTAGCTTCGAGAACCCCTCATCGGCCCCCACTTGTTGTCTCTGCTGTCAATATCCTACATACATATGTATAATTGGGGAGGGCCCTGGAAGAACATCCTTTAGTTGTGAAGTTACGACCCTATAGTGATAGTGGGTGGTTCCTGGAGCTGAGGTATTGGTCAGGTCTTTTTTGACAGCTGCATCAAAGAGAAGCCTTATTTTTACATGCAGCAGCCCGTTCTCTCCTGCGGTTGTGGTGTCGTGCTTCAGTTCCGTATTTAGTACTCTATTAGTCTCTTATCAGAGTACACCCGTCTCCTTCCCAACTAAATGTTCACGGAATAGGGGCTATAATATAAACATAGGTACTATTACTATAATTGGCTTAGGCAAATTTGAAATATTTAACTACCTAGAAAGCCTTCCCTTGACTTACGAATGTGAGCAGGAATATATGAAACAAGTTGCAACTACCCAAACATTTCTATATTAAACCTACGGAGAATAGCATAGCTAGATCTTTGATAGCGATAGATGTGATACTGACTCACCCGAAAAGAAGTTTCTCTAGCAGTTTATTTCAAGACACACATAAACGTAATCTAAGACGAGAAAGAAGATCGGGCGAATTGTTCATGCAAATTTCCTTAATATGCGCAATTTGAGGAAATCGTGTAAAAACTATCATTTCCAATGAAATCGAAAGATTTGGGGCAGCAATGCACACAGCTTTTGCCATGTACACCCTCTTTCTTAACCATTTTGACCAGGCATAAATTCGAGCATATATTATTATTATTAACCACAATATAAGACAAGGCGTGGACATCCTCAGTGACTTCCCACCGATCAAGTTTCTTTTTGTGAAGAGCACTAGAATCCTTTCATCCAAACATCTCTGAAACTAGATACATGTGGGTTCCCGCCATCCTGATCGGCGGCATATAACAAGACTACATGTAGACCAATGGTATGACTGTGCAGCAGCAGCAGAAACAGCATTAAATTTTAGGTATACATATATATAAGTTGTAAACTACTTACATGTATGCAATATCACGGCTACTAGCAGCACCAATGATCAACGATAGGTTTTTTTCACGTGTAGTTGCCCTAACATTCTCATCTTCCGGGACTATGCTTCTGTTTTGGGTTGACTTTATAAATTTGAATGTTACCTACGTTCGCGCTTGACATGCAAGACGCCGGGTGTTGTATATGTGCCAAGAGAGATGTCCGATAATCCTGGTATATAGAAGCTCTGAGCTAGATTACAGTTCATCGCTAGCTACAGGAAATATTCGGTTACATTTTTTTGCGTTATACGTATACATACATGTTAAATCCTTTATGCCTAGTAAAAGACTGCCCCTAAGCAGCCTCCCATGAGGATATCATACAAGTATGGCTATTCAGATATTCCATATGAGAGGTTAGGTTGATTATGTATGTTTTCACTTACTTATAAGATATGTTTGAAGGTCCGAAGATTCTCGGAGGTATAGTTATATGTACATCTACAAACGTGCCCATGACCGAGATAATATCTTCCAGTGCCAGTTACATGTTTATTGCAGTCGACTCCTAATCTATGTACGGCCTAGTTACACGAATTGTCAGTTTGAGATCCAAAAATTAAACATACGCGGGCTAGCCAGCCATGAACGCCACTAGTTTGAGCGATGGGTCCCATACGCTGCTGCTGCAGTCTCATCGTAAACTGTACGGTGATCATCGCTGTCATGTTTACGCAATGGGGTTCTCGAAAAAACAGAATCACTAGCGCCAGATTTCAAGGCCTTGAGGGCCGTGCGTACCCTAATTTTTGTTCTGGAAGTAACAGTTAGATCTCAGATCATGCACAGTGTGAACTCGAGCTACATATTCTCATATGTACGCACATACATTGGCGGCGGGAAAGGGGGTGCATTAGGACGGTCGTGGTAGGCGCTGCATACGGCACTTTTCATGAATGCGAAAATAAGCAAGGCGCACAGTGTTACCTGAACACTATCTTCATGGGACGAACCATTGCCGATGTATTTTTACTCCTTTATAATAAATATATCTATATGGGTAAGGCAGTTTTACGATCCCAAATCTGTTTACCTGAATCCCCCCTTTCTCAAGGCATGCAAAACGCGGGGTACAATAATATATGCATGAGTTATATGCCTTTATTCGATCAGGCCCACCAAGCGCACAACAGACCTTGTTGGCGTTTTAAAGAGGGTCCCCCTCTGCCGAACCCATATTCCAGGCCTAGTCAACCAAGGTCAATATATCATAAAGTAACAAAACAAGATACCTTCCCTCGATTATCAGATATCTGTAGATCACCCGAACCGCCGACGGACTTGGCAGGACCTTTCGGGTTAGGTTCGATACATATGCTCACCCGACCGTTGAGTTTATTAGCTTTTTGCTTCTTTTTGCTCGGATCTATAATTCAACAGTCCAACATGATCCCTGTTTTGACACCGGTCCCATCGGTACTTGTAAAGAGATAGTCCAAGACCCAACTACATGTAGTTATCAGCCCTTTAGACTGTCAAAAAGCGCCAGGGCATGTGCAAGAGAGGGAGAGAGAGAGGGAGAGAGGGAGATTGAGAGAGAGAGAGGGATACCTAGAATCTCGGCTCTTGAAACCCACTCCACATACATTATGCTGATCGACCCCCGGATCATAGGATATCACGCGATCATTTGATCAATTGAGTCATACGCTTGCGGTTAGAACAGGGAAGCAATCAATGAGTGTGAAGGGTCTTTACTCTAACGTTTACTTTCGGTGGGGGTTGTCGCGGGATGATCTGCCTCCCGCGATGGGCCCTTTGCGCAAAAGACTCCAGACTCTTTTTTCCCTATCCCCCCACCAACCAATCACACAAGTAGAAAATAACTCTGGAGCCAAGGGCCTAATAATATAGTTGATAACGCGCTTAGAATTCAGTGTTGGTTGGTTGGCATGGGGGTCAGTAGTAATAATATCAGCTTAGTTGTGTAGTTTGAGGGTAAGATAGGCAATACATGAAGTGGCATGAGCGCACTGTCTCGGGAGCTTTGTCACGGCCCCTTGGTACGGCAAAGATTTTAGATTTAACCGTGCCGCGTTCTGGTATCAGATCGCCTTGAGGCAATTGATTTTATTGACTAACTAGAGTATGTGAGTTGATTTGCAAAGAAAAGATAACGAACGACCGAGCGAGATAGCCAAAGTGGTGTGAGTGTTGTGTGGCCTTAGGGCGAGCCCTGGGGATCAACGGGATTTGACGCAACACTCAGCCTGCAAGAATCACAATCATGTTGTTGTAAATACATCCCTTGGACGGATGAAAGTTGTCAAATTCGCGACCTGGACCGTGCACCAATTAGTAGAGGAGTTATATTGCTTCTTATGGTAAATAGCAACAAACGAACCAAACAAGAATTTCCAGCTGTTACCACATGAGGATAGCTGAAAGTGGGAGGTCGTCCATGGGATACAATCAACGTGCAACTCAATAATATGCACATTTCGCAATTTGGTGGCAGTTTCAAGGCTCAAAGTAAGTCTAATTTAACGCCTCAGGTGACCAAGAAATAAGTGGGGTTTTTACCTGTACTCGCAACCTCATAGCGTTTTTGAACCCGACTGATATTGCATACACATAAAAAACCGCCAAGACTACATTTTTGTATGGCATGTAATAACGGTTGTGTTCAGAAACGCTATGAAGTTGCGAGTAGATATAACACCTCCAATTTAAGAGTCCTAGGAGTCCCTGGGGTCCCAGACCTGGTCCAGCCAGACCTCTCACATGGGCAAGGGTTACCAAAGGCAAGTGCCAAGACCCTCCCAATGTCAGGGTTGGGGTTTTCATACACAAACAATCACTCGACCCTAGTGATCAGTAAACATGTACATACACACAAAAGTGAAACCCGTGGGTGGCCGGGGTTGTAGGGAGGGGCCAAGCGACAGTATTAGTATTCTAGCTCGCATATATCTAGCCAGCAACCCTGAAGAAAACGGGCGCGGAAGATTTTAAATTTTGAAGGTTGCGGTAAACTGATTTTCACACCACCTCTACTCGGGCATTCCTCATATCACCGACTTTCTTCTAGCTGAAGATACGCGAGGGGGGTTGGAAGCCTTCATATACCACCTGACCCGAACTAATCAGGAGAAAGAACTCGATACTGGCCCCTGGCAAAAAGTACTGGAGTACATTCACTCCTGGACCCACTGATCTATCGACGGTATACACAGATCAGAAAGTATATATCCTGAAGGCTCTGTCGAGTATGACCTATGACTCATTGGCCGGGTAAGTTGTCGAAGAGTATGGGAGGCGCTTTACCCTGAAATAAAAACACCAACTGCACTGACGTTTGTGGTTAACATTTAAACCTAGAGCACATATTTCATGATCAACGCTTATACACTACACCGACCTATTTCAAACATGTTAACGTTGCACCTGCTCTTTAGTCTCGAGTAATGCTCACCTAGCATTAAAAACCTCCTGAGCTAACGTATAACACGTTGGGCACAGTTTATAAGCAAAACTCCCCTGGAGGTGGGTACATATACATGTTCACGCAAAACATCATAAGAGTGTTTATATGACTACAAGGAGTACCATTGAAGGAATGAATCGTTAGGCTTTTGCTTGGTAATGAGGGCTTATTACTGCACCGCAGTACATTTCTAACGCTAATCACAGCCAGCTGGCCAAACCCATTCCAGAGTACTCCTAAATTTATACACTTAACGATTGATTTAGGCCACCGCACTGATCCTCAGGCCGTTTCATCCCAACCTACGACCGTCGCAATCATCCTTCATCTCTGGGCTAGTGTTTAAGAACATTAGAATCATCCCTCGCTCCTTCGGTGGCCGCAATAGTGTGACGAGAGTTCTGCCTAGACAACTCGATCCTCTCAGGATGGGCACATATAAGCTCATGCTTCTTTATCTAGGAATATTTCATAAGTCGCTTACTCTCATTTGCGTTCTTAATAATGCTAACCTTCTCAGTTTCCTATTTAACAGGGGCTATCAACAACTTCCACTCGCCACGGGCCATGGCCACATATAAATTGCCAGTAGTCTGGACTATACCCAGCCTCTCCTCTAGATCAACACTCAAACAGCCTTTGGTTAGCTCTTGAGATCGCTCGAATACGACCCTTGAGCCTGTCGATAGACCCGCCTGTGGGATACAGAGATATGAATTATATAACCAAACTCAGTCCATCTGTCGGGGTGGCGTAAATGTTAGTTCCCGAGTGCACAGCCCGTGTAGCTAGGGCCCATACTTGCCTACAGTATCCACTCTTTACGGTGCGGGATGGGGACAGCAGCTCAGGGCGCAGATATGAAAAGGTGCCGACAAATGTTGTTCGCATTTGTTCCATGCAGCCACAGATGCCAAAATTGTCGAGCTTGATAGTACTATCGCCACCAGAGGTCGTAGGTGAAGACTAGGGAGCGAAAAAATCAACACCAAGTAGATCAAATGAGGGTAATCAGTTAATTTAGCTGGGAAGAGAACTTACTATTTTCAGACTTGAGATCACGGTTGGAGAGACGTGGACTATCGGCGTAGAGGATGCTCCCATGCCTGCGTACTAGGTCGCAGTGATGGTTGTAGCCATGGCGAGCTGCTTGATGTTTCCTAAACTGTCCCCTCTGGGACCAGTTTATCTTGGTTTTCGGAGCCTTTGATGTAGCTTTTCAGGCTCTTGAGACAACAATATTCTATGATTCTAATATATAAACACAAGATCGAGTTGGCCTACTACTAATGGGAAACATCCGGCTTGAGCTACTTACGGGAGCAATTCTCTGAAGATATCACTGATAACCCCATGATATGTAATAATATTCGCATGCCGAACTGTAGCTAAGATACGAGCTTCGTTTTGAAGTATCATATCCCTCACTCACAATTAAATCAACTAGTCAATTTACGCATAAAGGTGGCTTTAGAGACGAAAATACCAATCTTCTCGATGCCCGGGAACGACTCGAGGCATCTCACGCCCTCGGAATACGAAAGTGCGATTATGGCGATTCTGGATTGTATAATCACTCACATTTATGTGTGGCTGGACCAGAAGGAGTATGATGGTTCATGTAGGAACGTAGTAGGAACCCCATTGGGGGGTCGCAATGTAAGAACTAACTATGGGTTCGTGTTGATCAGGCGATGCGCTCTGGTTCCGTCAATCATATATGGCCTTGTATTTGAAAGGCCCGTGCAGGTCAAGAGAAGTTTGAAGGCTTGTGGGTTGGTGTAGCTACGCATGGCCTCTTGCATCTCATAAACCGTCGTTGCTAACACCCCTCATGTGAGACCGAAAGCCGCACCAACAAGTACCATAGAATTTATTAACACTAGCCACTCTTTGGAGTCTTGGGGAGGGGTTTCAGCATTGTCTCGACGGTTTATGGGATAGTCGAGACCAGCCGGGCAATTAAGGATTAGTTGGTTGGTTGGTGGATTGGCCTCTATGGAGATTCGTGGCACAGTCCTTTTTTTTTTCTTTTTTTTCTTTTTTTTTTTTTTGATGTGTCTGGGCCGTATTTGCAACGGGTAAAAGATACTGTGGAGAAGTATGTACAGTACCAAAAAAGTGGGTGTATCTAGTATCTTATCTGTCAGGATACCATGACACTCCGGTATTGCTACAGCATTGCTATGGTATAACGGCCGAAAGTCCGATTGAATTCGGAAGTTTTTCACGATACAGTATTGCTATGGTATCTATTACATCCCCTTTTTGGTACTGTAGTTGTAGAATTTACAGGTACATGATTAGAGGGAGTATATTGCCTAATCAGAGGGTATTTACCAAGTGTCAAAACCGACAATTTACACTTCGCCACATTAAAAGGTGGTTGCCGAAACCGTCAATTTTAACCAATTCCCCGAAGTGGGGATGTACGATACGCCCAGAGATGTTTACTATCATACTATGTGCAGTTCATATCCTGCCAGGCTATCTCACAGTAGGCGTGGAGAGCTGTTTACCTGCGGGGTTTCTCCTATCATACCTTCCATGTGTGGTTAATTAATTAGGTGACTGGGGGGAACAGTCAACTTTGCCTCCCGCATTAACCGTCGCTTTCAAACTTAATAAATACTCTCTATCCATATGGCCATATATTACATGATGGGAGCAGGCGCGCGGCGATATTTGCACTAACGTCGCAAGCCCAGCTAGAATATCCTGGCGCTTTTTTTATATCTATTTTTTTGGCCTGTAGAATCTTGATTCTTTCATGCTCTATTACATGTCGACTCAGAAGTTTCGTTGGCGCTACATTATTTGTGTCTAGGAAGTCTAGGAAACAGTGTGGTTTCTTGGCGCGATTGATGACTTGTGATGCTTGTGCTAGTTACACGTAACACGCACACTGCGCTTGGCACAGTAATAGCTTATATGCACCGCACACTATATCATTCAAACTATCCGGTTTCTTCTTCTTCTGTTTCGCCCACTATAGGACTCTACGCAGCTTCTGTTTGCACCTCTTCCCTCGATCATATCATCCTCTTCCACCTTCATGGGTAGTGCTATATATATCTAACGTTTTGGTCGAACAACTCGGCTTGATCCTCCCTTCTTAGAACAATCTACAACTTCTCTTCTCGTGTAAAATATGGGGTCCAAAAATCGGCTCATTTAGGTAGTCATATGGGTGGGGGGATTAAGACTACTTTACACTATATCTGCACCGGATATCACTCGGCTTTAACATTAGCAATCTGTACTATGGATACCACAGAACTGTGGTGCAGCATATCAACGTTCGAACAAAAAGCTCTTCTCGTCCGCGGACAGTGCAAACCAAGTCTCTTTGCCCATATAGTATTTTCTTGGATACATAAAAGGGGCTAGATAGCTTATAGTCATAGAAACATTCGTTAGATACCTCTCTAGGCCTAGGCCTCTCCTGGCCTCACAAACCCTTTCATATGTCCCTCTTCAAAGAGTGGCACAAAGTAGTCCTTCTATCTTATATCCGCCTCTCTAAATTACTACGCCAATAGTTAGCTTATGCTTATATCTATGCCCTCTTATATCTGCGCTACCTAGTTCCAGAAAGAAAAAAAAAAGAGATTGATTGATATCTCATACATGTATACAGCAAAAAAAAAGAGAGAGAGAGAGAGAGATAGAGAGTAAACTTACGTCGTCCCATCTAGCCTAATTTCAAACCTTCTGAACAACCTGGAAAATCCAATATATGGTTCTGCATACCCAAACTGCACACCAATTATTTCATTAGCCATGGGTAAACCGCAAAGAGTCTGTCGGTTGGTGTCATCTCACTTGATTCCTAAGCATGCCCTTGTACCCTTTGAGAATGGAACTAGGTATCTATCGAGCTCCTTCCCGCCGGGACCCATCCACCACTCCGGTACGAAGCTATCACTGTTGGGAAGATGTCCTCGTTGCTGTAGACTATCGTGTGCACATCGCAATAGCCGCGCCGCCGGGATATATTCACCGTCAATCGTGGCTCCCGATTCTGGCACCTTTCGGTCTAGGAGAGATACCACGCCACTGCCCATCCGCGGGCTCTCCTTGATAACCGCACTCTATATACACAAGAAACCGTTAGCACAAGCACCGTTCACACTCTGGATATCAATCCACCTACCAAAAACGGCACCCTCTCCAGTTCCTCCAACGTCGGTGCCCTCTCCAGGTGCGGCCACGCTTTATCAATTCCTCCACCAGCTCTGCCTGCCTCCCGCTCTTGATCAGTTGATAAAGCCCCACCGTCATTGTCAGCGCGACCGTATCCGCACCCGCAAACAGCATTGTATGCGCCTCATGCCCTAGAGCCCTCCTCGTGATCGGCGCCATCCTTGCACCCTTAACTTCTGTTCCCATTCGACGGTTATAAATAATGGGATGCGCCGTCTTCCCCAGGTCTGCGGGGTTTTTAAGGAAGTTGTTGACCTGGTTCTCGAGGCGGCGGGAGAGGTCGATGAAACCCGCAATCTCGCCGAACATGAGCAGCGGCCACGGGAGATTAAGGACCAGCGCCTGAATCAAGGGAAAGTGCTTGGATAATTGGATAATGAGTAGGGACTTGCGCATACCGACGAGGATGGGTGCCCGGAAGCCGGGGCTGTCGAGCGCGTGCATGGGTTGCGCAAAGCAGAAGGTCATGATGATGTCGACGGTGGTGGAGCGAATGGCGCCGGAGATGTTGATGGGGTGGTACTGGCTGCGGTATGTATGGCCAGGCGAGTGCTGAGAAGGTCGAACTGGCGGTGTGATGTTAGTATTGCGGTGTTCTTGGATTCCATCTATGATTGCAGCAACCTTCGTGAATCAATTTACATGCTCAGCGAGAAGGCCCTGCATGGAACTTATGGTACGGTGGGAGAATAGGGACTTAGGACGTCGCGGCGCCCTTTGGCCGCTACAGATGGTCGGCCATGCCGAAGACGGACTCATCAGTGTTGAAAGAGTGGTAGACCCAGTTGTCCTTTACGAGCTTGCTACCATTGGCGTAGATCTCATGGTATGCCGAGGGCTCACTGAAATGTGGCTGTAATCTAGTATTAGTATGCAATTGCTTCTCGTGCGGGAGTTTATATATTGGATATATATGGTATATATACTCACATGGTTTGGTCCAATCCTCACAATACGGCCTTTTCGGGGGTTTGTGTCAGTCATTTACAATCCAGATATTAGGTATAGAAATTTCACGCATACCATACTTCTTATGTAGGACCGCCACGCGTCTCGGCATCTCGCCCTGCATCAAAATATCATAATATGCCCGATACCACCCCGACGCCGCCGCCTTCTTGGGTCCCGGGAACTTTGCCAGCGGGTGCAAGAAGAGCCGGTATAGAACCAGTGTAGCGGAGTAGAGCACAACTGCTGGCGGGATGATATATACCCCGTATCTAATCAGGAGAGAGTGCAAGCCTTGAGTGGACTCCATAACTCTTTTTTTCCTTTCCTTTTTTTCTTTTCCTTCCGTCCTTTTTTTCTTTCGCTTTTTTCCTTTCTGTGTGGGGTTTGGGAGGCGGAGGCGGAGGCGGTTTTTGAGATGGAAGGGATCCATGCTGTCCTTTATATTTTGCGGTCGGAGGTTTTAGAACTTGAGGAGCTCTACTAACGAAGAATCGACCTCATATGATACAGACACATCATATCGACACAGCACCGTATGTACAACGGAATTACACTTGGATATGGGCACACTAACTCAATGTTAGCTATGGTAGTGGTTGAATATGGCAAAAATCATGGAAATGAAAAGGTAAGGGTCTAGATCTCACCTTGGCCCATCCAAAAGTAAACTGGTTACTATTTCAGTAACTATATATACACATGAATGATGATGATGATGATCCAGCGCGGCCAGCCATTCAGTCCGACTGCAGTCGGCTATGCCAAGCCAGGTAGTCCAAAAAGTAGGACGGAGTACGGCCAAGAGAGTCCGCTACCTTCAGTGCCAGTGGCAGTGCCATCATAATAGACATGGGATAGGACTCCCGATTCCATGGTGGATAATTAATTCAAGGCCATTATACCCGCTTCTGTCTATATTTACCCTTGATGCATTTTCTACGCCAGCCATTTTCAATTAAAGCCGGAGAATGGCAAAAGTCATGGACGCGAGCAGGATTAATATCTTTCAATCCGTTACTGTTACGCGGCTTTTTTTCTCTTTCCTTTTTGGTGACACCTGGCCTTATCCGCCGCCACTGGCAGCTCTATTTAAAGCCACCCATTCCCCACCACTCTTCTTCTTCCCATACCTTCACAACATCATTGTGAACTACAACAAAATAAAGTATTATTGTGTCACAGCTTTTATTTTATTCTTGGGCAATTATTGAATATTGCGTCACTGCTCTTAATAATTTGCTGTATTAACAATGAATTTCTCTACGACTCCTACTATGTTGGATGGAAAATCTTCTTTCCCAACTTTAATCAAAACTGTTGAAGATTTTGTCCGTCAAGAAAAACTTCAACATACTGAGCTTCCTGAAACTTCAAGAATTCTCCGGAACCTCTGCAAACCTCTACACAATTCTTTTACGACTACCACTGTCACCTTTTCTCAACAATTCCTTATCGAAGAGTCCAGAAAAAAATTTGTTTCACCAGAGGACTCGATTCTTCTAGCCCTTGAAGAAAAAATCCCCATCATCAACTCCAACATTATCATCAATTCCAGCGACAGCAAAAAATTAGTTGTCTTTTGGAAAAATGCAGTCAATGTACCTTGGGGATCTGTCCGTGGTGAACAACTTATCACTGAATTGGACGCAGCCATCACCAAACTCCAAACCAATTATAAGCCCCTGAAGCCGCTTACCACCGACAAGAAATATAACAGCAATACAACAATTGAGGTTCCCAACAGTGACATTGTTGGGTTGTGGCATTTTGCTTGGTGTTTTGTAGAGGAGGAATCAAAAATAAAAAAACCTGTTATTTCAGAACACCTTGTTGACAATGCTTCCAAACAACAAACTTGTATTGATTTTTTTCAAGATATTGCACCTATTCTACAAGTCATCGGCATGGTTTATGAGGTGATGGACCCTACCGACTATCATGCTGCACTCTCTCGCGTCAGGACAACCAGAAAAATCAGTGCCTGGAACAACTTTACCACCAGCCGCAGATTTCCCTTCCATGGTCTTACCCTCCTTCGCAACCTAAGAGTCAAACCACATATGGACGGAGAGGACAGGAAGGATGGGTACACTATTATGATTTGTGCAGGAAAATTTACAAAGGGGTATCTTGTTATCCCCGCTTTGAATGTCAAGCTTGACTTTAAGCCTGGGGATGTCATTATGTTTAAGGCATCTATCTTGCAACATTACTTGACTGAGTATGAGGGGGATAGGACAAGCTTTGTTTTCTTTACTCATCAAAACATTTGGGATTATACTAAGCCTTAAATGTACATAGTTGAAGCTAATATATCCCGGGGTTCTCAGAGATACTAGAAGACGGAGTAGGAATTGGAAGGGAGGGGAAAGATAAGAATGTTATCATGGTTTCTATGGGCTTCAATTGTACAGAGAAGAAGAGTGCTAAATATGGGGCTTAGAGGTTTCTTTTAGTTTTTTCCTTTCTTTTTTCTCTGTCTCGTCTTACTGTTATCTTTTATAGGAAATATAGTCTTCCCTCCTAATTCATCTTGTTCCCATAGTTCTTACTCCTCGTCCTCATCGATTGTCTCAGAACAACCCTATCGTCATTAAGTATCTTCATACGATCCTCGCTTTTTCTGCCCTGTGGCCGTTCGGCCCCGCCCTAGGGGACTTCGCTTTAGTCTTCGTCTGGCAGTTCGTCTAGACTTCGGCTGTGCTCGTCGATTATCCTGCGTCATCGTGTAGTCTTAGGTACCCCATGACATGATATCATGCCGTGATCACAAACATATGCATGACCCGTTACCTTGCACCGTCCCATAGTCTGACTATAGTCCAAACCCTTCGTTGCGCGCAGTCCATAGTCCACGTTAATCCTATTGATTTGGTCGGGCACAGTCCAGGACTGGCCTGTTAGCGAAGTTGCATGAATCCTCTCTCTAGACAGCCATTACTACTTGCAATTTATGTACCACTTACACCCCAGCGTGCAGCGTCATGGAGTAGAACCTCAATGCCCGCAAGCGATTGGTCAGTGCTCGCCTGACATCCTACTCTAGATGCCGCGCCCGAGAAGGGCATGGTGGCGGAAGGTAGCGGCGTGATGGTGTGCAGAATGAGTGCCCGCGAGATAGTGTTGGATTAATGCAGTGTATTACTTACAGTATAGCACCTAGGGGTTTTCAATGGTTATCCTGCAGAGAGCTTCGTGGTGAGGCGTCGTGGGCTCTGCCTAATTGGTATATCGTGGATGTCCGATCGTCTAGGAGGTCTGGATCTCTGTCGGTTTGGCTGGTAGAGATTATCGAGCTATCCAATATCTCAGTTATTATCGGCCGTGAAATAGATGTATGTACCTACTATATTCGGACTAAGTACATACCGGCCGGTAGAGCTGTAATATATCTTAGTAAAATGCATCTTGGCTATCTAAGTACACGTAAATAAAAAAGATATATATATATGTCGAGCAGATAGTGGTAATAATAATCAAACCACATGATCTAGTAACATGTATATCTCTCTATCCTCCGGGGTAAAACTCATGCAGCCTTTGCCGGCATTAGAGATTTCGCCTGATTGGCTGGTTATCGTAGATCCAGGCTAAACTTTGTTAAGGGCAGCAAGGCTTAACTGTGTAGAGTACATGTAGTTAAGCGCCTTCCGCCTTCCTCATGGGTCTGCAGTGAAACGTGAGAATCATATGGTACCACCCCTATGGATCCTACTAATGTCTTGAATGACTGTGAAGATACGGCGCGGGGTAAATGAGAGCCGAGCTTCGCAAGGTGCCATTGGTAAATGTTATATGTACAAGGATACGGGGCCTTAGAGAAATCTTGGTGTTTGTACCCAGGCGAGAAACCTTATTCCAATATTCTCGACGTCAGAACCGGTTTGATAGACTCCGATTAGTTATCTGCCCTCAGGTCTTCTTTGTTGGGAGGAAGGAAATATGATATATTTCCACAGTTGGCATAGTGTGATCATGATAGTAATGATTGTCGTGGTCAGTCAATTCATCATGAATGATGTCTCAACCATGTATGCAACACCTTCCAGTCATAGCACGAGTAATATGTTTCTTCATAAGAAATCGGGTTGGCCAGCTGAGCTCAGGTCAGGGTGCTTTCCGGCAAGGGTGGCTAAGTATCTGTAGTTGATGAGACCCTGTGTGGCAATCCACTCTTTCAGAGCTAGAGATAAGATTCAGCATACCCTCTGTCTCACGGCCAGACACTCTTAGCTGCATGTTCTGGAGTGAATTTAAGCCCATTAGCTTTCTGTGGGGACCCCAGCTGGCGTACATGATGTAGAAGGCCGTACTAGTCAATGTGTAGGACTTTTTGATTACTTGAAACCTTATTTGAATATCTGCCCGAGTTGGCATACATGGTATATTGGCGAGGAGTGTTTAGGAGAAAAGAGATGTAGAAGTATGAAACGTCGTCTGCCATGGCCAACTGATATATGAAATCTCAAGAATGCTTGATTTATACCTCAGGGTGCAGAGTTCTTTCCCCTCTTTGCTAAGCTACATGTAGTTCCCGCTACTTTCTGACCACGTGCCCCCACCCTGGCCATGTGTCGTTACCCTGGCCATGTCTCTACACTTCCACGAATGACGGTATGCTGAGTCTACATGTACCTACATGCATACATGTATGCTTGCATGCGCCGCTAGTCAACTCTGCTTTTTAATCCGAAAATCCCGTACATGTAATTGCAAGCATCTACCTACATTACGATAATTTCATTCGGGGTGACGAATCTCAGATTCGTCACGTAGCCCTCCAATGCCCAACTCTGCCCCTCCCTAATACCAATTACATGTAGTAATGCTTCTGCAACCCTTGTGCCCAGTTACCTCAATTATACTCTTCTTCAAACCCTCACGCCTTGAAGGTATGCTTGATCACAGTCTCCTCCATCCCCCCCGCCTTTTCCACGTTCACACTCGAAAGATATCTGCTTCATCATTTTCCCAAGGTCATATGTTGACGGGAAGGTGTCTAGTTTCTCAAGCCCTTGAAACGTTCCGCTACATGATATCAATCCGGCCTGACCTACGGTGGGAAAGTTGGCCGGAGCTTACTCAAGATACGCAATTCTTGCTTCACTATCATATACATGTAGTATTTCTCGTGTTCCACTCTAATATGCTTAGCCCCCCCATGGATAACGCAAGGGTATCAAATACTATTTGAAAGGCCATCTAGATCAATTCTCAGGGGAAGTGACATAGAAACGTCATTAATCTTCAGTCAGTCAGGAATTCATGATCTAACAGGCTGAGAGAGGCTCTCCTCATACTAGTGAAGCTAGCCCTGTGGTGAGAAAGAGAAATCTCTCGGGGCTGCTAAGAGATCGCCAAGTATTGGCATTGTTTAATTGAATAAAGGCAGAAGGCTCCCAGGATTCCGGTCCCTACGGGCTCTATATCTCTGAAATTTGGAGGCCTCACTGAAGGACCCATTGTAACCTAAAAAAGGGCATATATATGTGTGTACTGAGTAAGCTTAAGAGATATATGAGATGGTGAGGTTATGGCCGTGAAAAACAACCCGAGTTATCTTGCTTGCTCTATGACATGAGGTAGTATTGTTTATCTGTCCAAGTCATGGATAATACGTAGCATACATGTACATATGTATGTATCTACAACAATTTTTCCTAACCCCGGATCTACTTAAGATATTCTCACAGCTTTCGGGCCCTCTATTGTCCCCTTTCCATTGGGCGAGAGAGTTAACCGTCGTTCTGTATCCACAAAACACCTGCTCGTATTACGAATGTGACTCGCTCCAGGTAGCTTAGAATCAAGGCCAGGAACGATCATTTAAACAAATCTGTTTCGTCTCCGGATTCGAGATTTCCCCCTCATATCCGTGTAGAGACTCTATTGGTGATGCTAATATGTTTTGTAGCTTATAAGGCTGTTCCTTGAACCTATATCTGCCTACAATGGTCGACCGCTTGTGAGAGGTTTCAGCAGTTATTTTCTCCTGCTCTCCACATGTATTCGGAAGAGGGCCTCTGCCTTAAACGGCAAGTATATTATATTCTACACCCTATCGGTTTTTAGCTGTATCCGACGAGAACTAGAAATACATCGGATTCTGTCAGGGGGATAGATGTATCCTTCCGAAAGAGATTCCTCAGGTAGATGTATATATGCCTGTCACCCATATCTTCCGACTGTGTCCAGGGTTTGGTCAAACAGGTCGGGTTATCAAAGGATGTTTTCTTAATTCACGACCTTAGTAAGCTTTCTCCGTGGGAAACCTAATCGGAGATTTGATATTCAGCTCTGAATCCAGGTATTACCTAGGCTCTCCAGCCCTCCTACCGGGAACAGCAAGCTGTTCGTAGGGAAAAGGCACGAGATTGGCTATAGGTATTACCCGATTTCAGCCCGTCTGGGGCGCCCATTCTTGGAAATGGGGTATCTAGGTATTGGCACCTACGATACCGCTTAGGAAAATTGGAACCTAAGTATAGCCTATACTTATTCGCACTGTGATGGGGAGTTTTGCCTACTAAAAAATCAGTTCTCACTTTGATCATTATTCAGATGCTTTCACCGTACTTCAGAACTCTGAATTCCTGCAGCTGCCCTACAGGGTTTCCAAAGATAACGACGCGGCCCGTTGCTTTAAATTCTTCCTTCCTTCTTTCTTTTATACTAACTATATAACCTTAGTAGGCTCGAATTTGCTAATACGCAGCGGATGCACTATCGCGCAATTATTGGACGCATGTTTTTGTAAACTCAATACAGAAATTGCCTGAGATCTGTAGCTGTTAGAGTTTTATGATTATATTTTACATTCTGGAGTCAGTTACCCTTGCTGCTGCAAAGCGAAAGATTATGGGTTCCAATCCCGTATCTTCGACGCTCCTGAATGGCTGTCTTGTTGGATGGACTGGGCTTTAGAAGCTTTCCCCAGTCCCTCGTAGTGGTATGCGGGAAGCCGTAATAACCTAACATTTTCATACGAGTACAAGAATTACTAAAGATCCTATTAATTAGAATCATGAGATATCACTCGAGATATTGTCGGCGTTAGTATTCGCTTATAGCTTTCACACTACCAGGTTTTTCTTTAAGGCTATTGTATGTGCTTGAAACTGATACGCCACTAAACGACGTATTGCCGGCGCAGAAAGAAAGGCTCGGTTTTATGTTCTAAAGACTCTAGATTATTATCAGCACACCGGTCATATTTATAAAATTAGCTAAAACCCATAGACGCCTGCCACAGGTACTCTTGGCTGTCCAAAGATAAGAAAGAGCGACAAAACAACAATCTCAACGTAAAGGCTGTTCATCAGTTATATTCACTGCAGAGTCACAAAAACATATGAAGGGTGTCTATTCTTTAGTGATTGCGAGTATCTATATTGCTTTCCTTAAAAGGTTATGCATTTAGTATACGACAAAATAAGTGTGTAGATCTACTTAGCTGGTGGTGCGTGCGGGGTGGTGGCGGAGCGGCGTGCGGCGGGGTATCATGATGGAACGGGGAAAAGAGACAAACGAATAAAAAAGGATGGAGAAAGAAGAAAAAGTGGTGTTAATATTAGGAAATAACCTTACGAGCCGGTACCGGCCAATTACAACCCATGACTCGAAACACAAAGCCTCTTTCCAAAACAGGCTCACTCATTAGTTGAGTAACTTGATCAACAACTTGACAGTGTGGGCCCCACGAAGGCCCGATCCAACATTTGTACCAATCTTCCTCCCCCTCATGAGAGCCAAAATGTTATCCCAATCACCATTCATGGGTCTGATGTCGAACTTTTCGCCCGAATTGTCTTCTTCCTCCCACCCAATCCCTCTCCTTTTGATAATAATGCAGATGTTGACGATGTCATCGACACTGGGAACCCCCATCCTGCCGATGATCCCCTCGTTGAGGATCCTATCCCAGCTCTGGTAATCGGGATAGTAAAGACGCATGACTTCGTCGACCGCAGTATTCGGATACAGTGCCCTGATCCCTCCCGAGCGGCGTACGCGAGCCTGAAAGTTGATGTTGAGGGGCAAGGTGGCATTGTACGCCTCATAGCCAGCATTAGTGACAGCAGGGATGCGAATAACGGGAAGCGGAGTGAGTAAATGCTGTTGATATAACTCTGCTTCGGTAGGACCCCTTTTGACCGGAGTGCGGATGGTAGCGGTGACGAGCTCGTCGAAGGCATCCTTGTCGGTGGGTAGAGCGGGAGGGAAGTTGCTGGAAGTACCATCGATATCCATAGCATCGGAGAACTCGGTCTTAGCCATGGCCAGCTGTCTAGCGCTACGGCGAACCGCAGGTTTCTGGACAGCGGTAGAAGGGCCAGAGTCGGTTTCGAGGCTGAGGGGAAAGGTGGGGGTAGACATATTTTGTTTATTTTTTTTGGTGACGAAATGGAGAAAAGTAAGATGTTTTTTCTTTTCTTTTGACAATAGGTGAGCAGTGGTAGCGCTAGCGACTTGTATGTACGAGAGTTTAACGGGGAAGAGGAAAGCTTGATGATGATGATGATGACGATGATGATGATGATGATGATGGATGATGGGTGATGGTGATGATGGAGCGATGTAGTGGTGCAGGTGGAGATGTGGGAGAGGGATTGATAAATTTGAATGGTATGGGCACCATTAAAGTTTACTGGTGTCTGCACGTGACTGGCAAATGTTTCGGTGCGCGGGGCTGACTTTTAAATGCCTGCCGAGCTTGCTTGCGGATTCAAAATTATGGGGCGCCTACTGCACATACATGTACATGTGCTCTTCTTTCGCTTGTATGTTTGCTTTCCACCAGGCGCCTGCCTACATGTACATGCTGCAGAGCATCCCCGCTCCCGTACCCGAGTACACCAAACCTATTCTACGTGATGGCATCGATACGCGCGAGTTCAATTAACCCCAGTTATTTCTGCTCAGCCCTTCCCGCGACCCGAGTGATGGCTCGAGTACGAGTGATGGCCCATGCCTCGAAGCAACGCCGAACCCGACCAACGCGCGAAGGGTAATGAACCGAGGCAGGGTGCCGCAGAAACGGGACAAGGACTACATGTAGGCAGATACATGTATGTTGATGCAGGTACATACATGTATGTATGTATCTACCGCGCCAAAACGTGTGGGGTGCGGGGTATGGGGTGGGGGCGAGTTGCGCAGGGTGGTACATACATGTGCCCCGGGGCATATTCTGGTGTCGCGACCACCATCAAAGCTAGCTAGACCCAGTCATTTTTTTCCATATTTACTATTATTATATAGCTCCGCTCGACGCAGCTCGACATATATAAATTACTTCCCAACTTTTGGGCATGGTGGCCAGTAGCTGCGAAATTAGTGGTTCTTTATATTATCGTCGTTGCATCACTTTGGGGGCCCTCGGGGTACATGTAGTTTCGGGGGAGCTACATGTACCAGCTCACAGAGGTGAGAGAGCAGCCTTTCGAGATGGTGGGTTTTGAATCAGCTAATCAGGGCAGGCTATCCAGGGGAAAGCTTGGCTGTCAAAGAACCACACCTTCGTTAGGTCAACCGATCAAACCCGGCCTGCTCTGCTACAAAGGGTTGCTGTGCGCTTATATGTTCACCCTTCAGTTGGTACGAGGGGTGCTAGGGTGGTGATCTTCGGGGTGGACGTATGAAGTGGGGAGGGGGCTCAATAATCGATTTGCGGGTGCTACGCCTAGGTGGAATGTTGAAGGCTGTATGACAGGACCGTGGTACTGGAGAACCGTGTTTCTGAAAAACGTTTGGCGGCGCTGGAAGAGCTAGGGCCATGAATATTCTTGACCTGTAAATATAAATGGTCCCATGAAATTAATTAGAAAAACTACTAAGTATCTTACAGCTATGCATACATGTCTCACTCAATCGTCCGTGAGGGGGAAACGCCCGTCATTAAAAGTCTCATCGTTAGTTTCTTCCATCTACAACCTTACTACAAGTGCCCCAACTACGACTACCACTGTCAACAGCGAGACCCTAGTTCCCGTCGCGCTATTGACGGCTTCTAGTACCCCCAGAGTGTCATTGACTGCATTGCTACCGTTGAGGCCTCTTCCCCCTTCTCCACCTTGATTCCATCCAGTGTAATTACCCAGGCTTTCGTTCACCGGTGGCCTCCCACTCTCCCCGCCTGTTTGCCAGCTAGTGCCACTGTCACCACTCTGCGCCAAAGATCCATTCAGGCCCCTTCCACTCTCTCCGCCTTGCTGCCATACTGGACTATTCCTATGCTTCCAGGATTCTGGAAACGGGAATGGTTGTGTATCGAGATTATAGCAGATCCGTCGTGGGTCCAGCACTTTTGGCTTGCTGTTGCTGGTCTCATGGAGGTAGATACTCGTCTGCACCGCACATGAGTTGTTGCAGAACGCGGCGGTATTATTGAGGCTGCTCATGAGCGTAGGAGTGTACAAGAGGTCGAGAGCTTTAGTGGTACCATTGTAAGTTTTGCAGAAGGGGTGATCAGGAACTGTTCTGGCAGGGAGTTAGAGAAGTAGAGCAAAGCCGGGGGGGGGGTCTTGGCCTTACAAGTCTGTTAGGCATGTATCGAACCATAGTGTTTCTAGCCACTGGGCCTTTGGATCCAATATTTCCGTCATCATAGAGGCCCCATAGTTATTCCGGATGTCTGAGGTCTCAATTATCTCATTTGCACAGTCCTTTCGGATATCGCTCGTCCATTGCACCAGAGCGTTGTAACATTCTGCGGTACAGCTGCTCTCTAGGAGCGTGCGTGAGAATCGAACGCTACCATCCATGGTATCATCGAGAAGGGATAAGAGGTCGTTACTACACGGCAGTGAGCGGGCATAGGTTCTTGAGCAGATGCTGTCTAAGGGGAGAGTGCTGTCCCCGCTGAAAGTGAATTCGGCGGACGCGAGGGGTATAAAGAGGGGGAGGAGAGAGATGAGGTGTAACATCTTCAAACAAGGAAGAGGGCGTCGAGTACAATAATGAGAGTATCTTATATAGTGTACAATCTGGAAAGATTTGAGTTTAAACTGTGTACTCTAGGGGGAAAAAAATTAAACTTTAAACGTACTGTATACGCAATCTACAGAGAGGAAAAGCACATCTTTATACGGGCTTTATAAGCTGTACGCGCACAGTTCCATATCATACAAAAACATTCGATCCTCTCCTCCGTGTGCTTCTAGAATTGAATATGCGACCTCTACCTATAGTAAACTAAAACGTGCCTCCAAAAAACTTTCACGATATTCTCTAATCTTTACCATTCAACTAACTGCATAGTCTATGAGTCAAATACCAGCGGGCGTCTTTAGCGGGCTTTGTTATCCTGGTAATTGACCCTGTAAAGGAAGGCCTTAAAGAAATGGTGTTATACTTTAGCCTGGCAGGGGATAAATGCCTTTTCCCCCTATACAATTGGACCTCGCTATAAGAGATGCCAAGGTGAAGAGTTTTTGGCGCAAAACCCTTAGCGTGTGACCTATGTGTTGTTTCTTACAGCAAGGTTTTCTTACTCGGGTACGAGGGTTAGGACTAGAACATGCAATGAAGTTATTTGTATGGCAGAGCGGCGCCCATCCATACAAATAAACCCTGTCTCTTCACTTGCATTTTCTGGTTCTTATTGCTACTCGCAAGTACAGCGAGTCGGGAGTGGCCATAGAAGCACACATATCCGCGCTCATGATACAAGTGCATAGAATAGAGATCCACTGTAGCCCTACCGGAAGAGGTATGGGATTAACATTCCTGTTTCAGTGCCCTCTTTTGAATCGGACAAACCGAGAAGAAGGATTCCATACCGGATCGAGAGGAGTCGTCGGTCTTTGACATTATGTATATCCGACAAGTGGGGTTAGTTTGTGAGGTTGAGGTACCTACAGCGCCCCCCCCCCCCCCCCCGCTAAATATTTGCTGTGCTGAATGGTTTTTGGCTGCTTATTTTTCTTTCCCCCCACAAAACTTCCCCCATAGTAAGGAATTTGTGAATTTACTACATGTAGTAATCAAATTAGTGGCATAGCTACATGTATCAATATCACCTAACAGGTAACCCTGCATAGCGATAGAGAATAACCGTGAAAGTAAGTACTTGGTCGCGAGCACATCACGACAGCTGAAAGGCACAAGAGCTTGAGGATATGACAACATCCTCAAGTCCCAAGAGTATAGCTATCTCCAAAACTCAATAGCGATCTAGAAGGCATGGTCACGTCCTAGAGGACCCAAGGGCATGGGAGCGAATCGACCAAACTTAATATCACTTGTGTATTTATTTTGATCTATAAACTCCTGTGAATATGAATTAGAAAACCATTACTTCAAAAGGAAAACGTGGGGTACTAAGAGTTGTAACTGTGAACAGCGACTCCTCATCGGTCATATATATGTTGGTTTTTGGACCCAATAAATTTGGTGTGTCGTACAGGACACGCCTCTGTGACCGCGGCCATACCGACCGCGCGCTTCCGCGCTTCGTCCCTTCTACCACCTCGCCCTTGCTTGGTTAGTACCAACTCTCGCTCTCGCTCATATATAGTGGACTAGAGACATCCGAAAAGAGCTCAGAAACTAGCAAACAAGTTATATTCCCTAAGGCTCAATCAAAGGGCTTTCATCTTATAGCAACCCGGCAAGGAAGGGTGGGGAAATATCTGTTCCAATGCAACTGGAGCTCATGAAGCTTCGAAGGGATATCCGTGTAGAGTATGCACATGTATGTACACATCCTCAAGATATGACTCAGTTACAACGATTCGGGTTTCACTAATAAGTGTTTAAAGGTGGCCCGAAGACATCTCCTGCTCCATCACGCTTACCCCCTCTCTCCCGCGCGCGGGACTCTATAGACATTTCTAAACCACGTGCACTGTGATTTTCTTTGATCTAACTTCTAGTTATATAGAACGGCATAAATTCGCTGAGACTGCAGCTGTTGCATCAAAATGCAAAGCTCAGAAATTTCGCAAGCCTAGGAACATTCTGAGTGGAAAATCACTGCCATTCGGCTTTTCTGGAGGGCAAGGAAGATATCTAAAGACGATACTGGCGATGACCGGCCCCGCACTGCATGGACTTAGCGATGAGTATAGAATATCCTCTTAGTCTCTCGTTCATCCAATTCAAAATCGTACCTTACTAATAATACACGCCGTAGTAAGAGGAGGGTATACGTAGGTAAACCTGGCACAAGGGCTCGCAGAGAAAAGCTTCCAGGGAAGGATCATATCGAGTTTTCCAATCCGATGGAGGACTCTAAGAGAAAGGAGATTCTCTTGTTAGGGTAGAATTGACAATTATTTCACAAGGGAGAATTCTCCTGATTTCTCATGGTACTAGGTAGCCATGTTCGAAACTTTAAACATTTATAGCTCAATCGGAGAGGATCATCCCGACGATACTTATCTTTCCTTAACCATTTCCACAAATCTGTGGAATTTAAGGTAGAACTGAGTCATCCGACGAAAAATCAGATATATCAGGGAGTTGGAGAGTGTAAGTATACTTTTGCAGGTTTGTTAGGCTAGTATGGCTTCAATGACTGTAACGTTTTTTCTAGTCAGGGGAGTCGGTGCAAGACTGCGTAGGAAATATGCAATGCGGACCAAAAAGAGCCCACATCCAACGAATTGAGATTTGACGTTTCAAGGTTTAATATTCCGTCAAAATACGTCGCTCATACTCTCGTCACAGGCTCCCAGAAAATCAGCGCGGTATTTGGGAGAAATATGAAGCACATTCAAGGACGAGGTCGAGTCGGTCTAAACTAAATTTACGCCCACAAGACAGGACACGCAAACGAAAGAAAACCCCACAGGTTCTGGTGTAATACATATTAAGGCCGTATATATAAAGGTGACTTTAACCAAGGCTGACAATATTTAAGGAGGGTCAACAATGGTCTGTTCGAAAGATTTTAACCAGAGGCTAGCTAGAACCGGGATCTACCTTTCACGTTTGTTGGCTTCCTTCTAAGAAGAGCAAAAATCCTAAGTTGCCTCTAAGTCTCACGTTAGGGGGCATGAGGTATGAGATAAGATATCTACTATAATTAATATCTATAAATTTATTGTGAGTGTTCATCTTTACCTGCCTCCTCTAGCACTTTGTAAAAGATACTATTGATCAAACCGTAAAGCATCTGGAAAAGATGACTTGAGCTTAAGGAAGTCAGTTATATATAATTAACTCTATTGAGGAAATAACTTTTCTGGAACTAAACCAGCCTCCTTCGCAGGGCATTGAGAGATCTCAATCATCATGGTGCTGGACTTTATTCTCGGGAGCTCTATTGTATTAGAACACCATCCCTAAAAATATTTATATTCCCTAAAATTGAAGTTTACCTCTAATCCTAGTTAGTTTGGCGGAAATCAAGATTAATGCTATTTTAACATCTGGAATTAGACTAGACAGTCTTTCAAAGGATACGAAAACTCTCTCGAACGCCCCAGGGTTGGAAAGTGAATATAAGTCCCCCACACTTTATATATGGCTAGAGAACCACTATTCGGCGAAACCCGAAGACAGGTTACTCCGTTCAAAGACTCCTCGCCAAAATCAGAGCCAAACCCTTTAAATTATAAAGGAGAGAACTTCATCTTGGTCTGTGGGACTAACATCTCCGAGCCTCGAGCTAAAGGCAACGGGACCCGGGCTCCACGTCGAGCTACCGATCGCGATACGGACAAGTGCAGCAGCAGCATATATATATGTATTAACCCAGGCGAAGGAATGGGAGCCACCGACTCCACCTCAATATTATACCCTGTCAGAATACCAACCGCACGCAGAGAAACGGGACCAAAACTGATAATGGCCGAATCCACCAGGAAGGTTTTTCATATAATCAGATGCTGGCTATTTTGTCAATCATACTCTAAATCTGCAGCTGCCCAGCTAGTGAAAATGACTCGCGTGGTGGTCAAGGATGAAACAAGGGAACCAATTACAGCGTTCCATAATACCCCACATGGTGATCATTTGCTGCAGAATACACCAAGATATAAGTACATACGACTCTATATTTATACCCCCCAGTTGTTTCAATGGCAGTAAGGCTCTGGTTATCATGATGACAACGGACTAAAATGCTGTACCGCCATATTGGGCTATGTATATGTGCCCCCCCCCCCCCCAGAATAATCAATTATTGCAGGCGGGACAAATTTATGATGCCGTCCCGTAGCCGAACGGTTCACCTTGTAAGCAAATCGGTCCGTCCTAGATACTCTTCCCTGACAAACCGTATGATGTGATTTAGGGCCTTTTTGGCAACCAGGATCAAGGCCTAACAAAAGGATCATCAAAATGGAGTTTACAGGGGCGAAAACTCCGTTTTGGCCTGTTGCCAAACGGGCCCTGAGTAAGATAATTCCAGAGGGTGTAAATAAGTCTACAGAGTTTTCTTTCGCTCATTAATTATGTTAATTTAATTCTCTCTGCTTAGAGAATTTTGATGTCGTAACTGTCCCCAGAGGACGTCGCTAGATGGTATTACATAGCGATATAATCCATGGTACGCCACGTTTTGAGATTTCTTAGAGCAGTGCTAGTGCCGAGCCGGACTCCTGTCATCGTAAATTCTGATTCCCTGCAAAGCGTTCGGCCCGTGCTTGCTGGTTACACCCGAGCCCCCAGACTTTCGGCTAACATTCTTTAGCCGAAACTCTGTGGCTGAAACTCGTATTTGTGGGGCTCGGCTAGATGCATCTAGCCAATTGGCATAGACGATATCAACTGATGGCCAGCGTTGCGTATCTAGCTCTTAGTTTTGGTAATGGTATAGAATATATTTTTCGAAGTAAAGGTACTATATCGTTACATGTATATATATGACTTCATGTAATTCCTCTTCTCTTCCTTCTACCAAAGCTCCCACAACCAAGACCCCCCCAAAACCCCTTATATAGGACCTCCCTAGGAGACAGATACGCTTGACGAAGGCTGAGAAAGGTTCAAGTTTGATATTAAAAAGTAAATTATCTATTTCGGCCTTGGGTTGATTACATTCCCCGGCCCCCGTCCCCGTTTGCCGGAGAGCAAATTCCGAGTGATATACTATGATTCTAGCGCATCAGCTAGTAGCTAATACTAATCACCCCATAACTGGCGGTGCCAAACCACAAACCTGCTCATATATTCTCACCGTCTCATAATCCAGGTTAGATCTTATGGGGACGTCCCTTACCCTCACCTACCCATACGGCCCTCGTATGACGATAGGCTGAGCCGGTGGTAATATTTTTCCAATATAGCGTTGTGTTCAGCAGATAATAAGCGCTACTATAGGAGACCCTAAATTAAATCAACGGAAAAACCTAATCTCGTTGGACAAGGGTTATCGGAGAATGAAGCATAATATTCCTCCTTGGCCCGGTTCTCCATGGGTGTATGTACCACATAGAGGACCAGGATATTGCCGTCACTATAGCTAAGTGGGGAGAAAATTCCCGTATTATATTTTTGAGAGTAACGCTCCGGTCCGATGGAGCCTTTGAGGTTGGCAAGGTGGCGGTGTCATCGATGGTCTGAGTGCCGGGAATGCAGTACCGGTATGCGTGTACGTACCAATAAGGCATCAGGAAGTTGTTAAAGTTGTATAAACATTGATCATGAGGTATGTACTATGTATCTTCTCGGATCATATATCCAGAATATATCATCGCTCTCCAGTAGTATAGTATATAGTGGTATATACGAGTATGGCTTCTGAAAGTCAAGGTACTCTAAATAACTTGGTAGGCCGATGGGTTCTAGAATATTTCAGCATAGGGAATTATAATAAGTACAGCTTGATCATATTGAGTATACTAGGATAAAAGTACATACATACATGTAGTACATAAAGCTAAAATACATGTATAAATACATGTACGTACATGTAGCTAGCAGCAGCTACCATCTATACTACATGTAACTATATGTATATAGTGTAACAACTGTGATGTTTGGAATTGTATGTGTTTCTAAAATGCGGTCAGGATTTTGGTGACAGTTGATCCGGCTGATCCAAGTATATAATTAAAGGCATATACTTATATAAAAAGGTTTCTTAAGGCCTCCCAACTTGCTGTGGAATAGAGCGGCAAATACGGGCCTACTGATTAGATAAGATAAAGGGAAATCTCCAGGGATGCCGGAGCAATAACAACCTTTTCCGGAACCCCTAGCACAAAAACTGACCAGCTTCTTCATCCCTTAACTCACCCAGTACGCAGTCCCTTAAACTGCAAGGATTAAACCATCAACTGAAAGTTTTCGTTGCTCTGTCGTACAAAATTTAATATCTGCCTCATTAACATCAGACGCGCCTCAGTTCATGAATTCCTAGCGGGGACTTTAACGTTAACGACGTGCATGCTGTGTACCTACATCGCGTGAGATGGGAGCATAGCTAACACCTCTATCTACTTTATGATCCGATATCTCCGGTATTCGATCGTGTCCAACTTTTTGTTTATGCGCTCAACGGGCAATATTTTTGTTGAGGCCGTAGCTGGAGCTGAACTCCAAACTTTTGCACACACGGTTACCTCTTCTTCAATGGCGCTATTGATTGTGAGAAAATATAGTGGCACGTATATACATGCTACCTATGCTTGGGGGAGGAGGGGGGTGATGTGAGAAAAGGCACGGAAAGAGCGACATGTGGCCGATGTGGCGGATCCACGGGCCGTGCAGATGTCAATCTCCAAGATCAACCCATTCAATGCTGCCTCCCCCTAGCTTCTCCACAACCACCAGTCTCATCTCTGACCCCGCAGTCTGGGCCTAAAGGAGAAATACATGTCTCTACTCCTTTACATTCGGGAGCGTCTCTCCACAATCTCCGCCCTGTGAACAGAGTGGGGTGGGTGGGTGGGTGGGTTGTTGCAGTTGCATACAAACCCAGGGAATCGTATTTGGTACCTGCGGCTAGCTAATAGCCCCGGATAATCAACCAAAACGTTGATTGGGTTATTCTCCCGGCGCCTCAGGAGAAAATAATAACATCAATCACAAATGCTGCAGAGAAGCATCGCACTGAATATGTGCATGCATACGGAGATCTTCGTCATCTCCCGGTTCCTTGAATCTCAACATCAATTTTACTACATGCACCTTTACCCAGAACCCTGTCGACGAAGTATACATCATACTAGTACTGAATTTTAACGAACCCCGTCTATGGCCATATATATGAGATTCGGATTTCGGATATTCACCCCGCCTCCTTTATGTCACGATGTACCTTACACTAAACCATTCGAGAGCTATTCGCTAATGTGAGGAAAGGATACTGCGCTTCTCCGGGCTGCAAATCCGATGCACGGCAATCTAAGCTTTTATCTTCTTTCTTCCATGTTCAACCTTTGGGGGTAAACGGGCATGGATTTCATACAGTCTCTCACCACAAGAGACCTATTCAGAACAAGGGGAAGGTATATAAGACCCAGATCCCATCCTCGAATGAAGCCCTTTCTTCACTACCACCGGCAGCATCTCCAACAGCAGTTCAAGCAGACTGTACCAGACATTCCTTAAGCACATTACATCTTCATTCTCTCAAAGCCTTTCACAATGAAGGGATCAATCATCGCAGGAGCCCTGTTGGCAGCTCCTCTTGTCGCTGCTCAGCAGGCTCTCTATGCACAGTGTGGTGGTATCAACTACACTGGCGTTACTACTTGTGTTTCCGGAGCTTACTGTAGTAGGATCAATGACTGTAAGTTTTTCTAGGCCGATATACTAGTTTATAGTAAGTTTGAGTATTAATACAGAACTTTCTAGATTACTACCAATGTCTTCCCGGTACTGCTTCTTCAACCACTGCTGCCGGTACTACCGTCGCTACTGCGACTGCGACTGCCACTGCGGCTGCGACTGGTACCGCAACTATTACTAGTGCTACTGCCGTTGTCACTGCTAGTGGGAACCCTTTCAGTGGCAAGACCCAATGGGCCAACCCTTACTACGCCTCTGAGGTATCCAGCATCGCTATCCCCTCACTCGTTGCTGCTGGAAAGACTGCCCTGGCCACTCAGGCCGCATCTGTTGCCAATGTGCCATCTTTCACTTGGCTGTGAGTCTTTCCTGTCTTCTATTCTATGCCCAAATGATACCAAGCTAATCCTATTTTACTGCAAAGTGATACCGCAGCCAAAGTTCCTAGCATGAGGACTTACCTCACGTCCATCAAGGCCGCTGGTGTTGGCAACTATATCGTCCCATTCGTTGTCTACGATTTACCCGACCGTGATTGCGCTGCTTTGGCTTCCAATGGAGAGTATTCTATTGCCAACGGAGGAGCCGCAAACTACAGGGCATACATTGATGCCATCCGTGCCATCATCCTCGACTTCCCCGATATCCCACTTGTTTTGGTTATCGAACCCGATTCACTTGCCAACCTGATTACCAACCTCGGCGTTGCAAAGTGCGCTAACGCCGCATCTACTTACAGAGAGTTGACTGTCTACGCCGTTAAGCAACTCGCTCTTCCCAATGTTACTATGTACCTTGATGGAGGGCACGGAGGATGGCTTGGGTGGCCTGCTAACCTTGCCCCTGCGGCCGTCATGTACGGCCAAATCTACACGGACGCTGGTTCCCCAAGCCAGCTTCGTGGTCTTGCTACCAACGTTGCTAACTATAACGGATGGTCCCTTGCAACCTGCCCATCATACACCTCTCCCAACGTCAACTGTGATGAGAAGAAGTACATCAACGCTATGGCACCCGCCCTTGCCTCAAACGGATGGCCAAACGCACACTTCATCGTTGACCAGGGACGTTCTGGAAAGCAACCCACTGGCCAGCTCCTCCAGGGTGACTGGTGCAACGCTATTGGAACCGGTTTCGGTATCCGCCCTGGCACCGCTGTCGATGATGCTCTCCTTGATGCTTTCGTCTGGGTTAAGCGTAAGGACTTCCCTCCCTCTATTAATATATAAGTAATAGCCGCTGACATTGACCCCATATAGCCGGTGGTGAGTCTGACGGAACTTCTGACACCACTGCTGTCCGCTACGACTCTCACTGTGGCTACGCCGATGCTCTTAAGCCTGCTCCTGAGGCTGGTACCTGGTTCCAGGCCTACTTTGAGCAGCTCTTGACCAACGCCAACCCTGCTTTCTAAATAACCAGCCTATAACAGTTTTCCGGGGCTCCTCTTGATGCCTGGTTATCTGATGTGACATTAGATGTATATATAGATTTGGTTGTTCGTGATTCTTTTGCACGGTGGTGTGGCGGGTACGTTTTGAAGGAGGAAAAAAGTGATTCTTTGTGCTTGTGGAAGGAAACGGAGCTAATTACTAGTCTCTGTTCATGTCATGTATTTGTGTCTTCTTGATGAGGGCTTTAGTTGGTTGTTAGTTGTTAGTACTTGAGGATTTTAGGTCTTTCCGTTACCAAAAATGATATTTCCTAGAAACATTTAGTCTTGCATAAAAAACGTAGGATTGTCAGGGTTAGAGGTGCTGTGGTTCGGCCCAAATCGACCGAATCAAATACTGCATTAATTCGTCTCAGCGGACACTCATATTGACGTTGAAGTTACTTGTTCTGGTCATTTGCCTTACAAACGCCTCTCTAATCTTGCTGTAAAAGGCAACTTCGATGACTGTGTAACCGTCCGCCGAGACGAATTACTGCAGTAGTGGGATAGCGATTTGGGAAGCGTCTGATGCAAGACTATGAACATGTGAAATCAGGTATCTTCTATCTCTCGATCCACGAGTGATACTTGATGAATATGATATTGCCTAGAGTGATCGCGAAATATAGTGTCAGCAACAAAAAAATAGGCGGATTCAGAAATAGATCATAGTTACATACGTGGAGATACATGGGTGGGGCGTAGGTACATAGTATGGAGCTAGTGCCTGGGTCTCGGTGAGGTTGTCTGGAACAAGGGAGCAAGCATTTTTGAAATCCGTTGCTCCACGTAGTTGTTGGTGTCAGCAGTTAACGGCATATGTTCGTATGATCTGAACTCCATCAGTTGTCTCTCCCCTAATTCCTAAGTCCTAGCGGAAGTATTCGCTTGCCCTAGTATCGTTAAAGACAAGCGCAGGGTTACACAGGCCTAACCTAATCTGCACTTAAAATAGCCTCTTATACTTATTGACCAATAGTGAGCTCTTTCTTTGTCTCACATCTCAACAACGTTACACTTTTTCGCTTCCAGAGCCAACACCACATCCTTAGATGCATCAGGAGTAGGAATGGGCCGTGTTTCCAAGCTCTGCTAAGGATGTGGCGTTTCTATTAATACATGTCAAAGGTTGCACAATTCTCACGAGGTTTGTCAATTACATCATGTGTTCAACCAACCTTTGGAATATGCAATGGGTCATAGAATTAAGGTTGGGTGTAGTTTGTAGTGAGTTGCAATTCGATTCGTCAATTGATACTGTATTGGTGAAGTAATACAACCACTAACTCAATTAGTGTTCTCGTATAGGAGCTAAAGTACATGTATCTACTTACGTAGCTACATGCAAAGACTGGATACGAGACTATGTACGAAATTGTATCAAAGCAGCCATACGATATAATTTTAGTACATGTTTCGACGCTTTGATAATAATGAAGGGATAGAACTCAAGATAAATAGCAGATACTTCCCTCTTGCTTAATCCCTATCTGCTCACCATAACTCTTCAAATTTTGGCCCACACCTCTCAGATTTAATCTCACCATTCACATCTTCACATCTTCATTCGCAATGTATCTCACAGCGTATATCACCTCTCTCCTCCTTCTACCGGCTACGGTCCTCTCATTCCCAACTTCCCCGGACACCATTTTTGCCCGTCAGGATGAAGGAAATCGCGGTGGTAACGGGAACGGGAACGGGAACGGGAACGGGAACGGGAATGGGAACGGGAATGGGAATGGGAATGGGAATGGGAATGGGAACAGTTGCCGTCCCAGGGGAAACTCCCAACAGTTAACACTTACCGTACTATGCCTTTCCTTCTCAGGCTCTCAGGATCTCGATTTGATGAGCTAACAAAGCAATTAGTTTGACGATATCCCTACCTACCCTGATAGCGACTTTCTCCAACTTGGAAACCCCAATAATGTTGCATATGACTATAATGGGTTCCAGTTTCAGCAGGACGATCAGTGGTACGCTCTGCGCTGTAATAACTTTCAGAACAACGCTCCCCTACAAAACTATTATAAATCGGTACGTATATTTGAAGTTTCTCCTATACTACCACCCTTCCTTACTAACAATTCTCTATAGTGCGGTGGTTCATCTCAGGCACTCTGGACAGCGGGAACCACATCCGTTCTTCACACCCAGGGGGCGCAGGTGTTTGACGTCGATACCCTCTTCCTCACCCCAATTACATTCGCCTCTATTGATATTAAGGTAAGGATTACCGGGAAAACTTATAGTGGGGCTTCAAAGGGTCCATATGAGATAAAGGTGAAGGGAGATACCCGAACCCAGATCAAGAACCTGAAAGCGAAGGGGTTTGAGTCATTGAAGGAGTTCCAGGTGCAAACATTTCAACCAGATGGTTCTATGGTCGGATATGTTATCGATGATGTAAAGATCAGGAAGTATGAATGTGGGTATTAGTTGATGCACGTGGTGCAGTATTTGAGGGTAGACGTACGGATTTATTTAGTCTTGACTCTCTAGGTCGCTCCTTAATGTCTATTTCATTTGTCTCGCTGTTAGTTATGATGTAGTGGCAATTCAAATTTCAAGAATTAGGAAATATGTATCCGATATACGTATAGGTTTCTGAGCAATATTATACATATTCTTTCGAATGATAGACTGTGACGCATTATCTGCTGGTACGAAATTGTACTGAATATTAGACAGACACATGCTTGGTTTCTTGGGATAGCTTGCAATTGTCGGATCGTATAAGTACATACTTAGCCTTGTTCAAATCTCAACATTGGAACTTGACTCTGGAGAATATCCAAAGATCTTACACTAGTACCCTAGATCTATTCTGATTATAGGTTCCCCAACAGGCTGTGGGTGCTTCTGGTTGTGCATAAAGGCGCTAATCCTAGTAGAAATATACCAGCTATATACATATTCGTAGTAGTACCCTTCTCTCACTTATATATTAGCATGAAACGTCTCGGTCGGTTTTGAACGAGTCTACAGGAATAGGCTAAATCGTTTGGGTTTGGGTTGCTACTTGCGGATGCTACGCAAAACCATGCAAAAAGAAAAATGTATTTTGTAATGTCAGCATTTTGACTGAACCGCCACGCCCGGTTAGCTCAGTGGTAGAGCGTGTGGCTTTTACGTGATCTAATCATGCATTGGCGCTACCTCAATGTCGCGGGTTCGACCCCCGCATCGGGCTCAAATTCAGTCAAACTTTTTTCTCACTAGTCCGGGACTTGAAGTTCAGGGCCGCCTCTTCGCCCCTGGTCTCGTTTTTTCCCGGATGAAAAAATCAATCAATGGGAAAGCTAGTCTCTCCCGACAATCGCTGTTTTATAAAACTCTGGTTCGATATGCAGCTAGTGATTGGGTCTTTATGTTTATATTTTGATCGGCTTATTTGGTATTTTAGATTGATTGATTTTCAGGGGTTGACATATAAGTATAGTATATACTTGAAACTCTATACATTTTTTTGGACTAACCTTGAGGTTAAATAATTGTCCGAGACTACTGTTAAATGACGAATGGCAAGTTTTCAGCCAACCATAGGTTTGGAGGTAAAGGGGTTGTTGACCTTTGATGTATTTGGCTGGCTGGTCAACTCACGCCAGCTCGACGAGACAGTACATGTATCTATACATATGTCGTTTCACCACAGGAGCAAAGCTTCGTCGTTTTGGGCATGGGTGTCAGTCTTTTAAAGCCTTACCAGTTCACTACCTAACTCTACAGAAGATTTGGTGTTTATCGGTTATGATGTAGTTACATGTAGGTGTACCTACATGTATTGTTGTACATACATACTAGGGTTAGGGCCCCATAGCATGTGAGCTCACATTGGCCCCCGGCGATGCGGGGAATATTGCACTACGTCAATACCATACTTCAGTAATTCAAAATATGCCGTCCTCGAAAGATTTCAGTATCGCTTCTGCCAGGGATAAGTTTCCTAATGTTAACCGCGCAAGAAAAGACCTGGCGAGCACTATTGGGAATACTTCTGAGATTGTGCTTGATAACGCTAGCGGAACCCAGCTGTTGGGTTCGGTAATCGAAGCGTTCGTACAAAACTACTACGTATATATGTTTTGACCTGAGCTCATGATGACCGAGTAGGATCGCTACATACTATACAAACCCTACAAACACAGTTCTCAAAGATAGCACCTACCTCACGAATGCCCTACACGCATCCCAACACTTCATCAACGCCTCATCCACCGACGAAATCGGTCATTTGCTCCTCATATTCCTCCCTCAGACAAAGCAGGCCGCTGATTGATATATACCGCTTATAGCAATCGGCGCCTCTACAGTACAGCTCTTCCATAATCTATCAACGAGCTTTATGTTCGCCCCGGGGAGCGAGATCATTGTCGCACAGATCAACCATGAGTCCAACATTAGCCCATGGCTGCGGATGGCGTATAGACAAGATTTGATCGTCAAGTGGTGGAATGTGAAGGGTCCGGCTATGAGGCTAGAGGTTGATGACCTACTAGAGTTGATCTCCGAGAAGACACGCTTAGTGGCCCTAACGCATGCTTGTGGTGTACTTGGCAACATTGAGGATGTGGAGATGGCTGCCGAAGTTGTTCATAGGATGGTGCCCGAGGCAGTGGTTTGTGTCGATGGTGGAGAGTTTGCGCCACATAGGAGGGTGGACGTGAGTACACTGGGTGTAGACATTTATGTCTGGTCTTGGAGTAATGTACTCATAATCTCCCTACCCCCGCGACTTCCCCACTTCCGGACCTAAGTGTCGCCCAATCACCAAGCCTAGAAACTAATATGCATGAGATAGGTATTTGGACCACACTTATCCTGCATCTGGATCGAAAAGTCTCTGAAGGACGACCATGAACTCCTCGAACCGTTCAATTACTTCTTTGACCACCCTCTCACTCCACTCCAAGTCAAGCTCGGCCTCTGCGCCGCTAACCCTGCTCTCACATCCTCCGTCCCACACATTGTAGACTATTTTGGTCCCGATCTCAACTCCGCCTGGGCTACAATTGTGGAGCATGAAGCTGTGCTGCAAACGATATTAATAAATTATCTGAATTCACGAGACGATGTTCGGATCCATGGGGAAAGTTCACCAGATCCTGCGCTTCGTGTGGCAATAGTATCATTCAATATAAACGGGTGGATGAGTCAGGACGTAGTTGAGTTCATTACAGCGAAAGATCCCCGTCTTAGAGTAGCCTGGGGGCACTTCGATTCGTTTAGACTGGTGACTAAGCTTCTACACCCTAAGGAGGATGGTGTGGTTAGAGTGAGCATGGTTCATTATAATACAGGTATACCATAGTTCCTAATTGTTTGGTTTTGGTGGGATTTTGAACTGATTTTCTTTTTGTTCGTGTAGTGGAAGAAGTGGAAAGATTAGTGGAGGTTTTAAAACAAATTGAGGTCGGAGGAGACCAGGGTTTACTAGCACATATGGAAAGACTTTCTCTAGTTTCCTTGGAGTCTGGAACAAACACCCCTGTCAGATCTGATTAATGAAAGTTGGATAATGGGGCTGCCGACTCCGTGGGAGGGTTTAATCTACGACAATCCGGCACACCAATACCCATAGATATAATTGTTTTTATGTTGGTAGTTACCTACTTGGTGTAATACGTAGAATTATGTTAAAGGAATCCCTTGCACCAAGGAGCGAAGCGGCGAATATCAGCTAACTCGATCGATCATCCAGATTGAAGCTGCGAAGTATATATATTTGATGTGTAAAAAGTCACCTAGCTTAGCTATAGGGTAGGATACACCGATGAAAAGGGGAATATCTTGATTAAGGAGTGGCAAAATATAGTAAGAAGAGGAGGGCACCAGGTGTAAATGCCTTAAGTGTAGCCTTTTTACTAGGAAGATCCCTCCTATGCTGAGCAGCTCACATTTCCACAAACCCTCGGTTGATATCATCACTAATACCTCCGATAGCTAAGTACCCTGGAGGCTCGAATCGTCAAAGGGAAAGCTTAAAGGCATTGTCTGTAAAATCATATAGCGGTTAGTAATCTCGTTTTAATCATATACCTTTCAAAGAGTAGAGAAAGGTGTTTTTAGTCATGGCGTATGTACCTTTTACATATTATACTCTTTATATAACCCAGTATGTATGTACATATATACTTTAACGCCCGATCGGATATTCCTATGGGCCTGATTTCAGCCTTAAAAAAGGCTTAGTGAAAAGTTAGTCTAATAAAGACCTTATTCAATGATTTTCAGGAGTGATTTGAGGAATATATAAGGTCTTTATTAGACTAACTTTTGACTAAGGCTTATAGGAATGTCCGATCGGGCGTTAAAGAAATGGGGTGAAATCACTACCATAGGACTACGGAATTTAATGACAAATACCGAATTAAATCGGCATTAGAGGAAGTGTACTGTACAAATACCGTATTCTTACCGCATTGCTAGCGTATCAACGGGAATACCGTAGTGATCTCACCCCTCTTTTTGGTACTGTATATTCCCGTGGGCCAATGGGATAGATTACTTTAATCAATTAAATTAGTAAGGGCCGCTTTATACGTATCTACGATTTGAAGATGAGTTATTTAATCTACAGAATACCGAAAGCCAACTAACGGCCTGTACACACACACACTGGATTTGATTCGCTCAGCGGGATTTAATTCTAGGGAGGAGGCTAAATTCTTTGCCAAGAATTAGTACTGCGCCTTAAGTGCATGTATGTACCTATGTAATAATTCATGAAAACCTCCTTAGTACTAGCTAGCGCAATTAATATGAGTATAAACACTACATCAATGGTACTTATACAATGTAGCTACAATGTAGCTACATGTATACCCGCTATTTGGCTAACCGCGTACTTATCTCGATCCTTCTTTCAGGCTTACAAGCTACTTGAGGAAGTTGGCTATGATTTTGAAGGGACCACATGGCAAAATTCGCCATAAGTAATATATATTTGTCTATAGCAGACTCATATAGGAACTATGGTGCTCTAGGATTACGGGCTTAGCTGTCTACGGCAATATCGGCGGGTCAATTCGGGTCTTGTGTTTCTTGGCAGACAATACGGCTCACAAACGCTGAGGGAGGATCTTTGCTGTAAAGGTTATCCAGATATATAGTCTATATAGTCTTTATATAACTGAACTTCTAATACGAGTTCCAAATTCGTTGTGACACTCAATCACGTTACATACCCTTGATCATGACAGAGATCCTATATATTAGTGTAATATAGTTTTCGGAACAGCATTCCTTAGGGCTCGGCGCCTTTCCCGGGGTTAAGTGTAGGGGGTTAAATCTAGCGGGTACATACATCTGCCCCCGACCAGCCCCGCTAGTCCCACCAACCCCCCCAACCCCTCCCCCCTTCCCCCTTGAAGGTCAAGAGCTTCAATCCCTCAACTGAAGCGTTAAAAGACTAGAGAACTTCCAGGATGGATCCTGTCTGCCCCCCCCCCCCCACACACACACACACCAGGAGTATTATCCGGAGGACTCTGTTATTCTAGGGGCGAGTCTATAGCTATTTTAGAGTGTTGACTAGGATACACTGTGAACGGCGCTCTAGGGCCGTTGCCCGAATCTACGTGTAGGTACCGTGCGACTTGTGTTAGGTGGTGATTATCTTTCAGATAGAGTACCGGTAGAAACTATCTCCGATATCACTACCAGGTCGGAATATAGGGTTCACCCTGAATCAATTTTACAGACACTTCCGCGTACCAAGAGTTATAGAAGTAAAGGGGATTTCGCCAATTAATCTACAAGGTTAGTTAGCAAGCACTCGAATGTTCAGTAGAAGAATTGATCGCCCATAGACCTTGTCATGATATTGTATATAAAATGGTACTTCAATCGTTATTTCCCTCCAGCGCTCACCTGGTTTATCACCAGATTATTCACTCTCTAATACACTCTCTTGTCTTATCAAAATGTACGGCAGCATCTCTATGCTCGTTCCTGTCTTTTCTGCTGTAGCAACGCTACTAGCATCAGCCCCTGGTGTAAAGGCTGTCCCCGCTTCACAATGTTATAATTGGAAGAATGTCAGAATTGGTGGAGGTGGCGGTTTCGTTCCTGGTATCGTTTTTAATCCAGGAGAGAAGGGAGTGGCATATGCCCGTACAGACATTGGCGGGGCTTACAAGCTTAACTCTGATGATACCTGGACACCTTTGACAGATTTTGCCACGGGTACTGATTGGTAGGAAACCAAATCCGATTTTCTGTTTAATCTCTTGACCAAGATTGTGTTTTAACGTGAAGTTAAACCTTAGGAACAAGTGGTACGTTGACGCTTTGGCGACTGATCCTGTGGAGACTAGCCGCGTCTACTTGTTGACGGGAGCATACACCAACTCATGGTATGCATATATATTCATCCCAAAACATATACTAGTACTAGAACTTATTCGGTCATAATCTAGGGATCCTAACAATGGTGCCATTCTTGCATCGAATGATTATGGTGTAACTTTTTCAACCTCCACGTTACCATTCAAGGTTGGAGGCAATATGCCTGGTCGAGGAATGGGAGAGCGACTTGCGGTCGATCCTAACAAGGGCAGTATTCTTTTCATGGGTGCCAGGAGTGGTAACGGTCTTTACAAGAGTACCGATTACGGGAGTACTTGGACCAAAGTAGATTCGTTCCCTAATCCTGGTAGGCACATTCTTGTTGAGCCTCACCTTTAGATAGGTCTGCATCTTACTGGTATTTTGTAGGAACTTTCATTCCTGACCCTACCGACACTGCTGGATTGAATGGCGACATCATCGGTATTTCATTTGTCACTTTCGATTCAACGAGTGCCAGTCTTGGCACTGCTACTCCCCGGATCTTTGTTGGTGTGGCTGAGAAAAACTCGGAGTCAGTTTTCGTCTCGAACGACGGTGGAAGTACTTGTATGAATCATCTCGATCTTTAAAAATGCATGATTTAAGGGCTTACATTAATTTACGAGCTAGGGACTGCTGTTGCTGGTCAACCGACTGGTTATTTGCCGCACAAGGGCGTTCTTTCACCCAAGGAAAACGTTCTTTATTTGACATATACAGACGGTGCTGGTCCATATGATGGTACCGCTGGATATGTTTACAAATACAACATCAGCACTGGATCATGGACCAACATTTCCCCAGAGAACAGCACCTTTGGATATGGAGGTATCGACATTGATTTACAGAGGCCTGGCACGGTGATGGTTGCCGCTTTGAATGAATGGTAGTTCTTGAATGTTCCCGCCTTTATCTTAGTAGTCACTAATGTTTTAAAAAGGTGGCCCGACGCAAATATCTGGAGATCTACTGACTCCGGCACTACCTGGTCCCCCATCTGGGACTGGTCATACCCAGTCATCAATAGATACTTCGGGTATGATATCTCATCAGCTCCTTGGCTCCAGGACCCCAACTCCGGCGAAGACTACCGGAAATTGGTCGGATGGATGATTGAGGGCTTATCCATTGATCCTTTTGACTCCAACCACTTTCTTTATGGTACAGGAGCCACCGTTTATGGAAGTAAGGACCTACTTGGCTGGGATACAGCTCATAACTTTACACTCCAGTCACTTGCTACCGGAATTGAGGAGACATCAATTCAAGGCCTTGTAGCACCACCAACTGGGCCAAAACTCATCTCTGCTGTTGGAGATATCACCGGGTTTGTGCATAACGATCTGGATGTCCCTCCTACTATTGGTTTCAAGAACCCATATTGGGCTACGAGCTTGGACCTTGATTACGCCGGAAATAAGCCATATAGCATCGTCCGTGTCGGTAGCGATGGATCCGGAGAGACAAAACAGGTTGCTGTATCTTCTGATTACGGTGTAACCTGGACCGAACATGAAGGTGCCCCAGACTACACCAATGGCGGAAAGGTTGCTCTTTCTGCGGATGGAAATACAGTCCTGTGGAGAACTGGATCTGGAAATACCCTTGTATCAACTGGTCCTAACACTGTCTTTAACGACGTTTCCTCCCTCCCATCGTCCTCTGTCATTGCTGCTGATAAAAAAAATGACACAATATTCTATGGAGCTTCTGGATCAAGCTTCTACATTTCCCGTGACTCTGGCGCAACTTTCACCGTTGCCAGTACTTACACAAGCTCCACTTCAAACCCTGTCAAGATTGTGGCCAACCCTCTGACTTCCGGTGATGTCTGGGTATCTAGCGACACCGGCCTTTTCCACTCGACTAACTTTGGCGCTACTTTCTCTGCCATTTCTACTGTGACACGAGGGTATCAGTTCGCTCTAGGCGCTCCTGCTTCCACTGGCGGATACCCAGCTATCTACCTCGTCGGTACTGTTGATGGATCAATTGGTGTTTTTAGAAGTGATGATACCGGCGCTACTTGGTATAAGATTAACGATGGTGCCCATGGGTTTGGATCACCAGATAGTGTCCCAGTTGCTGCGGATCAAAACACTTATGGAAGGTTAGTCTCACCTTTCTGGCATATATCAATTCGAATCCGTACTAATCGCAGACATATAGGGTCTATTTGGGCACAAATGGCCGCGGCATCTTCTACGGTGATGTCTCCTGCGCAAATCCGGCCTAAATTCGGTGCATATGTTCTTTTTTTCTCCCTTCTTTCCCCCCCTGCTTTTCCCCCTTCTTTTTTGCGCCTTTTGTACTTTTAAAGCTTCTCACTGTATTCATACTTTATCCAATCTGCTTAGGCGTTCAAAAAAAATAGTTGATTAAACACTCAAGTTCACAACCAAAGTGCGGTTGTATAGTTACTTATCCCTTAAGCTATCGATGTTGACTCCCCCCATAGAGGCGCCGAGGTCCAAGATTTGTATGGGAGATTAATTGTTTATTTGATACGGGAGATATTAACAAGGTCTATTAACAAAGGTCGCCAGCTAGCCTTTGGTTTGCTTTTTGCTAGGGGTCAGTATTTTACTGACAGCTTAAGGGGATAGGGCTTGATCTACTTGGGATTAAACTGAGCCCGTTGCATCGATTTTATGATCTTTTTGCATATTCGTTCCCAATATGCAGGGGCTCCTATGCCATGTAAGCCTAAAATACCCGAACCCAAGAAAACGTAGGTACCGTGAGAAACCCTAGCCTTCCAAAGTAGTATAAAGGACTCTATAGATCTAGTAGTAGAGGTAAATATCATGACGGTTACACCCGATATATATAATTTATACAGATGTCTTTTGTAAACTATAAAGTTTAAAGTATATAAGACCGGAAAAACCTTCAGAGTACAAGCTTACTGCCCACCCAATACCTTAGAAACGATCTTGCATAGTTGTAAAGTCCCTACCCAAAGGTTTTCGTGAAAGGGCCGATTACCACCCAAACTAGGTGAAACCCGGTTCCAAATAATGATGAACAAAGGTAAAATATTTTGACCCTTGGGAGGAACCTTTTGCACATTTTTGGGTTGGTAAAAAGGAGTGGTTAAGGTGTTATAAAAGTTTAGTGGAGAACCCCGTTGCTAGCTATAGATAAGTAGATTTGTATGGGGTTTCACCATGGCCACTCAACTGCTTTCAGGCTTTCATTAAAACCTTTGGGTAGGGGCTTGACATTAGGTACGTCTATTTGAGATCAATGAGATACAATATGGACCACGCTCATACCAGGTGAGTGATACAACAGTTGACGGTGCATTAAAGTAGAATGTAAGATCTTACCATAACCTCCATGTATGATGTATAAATAAATAAACAATATTGAGGTGGAAAAACCATATCGTCATAGCCTTAGGGCTGGATACGATTAATGATGTAAACAAAAAAAAAAAAAGGTAGAAAAACCAGATGTAAACCGAGTGCTAGATTGTGAAGCTAATTATGCCATGCGTCATATTTCATTCAAGACCTAGCACAACTATTGGCCAAGACATTAAAGCTAAGTGCATGCGTTGAGTATAACAAAGATCATTAAGGCTTTTAGTTGCTCGTATATGGTATGTAAATGTGTCAAAAGTAATTTTACCAACGGTGGTGAATTATTTTACCACCGGCGGTATTGGCGCTGAATTTCAGTTCTTGTTCCAGTATAAATGCTAAATTTTAGTCTTTATAAATTTATGCTGCGCTATCATTATTACAAACACTTATGAAGGTTTCCCACCGGTGGTGAAGTGCCTGCGCCCACCAGTAGTGAAATTCCCCACTAGTGGACAATAGGGCTCATATATTGGCATTATATAGCCAAAGTGTCTGCTTTTACCATAAAAAGTGACATTATAGATATAATTAATGGTATTATTTTCACCATTGGTGGTAAAATAATTTACTACCGTTGCAATTGATAAAGCTACGTACTTTTGACACATTTACCGCTCCATAGCTCGTAGCTGTCTCAAACCTATATTTTCCGGGCGTTTGTCTAACTCCAACACCTCAATAGTCAATTTGTTCTCGTCTAAAGAAATTACTGTTGAAAAAGGTGTTTATATTATCCTGTTAATGAATAAATATATTGATGGTAAATACTTGTAGATATGCAATTTCAAACTTTAGCGGTCTAGGGCCGGCCTTATGTGTCAGCTAAAAGCTTTCCCAACGTCAAGTGTTACACATACATATACAAGTTATTAGGTTAATGTTACTATCGCGCGAAAATCAGCGCCTTCGCCCCGTTTCAGTTTGCTACGGACCTAATTACCCATTGCGGGAGAGAAAAGCTGTGATCTTATCTATTTTATAATTATATATAGATATAATCATGTATCACCACTTACGGGCGTGTACGGTGCACTGCTAGTATATATCAATCCAAATTCGATAATGGCACAGAAAATGACCACAATACCACATGAGGTATAGATCCGCGATCGATCTTCTCTGTCGTTTTATGTATCATCTGAATAGAGAAAGGGTATTTATCCTTGTATATATATGTAGCTCTCCATTGATATGTTGTGGGTCGTGACTACATAGCAGCTAGCATGTAGCCATATATATAGACGCATGATGGGGGTCAATTTCAGACTACATGTGTTGACTTGGGCGAGGGTATTGTCTCTGTATTAAATTGCGATGAAAGCCTTATAGAGAGATGAAAGTCTAAACTCTAACATTTCCAAAACAAAAAAACTTCACCGGAGATAACGTCCATTTAGGTGAGTACCCGGCCAGTTTAATTCCATTGACTATCCCATGACGTAGTACTAGGTTTTGACCAAGTATAGTAGTACAGCCGTATATATCGAGTCACTATTAATTTATTAGTCGTCTTAATATTCTAGTGCTGTGGGAAAAGCAACTTCCCTCTAGTGCAGCATCACGGGGCACTCTCATGAAACATACAATAGATACGTACGGGTATAAAATATATGTTGCCACGACATCCGACAGAATTTAATGAGTGGGCGAATATAAGTTATCTATGTGAACGTGTAAACATATCTATCAGGGCGCTTCGTGAGTTTTAGGAATTTTTATCTGTCTCCAATTGAAACTCGCTTGGTCTTGCACATATTGTTACTGTATTATGCACTCATGCGCATGTGCACTATTCTGAGCTTGCTTGACCATAAGGTCAACGTTACTCGCGGGCGCCCACTTTCAAAGATTTACAGTTGAGTGTGCATGTGGATAAACATCACAAGCGTTCATTAACGCCTTCAATTATATAATTATATACGCCGATTCCTTTTTTACCTATTTTTTTTTCACGGATATTTCCTGGGAATAATATATGATAGTGTAGAAGCTAAATTTGAGAACTTACCATCTCTTATGCCCGTATGGTCGCCGGACTCTCAAGATATGGAAGAGCATGCATATCAGCATCTCATGGTGCATATATATTTATATGCTGCCCAGACCTCGCGGACAGATACATGAATATACATGTAGTGTATAATCAAATTAAAGGTTCAGAGCCCCACAAACCTAATCTTGATTGATCATCTGTACAGTACACCTCGTGGTTTAATATAATCTTTTGTAGGTACATGTATCTTCGGGAATCGTCGTTTATATATACATTACATGTAATATCACGATGGCAAGCTAAGTAGATAGTTATTGGAAGTGCAGAAACATTAACCTGCATCGGTATTTCGCGCAATACCTTCGTATAGGTACATTTAGTGCATGTGCAACAGCTTTCACAAAATTTTATGTATATCAATTTCAGAAACTTTTAATCCCATAAGGGAATTTAGTTATAAGTGTTTCTAAACTCTATATACGTAGGGATTAAAAATCGCTTCTTTCCTGAATTCATCAGAGAGCAAGATATTATCCACCAGCACTAGGCACCGTTACCTAAGGTAACGTTAAACCTTGACCCTGAATCACTCAATCATACATCTAGCAAGCTTCCCCTGAACCCGAACTCGATTGTCCAATGCATGGCCAAGTACTTGTATCAGCTTATCCTCAAGCGCGCGCACCGAATCCTTTCTCAAAAATAAAAGGGCCATGTAACTACACGATCCTTGGCTAACACTAGACGGGGAGCTATATACTTTTAATTGTATTTTATCTTTCGTATTCTCTAGCGTGAGAAATAAGATTTTACCTCACCACACACAATCCTTCTGTATCGAAAGAGTTATTTTATCGGGCAGGCCCTCCTCTGGATATTTCAGCTGGTTGGATTAGCATGTACTACATGTATATAGAGAAAGGGGTCGAAACCCCGGAGCTTATGATTATTTCGAGTAATGGATAGATCCTGTAGTATTCCACAATAGAAAAATGTAACATGATCAAAACAAACCTATATCTTGGCTGTACGTAGGTAAGTATGTATATCTAGCATGACTCTCAATCAATCAATCGGGTCAGCCTCAGCATTCATTACATCTAGCTCGCGGCCAATCAACTTACCTTATATATAATTCTCATACTTTACTCCTTTGAATACCTCCTGATTTGATCATGACTATATCAATTATCATTGGAGCTGAACAAGAAATTTCAACGCAAAGAAATTTCAAGCTTGCAAATCAAATCCTCGATGTCCTAGAAAGGTACCGCCTTCGACACCGCGACGATACTTCTAACCGTAACGAGGAAGGCAGAAAACGGTTCTTCCCAATAGTCATACGGAAAGTAGAATGTTTTCAGCCCATCAATATGGTTCTTCCTGCATTCCCCTTCAAATCTCCAAATAGTGACTCCAAAGTTTTGGGCACCATTCCTGATAAAGGGGAAGAGATCGCTCTTGCCCATTTGAATGGATTGTGTAAGAGCGTCGCGGATATCTATAGCCCGGGGGCGCAAGTAACCATTGCTTCCGATGGAATTGCATATAACGGTAACCCTGATAACTACCGTCACTAGCTAGATAGATTTGTGAGGCTGATATTGATAGATTTATTGGGAGTTCCTGACCGTGATGTTTGGATATATGGACAAACACTTCGGAATATTTCTGAAAGCTCCAGCTTCAAGCACATCCATTTCATTCCGCTCCGGGATCTATTTGGACTTGAACTTTCCGAACCAGTTAGCGAGGAATCATACATAGCTCAAGCTCAAGTGTTCCGAGATAAAATGAGTGAAATTTACTCTCCAGCCGAATTTGACGTTTGCCAGGAGATTTCAAAGAACGAGGATGCAGCAGCGACATACAGAGGTTACATCAGGTTTCTCAGCAAGGATTTGGAAAATACTAAAAGGTATGAAACGAAAGTATCAAAAAGTGCTATCAAAAAGAGGAATGAGATGGTTGCACGCAAGATGATGAGTCGTGGAAAGGTAAACCAACAGCTGCAGCTACACCTAGTAGCTAAAATAGAATTAACCAATTAAATTTTAGGCATTTGCTGCTGCCGTGCAGGCTAACCTCAAGGACTATATCCGTCTTTCAATCCATCCTTCGTCAGGGAGCACCAAATTTTCGATCTCCCTCTTTCCTCACACGAACCACAACATGACCCCATGGCATGCCACTACTGTTTATGGACTTAATGGATCCGTTAGGACGGCTCACCTCGACAGTCTCAAAGCCTCATCAAACCACGAGCTCGTTTTTAAGGGCGGTGCCCCTTGGTATTACCGCGAGAAGTCGGATCTTTATGAGTGGAGTGATGGGAGTGTATCATGTGAACCTTTGTACCCAACCGGCCTACTCATCACTCCTATCCCAGGTTTTGACATCCAATCATTCACTTGTGTCGATGCAACCAAGCTCCGTTGTTTAGCTGAGCAGAACTCGCCAGTTATTCTTCGGGGTTTCACTCTGGCAGAAATTCAAGTGGTAATCGGTGAGGTAGCTCAGATAGGCCCGGTCTCTGAGTATTGTGAGTCAGGTTTTCAATCAACTAGGTAAGCTTTACCTATAAAAAATTTGCAAATGAAACATTATGATTACTAAGATATGATTGTTAGACTGCAAATATTCACCCCAGATATACAAGGAAATAACCTGTATGCCACCTCTTCGTTCTCGTCTTCCCGACAGCTCTTCGAGCACCTCCCCGATCCCCTCAGCGTCAAAGTGCTTTCGGAGTGCACCTTCAGCGCCCATTCAGCGCCTTTTGAGAGAATGACGTTAATCACTCCCCATCCCACCTTAGGTATTCCTTGCCTGCAGTATCAAACTACTCAACATGGTAGTGGTATCTTCAATATATTGAATGGAGACTTGTCAGTCTTCGAGGTTATTGATACTCTTATGTACGACCGGCGAGTATGTTATGATCATGTTTGGAAGGACGGAGATCTAGTTATAAACGATCCATCATCTGCAACGTACACCTCTAACAATGCAGGTTTGAGTGGATTAGAATAATTTATGAAATTCTGCGGGACGTAATATGCAAGGGATTATTTTATTATACATGTAGTACTAGCTTGGTTTATTACCTCATGTGAAGGCAGATGGACTTCCTTTCGTCAATGCGTTCCCAGATGTCCGCCCTATTTATTGTGAATCGAAAGTCAGTATCCTAAAACCGTCCCTTGAAATTTATAGACTCGAATGCCCCCGTCCAGCTGCTCATGTCTCCCCAAAGAAAACCGGAGTTGCAAAATTTCCAAATAAGTGTAACAAGCCAAGCACTACCAAGCCACTAAGCCCAATCTAACAATTAGTAACGATCGATCATTGACCATACATGCTACAGCGACAAAATCAAAAATAGGATATAGAATAAAGCTTTCTTTTTTTTAGCCCTCTACTTGAGAATCCGTAATAACTAGATCTGGCACCCCTTAAATCTATCATAATCCACCTACTATAAATCTACCAATTTTTCTTCTTCCGTGCTAGTACCCGGTCCCACCAACTTGCCATCAACCATCCTCCAGCCAGCACCCAACTTCTTCCATCCCTCTGCCCTCGGCCCATCAACTGCCCTCATCAAAAATCGATTAACCCAAGCCCGTATTCCACATTCTTCAGGAAATGCAGTTAGTACACCCATTTGAAACTCATGGCGCCAACATGAATACACCTCTTTATAGCTCGTCCCCAGTCCAATCTTCCCCAAAGTGGCCTTAGCAAAAGCTGAAGGTGTAACTAAGAAGGTCCTTCCGTCAAATGGGGAGTAGGATGGATGATCAATAGGGGTCATTGCGGTGCGGACGCCTCCGGGAATTACGGAGAGCATTTCTATCGATTTGGGGGCACCGGTTCGAAATATGGGGGCCTGTGAGGCTAATTGAGCTCCGAGACAGGCATTGAATTTTGTGGTAAAGGCTTTTGAGGCACTGTATGTGGGCGTTCCGGGCCTTTTTCAAATGATATTAATATCCTGTTTAACTGCCTACGGTTTCCGGGGAGGCCTACAGGGTCATGATACTCCCTATACTACCTAAGCTCAAGATACAGCTCTTGTGGGAGAGCAAGTATTCCTTTAATACAGATCTCGTCAAACATACCCCGAAGCTCACATTGACATGGACATTTTGGATAATCTCCTCGTCCGTTAGTTCTGAAAAGGCCTTTACAGGCGGTAGACCGCCCACGTTGTTGATTAAAAGTGTGATATTGCATCCTTTGAACTGCTTCAAGAGCTCGGGAAATTTTAGTTCCTCTGGTGATTTAGAGGCGTCTGCAAGGAACGGAAGGAAATGTTGATTTTGATATTGATCTGATAAGCGGCGTATCAATGGCTCAAGCTTTTGAGTTGAGCGCCCATGGATTATTACATTCCACTAAAGATTTTATTACTCGAGTTAGCAAACAGTTTAACTAACCGCAAACACATTACTCAAAACTCAAATGCTGATCCTGTAATTGATATATGACGGATAACGCACTCACCCCTCTCGCTGCTAATTCCTCCACAAGAGCTTTTCCGATACCATCTGTCGCTCCGGTCACGAGGGCATATGCATCCTTCACTCGATAGCTCTTCTCCGCCGCTGTCCCATTATGGAGCAAATGTTGGTGCACCAACCTCGGTATTGACAATAACGATATTGATGTTTGCAGCGCTACATATAGCACTGCATGAATGGCGGCTGTAGGGTATAATAGCGTGCTTGACATCTGAGCAGGTGATAAAGTATAAATTGATATGAGAGAAGGATAAGAAAAATAGGTATGAGGTTGGTGCTGAGTGCTGATGAAGTTGTTGCCAGCATGGCTGGGGCGGGTAGTAGGTAGTACTAACTCGAACCGGAAAAAACCGGGTCTATGAAACGAGTTTACATGCTTGTAATCGGCTTAGGTATTACTTGTTGAGGCTAAGGAGTGATCATTGTTCCAAATAACGGATCTTGAAAGTAAAGATTATTTTTATAATTGCAGTTTATTAGTAAATCCCTACTGGGCGACGTGGGTGCTCTTCCTATAGAATACTGATGATCTTTGAGGACACATACTGATCTGTACTTCTACCTCGTATTTCGGCTTATATTAAGATTTGATTACTAAGTACATGTACTCAGGGGTGTCGGGAAGTGCCACCAGAGTATTCATTTTTACTACCTTAAAGCAACCCCCCTTTATATAAAGCAAACATTTAGTATCCAGAAATCTCTAGAAAACAGTACTATAGAGGGAATATATACACGAAGCCTCTACCAAGCAAATATTTTATGTTGAGGGGTACCGTCCTGCCTGAAAACGAGTGCCGAGAACCGATAAGATCAGGCCTGCTTATCAGAAACCCAGCACATACCCTAAACGGGTGTTGTTGATGTTAACTACGAAGAGTCAAAATATGTTTCGTGGATCCAATTTCGCAGCTTTAAGTATCCAATTAACTACTTACCCGAGGGCGTTGGTTGCTGCGATATAACTTTAAACTTGTAAAATAATGGCATACAGAGCTAGCAGCCGGGTCTTTTGACCGGCACACCCACCACCACCTTCCTTTACCCATTTAACCCGTTCAGGTGCATACATATAGTGATAACGTATCACATACTGAGATTCTCGGGTACTTTATATATTGGCAAGAAACTCCCTTCAAGAGGTCTTTATCGCCGATAAACACTTCACCAACCGCAGGCCGTGATATATCTTATCATCGTTCTCCCAATCATGCATTATATTAAACCGCTGCAAAAATTGGCAGCCTCTACTTTAGCAGGATCGGTATATCAATGGTAGATTCAAGAGACAGATAGATTGGATAAGGAACTCCGATAGAAACCTAATAGAACATATGCCCATCGGTAGGTCGTTATCTGTCTATAACGCCGGCTGGCCCAGATCTCTGACCAAGCCCGCATAACCATACGACTTAATCCTATCGACGATCACCGTCTTTAGCGTGATTTTTTTTATTAAGTTCTACTGTAGTTTCAATCTAGGGTATGGTGATCTAGTGTATGAAAAACCCCCCGGAGGCTTCGGGTTCCTTCAATCCGTTCCTTTTGACTTGGCTCCCTCTGTAGCCACCTTGGCTAACGACTATGGCGTTTCATTTCCTCCTAGCGGTCAGTAAACAAGAGCAGAAGACAAAATACCAAGGGGTTCCCAGGAGACAAAACGACTTTAGTGGAACCACTCTGGTTTACTTAAGGGATATGTACTTTGTGTGTACTAGTTCTTTGACACATTCTCCTGCTTCTAGAACCTCCTCCACCACACAGGGTCAGAGCCGAGGGCGCTGGCTAGATCATTTCAACCCCGCCACCGGAAAGGGTAATTCCAGATCTTGGTATTTTGCAAATCCAGAACCCCTCAAATCTCATGCGGTGAGAACCGGGGCAAGCACTAAAACCCTGGGCGATTTGCAATGGTTGAGGTGCAAGTCATCGGAAGCGGTTTGCTGTACTGTCATTCTCGATCCAGCAATGATAGGTACATGTAAGGAAACCTACCCTTTTAAAAGACGTTAGTAAACCGGCCAAGGCTTTCGATCCCCATCGATGTCAGGGACAACCACAGACTATCACTCGGCGACACAAAAAACAACACATAGTTAGAACGCCACTAATTAGTCAAAGGGAATGGTTATCCCCCTCAACCTTCTAATTCTAGGTCGTGCGTGATTGTCAGTGTTGTCAGTTGAAGAAAAATTAAGAGGGCTAACGCATCGACGACATAACTCATGCGTTTCAGTCTCAGTTCTAGACGAAATTTCTTCCATGCATAAAACTATCAAGAGCAACACAAAAGATATGTCACTGCCGGTCAGCAAGGCCTAGCTAGTAAGAGCAGGGAATATTCATTTCAGGAACTGGTCGTGTGCGTGCAGCTCCCACAGTTCTTGATAGGTCAGGACAGGAGAGCTCAGAGGACGCTAGAACTAGCCGTCACGTGTCGATGCCTTAACTCATCAACAGTCGGTGGGATTGCGGCTTTTAGCGGTCTTCGCAAAAGTAACCCCAAGAGAACCGTGAGGCTCTGGAAGGTGGGGGGGGGGGGAACCGCGATGTAACTCTTCTCGTAATTTTGCTTCTGGGGGCAATGGACCTAACCCGCGCCTCGAAGAAAAGAAAAATGAGGCGAAGACGAATCAGAGCCCTCACTTGCAGCCTCGTACCACACACCCCACACCAACGTAACCCTGGAATCTCCGACAAGAGTGATTCCCCATGACGCACCACGCGCTGCCGCCCTGTCACTAGCGATTATCGGTTGGTCGCCGTGCCTGCGGGGTGGAGGTGGAAATGATTAATGAGAGAAACTTGGCATGGCCATAACATGGTAAGGGTACCGTTCCCGGTCGGGGAGGCGGTTTTGGAACCGGCCGAGTCTCACCTAACTGTCTTATGTTTTTCGGGAGAGGGGGAGTTTCTATTAGTAAAGATGATAGGTGCTTCCTTGGAAAAAGCTTATCGGAAGCTGCCCATAATATCTCACGATATGGATGGGTATTGGCACAAACCATCAGTTTCTAGGTGTATATGTAGATCCCTTTAACCGGCGAAGGGGAAGAGGAAGAGGAAGAGGAAAGGGAAGAGGAAGAGGAAGAGGACACGCGAGAAAACGTTGGAATGAGATGAGGCTCTAGGGAATAAAAGTGTTTCCAGGAAAAGACTCTAAGTTTCTATTCTTAGCGCGATTACATGTAAGCAGCCAGAATAATTCGATTCGGGCCATGTGCTGGCCTGTCTACTAAAATGCAGGCACTTTCATGCTTCAACTGGCCGACTGAAGATCGGGGCGACGCGTACGGAGTTTGGACTCGGACGTACTCGGACGTACCCGGAGAGCGGGGATAGACTTGTTAATAATGTTTTAGACTTGCCGATCTTGTGCACTTTGAGCAAGAATAGTAATACCTTGTATTTAGCAACGGCAGTGCCGGAAATCCGAAAACGACGATAAAATATACAGCAGAACAAAGGAAACTTAAAAGCCCAACAGTAATTGCAGTAGCAGTGGCAGCAGTAAAGGTCCTGTACCAGTGCAAATATCTCCCCCAGTATGTAGCTCCGACAAAAGAAAACCGACAGTAGGAAAAAAGAAAGACCCACAAAACTCCCAGCCCCGTGCCCATCCGTACAACGATAAATATACAGTTTATACAACCCATTCCTCAAGAATAGGGTATCTCGAACCGCCCCCCAAACTCCAGTAAAAGCAATAATGATAATCAAAAAATAGTAACAAGGCTCGAATAGATCGACACTCCTCCTCCTCCTCGCCATAGTAGCTTTGGGATTCATGTTAAACAGTCAATCCAATTTCTCGCTGTTCCACCTCTCATACTCTGGCCCAGACAGCACGCATGATGCGCAAAGCAACCAGCAGCAGAATCCCAGTGCATTCTTAGCCCCGTTCAGGAATTTCTTGGAAACATTCTTCTTCTGCTTCCGTACCGACTTCTCGTTGTGTGTGTAGTAGGTGTCTGTACATGGATTCTCGGCGAATCTAGCTTTCTTCTGCTGCAAGGGTGCCGATGAGGAGTGTAGGTTCATACCATCATGGGTCGACGACCTGGTGGAGGTATTTACCGCAACGGTAAGAGAAGAATCGTAGGACTTTGTAGTAGATAGTGACTCGAGGGATGAGGCTCTGTCCCGACGAGTTCGTGTCGTAGTGGAGAGAGTAGTAGCGGTCATCGTAGATATGAGGTTTGACTTTGGCAAGGTTTATTATATATATTCTCTGCCTTCCAGATCGGTGGTAGGGCCTATATCGATAGAATGGCTGCTGGATGAGGGGTACCTGGTTATATAGGTGCTTTGGTTGTGAAGTAGTGGAAAGGTTGTTAGATAGAGTGACCGTTACTCAATGACCGATCGATCGATATAGTAGCTATGTAGCTTTTGCAGTAACAGTGATGACTATAGCAGTTTAGTGACTCTGAAATTTATCTCGAATGACATTGGAAGAACCAAAAAAGTAAGCAAAAAAAAAAAAGCAGAGTCTTGAGGGAACTCTGGACAGTTAAATAGAATTAACTGGGCCGAGAACCCAGAGAACCGCACTGCTGAAGGAAGAGCACAGGGGTCTGCCTGCAGCAAGAGTTTCCCCGTCCGCGCCTCCCCCCATGGGACGGGATCATAGTCGCGTGCTCGCCAGCCCTCCATTGCTCGCTCACGTCTCGCACACCCTCACTCACTCACACTGCTACGGTTCCCTTTCCCCACAGCTGAGCCTAGTGAATAAAATATGGGTCATCATGAGCGCTCTGGGATCAATACGGAATAGGTACTACCTGCTTTCTTTTCTTGTCTGTGTCTTGCAGATTGTGGGGGGGGGGGGGTTTCACAAGAGTGGGTGTCATCAGGGGTTCAGTCACTCCGAGTCTCTACCCTTTAAGGTACCTACATACGAAACCCAGGCAGCAGCTTTGAGGATTAATTCAATATCCTTTCAGTTAAAAGAGGTTTTACTCCAGTCTACTACTACACGGGCTTGATAACCGAGATGGAGAGCCTTTAGGTTTCTTTTCCTAATAAAGAGATATCCGGGCTGATCGATTGCCTGCGTTGCGGATTATTTTTGCGTGCACGGGTGTAAGTAATTGATAGTGTGGGACATCATATAATGACGCATCCATCCGTCTCAAACAAAACCTCCCGCGTTACAGCAGAGCTGAGCAGTTACAGGACAGCTTCAACCTTGTGGGGATTGACAGAAATGGTAGCAAAAGAACCTCAATGTAATATTACACTACTTATCCACTGCCGCCTACATATGTGTGTGGTTTTTACCCTTCATTCCCTTTCCTATCATAAAAGCCTCACGATGGGTTGTCTGTCCGTACGTACAGCAGTGTACTGTAATCACGGGTCAATTAATTCGATGTTCTGGGGATGGGAGAGGATCCCTGGCCAAAGCCTGCTACCTATCAACTCAACAACTCATCGCAAATTCAGGATCAATTCTTTTCTAACTGGCTGATCCCCGAAAAAGGACGGAGGGGGAGAAAAAAAAAAGACTCGCAGTACCAAGGCGCCTAAGTTCAAATGCTGGAGAGCAAGGCTACACCAAACATACAATCATGTCTGTGAGGGGCAGCTGGCAAGACAGAATAGACGAGACCAAGAAACCCATAACGCCCGCGGAGACCGCGTCAATTTACCCCGTCTTGGCGGAGTGGCAAGTAGGAATGTGTGGTGGTTCTGAAATACCAATGATCTTCCTTGCTCTCCGCTCTCTCGCCAGTTTTCCCTTCTTCTTTTTTTTCCCTCCTTTATGCAATGCATGATTTAACAGATTTTCTCCCAGGCCGGGTGGATTCACAATTTAAAAAAAGCAGAGGTGGTCGATGTTGTCCGATTTTGGTGGGAGGTGGTGAACTTCTGGCTGGGCCAGTTGGCAAAGCTTGTCCAATGTCCTTAAACATTGTCTGATGCTGCTTGCGGCTCCCGGGGGGGCATATTCAGTCATGCCCGCTATGTCCTATGTCCTCCGTCCAAAGAAGTGCCTGCCAAGATATGGTCCGATCACGACGCATCCAAAATACCTCATCCATGGGTCGACTGACAATTTCTGGGTTGAAGATTTTATTTACTTTTTTTGCTTTCTGTTTACCTTACTATGCCATGGGGCGAAAAGGAATAATGGGTCCTTTATGTGTATCGCCCCTCCCCTCTAGCTCTCAGCTTACTCCGGCAGTATGTGCGAGGTTGGGGGACAAGTCTTTACCCCTCATTCGGAGTTCTCGCGAGAAGAAGGACGAGACGAGTTCTATTACCGCTGGCCAGCTTGCTCTTCTCTTCTCTTCTCGTCTCGTTTCGTCCCGCCTGTTGAGCTGGCCCTCCCCCATTGTCACGGTTAATCTTCCAATTGTGTACGGTACTGTAGGTACCACGACCTTAGCTTAACTTAACCTTGGCAGCGCATCCAATGACAGCTGCAGGCACACAATCAAAAGGCATTTGACAGTTCGCAGGAAACAAATAAGTAGGTACATACTCGCCTGTCAACGATGTATTTGCCCAACCGGTTTTCAACAAGTCCCATGCTTATACCAAAATAAATACCAACAACCAAGTATAGTATAGTTTTGATAATAGAGATATACTTCAAATTCGTAGCCTAGTTGAGATAGTGGTAGAGGTGTAGTAGTAGTAGAATGACCCTCTTAGACATATTTTACCTTCGGGGGCTTGTTCTTTGTGGATGTGGCCTGTAGAGTGTTATGGGTGTCTAGATAGAAGATGCATAATTTCAGGGGAGATGGGGAAAGGCTCTCGGGATTCTGTGTGTACTTTACTACATACATGTATGTAGCTACGCAAATACATATTTGATATGCGAGTACATGTAGGTACATATGGTGGTTTTTTTTTTGACCGTTTTGCACTGCCGCAGGAAAAAGGAATACATACTTTATAAGTAATAAAGATGGAGACTTGCTACTAGTAGTGATTTATCTTGCCCGGCCCCTGCTTGCTTGTTGATTTAAAATTCCCAATCGCATATCTCGTGCGAGATACCCACGTAGCAGGCGGCGCAGCAGAGCTCGTTTGTTTCTTTTGGTGCTGCGAGATAAACACAAAAAAGAAGATCCGAGATGAAGAACAGGCACTCTACTCTATGGTGGAGTAGTGGTACCTGTGCAACTCCCAGTACTTTAATGCATCATCGCCTCCTTAGCTAGCTAGCTACCTCTTCATCCATTCGCTCCTTGTTGCACCCCCTCCTCCACACCTTTCACCTCCTCCGCCATCTAAACCCCAGCCCAGTCTCCAATCCGCCCACTTGGGCGCAGGGCCCTACTCTATCTAACTAACCACTCTAAAGTAAAGGCCGACGCTCGCTTCGGCGCCCGGCCGCATCCGGCCCCTTCTGGAAAACCTGATCACTTTTTCTTTTACGTCCATTTGGTTTGTTGTGCACATGGGCAGCCCGGAGTGCTTGATTTGATCAATATTGAATCTCTAGTTGACTACTGCTCTAGCTTGCCAGTTGAGGCCCGTGGCGGGGGGGGAATGGTCCAAAACTTAGAAGCAGAAAGATTGCCAGCATGGATTTGATGCATGGAAGCTTCCTTTCTTGCTTCTTTGAGCAATTGCGCAATTGGCTTTTTCAAGAGCAAGTATGGCGGTAGGTGGGTTGTCTGGATAGAGAAGAGATATGATAGATGATCTACCGTGCTTAAGCTTGATTTTCTATTGCTGACGGTCTTACATGTCACAAGCAGCTGTCTTGACTCGTGCGCATATCACATTGTGGGCAGATACAAGGTCATTGGATTGGCGGACAGGATAGGAGAGAGTAGATCCATACATACAGATACGAACTTCTATCAGATTATGGTGGTCTGGTAGGGGATAATAACGGTTTGAATTCTGATGGTGGTATGTTAAAAATGGGATGGGGTAGGTATGGGGTATGGATGTCCGCACACTACACCGCACACCACACCCCTCACGCAGAAATGTCTATCTATTGTATCACCACCCTCGCAGCTTGGGGCAACGTACAATATAACGTCTATCAAAAATAGTCGAGGAGGGATCCGCCGCCCCCTCGGGGACTTTTGGAACTACAGAAATTTAGATAGACAAGACAAGACACGTATGTTTGCTGCTTTACCTGTTTGCTGGTCGATATTATGCAAGGCAAGACAGTAAACACTTAGACAGCGAACGTAATAAAGTATGGTATTCACTGTAACTAACCTATAGCTACAGTATGATCCTGCTACTATGGAGAACATAATTGGTCGTCAAGAGTTCCGCCCAGTGGCGAACGAAATCACCGATCCGGCCGATGTGTAGCTACATGTATTCTACCTACAGACAGCTCATTCTTGGTTATGTATGAGGAAGAGAATAATGAATGGTTTCTTGAACAGAGCGCCGTAGAGTAATGTCGATGACAACCGCCGTAGGGCGCAGGCCCGAGATCGTTTTTCTTTTTTCTTTCGCGTTTCCCGTAACGATGTGGACAATGGGATTCTATAGCAGGCTGGGAATTCCAGAAACAAGTGAGGGAAAAAAGAAAAAATATAAACATACTCCACTCTAAATAAGGCCACCACATCCATCATCACCATCCATCGCGAGGTCGTGCTCGCAGCTCACGGGCCACATATCGACCATCCAAAAGATCTGAGTGAGAATCTGTGATGTGAGCCAGTAGTAGTTGCCCGGCGGGCCAATCATTTGTGTAGTGTCGGCGGGCGACATTGGTCATCATCGATCGATCAATGATCAATGGCAACTTGTATCCCGATTTGAATTTTGTTTCTTCTTCTTCCCGTGCGCGTGCCCTCTCTCCTTACTCCTCACATCACCTCTCCTCTCCTCTCCTCCCAACGTCGACCTCGTCCTCAGTCAGATTTCTCTCGACCCCCAAGGTAATACTACAGGCTACTACCGGTATACTCTACTACCAGTAATCCTCGTTACTCTCTACGGGGGTACGTCACAGTGACTCTGTACCTACAGTACATGTATGTATCCCAAACCAGCTGCAGAGCATTGACCACCGCGGTGATCGTACCCGCACGCACGCACGGACGGTTGACTGACGACAGCTCAACAGTTCAGTCCAGTAGGTACTCAACGTCTATGCGTTTAGTCACGCACGCGATGTGGTGACTATGATCTGCTGCTGCCGCTATGAGGGTTAGAGCAGGTATCGTGGGGGTCTCTAGAGAGAGGGGGAGTCAACTGAGAACGCCCAGTCCAGCCGGCTACGAGACGAGACAAGGCGAAGTGAGACAGCGGATAACCCGGTGGGCTGGGTTGGTGCGGGCCGATTCGGGCACGGAGCGAATCTGGAAGGACTTGGCGGGGCGCAATTATTACCAGACAAGCAGATCTGATTCAATACTCTACTCTAGCTTAGTTACCGCTGGTTCTTGTTAGCCGCGGTAGGAGTTAGGTATGTAAAGTAATCTCGGAAAGGACTACTGGGACGGAGGAGAGGTAATCTCCGAGTTGAGTCTGCTAGTGTGAAGAGTTCACTGAGCAAATACTAATTACAGAGTAATTTGATTGCGGACTGACTGGCTGGCTGACTCTAGTATTAGTGTAGGTATTCTAAGTGCTTCATTCTAGGTGGGTCTTAAGCTTTTGGTCTTAAGACATTTGATGCGCCGGTTGGAGGACAACTGCTTTTCCTTTTCTCTTCCTTTCTTTTTTTTTTTTTAACTTAATACGGTTGGGGTAAAGTAAGTTGTCCCCAACCAGGCAGTGGTTCTTTTTTTTCCTCGAGGGAGACAGACAGATTTGGAATTCCACTTCCACTTCCACTTCCACATACACATACACATACACATCCAGCCCCAGATCACCTAACTAACTACATAGAATATCCGCTACCCACAACTGGCACTTAAAAATGAAACACACGACAAAAAGGGCAAATGGAGAATAGTCTCCCGAAATGTAAGACAGATCGCCGCCGCCAGCTAGCACCATGTTGTACCATCTAGGGTATGTAAAGTAGAAGAGTAGGTACAGCGAGTGAGACAGACGGAGACAGCTGTTTCGGAACCTCAGCTACACTCTATGTAATTCTTACGGCTTCATGGACCGTCTATCCACACACAAAGCGTCAGCGTAAAGTAGTAGATCTCAAGAAAAGAATAGATGGTCTTGGTGATCCTGATCTCATAGTACTGATGTGAGATCTGCCTATGGGTGGTCGTTATGAGTCCACATGTCCGCTGATTACTTACTACACGCCGTGCTGTTTCTCTATATCGTAGATACTGATTCCTCCTCCTCCCCATTATAGCCACCTCGCTGTACCTTGACATAAATAACTATCAATTAGAAACTGAAACCACCTCCCCCCTGCCTATTAACGCCCTCACGCCCCGTCCATACAAAAAACATTACTCATCACTTTTCCCTGTTCCCACCCCCGAGTGACAACTCATGATGCTCGCTCCCTCCCTAGTAGTACCTACATGGCATGAACCCCCCTCCCTTTACACACAATACATCCTATACAATTACGTGTCTCAATTACCACCACAACCACCGTATCTACCATTTTCCTTTTTTCCCCCCCCCTTCTCACCCTGCGTAGCGAGAACAAGAAAGCACCGCAGCGAGAATCCAGCAGTGCATACCGCCGTCGCCGGAAGACCGGCACCAACCTCACCACCACGATGTGGGATAGGATAGGATGGGCGCGTGCAGGGCAGGGAAATGCTTATTTTTCTTATATATATATATTTCTTTTTCTTATTGGTCTTTCCTGTGTGTGGAATAGCCTAAACTACATGTAGGCCCTGGATACATATACTTACACCTGAGCTGCGGTGCCTTGCGGACCCCCCTCCCCTCCCCACCCCCCCCCCCTTCCCTTCCCTATTACGGCGGCCCTATGGTTCCCTTCAGAGCGCGCACACGCCTGGATCATTGGGAGTGGATTCAAGCGATGGAGGGGGGGGGGTGGGAGGGGGTGTGTGGTGGTCGGAAGGGGGAGGAGTTCCGGCGGCGATCCAAGGTTTGGGTTCGGTTTGTAAGGGGGGGATGTTATGATCTCCGGAGGACGGATGTAATGTAGGAGGTACATGTATGCTTAAGATATAGTGAGTGCATGGCATGAAGGTATGTATATATAAAACAACGGTGGTATGTTTAGTTTGTCATAGACACCGACGATGCGGAACTCCAGAGCACTTTCGAGGTGCAAGGATGCGCAATCAATCAATCGACAACAATCGTAAAAAAGAAAGGAAAGGAAAGGAAAGGAAAAGAAAAGGGAAAGAAAAAACAAAAAAGAAGCGATGAAAAAAAAAGAAAACTGCCGTAGTCCTCTGACCCTCCTCAGCTAGAGCTTACTCCCAGCACCCGAGTCATTGCGCACATACGCATACCCCGCCGTGACCGGGTTCGATCCACTCGCTGCACTTGTGCCCGCACTGACTTTCTGGAGGCGCTCAGTGAAGAATGCGGGGTGGCGTATGGCGGGGTTGTAACTATTGCGGATGTGGGTGAGTGGTGGTGAGACGGAGGGTTTCTATTAGTATGTTAGCTGGGCCCTGAACAAAAGAAGAGGCTGTCATGTCACTTACGGATGGTACACTGGTATGACGGGAGGATTGAAGATGAGGTAGCATGGTTTTTATTGTCTCTTGTTACTGTTATCTCAGTAATTTCTCAAAATCTGAAGTTGGTGGTGGGAGAGGTGGTGAGGTCGGAATCGGAGCTCTTTCCGGTATAGCCCACCCAAATGTGCGCCCCACACCTCGGCAACTTAGCGCCGGACGTCATCAATTTACATCAACTTAAGTCAACGGCACAGGGTTAGGGTTTTCATCTCTAACTCTACGCCAACCTCACCTAAAGCTCCTCAGCTCCAGCTCGTCCAGACCACAATTGCTGGTATCTACATGCCATAAAACAATCATCATGCATCGCCCCTTGATTCGAATCACCTCTGCTACTTTCCACAAGTCTCCAAACTCTCCGGGCCTCTTTCCTAACTTCACATTCACCCTCCCCCCTCTTACCACTACTAGTCCGTCACAGAAATGGACCGTCCTCGGTCCCAGCAAGTCTACGCTCCTCTCCATCCTCTCAGGCACGCATATTCCGTACTCCCCGCAGAGTAGGACATACCCTGCCCTCGCTGACCGGGGAAAATGGCCACAGTCAGCAATTGGCTTCGTCTCGTTCGGCGCTGGCTCAAAAAGCACGGGAATGCTGGCGGGCGGCACTGATGGCGAGGGATACATCGCATCACGTTACGAGTCCCTCCGCGAAGAATTCGACCTTACGCTGCGACAGTGGCTAGCCGACTCAGTCGACCTAGGACGGAACCCTTATGAGGATGTTGGAGGAGTTGCGCATTCGCAGGCTGAGGAGGAAGGTTTGAGAAAGAGAGCTGCCCTCGTGGATGCGGTTGCGGCGGAGCTGCAGCTGGGGCCTCTTCTGGAGCAGAGCGTCATGACGCTGTCGAATGGGCAGTCAAGAAGGGCGCGGATTGCGCAGGCGCTGCTGAGGAAGCCGGAGGTCTTACTGGTGGACGAGCCGTTTAGTATGTACTCACTTGGCTGGCCATGATATACAACACTGGGGCTGGTAGGCTGATGAGTGATAGTGGGACTTGACCCGATAGCAAAAAGGAAGATCTCAGCGCTTCTGGACCGGGTCTCAAAGGCTGGGGTACCGTTCGCCGCGCAGGTTGTATGTGGGTTGCGGTTGCAGGATGCGGTGCCGGCTTGGAGCACACATCTGGCGTACGTAGCTGACAACCGGGTTCTGGCCATTGGTGAAAAGAGCACGGTCATCCAGGAGATGGCAGATAGGGGCATGAAGATCCTGCAAGAGGGTGAAAAAGGCAATGGCGGAATACTGGAGAGGGTTTGGGCTGGCGCGGATGTGGAGCGTGGTGCCAATGCCAAAGACCCAGAGCCAAAACCGGAGCTAGAGGTCAAGGAAGAGAAAGGTCTCCCGGAGGCACTAGTGGAGATGACGGATGTCAAGATCGCCTACTACGGCAATGAGATCCTGTGCGACTTCTCATGGACCATTCGCCGTGGCGAGAGATGGGGTCTGTTTGGGCCTAATGGTAAGACTTCCTGGTCTACTAGAAGAGGTTTTGTAGCGGAAGCCTGAACCTTTGGGGCCCTGGGACTTGGGGTGCCAACGATCGAGGACGAGTCTTACGAGAACCCCCCTGTGAGGAATGAATCAGCCTTCAAAGGGTGGCACATACCTCACAGCGAGGTTTCTCTATAAAGCTTACCTCGCGATAAGTAGCCCTTATCTACTCCTTCCGCTGCAGAGCATACCCATCTATCGTTACTATCCTGATTTTATCAGCCCATACTGACTCACTCCAGGCTCCGGAAAAACAACGCTAATATCCCTCCTAACATCTGACCACCCACTCACCTACTCCCTCCCTATTAAGCACTTCGGCCAAACGCGGCTTCCGGCACCGGGAAAGCCTGGAATCAGCGTTTTTGATATCCAGCGCCGTATCGGCCACTCGTCGCCCGAGATCCACGCCTTCTTCCCAAAGCACCTCTCACTACGGCGCACAGTGCTCAGCGGGTTCACCGAGGCCTTCCTCACGCCACCGCGGCTAACCAAAGAGCAGACGGCGGCGACGGAACGGCTCCTAGCATTGTTTGACGATGTTGTTGGGGGCACCGAGCGGTGGGATGAGGTGGCATTTGGGGAGGCGGGACTAAGCGTACAGAGGTTAGCACTGTTCTTGAGGGCGGTGGCGCCGAAGAGGGAGTTGCTAGTGCTTGATGAGTCGTTTTCAGGGATGGAGAGGGGAGTGATGGATCGGTGCCTGGGGTTGCTGGAGGAGGGGGAGTGGTGTGTCGAGGGGGGCGCAATGGTCGTAGTTAGCCATGTTAGTGAGGAGGTGCCAAGAGGTGTAAGAAAGTGGGTGAGGTTGGCTGAGAGGGGAAGCGGTAGGAGGGCCGAGTTTGGGGTTGTAGAGGCATAGGTGGGCGGTGTTGAAGAACCCGTATAGATTCAAGAGGATAGATAACTGGTTTGAGAAATACCATAACAGGACTCATCAAGCAATTGGTCCCACATATAAACTACATGTACTGATGTCTAAAGTATAGGGCAATAGCTATTTTGGCAACCGAGTGACCTCTCATGATTCAAATCCCTTGCTACCAGTCGCCGTAACACATCTGCCCTTGGTCAACCCCTGAGGCGTCGTTCCCGATACTTGGGATATTAATATAAATAGAAAATATGTCCCAAAACAGTTACCCTAACACTTCCTTCAAGATAAAAATAAAAAAACTCTTGACCGGGCCGGCAGACAAATTACTATCAGACTTAATAACTTCCATAACTGGTAAATTCTCTTCCCCATCAATCTCTATCTCCCACTATTAACCTCGTGGGCATTCGGATGATTTTCTGCCTGCATTTCATGAGCATTCGGATGATCCCCAGCCTGCACTTCGGAGACAGGTGCCCCGGCTGCTTCAATTACTGGTGGATTATACACCAATTGCCATGTGCAAATCCCTCGCTGGTTCGGTCCCTCAGTCATCCCCGCTGCTGGTACAAAATGAGCATTGGCCGTTGCCTGGCCCCCGTAAACCTCAGGAAAGGGGGCTCCGGTTTCAGCAGCTATAGAATCGCGTTTGTTCTTTCGTCTCTTATGGCATCTCCACATGAAGCCCAAAATGGCGAAGAAGGCACAGATGCATCCGACGGCGATGCCGGCTATCGTTTTGCGCCTATTTTTAGGTCTTGAGGATGACGGTTGTGGGCTTGCGGTCTCGGATACGTTTGCCCCACTGGCGAATGTATCTGTTGGGGTTTCTAGAGTGCTCGCTGTTGTGGTCCCGGAATCCCAATAGGACGAGGGGTAATATATCGTAGTAGTCTAAAAATGTTTTTGTTATATATACCGAGATGTGGATGTACATACGGGGAAACAAACTTACTTGTTCAGTTCCGCTTAAAGTCAAAGGGTTATTATATATGACGACTGTATCCTGCGGACTCCTCTTCCTACCTGGGACGCATTTACCACCTAAACCATCATCCCCTGTTCCTAAAGCTGCTTGTTCACCTGTATGTCCAATATCGCCATTCTGGCAACAAAATCTGGATCCGTCCCTGTTGGCCCAAAGATGCCATGATAAGTCGGCACATGTTTGCAATGACTCCACTGCACTTAGGCACTCATCCTGTGCTGTTGTTTCCACGTGTGTAGGTATTGATATCAGCACAGTTACTAGCCTAGGGGCAACCCAGGTACGTTGGAGACTAACTAAAGCCATCTTGGCAACAGAGTGTCTCTACGGAATCTTCACGCATATGTGGGGTATAGTTGATCGTGCCTTCCGGACAACATCCAGTGCCAACAGAATAGGTTCCAGCAGGGCATGGTGTCATCCATAATGCCCAACCGCCGTAGAATACGGGTGATGACCCCACTAGTTGGTGCTTTTCCTGCGCATGATCTTCTTGAGAGCTTGATCTGGTAATCTCGTTGCTGACAACTGTGACGAGGAGCGCAATCAGGGCGAAGGCCCCCAGTGCTTTTGAGAACATCATGGGTTCCAGCTGGGGCTAGCGATTTTCGGGAGCCGAGACGAAGGGATGGAATAAGGTTTATGTCTGTGGGTGGGGGAAAGTCGGGTATAATCATGCCTTCCCCAGAGCCTTGGGGTGACATGTCGATTATTACATGTATTTTGAGTGGCTTAATCTTGGCCGTCTGGAACCAATGAGAGCACGAAGTTTTTCATAGCTGACGACCATCGTCAGGATGATTTGACATCGTTAGAAAATATCTGATGAAATTTGACCGTGTAGGGGATCTTGCTGGAATGACACCTACCATCGTAGCAAACGTGTAAGTATATATATATATAGCAATCCATAATGAAGTCGGTCTTGGATCTGTTTTATCAAGTGGACTCTAGCCGGCCTTCCATGTTATGTAACTTGCCTCCCCTTTTCCGCTACTTCTCTTTCTTTGGATTAGTGGGCTCGATAAATACTCATTCTTTCAAAATAGGCTGAGCTAGCACGAGACCACCTTTTGAAATCTCGATACAATATCAGACGGTATGTACTACTCAGATGCCTTGGCAGCCTCACTGCTCAGATCGTAATTATGTAATATTTATTATTTGTCGCTTAGAGCCTTTCGGCGGTTAATTTTAATTGGCCCGTTTGGCGACGAGGTATGTCATGTTACACGAGTTTGACTTCACACTCACAAAAGACATTCATACATATCAAAAAATATACCGAGACTGAAAAGGTACCCCAAATTTTCCTCCCACTTTTGCCTTCCACTTGAGTCCTGGTAAGCAGTTCTAATAAGGATAAAATGCATATACCAATATATAATATTGAAAGAGTACATCAAACGCTCAAATAGCCCTCTCTAACCAGCCACCTATTGTGATATATGAAATATTTAAGAAGCAGCCGTCTGGTTACTACTGCTCAACTCCGAAGCCCGTGCCGTCGGGTAGTCGCTCTTACTATCCCCCGTCGTCATCGGAGCCTCTGCAAGTTCATAGGTACCGGTGCGATAAATCTCTGGGTTCCGCGCCCTCATACGCCTATTGTAGAGCATCAGGAGGAAAGCCACGATAGATAGGACGAGTGCAATAACCGAGAGGGTTATTCCGGCAGTCGCAGCCTTGCGGTTACCTCCGTAGAAGTGGTCACGCCTGGGGAGATTGTTTGGGCTGCATTCGGCGAGGCGGCTCAGAGCGAGCGTGAGCAGGAAGGTTTGTAGAGGTGCGGACAACATCGTTACAAAGTCTTTAGGGTGGGGGGTTTCGTAAGTGTGGAGGAGCGATGATGGGTAAAGTGTGGAGGAGCGATGATGGATAAAGTGTGGAGATGAGGTGAGGTGAAGGGCATCATATATGGCATGTGTGTATCCAGATCCTCAGCATACCCATGAGGCCGGTTTAAGAAGGCGGCCAATCAAACACCGGCGTCTCCCATCAATGACTACAATGGTTATAGTTATACTACTGGGCCAGAGGTTCGGCTGTTATTAGTTCTGGATCATAATCCCACTCACGAACAAGGCGCTGAATCAGGTGAGCACCCCATGTAGTTCACTCACTTAATGTGAGAGCCTCGTATGTATCTATCTCGATTTCCTGCGCTTGTAGAGAATACGATAGCGACCGTCAATGTAATATGCCCGTGGTAATACAAGAAAAAGCAAGGCGAAGCCGTATCAAATCCATCATTGCTTGCCTGAATAATTTTGTAGGAGACTATCGGGGTAGCGGGTATTTACATAAACCTAAATGGTTGGAAATCGAAAGTTTATACTGACTGAGGCGAGTGAGTGATATTCTGTGAAGCAATGTAATGGCCCCCAACTTGGTATTATGGGTGGGGTGTGTCACCAGCTGGTGACATAGAGAACCTCTTAAAACATCCTACATGTACGTAACTTTGACATATCTCTCCACTTAATTACTGGTTATATGTAGTACACTTTTCAACTTTTCCTATCCTTCATACCACATCACTACATCCCGATGGGTCCGGACATCATATTATGTAGCTACATTAAACACTGATGGCCTAAGGTCGCCAGGGGGAAAAATGAACGTACGACCTTTAGGAACCGCCGAACAATATTTGCAGCCTTCTTCCAACCCACTCGCCCGCCAATTCCCAATTTCCTCTTTCTACCCATTTATAAATCTAACTAGACTTGCTTCTGGCTATGTGTACCGTGGATTGCGGTAATTGGTGGATAATAGACCAGCTCACATCTATAAATTCCCCTCCGAGCACTCTCCAGTCCATGAGGTGATTGATTTAGCTCCCCAGGCAACTCTGGTCGATGCACCGGTAGTGGCGCCCGTATTGGCTGGGTCGAGGTCATTTCTCGGGATGCACCATCCATCTCCGACATCTGCTGGCGTTGGTGGTCGTGGCTTCTATTCACAGTTGTCCCGTCTGCCTCCAGAATCTGTGGTTGATGCTGAGTATTTTCTCCCCTAGTTGGAACCCCACCTGCTCCCAAAACCTGCTGGGGCCTAATCTTGGCTACAGCTGCTCCATCGGCCTCCGGTAAGGGCGGGCGATAGACTAGCCCTCTTGGCTGAGAAATAGGCCTACGAACCACTGGATACCCACCAATTTCTAGTACATGACGTCGTGGTGGCTGATAAACATTATTCTCCACAGGCAACTTTGGCGTATCATCGGGCTCTCGTGTAGATTGGTTGCACATTGCAAACGGAGCCCCTACTTCCGGATATCTCATACTCTCCTCAAGTCTAATTTCATTATACTCCTCGCCTAAATATTTAGGCTCAAGAGGGGCATTTGAATCGTATCGTGGACTATCGCGGTTTCGACGGGCGAGAATTGACCATATAATAAATGAAAGGATAAGTAAGATAACTATAGGGACGGTAAGCGCTACTACGTCTCGAGATGGATGAGACCCGCGCTTGACAAGTTGCGTTTGGTATTTGCTATAGATGTTTTCGAGGAATGGGATGAGCGAAGTGTATTCCCAGTGAACTTGGGGTGGCATCGTAAACGATTAAAGTGCGAGAGAGTCTCCCTTGAGGGATGTTTGGCTTGCATTATTGGATGGCGGGCACGATGGACTTCTTATTGAAAAAAATCTGGGCATCGGATACGTAACTTTAGATAAAGGAAAAAGAAATTCCTGGCATTATGTAACTTTACTAGTTGAGGCAATGGCTCACACGATAGCAGACAAGAAAAAGAATGAGGACCTTGCTAGTTTTACGTTGAGGAGCCCCCGATGTTCTTCAAGACTGACGATAGATAGAGTAGGTCGAGGTAGAGGGTGTGGCTACCGCTGGTGGTTATGCCTCAGGCTCAAGTTAACTGGATCAATTTGGCGGTGAAGGAAACGAGCCTATCGAATCATAAGATGAAATTTGAACACGTTCCTACGCACGTACCACCCTGTATTGTCTTACATGTATGATGTATGTAGCTTCCTGGCAGATGATTGCGGTAAAGCGTTAACGCGTTGAAATAATGTTCTGATAACTTAAATCGTCGCCTTTAATCTTACGAGGGCTCTATCATCCCCTACTCGTCGTAAGGGGCCTATTATTACTCGCTAGTATGTTCTCTGCGGAAGAATTTATACAATATAAGCTAGTAAGAAATGTTTTGGGGACCTTTATAAGTACGTACAACCCGGCGGTGAGACATGACTCTGTGGCACGTAGGATCCTCGAGGTAACCTATCGTACCTACACGTTAAGTGAAAGTGGTGTAATAGAGTGATTTGGCCAATCCCTGTTTTTCACATCAAAAGCTATCGCCAAGAACTAAATATTAGGTTGTTGGCCAAATCACTCTAATGGGGACCAAATCTAGATCTGTATCAGCTCGAAGTGGTATAAGTCCAAGGCCTGTGAACCAACTCACTAAACCTTTAGCTGTGTTATCTTGTGAGTTTTTATTTGTAAATTTGGAATATACGGTATTGCTTGAAAGCTTAAGTGTGGTGATACCCGCCCAAGTACCCATGCATGTACGTTTAGTAGCATTCGATAGAAGATTTCACCTCTAAAAGAGATTGTAAAAATTATCTCAAGATGGAGCTCAGAGAATTCTAAAATTTTGAGTTCATTTCTCTTCGCGGCCCGCGTATTTAACTCTTAATTTTCCCCGTCTAAGGTGGGTAGTGGATAATCAGCAACATTAACGCTATTCCCCTCCGCTACGTCCAAAGCTACCAAGAATTTCGAAACACAATTATAAGCAGCCACAATAGCCACTAACTCCACTATCTCCTTCTCATTGTAATAATGTCTCAACTTATCAAACACCGCATCAGGCACCCTCAGCTCTGTTGTACTCGCAGTAGCAAAGTCCATGACCGCAACCTGCTGCTCAGTAAGGCCAGCTTGCGAACCGTCCAATATAGACTTTAGACCCTGCCTTGTTACCCCAGCCTTGAGGGCCAATGGCGAGTGCTGGGTCCACTCGAAATGGGCCTGGCTGAGAACCGCTACCCTGCAAATTGCCGTCTCGCGGACGTCTGCTGGGATTGACGTTTTTGTCCGGATTGCGCCGAGGAAGGAATTCCAGCCGGCGGTTACAGGCGGGGAGTGGAGGAGGGTGAGATCGAGAGGTATGAGGCCTTCTTCGCCGCGACGCTCTCGGGTCTGGTCGATAATTTTGGCTTCCTCGTCATTGGCTGGGATTGGGGGGTTGGGGACGTAGGGGAGTCGCCTGTGTGGGATTGTATCAGAACAAAAGTCTCTCCAAATGGCAGGTGTTAGCTTACATATTATTTTCCCTTCTTTTTGTTTTTTAATGCTGCTAGGAAACTGATGGTTGAAGTTACAATGGTCAGGGACAAGAAGTATATACGAACTGTGGATAATGGCCTGGCTAAGGTCTTAAATACAACGAAATGGACATGGGAGAAACGCTTCGGCGAAGTTCGGTATTTTGGGACTTTGATATGCACTTATGTATGTATACGTAGCTCTAGATTTCTCTACCCGATAAATTCGCGGTACAGCGCTTCATGTATGTAATAAGTGATGGAACGCAGCAATGCCTGTTTCGGTAAAACGCCACATTTGGTGTTTGTACTCCCAGGGACTTATATATTACACCCATGCCTCTCCAAGATTGATCAGCACCTTGCAGACCGTGGAGATAAAACATAACCAATACCCTACGGTATTCTCAGATGACTCACGAGATGCCCCGTTGAATGTGCTGGCATATTAGCAAATACATGGAGGTACTCATATATATATTTGAATGATCTCAAGACTGTACGTAGTTCTCTGTGTCAATATACTTATAACTGCATCAAATTCGCTCCCAGGAGTGTTTTTTTATTTTTTTTATTATTATTACTATCACAAATCCCACCATGTCCGAATCCCAAGCTCCCCAAACCACCCTCCTAGACTTCACCACCACCCCCCTTGCCAAATACTACGGGCACCCAAACCATTACGCCCTTATAATTGACAACTGCTTCACCCGGGCCGAATGCGCGCAGCTCACCGCCCTCGCCGAGTCGCACCTAGACGGCTGGCAGGAAGCCACCATCAAGAAGGGCGCCGGCCGCGACGAGGTCGAGAAGGACGTCCGCGACTGCTCCAGGGTCCTCCGCGACGACCCTGAGACCGCAGAGATGCTGTACCAGCGCGTGCGCCCCTTCCTCGAACCCGTCTGGGAGATTGGCAGCAGCAAGCCGGAAACGGGTGTGGTGTCGGGGACGTGGAAGAGGAAGAACTGGAGGATAAAAAGGCTGAATGAGCGGCTTCGGTTCCTAAAGTACGGGCCGGGCCAGTTCTTCCAGGCCCATTGCGATGCCGCGTATGCGAGGACGCAAGAAGAGAGGTCGTTTCTGACGATGCATCTTTACCTCAATGGCGACGAGAGCGATGCGTGTAAGGGTGGGGCGACAAGGTTCTGGGGACAGAATATGAAGGACTTTGTGGATGTTGAGGCGAAGGTGGGGAGGGTGCTGGTGTTTCAGCATAGGAATTTGTTGCATTCGGGGGAGCCGGTGGCGGAAGGGGTGAAGAGAACCTTAAGGTCCGATATCATATATGAGGCTATTGACGCCGAAGAAGTGCTGAAGGAGTGATTGAATCACTGTGAGCATATAAGTTCTGCCAGATGGGGTGATTAAATCATTTATGTTATACCAGGGGTTTTGAAATTTATATACGCCCAATAGTCCAAGGCGATGCGCGGTCATTTGAGATGCCCAAGGGACCGAATTCATGCTATTACATGTAATTTTATAGTGTTTCTTGGGATGCATACATGTACATGTATGTACCCAGGGTGTCGGAAAGTGATGCATTCGCGGTACAATTTAAAAACCACCAAAGCTGAAAACAATCTATCCTGAGATGACCACATCCTTCTTCGCAATCCCTCCTCCTCTGCTTAACGCGACATAGATGCAATCCACCAAGATCGAATGGTCCTTCATCCATTTCTCCTTATGTTCGTCCATTGTCTCGAATAATATGTCCATGCTCTCTGTCTTCCTAAATGATACACCATCGTATTTGAACATCCGCCAGCTCCCCCCTGCTGTAGTGAAACCATACACCTCACCTCCGCCATTGTTATCTCCCATATCCTTCATTGCGAGCAAACACTGTCTCTCAGACTGTCCCAAAGATCTCGTTCCCTCAACTATGAGGACACACTCCTCCTCTGCCACAGCAACCAGGTCCACAACGGCAAGCTCCTCTTCCACAGAAGTGATCACTTTCTCCCTCCGTAAACGTACATTCCGTCCTGTCTTGCGTCTGAAACTCGAGAGTATAGGACCAATAATGTAGAGAATCAAGTCGCTAACGTTGGCCCCGCTGAAGTCTGTGTACCCATCTATAGGATAACCTTCGGCATCAAGATATTGCAGTATGTCGCCATAAACCTTTTCCTTGGTCTTCCAGATTTCATCTCCAGGTTTATACTTGGATTCTGCTAACATTCTCGTAACCGGAATCCCTCTGAAATCTTCCACTCGAAATCCTAGCCTTTCGTTTGATTGTGCCACGGTCATGTTTGGAATACGCTTCTTCTGGTCGGTGTTGTCGTTACACATCGTTTGTATCCCACGTCGGAGGGGCGTATACTTTAAGCCGTAACTTAGCCGAATCCTGGGGACAGGAGCAAATATTGTTTGATAGTCCGATAGGGCATGAAACGAAGCGAAAGCGTAGCTGATCATGAACGGATACAAGACAAAGAGAAAACCACAGATAAATGTTTCACGTAACACTCATATAAAAAGGATTGGCTATCGATGAAACCAGTGTGGGGAGCAGGAAGCATAGAGGCTCCGCCCAATCCTTAAACTAGTACATACTAGCATCGGGATAGCGCGGAGATCGATTACGTGGGTAACAATTTCGAGGGATATGTGCGCTAGAGTGAAAAACACAGTGACGTCGCTCCGCTCCTCTTCATGAATTAGCCTCAAGCTTCAACGTGAATGGCGACCATGTCCTTCTTCGCAACGCCTCCACGACTCGATGCGACATAAACACAATCCACCAGGATCGAATAGTCCCTCATCCATCCTGCTTTGTCCTCACCCATTATATAAAATAGTGCGACCATCTCGTCAGTCACCTGAAACGATGCACCATCATATCTAAGCATTTGCCAACCTTTCCCTGTTGTGGCGAAACCGTACATCTCACCTCCAACATTGTTGTGCCCCATATCTTTCATCATCGCCTGTCCTAGAGAAGATCTCTTTGCCTCTACTATGAGGGTAGACCTTTCTTCTTCCACCGAAATCAGATCTACTGCAACAAACTCCTCCGTGCCTCCTGTCTCACCGTCTATAGAGACAATCTCTTTCTGGCTCTGTAACTGTATACTCTCGCGTCCGGTCATGAGTAGGAAATTGTCGACTATTGGAGTGATGACCGCATAAACCAAATGATTGATGGCCTCTTTAGAATCCAAATCCGCATCCGTAGGATTTCCAAAAACCTGGAGATATCGATCGCACTATCTCCGTATTATATACCTCTTCCTTGGTGTCCTTGAGGTTCAAGGACGCAACCAGGCGCTCTCCCTCACTTGCGTACCCCAACATTCTTGAACCGCTATCTCTTCAAGTGACCGAAATCTGAAGCCTAGTCGTTTCTCTAATTGTGCCGCGGTCATGTTAGGATACGAGGTAGTCCACTTGGACCTTCGCTTCTTCTGGCCAGTGTTGTCGTTGCACATCGTTTGTATCCCACGTTCGAGGACCGTATACTTTAAGCCGTAACTTCGTCGGGTACAAGGGGCAAGGGCAACTCCTTGTTTGATAGTCCGATGGCCATAAAAAAAAAAAAGGAAGGGAATTTCCCGATCGCTAGCGCTCCCTCACATAGAGGGGCTTCGTCCCTGTACCCCTAGGAAAGAAAGTAAAACAGAGAATAATACAAAACAATTGAAAACAAATAGAACCTCAAATATCAGAACTAAAAATAAAAAATTAATCTGTGACGACCACATCATCCTTCACAATGCCTCCATTGTTCAATGCGATATACATGCAATCAACCAGAGCGGAGTAATCCTTCATCCATAACCCTTTCTTTTGACCCATTCCTTCAAAGAGTATCTCAATCTTCCGTGTCATCTTAAAAGATATACCATCGTATCTGAGCATTCGCCAAGTTTCTCCCGTTGTAACGAAGCCGTAAACCTCACCCTTATTATTATTGCCTCTCTGAGAGATGACCTCTTCGCAATTATGTCCATCAATGAATTCCTGCGTGCCGCCCATCTCACAGTCCACAGAAACGATCTCTTTCTCCCTCCGTAACCGTATGGTGCGTCCGTCTTGGGTCTGAAATTGGTGAGTATCGGACTGATGATAGAGTGAACCAAGTCGCTAATGTTCGCTTCTTTAAAATATGTATCCTCCTCCCTAGGATAGCCTTCAGTTTCAAGATGTTCCAATATGCGGCCATATACCCTCTCCTTGATGGCATGGCTATCTTGAACCTTATACTCGAATTGTGCCAACATATCCTCAACTGAAATTACGTGACCTCGGAGTGATTCGATCGTGAAACCTAGTCTCTCCTCTGCTTTCCGAATGGTCATATTGGAATAAGAAGTAGTCCACTTGGACCTTCGCTTCCCCTGTTCGGTGTTGTCATTACACATCGTTTGTATCTCACGTCGGGGACCGCATACTTAAGCTGTAGCTTAGTACTGGCAACATTGAGACATGGTAGCACGGGGCGATTCTCGCACGCAAACCACGGAGACAACACATTGATAAAAACCGATGAAGCTGAGCGACAGCGATGCTGAACGGATGTAAGAGTAATGGAGAGACCGAGCACTATGAGGTGGGATGGCCCTGACTATGCTAGCTATAGATTGCCGGGTAACAACCTTTGTCCCAACCTTCCGGGTAGGCAACTTGGGAACATTCCCAAGCCCACGATATACTTAAGCAGAATGGAAATAGAGTCTTTTAGCCACCGCCCGTAGAAAAGTCCAAATGAAAAGTCCCAAGAAATAAAAACACCCAAGACCATTGCGCATGCATTAGAGGGACTTGGCCTACATGGTATTAGGAATACCTTGACAGTGCAATGCTCAATATTGGGGACTCAAAATGTCTTCAATCGTATTTCTAAGACTTGTGATTAAAGGTGACATATCACATGCAAACCTACATGCAGAGTGGTCTTGGGACTTCTCATTTCTTGGGACTTTCCGTTTGGACTTTTCTACGGCCGTTGGCTAAAAGACTCTAATGACTAGACCACAAGAAAAGTTATCCAAATGCAGTACATGTAGTTAAGCGTTCCCATCGCTCTCAACGCTGGGAAGGGGAATCATATAGAGGCTGTAATTCCCTTTTCCACATACGTATTAGAATGTCAGAAGAGGTTGTGTGAACTTCTATGTCACACTACACATCCAACATAAACCAGCGTAAAGGCGTAAAGGCGTGAAGGCAAGGTCAGGCGAGCCACAGTCGGATCAGGTGCGAAAGCTGTTGAGTGGGTGTGGGTCCCAGTTATGTTGCCCCGGCGTTTTATCCTAAGTGAAGTTGCTATATGTTTTTGTTCTTAGTACTGTTCTCTGACGTTTTTCGTATATCCGCATCCTGTTAGGATATGTTTAACTTGAGGTATTCGTTGCAAATAATGTGTTCAGTTCCCATCCTGGAGATTATCATCCTTTCAACAGGTATGACTCTTTGAATTTGATTGCGTGCCCCTCTGTTGACCCTGCGAGCGCCTTGCCTTTTAAGGTTTCCTGTTCCCAATCACTTATTGCTATTTCTCTCCATTACCGCTCTAGGTGTGCAAATGATACGAAGTCTGCTTTGTCTTTTCAACCATTATGGGTTGCCTTTTTGGCTTGAGTATCGGCTTTCCTGTTCTCATAGTAAATAAAAATAAAACTGCATGTAAGTACTTGTGACGTAGCTCCGCCCCTCTTCATACCTGGATGGGCTAGCGCCCCACGAGTAAATATGGGGAGTCGAAAGCTACTGACACGCATCTCAAACAGCCGCCCTGAATCTAGCCGACAATTCCAACTCGAACCTCTCCTTTGCACATGGCCCCTCGCGAATCTCCTTCATCATATCTTTACCTGCAAAATCATGTCCAAATACAGGCCCACCAGCACCTCTCATGTTCGCAAGCACAGCCTGCCTAGAGTGCCATCGTAAAAGTTCATCAGACACTCTATGAGGATCTCCCGGATCTCGACACACCGGATCCAGAGCTCTCCCGTCCACACCTAAATCATCAGTGCCAAATACCACAACCTTATAATTATCCTGTTATATGTAATTAGCGTTACAACAAGCGTAGTACTTGAAGAGTAACTCACGTCCGGATTCACCGACATTAAGTACTGATCAAAATCCTGGTGCACACTCGCTTGAAGCAAAAACCCAACAGTATTGTCCATATCCCACTCGATCCACAGATTCTCCAGTGGAAAAATATGCGCCGCTTCGTACTTACTCCATCGATATGGAGCACTCCTGTTCACCACACCAGTGATGACACCTTCCGTCACGAGCACGTACTCCCTCTCGAAAACAATCTTCTCGACCAGACACATTAAATGAAGTAATGCGCTGCACCCAAGGCTCGTCACTGACTCTTATAGTACCATCACAATAAACATCGTATATCCCAAGCTGCAGAGGATTGTCGCTCATCGATACCATGTCGCCCGAAGTTCTATGTTGAACACGTATAGGTGCCTGGGTAACAAGAGTGATCCCTAGCATCTGGAGGAAATTTGCTTCCGTAACCGAACCATTTTGAATGAGTCCACCAAGGACATCGTCAGGCTTAGTAGCGTCGTAGAGATGTACGTTGCGAAAGTGTGAACGATTTGAAGCCATGAATAGATAGAGGACTAGGAGGAAACCTCTACCAACGGGGTATGCCCCCATCTAGATACTAGCTACACATGCCGGGTAAACAGTGCTGTCCCAACCTTCGGGGTGGGCAACTTGGGGACATTCCTAAGTATAAGAAATAGATACCCAAGCGGGATGGATTATTTGGAGTTGTACCCATGATAAATCAGTTGGTTCTCGTCAGAATCGTCCATAAAGGGTAGCCAAGTGTTCCCAGCGTTCCCAGCGCGGGGAGGGGGAATCATATAGAAGCTGCGCCTTCCCTCCCCTTAGTCCGCGTACCGCTCTATCAATCCTAATATACAAAGAAATGTACCTCCTCTCTTCCTCAACTGAGCTACGTGGATAAGTATGTTTACTATACTGTGTGTAGTTCATATGCGTATTTCACTGTAAGCGTGAAGAATTATTTATCCATGGGGGTTTTCCCATCATCCTTCCTGATGTAGTTAATATGTAGGTTACTGAGGGGAAATGTTAATTTGGCCCCTCGCAACCGTCATTCTTAAAGTGTCAATTGTTGGATTTGACAGTTGGTAAATACGCTCTAATAGCCTAGCTCCGAATCTCGCTTAATAACGCTCCGAAACCATGTCTTCCAAGTGTTCTTGCCTAGGTATGAGTACATGCGGCGTCGGAAGAAACAAAACTTATTCGCAAACACCTTGCCCTGACGACCACATCCTTCTTCACAATGCCTCCATGATCCAGTGCGACGTGCAAGCAGTCCACCAGAACCGAGTAATCCTTAGCTCTCTCTCCTGATCCATTCCATTGAATAGAACATCAAACTTGCGTGTCATCTGGAACAATGCGCCATGATATTTGAGCATTTGCCAGGACTCTCCCGTTGTAACAAAACCGTACACAGTACCTTGGCCATTATTTTCTCCCATGTCTTTCATTGCCAGCAAACACTGCTTCTTCGCTTCTCCAAGAGATGATCCCTTTGCCTCTACTATGAGGGCAAACGTTTCCTTCGTCACAGAAATCAAGTCCGCCGCAACAAATTCCTAGCCCACGGAAACGACCTGTTTCTCCCCTGATAACTGTATGCCGTCACGTCCTGTCTTAAGTCTGAAATCGTAGATTATCGGAAGAATGCTGGTAAAAACCAAGTCTTTGATGTTCCCTTCTTTAAGTATTGATTGATCTGATTCCGTTGGATAGCCTTCGACAGCAAGGCATTGCACTATCTGGTCGTAGACCTTGCCCTTCGTTTTCAAGATGGAATCAGATAACTCGTTTTTTCTTTCTCAACCATATACCCTGCTTCTGATAACATTCTCTCGACCGTGATCGCTTTATTCTCGAGTGTTCGCATTCTAGACCCTAATCTCTTCTCTAATTGTGCCACGGTCATGTTAGAATACGAAGTAGATAGTCCACTTGTACCCCCGCCTTCCGGTCAGTGTTGTCGTTATGCATCATTTGTATCCCACGTCGGAGGGCCGTATACTTTAAGCTGTAGCTTAGTCGGATCCTAGGGGCAAGAGCAAGTCCTTGTTTGATAGGCTGCATGGTGGGTTGTTGACCGGTAGTGTCAACGGGGGATAGCCCTGACTATATACAAGCCACAGATAAGCCGGGTAATCACTCTGACCAACCTTCCGCATTAGGCAAGTTGGGCCATTCCCGGGTATAAAATGTTTACGCGGGCGTACTGAAATTGTCCGGACCAGCGTTTCCAGCACAATACCTACTTGCAGGACGCGTATCATATATCACCTTTTGAGTGCCGTGCTTAAGAATACACGGCAATATACTTAGGATACCAATATTAATCCTTAAAATTATCCTGTGCGAGTATTCCTCATACCATGAAGGCCAAGTCCAATGCATGCACACAAAGTCATGATCAATTTAGTTCTCATTGGCTAAGAGACTCTAATGCAACGTCCTCTTCAAACTTGGGTGGGGCTAGCGCCCGCACCGGAACATTCCCCCTGTTGGAAGAGGGTGTCTCGTTTTGGGGAGACCTATTTTTTCTGATACCACCTGGGTAAGGTGGGGGCCGGAGGTTGGGCACAGAGACGGTCCCGGGTTACTCGGTTTATGTGTGGCTAGTATTAGTAGTCCGGACTGGAAATTATCTATGTATCTTCTGCTACTTCTGCTCGGACGAATTTCTAGGTCACAAGGTTACATAAAGGGACGGTTCTAGAAAGGTTTACTACAAAGGCCTTTAATTAAATCGCCCTAAGGTCACCAACCAACACATGAGGAGTTCCGTGCGTTACAGCACGTAGGTTCCGGTTTTGCTGGCGATTCCGTCAAATATGATTGTATTATTCGCCGGTATATATTGTTGCGTGATGATCTTTTCTTGTTAGCCAACTTCGGGGTGGTAAATGGCTCCATCATGGAGACATAAAAGGCAATATACCTTGATTACTTCCTGCGCAACGAGACCTCCTGCAAGTGACGCGGTATTATGTAGCTCCGCACCACCATATCTTACTACTTCACCGAGAATCTTTTCGGTCCTCTCTGTGAGCTCTGGGTTACAGCCGACCGCCCTGAGATACGTTCTGGCAAGCCTTCTCATCTCTGCGGTGTCTTCATCGATGGGCCCATCTGTGTTGCCGGGTGCTCTTCCATTGCTCAGGGTAATAAATTCCTGGTAAGCTCTAAATGCAATATAGTCATTGATAAGGGCTGAGTCGGCGTCCCAACCCTCGAAAGCATCCTTTACGACCTTTTTGTGATCACTGTCCATAGAAAGCTCCGCCGGAAGAGGGCGGAAAGGTATCGCACGAAGAAAGTTGGCATGGCGACAGAAAAGTTCAATTTCCTCAAGTGAAATCGAAAATGGATCCCGCCCGATCGAAGACAGAATGGATTGAACATTCTTTTGGACCAAAGACGCATCTTGGCGGGCTTTCTTTTTGTAGCTAGGCTCGGTTAGCTTAGAAACTATTTAGTAGTAGGCGATTAGTACTTACACAGTTTGTAAAGCAACGTAGCCGCTGCTTTCCGCCTTCATATCTGGTATGCCGCCGGATAATGGCAAGAGTCCGTTTCCTTGGTCCGGGCTCTCGAGAAATCCCTTGATTGCTCTGGCAATGATCCAAAAATTGTTCGACTTGTTACCCCCCAAAATCTTAGCATTTAACGGGCATAGTTCGATTGTAGATTGGACAGACCTCAGGTGTAATCTTGTCGCAGTTCGGATGATTAAGAACCTCCTTTGTGGTTCCTGAAACTTCCGCTTTTCGAACATGCTTGAGCACGGCCGCAATGGCTTCTTCGTAGTTCTCCTCACTACCTCCAGGGACATGCGTTCTCATTTTGTCCATAATAAAAGACTTGAATGCCGTCATTTCCTTATAGCTTGAGGGATAGTTTCCATCCCCTTCAGGCCTCCTCTTCCAGTCATCAAGATACTTCAACAAGAGGATTAGGTACGGCACGTGGCCGTGCTCATGGTCGCTCATCCCCCCGTCTCCTTCCACCTTCTGCTGCACCTCAAGGTTTTGCGTTTTTTCGGCTGCCAGAGCAGAAAGCTCGGGCCATGGGTTTAATATTCGGAGGTCTACTAGCGATTCCGGATGGGCCTCGACGATCGTGTGTAGCGGGACGGAAACCCGTAGAGTGAAGAGGAGCCCCACGCAATTGATTAGGAATATCGGTATTTCCACCGGGATTTGTAGCAGCAGCGGGGTGGTGACTGGGGAGGTGATGATTATGTGTGTGAAGGGTGTTGAACGAGGGTTGAGCATCTCTGGTTTGGTCGACAAAATGCTGGCAAGACTCTAGAAATACTACATTAGAAACATTGAACACGCTGAGACAGGCGTTGGGCTCACATCAACAAGGTAGTTCCCCTTGACATCAGGGTTTAGCTCCCCCAGCAAAGCTGCCGCTCTCTCAGCTCTGGGCCTCCCAAGGCTATCTTCGTCAAGGAAGAAGTTAACCCCCAGGTCTGCTTCCTCCACCATTTTGTCGTCAATCACAGTAAATTGGCCCACGCCTATGATGAGCCAAGGTCAGAAACGCTTTGCCAAGTTCAGGCCCGGACGTATTACCAGGTAGGATGAGATTCTTGAGAACCTCGCACCCCGCTGCGGAAGCATTGAATAGCGCGATGTGAGCACTCTCTAACTTGTTCTGGCCGTTTGCTCCCCAGAGACGAAGCTGTCTGTCATATTTCTTCTCTTTGGAGCTAGGAGCTCCGCTGGGCGTTGAGGTGGCCATTACGGGGTTGGTTCTTTTCTTTCTTCTCGTCTCTTTTCGGAGGGTATGGGGGGGGGGTATCTAGTTGAAGTTTGTCGAAGAACGAAGCTCTACGCCTTGAGGGTAGAGCTCATAGTGGGGTTTAATGTATTTGCCAAGCGTCTCCACGTGACTGTATCTGACCAATCAATTCCCCAGACCAACCTCAACCCCAGGATGTGAAAAGATCACTGCCAGTGGGTTGCTAGTGGCCATATCGTGGGAAATGCTTGAACGATGTTTTAGCTCAATCTCCTTTTATACTGTGTAGTTTTAACAATTACTACCAGTGTTCTATCTCTATTATTTGGCTTTGTAAGTACTATACGTGTATGTATGTAATTGGACCTTTCCAGCCCCCGGCGCCAGACAAAGCAATCCAGCAGAGATCTTGGAGGTAGTGCCGAGACCTCAAACAAAGGTATAGTTTAAAGTATTGGGAATGTATTTGGCAAGCCCTCCCCGAAACTCCTAGTATAACTGCATGTAGTAGTAGGAGATTATCAGGTATCTCGCATGTCTTCGAGTCTTTAGATATAAACGAAACCTTTTCTGACCGCACTGTAGGTAACTACAATACCTACCACCCAGGCTGACTCATCTCATCCCACCCTTAGTCATCCCCTGTACCCCGCCAAAATAGGGTAACTAAATTTCCATACTAGAAAAATCAGCGACTTTTCGCTCTCCCAAAACCATACAACACTGTTATGTCTTCTTCGCCCGACGAAGAGTCCAGACTCCCGGACGGTAGGCGCTCCAACATCCCCCCCCCCCCCGTACATACATGCATATATATCCATTCTGCTAACTAACCCGTGGCGAACAGAGCTTCTCGGCCTCTGGCACACGCTCCGCCTGCCGCTCCTCTCCGTCGTCGCAGGCCTCGCCATCTACAAGGTCTACGCCTCGGTCAAAAGGCTACAGAGGGACGAGACTGCGTCGCTGCAGACGCTCCGGCCGGCCGCGAAATGGCGCACCTCATTGGATGAGAAGGAGAAGTTGGCTGCACGGGAGAAGGAGGAGGAGGAAAAGGTAGTGGGGAAAGAAGAAGTGGCGCAAGCGCAATTGGACGATGGGACAGGTAGTAGAGTTGCTGCCAGGAGCGGGCCAAAACGGGTGACGGGGAACATTCGGAAGAAGCTCCCTCGTGGGAGGGCGGAGGTGGCGGCGGCGGAGAAGGAGGAGGGAGACTTCGACATCCAGGTGCTGATCTTCTACTCTAGCCTTACGGGGTCGACGCGGGCGTCCGCGGAGAACCTGCGGAAGATGCTGTTTAGTACTAACGGCGAGGGTGTCTACTCGTCGCTCGCAATCCCGACGCCGTCAAATTCGCTCGGTTCCGTGCCACTGCAGCGGTCGTTTTTGGCACCGGAATTGCTGGACCTGGAGGAGATTGAGTTGGATGACTACTTTGTCTCGCTGCCGAAGAGCGAGGGCGAGAGGAAGATTAAGTATGTGTACTTGCTGGTGGTACCTAGCTACGAGACGGACTCGCCCGTAGCGCCGTTCTTGGAGCACCTACAAGAGACACACCATGATTTCCGAATCGACACTGCCCCACTGCGCGAGTTAGCCGGGTTTTCCGTATTTGGATTTGGGGACTCGTCGGAGTGGCCGGCGGAGGAGGGGAAGTTCTGCAAGGATGCAGTGGAGGTGGACAAGTGGATGGGCAAGCTCACTGGCGGGAGGAAGGGCACCAGACGAATGTTCCCCGTTGGTATGGGCGATGTAAACCCCGCCAGTGCCAAGGGCAAGGAATCCGGAAACGCAGAGGAGAGCTTGAACACTTGGAGAATCCACCTGGAAGACACAATGCGGGAATATGCCGCGACTGGTGAGCTTGGTGATGTCAGCGACTGGCGGGCCGCTGTTGAGTCCGGAGACGAGGATTCGGAGGATGAGCAGGGAGCAGACACTCCAAATAGCGGCGACGAAATGGTTGATCTGGTTGATCTGGAAGACCTCGGCGGGGTTGTTAAGAAGAACCCGGACGTCGCAAAGAAGGGTGGTGTGGGGAGCGTTCGCCTGGGGCCGTTGCCGGTTGATTTTACAACACCAGCCGGAAAGATTGCGCTAGAAAACGGCGAAGGACAGAACCCAGAAAGGAAAGAAATGGTTCCAAAAGGCGGGGTGACCTATGAGGCACTCACGAAGCAAGGATACACCATTGTCGGTTCCCACTCGGGCGTCAAGATCTGTCGATGGACCAAGTCCGCCCTGCGTGGTAGAGGCAGTTGTTATAAGTTTTCGTTCTACGGGATTAAGTCCCATCTGTGCATGGAGACCACACCCTCGCTCTCTTGCTCGAACAAGTGTGTCTTCTGCTGGCGACACGGGACGAACCCTGTCGGCACCACATGGCGGTGGAAAGTGGATCCCGCCGATGAGGTCTTCAAGGGCGTCGTTGAAGGCCACTACCGCAAAATCAAGATGATGAAGGGCGTTCCTGGCGTCAGGGCTGACAGATTCAGCGAGGCCTTTCAAATACGGCACTGCGCGCTGAGTCTTGTCGGAGAGCCTGTGTTCTACCCTTATGTGCGTCGTCCCTCCACAATCCAAGAGATTAAAACTGACCTTTTTTTTTTATACAGATTAATGAATTCCTACAACTCCTCCACACCAGCAAGATCTCCTCCTTCCTTGTCTGCAACGCCCAACACCCCGCGCAGCTCGCCGCCCTCGGCCACGTCACACAGCTCTACGTCTCCATCGACGCCTCCAACCGCGACAGCCTCAAAAAGATTGACCGGCCGCTACACCGCGACTTCTGGGAGCGCTTCCAGGCGTGCCTCGACATTCTGCGCGAGAAGCGCAACACGCAGCGCACGGTTTTCAGACTAACGCTCGTCAAGGGCTTCAATGTCGACGACGAGGTCATGGGCTATGTGGACCTTGTTGAGAAGGGCCTGCCGTGCTTTGTCGAGGTGAAGGGCGTGACGTACTGCGGGACGTCGACGGCGGGGGAGGCAGGACTCACAATGAAGAACGTGCCTTTCTATGAGGAAGTTGTGGAGTTTGTGGAGGCGCTGAATCGGGAATTGCAGAGGAGGGGGTTGGGATACGGGATAGCTGCAGAGCATGCGCATAGGTAGAATCAACGCAATCTTCCGTCTCTTTTTCTGCTCAACACTGGATTCTAATAATATTGTTTTTCCCCCCACCCAACAGTTGCTGCATCCTCATTGGTTCTAACCGCTTCCTCATTAACGGGAAATGGCATACCCACATCGACTACAAACGCTTCTTCGAGCTCCTCGAGTCAGGAGCCGACTTTGGCCCCGAGGATTACATCGGTGAGCCCACGCCCGAATGGGCAAACTGGGGTAACGGCGGGTTCGACCCCGCAGACGTGCGTGTGCACAAGAAGGGAAAGGCGGCAAAGAAGCTGCGCGATGAAGCCGCCGCGGAGCTAGATGCAGAGAGCGGCGGGTGCGGTTAGGACAGGCACGGGGGAGTGAGTGGGTGCCGGGATTGTATATGATGCATAGATGTATAGATAGAAACTTCCATACATACATTAAGCAAGTACATGTACTTATGCAGACATACCCGTGTGATAACCGGGTTCTGTTCTGTCTTGCCTGGCTGAGGGGACCTTGTAAATATACATACAGTAGAGTATATATAGTGCTCTTGACCGGGGGAGTGTGTGGAAACTGTGAGGTGAGGGAGGACTGGAGAGCGAATATTGTTTCCAATCCCTGTCTAAGGAACTGCACTTTATGTGGGGGTTCCTTTAAAAACTTGCGTCCCACCGACAAACAAACCATCACGCACTGGACCAAACAAGCAAACCAGCTCTACTCTACATATTCTACTCACTCTGCATACCGCCGCTCCCTCGTCAGATCACATTCACCAGGGAAGCACCCGTCGGGGGTTGATTGATACTCGATATTCCACTGCGCTGCTGCAGTTGCCACGGAAGAAAGTCACTACCTATTGCCTGGTAACAAAACAATCAGATCGACCACGACGTCATGCATGCTCTTTGAGTGATCTTCAGGGGCACCCCACCACTCAGCCTGCAGCTGCAGAGCTGTGGGCCTGCTGCAGAAAAGAAAAAAAAGAGGCGTCGGGGACGGCGAATGGGTATAAATATGGGTTATAATTGGAGCCAGCGACTGCAGCTGCGACTGACTGCATAGGTCAATGATCATGATGTGTACTCTAGTCCCCCCCCTCGAAGCAGATGGGCAGGCAGGATTCTAGAGCTACAGTGGTAGTAGCCCTCTGTGACGAGATTCTTATCAAAGGGTGGGGAAAGGATCATAGAACAATACCCAAAACACTACGTAGTGTGTCCTACTAGCAGTAGTAGTAGTACCACCTCCCCAATCACGATCACGATCACCGTTCCCCCACCACCAACGTCGCTCCCCACCAACCCACCACAGCAAAGCTTGATCCAGCGGATACGCGGCTATATACACTCGCTCACTACGTAAGAAATCCGGGGGAACTGTGGATCAGCTTAAGGGTTCACGGCGAACCTGAAATCTTCTCGCCGATCAATAATTCCCTCACACGTATAACTTCTACAGTATAACTGCTCCCCTTGAAGCTAAGTATTTGTATCTGTGGCTAGCATCTATTTCTTACATTACATAAATAATTAAAGTACAGGTGCTTATTTAAACATCCTGTCCTGTCCTGTTTGCCTATTTGTTCTTTTATTTATTTATTTTTATTTATTTATTCGTTCATCCTCTGTTCAGCTCTCCTTCTCCTTCTCCTCCATCACTCGCCGTCCGTCCCTTGCCATTGAGTAGCTAAACACCCTTTGCTCTCGCTCATCGTCATCCCCATCCTGCCATCGAGTAACGAACACTACATACATACATACAAAATCACGTTCATTAGCTTAGTGGCTACTATAGCTACTCTACTCTACAAGTCATCGACCAATAAACAGAACCACAAAATGGCCCAGCTTCCCTTCCTAACTATCCTCCTCTTGACCTTCCTCATGATCACTCTTACTGCCGCCTCGTCCACTCCCTCAAATATTATTGACGTCATCCCCCGCCGCCGTATTAAACGCAGCTCTAGAACCCTACGCCAGCGCTCCCTGCCCGTCTATACTCTGTATCGCCGTAATCCCGTTGATTTTGACCGTGCTCCTTCTTGGGCCACCAAGCTCCCAGGCGATTTCACAAACTCTGTCGGGCGCAAGACTAGCCTCGGCGATGAATTCGCCGGTTGCGTCAAGCCGCTCAACAGCACCACAGATGCACCCACCTACCCCGACACCCTTGACGCCGCAATGATACTGGCGAACAAGGGCGATACGATATGTGTGCCTCCGAAAGGACTCGTTGACGACCCGGGCCGCCACTGTGCGCCCTTGGCCGCTTCAAACAGCGCTTCCATCTACTTCTGCGGCGCCCCTGGGAAGGATGTAATGTGCTCGCAGATCTCTGATGCAGTGCTAGCGTTCAATACGGCCTGTGTGATGCGCGATGGGGATGTGTTTCGGGATAGGGGGTCTATTGCGGTGCTTCCTCCGGGGTATCCGGAGGATATTGCGAACCTGACCTTCATTGTCATTGATTCGCCAGGGCTCTACGGTGATGTGTAGTGGGAATGAGGAGAAGGAGCTTGTGATCAGGGGGTGGGGTATGCTTGCTTTGAAACGATGGGGGAGTTAATGGCTGTTTTGATATATTATTTCTTGGGTATTCATACTTTTTTTCTTTGCTACCATAGCTTGCACCTTGAATGGTTTTGCTCATGAACTATCACTCGTCACCATGCTGGTGTTTATGTGTTTATCGATACTGTGTTTAGAGAGCTCCAAGCCAAGGCGCCCTTCTCCTGGGGTTCCCCACACTTTGCAGATTGATCAGGAAGGAGCTCACCTCCTCCCTCCAAGTGGCGACTGCTAAACTCTGTATGTACTCTACTTGGTAGATGGAAATGCGGAGATGCTACGCTAGCCCCTTCCCTTTCTCGTGCTATAAATAAAAATAGATGCTCCCATGCACTGCACAACCCACGCCCCCGCCCCCAGCGCGGAAGCCACACAGCCAGCGAGGGCGAAGGCTCTGAATAGAATAAGATGGCGACGGGACTAGGCCTGTAGTACTGCCCCGTGTAGGCTTCTGATGGGCGTATGTATAGCAGCATGGAGGAGGAGGAGGAGAGGACAGTGGATGTTATACAGAGAGGCCGTTTGGTTTGGTTTGGTTTGGCTTTGGCTATGGTTTGGCTATGGTTATAATACAGATGTAGTAGTAGAGTAGAAGATGGAAATGAAAATAGAAATAAAAATAAAAATAAAACGATGAAGAAATGATCAGAAACGCAACAAACAACCCGTGTAAAAAAGAACAATAAAAAAGAAGCAGAAAAAAAAAAAAAAAAAAAAAAAAAAAAAAGAGAAGGCACAAATATTTGTATTTTCTAAAATACAAACACAACCCCCCCCCACATCTAACTACCACCCCCTCCTCCCGCCCCTCCCCCTAGGACCGGGCCCATACCCTCTATTCGCGCCCTGCTGCTGCTGCTGCTGCTGCTGCTGCTGTTGCTGCTGCTGCTGCATCATCCCCTGGTCGTAGCCGCCATACGCGCCCATGCCGCCGCCCGGCCCCTGCGGCGCACGGTTATAAACCGAGTAGTCCATGCCGGACGCGTCCTCTGCGCCGCCCCCGCCATACATGCCCCTCCCGTATGCGGCCGCGGCCGCGGCAGCCGCGGCGGCGGCCTGCTGGTCGAACCCGCCGCCAGCATACGCTGTGGTGTCACCAGCGCCGACGACGCCGACGCCGACGCCGACGCCCATCCCGCCCATGCCCATGTCGCCGCCGGAGGTTGTTGGCCCGCCGACGCCGACGCCGGTGCTGCCGCCACCGGAAAAGTTCATGATTGCGCCCATGTCCGGCATGTCCATTGCGGGGAGGCCGATGCCCATGCCCGAGAGGAGCATCATCTGCTCCATGAGCTTGTGGGGGTCGTATTCGTCGCGCATGGAGCCCTGGCGCTGGCAGTAGGCCGTCCACGTGAACTCGTCGAAGCCGTAGTTGAAGTAGTCTGTTACGTCGGCGCCGGGCTTGCGCCAGGGCTTGTCGGTGGGGAGGAGGTCGCTGTCGAGCGAGAGGGACTTTATGGGGTGGGTGTTGTAGAGGGGGTTTGCGGAGAGGTCGAGCTTGGAGGTGGAGGTTGCGGGGGGCGCGGGCGCGGAGGGGCCGGTGTTGGTGCTGCTGGGGGCGGCGTGCGCGGGTTGTGGGGTTGTGGTGGCGCGGGCGGTGCTGCTGGGGGCGTGCGTGGTGGGGGCTGTGGGCGTTGGGCGCGTGGGGGCCATGCGGACTTGGTTGTAGCGGGAGGGCTGCGGGGGCGGTTCGGGGCGCGTTCCGTCTTTGCGCTCGATGACGAACTCGATCTCCTGCTTTGCCGTTAGTAGCTGCTATGATGTATACTTGCTGAAAAAAATAAAGTATGGTCCCAACCCGAACATCCCCAGCCCATTTTGGGACCATACTTTATTTCTTCAGCAAGAGCACAATCTGGTAGAGAGAAAACATGGACATACATCGTCGCTGTCCTCGACCTCCACCTCCTCCTCCTCCTCCTCCTCGCCCTCCTCAAGGCTCTCCTCCGCGCCCGCAGTGGTCATGGGCGTGTCGCCGCCGTTCCCCCCCGAGGTTAGAGAGCCGCCGCCGCCGCCGAGGCCCGGGAGTGTCGGCATGTCCATAGGCGTGGGCGTCGAGACGGCCTGCGGCGCGGGCGTGTGTGTGTGTGTCTGTGTGTGCTGGGTGGGGGGTGTGGGGGTGGGCTGGGCGGGGGTCGTGGAGTCGCCGTAGAACTCGTCCTCGTCGATTTGGTCCATTGGGGCGGTGCGTGTGTCGGGAGGGAGAGAGGGTTTGGCGGTGTTTGTAGGACTGCAGAAGAGGTTGGTGGTGTTTGTATGAGATGAGAAAGCGTCGTCACAACAAAGACGCCGCTGCAGGTGAAGTGATGTCTTGGCGCTTGGACTTGAGCCGCAGATGCTTTAATTAAAGGCGGCAACGGGTGCTTTACTCAATGCCCACCGCCGCTGCGAGTGACGGCCCGTGAGGACTCGTGTGATAAGCAGTGGATGTGGCTGTAATACTCCCATGCGGCCGGGAGTGGGGCTGTAATGTAACTGCTGGGTAATGTGTCTAGAACAATACGCAGCCCGGCCACTGCACCGAGGCCGGCATGGCTATACTCTACTCTAGCTCTTGCCACACACCGTATGAAGAAATCACTCCTTACCATAGACTACGGCATTAGAGGAAGAGCACAGTATGTACGAGAAGCCCTGGCGCCCCCGGGTCAAACGTCGAGGGTGTTTCTTCTCCCATCACTGTGACTACAATAACGGCCATACCTACATGTATCGATCGAGAGGTGGCTGCTGGTGGGCACGAGTTCATAGGCACGATGTAAGACGTAGGGTGCCAGGCAGGCCAGACTTTTCGAACAGGGCTGTAGTGATCCCACACATTCATCCACGAGTAAACCGCATGTCTCCGCTTCACAGTGCAATGTTTTATGCCTACAGAGATACAAACAGTGCCCACGATATAGAGAACGGGGGCATTTATTGGACACAAAGCCGTTGATTATCACCGTCACATCTTTAAGTAAGAACGAGAAAAACAGAACGAGAAAAAAAGAAAGAAAAAACTATACCATTACATCAACACTTTCTACCTCTTCCCGCCCGCCTTCAGCTCCCTCAGTCCATCCTTCACATCCACAATCCTCCCACTCACGTCCTTCAACGCATCGTTAAACTCCCTAAGCGTCCTATTGAGCTTCATGGCGTCCTGCCTGCCGCCCGCGCCGCCCGCCAGGTCCTCCCGATTGACCCACGCGCCGCTCGCCCCGACGGCAGCCTGCTGCTCCACGCTCCTCAGGCTCGCCTCGACCTCGCCCACGCTCTCCAGGAAGCTGCGCAGCTTCTTGTCCATTGCCGCGGCGTGCCCGTTGAAGTATGCGATCATGGGGCCGTTGCTGGTGACCTCGTTCTCCTGCTCCGAGCGCTGGAAGTACTGCGTCCGCTGCTGCGGCGGGAGCCGGAACAGGTCCAGGCAGCGGATGGAGAGCGTTGCGGCGTCGTTGTCGGATGCGTGGTGCTGCTGGGCGGCCTGGAGGGTGGACTGGTCGGCGGCGAGGAAGGACTTGGTGGTGGAGAGCTTGTGCGCGAGCACTTTGGTGTCGGAGGGGATGGATTCGACGGTTGTGCGGTGTCTCGGGAATAGGGCGCTGAGCTCTTGGGCGGCGCGGATCTGGTCTTGAATGTGCTTCCTGTGATGGCAGCTCAGTTAGCAATTGTTATACAACCTCTCGCGGGGGGGAATATTAGCGGTCGGTGGCTTACTCTAGCTGTTCGAGCTCCATCTGAACACTCTCGTGGCAGTCGCCGAATCGGGTTGTAGCTGTGAGCCTGGTGACATCAACCGTCGCCGCAGGAATCACATTTTGCTGCTGTTGCTGCTGCTGGCCGGGCTGCTGTTGCTGCTGTCCCTGCTGTTGCTGCTGCTGCTGCTGCTGCTGTCCCTGCTGCTGGCCTCCAAGCCCAAACAACCCCGGCTTCTGCGCCGTGCTCGACCCCAAGCTGAAAGCCCCTCCCCCCCCTCCAGTCTGCAAGGCGTTCCCACCCGTAGCCGGAGCAGGCGAGCTATCCCAAGCGCAACGCCCAAAGTCAGTACAACGCCACCCAACAGGAGGAAGACAAAAAAAAAACCCACAAAAGCGACGACCCAACCGGCTTCTGCGCCGGCGTCCCAAACAACCCTCCACCCGTGGCCGCCGTTGCCGCACCACCAAACAGCCCTCCGCCCGCAGCGGTAGTAGTTGCAGCCGGCGCAGCGCCCCCAAACAGTCCGCCGGCCGCCGGCGCTGCACCCCCCCCGCCAAACAGGCCGCCGGCCGGCGCCGTTGCCGGAGCAGGGGAGAAGAGGCCCCCGCCTGTGGTTGAGGCTGGGGCTTGCTGCGGTGCTGCACCAAAGAGGCCGCCGCTGGCAGGGGCGGCCGTGGATGGTGTTGAGGATGACGCGCCGCCGCCGCCGCCGCCGCCGAATAGACCGCCTGCTGGGGTGGCCGTGGAGGAGAAGAGTGAGGGTGTTTGCTGGGGTTGTGAGTTTGTGGCCCCGCTGGGTGTGTGTTAGCAAGATCAATCTCTCTTGAGTGAGGGGAGGGGAGGGGGGGTTACAAGAGTGACGGTGTGGCCGGGGTGGACGTGTTGATGCGGTTGAAAAGAGACATTGTTGCAAGTCGGGGGGTGTGTATAGGGAGAGGGAGAGAGAGAGACTCGGAGCGAGGGGGTTATGGGTCCTTGCGAAGATGGGAGTGGTGGTGGTGGGGTCTGTTTCTCTTGTTTGTGGTTCTCGCTCTCCCGGGCTCGGTCTCGCTGCTTCGCGAGACGTTCGTTGGTGTTGAGGCTCAGCGACGCTTGGGGTGGGTCTTGGCGTGTAGCGACAACAACAACAAGGGCTTTGTCTGTGTGTTTGCCTCTCTGCATCAGGAAGTAATGTCTTGACTCTTGACATTTGGTTCTGAATGGTCCTCTGGCTTTAGGGCATCGTGTTGCATCTGTTCTTTGTTCTTTGTTCTTTGTGGCCGGAAGTGGATCTGTAGATACATGAATGGTCACTCGACTTGCACGTTCAATCCAGCCCAGCGAAGAAAACATTTAATTTATTGCTTCATGTTTTACAACCAAGGGCCCAATTGATAAGCTCCTATAGCTGGCTAACGTTTAGTATATACATGTACTTATCATCACAACCCTTTACTGAACGCCTGTATACGCAAGTATTAAGCATTGCGTGTCTACATGTAGTCTTGCCGTATAAGCCCTGTGTAGTCCTTTAAATGTCCTACTCCCCGAGATTCTTTACCGCGTCGTTCAAAACCCTACAGTTGAGTTGTGGAGGGACTCTGGTCTTAGTAACCAACCACCAATGCTCCAGTGCTCGTACACCGCCTTTTGCAGCCCGCTGGGGTTACACTCTAAGCACTGCTGATTGGGCCGCGTTTCAGGGTGTATATGAGCCTGAAACAAATCCTGGGGTTGTCGACAAGGCAGTGTCTCTCTTTGGTCACCGACTACATATTGAGTGTAAGACTCCTCTTGTGGACAGGTAACCTGATATCACCTCCTCTGTCCTCGGCCAGGTGTGCTCCGGCGGTGGGAACAGCTACCTTGGGTGCATCAGACTGACTCGTAGAAGGCACTTAATCATCGGCCGAGTGATATATTGTGACTTCGGTTCCTTCGGTTCCTTCGCTATCCAATTGGTCTTTGATCGACGCTGTATAATCTATATTATATTCCAACTTTGAGATCGAGAGCCTCAAATGTATCAAGGCAAGGTGATGGTTTGATTTTGACCATTATCCATGATCATACCAGGATACGCTAGCCCACAAGTCCCTATCATAGGGTCTTCGGGGCTGGTCCAGAGCGGTGATTACTAGTTGACCCCGCAGATCTCTGGTAACTGAAAATCCGAGTTCGTTATTTTTCATGTTGTAGTCACCGCGGCCTGCGCGTTACCTGCAGTGAGTTGCGCTCCGAACCCTTGAAAACAGATCCCATGGTGGGCTGCGATGCGCCCACTCGGTGGTCGCCCAGGTCTCGATCCAAGATTTTGCGCTGCCAGACGAAGATGATAAATCCCATGGGCAGGCGTTTGAATAACGCCTTCTCTTGCACCTCTTGAGACAGATATTTCCCTCACGTCGGCCAGTTTGTCAATCGGCTTTGAAACGCTGCAAGTGGTGTCGAGGGGTCCTACATGTAGCACCCCAGCAATATGTTTGAAGCGCGCAGAGTATTTGTCCACTTGTCAATACTCCATGCTTGAAAATGTGTGGTTTTCAACGCTCTCCCTGAGAGACTACTTGGTAGAGTATCTTTTTGCAAGCTGGCACTCGCTTACGAATGCTTGTCCCAGGAGGGATCCCCTTCTCGGCCACAGCGAATCGAGTACCCGTGCTCATCTTAATGGCGGAGGTTGCTTTAGTTTCACGTGCACACAGTAGGCTTGGAGTGATCGGTTTTAACTTTCAATACTGAAAGAGGTTAGCGTGCTTATCGTCGTAGACTGGACAAACTCTACTTACCGGAGATATCAGATCCCGCTTCGGATGCCGGACGGCGACTGACGCAGCTCTGACAGAGGCTGGCCTTTATATCTGACTCTGAGCAGTGGTTCCAACCTGAGAAACTGAGCACGAATCTGGGGGAGGTGGTTGCGTGCGATTTCGTGATTGTATGTATGTAAGTAGATTAGTGGAACCCTACTCTAGCACAACGCTTGTCCATTAAACCTGTGCCGTGTGCATAAGCGATAAGGTTGGCCACCGCTCGTTCGGGCCAATCATGGGCTATCAGCTTCAACTCTTCACATGTGTTGGGGAATTCAAGCCTCCGGGTAAAGAAACCGGGTCCGGACCACTTCTGCGTTGCGGGGGGTTGCGGGGAGCACCTTGTGGATTGTTGGGATTGAAGGTGGTAGGACAAATTTTTAGAGTATTTGATGGTCATTACCTGCCATTGTAAGGCACCAAGAAATTTGGTTAAACAACTTTACAGTTTGCAAGGGTTCAAGTAGAGATCCCTATAGACTAGGGCTTATGGCACGCGACTAAAGCAGATGGATGCTGAAGTCGTCATTCGTCTTTCCCATGGTGCGACAGGCCGTCTTATAAAAGGGTCCTACCCACCTACGCCGTGCCTCGATTTTATAGATTTCGAGCATACGGAACTGTAGTTCGAGCTTCAAAATTTGAAGTTTTCTTACAACCCTTTCCGTTCGACTATCTTAAGCTTCTGATTCACAATGGCACCAGGTGTGGTTGATGCCTCGAACGGCTTCAAGATAGCCCCAGTCACAAAATCTCTCAATGAGATTACCAAACAGGCACCCCGATTTACACCAGGATATTCCAAAGTCGAGGAGGTAGAGAATTATGAATTCGAAGACCTCAAGCCTTCATTCCCAGATGTTTCGTGGCCCCCGCTAGAGGAGGTTCCGTACAGCGATAAGGGCCTTCTCGGCGACCCGGAATATAAAAATCTACTTGCTGCAGCCACCGACTGTTTTGACTACACGCCCAAGATTGGGACAGAAATTCACGGTGTGCAACTCAAGGACCTGAATGATGCGCAGAAGAACGATCTTGCTCGTTTGATTGCGTTCAGAGGCGTCGTTTTCTTCCGTAATCAGAAAGATTTCACTATTGAAGACCAATTGGCTCTTGGAAGACATTTTGGTACTCTCCACAAGCATGCGACTACCGCCATGCCAAAGAGGGCTGGGCTCGAAGAGGTACACGTTGTGTACACTGATGCAAAAAGTCTTGATCAGAGAGCACTTTTTGCACCATCTTACCTCTGGCATTCCGATGTTTGTAATCATTCCCTATGTAAAACAGAAAGATGTATTAACACATCTTCCTCAGGTAACCTACGAGATCCAACCCCCATCGTACACCTCTCTCAGGCTTCTCAATGGGCCCCCAAGAGGAGGTGGAGGTGATACCCTCTGGTCATCTCAATATGCTGCCTACGACTGCCTCTCTGCGCCTATGCAAAAGTACCTCGAGAGTCTCACAGCATTGCATTCGGCCGAGGAGCAGGCTGTTGGCTCTCGTGCGGCTGGTAGACCTGTTCGCCGTGAGCCTGTCGTCACTGAGCACCCACTGATCCGCACACACCCTGTCACTGGTTGGAAGAGCTTGTTTGTGAACCCAGGATTCGTCAAGCAAATTGTTGGCGTCCCAAAGATGGAGAGCGACATAATCCTGGAATACCTTAACAACATTGTTGTTTCGACACAGGAGCTTCACGCCAGGTTCAGATGGGAGGCTGACAGCGTTGCCATTTGGGACAACCGTTCTTGCGTATGTTTCATGCACTGCTAATATCAATTGCCATGACATATGTGTTTCTAACGTTACTTTAGAACCACTCTGCTTCATACGGATTCGCTCCCCACATGCGCCATGCGGTCCGTGTCACCCCTCACGGTGAACGCCCAGTTTTTGACCCTAATGGAAAGTCTCAGGAGGAGGAGTTGAACGCAGCAGCGGGCAGGCCGCAAGTCAACAAGAATGGCGCGAGGCAGTCAAACTATAACGACTAAGTCCAATTCTTTTTTTTAAGAGCTATCATCAGGATCTTGCTTCTTCTCTTTTTTTTTTTTTTTTTCTCTTTTCCCATTATTTTTTGTTTCATGTTGGGCGCATCAGCGGGAGCGGTCTTTTAAAATTTCGAGCAGCGGATCTTGTTCATAGTAGAAATTGATATTTTGCTAAAAAAAAAAAAAAAAAGGGAGGAAAAGAAAAACCTTATTTGATAAACTAAGGTCTAAAAGTACAACACTAAAAAAAATACGTCATCATGTATGCCCATCTTGGAGGATTTATGAATAGACAACTCCATCCTTCCTATCTGTTCCCCAAATTTCGGGCTCAAATTTCGAGTTCTTGGCGGGATTTTCACACCAAAAACTGTCGCCAAGCACTAAATATTTAGATTAGAGGTTGTTGGCCAATCGCTCTAATGGCAGACGAATCGTTACTATTATACACTCGTCATTACCTTGCTCAAGATTACCGTCTGGGCCCACTGCCTAGAGAACTTTGTCGTCTCCCTCCTATCGACCCAATCACCGATATCCGTGAACCTTTCGTTTTCTCACCTAGCGATGATCTTGACCTACCGCTAGACATTGATCACAACGAAAAACTCATACTTAACCATGCAACCGCGGTTTATCTTTCATCCATCATAAGAGCCCCAGATGGGGGCCAGCACCTTCTATTAGAAGATCTCCGATGGTCTTCAAAGCTCCGCATCGAAGAGCCGTCAGTACAAGAGCAAGAAAGGAAACAGATACACAGGGTCAGTGAGGATGTCTTGAGCTTTAAACCATCAGTAAGCGGAGACGAAGACTCAGGAATCGAATGGGAGCGGGATGTGAGACACCGTGTATCGGATTATGTACGGGGCATTGAAACCGAGAAGATGGTCATTGGCTCCGAGGTTCTGGGGTTTCTGCAGAGTATCCATAGGCCTGAGAAACCGCCTTCTACCACGGACGTGATCCAGCAGGAAGTACAGTATTGCAAGGTTGGGCTTTACCTGGCACTTAGGCTTTATCTAACAGGAGTCTTGATTTCATGTACTGAATTATTTATAGTCAACGAATTCACGATTCATGACCCCACCGCTACTTCCAATATCACCAATCATCACCCCATCACCCATAAGGCTCTCCTCAAGTCTAGATCTTGAGCCCCTCGACGGCGGGGAAACCGCACTCCTAGTTTCTGACCTTGCCGCACCATTTATAGCTGCGGACTCGCTCCTCGACTCACATTATTTGGAGTCCTCCCCCGATTTTCTCCAAACAACACCCACTGTACAGTCTCCAATTAGGAAGCGCCCACGTCCGGAAACCCTACTCATAGAAGCTCCCATTACGCCCCCCCTGCCTACAGTCAAGAAAGTTCGCTTTGCAGATCTGCCGATACCGCCGCGAATAAGCACACCTCCGGGAGAGGAACTAGAGGCTTCACTGGATGCAAAGATACTAGTACGCATGAGCCAGGAACTTGCGCAAGAACAATTACAGGAGGCCGATTCCACACTCAGAGTGGACGTCCCGTTTGTTGACCTCTCAATACCAGCGCTGCCTTGGGATAATTATAATGTTAGAGATGGACTGGAAAGACTAAGGGATCTTAAAGCTTGGGCAGGCGCTGCGGCAAGACATTGGGGCGGAGCCGCAAGCGTGGGCATGGACCTTTCATGGCGGCCTTTCTCTAAGAGCGCTGCCAAAGCCCCCACTGAGGATTTAGGGAATGCGGAAGGTATAGACGAGATTATAACCTTGTTAGGTGACGGGGAAAATGCGGAGAATGAACTTTTAGAAGGTTTGAGGACCATGGGGCTTGCAAGGCACGAAGACGAGGAACATGAGCTAGAGGCGGGAGTTTTTACAGCGAAAACAGACATGGAGACATTGCTGAAGAGTAAGAGGCGGAGGGGATCGAAAGTCAGGAAGCCGGCGCATCCTGTAGCAACCGGTAAAGATGGAGTTGGGAATATAAGGAAACCAAATGAGGAAGCACCACTATCTATCAGCCCTCTAGATACCTTCATGGCACTGCGCTCACGAGTGTCTAAGAAGCCTAAATTATCCTCTGAAGCAGTATCACGGACGATCACAATACAGAAGGATACGGAGCGAGAGAAGACTGAAATAAGGAGAGCAGTCCCGCCTGTTCTAATTAATGAGGTTCCTGCCTTCCCCCTGCCTCAAATTATCCTCCCATCCTCTCCTGGCGTTTTTATTGCTTCGACTACTCTCCTTTCTCAAAGACGGCTTTTTCGCCTGATACTTGATCTCTACCCCACTGCAACAATTATAGAGCGGGACTTTACAGTTCCCATTACTGACCACTTCGCCGGCATTATTTCTTCTCACAAAGACTCTGTAGAAGCAGACTTGATACTTTCACCACTCTGTGGGCTCATTTTTACAAGTCTGCAGAAAATAAGACAGGCCCCAATGCCAGGACAGACTCTCAACACAACCAGACAACGTGTTTTGAGTGTTTCTCTACTCTATGAGCGTCTATTTGTGATAGTTCTTGGTACCGTACATGGGAGCGACTCAGAAACCGTCGCAGGCTTCATTGGCTTTGCAGCAGGTCTGCGGGCAGGTGTTAACATACGGATCTTGAAAGAAGACGATGATGTAGTTGCAAAATGGGTAGTATCATTGATGGTAAATGAGGGTAAAGAGGAGAGGTTATTAGAGGATGAAACGCTTTGGGAAAGGTTCCTGAGAAAAGCCGGATTCAATGCATTTGCTGCACAGGTTGTGTTGAGATATTGCAGGGATGGTGGGCTGAGGGCGTTTTTAGCCATGAGTAGTGGTGAGAAACGGATGGCTTTCAGTGGGCTTGTAGGTGAGAGAGTGATCGAGAGGGTGCTGGAGAGGTTAGAGGGTGAGTGGGATACTAATACATAGGGGAGAGATATGAATGAATGCTATGTCTAAGCTAACGGGGGTATAACGCATATTTTACCGATCACTCGAACTAATATTATCATTGGCCTATATAGCATGGAACTAGCTCATACTTACATGTATAAATAGGGTAAACTAACTAGAAGCTGTGGGTGGGTGTGGTTCAGCAAAACTCCTTGGGTCGAGCAAAGGATTTTTCATGATTCTGGACTATTTTTGAAAACGACATTTGTCACAATCAAGCATCTCTTGGCGGCTTCGGTTTTCAGTGCACGTTTGATTCACTTGGGTTAGCTCAGTCTTTTGGGGCAGTCTAGCCTAGGGTATGCCATAATCATTTACCACTAGGTATTGGAGACTCAAGACTAGCGTAATGAACGTACTATTACCGCTTAGTACCCGCTACGTACATGGACCAGGAAATAAGAAAACGGTTTTTCACGCTGGCCTGTGTTGCGTTAACACCGAGTCTATAATTGCCTCCTTTATTCTCTAGCTACATCGATTCACTCACCCCAAAGACGACCCAAACCACCACCCGATACTAAGCCGACTTTGCTTCTGGGCAACATAGACCTTCATAGAATCCCTTGTTGTTTTCACAGGCCCAAAGTCCTAAGATGGGTTAAATATCAATGTCCATAGGATCACCTCTATTCTCCTCTATTCTCCTCAGTTCCGTTTCAAGGTCCACCAACTCAGTCTTAACATCCCCCATCTCCCACTCAATATCTTCCAATCTTGTGTACACGTTCAGCAACTCTCCCTCAATCTCCCCCTCTAACCGTTGTGCTTCTGCCCGGGCATTGTTGTATCTGCTGCTCGCCAGCCCAGAGTCCGTGGGTCCCTGTGCTCTAAAAGGATCAAACACATCGATGTCCATCCTACCCAACGCACCACGAAACGCGGCTTCAGTGAGCTTGATATTCTTGCTATTGGCCTGTTGCTTATACTCTAGGTACTGGCAGAGTCCCATTAGCTCGTCGTAAGAGGCCTGTAAAGCATCTAGCTGCTCTTGCAGTTCTCCCACCCTAAAGATGATGTTGTGTTCGTGCTCGGAGGTCTGAAGTAATCTGGTCATATTTGTGTTCGTAGAGGTTTGCTGTGTCGGGGTATAGTTCATATAGACGGGTGATACAAAACATTTATACATATGGAATTTTTCAACGTTGGGGCGTTGAATGTTGAAGGGGTGATCATTGTATGTATTCAAGCGCTACATGCAATTCTATCGAGACGAATATTGAAACCCATACATGTATGCGGAGTGATACGCGAATTTGTGGGGTCTCCCCCCACACGCACATAACACAAACAACTCCTACATTAATTATAAACTTCATTACTTCGCAGATTATAATTCAGAGACTAATAAGCCACATGTATGCTTTGCAACGCCCCCCACAACCTCAATAACTATTGGGTGCCAGGTTTTATGACGGATTTGTATGTATTGAACTACCAAGACTGCGGGCTTGCCAAAACATCGGTCGGTGTCTCTAAGATTCCCCTTCTTGGCAGTGTCATTTAAGAGACATATATACAGCTCCCGCACCAGCACCTCGTGTACAAAGCAAATACATGTCTGGCGGCCGCGGGGGGCAGGCAGGGAGTCGGCCGTTACGGGTACCTACCTACTTTACTCTCGCCAATTATGTACTGATACCACCACCTGGCCCCACAAAGCGGCCGATATGGAGTGATTCACCTTGTGCAGCTATGCGTTGGTATGGAATCGATCATATGGTATCACTCGGGTCGGACGTGCTCGAGGTTTTTTTTTTTGTTTGCTTGGTTTGATATACTCGGACGCGTGAGGTTGGTTGGTTGATTGATCGGTTCATTTATTAAACACGGGGTAAGCGGGCCATGAAAGATGATGGGGGATTGACTCGTTTTTTTGGCAAAAACTGAACCTACCTACCACCGGACTATGGAATTTAGTGGCGGATACATATAATAATACCATATTCTTAGAGAACCTACCCCCCTTTTGGGACAGTATAAATGGCTAGTAATTTCACTACGTTTTTCATACTCTAGTCACAGATTATAGGCAAAGCGTCGACAGGTGCAAACACAGTATGAATTTCACCTGACTTCTGTATGATTACATATAGCCAGTACTTATATAGTGAGTATACTACTGAAGGACTATAACCGCGGAGTACATAAAACATTGAGAGATGAGCTTGATATTCACAGCTGAAATCTAATGCTTGGTGTACCCACGTGTAGTACCGGAGTTATCTGGGGAGCACGGCTACATGTGATACTACTAGAAATATTACTGTTGAACAGTTGCAACCAATGGCATCAAACTCTTCTAATTTATATGAAACCTGTGTATGCATAGAGAACAGTTTATGATCATTTCAAGCGTTACTCTACATGCATGAACCTAACCAATGGAATTAAAACGTTAGGAAAGAAAGAAAAAGAAGTGTGTATGAACAGAGCTATCCCCTACTCAAACCCCTCCAATACTTTGAAAAACTTCTCTCTACAGGCGTCTTTATCCAAGCCCTCATGATCACATACGAACTGATACAACCACAAGGCCTGCCACTTTCTCTGAGCCTTATCTGGGAACTGCTCTGTCACACCTTTAACGACCGCACTGGCGCACGCCCGTGCAAAGAGTCCACATGTCTCAAGAACCCCTTTTTTGTTGCAATTCCCATAGATGAGGGCACAAGTTTGGGACGCCATTTCCTTCTTGTCAAGATGCACTGTCACTGGGGCGGAGAAAGCAGTTCTGCGGACACGCTTATAGACACTGCCTTCTTGAGGGGCTTCTCCATCAGAGCTGGGAACAGTGCTACGCTTCTGGGGAGGAGGGAAAGTTCCGCGACATACTCCCCCGACGCATCTCCTGCACTGGTCCTGTGTCGATGTGCAGTATTTCTCAAATTCGGTGCAGCCTTTATTTCCAGTTGCCGGAGCGGTATCGTAGCAAGCAGTCACTTGTTCCCAACAATTTCCAGAAGACTATCGATTCATTAGCAAATGTCCTCCAAATAAATTGGGGACGAGGATAGGGATAACATACTGCCCAGCAAGAGGCTTCGTTTGTGTACGCCGGTAAGGGAGTTGAACACCAATCCGCATTACTGACTGGACAGTTTGGGTTTTTATGATTGAACTCCTGGGCAACCCTTCGGCCACCACCGGCGTTGGTAACTACATATGGTGCTGGGCCCGGGATGGTATAAGAAGTGGGTCTAGTGTTTTTCCAGTAGTCGAAGTGGACACCCGGGTGTCTTGCATCACAATATCCAGGAATAGAGACACTAGCGGGGTGAGCATTACCGCCGGTGGAGTAAACAATAGCTTGGACACATCTAAAGAACAGTTATTAAGGCTATAATAGTAATAATAGAGATCGAGTACACCTACCCAATATACCACTGAGCGCCACCAATATTTTGCTACCAAAAGGGCCAATGTTAGCTCATAAGATAAGTCGGGGATATGTTTGTGTCTACTTACAGCTTGATGCAAAGCAAGATGTTCAGTACGGATCAAGTAAAGACCACTATTTGATAATTGGAAAGTTAGCGTATTCTTGACAGTAATGAGGAAGCTCTTCTAAATAGTTTACCCAGCAAGATCCTTTGGAATAGTAGCGGTCATCCTTCCTCCAGAAGCTCTCAATCTTTCGGTACAGGATACTCCATTTCTGAAACCGTCATGCCAAATCTTGAACCAACCGGGGCCATTTGACGCATCCTTGAAGGAATTAACCCTCTTCATGTAAACAGCACAAGGGCCTATTCATGTCAATAAAGTAAGTTCGAATAAGAAGAGGGGAAGATAAGAGCAAACCTTGATGAGAATCTGCAATTGGTGGATTTTGTGACCCATCTGGCCAAGGACGCCATTGGAAAGTAACAGGGTCCCCTGCATTGACGATAACGGCCCTCTGGAGTGATTTCAATCCGCCGACGTTACATACCATGTCAGTGGACTGCATATCGACTACCGGGTCGGTGGTCGGTGGCATGCGGACAGCAACTCCATCACCTTGGTTGACTCCCCCAATGAAGACGTTTGTGAGCATATGATGGGCATTGACGCTACTCCCTAACCCCAGAAGACTGATGGCTTGAAGTAAAATGGAAAGACGCATATTTTGAACGCAGATGTGAGTTTAAAGGACAGAAAATAGTTAATGAACGTAACGGTTGATCTTGATCAACAACAGATGAAGAGAAGGTGGGGATGAAGAGAAGGTGGGGGTGAAGAGGAGGTGGGGATGAAGAGAAGGTGGGATGAGGATGAAGGTGGGATGAGGATGAAGATGGGATGAGGATGGAGGTGGGGAGATGAAATGATGGATATTTATTAGCGCGGGGGTACATAGAAAGTACGGGAAGATGAAATTGTAAATCACCCCTTCACTCCCAAAGCCAAAAACGACCTGGAGCCAGTTTCAAAAATGGCGCCACCAAGAAAGAGACTGAAGACAATTCTTATCTTTTCTTCCTACATATATTTCCTATTCCTAGTTTAATTTTTCTTTCTTGTTTCTTATCTGTTTTGGAAGTTGGGGGAGGAAAACTAAAAACAACAAAACCCCCAAATCCAAAGAATCTTGCCGGGAAATTCATACGTTTCGGCCCCTTCCTCAAATATAGGGCCGTGAACTCACTAATCCTACTTGGCAGGTACATCATACATGTAGGGTATATAATGTATGGGCGAACATTAAGACCTCTTGTTGCACGATGAAAACTCTGTGCTTCACTTTTAATGCAGGCACCCGTCTGCTCGTGATTCCCGCAACATCATTAGTCTTGGAGCGGGGACAGGAGTTTATTGTCGTGTGACTGGTAAAGAAAAACAGCAATTATCGTGGGGACGGGATGGCTATAGTTTAACCTGCAGCCACTCGGGGACCATACAGCCTGTCGGTGACCCTCATATTAACGAGTGACGCACCATGATGCAGATACTTTTTTTAATTGATTAATTATGATGCAGGTCCCACAGAAAGTTTAATTTAAACCATACTTGTTGATTGCTACATGTCTGACAGACCTTTGGGAGGTTGGAAAGTACTTTTATATAAGAAGTCGAAAAAAGGTTGATATTATACTTGAATATAGCATGTATCTACAATAGCCTCGGTATCTTTTTGCTCAATAACCCCCCCAATTGTTTCGTCATCCCCCTTATCGTATATGTTGCTGTGATGCTCCTTATCGCTTCTGTCCTCTTGACTCATAGGTAATAGCTCCCAAATCTTCAGACTATTATCCCAACCGTTTCCCTCATTTCCCTCCCCCTCACCTTCTTCCAAGGTCGCTGGCTTTCTTGAACCCGAGCAAGTTGCCAACACTGCTCCTCCAGGGTGTACTACCGCACTACTAACCACATCATCGTGCGCCTGCCACTCAAAGTTTGCATGGCCAATCTCTGGACCCCCCCTACCATGCCCGGCCTCCCAGACTCTCACCTTTCCATCGATTCCACCGCCTACTACTTCGCCACGCAAAGAATGCGCCACATCAATCCCCATCCTTTGATTACTCCTCGCTCTTCTACCCCTGAAACTCTCAACCTTTTCTCCCGCAACCCTAATGTCATACACGGAAATTACATCGCTTTTCCTCTCTGCAATATACAGATACCTTCCGCATTGACTCCACACCAGTTGCGTAACTCCCGCACCATCACCTTCGCCCAGTCCAAATACACCAATGGTATCTCCTGTTCCTTCTGTTGAATATAGCCCCACCTGTCTCCCATATGTCCCTGCCGCTAGCACTCCGGTTCCATCGGAGCTTCCGGGGCATACTGCCAGTGCAGATATGATACCCTTCATCGTGTGTCCAGTCTGAACACTCCTCCTAGTAGGGATCGTCTTCAAGGCAACCACCGGTCCCTCTCCATTGCGATGAATATCAAAAAACGATATCTGCGATGTTGTCCCTGCAATAAACCGATTAGGGTTCGACGGGACAAAAAGAAGCGATGCGGGGGTGTGATATTTCTCCGTCATTGGATCGATCAGTGGATAGCTCGCACGGGTGGTGGGCGTGAGCAAATCATAGAGCTGTATTGGGTGATCGCGTGAAGATGCGATGAAACAGCATGTAGACGGGGTGGATAGCTGCATATATGGATATATAGCCGCCGCATATACAGGTTCTGCAGTACGAATGGAGGAGAACGGCTCGAGGTTTTTGGGAGATTCTGACGGGTCAAGGAGGTCCGCAGGGCTGCATGTAATTAAGCTGTTAGTATGGTTATTACAAAAGAGAGCGGTAGCATACACTATCCATGTCCGCAACTCGTTATCCTCGCTAGAAGTGAGGATACATGTACCATCCGGGGACCTCTTGAATTGTTAGCCAATTACTAACTAACTAAAGGGTCCGTATCCTACCATTGTGCGCTCCTGAACAGATTATTCTCCCTCCCGCCTCCTACTGCTCCTTGCCTCCCCCCAACCCGGCAGTTGTAGACCCTTCCAGTTGAGGCGACAAGTTTTGGCTGATTCCGTAGAGACATTTTGGTGATACGATGCTCGTTGACGTTGGTAGTAGAGAAGACTAGTGTGGTTGTGAGGCTTAAAAGCTTATCTATTGGGTACCGATATGCTAAGCTGCATGTGGGTTAGTGTGTGGTTTTTGTAGGGTGGCTTCCCTTAAGCGAAGCCCTACTTGGCTTACATACATACAAGCACGAAATGGGGTTGTGAAACTCTCACCAGCCGTTTACTCTCACCAACCGTTTAGTAAAGTAGCAGAAGACGTTGTTCTAGTTACATTAAATAAATATATATACCTATGCTATGGATGCTTAATTGAAGTGTCTCTTTCAATTGGATGTGTTAATATTGTGAATGAATTAGCTTCAGTTTAGGGCTTGATAGGAATCTGAAGCATTCGAAGCATGACATCTTTAAATATTTGTGGATGTTATTGGTTTTCTTGTGTAATCTTCAGGCTTACCTATCTACATGCCAATATGTGCATCTAGATGTACCCTGCAACGGCTACTAGACCGTACGAGTATTTATTTATTTAAATCACCATGATTATAAAATATTTGTCCTAATAGATAACTGTAATATATATCCCTAGTGGTATCTCCCGGTAAAGTGTCCGAGTAGAACGGTAAAGCGTAACCCTAGCCCCAGATTAAGAAGGTCCCGAAAGTGCTAGGATCTAACCCCAGATCTCGCCTCCCGATAAGAGACGTATGATATTCGTGACATCAACGCTCCCGAGCCTAGGCCGGAACGAAGCGCGAGCACCCCCATAGTAACCCCCACACCGTCTTACGTTACCCAGTATATATATTGCGCCATTACGAACTTTTCCAATGGCCTGCATCTCTCCAAACCGCTGTGGTGTGAAGTTCGGATTGGAGTTTTGGGGGATTACTTATCTCCTTTCCTTTAAAACTTTTGAGTCCTTTCTGCAGTTTCTTGGGTTCTGTAATATTTCCAGTATTGGTGAACTGGTCTTTTGATGATTAGTACTGCATAGCTAGTGCACTATACAACATCCTCCTTTCGGCAAAACTCTGTAGTAAACTCCTCGACCTTACTTGAGTTTTATTATTTTAATTCTCTTAGGAATCAAAATGAGTCCAGATATTGAAAAGACAATTGAGGGGCAAGAGGCGGCGCGAGATGCGAAAATTGCCTCCGAGGCAGGATCAGGGCATGGTGATCCTCATGGATCGCGGCTACACCGAAAGTTAAAGTCGAGGCACTTGCAGATGATTGGTAAAGTGTTCCAATGTTTGAGGTTATTATGACGGTCGCGTAACCATACTAATCAATATTTTGTTACAGCTATCGGGGGTATGTAACTCATGATTTTTGATGCCTCAAATAAGGAATCCTAGAACCAGGTCCTATGCACTTTTAATTAAGCGCCAAATTATTAACACCCATCAAGGTATCATCGGACCGGGCCTTCTGGTGGGCTCCGGAAATGCACTTCATCTTGCAGGCCCCGCTGGAATATTAATTTCCTTTGCCCTCGTCGGTCTCATCGTCTTTTTTGTAATGCATGTACCCTCCTTATTAGTTATTATAATCAATTTGTCCCACTACTAACGTCAAGCTACACAGGCAATCCCTTGGCGAGCTTGCAACACTCATTCCCGTAACTGGCTCCTTTGTCGAATATGCCGAGCGTTTTGTCGATGATTCTCTCGCATTTGCTCTTGGGTGGGGGTATTGGTACCTCTGGGTTACTGTCCTTGCGAATGAATATAATGCGATTTCTCTCGTTGTGATGTACTGGTCCGATGTCGTCCCACAATGGGCATGGATCCTGATGTTCTGGGTGCTATTTTTATCTTTGTCTATGCTAGGTGTTCTAGCATACGGAGAAGTGGAGTTTTGGTTAAGTCTGATTAAGGTTATCTCGATAACAATTTTCTTTGTTATTGCTATCGTGATATCTGCGGGTGGAATTGGGCCGCAGAAGATTGGATTTAAGTATTGGAAGGATCCAGGCGCCTTTGCGGATGGCATAAATGGCGTTGCAAGGACGTTTGTAATTGCCGGTACGCTATATGCCGGCACGGAGATGGTTGGTATAACAGCTGGAGAGGCCGGAAATCCGGGGAGGGCAGTTCCAAGAGCCATCAGGCAGGTCTTCTGGAGGATCCTAATCGTGAGTCAACCGCTGAGGCTATTTAAGCCATTGCTAAAGATTTGATAGTTTTACGTGGGGATGATGTTCTTCATTGGCATTTTAATGCCTTACGACGATCCCCGCCTTCTATCTTCCACCTCCCGCACCGCCCGCTCACCCCTCACTATTGCCCTTGACACCGCTGGCGTCCACGTCGGTGCCCACCTCATTAACGCTCTCATCGTCATCTCGGTTCTCTCTGCAGGTAATTCATCGCTATATGTCGCCTCCAGAACCATTTTATTCATGGCCAGCACCGGCAAAGCGCCAAAGATCTTCTCCAAAGTTGATAACCGCGGTGTTCCTTGGGCAGCACTCCTGCTGTCGAATTTCGGGGCCTGTATATCATTTTTATCACTCTCTGGGAGTGCTGGTGAGCTTTATGAAGCTCTTATAACACTCAGTGGCTTATCAACATTCATGGTGTGGGCGACGATTATGTTTGTGCACATCCGCTTCCGAAGGGCGATGGCAGTGCAGGGACAAAGCATTGAAGCACTACCATTTCAGGCTGCCTGGTATCCGTATGGTGCTTATGCTGCGTTGGGGGCCAATATATTCTTGGTCTTTTTCCAGGGTTTGTATCCTCCCCCTCATCCGTGAAACAAGGCTGATAGTGAATGGTCGTCGATAGGGTACACTGCCTTCTTGAACCCCTTCAGCGCAAAAGACTTTGTAATAAACTATATTCTCTTGCCAGTGTCAGTGCTATTCTTTGTTGTGTACAAGTTCTGGAACAAGACAAAGTGGGTGCGGTTGGAGGACATGGACTTGTATACCGGGAGAAGACAAGATAATACGGTGATTATCGAGGGAGAGGAGGTGCCATGGTGGACTAAAGTAAGAAGATCTTTGGTTGGATAGAATGATGGATCGATTGCTTGGTTCTTGTTATTGGTTATCTCGGTGTTGATTATGCTTTTATCTTGTTGGAGTTAAAGCCAGCTTAATTGGAGTACTGTTGAGGCCCTGTATTGGTTACGAAGAAAAAATTTCTGTTTTTGTGAGACAGCCAGCATACAGGGAATCCTGAATATTAGATCCACCAAAGCCGTGATTCGGTCAGGACATAGCCTAACCTCAGTAACCGTAACATATACATGTAGGTACTTACATAGTAGTGATTCCTATTGGGCTAATATATCAACATCGCCCAGAGTAGGACCCATGCATCAATATATCTTCAAGACCCTCTTCCAGTCAGTCCCTCAACGTACGTAGGTCAGATCTCCAGATCACACAAGTCACACACACGTACGTCTCATCCCACTCCCAATCACTTTGAATCCACATATGTAGACCTAGGCCTAGACATACAGTAGTCTAGGTTCGTCCCCAGCACTCTACGCCCGGTCAAAGACCCAAAGTGCAACATAAATATCCCTACATCCTGATCTAGGCATCTTCCCGCACACTTTATGTACGGCGGCCTCATAATACTCTTGGATACGCCGGCCGTGGGATCAGATAAAAAAAGAAAGATCCACACCCGCCAATTAACCCCCCCCCCTCCACAGTCCAGCAAGTCGCAGAACTGAGACCAAAAACTACAACCCTACCAACTGCCCAGACCAATTCCACTCTTCTAGCCCCCCCCCCCCACCCTCAAGCATCACATCGATTCGCACCCTACCGGCATTCTGCTCCTCCTCCTCCTCCCCCCCTCTCCCTCCTCCGTCCTTTCCTCCCCCCCAACCCTATCAGCACCAGCATCAGCCACAAGATCCCAATCCCACCCAGCCCACAAACAATCTTGGCACAAGCCCCCATCCACGCGTCCCCCAAACACCCCCCCCCCCCCCCCCGAAAAAAACTCTTCCAACCCCCGGCTCCCTTATACTCTACCCCGCACACTCGAAACAAAAACACAAAAAGAAAAAAGAAAAAAAAACGCACCTTAAACTTGGCCCCCTCCCCGTTGTAAAAGAGTGAGAACCCATGTCGGAGACTCGATCTGATAAGGAAATTTCACGTCTAAAGAATCATTTCCGCCCCCTTACACCTCCGGGGGTGTGGGTGGGGTGGGTAGGGGGTGTGTGTGCGCACACGACACGACACCACCGCGCTGGCGGCTGGCCATGGAGAGGGGGGGTACGTAACGGTATATATAGGGATATATTATAATATATAGTGGCGGGTGTATTTTTTTTTCCTCTCTCTTTCACGGCGTAGTTCTAAGATTTAGTTAAAATGGACAGTGCTATTTTCACATGTACTTAATAGGTCTTAATAGGTAGGATACAGCTATTTCACGATACGCGACACCATCTATGCGGGCTGTTTGAACTGGACTGACTCGAACTTTGAGAAGAAAAAACAAATAAATACGAACACCAAAAACCCCATTGCATGCCCTCCGCCCCCCTTTTTCCCTCCCTCCCTTCCTTTCCCACGACACAATTGAAGCATCCACAACCATCCCACTTGTCCCCGTCCTTCCTAGGAAGAGATGAAGTTCTTCTCTCCCAATAAAAGAACAGGAGGGAGAAAAAAAAAAGAAACAGGAAATAAAAAACCCGAAACAGAGGATTACAGAAAAAAGCTCGCGCCAAAATCCAATTCCTCTCTCTCACCCGCATACTTCAAGAAATAAAGCCAATGCCAAATCCAAAGAGAAAAAATAGTGAAATAAAAAAAAACCCCCGGAAAGCATACATCTGTTTAGCCATCAAAGGAGACAGGGAGAAAATAATTGACTCCATACAAAAAAGATCATACTTTTCCACTCTCTACACTACCCTAGACCAGGACAGCGGTGTTGCCACTGGTGGTGGTGATGGCAGCACCGTTATCACCGGTAGTGGCACCAATGACACCATTGATCATTTTCTCCCCGCCGCCAAGTCTCTGGAGCTCGCGCTCGCAGCCCTCAAGCTCCTCCTTGATGCGCTTACTCTCGCGCTCGAGGTCGTGGCGGCGTTGCAACAAGATTGCTCTGCGTTGCTCGTCCGTCAGGTCCGCCATTGTGCCTGCGCCGAGGGCGAGGAGACTTGGCTCGATAGGTACGTCGCCCATTGTTGAGAGCTGGCTGCGAGGATTAAGGATTGAGCTGATTGAGTGGAGACGTTGATCAGAGGTGAGATTGTCGGCCTCAGCGATTGAAAGACTTCTTTTTCGCTGGTTGTGGGGGGGCTGTGGGTTATCGGCGACGTTGTGTGTGGATATTGGGGCCAGTGAGGAGTCTTGATGGTGGTTGTGAGTAGAAGAGGAGGTCATGGAAGGGGCGACGGGAGCGCTGTTATTAAGGTTTCCTCCTGGGCCTCCTCCTCCTGGGCCTCCACCTCCTCCACCTCCTCCGCCTTCATTACTGGTTCCCTGTGTAGCTACTGCTTGGCTCCGGAAACTGTTCGTAAAGTCGATCGGCGGCGGTGCGAAATGCCTTGGTTGGCCAGGGTGCGGTGGTTGTCTCAGGGCATTCCCGCCAGAGTCCGTCATCTCCGTGTCATCGTCTGATCCGTTATTAAGGCCTACGATCGTTTCGTGTCAGTGCATTGTACACTTACATTCATCTATATCCTTGGATCTTGCTTTGGACGGGAAGAGGAGTGGGGAACGGGGAAGGCAAGGTAAGGAGGGAAGGGAAAAGAGCAAGTAGTAAGAGTAGCCTACACCTACATACCTGTAAGTGTGTTTTGAGCCGGTACTTGTTGCTGATGCTGCTGCTGCTGCTGCTGCTGCTGTTGGCCATGGGCGTTATCAATCCCGACCACTCCACCACCTCCTCCCTGCACGGGAGCTGGGTTGGCGGTGGTAAACCCACCATTCGCAGGGGCTACCACTCGTTTCCGCCGTTTGATAATACTCTTTTTCATGGCCTCGGGCCGATGGACGCCGTGAAGTTTGTGATAAAGGCCTGTAGAGGTAGTACCAATCCCATGGCGATATTCAGTGTCATGTTTCGAATATTACAATTATCATAAAAAAATTCCAAATTGAACATGAAGAGTGCAAAAACACAACTCCCGCATCCGTGTATGGTAATAGAAAAACCAAATCCCAATTGCAAAAAATGTAAAAATGTAAATAGACTGGGGGGGGGGGGTGGGTGGGAAGGCGTGCAAGGAAATCCCTCGGGCAAGGCAATATAGAGGTATAGGCATATGAGGATCCATGCATGATATAACGGAGGGGCTTATCAATCATATCATATCAGATGATCGAAACAAACGGATATGACAGGGGGGAGGAAAGCGCTAGAAGTGGGCGGATGGGGGCGGGTGTGACACTGCAGATTCAACACAACCTACAGGGTCTCGGCTAAACACTCCCTCCCGACGTCCATCGTACGATCTGATAAGGGGAAAGCTCTCAAAGAACCTGATTGGATAATAATGAACTCACTCACCACAAGCATTGCAGATTGTATGACCGCTTTCATCTCGGCGCCATAAAGGTGTTATTGTTGTGCCGCAGTTCTGGCAAGCTACTACCACTGTCGTATTCGATGGTGGTGATCCAGTCCTGGCTGGCTGTTGTTGCTGCTGTTGCTGTTGCTGCTGTTGCTGTTGCTGTTGCTGTTGCTGCTGTGGTGCTTGCTGTTGCTGCTGCTGAGGGGCCGGCGAAGGTGAGGGAACATTCGTCAGTGCAGGGTCCGTCGGGATACCTGCAGTAGCTCCTCCACCAGCTCCTCCAGCTCCACCACCACCACCACCACCTCCTCCACACCCTCCTGCTGCGCCATTTGCCACTCCTACTGTGAACTGCGCAGCCTTGCTCACCCGGTTATTAAATGCTGGGCAGCCATTGCACCCTTCTGCCCCTCCTGTCCCGTTACATCTGCCCCCGCCAGGACACGTCCCGGAGACGACGTGGTCGGCAGCGACGTAGGTAGCCCCGAGTGAGGACTGGACATTCCCGACTGTAGAACCGTGGGGTGGGCGTTTGAGATTTGTGGGACGGGCCTGGTTTCGGGCTTTTAGGTAGAGACCACAAGCATTACAAATTGTCTGACCGTCAGGCGCGCGGCGCCAGAGCGGAGTACGTGTGGTGCGGCAATTACTGTAGACAAGGGGGGGGGGAGGAAATAGTAAATCGAGTTAGTCAGAAACCCCCAAAAGCGAAAATCGAAAAGTGCACCCCGTGAAAAGTGCAACAAAAAAAGTTTTCTGAAACGAGGGGATGGGGAAGGAGGGGGGAGAGGTTAGCGTGTGTGTGTGTGGGGGGGGGGGGGGGGGGGAAAGGTGAGTGGGAGGAGAAGAATTAGAAGAGAAGTCCATCTACCTGCACGTCTGCCCACTCGCCGGACTCACCAGCGGCGGTACGGGACTGTCAAGCGGTGTCTGCGGTTGCGACTGGGCCGTAGGCGTTGGTGTAGCCGGGGGTGCAGCATTAGCAGCAGCGGCGGCGACAGCTGCGACAGCGACGGGTTGTAATTGATGCTGCGGCTGCTGCTGCTGCTGCTGTTTTGCGTGCTGTGTATGCTGCTGGACCACCTGCTGCAACTGCTGCAGTTGCTGCTGCATACCTGTATCCTCCTCCGAGGGCGTGGTGGCGGCGGCGGCGGTGACAGCGGTCAGGGCCGGATCCACTATGCTAGCACCTCCACCTACTGCGCCGACACTGCTACTACCACCGTTACTACTATTCCGGTCGTGGTCCTGCGCTGCGATGGAGATGTGGGGTGAGTGCGCCGCGTGGTCGAGCGCGAGGGCAGATGGCGTCATAGCTTCTCGGGAATGAGTGTCTACTGCGACTGGCGGTAGGACGGTAGTTGTAGATTTAGTTGAGGACGTAGGGGCAGGTGGATGAATGGGTACAGTTGTTGTTGTTGATGGTGAAGCAGTTACTGAGGTTAATGTTGTTGTGGATGTAGTGGTTGTGGATGGTTGTAGAGGTTGTTGTAAAGATTGAGATGTTGAAAGGTTGTGGAGGGTAGATGTGGTTGTGGTTGTGGGTGTTGTTGTAGTACCACCACTGCTGCTTGTATTAGTATTTGAGCCTGTGGTGGTGTTGGTCGTAGGCGTGAGCGTGCTGCTGCTGCTGCTGCTGGCCATGGACATGGGCATGGGCATGGGCGTTGAAGGGGCTGCAGCAGATGTCATAGTGGCTGGAGAAGTCACAGAAAGGGACGATAGAGACGCTGATAGAAGCTTCCCCGGCATGGCGCGGGTTATATTGGGAAATATATACGAGGAGGGGGGTGGGGGGAGGGGGGGGGAGATACGGTGTTAACGGGCCCGGCGGCGGTGGTGGTGGTGGTGGATCGATGATGGGGGGGGGGGTCCGATATATAGTGAGTAGTAAGTGGATCGATGATGAGAATAGTGGGAAAAAAAACGATTTTTATATAAATATCTTCTAGGAGCAACCAGACTAGCTGGGGGAGGGGGTTGTAGGAGATACTTGAAGAGGAAGAATCGACGATCAGGAAGAAGGAGGAGAGAAAAAGGTTGTTGAAGAATCAGAAGGAGGGCGACTTTTGAGGCTGTATAATAGCGTGATCATTAAAAAAGGGATCCTTCTAGTTTCCCTTCTCTGTCTCTGTCTCTCTCTCTTTCTCTCTTACTATGTCTCTCTCACTCACGAAGAAGAAGAAGAAAAAAAGTGAACAGCTGTTTGAGGAAAGCAATTTGTAAGGGAAAGAAAGAAAAAGAAAAAGAAGCACGACCAGCACCACGACCAGCACCAGCACCACCCACCACCGCCGCCGCCGCCGGGTTCAGACCGCGGGAATTTAAACAGGTGCAAAAAAATTAAAAGGAAAAAAAAAAAAAAATTTGCCCTTAACAAATTAACCCCCCGGCCTCATAAGTATGTAACAGACCACTATCATTACTCTCACATACAATTGAACTGGGAATTGAGGAATTGAGAATTGCAATTGAAAGCTCAGCAGCTACAGAGCTCCCCCCTGGCCATGCGGTTCTACTACTACATACTATGAAGTGCCTACAGACCTAGATTGATGGAGATATGATTGTGATTATGATATGATATGATAAGATTGGGCTCTCTCGACTTCACCCTTTCTCTCTACCTTTCTCTCTCTCTCTCCCGAGTCCCCCAGTCCGAGTCTCCCAAAATATCGGGTCTTAGCCAGCCTCTAGTATCAATCCTCAAAGTCAGCAGATCTCCCTACATTCTGATTGGCTGCAGCACAACGTGTCTGTCACGGGGTTCCCGTCCCCGGCACCGCTCCTGCTGCTGCGCTGCTGCTGCTGCTGCACAGTGCACACAACCGGGGTCAGTCATTCACCCCCCCCCCCCTTCTTCCACCCTTCCACCCTTCCACTCCCCCAATTTGGGTACATAATCTACCATGTATCTTTCGAGATTATCTTTAGATATACCGGCGTGCGCTATCTGATCGATCCGATGCGATTGGATTAGATAGGGATTATGTGCGATTGCTTTTTTCCCTCTTTTTTTCTTTTTTCTTTTTTCTTTTCTTTTTCTATCAATCAAAATCAACGCGCGCGCGGTGAACGGAAGGAACAACAGGGCAGGGCGTACAATCGAATGCCTCGACACGGAGGGTTGGAAGCGGAAGCGAGGTACCGTATAGCAGGGTGGCAGAGGGGCTTTTGTTTTTTGGGGGCGGTTTGGGAATTCTTAGCTAGGAATTGGAGCGAGAGTCTCTGTCTCTGTATCGTTGTCTGAGTAAGTAAGCAATAGTAGTCAATAACCACTCCGTCCAGTCCTACATCACGTATGGTGATCATTACTAGGCCATCTACTCTTACATACTCAGAATGGATTAATATGTACTTACATGTAATAATAATAATATCACTGAGGCCAAAAACCCATCTCGTGAGCACCCTCCCCCCTCCCCCTCCGAATCATCATCACCATCATCACCCCTCCTCTTTCCCCATCAATTGACTCCCAGTATCTATGCTATCCCCGAGCGAGCCGGAGGAGAGTGCCCGGAGTGGAAATATCTACTCTACATACCCTATACATGCCTCATAACCCCACAGTATCGACTAAGTAAGCAGGAAAAGAAACTACAATGCAAGCGCATTTATATCCAACTGAATCTGCACAATATCATCAGCGACCACTGCAAGTGCACATATCATTGCTGCCCTGAAATTACACCACTCCCATTCGCCCATCAACATCAATCAATCAGCCTTCTCAACGTTTACCCCAGGGCGCCCGGGCCTGCTGATGTGATGTGTGCAATGATAGAGTATGTAGGTAATGGTAATGATAATGTATGATCGTATGTACCCCAGCAATCACCGTCCACGCATTCACCAAAGGAAGCAGAGCACAAAAAGGAAAGGAAACAGAAGAACTAGAAGTAGAACAAAAGAAAAGAAAAGAAAAGAAAGGATAAAAATAAAACAATTAAAGGTGTGCTCCCGTTTCCATCCATCCATCCAATTCTCTTCAATTCCCATTGCAGTAGACCCTTAATTACCCATGATGATAGCCAATTGGCAAAATTTCCCACCCAGCCCAGCCAGCCGGCTCCAAACAAAACAACATGAAGAAAAAAAAGAAAAAAAAGCAAAGAAGAAGAAGAAAAAAAAGGCACAACCACACACAAATAAACCAAACAACCCACATAACAAGAAAAAAAAAAGGTTGCAAAAAGCAAATTCATCACCCCTCACTAAAGTACATATGGCATCATATGGTCCTACATAAACCAACTCAACACCACGCATACTTCTCGTTCAGCACCCACTCAACCTCCGTCTCCCCACTCCCCCCCTTGCCATACATCATTAGACTGGGAATGGAGTCTGTCTCCCTGTCGACAATCGCAACACCGTCATCCACCGCCCGCGCTGCCTCCAACACATTCTCCGCTGGATTCCATACCACAACCTTCCCCAAGCTCCAGCGCAGCGCTTCCTCAACAGCGGCGCTCAACAGCGCCATCAAATCTTCCTTCCGCCCCTCCTCCGGCCCGAAATCTACCACCCGGAGGATGTAGAGTTTTGGCCCCGCGATGCTAAAATCACGCCCCCAGATCATCCAGCGCATTCCGGAGGTGGTGATGCTACCCTTGATCTTGGGCGGCCCGAGGGACGGGTGCACGCAGGCACCGATAAATTCCTCACGGTTAAAGTGCCAGTCCATTGTTCCATGGTCGGGCAGGAAAGCGATTCGAGTCTTGTGGTGCCGTGTCGACATTGCGGTGTGTAACGCGGTCGTGTCGAGTGCGCACAGCGGCGCGATATCATCGCGGTACAATGGACGCACTCTGGATTCATAAACTCGTGGAGAAGAGCCCACCGGTAGCTCAAAGTGTGAGGACTTGTGCGGAAGCCACCCAAGATTTGCGTAGAACTTCTATCTGGACATCAGCTACCACAATACCAGACGGGAAAGAGGTGGGGCGGGGTTGGTGGGGGGGCGGGTCTATACCTTCCCAATATCCGAATACAGTACTGAGAATCCGGCATTCTGCCCATTGTGCTTCTTCAACCTCTCCCCCAGCATCGTCAGCATCACCTTCGCATACCCATTACCACGGCACTCTGGAGGCGTAAAAACACTCCCAACCCCATAAGCCACAACGCCCTTCACAGGCACTCGCTTCTCGCCATCGACTGGCGGATGGGAGATAACGGCCTTCTTCTGGATCGCCTCGCACGAGGCCAGGACGTGCTCTGGGTTTGTGGCATCAACAAGCACCCATTGTGTCATGCCCCCGTTGCGGGTGAGTTTTGTAGAGGCAATGTGGTCCTCACGTGTTAGATACTGGGAGACGGTGAGGGCGCCAGCCCAGCAGGTCGAGTGCTGTGTGCGGACACGGGCGAGCTCGGTGGGTGTGGGATGCCGTAGGGTGTAGGTGGTTTGAGTGGCGGTTAATGCTGGCATTTTGGATGTTGTTTTTGTGTGGCTTCTAAAGCGGGTATAGAGGATATAAAGAGGGTAGATTGAGGTATGTAAGATCTCAATATTGTGTGAATAGGGAGGTAAGGTGGTGGTGATGTCTATGACAGATGAGTATGTGAGGGGGGGGGTAGACAGAATTCTGATTACGATTCTCTAGTGGTAGCTAGCACACACAGAACACGCATAGGGTATGAGGACAAGACAAATAACAATGAGCAGAAAGCCTTTTTTCAATCCCATGAGGGAAGTAGCTAGCTAATAAGTCTCCGAGGGAAAGTCGGTGAGAGGAGAGTGAACCAGGGCAAGATTAAAACCAAGGTGGTTCAAAATCCCAAACTGGGAAACTGATGGATACAATAACATGTAGAGATAATAGCTAGAGATAGACATTTCTCAAATGTCTCTCCTGCTGCTGCCACTCTCGACCATTCACTCACTCGGAACTCACATTTTAGCTAAACACCCCAGTCCTGTGACGACTTATGAGAGAGAGAACTTCCACTCCAAGGTAAGCGCAGGAGGGCGCGTGACTGTAAGAAAGTATAATGTAGCTGCCAGTTAGTTCATCATGATGCTCTCCATGATGCCGATGACACTGCTCTCCCTCCCTTCGTCCCCCTCCCACCCTTTACTAAACCTCCTCTCCCTCTCCTGCCTCTCTCTATCCCTTTACCTAATCCCACCTCTACCACCTCCAGGCTCTCAACTATCAGCTTCCACAGAGATCCAAGGGGATGAGCGCACGGTGCGATTCTCATGGTTGGTTGGGCTGACGGCTCGTGTTCTATTCCCATCTTCAGGTCGAGATGTATCCTATCTACTATACCTGCCTGCCCAGCTATACCTACCTATATACTTTTACTCTAGGTATGGTACATGAAGTGCATGCATGTATGCCAATCCACCTCTGCCTTACAGATTAGTGGAGGCTCTGCGAGCTTGCGAACCGAAGACAAGCGACGAAAACCGGCGTGAAAGCCCAACCCTGCGATAACAACCGGTTATAGTCGCCCGGTTTAGTACTATTGCTTCCGGAATGTAGATTGCCATGCGTTATCGTGCTATTGTTGGAAGTTGGAAGGGGGTGCGGGCGTGAAGATAGAGTACATTGTAGTGGGCCTCTGGATAATTGGTAGATGGGGTTGCTGGAGCTGAAGGGCTGGGGTGAACTTTAGTCTGAAGTGCTGCAGTGCTGCTCAAGAGAGGGAGGGGGCTTGGGTACTGTCTTGAGTTTGATCGAGACCTGGAATTCGGGTGCTATTGATTGTAGGCTATTGATTGTAGGCTATGTATGTACGTAGATATGATATGATGAGATATGATGAGATGTGATGATGGGTGGAGGGATGTTTCTTATTGATCGATTGATTGGGAAGTGTAAATCTAGTCTAATCGATCAATATCAGTTCGTGTGATCTTATCTTCACGTAGGCAAGGCACGTTCACCGTCCACGGAAAGAACAATCTCATTGTGTTACCTACAGCAAAATGCATGGCAACGGTCAGCGTTAGTGTTTACAGCTTTTGTAACAACGCTTCTCCCCCTCCATTCATTCCCCCACAATCATCAAAGTACGCTCACTCATCCAACTGTAATAACTCAATCTTTTCAACAAACAAACAAACTCCTAAAACAGAGATTAATAAAGATACCTGAACCAGTTCTGGAATCGCACCAATGTCCTACAATCCACGCCAGAGCAATGTCTTTCGCTCCTCACAGAACCAACCCCCACCCAGCACCCGAAAACAGGCCACCCTGCAAGCTGACAGCTACCTCATGATAGTCCGTCCTCTCCTCCCCTACAACCCCCCTACAGCCTTGACCGTGGCTCTAGAAACCAACCTACCCACTCCAAAGATGAAGACTAACACTCCCCTCCCCCGCCATATAGCCCGAGAGCACAATTGTTGACTGCATCTCCGAGCTTGGCGTCACCTTTTCCCTCGACGACCTGCGCCGTCCCATGCCACAAAAGATCCAACTCGTCTTCGAGATGTTCGCCGAGCTCCTTATGGGTGTACGCCGTGAGACCGTTGAGCCCATCCTCCGCTCGGCCAGCGAGCAGCTCGACCACCCCGAGACGCTTCACGACGCCAGTGCGCTAATGGCCTTCTACACCTCGCTGCGTACGCTCATGCATGAGTGCGACATCAACGACTTCACCTTCAACGACCTAGCCAAGCCTGACTCAAAGCGTCTCATCAAGATCCTCAGCTACGTTATCAACTTTACGCGATTCCGTGAGGGCAAGGGTGGCGAGATCGACGAACACTTTGCAAAGGCGGAGAAGGTCAAGGAGGCGATTGAGGCGCGGACCAACGAGAATGAGGAGCTAGCGGCACGATTGGAGGCGCTCAAGATGCAGAGAGCGCGCGAAGAGCCGATGATTGAGGAGGCGCGCAAGGACGTGAAGGCGCTCACGGAGGAGCTGTATGGCATGAGTAAGCGCGAGAAGATGCTGACGGCCGAGTGGAATAAGCTGAAGGCGGAGAAGGAGGCGCATGTCAAGAAGCTGGAGGATAGGTCCTTTTTTATCACAAAGACGAAGCAAGAGGCAGAGAAGATCAGGCCATATATTGTTGACTCCCCCGAGAAGCTGCAAGGGGTCATTGTGGATATGGGCGCGACGCTAGCGGCGGAGAAGGCAGAGGCGGATGCGCTCGAGAGGAAAGGGCGGGCGCTGCAGACAAGTGCGGACAGTTTTGCGGTGGTCGAGTCGGACGTGATGGCCGCTATCAAGATCATGGAGGAGTGCGAGGCCGAGCTGGTAAAAGAGGAGGAGAGCGCGAGGAAGGCGGCAAGGCACTTTGACGTGCTGACGCAGAAGCAGACGGAGGTGCGGGAAGCGGAAAGGAGCGAGCAGGTTTGTCCCAATTAGGTCACGTTTCAGTATAAAACTACATCCACTAACTAATAAACCCCGCATAGCGCCTCCAACGCCAGCTCCAAAACGCAACCGATAAGATCACCCGTATGCGCGAAACCGGCGAAGCCAAGTCCTCGAGCGCACAGAAAAAGATGCGTGAACTCAAGGAGGCCTACAAGCAGTTGTCTAAGGAGCGCGCCGAGCGCGACAAAGACATGGAGAAGAAGAAGATCATTATCGAGAAGATCGAGAAGGAGATGGCCGACATGAAGGAGAAGGTCGAGGAGGAGGTCAACGCCGCGCACGCCGAGTTTGCAAAGATGAAGGCACACATACTTCTGTATATCAGCGAGATGGAGCAGAGCATTTGAGGCATTCTTTCTCTCTTTCTCGCCTCCACTTCTCCCTTTCTCTTTTTTATATTTGTTTTTAATGATGGGATGAATTTGCGGGTTGGCGTGCTCTCGGACTAAATGGTTTTCTTTTTTACTATTATTACCCTTTTTGACTCGGTTGTGTTTTCATTGCGGTTTTTGGTTATAGGGACCGCCTGTATGCTTAGTGGCGAGCGGTGTACTTTCTTCTCTTTCTTTTCTTTTTTTCTTTAGCTCTCTCCTTTTTTTTTACGGGGCGGGATCATGACGTTAGATTTCAATGTAGCACATGATTGGTGCATGGAATATCACTCGTACATTGGGCCTTAAGCATCAGAGATCACTCGGACCACTAAGATAGATGGCGAAACGCGACTTCCGAGGATATGCGGTAACTACATGTACTGTCTGTCCTGGGACCTACTCTTTGGTATATATGTTAGGATATATTGTATTTCATATAATCCGGGTATATACATGTAATTATAACGCACTCTTGATTATACTGCAGTCAACTAGTAGCTTTATCCCTCCTACATTATGTAATGTTCTTAGGCTCCCCTAACCCTGCTACCTTTAGGCCCAAAGAATCGTCTTTAACCGGTATATAGATCAGTTATCCTTTCTTTGTGCTAGCGGCTTCAGCCCGGCCATGAGAGTACAGTGCTAGATCCTGTGCAAGGCCTACATAGGACTTGAGACTGCCAGAATTAAGGGTTTTTTGTGGGTTAGGAGTTATGCCTACGTGTAGGAGTTCCTATGTAGTCAGACCTAACCCTGACCAGCCCCTCTCCCATGCCATAAAACCTGGGGACGGGGGTGGTGTGAGTTCCGGGGACTAGTCAATGAGTACCACTCTTACTACGATGAACGCCAGCGCTAAATACCTACATGTATGTACTACCTACCAGCTCTTATGAAGTTGACCCATTATGCTCGGTCTCCATTGAAAATAATAACTGGGACAATTCTTTACAGGCGCAAGGACCAACACTCCCGCTTCCATAATCATATACATGTTAGGGTTAGGGTTAGGGTTAGGTTAGCTGCCTGTACCACAAAGACTAACTTCAACGACCTACTAACCTTTTAATCTAGCAAGTTAGACGACGAGAAAGGGATGATAGAATAAGCCTGAGACTATGGGGCCCATTGGATAGTCAAGAATATAATGGGTTTTAGGAGAGTACCACATAGTATTACCTGTTTTTACATTCATATGTTCATTGCCACCCAGGTCTTATATAAGAAGCCTAGTTGTAAATGAAGGATATAAAGCCCAGTACTTCACAGTAGCCTAGGTAACTGAAGTATATGTTGCGCCAAACATGCCCTTTTGATCTTTATTTCCAAATGGCACGTCCTAGGACTGGCAGACTTCAACGAGTGATAGTCTATGACCCAACTGAGTGATCGGTTGATTGGTTAATTCACTATGGTCCGGCTTATCATTGTCAGGACCCCGAAAGCCTAGAACTTATCATTCAGGCAGTTCAGCGCATTGCTTTTTTGAGCTTCCGAGTTCCGAGGGAAGGAGAGTGGGGTTAAAGTTTTTTTCTTTTTTTCCCCATCATGATTTCATTCGTTTCTAGGTACTTATGAGTAGGGTTAAACTACCCTCCAAGGTAATAAAGTCTGTTGATATTTTAGTAGCGCGGGTTATCATTCAAAATACAACAGACCTTTTTTTTTTTGGGTGAGTAATCCAATCCAATATACCCCCTTTCTCTAAAAGAACTACATACGGCCTTAGGAACAGTTATTAACACAGATATTTCATACTGATGCATACATGTATGTTATCTCTCCTATTAAATAATCAACCGGCCCCCTACAAATTCTCTCCCTCTATAATAGAGGGTCAGCAATTGAAAGATTAAGGGATACTCGACTACATACGTATTTAGCCTCAATAGGGAGGCTGTTGTAGGAGCGTGAATTTCATTATGGCTTTGTCGAACAACAAAGAAGGTTTACAAAATCAAAGATTGAATCAGATTGGTTATCCCCTTAGGTGCTGGAGGATCGTTCTGAAGACTAGCAACTGGATTTATACACTACTGCTCTGGATAAAGTGTCCTCAAGAATATACTTTTAACCTACGATCCTCAACCCTCAAACGATCGAGCGCCTGTTTATTTCCCTCGTTCTCTTCTCAAGTGAGATTCTTATCGAGCCTACGTTAGTGATTATGTAATTGCCTCTTGGGACATCCAGATATGCCCCCACTCGAGCACCCCCACTGACTTTCCAAGTTTCACTCAACCCCCCACAATATTTAAGAGTGCCTATGTCTAGTAGCGCCGGCGGATTGAAGTTGCTATTGGAGGATATGTACCCGCGGCCACCGGCATACGAAACATTATCCGTGGAACATATAGGGCTGGTTGATATGTAGAGGGCGAGCAGTGAAGCTGAGGTCTCATTACCATAAACGCATGGGTTTAATACGCTGGAAACATCCCGGCTGTATGGCCGACGATTGGAACTGTGCTGGATATGGGCGTGGATGCGGCTGCCAAAGCCGAAGCTCGAGGTGGGATGACACTCTCCTATTTTGCGTTCATTCGAGGCAAAGTGACGGTATATATTCCACCTACCCCTACTAAATAGCGGTACCGATGCAGTGCACCCTCGTTCCTTGGGCAGGATAGTTTTCTTTCATTGCGCCGCTATCTCTGAGGCCTGGTTCCTAGTTGGGTTCATACAACAAGGATTTCGCGGGCCGTCTAGTTATAAATATCAGCACTGCACATGAAGATTTTCAACCGCGGAGGTTCGAGCAAGGGACAACCAAACTACACTTCTACTCGCCACATGAGCCCGCATACCTACCGTTTACCACCCATTGTCTTGGTGGCAGGGGTGAGAAATTTTCGGCGGTGTTCCTACTGTTGATTGGGGGCTGGAGGGTGATGGATCCTAATGTGACATGTGTGAAGGGCCAACGGCGCTGCATCAAGCGGTTGAATGGACACGTTACAGCCCTCGATATCAAAGGGCATAAATGCATGTAAGTATTATATTTTAACAGATAGCGGAGCCAGGCCACGATCCATAGATCTAGATCTGGATCGATGGTAAGGCTATATATGCTGGTACTATAGGCACTCACACCACGCTTTCGAGAATGGAGTTTATTTTACGTCCCAGGCATTTCCATATATGTCTTCCATCAAGTATTAACTAATCATGTACCTCTAATAATTAGGCTCTATTTTAACCCTCTAGTATCAAAACACCTACACGAGGCATTATCCTCACCGAGTGATGATTTGTGACTACTAGTGCAGTCTTGTACTGAGTGTGTTACTACCCCCGCTTCCCTTCCTAAAGTTATACTAAAAATAGTATCATCTTTACCACAGCAACCCCACATTCCACTAAGGAGATTTATTGACTTCAAGGACAACCGTTATTCCTCAGGTTTATTTGAGCTTTTAGGGAACAACCTCTCTAGATCATGAGAAATCACTCGTCGGTCGGGGATTCCATGTCGGGATGTTAGTCGAATTTGACACATGTTTTATAACCAGGAGACTGACAGACCAACGGAAGTATTTGCGACTGTCTCCAAATGCACGTTAAGCTTAATTCTCCGTCCAGCCCGGCTCTGTTATAAGGATTTATATCTTCTGACCCTGCATCTTAATTACAGTACGTACTTGGTGTGGTTCGTCCTCAAGAAGTTGTTGTGGGGTTATGCAGCCATGCCCGGATCGATCCCGGGAATACAAAGGGCCGAGGCCCGACGGCCCCCGAAGTGACGACGTATCTTGGCAAGAAGGCATGGAACTTTCAGCTTCTGCATATCTACATGTACCGACGGTTTATCCATTTATCCCTTAGCTATCATTGGTACCGGTCCTGTCATTTTTTTTTTGTGTCGGATGCGTTTGATGCCGGTTCAGATACTGAGACGGCTCTGTTTCAAAAGCGATAGAACAACGCAAGAATGTGGTCCTGGTCTAGCTGAGTCTTTATCTATTGCTTGAAATGCTTGCCTTCTTGCTGGCATTAAAAAGACCGTCCCCCCCCCCCCCCATTCGGGAGGATCCTGACCGATGGCTATATGATACGATGACGGCGACAACAGAATCATTTCAACAAATAATGTTGAATTGTAGCGACGGCGGGGGTCCCGGACTCCCACCGGCCGGCGGGGGATGTGATGTTTTGCGTAGTAAAGGTGCCCTACGTACCATGGGGAACATTCTGTGGAAACACTTCAGCGTTTCCCCCACATGATGCTGATTGTGCTGGGGGTCCGGGGGTTTTTCGGCAATGGATGGATAATAATAAGGATAATATAATATTATTTGTGTAGGTACTACATACATACTCCACTTGGATGTATGATGTAGGTACTGTACCTAATACGAGCTGCTCACTGCTTACATTAGAGAGCACTCTAGAAGATATGGCACTCATATCCTGGCCATTTAGATCAGCGATATCAAGTTACACATGCTGCAAGTGAACACCACCTCCGGTAATGGTAGATACAACGATTCTTCGATCGAACTCTCTTGCCGGGCTCGGAACCATCCACGAACAAGGCTATCCAAAAGAGGGAAATATATTGTATTTACCGCGCAAAAGGTCTGATCGGGTGTCGCGGCAACCATAGTAGTAACGGCACTCAGGACAAGCACCCGGTCGCATGTGGATGCTGCGTTCGGCAGATTGCGAGATTGCTATGACTGGAATCGTTTTAGAAAAATCCCCGGAGATCTTTTGTTCCTTTCCATCCAGTTCCCCCACATCACGCTCTCACCTCTTACCTACGTATTTTTCGGCCCCTCCTTTCAAGTTCGTCCTACTTTCTGTTATCCCTCACTTTGTACAGTCTGTTTAGTTGTTGGAACGAGTCGATTTCCGGAACCCCACGCCTTAGAACCGAGAGCTCGTCTTTCGAACCAAGCTGGGCATCCGAGTAAGAAAAAAAAAACATAAAATAGACGGACCAAGAGATAGGACAGTAGAAAGAGAATAATACCTATCCTAGTAGACTAAACCAGCACATCAGCCCTGATTCGACAAGGAAATAGCTTGTAGGGGGGAGAGAGACGTGGGACGAAAGAGCAACTGCAGCAAGAAGCAGTGGCAGCAAAGCAGCGGCAGCGAAGATACGACGAATACAACACGGAAGGGAAACTAACTAACTGACTAGGCCATTTCTCAAACACGCCTACCTCCCAAACAAACTCGTCAGCAGCAAGCAAGCAAGCAATGGCAACCCAGGAATACGCTAATGACGAGCTATCGAGGAGGGGTCCGGATGAAAAGGGACCCAAGGCTACATCGACTCCCTCCTCCTTGCACTCCTCCTCTACTCCGGGGAATAACGTCGATCGGATACCAACCTTCTCTATCCCAGAAGGTTTCGATTCTGCTCCTCCACATCATAGGCCTGCTAGAATCCCCCCAGATATCGAGGGTGTTATCGACGGTATCGAGGCCACTTCCCTACAGCAACGGAGGTTAAGCCTCTTCGATTATCAGCCTTTCTCATTACCCCCCTCTCGTGTATGTTGCTATCCCTACTTTCCAATCAAGTTCTAGATTCAGACCTTCTTTGCATAATGGTGTTGTATTTGCTGGATTTTTTATTGCTTGGCTTTCTTATCGCCCGTTATCAATTCAAGAAGACTGGATTTAAACTTTACGCATACTAACTCATTATAATATATCAGGTCCCCTCTAGAGACTCTTCTTCCCCTTCCCGCAATCCTGAACGTCCTGACATACAAACAACAAACTCCTCAGACAAACCGATGCATTCCCCACCACTCACTCCAGCCTCCACCCATGACAAGTCCGGTTTTCGGCACACCCGCTCGGAAGAAGCCCGAGGCGGGCAACAGGTTCTAGACCCTACAAAACTGGCTCCCGGAGATCCCTCGATAATGACTCCGCAAACCTCCCCGCCAAGGTCAAGCTCGGCTACAACAAGCTCTGTGTCAAGGCAAGTTGTAGAACAACGCCCACACTCTTCTTCGGGGACCCCTCAGCAGCCCTCGTATTTTGCGGGGTATCCGGGATCAACCTCGTCCGAGCAACCTACTTTTATGATAGGTAGCGGGGATAGTTCGAAGGCTCCGTCAGAGTATAGTCCTTCGGGGACACCTTCGGGAAGTGGCTCTCAGACTCCAACACGGGTTCCATCGTTGAGACCTTTTACTCCGGCTGGAGAGCTCGATGATCCATATGCGCGGAGTCGGAGGCCTGTACAGACAAAGAAGAAGCCCGAGGAGATTGAGCCGAGGTTTATTTTTGGGAAGAATACGCGGGGTTCAAGCTCAAATCTTCTAGGTTTAGGTGAATCGAGTGGACTTAAACCTGAAAAGAAACACCACTCCCACTTTTCGTTGCATTCTCTTGGGAAACACCATTCCAATGATAGTAGTTCAACGCTTAATTCAGGGCAGAAGCAAGGCTCGATGGGAGAGCTGAAGAGGTTTTTCAAATCGTCCCAGAAACGGTCACGTTCTCCCGGAGCTTGCTCTATCAAGAGTTCAAAATCGTCAACATCAACTGCCGCGCCTTTTGCAGACGATCACGGCCTCAATAAGAAGTATGGTCGTTTCGGGAAGGTGCTGGGATCAGGTGCTGGAGGTTCGGTGAGGTTGATGAAGCGGTCTAGTGATGGGGTCACGTTCGCCGTGAAGGAGTTCCGTCCCCGACACACTTACGAAAGCGAGCGAGAATATGCCAAAAAGGTCACAGCAGAGTTTTGTATTGGATCAACTCTTCATCACGGTAACATTATCGAGACGCTGGATATCGTCCAAGAGAAAGGAAAATGGTATGAGGTCATGGAGTACTGTCCATATGATCTTTTCGCGACGGTCATGACTGGGAAGATGTCGAGAGAGGAAGTTGCGTGCTGCTTTATGCAGATTCTCAGTGGAGTCACATATCTTCACCATATGGGACTAGCTCATAGGGATTTGAAGTTGGATAACGTAGTTATGAACGAGTTCGGCATTTTAAAAATCATCGATTTTGGGAGTGCCAGCGTGTTCCGTTATCCATTCGAAAACGATATTGTCGAAGCTTGTGGTGAGTATTTCATCTACACAATTATCCCAAAGTGAATTTCACTAATATTTTGTCTAGGTATCGTTGGTTCAGATCCGTATCTCGCACCCGAGGTATGTGGTGAGATCAAGTATGACCCGCAGCCAGCAGATATTTGGTCCCTTGCCATTATCTTCTGCTGTATGACGCTTCGACGATTCCCTTGGAAGGCGCCTCGGCAATCGGATAACTCTTTCAAACTCTTTTCATCGCCTCCAGACCCACCACAGAACGTCCAATCATCCTCACCTCCGTTGCCTACGTCGAAAAGCCATCAAAATCGGACTGCTGCTGTGGCTGCAGGGAACAAGGAGGCCGAAGGCACTGTTAACAACCCTGCACCTGCTACAGTCCAAGGATCAGGACAGCAAATCAAGGGCCCATATCGTCTCTTGAGGCTCCTGCCCAGAGAATCCAGACATATTATCGGGAGGATGCTGGATCTAGACCCTAAGAGGCGTGCAACACTTGAAGAGATCTGGTATGATGAATGGATTGGCAATCTACCGTACTGCACTCAAGAAGTGGGCGGAACAGTTAATAAGGCACCTGGTCACATACATACACTCGAAGGAACCTCAGGTGGGAGTAATGTGAGCACGACAAAAAGCACGAAATAAGGGGTGTTATAGGACGTAGAGCGTTTGGGTGTGTACACTATTGTATTCGTTACATCCATCGATTAAGGCGTGTAAGTGTTTATAATGGAATGGAACAAGGGGGCAATTCATACAGTCCCTCCACCAGTTCATTACGGGTTTCTTCTAGGGTCTCTTTTGATTTTGTTTCTTGCTTCGTTCTGGTTCGGTTGCTTTCATACCTATTATGACTATCCTAGTTATACCACCGTCATTTTTACGGATCCCTTGGGTTTGCCATTGGCTGGGGCTTTTCCTTTCTCTTGGAATGTTTCTTCGATTCTATTTTTCTTCCTCGCTAAAGGGCTGTTATTTGGTAGTTTTGCTGTTGGGAATTATTTTTCGTTGATACTTTTCATTATTACTCTTTTATACAATTGGATTGGGGGGCTTTTTTTGGTTTAATCTATTTTTGTAGTGAATTTTTTGTATCTCCGTTTCTCCTTTTTCGTTTTGGCAAACTTGTACAAAAACCTTAGAACGGCGGGTATTGTTATTGAGCAGGTCCTTTGAAGTTACAAATTGCCTGATTCATCTATAAATGGTTCTATGCAGCCCCGGGAGGGCTTGCATACTTAAGCCTAGCACACTTCGACCAAACAAGGAATCGAATTTTCACCGGGTGATAATTGGTGATTGGTGGGGGTGGCTGAATATATTATACATATAAAAATCGTGGGTGCGATCATGGGACGACCTTGATACCGGCGCTCTTTGCTGTGCCGATAACGGACTTTGCTAATGCCTCCAGCGATAACCCGGATAAGCGCTCTTCCTATGTAACTTGTCATTCCTCTTTACCATACTACGGGGGGGGTGTGTGTGTGTTTACACTCTTCTTGATCTTTGCAATCTCGTAGATGTGCTTCAGTGAGACTTCACCCACGGTTTCCTTTCCGGGATTGTGCGCGCCCTTCATCTTTCCTTTGATCTCAGGCACTCCGGCAGCTTTCCGGAGGAGCCATGATGTCGGGGGGGTGCGGAGGTCGAAGAAAAAGGTTCGGTCGGGCCGGACTGTGATACGCGCGGGGATCGGGATTCCCTATGGTAGGTTAGTTACCGGAGGTGGCAGGTCAAGGCTGTGAACCTACGGTTTCGATGTGTGCAGTTCTGGCATTGAATTCCTAGGACTGTTAATATAGGTAAACTTAGGTAGTAGATAGCTACTGTGAGAGGGGGGGTACCTTGCAGAAGTCCATAGACTTCACACCACGGGATCCAAGAGCGGGACCGACAGGCGGTGAGGGCGAGGCCTGACCAGCGCCGACAATCAACTTGACTATCTGGTTTACGGTGATGTTCTTCTTTGCCATTGTGGAGAGTGCCAGCGGGATATCGTGGGGTGAGGCTCTGATCTGAATTAATGTTTTCTTCCTTCCGAGATGGATGTTACACGATGCAAGGTTACTGCAGCATCGAGCGCTAGGGTTGAGGGCTTGGGGCTGGAGCCTGCATATGAGGCTAAGTTGTGAGGATTGAAAACTTTTTTGGAGATTTGATATCTTGAGCTATCTGGCTAATTCGTCAGTACATATAGACAGTTGGCAGTATCTATGTAGTTCCCTCGCAAAGCAACGCCTTGTTTTGTATGCGATTTGGTCATTTCTCTTGTCAACCAACGCCTTCCTAGTCTGTTCAGAAAAGAAGGCTTTGCGAATACATGCAGCAACGCGTCTATATGTAACTGTATGTATAATGTACATGCCACCAGCACTTAGCGTGTCCCCGGACACTTGCTTGAGCCTCACTTATCTGCATCCTTACGCTGCCGTCGTCACTTATTTAGCTTTTGGTTGTTAGGAGGTGACATTTATACTAGCATCTCCTTGTTCTTTACTCTTCTCTCTTCTCTCTCCACCCTTCTCCCCTTCTCCCCTTCTCCACTCCTTCATTCCACTCTTCCATCATTGTTTCTCTCAAATATGCCTCCGAAGAAGAACTCAAAGGCATCGTCGGCAGCAACCCCCACCAGATCGTCAAGATCACAAACCAAGGCTGGTGTTGCCACTATAGAGACCGCCGCTACCATGGATTCAAAAAAAGCTAGCACAGTTGGGAAGCGGAAACGCACGGTTGCCGAAGTGGCTCCTCTCCTATCCGACTCGGATTCGGAGGAGGCCCCGGAGGTGAGGGTTAAAGCCAAAACGGGGCCGAAGAAGAAGGCTGCTGCTAGCCCTACGAAGAAGGCAAGGACGACCACTTCGAAGAAGAAGGCCAATACAGTAAGTTCTCTCACACGGTTTGTGAATCGGTGGTGGGTTTCTAACTCTTGGATTTTTGGTCAGCCGTTTTCACTTAAAACTTGTGAGAATTGGTTTGAAAGCTTAGAGGGTATGTTTTTGTGGAACCTTTTAAGTGTTTCGTACAGACCGACATGTACAAGGCTAACATTTTTGTGTTCACGTAGATCCTCAATCCACAGGAAATATCACCTACAATACCATTCCAGCATGGCTAAATGAGCTCAGTATCTCGACCGAAGGCATAATATTTTATATCATTGCCTGGATATGTAAAGCGAAGCAGACTTTTATCATTTCAAAGGAGGAATTTTTGTATGGGATGGGCCTATTAAGGCAAGGTTTCGTCCAATATGGTTTCGAGCCAAATACTGACAGTTTCTCTAGTGCCGATTCAAACGAAGCTCTTATTCGAAAACTACCTTCAATTCTCAAAGAGGTTTACCCGTTACACTCAAATAAATCATTCACCACATTCTATATCTTTTGTTTTAATTACTTCAAACCCGCGGATGTCAAGAATCTTGCAATTGAAGTGGCACAGGAGTTATTTACGAGCCTGTTGGACATCAATAGGTATTCTCTAAGTTGGACACCTGAAGAAAATTCATCAGAGTGTGAAGAGAAAGGCACCGATTTCCCACACAGGAAGTCTTTTGTGGAATTTTTAAGCCAGAGCCCTTTACAGGTTATTACCAGGGATCAGTACGAACAATTTCTACCATTCAATAAACACATGCCATGGGATTTTGCGGGATTTAATGAGGAAGAGAGCACATGTAAGTTTCTCAAATTTTAACATTTAATTTTTGCCCAAGGCTAACTGAAGCAACACAGGGCCTACGCTCATGGATAATTACATTGCATGGAGGAAAGAAAAGTATCCTTTAGTAGGCGCAGAAAAAGTAGAAGCTTAAAGTAATCACTACCATTGATGATTTAAAGTGGAAAGTATTGTGTAGATGTGATTTCCTCTTTGCCTTCACTTATTGTAGTTTTTTTTTTTTTTTTTTTTTTTTTTTTTTTTTTTTTTTTTTAATTTCTCTCTCTCTTTCTGCTATGGGGCATGAGGGGCTATGAACTCGTAAATTAGTGGCCTTCTATACTTTTATGTTCCATTGCTTTCCCTCATTATTTTACCCCTTCATCTATTTTCTGCAAGGAATGTAGGCACTTATCTCTTTTCTTTCGTTAAACCTTTCGATACCACGTATTATGATCTATGAATGGGTTGATTTTCTTTGCATTATTTCAAAGAGCACTTATGTGAGGCTTGTCCAGCCGTTAGGCTGTAAGTCTGTTTCCAATATTATTTCTAAAGAAGCTTTCAAACTTTGATCCTATAGTGGCTACGTCTTCGCCACATCGTTCAACATAACACGAACCTTTGCCTCCTCCTTGTCAAATACGGTGTTAAATATCTTTGGCACTGAAACAAGCCTATATGAGTCTAAGCAAGAAAAACTATTAGCTCAGCCTAGAAAGTGATCGATTCAGATAACTCACTTGGATGATGATCTGCAAATATCACCGGCGCTTCCGCCCCAATTTTTGCCCTCACAACTCTTACTGCTTCTTCCAGGAGCCCCCTTCCAACACCTCGCTTGCGATACCTCAACCTTACTGCCAATGCCTTCAAAACTCCGTGTTCTTCCCCAACATCTACCACAGCAACACCAATTACCTCCTTCTCCGGGCCCCACCTCGCAACTACGACCTCTTGTCCCTCGGTCTTCATAATCATCTGAAACCCGCGCTTGCTCGCTAGCTTCTCTGCCTCAGCAATATACCCATCCGTAAATCTTCCGGCGGCACTCAAGATGGCGATGGTACAACCCGCGCAGAACAGTATCGCAGTTGCGATATTGTTATTCGAGCACAACCACGCGAGCAGGAGAATATACGGCGGAATCGTGAGATGAGGCTGCCCATACAGCAGTGAGCGTACCATCGTGGCACGCTGTTGCGCAACCGAATCGGTGATGAGCTTGTGGCCCGCAAGCAGCTCATCTTCGGAGGTGGTGGTCGAGATACTCAATTCCGGCACTGGCTCCGACTCGGTGGATTGTGAAGTCATCGTAACGGTTTGGGGGTTGAAGAGAGAGGATCGGGGGAATGAGGAGTCTCCAGAAGACAGAGATGGTTGAAAGGATGCCAGACCGTAAATAATAACTGACAAGACAAAATAAGCTTTTTACGCGGACTCGCCGTCTGGGCAGGGAGATCCGCATCATGGCAATGCACTCGGGCACGTGGACACTGCTTGGGCTCTGAATGGTGTGCGCCGAGCCCGGGGGGGGGGGTGGTGTTACTGTTACATACATGTCTCAAAAGGCGTGGGGGCGCATGTCTACATGTAGGATAGATGTATAAGTATCTGCATCCTCTCACCTTTATATATCGAAACACGGAGGATTTAAACATTTATCTAGGCCTCTTCCTCTTCCTCCTTCTTCAAAAAAGAAAGTCTCTATTGAACCTTATATAACGACTCCTTATTTGTGTTTCTAGAGAGGACATTTTAGAACAAGAGTCATAAAGATTCAATGGCTCAACCCTCTTCCTCCTCGCAACCTCGTTCTCAACGCCGCCAAGACTTGAGAATAGGGGGGTTCACACTACTCTAAAGACTTTTCTTAGGCTTCATTGTCTTTAAGAAAGTCACGAACTACTCTACTCTTCCCGACGTTCCACTTCTACATGGTGTCGTGTCTTGGCATCAGTGGAGTGTGACGGGCACTGTGACGCGGATGAAGATAATGACGAAAGGTAGCCTTGAGGATTGGCAAGTATCTGAGCAGAGAATGAAATAAGGGCACAGGAAACGAGGCCCGTGAATAGCGAGAAGCAGTATAAGGTCAGCGAGGACGGACAGGAGGCGGTCGTAGGTAGCAGCCACATCAACGAAGGCAGCCGCATGAGAGATCAATAGAGGCCATGGTAAACCTTCGGCTGACGGCGAGGGTATGGATGGGAGGTAATGATATTCTATATACGAGAAGACGAGGCAGAGAGGAAAGAAAGAAAAGAACTAAAGCGAAACCACTCAACCCGCATTATTTAACACCTTCCCACTTACATCAGCCATAGAATCACATAGAAACTCGGTCCCACCACACCTCGTATTCCTTCACACCCACTCCTGTAATCTCCATTACCAATCCACCCTGCAACCGAACCTCAAAGAAAGAAATAACGTCACCATCAGACCATTCCTTCCCCGCTTCGCTTATCCTAACCCCCATCATCATACTAACACCTCAATCCTCGAACGATCGGGCCGAATGCCAAGACGCCGGGACAGGTAGTAGTGGAACGGATATGCAGGAAGGGGAAAGGATAAGCGAGGATAGTGAGAGGGTGACGTATATTTTCTATGAGGACTGGTTGCAAGGGGGACTGGTAATGGAATGGGATGAGGATGATGTTATGACTTTCTATGGGGATCGGTGTATGGGAAGGATCGGGAAGGAAATCCTATGAGATGGTGGGGAGGAATACGAGGTGTGGTGATACGGGGTTCTATGAGATTCTATGAGCTGATGTAATGAGATTCTATGCGATGTTGGAGGTATTAGAAGTGAAGAGGTGGGGAATTGTGTTAAATAGCGGGCGGAGTTCTTTCCTTTAGTTCTTTTCTCTTCTTTCTTCTCTGTCTCGTCTTTCTGTTCTCTCGTACATAGGAATACAGCTATCTCCTATCCATAGTCCTCTTGTTCGAAGGTTCTACTCATGACCTCTATTTGCCATCCTCTTCTGGCCTTGTGGCCTTCTTCGCTTTTGACTTTGGCCACTCACGATCCTCGCTTCTGTCCGTCGTCATGGACCTCATAGTCGTCTTGCCTGTTATCTACGGTCGCTTTCCTCTTTCAGCGCATCAAGAACTACTACTTGTATGCAGTCTCCCAACAGTCTCTGAGAGTCTCCTGAGAGTCTCAGATATTTTTGAGTCTCGAGGCTCAGGAGACATCGGAGACAAATGAAGTCTTCTTGATGTTGGGTCTTCACCTTTGGTCATTGCTACCTTGTTCCTTTCGGCTGTGTCGCTCGTTACCTTTTCGTCGTCTTCATCTTCGCAAGTGACGTTACATATGACGCGTTGGTGTTCGCTCACGGACAAAGCCTGCGCTCAGAAAGTCTCTCGTTTTCTTCCTTTTGGCGGGGGAAGATGTAAGTCGCGGACGCAACAAGCGGGGCGCCATCAAACCACTACTTGCGTCTGATCTCCCCCAGTCTCCTGAGTCTCCGGTCTCCTGAGACTTCTGGATAGTGTCTCACGAAGCCAGAGACCCGAGACAAATGAAGTCTGGCGATGTTCACAAGATGGGCTTATCTTGCAGCCTGGGGCGTGTTTACGCCGTCGAAGTTTACCAAAATCAATCTGCTTCTTTTCTCTGCGCCTCTCTCATAATACTTTCCGCCGGAAAAATTCTCCTCGTCTAACGGGGGTTGGGGATCTGGTAAATGTCGAACAAGCGGTCATTCAGGATCTGTAGGAGTCTGAATCGGGATCGAGGAAGCGAGGACGGGTTCGAGCGAGGGCGGGTTCGAGCGAGGCGGGTTGAGTTCGAGGTTCGAGAATAGTTTGAGCAAGAAAAAGTAATAGATTAGCAGAAAGAAGGCGTTCTTTAGAGTAACAATATGTGATCACTCTATATATCTGATGGTTCACCATGACTCATACCATGTAAAACGTCATAGCAACATCTTATCCGACACCACCCACACTATTATAATACAATTCAATGCAACTATCACTTCATCCTTCCACTTCTTCCATTACCCAAACTCCTTCCTATTCTCTTTAACATCCACCGATCTTATCCAACAACCATTAGAAGCGTCTGGCGGTAGTGAGTCTTGAAGTGGCGTGCTTCTTGGATTGTGGGATCCCAACCACCCACCTCATGAGCGGCCTATAGTGGCCGTGAAGATGAAATTCAAAAATCCGATTAATATCTTCTCTTTTTGATTTTGTGTTCGCGCTAAATTGTTTTCATTTTATTCAATTCCGTGGTTTGGTCTCTAAATTGTTTTTGTTATGATTTTCTTTTGTTTTTCTTTGCCGCGTCAGAAAAAGGTTTTTGTTGGGGATAGGTTTTGTTTACGCCATAGGGAGTCCCTGCATGCGATATTCTTGTTACCTAGAAACGAATGAAACTATGAGTTAAAAAAAAAAAAAAAAAAAAAAAAAAAAAGATCCAATGGCTCCTCAACTACATCTTAAGAGGGCCTACGCAGGGTGGAAAGCAGCAAAAGGATGAATTAGTGCGCCAAACCCGGATCGAACGGGTGACCTTCAGATTAACTTGACTGAACACTTCAGTCTGACGCTCTCCCAACTGAGCTATTAGCGCATTAGCAGTTGAGGTGAAATGTAGATTAATGAGCAAAACTTCATTTTAATTAAAACTAGTCGCGGAAAAATTCTCAAATTAGTTCACAATAAGCGCGCTAATAGCTCAGTTGGGAGAGCGTCAGACTGAAGTGTTCAGTCAAGTTAATCTGAAGGTCACCCGTTCGATCCGGGTTTGGCGCATCATTTCATCTTTTACCCTGGAGTTCCATGGAAGATCTTTTCCGGGAATATAACCCCTTTTTAAAATTTGATATACGTAAATAAGACTACTGTACTGCCCTTGGAGGCCTTTTTTTCCGGTATATTAGGTTATATACCAGAGGTTTGAAATCAGCTCCCCAAGTTGGCTGTGCGCTGCCGTCAGGGCGGGAATTTCCACGCTCATAGTTAAGTCAAACAGGTACTAAAAATCAGGGGTGAACGGTAGTTCCCTTTACTTCGAATATAGACCTCTTCACGGGGGTGTGGTTCTCACGGGGGTGTGGTGCAATGACCGAGAACGTCGAAACCGACCATATAGAGTTTGGGGGGGGGATTAACAGAAATATTTATTATGCATAGAGAATTCTGTTCATGTATCGATTTTATCAATTTGCCTTGCACTCTCTGTGGTGAATCTTGATGTTACTAGGCGTCGCACCATACCCCCGTGAGAACTATACCCCCGTGAAGAGGTCTATCATTTTCAACGTATAAAGAGACTTGAGGTGGCAATGTTCTGCCACAGTTATATCCTTGTACAAAAATTTCATCGATATGCTCTAACTCGTCCCACAAAAAGTATCTTGTGTCCTCTTCACACAGAGGATCATGCTCGGTGACCTCCATGATGAAAGAGTTCCATATCGTCCCTGTAACGTAAAGTATCACCCAGCCTAGCCTAAGCTCAAGGCTCAATCTACGCATACCTGCATCTATAGAATGTTTCGTCAAGGGTCGTCTGTAGCACACTTTCAGAGGTTTTTTAGACTCTTGAAGGTTTCTTTGACGTGCATGACTTCGAAGAGAATTGGCCTAGTAAGTATGTACTCCGAAGACACTATCGATATAGGCATAACTTGCAAGGTCCTCTCTGCTTTGGGCGAGCTCTTTCAAAATTATAATTTTGATCACCGGTGGGAGGCATCCTGGGGGTTTCTACGTTTCCCCAAATGCTCCATTAAGGCTGTAAGATATGAAATTGTGTTCTAGTTTCCAAGCTGGGGTTGAACAGTGATGCATAACGAGACATGATCGAGGATTGGGGGCGAGTAAGACTGCCTCGATACAGAGTGCGTGCTATGTAAGTAGTTAGAGTTGGGTACCTAGTAGGGTTTAATTATACAAACCACGTGGGTGATCCAACGGCATTATTGAATAAGTTTGACGTCATGCATTATCACTCGAAATAGATAATAAGGAACCTGTTCGTGAGATTGAGTCTGGCAACGAATCCTTTATATCTTATACAGGAGAGAATTCGATGGCCCTTTTATAACAATAATTGACTTGGCAAAGAAGCAGTAATGACATAATACAGTAGTGGTCTAGACCTTGCCACAATTATTTCAGGTAGGATATGAGCATTCTCCCCGGCTCGCAGTAATAATCCCGAGTTTATCCTGGGTGCCAAGCACCGTAGTCCATTTAAACCGACAAGTATTTACATGTGGTCTTGTGTACTGGGTTCATAACTTGAATACAGATACAAGTAGTGTTCTGGCTGGTTTGGCACCTTGGTAAAAAAGAATTATGGTGACCGTGGGTCACTTTACCAGGGAAAAAATGTAATGCGCCAAACCCGGATCGAACGGGTGACCTTCAGATTAACTTGACTGAACACTTCAGTCTGACGCTCTCCCAACTGAGCTATTAGCGCATATCATTTAAAAAAGTCTAAATATAATTTTTTTAGCATTCTCACCTCGACGAATTGGAATAGAAATTAAGAAATGTCACTCTCCTGGGTATTAATATTAGTACTGAGATGTATACTTATTGATCCAGTGTTCATCAAGAGATACAATGTAGGATAGCAAACTATAGCCTAACCGCATGAAATAAATCCGGCCCAACAATCCTTCTAAGCTTGCAAAAGATGGTTTTAGGGCTGGTGTCTGATATAGTTGATTAGGATTTCAAAGAGCTTTTTCTAAACCGCCCCCAAATTTGCTGCTTTCTAGTTATGATTACACTTGCTACAACTTCCGGACCGCTGGGAGCGACGGAGGGTTAATTGGGGGAGAGGGGTTCTGGAGTGATGTAAGGGCTTAACTTATGACCCACGATTTAAACCACGCGCGACCCAATTTTGGCCTCAACGAAGCCTCAATAAATAGCATAAAAGGTAGGTACATGTAACTAAGGTCAGTCGTTTTCGGGACCCCCGGTATATACTTACATAAGTCTCATATTTGCCAAGGTTACAAGGTTACCCGGCCATACCTGAACCCTGTCGTAAAAAAATACCATTAACTGTGTGCAGTTATTTCATCTACCACAATCTTACAGCACAAACCCGCCCAATTTCTCGTAATGGCATCCGTTTATAAGTCCGTTTCCAAGACTGGCGCCAAAATTCCTAAAGAACAAGATGGTACCAAAAAGAACAAGCAGAGGGTTCTGGTCTTGACTTCTCGTGGAGTAACTTATAGGTATGTATTGCTTCTGCTGGGCACCTTTCTTTTATCTGGGTGCCAACAAGATATCTAGACATCGCCATCTTCTTAACGACTTGGTCGCTATGCTCCCCCATGGCCGTAAAGACGCCAAACTAGACACGAAGTCAAAACTCTACCACTTGAACGAGATTGCAGACCTGTACAACTGCAACAACGTTCTCTTTTTTGAAGCGCGGAAACGACAGGATCTTTACATGTGGATGAGCAAAGCGCCAAATGGACCTTGCATCAAGCTTCACATACAGAACTGTATTTTGTCCATTCCATTGGGTCGGCTTTTTGGGGCTAGTTTGCTAAGTCTTGTAGTGCACACAATGGAGGAGCTCCATTTTACCGGGAATGCCCTGAAGGGTTCTCGACCAATTCTCAGCTTTGACGCAACCTTTGACAAGACACCCGCTATGAAACTGATAAAGGAAGTCCTTCTCCATATCTTCGGTGTTCCTAAAGGAGCCAGGAAGAGCAAACCTTTCATCGATCATGTCCTCAGTTTTACAATTGCCGATGGAAAGATCTGGTTCAGGAACTACCAAGTATCGGAGGTCGAGGCTGCAAAAAAAACCGACGATGTAGACGCTGCCGATAAACCTAAATCAAAAAAATCATCAGAGCAAACAGAACTCTCACTTGTCGAAATTGGTCCCCGTTTTGTGATGACACCAATCATCATCCTTGAGGGTTCTTTTGGTGGGCCGGTAATTTATGAGAACAAGGAGTTTGTGTCGCCGAATGCCGTCCGTTCGGAAATTAGAAACAGGAAAGCCCAGAAATATAACTCGAGAACCGAGGAGAAGCAAAGGCTAGAGACGAAGAGGGGTGAATTGGGGCTCGAGCCAGGTCGACCAAAAGGGGAGCTGGATGAATCGGTTTTGTTTGCTTAGTTGTAAAGCTAGAGTTTGTTGGTGGCTGTACCATATTTCTTTTTTTTACCAGTATCATTTGAAATTTGGGGAACAAAAGTAATTGTGCAAACAAATTTCCTTCTACCAAGAAGAAAGGTCGGCCTTTCTTGATTGTGCATTTCTCTCATACGGAGTATAAAATGTGGCCGCGTAGTACTGTGGAACAGTTAACAGAACGCGTTAACCGTTTAATAAGTAGCCTAACAACAAAAGGTGTAAGGTAACTTCCGAGCCAAGAGGATATGCGATCACTTTATGGTCAACACTGGGGAATAGTCAAGTCCTTAAGATATTGTTTTTGTATACATGTCAGGATGCAGTAATTCTCGTGTATGTATTTATGATCTTTATTGTACTTAGCCAATTAGTACGCAGGTCGCGTATTATTCACTGCCCTATCATTGGCCCCAGTACCTCAACCAACAGAAGGATTCGAGTGACGATCTATGAAGGTAGCCGATATTTGATAATAGACATCACATTATTATTTCTCAAAATCCGAAAAAAAAAACCTATATCTTCAGTCCAACATGTAATAGCGCTGAAAAGAAAAAAAACACACGCCATGTTAAGAAAACTGCTATACTATCCTACAAAGATATTCATGCGAACAAAAGAAATAAAAGAAAAATAACTACGCTGCATCTGCCATGACCTGTTCCCCCTCTTCTAGCATATTTGTAATAGTGTCCAAATTTTCGATCATAGCTTTTCCGTGACCAACCAATAGCAATTTCTCCGCATTTGCCGGTAACCCCAAGTATGTCGGTGGCTCCCTCTCTGGCAAGGAGTTGACCCATTGTATGAACTCTGGCATGCCGATTCCCTCCGGAACATAAAGGGGATTTTCAACAATATCAACCAACTTGAAGTCGGTATTGAAAGCATCAGGGGTAAAGACAGATTTGACAAGTTGGCCAAGACGACTAAAATCACCCTCATCATCAATTTTTCCGCCGTAGGTTTCTGTGATAAGTGTACGAATCATGTCCCAGGGGAGTTTTGTAGGTGCGACATTTGTTCGACCAGCTGCGACATGATCAACCCAAGTATCAATGATATGGGCAGAACATTCGTACTACGAAGTTGTTAGCTTTTGACTTAAGGCTTCGAGGACTAAAGCTTACATCACTATCATTGAATTCCCACCATCCTTTCCAGCCGAGATTGGGAGCATAACGAAGCCTCTCCTGCACAACCGCGTGTAAAAAGGAGAGAAGTAGGTAGACCCTGGCCTTTTCTATTGGCTGCTGTTTTGCTGGACGCATCGAGAGGGACTGTAGCGAGTCCTTCATGTTCGCACGAACACCCGCCGGCTGTTCGTACATGAGGACCCGAGATGCGCGCAAAAGATTTATGGGTATTTTTGGTGATGATTCCATGGAAAGGAAAAGCCTGAAATTCGGGTGAGGTCGAAGGGCGTCAAGTCTCTTTTCCAAGGATTGTAGCCATGCGGGAGTAAGATGGACATTCTTAACTAGAACCCAAGATCCAGAAGAGGCGGCATTGCTGACCGCTTTATCTGCCGTGGCAAGCCCTTCATTGGATCCCATAGCGATGTTGGTACATGTTGCCCCGACTTGCTCCACCAAACTATCAACCTTGTAACTCGCGTCGAAACCAGGGGATGAGGCTAGAGCAATGGGAGTGGTAGCAGAAACTTCAGAGACAACCTGTTTAAGGTCTCCAAAGGCATCCAAGAGCTCTTTACCAAATACCACAGAAACAAATTTCTCCGCAGAAGGAACGAATCGATCTACTCTAAAAAGCTTGACCAGTAAAAGCTTGTGTAGTTCTTTGTCAAGCACTAAAAAAAAGGTTAATTATCGATTCTAGATTTGGGGATGGTTACAAACCTGGCAATTTCTCATCCCAAATGGTAGGGGTGAAGTTCTCAGCAATCTCCTCCTCGAAGAACCTTTCCCAGTCCTGCGAAGAAATATCACCGATACGGTCCCTGAAAATTGGAAGCATTGATGTACGCCCCATGATCTCTTCTTTTCGGTTGGTTTCAGTCGAAACGTCAACTCCAGGGAGTCCTTCGTCTAGGATCCTATCAAGAAGAGATTTGTCCATTTTATAGGGGGATGCCTGAGCAAGGAGCATCGCTAAAGTAACACGATCTTTCTGAAGGAGCCCTAATGAGGTGCGTTGGTATGTGGTGATGAAGAGTGAGCGGAGAATAATCTGGATACGGGCATTATAATCTTTCTCAGCTTGTAGCTCCTTGTTATCATGTAAAACTGTATGGAATATGTCGAGAAAATATCTATGATGAATAGTTTATTAGCTTTAAACCATGACCTCTTGTCCATATTATCAACTTACTGCAACGAAAACTGGTAGAAATGGTTCAAGTGGTGAAGCTGTTCAAGTACCGCAAAAACAGCACTGCAAGCGCGCGCAATGATTTGATACTGCAATGTAATAGTTTCCACCTCGGTCATCACTCCATCCGTCTCAGCCATCTTCCGAGAGACTTCTGCCGCCTCGGTCTTGAGTGTTTCCAAAGTATCAATAACACGATCGTCGTCAAGGATGTTTCCACGGGATTCGTTTAATGCCTGGAGAAGACGTTTCTCCAATTGCCTGAGGTGCAATTTGAATTCACCTTGGAGTTTCATCAGGTTTGTTCTGCGTTGATCAACATCAGGCCTCTCAAATTTCAAGACTTGGTTCAAAGATTGTGTTTGCAAACTGCTCTGAGTAACCGTGAAGTTGACAAAAGTCGCACGACTGCAAATATCGGGAGCAAAAGTAGCTGACGGGTCACGAGTTGACAAGAATAGTTTGAATGATGGAGAGAAGTCGATTTCTTGTTTTCCAAGCTGGATCAGAACGCGCCCACCAGTTTTTTGATACTCCTTATTCAAGACGTGATTGAGGATTGGATCAAGATGTTCTGCATCTTGTATGAGTATAGGGTTACCGAAACGCAATGAACTTTCTAATTGTTTGGTGAAAGAGTCGTCAAGGAAACTGGTAACAGTAAGACGTCTTTCCTTGCTTTCGTTTACTAAAAAGTCTGTAACTCTGCCAGAAGGATCGATGATAAGAGGATACCGGTTGAATCGTTTAAGGATGATGGCATTCTCTGTGCATAGGTCGTCTACCGGAAGACCATTTTCTTGCCATACTAGTCGCTCATCTGCAGTGGAGAGATATTCTGTTATTGGGTTATGTTGCTTGTACTCAATCCCTGATAATGAAAGGTGGTGTAGCCAATCATCTGACATCGCCTTACGGTATTGTTGATCGTAAAGTCCACTGTAAGCCAAGAAGGCCGCAGAAACAAGAACATCCCCAACAAGAGTCCCAATCTGTGTTTCGAAAGATCTACTTCCATCCTCCCATCTAGTCCTTTCCGAGGATAAACTATCTAGAAGTTTGACGCTGCGATCCACCTTGAACTGCACTCGGGACATTTCGGTCTTGAGGGCTTGGGTTTCGCTAATAAGAGCAGCATATTCTTCCTTATATCTCCCAATACTCTGCTCTAGTTCAGCAATAGTATCTTGCATTTCCTGAGCCTGGGCTTTTGTTTGTTTGGCCTGCTCTTCTAGTTGATCGACTTCATCCCTCAGGGGCCCAACGCGATCGAGGATCTCTGAGTAGTTGACCTGAGCCTCCACCCATTGCACCAGGGGCCCGCAGGCCTTACTGGCCCTGTTCATGGCCTCAAAAGAATAGTTTGGTTGCGAGAGATAGTCTTTCATCATGCGTTGGCGAAGCGGTCTGGTCATTTGTCTCTCGTTGTCGAAGTTGACGATGCTAGAAATGAAGTCATCTCGTCTGATGATTGCTTGGACACCAGCCCAACCATCTACCTTGTGGCCCAGAAGTGTGCACACAGACTCCATAGCAAGACGAACAGCTGGCGGAGGTTTACCCATGACCCTTACTTCGGTAAGATGTTGTTTCTTGATGTTGCTGACAGATCTTTGGGCCTCGATAACTGCAGGTTCAGCCATGGCAAGATCATTAAGAACGATTTCCCGACGTTCTGCAACCTCCCGTTCTTGTACCTCTAACGCTGCCTGAACTTCAAGAGATGCCGCACGTTTCTGCTCTGTTTCTTGTTGATCTGCGACCATTCTTTGAAGTTTTTCGTTTGCCTCGGCACTCTTCTTTTCAAGTTGGAGCTGTTTTGACGCCAAACTGACTCGCAGGTCACGGACTTTATCCACCGTGTCTTTCAACTTCTCCAAACCAACATTCAGATGCCGCTGTTGCTCCTCTAGGTCTTCACGTTTTTCGTTATAAAGCTTGACATACTGTGCGACGAAGTCAAGGAAGTGGCGGGGAGTAAGGAAGGTTGTCTTATTTTGTTGCCTTTGGAGCTTTGAGTTGAACCGATGTAGTGAGTGATGGATATAAACCATAGCATTGACAACGGCTTCCCTGTGTGAAGGTGGCAATACAAGTTCGCGGTAAGCTACCGGGATACTGTCGGGTGCTCTGTATGTAGCACGGTCTAGGTCAAGAGATTGGGTGAGTTCCATGCCGACTTGGTAAAAGGCCTGATCCGACCAATCACCGAACCAGTTCAGTACGCAACGATTGAAGAGCGCGGGCGAAGTTGCCGCCTTGGAGGAAAGGCCCTCTTCAGGCGGGTTCATCGTGAAAACAACGTGCAAATTCTTGACAATCTGCTGAGTGAACCACTTATATAACTCTTCTTGAGAGTCTAAAAGCAAGCCCTGCCGCTGAGCCCCCTCCTTGCACGCCGTCATCAGAGCGGCGAATTCGTCACCCTCAAAGAGACCAGGGACCTCTGCATTAGCAAGTAAGGTATTCATCCGCTCCAAGAAACCTGAGTCTAGTACGTTTGACTCGTCCATGATGAAACATATTTTTTCGCCTTTACAGCCGCATCGCCGGAGCACATCCCTTAGATCATCGTCAAAGTCCTCGGCAGAATATTTACCGTGAACCTTGATCTGAAAAACTTTCAAACCATTCATCCAGGCAACGAACCGGGAAAGCGTAGTCTGAGTTCAATAATTAGTAGGAAATAATAAGGGAAGGAAAGCGCCGCTACTTACTTTTCCACTTCCACTGACTCCGATTAATATTAGGTGACCCTGAGGTTGTCTAAAAACCCGATCAATCCGAAGGACATGCTCCAAAACATCATTGAACAAGATCAATGGCACATCTACTTCTTCTTCGCAGAAAGTCTTCAGTCTTGCTTTGGCAAAATCCCTCAGCTGTTCACGTTCAACAGGCACGTAGTTCTTCGACAACCAATTAGAGAATAGGATAGGTCCGCCTAGTGCTCTCTGCTCGTCAATACCCGGGAAGTGTTGCAGAGCAACTCGCTTTACCGCGTCACTAGTCCACAACCTCTCATCCTCCCCAACCAAACGATCTTCAAACAACCTCAACGCCTCATGAGCCCAAATTCTAACCAAACCCTCCACCGTAAGCGTTTCCAAAGGTCGAAGTGCCTCATACAATCCACGGACCCATCTAGTCAATTCTCTAGGGGAGTAAACATAATGTGGCTGGATTTTTGGAGTAAATTTCTGTTGCGACTCTAGATAGAACTGTACCATGGCCTTAGTGAGGGGTTCCGAGTATCCACGAAGACTAGGGATAATCTTCAAAACAGCGCTGTTGAAAGTTCCATAAATTTGCTGCAGAGACATCTCTCCTGGGTAATCAACCATGATGAGAGGTGCATGGCGAAGGAAACGCGCCCCCATCGGCGTACGGCCAGCGTCGGTGGGAGGATTACAAGCACCGACAAACTGGATGCGGTCTAATGTGACCCAGGTTTTGTCCGAAGTCCTCCAGAATCCATTTTGCTCTACCAACTGTCTGAGGAAAGAGATGGCACGTTGAGTCCCGTACTTATCAGGGGCAGGTAGGTTGATCTCATCGCAAAATATAACCAACCATCTCCCAATCTGCGTGGGAGACAGCATAACTCCGTTCAAAGTTTTCTTGTACTCGCAGTATTGTTCAAATGTTTTGATGAGGAGATCAGGTGTCGTAGCACTGGAGAAATTGAGACCAACTACTTCCATATTTGGTAGCTTCCGCAAAGCACTGAATAATGTCATCGTTTTACCGGAACCAGGAGGACCACAGAGAAGCAACGGTTTATGCTCTGCCAGCCAGGAATATAGTACATCTTCGTGCCTGACAGTATCCAGGGTGGGAATAACGATATCGGTTTGCGTAACCGAATGCGTGTTGATTTCGATTTGCGGCACTTGATCTTGCCAAGGTGTCCATTCAGCTCTCGGTAACGAAACATCGTAGTCAATGATCGCTCCTCCTTCGCCGAGCGGCGGCAGCTCAATTGTAGTTAAGCCACACGCGTATCGACCAAAAGACTCTCTGTCAGCCAACGGACAATCACCAGTGAAGCTCCAGACCATTGCCAAGAGAAGTTTCTTAGAGACATAGGCCTCCACTTGTTCATCCTCGAGTGGGAAATCGACATGCTGGATATTGTATTCGATCATATTTCGGCAAATCTTGTTGAGCAACGAAAACATAGTGTTGAGAACTCTAGCCTCAGTGAATTCCATGATATGGTGATATTTTTTCGCCTCCGTCAGTGTATCCGCAATGAAGTTGTCATTCTCCAATAGTTGAGTGAGTAATTCGGCCATGTGAGATTGAGTTGACAAGGCTTTGACGGAAACTTGCCCGGAGCTAATAGTGTTATCTTCATCAAGGTCGTCAAACACGATTGTTCTTAAAGATTTGAGGTAGTGTTTGACCATCATCATCGATGTAACCGTATCCTCGCTGAACCATACCATACCACAACGTGAAACGGTAGCTAGGGTTGCATACTTCAGGGTCTCAACCTCAAACATAATACGGACATTTGCCGGTAGGTTTAGACGTTCTCCGTTAGGTAATGTCAGAAGTTTGTTGTCATCCAAAACACTGCAAACGATTAATATGAGCCACAGGTATTGGATAAGCGGACTGGGGTGTGTACCTGTTCAAATTCTCGACCCACTCCGGATCGACATCACCATCAAACACAATCCAATGCCTTTTCGAATCCTCCCCGCGAAGATTATCCACAATTTTTCGCAGAATACTCGTGAATAGCCCATCAGTCCACTCCCTTGTTGTTGAATCAAGACTTCCGTATAATGACTCCTTGGACATAACCTTCGAATCAATAATGTGGTGCACACCTTCTTGCCCCTCAACGATCTGTAAAGCTTGAAGTAGCACTTTCCATGCAGCAGATTTCCCCGACCCCGAATCTCCGACCATCATGACACCGTGGTGGATGGTTTGTATCTGATAAAGCTGCAAAATCTTTGTCATCCAAACATCCGTAACTACCAGGTTCTGAGCTGCAGCAATATTCCTGATCGCATCTTCTAACTTTGATAGATTTCCAGGGATATATTCAATCCCAGGGAAAGATTCATTCTCGATTCTAAAAGGGTTTTAGCATGGATCCATTTGTAAATAGAGATAAATACTACCTTTTCATAATTTCAACATCATCTCTAATCAGCTTAGGTGCAATAGTCTCTCTCAAACTCTGCACAATAATCTGTGCTTCCCAATCCGCGTCCGAGACTTTGTCCGCACCAACCCCATCATTTACTAGCCTAGCTCTCTTTAGCCCACCCGAACTGACCAAGACACTTTTTAAGGCACGTAATCCAAAATCGTAATGCGCTTGCTTTGACAAGAGTTTAGCACACTGATCAAAAAATGGCACAGTCTGCTTCGCAAGTGACTTTGCTTGGGCGAAACCTTGGGAGTACAACATGACTTCTGCAATGAGTTCTTTGTCTGGTTTGGACATTGCAACGCTTCTGAAGAGCTTTTTAAGATTATCCGGCAAGTTCGAACGGCCGGCGTATCCAGGATTCATGGTAATGAAGATACCGGTGTTTTGGTGAACCTTGAGCTGCCTTCCAACGAGTTCGATCTGTGCATTTGGATTCTCAATCGCCTTTTTCAACCCCAATTGAATATTCTGGACTTGTTGTGAGACAGCCGACAGAATTCTTTCTTCGAGTCGATTGAACTCGTCAAAACAACCCCAAGCACCAACCTGGCAAATACCCAAGAAGATTCTTCCCATAGCCTGGAAATCAAAAGTGTCATCGCAACAAAAGACAAGAGTGAATCGCCCAAGCTGTACGCCGAGTGCTTTGACAGACTCTGTCTTACCAGTACCAGCGGGGCCATATGGAGATCCACCAAGCCTCTGACAGAGGGCTTGCGTCAGTGTCAAGAAACAGCGGTCCGTCAATGGTGTGCGGACGAGCCTCTCTGCCACACCAAGATATTCAAATCCGTATTCCAACTCCGCGTTTGCCATCCTGATCTTGAGCCTGTTGAGATAATCGCCTTCCTCCACATAATGATATCTCATCTGCAATAACCAAATATAATCCTCCGTACTGTTGGCCCCAGACTTTGCCAGCCTGTGGATACTATCTCTTTGATGTACAAATTCGGTAATCAGATGTTCGCACTTCTTCCTCTGTATTGCACCCAGATCCCCTAGAACGGTGGCAGCAAGCAACGAAAGCACCCTAACCTCTTGTTCATATAGCTCAAACAGATCGCCTCCACCATCACTCAATGCCTTTTCCACAACCGTCGTCCACACCACCTGTGTCCCAAGAACCAAAATCTGTGCAGGGTACTTCGCAATATATTCCGTAAATCTCTCCTGGTCTAACTCTTTTGCAGTAAAAATCTCTTTGAAATCTCTCACAGCCTCTGCTAATAACTCTGCGAGAGTAAGCTTCATGTTATTCTCCAGTGCAGTCAGCCAATCGTTGATCTTTGGTGTCTTGATCAGTGAAATTTCCTTCTTCAATTTGACTTCTTCGCCTTCCTTTGATGTGAATCCGAGAATTGTAGAATCATCGTCTAGAATCAATCCGTTAAGACCAGCAAACATCTTCTTGAAATGTTTTTGGATCCTGACAGAGTCATTGCTGTTACCGATAATCTCCAATAAATCCTCATCACCAACGAAATAGAATCTAGGGAATTGGACACGCTCGCGTTCAAGATACTCGCCAAGAGCTTTTTGAATCTTATTTAGAAGCTCTGCGAGACGTTCGAGAGATTTCTGGACACCTGAAATGTTGAGGACGTCGAGGACATAAGGCGATTTATACACCTTTTTCATAACGGTAAAGAACTCAGAATTGATATTCTGGAATCGTGATGATTCAATAGGTAAAAGATGTTTGATGTCGGCATTTCCAGTGAACACACCCTCAAGGTAAACCCATTGGCGCTGCACGTCAATCCAGATATCGAATAGGACATGGACACGATTAAGCTTATCCTCCCATGATGAGGCTTCGTCTTCAAACTCCTTGTAGTAAGGTGAATGCCTCATTGCCTGTAACGAGTTCAGATTCTCACTACACTTGGCGAAAAGATCATCCCATCCACGAATCAAACGGCATTTGTTTTGGTATCCGACCAAGTCTAGCACGTAGCTAGTCCACGTCTCTCGGACCTAAGAAGGCATCAGCAAGTAGTTCATAAAATGTAGGATATATGATAAAAACCTGTTTCAAGAACTCCTCAAGCGCCATCTCTCCTTGCGCCTGGGCAATGATATCCTTAATAACGGGTTCACTAGCGGTCAAGTTCAAATCCCAGACAGCCCCTAATGTGAGCGAACTAAGGTAAACTCTCTGTCCCGGTTTCAGTGCCTTGAATATTTTGTTCCAATGTCGCTCCCGGACAGCTTCAGATTTCATCTCAGATAATAAGGGATTAACTTTAACAAGTTGTCGGAGTACATTCTGAATATGCTCAAATGCAGCATACTGTCTCATACGGCTAGGCATCTCTTTGGTCATATTAATAAGGCCCTCAAGACCCTGTCGAATTTTCCTAGTGAGGACAGAAGACCAAGGCGTGTCTCGAAGATCGTTCAGGCTCTTCCAAATTGTTGAAAGTGCAGACCAAACTGACTTGAAGTCCTGTACCTCTTCAAGGATGGAGACAAGAATATTTTCAGGACCAGCAGCAATATCAAGAGCCTCCTTAGCCTTTGAAACCATCTCAGACTCTGATTTGAGTTGGGAAAGCCTGGCCTCGAACTCTTTAAGCGTGTGTGAGGCTTCCTCGGGCGCGATAGTCCCAGAGACTGGCTTCTGATCGTTCCACTCTCCAACAATGTTGTTAATTTTATCGGTTACCACCATATCCTCCGCCAGAATCTTTGCTCTGAGTGCGTCTGTTTGGTCCTGTACGATTTTACTCTTCCTCGCCAATATTTCGTTCAGCGCGCCCCATTCGCCGTCAATCTGATCAACAAATAACCAATCGCCCTGGAACTGGTACCTCTGCCTCGAAAGTGTTGTCTCTCCTTGTCTAAATAACTCCACTTCGGGTGCCCACGTCCTGACTTTCCTCTTACATTGCTGGACAATGGTGATGAACGCGACGGCCTGTGCAGTCGATGAAGCTTCAAGCGATTGCCCCTCGAGATCACGTCTTGCTTTCCCAATCTCAGCATGTGCTTCCCGCATACGATAGCCAAGTTTATTGGCAAATTTGAGGAGGATATCGTGTTGCCATTGATCGTACTTGGCGTTGACTTTCGTCTGGACTTGCTCATAGTCGATGGTTAAGTTGCCAAAAGAACGGCTTACTTCCGAAGTATCGAACGTAGACCGAGTTTTTCTGATTTCCTGGAGCAGTTGCAACCACCTAGTCAAGTTGTCCCCGAGAATATCATATACCTGTTCTGATTGTAAATCCCAAAGCGATTGGAACCTAAGCCATTCATCCACGTACGCTCCAACTGCTGCCAGCTTCTGTTCAATGGCTTCATACGCATCAGATAGCGTAGAAGCGCAGTTTGCAGGCTACCATCATCAGTCTATGTAAGGATTTATTGATATTATTATCACTCACCAAATCAGAAAATAGCATCTCCGAGTCTCCCCCGGCCGCCAAGTTGATATTCATCTCATACCGGCTGGCCTTCAACTTTTTCAAATTGCACGCAATCCCTAGCCATTGGTGCAACTGACTATACCAACTTGCCCGTGCGAATTCCAATGGAGGGTCTAGGTAAATGACCTGATTCCTAATACTAATTTCATGCACTAGTCTTTTCATCCTCGGGTTGTAGGCGCCATTTTCTTTGGAGACTATCTCCATATCTTCGCTTTCAATTTTACTAAACCTCTTCCTCTGAATATCTCCATCTGCACCTTCATCGCCTTTTGCATCCTTAAATACCTCGATCCATAAGACAATTGCTTCCGTAAGCCTGTTGAGGAATATTTCCTCAATCTTACTGTTTAATTCGCCAACCCAATGCGGAAGGTTGACATAGTTCTCTAGGTTGAGTTGATCGACAGCAGTCTGGATGATCTCGAGTTTCTGTTGGAAAGCGTCGTGGTCATATGGGCAAGTTCGCAATTCGGCCATAGATTTTTGAGTCGTGTCGTGAATACTTCCTAGGGTTCCGGTCTTACTCTGAAGGATTGATACCGCTGCAGCAAAGTCGCGAACAAATTGAACGTGCTTACTCTCCCTTCCAGCAAGTGATGTCGTTGGGTCAATATTTCCGTTGGGTAGATATTGCAGTTGCCTCAGATGCAGATCATAAGAATGTACAAATGATTCCCACTTCAGGGGAATCCCCTTTGTGATGAGACTGTTGACATCATTCTGGTATCCGCTGAGTAGAATTGATACATCCGACATTTCCATGATATTTCTATTCGTTTGTGCATAGGTCCTTACTGTTTCCATCAGACTAACCGCATAGGGATATACCCGTTTTGCTTCCTTGGAGATGTTGTTGATTGAGTGCGGAACCTGGTAATTAAGCCATATAAGATTTCGAACTTCTTTAAACAGCGCGATAACCTGTTGATCGAAGTTTACAGTGAGCTCAAGTGTGTTTCCGGCAGCTCTGTTCCTTGTGATACTAAACAAACGCCCAGAGATGGATAGATTTCGTTTTGTAACATCATGCAACCACGACTCGAAGATTGGTCTTGTGTCTAGCTTTTTCTTGAATGTGTTGCTCTCTCCCTGTAACTTCTGGCCCTCATGGTACATTTCCCAACCACGACCCAATACATCTTCTACCCTTTTCATATAAGCATTCAATTGCCTCTCGATCTGCTTCGCCCATATAATCGCTCCAGATATAGGAGGTAAGTCATGTAATTGAGCCATCGCGTGAGCCTCTGAGTGGCCATATTGTTGCTTGAAACGCTCATGGAGGGCCGCTATATCTTGCTTCACGCTGTCGATAAGCTGTGTTTGATACTCCTGAATAGCACCCCGAATCTTTGGGCGAACAAAAAGAGCATTGAACTTGGAAAACACACGAAACATCTCATTCGCTGTTTTTGCGGTGGCAAGCCTATCCCTCAACCTTGCGATAATCGAGTTCTCAACACGCGATGTCCGTTCGTTGTACGCGTTTTCAGCGGCAATCCAGATTTCCGTTCCCTCTGGCGTAACATCCAATACATCAACATCCTTTAACACGGCATAGGCCTGGGCGACCTCGTCAACGGCATCCACATCGCCGATATCCTCAATCATAGCGACTCCATTCGCCACGGCAGTTCCCGGTGTTATGGTGGGTATACCGTTCTCATATGACTTTGGACCGAGAACATTCGCAATTGTTCTTTGCAGCTGCTCATGACCATGTCTAAATGCCTTAATATATGCAAGTCGCTCCTGAGTCTTGAGGTGCCTGGCAGAGATTTTGATGGGTATGAATTTCTCTGATCGTTTTCGTGTAACATCCCTAGCAACGTTTGTGAACTCTTTAATGTTTTCTTCCCAAGTCTTGAAAACTCCTTCAGCAACATTCATAAGTGATTCAAAATCTCTATACTCCAAGTGCATCAGCCGACGTCCACTGAGTAGAGTGTGGATCTGGGAGTCCAAATCTGCTGAGATGGCCTCGACAAGCGGCAGTGCCCGGCGAATAGGATATGGACAGATGCGAAGTTTCTTGTTGAGGTGGAGGAAAATCCCGACGATTGCATCTTGGACTTTCTGCAGACTAGTGGCAGATAACAATTCATCGAGCGGAAAATCGCGCATCAGTTGATTATACTTTTGAACTATTAATTAAGAACCACATAGTTAATACAGGTTCATGAAAGGAAAAATATAGGATAATAAAAAATTCAACCTTTGTCGGTTGCTTCCTTGAGTCCCGTGTCCGCGATGAAACTGACAGTGGCGTGAAAGCGCTTTGCATGCTTTAGGATTTCTAAAGTGAGTAGCACCCCTTCACTTCTTAACTGTTCTTCGATGCCCTCTAATGCACTCTCCATTGACAGCCAGAAATTAATTTCTTGGGTGGCAGTCCCACTTTCAGTATCACGAGACATTTTTGTGATTGACTGAATCGATTTGATCCAAGCATTAACTGTAGACTGTAGATTATTTAGGAAGGTACTATCTTGAAGTAGATGAGGAGGGATGAGCTCCAGTGATGGTCGCGTGTTTTTGAGAAGGGCCTGTACACCTGATTAGTTTACATGTGATGTACTTCTATCTAGATATTAAGTACCTCATCAACTGCTGCCTGAACAACTTGATGAAGAGCCAACGACAGCTCGGGAATCTCAATGTTCTGTTGTAAATGTAAAAGCGAGAGTTCGAGCTCTGCCAACTTCTTCTTCGTAACAGGAATACCTGTTTTTGCCTCCCCATCTGCAAACCTATTAATCCGGCCATGTGATTGAGTCTCTTGGCCTTTGGTGTAGGCATCGAAGTACGGGCCCAGCGCCAAATGTACAACGGAGTGTAAGATCTCAAATGGGGATACGGATCCTTGTGCGCCACTATTCAAGACTACCGTACCAGGAAGATTCATGATCTGAAGTTGTGCATGAAGGGGTACGGTAGGATCCAGGGGCTGTGGCCTCTTAATAATAGCTAGTGAAGCCACCGTACTAGGTGATGAGGACATCTCCGATGATATGGAGTAAATATAGGTAACTGAGGCTGGACTAGAAGATATAGGTGCTATGACCATGTTTAATCAAAGGCTTGTAACAGACAGGAGTAGAAACAAACATACACGAAACATCCTCTGGGGAAGGTTCCTTTTCAAGTACATCTTTGGAGGCATAGAGAGCTACTATCGGCTCTGTAGCAAATCTTGAACATTTTGACAGAGTCTCTGAGTATCGGAGATCCGACAAAATCCCCCCATTAGACTCAAGGTCTCGTTTGCTAGCACCTAATGTGACAGAAAGAACCTCTGTGAGATAATCGATGAGTAGGATTGGGTTGAAAGCTGGTAGGAGTGAAGTGGTAGATGAGGAAGTGGCCAATGTAGTATTGCTAGCTGTCACAACAGGGCCGTCCATGATTAAAGCTGTAGAGCGTCCAAACTATTAGGCTCCGACGTCGGTATGAAGTCTAGCTAGTAAGTTTTGCACTGTTAGTGTAGCATATGAGTTGGGGGAGATTATAAAGTCTGTATGATCTATTGTATGTGAGCGGGGGTAGAAAGTTGGTGACAATCAATAACAGATGCAGGTGCAGATGTAGGGAATGCGGAGGTGTGTTTGGGCTGGAGAAAGAAGGCCGACGATGATACCACCTCCTGTGTGGAAAGGGAGGTTGATGGAGGAGAAGAGTATAGTTGGTTGCTGTCCCGATAGCGATATGGGAGCCAGGGGAGACAGGGTTCAACGCCGCCGTTGAAGTTGATTTGTTGGATTTGTGTAGCAACCACTTTTTCTTCTGGAAGGATGTAGATTGGGGTACAGTCAACTGCACAGTATGTAGCTACTTCATTAAGTAGAGATGATCAATCAATACTCTTAGTCTCTAGTTGCTGTGCTCTAGGTCATAGAAATCGTAGAACACGAGAATGGTATAAGAATCGGCGTCAGAGAGATCTATACAAAGAGTATAAGTTCGGCCATTTGTTTTGAAGGAGAGATAAACCACTACATCTGCTTTACTCTGCCTGTAGGTACTCTATATATTACTACATGTATTTTCATAGTACGGTAGCAATGCGCGTCTCATCGGATACCCCATTTACATCTATCTAACTAAAAACTCGTATTCAATATTTAGAGTGCGCGTTAGTGCAAGATGGCTGTCAACTTATCGATTATGAGATTAACGTAGTAGTACGCGTGCAAGATGGTGCCTCTCCCAGTTTCTGGTTTGACAGGTCGGGATGCACATGACTGCAGGAGATCAGTCTAGAGAAAAAAAGCATGAGTATGGGGATATTACTCCACAATGAGGGGGAGGCTGAGAATAGATGTGGGGAGCCTCCCTATGGGCCTTCCGCACCCTTGAGCATGCTGATGCGGCGGTACTAGTACTGCATCTCTCTTTCCCGGTTCGCTTCACCATAGTACTTACTACCAGTGAAATATCGAATATCGCCGGGTATATTACACGGGAGGCTTCCCCCAATCTCAAGAAACTCAGTTTATTCGAAATCCTGGGCCGATATTTTGTATTGAACCTCCACCATACTCTCCAACCACGTGCACCCCCACAGTTTACCTCAAGACTTCCGCCGATAAAAGATGGCACGCAAGGCTCGCCAACGGATCAGTTATGGTTAGTCTTCTAACCCAGGAATTTATCTCTGATGCAGAAACCATCTTCATTCTGGAATGCGAGACATAGCTATGTATCCGGTCGCGCTCACTGTGAATCCTGCTAGTTTTACCTCTTGCGAACTCTCCTGGCCACCGCCTAGGCGTCAACAGCCTTGCAGTAGATAAACAAGGAATTCTGTTAGTTTTTTCCTCGAGGAACTCTACTACAGGACATCGGGACTGATATACAACTACAGTTATACAGCTGGTCGCGACGGCGTTATATGCTCTTGGAACATTGGGGTTGACCTCTCCGAGAGAACCGCAGAGCCGACTTTCATCCCGCGTCCCACACCTCCACCACCATCTAAATTCCGTGCACAGATACAGGCGCATACGCACTGGGTTAATGACATCGCACTGTGCCAGTCCAACACTGCCTTAGTATCTGCTTCTTCGGATCTTACAGTGAAGCTCTGGCGGCCACACGCTGAACAACAGTCAGCAGAAACAATTGGTGTACATAGCGACTATGTGAAGTGTTTGGCAACCCCGGGAGTGCACTCAGATTGGGTAGCCAGTGGAGGGCTAGACAGAAAAATTAAGATATGGGATCTTAATGGAGGAGGGGAAAAGCTACAGATTGATATAGGCGACGAGCTCAACACAAAGGGCTCGGTCTACTCACTTGGTATTGGGGGTGCCGGTGGTGGAATCCTCGCAAGTGGTGGTCCTGAAAGTGTTGTCCGAGTATGGGATCCGCGGTCAAGCAAAAGGATCACAAAGTTTCTTGGGCATACAGACAATGTTCGTGCTATCCTGGTGAGCGAGCAAGGAAATATAATTTTAACGGCATCCTCGGACACGACAATCAAAATGTGGAGTCTAACTGCAGGACGATGCCTTCATACACTCAGTATGCACAGCGACAGTGTATGGTCTCTCTACTCCTCTCATCCAGCTCTCGATATATTCCACTCGAGCGACCGCTCCGGACTCGTTGCAAAAACCGACGTCCGGACAAGCGAAATTGAGGAGGGCATCTGTGTAGCTGTATGCCAGGAACAGGAATCTGTCAACAAGGTTGTAGTATCGGGAGACTATCTCTGGACAGCTACTCAAAGCTCTAGTATAAACCGTTGGGTGGATGTGGATACGAATAACGATATTGCAACGGACACCAAACGGCCGCGACTGACATCATCCGCAAGTGTACGCCCTCGACCTTTAAGCCCTACATCCTCCCCGGTAATACCAAGTTCACCAACTACGAAAAAACCAACCATACCAGTCAATGCATTACTAAGGATATCAAGCACATCAAGCTTCCCCACGAATGTGAGGGACCCTGACGCGGTCACTGTCTACTCTGTTGCCCAAGCTGCATCTATCGCTGAGACTATTATTGACGGTGATCCTGGCATTTTGGTGCCTGTTAATGGCCTTCCGGACGAGACAATAGAAGGGCAGCATGGATTAATTAATCATTTTCTATTGAATGACAGGAGGAGAGTCCTTACCCTTGATACGGCGGGGGAGGTAATGATGTGGGATTTGTTGAAATGTGTACAAGTAAAGAGTTTTGGGAAGCGGCACCTTGACGACGTGGCAGCGGAAATCAACACAGTAGAATCCGTTGCAAATTGGTGTCAGGTAGACACGAGAACCGGTCGTCTATCCTGTGTCCTCGAGGAAAACTATTGTTTCGACGCAGAGATGTACGCCGATGAAGCGGACATCGAGGGCTCGAACGATTTCAGAGATGACCAAAGAAGTAAGTACATTCAATTACACAACCGAGAATCGGCGCATTCTGACTGATACCCGCAGTAAACCTTGGGAAATGGGTCCTCCGATACCTTTTTAACAACCTAATTACGGAAGAAATCAGGCGTGATGAAATTTATCGCAAGAAGCTTGAGGTCGAAAAGGCTGAAAGAGAAAAATTACGTCGGGCGAATGCTCCCCCGGCCATTTCGATGCCCCCGCCTACATTTTCCATGATCGATGCTGCAAGCCCGCAGTCTCCTAGTAGTGCCACCACTCCAAAGCCAGGTAACACCTTTTCGTTATTTCCTCAGACTCCTGGCATGTCAATTGGGCTTGCCACACCTGCACCTACCTTCCTCCCCTCCTTTACAGGCGACACAAATACGCTGCCGCCAACAGCAGAAGAAGAAGAACCGAAAAACCGTGGCTCCCTATCTCCACTATCAAGACCATCAATGGATCGCCCTGCAGGAGGTGACTATTTCTCATCCGGTAATGGCGCCAAACCGGAGAAAGAAAAGTCTGGGCCTTCGCTAGGTGAAGCCTGCGCTGATGATACCCCACTTACGCCTACAGGCGAAAAGGATAAAGATGAAAAGGACATGTCCCTTCTTGGACGTTGGAAGTCCTTTGGGAACCGGAAATTAGGAAGGAGTATGTCGGCTGATATAACAAATAAGCCACCTGCAACCGTGGAGGAATCTCCAGCGGATCTCGGTGGGCTTTTAGAACGCGATCCGTTAGATGACACCCTGGCAGGGGTTATTAAAAGGATTAGGATTGTCTACGATCAGGTTATGCCGCCAAGTGACGGGGGGCCATTCAGATCAGGAATAAATCCATCTCTACCAAGTGAAACGCCGATTTTGAAGCCGCCCGGGAATACCACTATTCTTGTCCAAGATGACAGTCCAGATTCAGGAGGTGTAGCGGATCTATATCGTGGGACAGTAGCAACAGTTGGAGAAGATGCAGACCTACTGGAGCGAGTTGCACCAGCGTGGTTGGGAGAGTTGATATTACGCAACCAGATTCCATCGAAAGAAATAGTGAAGGTTTCGTTTGTGTTGATTCCATACGACGACCTTTTACCGACATTACAGAGCGACGGTATAGCTGAGGGAAAGAATTCAAGATTGAACGCGAACCGGATGTTAAGAGCTAAAAAAATCGCGGCCTATGTGGCCGAAAGATTACAGCCTCCATTCACGCAACATAGCTATGTGCCTACCGCTAAAGAAGGGGAAGAGGGACCAAAACCAGAAGATTTTATAGAGTTGGTTTGTCATGATAATGTATGACTTTATTGGCCCCTGCCCAGGTCATTCACGAAGCTAATAATATCGTGTAGATTTTAGACCCATCAATGACACTAGCGACCATACGTTCGTACGTTTGGAAAAGTCATGGGGATATCTTATTGCATTATCGGCTGAAAGGAAGTGGAAGCGAAACCAAAGAGAAAACCGAGGTTGATTCTGCCGCAACTTCTGCTACTGCTGTGGAGTCAGAGAATAACAGCCTAGTAGAAAATGGAGGTGTAGGGGTGTAATTATGGACACTTAGCCCGGATTTTTTGTGCATTTAATGTTTTTTATAGTTATATTTTGTATTATTTGAATAGGCTACTTCTATTTATTACTTTAAGGAAATGCCGTTCAACCATCGTGCACCAAGAATCCTACGATTTACCCTCCGTGTTAGTAGGCACCTGTTTTTTACATGTACCTATGAATTTCAGCCATGCACATCGTTAATACTTTCCTTTTCTGCCTCTGACAGGCGGAGCGGGGCCTCTTCGTCACAACTTATCACTCACATCACGCTAGCTGACAAGAATAGAGTTTGGGAATGTCTCGGCGTCTACTCTCTACATACCTCCTTCACCACTCGACGATCACGCCGGTCACCACTTGCGGAGCCGGTTGTGACAGGGATTGTCATTGACCTGCAGGGGACAATCAACCGGGAACAGCCAGCTGAACCATGATACATACATGTATTCTAGAGCTGAATCGCTTCCTGCGGGGTTTAGATGGATCGAGACTTAAGCTTGTTTCTCCAATACAAAAAAAATGAAAAAATGGGAGAAAAAAACAAAAAACAGGACTGGAGATAAGTATCATGTAGGAGTTAGAGTGTTTGTTTCCCCATGAACTGAGTGAGATGTTGTCCCTTGCAATTGATCAATGCAGAAGCTGATTTGGTGGGGAAAGGTCACATTGGATTGGTTATTGGCGGAGGCAAGCGGTGGAGGGCAGCCGAGAGGAAGGATGGAGGCAAGGCAGAGCACAGCTCAGCATCTGGCTGCTGCATCAAATCCACAGAACTGTGGAAGAGCCCTCCCTTGCCCTCCTCCTCACGAACCCGCATACCTATTTAGAATACCTACATGTAAATAGGAAAAGGTTATGTCAAACAATCCCCTAGGGCAAACCGGATGACAGGCGAACAGCTTCTTGGTGGACCAGACCAGACCAGACAGACAGAGAACGGTGTCTAGATCTACATCTCCTCCTGCCTGGCCTGCGTCATCAGAACCCCCCCCCCCCCTCAAACTCACGCCCTTCCTGCACAATAGTGCTTCCACAACAACAACAAACCTGGGGTACACCAACAACTTTCCCGGTCCCCCAGGTCCCCCCAGTTCTACATCCTGAATTCGAGGTTCATCCTCAAACCCACGAGCCCCAATGGCTTCACTCTCATCTCCCCCGCCGCACCTCTCCCACTGCACGCCCTACTGCACCTCCGATCCCGTCCTTGGCCATGTCCTCGTCTTCTATAATCCCTTTTCATTAACCTCCTCTGCCGCGACCTCCAGGATCGAAGCTCATATCCTCACTTGCGCTGGTCTCCAGTCTTACCCAAAACTAATCCTCTCTCCTTCCTCCCCCCTCTATGCGGCTGTCAACCACCTCCCACTACCAAAACAATCAGTCGAGGTATACCGTGGACTCGCAATCGCAGTCCTCAAGTACTTCTCGGAGCTTCCCAAAGCAATCAAAGAGAAAATACTTCGCTCCAAATCAAACTTACCACAGAATGGCGAGGGCCAGGCCGTCGCGTTTGATGAGATGCATGCCGGAGATCTCGCGGCGCGGCTTAAAGAGGTGGAGATGGACGGATTAGTGGGGGATATTATGCCGGCCCTGAGCGAGCGCTTTGTCAGCTGGCTGGATGTAGATCTAGTCATCAGATCTCCAAATGGCGAGGAAGTGACGGAAGAGGCCATGAGCGATGGAATTGAGGAGCTTCTCGGCCATTTTGGAGACCCGACTCACTTACCTTTTACTAAACTAAAGCGCGCTGCGAGTAGGCCTGCGTCCGCAAGGCCCCAATTAAAAATCAATGCTGCAGCTTTGGAACGTGAATTGGAGGAGCTACGATACACGGAGGCCAACTATGTTGCAAAGCTACGGGACCTAATCGAAAATCTCGTGATACCTTTGCGCACACGCTTTACACAGAAGAAGGTCGAATCAGGATTTCCGAGTGCTAGGGATTTAGATACCTTATTTCCCCCATGTCTCGACAAAATTTTGGAGGTTAATACAAGGTTTTTAGCGGAGATAGAGCTGGGCGGACTTGAAGAGGTAGCAAGGGTTTGCTTAAAGCACTTTCCCGAATTTAAGGATTGTTATGCGGAATATCTACGAGCATCTCCCGAGTTCGCGCAATTACTCGGGAAGTTTTCAAAAGACAAGCACTCATCCTTCTCGAAGAGAGTTCAACAAACTGGCGAACAAAAGCTTCGGTCCCTTATTATTGAGCCCGTTCAAAGACTTCCGCGATACGCACTCCTTATAGACAACATGCTTAACTCCATCCCACTTGACCACCCATCTTTGATCATACTAATGGAAGCTCGGGAAATAATTACCGAAATCTGTTCACTTCAATCATCTGATATTGATGAGCGTTCTCAAACAACAAAGCGCCTCCAATCAATAATAGTTTCCTGGCCTTCCACATTGAAGCCTTCCGGACGTCTCATAACTGGGATCGATTTTCTTGACGTCCTTCCACCTTTCAATGACCAGAACGCAGATGCGATTCCATCGACTATGCTACTCTTTGCAGACCGCCTGGTTATTCTACGCCGACCAAAACCGAATTCTATGCAGGCTCGTGCAATTATGGCAGAGGTTGATAGGCCCGGTGGAGCTGTAGCTGCAATCGGAAGCGGAACTAAGCGAGAAGGGTCAGGCTGCGACCTGCAATTCGCAGGTTGGATGGATCTTTCCGATGTGAGGATTGCAGAGAGTGATGGTGGAGATATTGTTTGGATGACTTTAGCAAAGGACTTAAATGACAGTTGGGATGTGCGTGCAGGAGGCATGGGGCTACGACGAATGAGGCTTTTGAATGCATACGAAGGGCGCGCCGCTAAATTTGCCGAAGATCTCGTGAAAGCCAAACTAGAGCGTAGAGTCTCTACTAACGGGAAAGGCGTGATAGGCCTTCGAGAAATCAAATCAGAAGGTTTGGGGTTTTGGTCCTGCGTTTGGGGTAGTGAGGACCGCTACACTGCTGAGAAGAGAAAGGGGGGCGTAGTTGTCTATATCGACGACGGTGGGGGGGGCGGGGGGAGCGGAAAGTGGGGCAAGGAGCTCGCTGAAAGAATAGGGAAACAGGGAGTTGATATTGCTGTGTCTGTCGAGGCAATCCCAGGGAATAAAGTGCGGGTTGAGTTCAGAAGTTGGAACGATTATTCCTCAACTGATACAGTACCTCCGGAGGAGTTGCTGGCGGTTTTTACCAAGCGTGTGTCATCGCTGCTCAGACTCCACTCGCTCCCGCAACATCCACCATTGACATCGGCGTTGATGTCCGCAAACAGAAAGCTGCTGAGAGCTTCAGGAGTTCCATTTGACGGCGAGAGTAGATTCAGTAGGCTTAGGCCACCGAGCCCGGTAAAGCTATTCAGTTCATTTTTGGGAAGCAGCAACAATAACAATAATAATTCTGCCAATGCTGTTCCTGGTTCTCCTAACAAGCGACCTGTTCTCCTGGACCGAACTCAGTCTCAAATGCTTCCTCCAAAAGTGGAGCGCACGCCGAGCATGCTCCAGAAACGACAAACCGTCATGGGTGTTGAAAACTGGAGTCTTGAGGATATCAACGACTACGAGGAAAAAACGGATGTGAGCATCACAATGGCGAACGAAAGCCCATTGAAGAGGTTGGAAGAGACATTTGAGGCCTTTATTGAAACTCTTCGAATGTTCTCCTCTGCCGATGCCGACCTTGACCCGCTCCGTGAAATGCATGGAGTTGACAATATCGCAGTAGAGGAGTTTCTCGAGGACATGGTTCACAACCCTAAGAGTGTTAAAATAGAGATAGACCTCGGTGTTGATGTCGTATTTGAAGCATTCCGTCGCTTTCTTCACGGAGAATGGAAAGATGGAATGGGTCCTGTCATTGCGGAGAAGGCCCTGGCTGAGCTACAGTGCAAAAGCGAAGAGCTATATCCTGGTGATTTTGAGGATTTCTTCAAGATATTCGTGTTAGACTGGACCCCCCAAAACAAAAGAGCTTTCAGAACCATAGTCATATTACTTAGAGCTATGCAGGGCCGAGTTCAAGACGCTGATGATAAAGGACTGCTCACAAAAGCATTCACCGAGTTACTGGTCTTTGAGGATTCAGACCCATTCGATTTTATGCCACTCGTGGATAGGTTGGTCGAGGAGGCGGATAGTCTTTTTAATGGTAACCATGATTCTTTTTGTTATCTAGGAGGACCAACTGATGGAAGCACTGCGTCAGATACGATGAATAACAACAATGGCGAATCCGTTAACGGAAATGGGGTGTTCGTTAAACGACATAAATCTGTCACCAGTGTTTCTTATTCAACCACATCGCTGCGGAAGAGGCTTGGGCTCAGCCATAACCCAACGAGAGATCAGTACAGTGCTGACGGCAAGAGTAGTGTGTGGAGAACACTCAGCAAGAGTAGCAGGCTAGGACAAGATACACAGAAGGGTCATCTAGCGAGAAGCAAATCGACAGATTATGATGCTAGAACTTATGTACAGCCAGCGGGCAGGCCATCCTCACGAGACAGCCCAAATCTCATGAATGCTTTCAGCAATCCAATGTCTTCTGCGCTACCACCTCTACGGCCACTTTCGTCAGTCATTCCTCCCCCACACCCGTCTCCAGAAAAGCCACTCCCCGTAGAACCCCCGAATCTAGGAGTTCCCAGTACCCCCGGCGGTGTTCCTCGAAGGAAGCGTAGAAGCTCCCTGAGTGATCTCACCAACCACCCTGATTACCAGCCTATTCTGCCGCCCATGAGCTCAACTCCCGACCACCCAGATCCTCTTCACTTGCCTGATCCTGAACCTTTGCGCTTCCCTGACCCTGAGCCTCTTCGATTTCCCGATCCCGAACCTCTCCGCTTCAGTCGTAACACACCAGACCATCCAGACCCTCTCCGTTTCCACCGATATAACACACCAGACCATCCAGACCCTCTTCGTCTTAACAGGCATACAGGCACACCGGACCACCCTGATCCGCTCCGCTTAAACAGACACACAGGCACACCTGATCACCCAGACCCACTTCGTCATAGTAGACATCCAAGTACGCCAGATCATCCTGACCCCCTCCTTCGTCACAGCAGACACCCAAGTACACCAGACCATCCCGACCCCCTTCGAATCAATAGGCAAACCCCAGACCATCCAGACCCTTTGCGCATCAACCGCCACACACCAGATCATCCAGATCCCCTTCGCCCTAATAGGCATACTCCGGACCATCCGGACCCTCTCCGTGTTAATAGGCATACGCCGGACCATCCAGATCCCCTCCGCATCAACAGACACACACCTGACCACCCAGACCCCCTCCGCCTCACTCCTAGAACACCAGATCACCCCGATCCTCTTCGTCTAACTCGCAGCAATGGCATCCGTAATCGCAGTCGTACTACGGTGAGCCCGCCACAGAGAGCAAACACACCGCCACACACACCTTCAACCCCAGGCCGCTCCAATTCCCGCCTTAGTGACCGTAGCAGCGAAGTTTCAGTTCGTCGTGGGACCACCGGTAACACCGGAGCTACCTCGAGTCCTGGTCCCCAACGTCTTAAGATGCAGAGCACGCAAAAGCTTCGTGAACGGCTACTATCAGAAAAGCAGGCCATCACTCGGGTCGAGAGTGGGTTACAGCGCGAAATTGACAAAATAGGCGAAGAGCTGAGTATGGCTTCTCGTCTTTCTGGCCGTGGTACTGCTCACTCGGCTGCTATCAGAGAGCTCACCTCGCGAATCTCGCACCTCGAGTCTCGAATTCCAGATATAAATGACTTAACCAATAAACTAGAGACAGTAACGAATAAGCTAGAGATTGAGAGGAATAAGTTTGAGATTACCCTTGAAAAGAAGAACAAGGAATTAGAGGGGCTTGTGGAGGTGTGGAACGATTGCTTAAATGAGAACGACGTGATGTTTGAGACCTTCAATAATGAGCTGGTTAAGATAAGCGCGGCACTAAAGCAAGGGCGAGGGGAGGCCGAGATCTTGAAGCTTTTACAGGAAGTTCGGGTGGAGCAGGGAAAGTTGAAGAGGGAGAATATGTACGTTTTATTCCTCTCCAGGTGACGATGTGGTGTAGAGACTAATCATGAGTTTAGGAGGTTGAGGAAAGAGAATAGTGGACTTAAGGCATTAGTTGAGGTAACTGAGGTGAAGGAGCGGTCTTTAGGGAGCCCGATGCACGGCAAGTAGCCTAAGCACTCATTTTTAGAGGCGGTAGAGGTGGTTTGTTTTTCTTGAATATTTTTGGGGGGCCCTTCACATATTATACCGGCGCATTTTCGATAATCAGGGAGCGAGCGGACTGATAAGCAGGCTGTATTTTTTTTTTCTTTCTCTCTCTGATGTCTTTTCATTCCTATAAAAGCTATGGGTGGTTTCAGGGTTTATTTTTGTTGGCGTATCTTTCCTTCTCTGTGTGTAAGATTATGATGGGCCGATGAAGATTGAGTAGGATTTCTTTATGAAAGAAAAGTCAGTTGATGCTTGTCTCGGGCTGCTTTGCTAGCATTTTCCGTCAGTGAATGTAAACCGCGAAATTCTATGTTTGGCGCGGTCTGTTAGGCTATTTCTATAATTCCCATCGACAGTGTTTTAGGTGAGATTCGGGGGTTGTGATCAACTGTTTACTATTTTGTAAAGCTCTTGGACCCTACCGGCTATCAGCAAGCTGCTCGTCTGCCCGTAGGGGTGGGTACGAGACTACTTGGACCCTTGAAGTTTTTATATATGTCTAGGCTTGGCTTTTTTTGCTTGCCATAGCGGCATGTACAGGGTTGTATCTAGTATCCAAGGTACCGGATACACCCACAATGGTCCCCTTTTCAATTCTTGATATATCCGCTCAGCATTTAAAGCAAAGGCTCGATTCTGGCCGGTTCAAAACCCTAGCCCTTTCCGAGCGTGGCATGATGCTTGATTTCCCTCTCGGAAAGTACCGGTAGTCCGAATGCAGAGCACCCAACTCTAAAGTGTAGCTGCAGTAATAATTTGCGAAGCTCGGAATAACGGCATGGTTTTTCCGGTAACTTGGGTATTAAATATGTACCACACGGACTTTCTCAGTATATGTGCTAGCATTCTGTAGAGAGTTGATCTGTTGGGAACTGCGAAATGAGAAGGAAGCCGGAGGCCGAAGTTTCGTAGGTACACCGCGAAGTAGAGCATGTATACACATGCAACGCAACACAGGAGAGTGATTTACCTGCGAACGGGAATTCGAGATCCCGGCTCACGGATCACATGGGCAGGCACGAGGTTTTTTTGTAAAGCATGATTTTTGATTTGATTTCGGCCATTGACCCACGATTCTCCTGGCTTGACCCAATTAAGCTTAACTGGGCCATCGGAAGCGAAAGGTGTTTTTGGTGGGTTAAGTGACCCCGCCTCTGGCCTGCAGGAACAGCGAATTTACTACTTACGGCCTCCGAAGTCGCCGTCCCGTCACCAAACTTTCTTTCCTTCCCTCAAAGCCTAGGTTCTTCTTATATACATAAGCAAGCAAGTTTCTTTACTCGTACTTGCATTCACTTACAGTTCGATATAGCATACCGCCACCAATCTACGTCAATCATTTTTGACTTTGTTAAATATCCCCGCCTTCCTTCCTTACTAGTATCTACCTTACAGCATTCCATCTCTCTCTCTCTCACACGATAATCAATACAGCTTCAGTAAATTTTTTAATAAAAAACCCCTTTCAACATCAATCAATCAATCAATATGTTCTCCTGGGTTAAAAGTACTGCTCAAGCATCGTAAGTTACTCCGTGTCAGCTATCATACCCTGCACCTTCAGACAGCTTATTGTTTTCTTTCTTAAACCAGAATTTCGGCAGCCCTTGGTACTGCTGAGCCAATCTATGGACCCTCTGCCATCCAGTCTGTTGCTCTTCAAGAACCAGAAAACCCTAACTATGAGGTCACTCGTGACGATTTGAGATGGCATGGTCTTGATACAACAAGTGCCGAGACTCAGACTTTCTACCTTGAAGCTGAGAGTGGGCACATGGGACTTGTACAAATTATCTACTCTAATGTTGCGTAAGTATCCCTATCACCTTGTTCTGGCCTTTGTTGATTAGCAATAGCAACATCCATGTAACTGCCCAGGTGTCCACCAAGATCTTTCACCCAGACGGCCGTATTACCTGGTCCAGCAAGCCTCTTACAAGCACCGACTTCTTCGATGACACAAAACACTCCTTCTATGCCGACAATATCGCTGTCATTCTCAGCGATGATGGGAAATCTTACGCCATTAAGAGCGCGGTCGACCCAGCCATTTTCATTGATCTTGTCGTCACTCAAACTACACCCGGGTTCAAGATTGGAAAGGATGGGCGCACAAACTTTGGTACCGACCCAGAAAACCCATGGGGAGCGATTAGGCATGTCTTTTGGCCCAGAAACACGCTCGAAGGGTTCATCAAGGTCGGAGATGAGAAGATCAACTTCAAGGGGAAGGCCATGCACGTTATGGCGTTGCAAGCGATGAAGCCGCAGCACGCAGGTATGCTCCTCCCCCTGGCAAACCCGTTCTAGGAAAGGATTGACAAGAATGTTACAGCTGCCAAATGGAACTTCGTCAACTTCCAGGGTCCCACTTACTCCGCTATCATGATGGAGTTTACCACTCCTCCTTCCTATGGTACAACAACTGTTAATATCATTGGCCTCTCCAAGGATGGTGAGCTTGTCGCTGCCGGAACAAAGGGAGAGTGTGAGCACGTAGCTTCGCAGTTGGATGATGTAGAATTACCCGAACCTACAGCCGTAAAGTTTGTGTGGAACGCCCAAACAAAGGATGGGAAGCCTGTTGAGGCCCTGCTTGAGGGAAAGTTGGGTAAGAGGATTGATCGTGTTGATATCATGGCGGAGGTGCCAGCTATCATTAAGAAAATCGCTGGGAACGTAGCGGGGACAAAGCCGTACATGTACCAGGTATGTCGAGCCAAGACTAACGCCGAAACCAAAGCTAACAGTCGTCCAATTATAGTACCACCAGAAAATGACTATGAAAATCAAAATCGGCGATGAGATCATTGAAGAGGAAGGAAATGCATTCTACGAAGCAACCTTCATCACTGAACTGGAGTTGAACTAGTATATACTGAGGGATATCTGGCGCGGCACATTTGGACCTTCTTCCAACATAATGATCATGCCTTAACGTTTTAACTCTTTTTTCCTTTTCTTCCTCGAGTCTTCTTCTTATTTGTTGTATCTCTGGCTGCCATACGTTTGTTTCTGCGAAGTACTAGGGAAAGATAATGGTTGGCGAGGAAATGGGGGGTTTCTTATCGTACTTACTCTACTCATGTCATTTTGGCACTCCTAATACAAGTTAATGCCATCTCAAGAAACAAAAGTAAAGGCAAATAACCTGACGCCCTAGTCCCTAGACAGTTAAGTGCACTTGCAAATAGTCCTTTACGCGTTGCACGTTGCACGTTGCGGTTGCACGTCGCACAGACCTGCTCTTTTGATGCGCTTAGTAGCGCGTCTGGTGACACAGCAACCAGCTTATCAACGCGTTTCCTTAGGCAACCACCATCCCACTCCTTCATGGTACCTACTTTACGATCCTCCTCACCAACCATCACCACCCACCACCCGCATTCAACACAAAATACCCATAACTCGTTATTGACATGCCACCAACTCCGCGCCGGCCCAATGCAGCGGCCTCCAGCAGCTCGGCCACCGCAAACCGAAGCACACTTGGCCAGGGTCTGGGGAAAGGAGGAGGAAGAGTTGGTGTTGGCGGGAAGGGCCTTGGAAAGGCGCTCGCAAAGAGGCACAGAAAGGTGATGAAGGATACAGTCAGAGGGATTAGTACGGCTCACTCATCCATATGCTTGGCTTGTTTGGCGGGAATGGAGGCAATAACGGCGGCAAGTGGCAGTTATGTTTGAGGCAGTGGACTAATCGTTTGAGTAGCTAAGCCCGATATTCGGTATGTCTAGCTTTTACAGGTTCATCCCAAGAAGTGGATGAGGTTTAGGCTATGCCTGTTTTTGTTACTTGGGAGAGATACTGACGGTCGGGTTGTGGGGGAACAGTCGTTTGGCTAGACGTGGAGGTGTCAAACGCATCTCTGCCCAGATCTATGAGGAGGCGAGGCACGCCCTTGTGACCCATTTAAAGAAGGTATGTAGCTTCCCTTCCTTCCTGCAGTGGTTTGGGGGTGGGTTTGTGGGAATATGCGGTGCTACGTGTTTGCTGGATGAGCATTAGCTATTTACCTTCCTCCCTGCCTTTTTAAGTGGTTTGGGCACGGGTTGACAAGTTGGCCTTTAGATACTCCAGGACTGTGTTGTCTACCTAGAGCACTCCTCTCGCAAGACTATCACTGTTACTGATGTAAGTAATCTGCCTGCACTTTACTCCTCTTACCCTAGTTTGGATTTCGGAAGGTTTTAGCTAATATTATGGGTCAGGTCATTTTCGCTCTCAAGAGGGTATGTTTACTTTTGCCCAGTTTTTTTTACAGTTGTTGGAAACCTCGGTTTACTAAACTAGTTTTTGTCTATAACCAGATTGGAAGACCCATCTACGGTTTGTCGCCCCCTAGTCTACCTTTCCTTTGGTTGCTCACTGTTACTAACCCTAACCCAGGATTTGATCCTGACACCTACAAGCCCAAGGGCAGGAAGTAAAATCTCGACATGGTCGAGATTTTACAAGTCCTGTCTGTTTGGTTCCCCGGCTTCTTTACTATCCTTGGTCTTTTAAATTAAGCATTAAAAGGGCAAAGTTTGAAATATCTCCTTTTTTTTTATATTTATCTTTGCGATTTTGAAAAAAGGTTTATTTTCCTTGTGCACACCGAAAACCCTCCCCTTTTTTTAATCATACCTCCTCGGTTGGTTTTAAAACACCACACTATTCCCATAACTTCAATCTCCCCTATTCATGTCCCATCATGATTTATGGTTCTGGCTTTGTGTTTATTTTTTATTTTTTTGGAGGGCCCTCCACCCTACCTCACCCACATCATACCATAGTTGTATAACACTCCTTCTCTTGTCTCCTTTCTGTCCTTGTTGTATTAGCACAGATATCGTCTTGTATATCATATAAGTATGAGCAGGTAGCAGAATGTCACTGCAGCACACAGCACGCTTTTGCGCGTTTGTGGGCCGTAAGTACTTGGTTACTCTGTGGGCGGCGGTGGCCGCTGCTGAGCTGGATCCTCATTTGTAGCTGGATCCTCATTTGTAGCCGAGATAGCCGGGCGGCTGTGAATCATGTGGATGTCGTCATGGGTTTGGACCCTGAAACAGGTTTGTTGTAGCCACTGGCGTGGCGAGTGATAGCTCGTGATGAAACTCCTCCCCCCCTACTGGGATTGGTGGTTCATTAATAGATAGAACCTCGCTCGTATGCAAAAAGGAGGTCTGGTAAGAGGCCCGGTTTGGTATACTTGCATATTAAATATGTATTTGCGTAGCTACATACATGTATGTAGTAAAGTACACACAGAATCCCGAGAGCCTTTCCCCATCTCCCCTGAAATTATGCATCTTCTATCTAGACACCCGTAACACTCTACAGGCCACATCCACAAAGAACAAGCCCCCGAAGGTAAAATATGTCTAAGAGGGTCATTCTACTACTACTACACCTCTACCACTATCTCAACTAGGCTACGAATTTGAAGTATATCTCTATTATCAAAACTATACTATACTTGGTTGTTGGTATTTATTTTGTTATAAGCATGGGACTTGTTGAAAACCGGTTGGGCAAATACATCGTTGACAGGCGAGTACAGGTAGGTATACAGAGTCTAGTAGTGACTGCAAGTACGTGACCCGGAGCCCTACTGGCCGGCCTTAACGGGGTTTTGCTTTTGCTGTAGAGGGCGGGTTGAATACCCCCCATCTTTTTTCTTTCCGCGGGTGTGCGGATTGGGTGGGGGGGGGGGGTGGAGGATCGATAGGGGTGGTCGTGGAGGGGAGGCCCCCCCAACCCCTGGAGGACTAACTTTTTTTTTCATTTTTATTTTTTGGGGGGCGTGTCTATCTATCTTGTAGGCTATGTCTGCGTGTGGATCCTCCTTCACGTAGAAATGCTCCCCCAGTATGGGACCCATGCACGACCATGCCAAGCCACGAGTGACAGGACGTGACCCGCCAGGTAACTACATGTAGTACGCTACAAGTTCTTGCCCTCCCAAACGGATACCGGGTGTACGGGTTCAGTTTAATTACGTAGCTTGTTTTTTGTTTTTGTTTTTGTGTTTGTTTTTGTCTAACCCGAGACTATGTAGGACCAAATTACCTGGTTGTGGCTGTAGATGTTGTCTGCTTGTAAAGAAGAGCAGGGAGGGGGAGGTGGTGGAGGTGGTGGGAAAGGGGGGGGGGGAGGGGGAATAAAGTAGTTGTAGTAGTAGTAAGGTAAGGCCAGTTAATAGTAATAAGATCCCTAGCAAGAAGGAAAGAAGGGGGTAAAGAAGAGAGGGAGACCGAAAATCTACAAAAGAAAGAGGAAGAAGAAGGAGAAAAACCACTACGAAAAAAGAAAAAAAGAAATCTAATTGTCCTAATTCTCCTTCACAAAATCGTCCTCTGCCGCCGCCCTGCCGCCCTCCAGCTCCAGCAGCATCTCCCTCCCAATCCCGCCCCCTTTCCCCACCACACTCCTCCTCTTCCCCACCTCGAGCTCCAGCACCTCCTCCTCCACCCCGCCGTCCTCCTCCCCGTCCTCCCCGTCCCCCACGTCGATCAGCACCCCGCCATACCCGGACCCCTTCTTCACGCCCTCGATGAACTCCTGCAGTGCCGCGAAGCCCGTACCCTCATAGACGCCCACCGCCTCCTCCACACATGCACGGCTTACCGCGCCTCTCCCCGCCTCAAGCCACTCCCCCGCCGCAAGCATCTTCCACATGGCCGCCTTGCGCTTCCGGGCGCCCCACGCGCCGGTGCCCACGCCCTCCCGGACGCTGTAGCACGCCCCGACGCGCTCCGTCACGAGCGCGTGGCCGATGCTGTTGGGGGCGTGCATGTCCCGTGCGTGGATTGCCCAGGTTGCGGCCTCGTCGGCGGCACCGCCGCCACGCAGGCGCAGTAGCTCGACTGAGACGAGGAGTGCGCGGAGCGCGCAGTAGGTGCTGCCACAGCGGGAGCGGTAGGAGTAGACGGCGAGGTCGAGCAGTGGGTAGATCTGGTCGGCGCGGACCTTTGTGGTTAGGCCCGTGCCGGTGAGGATCAGTGATATTGCGGTCATTTCCTAGATATTGGTGTTAATGCCTGTGCTAGTGAGAGGAGGGGGCGGACTGAGCGGACCTGTGCGCCGGCGTGGTATTTCCAGGCCTTGTCGTTGCCAAAGTCTGTCCGGAGGAGGTCGTAGACGCCGTTCGCGAGGCGCCAGTCGCGCAGCAGGAAGGCGTAGTCGGCGAGTTTGCGCATCTGTGCTTCGGGCATGCTGGGGTGATAGCTGGCGCTGAGGGGATCGTAGTTGCTTGCGCCTGTGCTGGTTCGGCTGCCGCTGCTGCTGCCAAAGTAGCGTTTGCTCATGCTGAGGAAGCGGCCTGAGAGACCGCGCCGCCGCGAGGCCACTTGGTCGTTCCACGTGGCGACGCACCGCTCCATGAACGGTATTATGGAGACCTGCGCCATCTCGCGGATCATGGTGGTTAGTGCTGCGGCGTCGCTGTCGGGGAGGCAGAGGGCTGGCTGGTCGTCCGAGTAGTCGGCATCGGTGGAGGTGATTGATGCGAGCTCTTCCGCGGCGGAGATCCAGTTGGGTTTCGGTACTATGACAGCGTCGTCGTCGGATATCACGGCGCGGCCGCCGGAACGCAGACGGAGGAGGTGGCAGTGGAGGCCAAAGTGCTTCTTCATCTGGTCAAAGAGGTTGTTGGATCTACGAGGACAGGCCAGTCAATAAAATCGGCCCCGAAACTCCAAGAGCAGAGAAAGATACAAACTTTTTTATATCGTCCCGGTCCTCATCGTGCACAAGCACATAGTACCGCAGGTAGTCCGTATTGACATAGGCCGGTAACGGTACCCTACTCCCGGACGTGTACAGATTCCTCAGCGTCTCTATCGGCGTCGTATTCCTCGAGGAAATCGCAATGACACACGCCACCGGATGCGAGAATGTCTCATGCGGCGCCACCGGCAGCGCACTCAACAGCCGTCTCAGATACAGCATATAGAACTCCCTCCCCGTGCCCCCAATCTCCCTATCCATATGGATACCCATGAGCTCCTCCACCTCCTCGATGCTCCCCCCCTGCCACGCCGTCTTCTTCTCCTCTGCGGCGCTGCTCTGGGCCGCAACCCTCGAGGCCCCCGTCTCCCACTTCTCCCCACACGCGGCCACATCCGTCAGCGCCACAAACCGCATCCCAAAGTCATCGTAGCTGCTGCTGATTCCCTGGCTATCGCGGACCGTGATCCGCCCCGAGATCTCCTCGCCATACGGGCGCAGCATGTCCTTGAAGTCGGCAAAGCCCTTCTCTCGCGCGAGCGCGTTGGTGTCATCGCTAACATGCACAGCGACGTGGGGTACAAAAGCCCGCAGGATCAGCGACTTTGCGTCGGCATCGGCGGGCGCGCGCGCCGCGGGGCTGAAGAGGCTGTTGAGGGAGGAGACGGAGCTATGGGCGCCGGCGATGGTCGACTGGCGGAGGTAGACGGAGGATGGTTTTGAAAGGGCGACGGATGGGAGAGTGGGACGGCGGGGGAGAGAGGGGAAGGCCGACGTCATGGTGGGGGTCGGCCTTGGTGGTGGATATGGCTTCTGTGCCCGAGGGGACAGACTGAGGAGTGCTTTGGGCACTGGGGTCCCAGCTTAGGAGCTGCTGCTGCTGCTGCCTGGACGTTCTCTGCTGCTGCTGCTGCTGCTTGAGGATGGTTTTGGGAGTGAGGAGGGGTGTTTATGGGTTCGTAGACAGATGAGATGCTGATTGGTGATGCAGGTTGAGGGATGTTATAGGACGATGGTGGTGAGTGGTGGTGAGTGGTGGTGATGATGGAGTGGTTTGAGGGGTCGTCGTCGTCGTCGTGTCTCTATGCAGCAGTAGTGATTATTATCATTAGATGGTCCAAGTATCGATTACTCGGTCAAAGTGCGAGATGTTTCGTTTTGGAGGCTCAAAATCATTGTCAATCATCAACTCGACGTTGTTGCTGATCCCACGGACAGAAGAAATGCAACTGCAACTTGTGGTGTGTGTGTGTGTGGCGGTGTAGACAAGGTGAGAGTTGCGCATGTATGTACCAGCCACATTGAGTTGAATATCTCCTGCTTTTGGGGTATAATAGGAAGACCATCTACTCAGGTGAGTGTGCGTGCAGGCACTCGATACTGTCATTGTCATTGATATCATGGAATAAACAATACGTTGTGGTGCTTATTAACAGCACAGAGTCATATCGAGTCACTCGATCATTTCTACATGTGAGACCGACAACTTTTAAAAAGGAAAAAAACAAATCTCATTATTGGCGTATGCAAACTGCCATTAACAACACATCTAGAGCATCCCAAACTCCTACGTAAAACAATACTCCCCCCCTCCCATAAACATAATATAATTGCAATGCGGTACCACCACACACACACACACATCCCACACACACACACACACACCCTATCTACGCAGCATCCGAGACCGCACCTAGCCCATCCACCTTCCCCCTGAGATCGCCCGGCATCGGCCACACCATCCACAGCGTCGACTCCTTCACGACCCCGTAGTGCCCAACCGTCCGCTCGTCGTCAAGGTACTTGCAGTTGAACTTGAGCCGGAAGTAGCCCGTCGCGGGCAGCATGCCCTCCTTCTCCTGGATCTTGGCCCTGACTTCATTGATGGTGTCGGAGGGGCTGACGTCGAGAGTGATTGTTCTGCCACAGTCTGGAGGTGTGTGTTAGAGATTTGGAGTTCTCGATTATAGCGTGGGAGGGAGGGGAGGTGGTACCCTTCTTGACAAAGATCTGGATCGTGAGGAATGTCATGGCGGCACTTGCACTGTGCAGCGGGTGTGATACATGCAGATCAAGGGGGCGGTGAGGTGAGGAAAGTTGTGCAACTGCTGTGATGCAAGTCGATAGTTTAAACTTATAGCACAGATTTAATTACAGTAGACACCATGTTTGCACGGGGGGGGGGGCTGAGAACAGGTGGTAGGTGAACTTGTTGGCTATGTATGTATTATAGTATTGGGGATTCTTTCTATACTGTGGGACTTTATAAATGCCCGTCTCTCGTGTTTGTGTGTGTGGTTGAAGAAGACATTTGGCGCTGCAATTGGAATTCAGAAACGTAATTAATTAATTAACGTCCACCTTGGCGCCCTTGTGGAAAGCTTAATTACTATCCCCCCCCACGCCTTCTGGTCAGCTTCTCGTACTGCCGTGGAGAAATGCAAATACTGGATTTTCAGGGCTTCCCCAAACGACTGCTAATTCCAAAGATCACTTGATATCACGCAGTCCCTACCACCGCTTTGCAACGCCCGTTCATCGAGCCATCACTCGCACCACGAACCAGCACCCATGACGCTCCCTCCCTCACACCACATCTCAAAGCCTACAAGCCTGCCTCATAAATATATTTGTCAACAATAACCTACACCATATGTTTCAACCAAGGGCCGCCTTCAGGCCACTGCCAAGCACAGTTCCGGATTCGGCCATTGCAAGCCAACGTTCCCGGCGACCCTTCAAACCTCCCGGGAACCACTAGGTATTAGTTAGTCTATGTGCATGTGGCTGCACACAGCCAGCAATAGTAACGTGTGAGTAGAGACGGCCCCGCGAAACATGATTGGCATGAGAGGCTCACCGTTGAAGTAGTGACGGCCCATATACCGTATATACCTACATGTATGGGGGCATCGCTCGAGTGACTTGTGGTGATGTCGGCAACCACCGATCTTCACATCTCAACGCTTACGCGGCCGCCAAGCACGTCCAAGCGGTAGAAAAGGGCCTGGGGACGGGAGACTGCGGAGTGGCTTGAGGATTGCCAACATGCAGGAATCGTCAGGGGCGGCGGGTACTTGCTGGTGGGAATACATGACCTACCACCACCCCCCTCTCTATATACCAACCATATCACCGCTGCTTGTAATTAGTGGCTCTCTCCCTGGAGCTGGACTTCCGGATTGATTGACCTGTATGGAGAAAGCCGTTTTTAACCCAACTGGTAGTCTCCCCTATAGTTATATGTTATGCTGAGTTTTAACGGATTTCCGGGAGGGAAATGATTACTATGCAGGCAGTGCAAGCAAGGCCGGCCTTCGTGGTCCAAAACCCACTTAGGCCCAGCAGCTAGCAATTAATCGATCTTGGCCCCTCCGCAATACTTTAACCTCAGTTCAGATAGTTCAGATACCCCCCTCCATAGGTTCTTTGCCAGGATCTGTTACAGGGGGAGGGAGGGGGCCCTGTCTCTCCCCTAAAAACCCCCGACCCTTTGTCTTAGCTTAAACCCTTGAGCTAGTGGTGGCACATATATACTCTTGACATCCCCCCTCCAGCCTGGAGTTGTTCAAGATTTTTACACTCGTCCTTAAAAAATGGCTCGTCCACGAATAATACTACCTACGATCCTTCTCGCCGTGCTCTGTCTCGGCCTCTACGGTTTCTTTGGTAGGCCCCCACCTCCTTGCCATGCCCGAAAAAGCTAGTACTTACAACTTAGGCCGGGGAAAATCCTCACAGCAGAATTTCGAGTCCCTCATCTCGTACGGAACTTCCCGCGGGAACCCCCCCGGCCCGCCTGCCCTGCGCTCCTCCGCCTTCAGCCCCTCCGAGCAGTCTCTCATTGCGCGGCGCCCGCGCTATGCCATCACCTCGAGCGTGCAGACGGCCTCCTTCACGGCAATGGCGCTGCTGCTCGGCTACTCGATCCAGAAGCACAACGACCTCGCGGCCATGGACGCCGAGCTCGTCCTTCTCATCCGCGAAGACGAGGTGGACGGCGTGACGGCCGAGAACAAGACGCGCCTCGCCGCCGCCGGCTGGAACATCCGTGTCGCCGAGGATCTGACGTTTGACGGCGTCGACAACTCGGCCATCCGCGCGCACCACCGCCACAACCTCAACAAGCTGCATCTGTGGACGTGGACAGAGTACGAGAAGATTCTGTTTATCGATGCCGACGTGGTGTGCAAGGGCTCCCTGGCGGAGCTGTGGCAGGTGCCGGGCGAGTTTGCCGCCGCGCCGGACGTCTGGTGGGATATCATCACAGATAGTAGGTTCAATTCGGGGGTCGTGGTGTTTAGGCCCGGCATGGAGACGTTCCATGATATGATTGCGAAGGTGTCGGATCCGGCGTACCATCAGCCGAATGATGCGGATCAGGCGTTTTTGAACGCTTATTATCGCTTCAGGTTCTTTGGGCTGCCGTATAAGTACAATTTCAACTTGATCATGGTATGCCCCACTCCCGGGTTTTGGGCACCGGAAAGGGCTAACGTGTGTGTGTGTAGTATCAATACCACCGCGAGGCATGGGACATGCTCTGGGACGAGGCAGTCCTAATCCACTTTACGGTTAAGAAGCCCCGGTCGAATCCGGAGGAGCACTGCCATCAGGACTGTGCGGAGTGGGAGGTTCTCGAGGTTTGTGTTTTTTTTCTTTTCTTTCCGGGCATATATATCATTTCCAGTGAACAGATTTTTGCTTACACGGTTATTATAGTGGTACGGCCAGTACTTCCGGGAGATGAGGGCCTATTATGGCTGGGATGATGAACTGCCGGATTACCAGTAGAGGATCCGTTTCTTTTTCTTTCTTCTTCTTCTCTTGGGTCCGGTTGAGGGAGTGCTATATATGGGGGGGGTGATATGTCTTTTTCTTTTTTTCTTTGGGCGTATCTTTTTATCTTTTTTGGTTGGTCGGTACGGACATTTTCTCTTTTTCTTTTTCTTTGTGTGGTTTATAGAGTTTTAGAGATGTTGGCAACTCACACATGTTAATAATTGAAAGGAGGAGTTTCTTTTAGTAAATTGTGCCAAATGCAGCCTTTTATGCCTCACACTCTGTAACTATATCACGGAAGCATATAAAATGGATTTCAGTAATTGAGTCACAAAGGCACTTCTCTCTCATCAGTAATCGAAATATCGCAAATCACAACCAATAAAAACTCACCAATAGACAAACCCTGCAAAGTGCAAAACACGTCGCGTCGCCCCAGCACAACGCCCGACACGAAGGATCCTCACCATCTACATACAACTACATACAACCACCACCACCACCACCACCACCACCAATAAACCACCCAAACACACCCACACACACACACACAAGAAGATGGACGCCCACCTCTCCACGACGCTCCCGCCCATGCCAGACCCCACAGACTGGGACCAGACCCGCCTCCCGCAGCTGCACCCGCTAGACGCAGCGCTGCGCTGCCAGATCTGCAAAGACTTCTTCACGGCGCCCGTGCTCACGGCCTGCCAGCACACCTTCTGCTCCGAGTGCATCCGGCGCGCGCTGCACGCGGGCAAGATCTGCCCCGTGTGCAGGGCCCCCGAGCAGGAGTACCGGCTGAGGAAGAATCAGGTCGTCGAGGACCTCGTGGATGCGTTTGTTGCGGCCCGGGGCGAGGTGCTGCGGGTTGCGAGGGAGGTGGGGGAGGGCGGCGGGAGGAGGAAGAGGAGGAGGGTGGAGGATGGGGAGGAGGAGGAGGAGGAGGAGGTGCCGGTAGCGGAGGAGGTGGTGCTGGTGGAGGAGGAGGTGAAGGAGGAGGTTGTTGGAGAGGTGCCTCCGCCGGGTATGTACTTGGTTCCCCTCCCCCCCCTCTCTCTCTCCCTCCCCCCGGTGGAGGCGGTATAGAAGAGTGGCTGACTCTGAACTGGCTGGCTGGCTCCCTGAATACCTGACTGACTGACTGACCGCCCACCGTGAAACCTCCAGACGACGGCCTAGTCCCCTGCCCGCTCTGCAAGAAGCGCCTAAAGCTCACCCTGATCAACCCACACCTCGACACCTGCCTCAGCGCCCGCGCCAACAGCAGCACCGCAACCACCCCCACCCCACTCCCAAAGATAAACTACTCAACCATCAAGGAGCGCGACCTGCGCGCCAAGCTCCAAGCACTCGGCATCCCGTCGGCGGGCGCGCGCAAGGCGCTGCAGGAGCGCCACACAGAGTGGGTCACGCTGTGGAACGCAAACATTGATGCGCGGCGGCCGCGCACCAAGGCCGAGCTGCTGGCGGACCTGGCCGCCTGGGAGCGCGCGAACGCAAGGCCGAGTAACCAGATTGTGAGGGCGCGGTGGAGCGACGAGCGCTGGGGCGAGGAGCATAGAGGTGCCTACGACCGCCTTGTCGAGGCGGCGAGGGCGCCGAGGGGCAAGAGGGGCGCGGCGGTGCAGGTCGAGTGTAGGGGTGATGCTGGCGCGGGGGAGAAGAGGAAGTATGGTGACATGGAGGGCGGCGGCGGCGGGGGTGCTGATAGTAAGGATGGTGGTACGCCCCCGCCTGTAGCTGCTGCCGCGGTGTTATAGTGCTAGGGGTGCTCTACCCGGGCCTGGACATGGACATGGAAAAATTGGCCTGTTTCGTTTTCCCGTTGTGTATGTATGTATGTATGTTTAATTCCCATTCTGCTCTTCTTTTTTTCCTTTTCCTTTTCTTTTCTTTTCTTTTCTTTACTAGATAGTATAGCGATAACCCACCCTCCCGCCCTCTCCCCCCCTTTTTTATTTTACGCATGGCAGGGGGGGCGGGGGGGGGCGGAAAGAAGAATTAAATACTACTGTAAACTGTATATATAGATATCTTATATTTTACATACACATGCATAGAAGAAGTTTGTGTTGGGGGGGTTGCAAAAAATGAGAGGTTTAGAAAGAGAGGTCAATGATCGTTTCGTCGTTATTTCCCCCGATTAGGCTAGGCGTGGGCAGGACATTGCGAAGACTACAAGGTGGTAATGATAATAATTGAAATTATATATTTTTAAAGAGAAACAAGGAAAGAAAAGAAACAACTTACGAGGCCGGCACCGCGACCTTCCCCTCCTCCTTCTTGTCCTCCTCCTCCTCCTTCTTCCCCTCCTCCTCCTTCTTCCCCTCCTCCTCCAACGACAGCCTCCCCAGCTCCTCCATAACCCTCTTCTCCCTCTCCCCCTCCCTCCGCCTCTCCTCCTCCGCCAACATCTCCTCCATCTCCTCCTCCACCTCCCCATCCTCGAGCGCCACCCCGCCCAACACCCTCGTCACCTCCTCCACCTCATCCATCTCCCCCCTGACGCCGTCCACCACCTCCTCGACCGCCTGCGCGCCGCCCACCTCGCGGTTCAACGCCCTAAGCACCTTCCCACACCGCTTCATGAGCGCCACCATCTCAACGTTACCCCCAGCGCTCTCGATCCGCTCCAGCACCTCCTCGAGCTGCGCCAGCGCCGCCACCCGCCGCTCCAGCACCGCCTCCTCCATCTTCCTCCCGCGCAGGGCCGCCAGCGCCAGGATGCGGTTGCCCGCCGCGAGCGCCCCGCGCGCCTTCTCGGTGCGCGCCTCGATGCGGGCGGCGAGGTCCGCGGTCTGCGAGTGCAGGTCTGCGATGGACGAGCGGAGGCGCGCGATCGAGTGGTCGTGCTCGCTGACTGGCGTGGGGTCGCGCCCGGGCTCGCTGAACTTTATGGTGTCGCCGGAGACGGCGGCGGCGCGCAGGTCCCGCGTGAGGAACTTGAGCAGGATGCGCAGGTCGGTCGGGGTGTAGGGCGCTGAGGTGAGGGGGTTGGGGTGCGAGCTGACGAGGAGGGGCAGCGTGAACAGGCGGGGGATGGGGCCCGGCGGGAGCAGGCTGATCTGGGAGAGGAGCTGCTGGGCCGACTCCTGTTTGTTTGTTTGGTCAGTGGATGGATGGATGGATGGATAGCTAACACACTTGGGAAACACCAACAACACACCTCGACATTCCCCAGCACCACAAACTGAGCGCCCTTCTCGACGGCCTGGGCGCCCGCCTGGGCGCCCGCCGCGCCCCTCCCCTTCAGCCCCGCCGTCTCCAGCCCCCAGCTCAGCAGCCCCCACGGATCGATCCACGCGCGGTAATACACGCTCTCGGCGCGCTCCATGAACGTCTTCAGCGGGAACCAGTCGCCGCGCGCGACGGCCTCGGCCACGACGCACCCGAGCCCCAGCGGGCGGCCCCACTCGCGGGTTGCGAGCCCCGCGACCAGCGCCTCCCCCGTGCGCAGGGCGAGCGTGTCGGTGAGGATCCCGGCGCGCGCTGCGGACCCCAGCGCCGCCGTCCAGGCCGCTGTGTTGGCTGTGAAGCCGCTGGGGTTGTTGGTGCGCAGGTGGCGGAAGTCGGAGTAGAGGGAGGGCAGGCGGGCGGGGCGGAAGTCGGGGTGGGCGAGGAGGTGGGCGAGGAGGGTGCTCATGCTGGGGGGAGAGCTCATGCTGGGGAGGGGGGGGGGGGTCGGTCTACTGATATCTAGGTCTGGTATTACTGAGGTGAATGTCTGCTCTCACGATATCCGGTACTCGGTATTGATATTCGGTATTGATATTCGGTATTGATATTGTATTGAATCCGGCATTCGCACTCTCCGCCAGTCAATGAATCGACAGCTCACAGCTAGAGCCTTGGCGCCAAGCACGATGTCACTGATTCTCACTCGCCGAGGGATTATTCAGTGATTATTGATTATTGATTATTTAGTTATTATTATTTATTATTTATTATTTATCTATTTACTTGTTTATTATACAGACCTGCAACTAATCCATCAACCGATTGCCCGACATCTCAGGCCTCAAAGTGCAAAGCGTCCGCAGTCGCTGTTTCCGTGCCTCGCCCGTTAATCGATACGCGAATCGGCTCCACCCACAGACAAACACTCCTCCTAAACACCCAATGGCAAACACCCACAAGCCCCTCGCCCTCCGCTGCCAAACCCCCACCGACTTCATCGCCTCCCTGATTGAGCACCACCGCAGCAGCAGCAGCAGCAGCAGCAGCCCAGCGCCAACGACCGACGCCCACAAGACGCTCCTGGTGTTTATCGGCCTGGCCGGCGAGGACGGCGTCTTTGCGCTGATGGATGAGGACGAGGAGGACGACCACGAGCCGAGACTCCCGGGCGAGGAGGAGGAGGAGGAGGAGGAGGTGGAAGCCGAGACGCACAGCTCCCGCGCCGGGACAGGACCCCCGCCGTCGAGCTCGCCGCTGAGCTCGCCGCCGCCGGTGGAAGACGATGGCGACGAGCTGCTTGCCCTACACGGCTCGGAGACGGCAGCCTACTCGCCTTTCCACACCTCCGATGTCGCCGCCGCCGCCGCAAACCCGCCCTCCTCCCCACCCTCACCCTCACCCTCACCCTCCCCCTCCACCACCTCCTCCGGGGACGACGACGACACCTACCCAACCCCCACCCTGTCCGTCCTCTCCGCCGCCGCCCACATCGACATCCTCTACCTCCCCGACCTCCGCACGCTGCTCACCCTCCTCACACACCTGCAGCACCCCCCCACCCCCATCCCCTGCGCCCCGTCCACCGCCACCCCCCTCCTCGCAATCTGGAACCTCACCGCAGCGCACCACGCCTCCGCGTCCGCGTCCGCGCTCAGCCTCTCACAGACGCTCTCCCTCGCCGCCGACGCCGCCGCGGACTCGGGCCGCGCACTGGTCCTCGGCGAGGGTCACGTCGCCGGCGTAAACTGGATGGATGCCGTTGTGCCTGTGCTTCCTGGCGCCGGTGCTGGGGCGGCGGCGGCGGCGGTGGCCGTGAGGGAGGTGCTGGGGAGGTGGTGTCGCTTTGCAGAGGATCTGTAGGTATGTAATATTGAGATTAATATGTAGCTAATAGAGATCCCCTTCTACCCCCCACAGTACAGTGTTGTATCTGGCGTTGTAGAATATCCCCCCAGGGAAAGGTAATGCTGGTGAGTGGTAATGACTGACTTGCAGGAAATAATCAATGTGCCAAGACCAACCCAATCCCAGCCCGGCCCAGCCTAGCCTCTTGCAGGAGACGTGACATTCCCGGAGGCACATGTTTTTTTTTTTTTATATCATAGTCCCGGAGGCACATGTAGGTACAATTCATGTAGGGACTCGAATTGTGCTGGCCAGCAGGGTGCCCCTGCTTGGGTAAGGATTTGTTATATCCCACTCTACGCACCAATCAACGCTCGAGCCAATGGATTATACTATTACATGCGGCTACACAAGTACATAGGTACATGTACATAGATATATCACGGTGTCTCCTTATCGAGTGATACTGCGTGTCGACGAGATTACCCCCCCCCCCCCCCAGAAACATATCCACTAAAAACATATCACCATCTATCAATGAAACTCCTAGCTACCATCAAAGAACGAGAGAGAGAAAAAAGAATAATTCTACATCCATCGAGCAAAAGCAAGTCCCCCCTCTAAAAATTCATCAAGTCTATGCACCCCACAGTTAATTAGCAGCTAGCCAGCCTCCCGGGGAAACCCAAGAAACGGGGGCGAAAACTCACCTCTCCCAAACAAGGCCCTCTTCCCCCAATCCATGGCTAGCAAAACCCTGGTTCTAAAGCTCACGCTCTGCGCAAAGTATACAGACCTCCAGAGGTAAACAAAGATGAGCCCGCCCCCAACGCTCCACCCGTTGAGATCAAACACAGCCGCGTTTCCGATATAGGCAAGGTTTCCCAGGTGCTTATATTCAAAACCCTTGTATGTGGTCTCATCCAAATCTCCGTCAATGACGTTGTTCAACTCCAACCCGGGAGCAGCCTGTGCAAGTTTATTGAACTTTCGAGCGAGATATTGCCTGCCAGAAGTCATTTAGTGTGAGGGAATACAGATATTTTAGGACAAGATGTAGTAGTACCCTTGCTGATGTGCTCTCTGTGCAGTAGCTGGCAGTGAAGTAAGCTTGCTGTCAATTTGTTGCAATAGCTCCTTCAGCTCGTCGAAATCAAGAGTTCCGCTTTTATCCTTGTCGTATTCCTCAAACAATTTATCCAACCTCCTCAAATGATCTGTTGCCTGAGGAAACTTCTTCCTCACCCTCGCCGCCACACTTCTCCACATGCCAAAGTCCAAATCCATCTTCTGCGGATCCTTTCCGCGCTCCCACGCAATCTGCTTCAAAAACTCCGTGATATGGGATGCGATGTTGTTTTGGACGGTGCTACAATCACCAATCGCGTAAACATCGCCAAGTGGAGTTCCAAGTAGGCGGAGATGGCTGTCCGTCTCAAGGGCGTGCTTGTTCTTCTGTGACTCGATCTGTGACGCAACGTGTTCGGCAAATTCGGTTTGCGCAACGCCTGTAGACCAGAGACACATTCCGAACGGGATTGACTTTGTTATAATTTTGTTGCTTTCGGGATCGTGCTGTGTAAATATTACTTTATCCTTTTCAATCTTGGAAACGCGAGCATTGGTGAGGACATCTACTTGGTCGCGGGCAAAACGTTCCTATGGTACCGCAAATTAGCTGTGGTTTCGGGGGGGTGGTTTGAGTAAATCAAACTACCTCTGCATAACGGGAAAGGGCTTCATCGTAGGTGTTGAGTATGTGGGAGCGGGACTGAACAACATGGACAGAAACCTCATTCCTGAGGATTTTAGGGTACTACAATAAGGTTTCCAGTTAATAGGGTTGTTAAAATATAGATAGGGGAAAAAAAAGGAATTTACCATGAGTGTAAGGTCCTCGTTCAGCATATCAGATAGCTCCGCAGCAAATTCAACACCTGTTGGACCGCCTCCACAGACCACGAATGATAGCAGATTTTTCCGCTCTTCGTCTGTAGTGCTGGGGAGACATGCCCTCTCAAAACACTCGATAACCCTACTCCTGATTTTTCTAGCATCGTTAATGTCTTTTAGGTATTCGACATGCTCAAGACCTTCGACTCCATGGGTTCTAGTTTGTGATCCTTTGAATGTATTAGTTATATCGCTTCATACTACTTGAAATCGGTAGACGGATAAATATTTACCAACGCCAATCACTAGTTTATCATATGGCAAATAAAACCTCCTTTCCTCCCCATTCGGAAGTGTCTGCGATACCTCCACAAGCTTCCCCGAAAAATCGACAGATTCTGCCTTGGCTTTGAGGAAGTGACCACGGATCCTACTAGTGATTCTTCTTATTGGTTCTACCAACGAACGCACCTCCAGTGTCCCCACAGTAGCACTAGGGAGGAGCGGTGTGTAGAGGAAATAATTGCTCGGCGAAATAACTGTAATATGGTAATTTTCCGGATTAATGTTCTTAAGCAGAGCCACTGAGCCCCAGCCACATCCAAGAACTACAAGCTTAGGTTTGTCCTTCTGTTTTTGCATTTCAGCGCCATCTTCATCGTCAATCTGAAACCCAAATTAGCAATTGAGTCAATTTGACTAAACCAGAAACCGCATCCGGGCGGACTCGGACGGATGTAACCCACCAATACCTCTGCAATCGGCAGATTCTTAAGACCACCTCTTCTTGGGTTTAATGCTAGTTCTGACACATCGATGTCGTACGTCTCTGATTCCTCTTTATATGTGCTAGCATCATAGACGAAGAAAGCTAATACAAGTCCCGTTACCGCAAGGCCCGCAAAACCAGTGTATGCGCATGTCTTAATAACGAATCTTGCTAGTTTACTGCGTTGTGGTGGACTACTATTGTTTGAAGCTGAGGTAGCTATGATTCTCGATTGTGGGGTTCTAGCTGTCGGCATTGACAGTGGTTTCAATTGGGGCTTAAACCCCGAAGAAAAGAGTGGTGAGGCCCTTCGGGGAGCTGAAACTAGTGACTGGAAACCATGAGAGCTATTTGGTCGTATAAGGGGAGAGCACCGAAGATCCGAAAGAATGCGCTGTCTCAACATATTGAATTCCCCTCGAGGTAAGTATAAAGAACGGAGACAGACAGAAAGTTAGAAGAGAAAGTCCCCGGGAATGGTAATATGATGGAGAGATGTATATTACCAGACAAAAATACAGGGAAGAGAGCTAGATGTGTCCCCCCCCTCCCCACTTATACAACTTTATGAAGACGAGGTGGGGGGACCCAGGATACAAGTACTCCTTAGAATCTAGCAGTGCACATACATGTAGGTACCGTCTATCAGCAACAACAAGGAAATAGAAAGCTGCAACAGTGACGCAACGGTCACTCATCCCCATAAACATGATCGGCTCCGGCACGGCCAACATACATGGGGCAGGATAGATCCTAGGGTTTTGAAGCTGAATCGGCTTAAGAAATTCTAAATTTAGAACTGACCCAACCCTGTGGCTGAACATTCAGTTACCGCCAAGAGGATCTTATCATTGGCCAGTTGACAACATCTCTTCAGTCCTAAGACCACTCTCACCATTTCGCCATTTCAAAGCCTTTTATTCCGGCGCACAATATAATTATTTTGATATGAACGCCCCAGATAGGTCAGTATCCCTTCAAAAATCACTAATCTCGACACAGACCCACCCTCCCCATTATACCCTTCGGTTCTAACACAACAATGTAGATTCGAGCTGTTCCTCCTTGCCGATGGAGAGGCCAAAGTTACAATGGATACCGACACGCGCCAACCTAACGCTGCAATCTTCACATTCAACAAAGAGGACCACACTCTCGGTAATCTGCTCCGTGCAACACTTCTTCAGAATGAACACGTAATTTTCTCCGCCTACAAGACTCCCCATCCGCTATTCCCCAAATTCGAACTGCGGATACAAACCGACGGTGAAACAAGTCCAAAAGAAGCTCTGTTATCAGCCTGTCAGGGACTTATCGGGGATCTTCAGATGCTGTCCCAGAAACTGACCAGAGAATGGGAGTTGAACAAGATCGCGAGGGATACCAGCTAGAGGGTTTGAAAGGAAATATGGTATGATTTGATTATTAAGGGCCGAGGCCCAGGCTGGATTTGCGAATGTAGCCTTTGATTATTGGTTTTATTAAGTTATTGGGGAACTATGTTTTATTATCATCGGCGCAGTGGCATGTGCTGCCGGACAAATCTTCAATGTCACTAAAGATAGGAAAGTATGGAATAATAATAATGCCAACCGGCATACTAGCTCTTATTTCCCATAAAAACAGATGTGAGAATGAAATAAGTGTTCCATTAATACCAAAACCACATGAAAAATTAGCAATAAACTCTTTGTATTCTCTTGGCAAATATGCAAACCCATAAATCCGTAGTAGTTATAGAAAGTAATGGCAACCTAGCCCCGTACTCCGAAACAAGAGGAGTAAAGATGACCACTTCCAAAATTGGAAGCATAATTGTAGAACGGTAGAGGGAGTATAAAACGGAGCAGGTTCAGTTAGACTAGAGGTGGGAGGAATAGGGAAGAGAAGAGAAGAGGAAAAGATCTGCAAGCAAAAAAGAAAAAAAAGAAAAAGGATATATCAAAGGAAGAAAGAAAGAAAAAAGAAAAAGAAAAAAAAACCCGTCCACCCCTATCCAAGCATCAAGCAAAAAAGGAAACTAATACTCCTTCATAATGTACTTGGACAACAAGCATATCCTAATCCCAATCCAGTATGGGATAATACCCCATCATATCTATTGCACTGGTTCTGCTGCCCTTTTCCCCATCTTGCTGCCACGCCCCATATGCCCACCGTTTCCGTTATTGAACTTTCCAGAGCCTTTACGGGGGCCCGTAGACTTTTTGCGGTGCTTGCCCTCTGGAACTTTGCATAAAACCTCAGACACCTTCCCGCCTGGAAGGTGGACCGGAATGAACCGCTTCCCTTCTCCATTAACAAATTCTTTACTTGATGGATCAAATGGATCAAAGGAGTTAATAGACTGAGATGGCTGCACTGCCCCAATTCGATGAGATTTTTGAGACTTTTGCAACGGAGACATCGGCGCTTTGGAAAGATTGCCGTTATAGATGGGTGCATGATTGTGCGGGATCTTGACAGTAGGCGTAGACCCGAAATCTCGCTCGAACAACCCATGGAAGAATTCTTCATCATCGGGCTTCGAGAGGATACATCCACCGTCCATTTGCGTTCCCCCTGCCACCGAAGCTTCCCCCTTCTCACTAGATTCCTTGCTACTATGAGAGCTACCGGGAAGTGAAACTGAGGGTTTACTGATAGCCCCTCGAATTTCCTCGAAAGAGGGCTTTGTAGCTGAGAAGTCCTTGGATGCAAGGACGTTATCTTGTGGATATGGGCGGGCCGCCTGTTGCTGTGAAGATTGCTGCATCAAAGATTCTAAAATTCTCCGCTGTACAAGTTCAAGATGCTCGGTTCGTGGCGATTTGGGGGTATCCATTTTGTGAAAATTGCTATTGGGGCGAGAGCCAGGCGATATTCTTCCACTGGTATGCTGAGATTGAGGTGAAGGTGGGAGATGCACAACACGCGAGTTGGTATCACCATGTACAGGATGTTCGGAAGACATTGGCGGGGGCGGTGATCCCGGCGGGTTAATCTTTGGCATCGATTCATCTACTGACCTACTTGGGTTTCCTAAGTGTTGTGCCACCAAACTTGCAGCGGAGGGGAAGAAACGAGATGTTGGCCGGCCTGAAGCAGGTCCAGTTGGACTATTGTTCCTCTGAAACTGTGAGTTTCCTGTAGTTGGTTGAGATGTTGAGCCAATGATCGCAGCCGGTTTTGACAGCGGGTCTCCACTATCCGCTGATGCTTCATCACGTACTATCTTTGAGATGCTGACAAGTTTCCTATCAACCTGCCCCTGGCTATCGCTGAGTTCAACCTTCCTCCAGGTTTCAGAAATCTTAGGGTGGAGTATAGGCTCCCTCTTTATACCAGAGGCGGCTTCTTCAGCCTCACGAGCCAATCTCTCTTCTTTATTCTTCCGCCTTTCTGCAGATTCGTCATCTTGAAGAGTGCTTGCAACTGTATTCCAGCGATTCACGGCTTGAGAACGGTCTTCCTGAGAAATAAAATCATTAGAGCGGGGGCCGCGGGAAAATCCCGGGGAGATATGGCCAGGACGGCCTGGTCGCCCGCCCTGCCGCCCATCATCTCTATTCTGCTGACCATGCATTGTAGTTGGAGCGTTTGATCTTGCAGAAAATCCTGAATAACGATTTTCAAATGTTCCATTGCCAACGCCATTGAATCCCGAGAACCGCGGTTTCTCGCCGACGGGAGCCCAGGGGTCAGTAGAATTTTGAATCTGTCCGTTATTCCCTGAACTTCCCCATTGACCAGTGTATCGATCGGACCCAGAAGAAGCACTTTTCCAGGGCTGCTCCCTTGATTCACGGTTTCCAAGAACTGCAAAATTTCTCGTAGGTGATCTTTGTGATTGCATGTGCCCTGTCTGTCTTCTCCCCTGCATTTGGGGCCCTGTCGGAACTCCTACTGTGCCAGGAGATCGACTACGTATAAAAGATGTCGTAGGCCCTCTGGATGAGCGATCTGAAAACTGCCCTTGACGGGGATGTTCCCTTTCTGATACCAATCTTTCCTCGGATGTTTTCTTCGCCAACGCATCTTTTTCTGCCCTTATCTCAGCAGCAGCTACCTCAGCAGCAGCTTTCTCATCTGTGGCTCTCTTCTCCTCTGCCGCCCTTTTTTCTTCAGCGAGTCTTGATTCCTCGGCCACTTTCGCTTCATTAGCCTTTATCTTGGCAGCCTCTGCCTGTTTGTCCAGTGCCTCAATTTTGCTCTTCAATCTTTCTTTCTTTGCGGCCTCTTCCCTAGCCTCTTCCTCTTGCCTACGCTTCCTTGCTGCCTCCCTTGCCTCCTTCATAATACGCTCTTGTGCGACAACGAGATCCTCATGATTGGGATCTACAACAGGCGCTGGGGGAATAGTTGAAGGCTGCATCTGCTGAGGATTTGGTGCAGCTGCGGGTCTTACATGGTTCATTATCGGGGAAATAACTGCCATCCTCGGGGAAGGATGTTGAAACTTCGGACTGTATGGACCCGATTGGATATGACTTCCACGGGTAGTTTCGCTATCAAACGGATTACTGTAGCCAAACGAACCACGTCTGAGATCCTGGCCAGGAAACCTAGGATCATCTGGTGTGGGCGGTTGATCTAAGCTAAACCTACCGGTAGAAAAGGATGGTCTCCTACCACCGGTGCTGCCACTCCCCCCGCTTACATTCGAAGATGCTCTTCTACGTCCATAATCATCAGACCGGTGAAAACCCATACTGCTACGCGATTGTTGAAACGCTGCAGATGGCTCGGCCGGACCGGAAGGGCGCTGAAGAACAGAATGCTTGTACATCAGGGGATCGTTGCGATTCTGCCTCGCCCCTCCGTTACGAGCCTCCCTAACTGGTTCTAACTGTCCAGTCTCGGAATTGAATAACTCACGCTCACGAGTACTATTATTGACTGATCTATCACGCCATGAACGGTCGAAAATCTCTGCGGAAACCTCTTTCATCCCAGAGGAGGTGTTTGAAGCATACTGTGCTGATGGCTCCATACCCAATTCATGACGGGGAGGGGGGGGAGGGGGGAAGTCATTATTTCGAAGGCTGTGGTTTGCGATAATTGGAGGACCCGCACTCGGGGGTGTTATTTTTGCCCAAGGAGAAGCACGGACAGGATGAGTAGAGGGTGTCTCAGTGGGTTTCGGGGAAGGTCTTTCAGTAATAAGGGTTTTGGGCCTTGACTCCTCCCTCATTGGAGCAACTGGACTAGCTTGAATAGGCACTGGTGACTTTGGAGGCGCAGCTTCCTTAACAGGTTCTGGACGGGCTGGCTCAACATGAGTGGTAGGTGGGGATACCACTGTGTTCGTGTTCGCCGCTGCAGTTGCCGAGGTGTCATCTACTGTAACCTTCATACCATCATTCCACTCAATGACTTCTGGAACCCAATCGTCGTCATCATCATCTATATCAGCCCATTTCGCTTCTTTAGATTCGTTATCTGAAACCAGCCTTGATGCTAGATGAATCCCAAATTCTAACTTCAATTCTTCATCGGTGACATCCTTTTTAGGGGGTGGAGGTGTCGCTGATCATTTTCTATTAGTAAAGCTGAAGTAGATTCTTATATATATATATATATATTGGAGTATTTACGTTGGTTTTTATTCCACACAGGAAGAGCCTGATCTCCTTTTTTGGAGCCAACAGAACCGGCGGTCCCGGTGCTTCCAGGCCTTGAGGTCTGGGATGATGCACCAGTCTTCACAAATTTTAATTTAGAGGCACTTAGCACATTGCGAGAAGCTGGTTGAGGAACGGAGAAAGCTGTTGATGCTATAAACGAAATTTAGGTATTGATGTAAAATAGTAATATGTAAGGGTTCATACCTTTGGAAATTGTTGAACTAAGAGTGTTAGACACAGGCCCTGCGGTGGGGGCCGAATCTTTCAAATACACCTTGTTTACAGAAACAGATTTGAAAGTTGTTTTCTTGATTGTTGATTTGGGTTTGATAGTATCCATTTTGGTTGGTGAAATACTCCCAGGCCTAGAGGTTCCTACGCTGTCCGTGTCTGTATCATTTGTTCCTGCATATTTGCTATTCATAAGGCCCTATAGAAACCATATATATATCAGCAGGCCAGATCAAAAGCTCTAGGTGTAAAATATCAAAATCTCACAGATATATTTCCTTCTGCCGCCTTTTGTGAGAAAGATAGTGCATGACTATTTTCTTTGTTATCCTGTTCGTTTTGAGGCGCATTTTGCTGTGCGAAAATCGGTACAAGGTTTGTAGTAGACTCGCCGGAGTCAGTGAGCTGGTTAACGGAATTGTTTGCATCAACGCCGGTCGTCGAGGGCTCGACAACCGACCGCGCTAGAGGTTGTACCACATTTCCGATGATACGCGAATCTGCCATAACAAGTTGTGTTTCTACACTTCAGCTTTACGCCAGGAACAGCGCAAAAGCTCTGGTTAGAATTATACCTTGAACAGATGGGGTTATGGCAAAGAATACTGGAAGGTAGAAGGGATCTGATGCTCATGATAGACCAAAAAGTGTTGAAGTGTAAGGATAGTGGGGCGATATGCAGTAACTCAGTGATGAAAGTTCCATTTCAGAAGTATAATTTAGAAATCCTAACCTATTCAGAAAATTCAGGCGTGATCACCAGTGCTATTCGGCGCTTCGAAACGGTGAGACACTAAGAAGCGCGAAAGGAGTTATAAGAGAGCACTGGTAGAGAAGGTTGCAGTGTATGCAGAGGAGTTATAGCAACCAAGTGAATTTCGCTAGAGGAGGCCAAGTACTAACCTTGAAGTGTGGAGAGGCGGGGGGTGGGTGTGGTGGGGAAGAAGTAAACAGGAAGAGAAGGAGGGATGTAGAGAAAAGAGGTGCAGTAATGCTTGCTTTTTCTTTTTCGTCTGTTTATTCCACCAGGGTTCGAGAAGCAGCGGAGAGAGAAGGGATGTGGTAGTGGTGGGGCGAGATGTCTGGAGGCGAACAGCTGAATGATCTTTCTATGTAAATTATGTTTGTACTCTACCCAGCTGTACACCGCCAAGACACCCCAGCGAATCTGAATAAATAAATTATTATCATGTCTATAGTCATTTTTGATACCCAAGGGTTTGAGGCTTTAGATACTATGAATCGAGGGATGTTACACTTAGGTGTGGATAATGGAGTGTGGTCCGCCTGATCAGAGAAACAGCAGGGACAACAACCAACGGCAGCAAGGATTCGCATAAAAGGTCAAAGGGACTACATACAAAAGACCCAGGCAACTACATGTATTATTACTGGAAGGCTTTAAGAGGATATCATATGTTAGCAGCACCATTTTAAGGTACCAAAAAAATAGCTTTGGTCTAAATAATATATCACTTGAGAATCAATGTAGATTTACACTACAAGGCAATAGTCTCCAGCCATCTCAAACCATCCCTTGCAATCATTTACCCGCATCATTGGCCAAGGCGCTTAGTGAGCATTGTTCTTGTGGTGACCTAGATGAAATTGGCCAATTAGTAAAGGTCGCAATCCAATAAATGAGGTCAAGTTTGTAGCCGTACGAAGATGGAAGTAGTAGTTTTGGGCGTAACCAATCTGCAGCACCCAGAGATCAGTATATAGGCATTTCGATTAGACCAGTCAGATGAGCATACCGCAATAAGAACACCGATAAGGTGAGCGAGGGCTGTAATAACCAAATGACGGCCCGTCAGTTATTAAAATGTAACCGCGGAAATTCTAGGTATATATAGGGAACATACGAGCTGCGCTTGTCTCCTTTCCGAAGTACTTAGCCTGGTACCTTCCGATCAGGCCGGTAGCCTTAACTTCTGGTGCAGGGCCTACACGGGCATATCAATCAGTGTTGCAGAGCCATGAGATCTACCCAAAGTTACAGCATACCTCTAGGAAGTTTTCCGTAGAAATCGACAACGCGGGCCATCCTAGAGGCATCCTTTGCAGCGCCGATCTAAATTCCATAGGTCAATTGACTAGAGCCTCAGGGAAACTAGGTTGCAATAGAATGATCGAAACCGGAAAGTGGAGAGGTATGAGGAGAATGTACTTACACCCTTAAGTGCTCAGTGTTAGCCTATGTCCGAGATGCGCCAGCGGGAGTGGGGTAAAACTTACAGATGGCGAAGCGACCTTTGGGGGAATGAGAGTGGAAATGGAGCGGCGGAAAACAATCGACATCGCGGCAATATTGACTGAGTATGGGTGGGTAGAGAGAATCTGTAGAGCAGAATTTGGGTATGGGATGGGGTTGTTTCGGTACTTTCGATGGTTCCGAAGAAGAAACGGAACTGATGGTGGTGATGGCCGCTTGCTGACTAATGAGCCCGCCGACTTCAATCTTCAAGGTTTAATCGCCGCTCGATATTTACTAATCCTCAGCTCCCCACAACTACTCCATAACTTGTCCAGCTACAGAAACTGCCGCTCAACAATGTCGTCATTCAGAGCTTCACGAGCAATTCTATCCTGGAGGCCTACTATGCTTGTAGCGCCTGCAAGAAACACTTCCTGCTTCGTTCGTTACAAGTCTACCGAGTTGAAAGGCGTGGTTACACAGCAAAAAAACCCCGCCAATGACACCAGTGGCGCGGTTTCCTTGGAGGGAGATATTCATCTTGTCCCTGACCATGGAACGAGGTGCGTTCAGATAGTCCTTACCTTGGTGGACTTGCATGCTGACTATATACCAACCACAGTGCCTACTCGCCCATGCCAGTCCCCTCCGAAGTTCGTGGACCAGATGAGCCTCTTGATGTAGGTGCCTTTTCAGGCGCCCCTATCGATCTTAAGTCGAGAACAGTAAGGATATCAAAGCCAGCAAAACCCGCAACTCAATCCGGAAATTGGAACGGAAGACAGTGGAGAATGGATTGGGATGTTTTGGGGAGGGGTGAATACTCAAAATTCTTGTACTCATGCATGTGGTTGTTGACATTTACACACGCAGGTCACAGATGGGAGAACAGTCTGATGGGTTGGCAATCTAGCGGTGACGCAATGCAGGGCACTCATATCTTCTTCAAAACCAAGGAAGATGCCATTCACTTTGCGGAGAAACAAGGCATGCCTATATCCTACCCCGATTCCCACAATCGCCTAGTTATTGATATCAATGGTGGTTTTAGGTTATGAGTGGTTTGTCCAGGAACCAAATGAGAGAGGGTTCAAGCCTAAAGCATATGCTGCTAACTTTTACGTACGACTCCAGCGATCCTCCCTTGTAGCTAAAGCGAGCTAACCACATTTCACTATCTAGCATTCACCCAAGAAGTTGAAGGTCATCAGGACAAAATAGAAATATGACATATTTGGGTAGGTATGGATAATTGTAGATATTGCACAAGGAGCTTGTAGGGCCTATCAGGTGGAGTACTTGAGCAAATTGGACCGCTCAGGGTAACCTATGGCTTCAAATTCAAGGGTTTAGATATAAGTTGCTGAGTAGGTAGGCAAGTACCGGCCCTAACCTAGTAGATTCCAATTTAAAACTTGCTTTTTACTGTTTTGATAAATATATGGTTTCATGATCTTTATTCTGGATATCTCTAGCAGTTAAGCCCCGGTAATATCCTAATAAAGGCTCTCGTATAGATTTTGATATCTAGAAAAAAGCATGCTCTTTTTATTAGAGGGTCCTACTCTTCAGGAGCTCCAGGTCCAGTCTTTGCACCCTAAAAGAAGAAGAAAGGTTAGTAAATGTTGGGGCCCATGTTGAAGTTTATTTAACGCACCATCTGCCTGGCCTTGAGTAGCTCGTCGCAGAGCAAAAGATTGCTGGCGATACTAGAAGCGCTAGCAATCGAGTTTCTCAAAACCCTAAAAGAATCAAAGACTCCTTGGGCGACTGGATCCATCGGCTCGCCAGTGTCGAGATTGATTCCCACAATATTACCTTCTACCTGTTCATCCTGAAGCGCCGCCACTATTTCTCAAGTCAATACGAGATATGTTAAGAGACTTTGAAGTGGTAACCTACAGGAATCTTGAATATCGTAACCTCCATTCGCAGCAAGAGTTTTGGGGATGATCAACAAAGCATCGGCAAAGGCTTGAACCCCTGTCCTCGCTTTACCTTTGACTTGCTTGCGCATAGCTTCTCCGGTGAGGTGGGCAGCACAGGCGACCTGGAAAGCACCGGCACCGGGGACTACAGAACCGTCAACAATCATGTTGTAAACGCTTCTTAATCCATCGCGGACAGCATCTTGAATTTGTGTAATTGTGTGGTTGTTAGGGCCTGTGTAACTTGATAAGCAGAGGACCGCAAGAGGTTATAAACTGGCTGCAAATACCCTTGATCAATAAAGTAACTGATTTTGGGTTCTTAACTTCCTCCACGAAAGTGTACTTCTCTTCCCCAAGAGTATGTTCATAAACTAGTCCCGCCCAACCAAGGACCTCAGGTGACAAGTCATCGACACTATTCTGAGAAACACCACCGCAAACCAACTGCAGGCGTTCCATGTTCCTTCTCTTTGCTCTCCTCAAAGCGAAAATGCCATTCTTCACTAGAACGTCCAAGCTCAAAGGATCAATGCCCTTCTGATTAATGATGACAAAGCCCTTCTTAGGGTCATCCCCACAAACTTCTTTCTTCAATTCAACGATCTTCCTCAACTTTTCGTCCACGAACCTTCTCTCGCTTTCCACAAGTTTCTCTCTCTGGGCGGCGGAAGAATAAAAGAAACTAGAGTTGACTTCACTTTTCTCATATTCCAGGGAAACATTGAGGGTAAGGATGAACGCATTTTCAACACGTTTTGGCATATCCGGGTGACGAGCACCATGATCTAAAGCAAGTCCACGAATAAGCTGAGTCTCGGAGGCAGTACGGTGTTGCATCTTCATTATCTCTATCATATGAAGATCTGGCTTGGCGGGCGCATTGTAGATAGCTAAGACGGCGTCAACTATACTGGGAGTCAGAGATTCCGCAAGAGTCTTGTTCAACTTTGTTGAAAGAGACGTTCGTGCAACAGAAAGAAGAAGCTCCCGATCAGGTTCACGGAGTATTTTAAAGTCATCGAGGAACTTTTACTAATTATCAGCTTTCCATATAAAGCGATTTTAAGTATGGCGAGGTGTACTTACCTTGAGGGCCTCGACCTTAGCAATTTCAAAACCTTCGGTGATGATCCGAGGGTGTAACCCTTCTTCAATATATCTTCTTGCTTGTTTCAGCAGTTCACCAACCAACAGTACTACACTTGTAGTCCCATCGCCCGCAATATCATCCAGTGCAGTTGCTGGAGAATAAATGTTAGTGAATTTTGATTACCCCACCTCTAATTCGGTATTCAAGGACATTGGAGTTCGGTATTTTACCTGCCCTAGCAATCATAACAGCTATTTTTTTTATCAAAGATTAGCAAGGTACTCCTGGTGAAATACGGTTGGGACTTAAGAAGTGTTTTGTACCTGTAGGGTTCTGAATGGTCATTTCACGGAGAAGCTTCTGGCCATCCTTTGTCAATGTAATCTGACCAGATCCATCTACCAGCATTTTCAGTGTTCCCGAGGGACCCAAGTTTGATTTTAGTACATCCTGTAGTCCTATACTATTAAGTTAGAAGTTGATATGATTAAGGTGGGGGAAACCCAAATGTACCTTCACCAGCAGCAATATTGACACGAAGGGCCTCTCCTCTACGGACCGACTCCGCTTTAGGGTTTAAGAGACTAGTTGCAGACATTGGAACTGAATCTCAGGACAGAGAAAGGATGAGATGGGTGGTGAATATGGGTGTAGTTGAGGTCAGGAGAAGAAAGTTAGTTTGTAGGTTGAGTAAGTTGAGAAATACCGCCAAGACCTTGAGGTTTGGAGCCCCACCACACAAGCCGCATGTGGCTGAAACAATCATTGCTGTGCCTACATGTAGGTACATATGTACATGTTTTAATGCACGTACTAGAACATGAAAAGGTGATTTTAGGAATTACAAACCTTTTTATCTTGGTGGTTGAGTTATCTGACACGATAAGTATGATGAGTTGAGGTCATACACTATCACTCGATTTCCTCCCAAATCTACACGGTTAAATGATGAATTTTATCTACGTGCATGGAAATACATATTTATGTAAATAAAAGTACCCGAAGTTAACTGCGTTTAGTTTTTTTTTTTTTTTTTTAAAAAAAAACTTACGTTTGTACGATAATGCTTTAATATGGCTTGTTTTATAATCATTAATAGAACCCGAGAAAGAAGCTGGGGGATGTTCGGAGAGCTCTAACTCCCGAAGTATCTCTCGTCGATGAACCTCCTCTCAAAACCATCCTCAACTTTCCCAACAATGACCTTTACCCCTGGAAAAACCTTTGTCAACCTACGTAAACCAACTATACTGGCTAAGTAGGTCACAAAAACAATACGGTCCTCCTCAACCCCATAATCCTTTAGAACTGTCACAGCCATCAAGGCTCCTGCACCGGTTGTGATTTGCGGGTCCAGAACCAGAACACTGTCATGTATTAAAGTCGATGGGAGCTTTTGGTAATGTAATTCTGGCTCCCCGGTACGCACATTGGATTGAATCAATAGCCTCCCAATCCTAGCATCTGGAATAACCCTTGTGAGTCCGACCTCAAGAGCACCCCCAGATCTGAGTATAACAACTGCACTGACGTCGCGAGAAAGTTCCAGGCCTGAGTATTTGTTTCCCTGGGGAGTCTCCACTTGTTTTTGTTTGAAATCAAGATGATCCATGCCCCTTTCAACGAGAAGAGCAGCGACACGGTCAAAGTAGAAAATAAAATCTTCACGTGATGTATCCGTATCGTGGATTATCGTGTGCATCCCCTGAAGTTGCGGCGAGTCCGAAAGGACCTTGACACTTGGAGGGAGTGGTTCGTCTGCATCGTGACCTTGGCCGAGGGCTCGGAGTGCTTTGACATGCTCCTTAGATTTGTTTAGAAGGGCTCTTTGGATGTGTTTTACTATCATTTGTATAGCAATTGTGTTTTCTATCCCGCGAGGAACCATGATATCTGCCTTATATTAGTATTTCCGTCTTGGAATATAACGATGAACATCTCCACAGACCAGCATTCTTCTTCTGCGGTTCAACATAATGCTCGAAGTTAGGCTTAACCCAGGTAGTCCATTGCTTAATTGCTCCGTAGATACTTCGAGCTTTATTAGTATCACACTATAGGGTTGAAAGTTAGTATAGAAGTGGATCGACGTACTCTCTGCCTCGGTATTTAACGTCACGCGCAACTGTCTCATGTTATTTAACGTTGCATTTCTCGTTTTAAGAATCGATGAAACTTACGTCTTCTTGCAAGGCAGACATCCGCATCCGTGTCTACAAAAATCTAGCCACTTCTTAGCTTAAGGTGTGCAGGGTGTCAGAACTACTAACTTTCATATCTAACAATTCCAAGACCCTAGGATCATAGAGAGCAAAGATTCCCTCAAGTATCAGGACATGGCACGAATATATGGTGGTCGACTTCGGCTCTCGTTGATGTTTCTCGAAGGAATAGACCTAATGGATCAATTACAACCCCACTTAATAATATGTCCTCGAAGAATATCCCGTTCAGGGTAAGGACGCATGGAGGCATACAGGTATCTCCGCTTTTCTCCTGGGTTAATTTTAAATTAGAGATATCCCAACGGATCGAGAAATATTACTTCCGAACCTACCCTTGTTTTAGGTCCCGAAGTCTCTCTACAAGAATATCGAAGTCAATGGAGTTTGGAGAGTCGAAGTCATATTCATTTCTGAACGCTTTTGCAGACTGCTCCGGATTTAGCGGCTTGTAGAACGAATCCTAAACCCAAAAATATAAGCTTTAATCTGTTCCAGGAAAAAAGATTATATCGACCCCCAGAAATTGTGGGGGAGGAGCAACAAGTTTACCATCGACAAAATCACAACCCAGGGCAAATTCAAAGCACTGACAATTTTGACAGCAAGGGACGTCTTCCCAGAGCCACTGGATCCCGCAATACCAATTATCTATGTTTTCGGTAAGCCTCCTTTTCTAGCTAAAAACTTTGGGAAGCTAAAGATACGAACATGGGTATTCGCCCAAGGCGGACTGTAGTGTACTACCATTCTGATAAACTTTTCCTTTGTCTAGAGGTATTGAAGATAGAAGGGGAAAGCGGGGAGTCCTCCTCTGTTCAGTACCGTGTCCAAATGGCCGGGCATGTGAGCAGGTAGGCACATATATTAATTCAACACGAGAGGTTACCCGTTCCTTAGCATCGGAATCACTTAGATTGGTTGGCGAGGCTTGGCGATTTTGACTACATGTAATTTGATGCCGAGCCTTTGATTGGATCTCATTTTTATATGGAGTCTCCACTGTACTCGTATTTTCCTGACGTTTGTGAAAATGACCGCTATTGCATACCATATAAATACGCGCCAAGTCTACAATTTAGTATGGTATGCAATAGCGGTCATTTTCACAAACGTCGCGAAAATACGAGTAGTACTCTAACCTGCCGTACATTTGCATGTACCGGTTCATACATTCAGCACAGCAATATTGGATGAAGATACCCTAGTAGGGCCGCGGCCGGAAGTCGATACCTTACGAACAAAAAGTTAATATGTATCTAGAGGCCAGTACCAGTACTAGCGGGTTTGTTTTATTGTTGTTTAGTTGCAGCAATACTTACAATTACATGCGGATTTACTTCCTCCTAGACTGTGTACTCGTTGGCCATGGCACCTTGGGATAATCTATTTTACTGTGACTCATAAAACTAAGTATATTGTACTAAGTGAAACGGAGCAGGACATCTACATGTATTTCTAGCTGCGTGTGCACTTTGAACACATTGTCAGATGTAAAGTGCCATTGTACCTACATGTAAGTACATGTACAACTTACATGTATGTAGTTACTACATGCAATACTGTACCTACATGTAGATACATACAGAGTCTAGGCGACTGTGCATGGTCAGTTTGGCCTTCGATTAGTGCCCGCGAAATATTCATACCAGCAACGGCAGCATCAGTGGTGCCTTTTAAATCTCCAGGGCTAGGGTTGGGGATATTGGCTTTAGGGCGCGCCACCATTCGTTTTCGTGACGTTCATCTCCCACTCCTTCTTAGCCTCTGCATCCAACCTCCACCATAAAACCCATCATTTCCTCCCCCGCACTCCCTCACCGCAAAACATTTTTTTGCCTGCCCGGTCCAGGTCAGGCAGTGCAGTACCCATGGTAGGCATCATGTCTGCTCTCTTTTCTCCCTTTTGGCCCCCATGGGATTAGCTGGTCACGCATCGCCTAATGTTTGCGCGTGCTGATCATCCGCCTTAAATCAGAGTTCCTCAACGGCCGCCCCCTCACGGAAGTCGTGGGAAAAGAAGGTCGATGAGGTGAAGGTTACAAAAACGTATGTTCCCTTTCGGATGATTTTTCGTTCTGTCTCTATACCTGCATCCTCAAATGATGAATCGTTCAAGTTGGGAATCTCTCTGAAATTACCATGTTAGAGAATATGTTAACTTGTTTCTGATACCTTGCCCTTCCTTATTGTTCCTTACTTTTTCCCATGATCTTGGTACAGTCAAGACTAACTGTTCAAAAGTGACCTGAATGCCTTGGTAATGAACTATCTGGTCATAGAAGGTTATAATTCAGCAGCCGACAAATTTGCTCAGGAAGCAAACATATCCCCTCCGAACGATCCGGGATCAATCCAAGAGCGAGTGGAAATACGAAACGCTATATACCGAGGAGATATTCAGTCCGCGAAAGAACGTATCAATGAATTAAACCCCGAGGTTAGTAAGAAATACACTTAGTAATCGTGTTGCCCCGCTATGATTAAACACTGCTCTCTCATCTTTTAGACCTTCTGGTCGGTGATGATAACCCTAGTCAAAAACTTCAGTCTTCAATATGAGCGCATCTTTTGACTTTATTTCATACGTTAGAGTTTAAAGATTAAATTAGTACTGACCGACTTAACACGGAATAGATATTAGATACAAATCCCTCTTTACACTTTTCACTTCTTCGCCTTCAACTGATTGAGTTGATCCGCAAATGCACCTCAGACCCAGATGGCGATATATCCGCGGCGCTTACCTTTGCAACCAACGAGTTGGCCCCCAGGGCCCCCAGTAATCCAGCGTTCTTAAAAGACCTTGAACGAACTATGGCTCTTCTGTGCTTCCCGCCCGCTAGTCTTGCTCCCCCTCTTGCGGGACTCATGGACCCGGCACTGAGGAAAGAAGTCGCTCGTAAAGTAAACGAGGCTATTCTTGAAATACAGGATATACCAAATGAAGCCAGAATACGGCGTTTAACAAGACTGAGAGCATGGTCTGAACAAAGAATGCGGAGCGAAAAAAAAGATACCCCTATAATGGATCTCGGCCTTGATCTAGGTCAGGCAGTAGATGAACAAATGGGCTCGTGCCAATGAGTTACGCGTAATACATAGATGATTGTACGAATTTTTCCGTTTTCCTATGTTATCGGGATGGTTTGGGTGTTTATCGAATCAGGTTCGATTGCAGTCGAGGTGCTTGTTTCTCACCCCAAGTATTCATAGGCTTCTTTGTACTGGGTCGGCGTTGATTGTTTTTTTGCAGCGATATCAGTCAGTAAATCAGGGGCAGTTTAATAAATCCTGATTAGTCCTTACTAAATAGTTCCTTCTGTTTTATTTTGGACTTTAATTTACCTAGGTATATGCTTCGAACCCCGAAGACGGAGGGGTTGCGGGAGGAATTGTACCGGCTGGGGTAAGTGATCGGTATTTGTCTTATCAGATTCCCCCTGTACCGGGTAAGTAGAGTACATACTGTTTATCTTATCAGATTCTTGGTATTTATTACCAGTGCATAGTACAAAGTTGCCTATGCATAGTAGCAAAAAATGGGGTGTGATTCGTGCCGTGGAAATACTTTAGGAATGCCGATTTATGCGCATTCTAAAAGATACCGACTTAAAGCCGCATACATATTTGAGAATCAACTATCGACACTGCCTCTGTTCCAGTATCATTTGCTCTGGCGTGACAGTAACACCTCATGACAGGGGGAATAAGACCAACCATCCCCATGATGACCATCAACCAATTAGAATTATCGACATCTTATATATATAATCCTGGCATCATAGTCTAAGAACAGCTGTTACATATACAGTAAATATTAGATGGACAAAAATTATTTTTCAAAAGTATTCCCTAACTCTCTTTAGCCCTTTTATGAGGGACCAAAGATGACCGAATTGATTTGTTGTTTAGAACGTAACTGTAATGTCTCATGAGAAGAAAATATTGCATGTAATCAGTAAATTATTTCATACAAAATAGTATGTATACATGTATATATGTTTTTAGCAGAGTACAGGCCGGAAATAGCCTAGAAATGCATAGCATTTAGTAGAAATGCTGCATAAATGCGGTATCCAATTACCGCTGCATGTATTTGTTTCCTACGGCATGGATTACACCCCCTTTTTTGTTACTGTAGGTTTTAGTAGCTTCCACAAGGGAGCTAGTGCGCCGGGTAACACCTCTTTCTCGACTAGAAAGTGCGCTACCTAGTTTTTTTTTTTTCGTTTATCAATATCCTCCTACCATGTGGGGGAGAAAGCTTCCCTTAACAATACCCCCTCAATTCAAAATGGCGCCCACAGGCCTTTCAAGTAACTGGAAAATACTCCAACAGAATTTACAAAGTAGTGCGACTTCAGGTGAACCACCAAAGCGAAAGGCTGTCGTGACCGATGATTATCGAAAGGGTGTCAAAAAGATAAGATCTAGTTTGTATGCGCAACATCTATACCCCTCTAATAAACTATGCATGCTTATTATTTAGAGCAGCTCTGAGAGCACTACCAAAGTCATGAAGAACCAAGAAAGCAAATCCACACCTCGAAAAATAACTAGTACTGCAATGACCTCAACCTTTACAACTAAGAATTCTCTCTCATCATGGGCGGAGGATAATGATATCCCCGCCAATGATCTCGCGCGGGCCTATAATCTCTCAATGACGGTCTCACAATCAACGAAGACGTCTGCCGAGGCAGTTGCCATCTCAGAGGTGGACCCATCAAGGTCAGTCAGACTCATCAAAGATTCAGGAGACATTATTCGATGGGCGGACAATATTCTGACTATCAGGCATACATAGGACAGAAGTGGGGAAATATGTCGCAATAGATTGTGAAATGGTTGGCGTTGGTGGAGCAGAGAACGAACGTAGTGCACTGGCGCGAGTGTCACTTGTTAACTTCCACGGACATCTGGTATTGGATAATTTCGTGAAGCCGAAAGAACCAGTAACAGATTGGAGAACGTGGGTTTCCGGTGTCACTCCTGCCAGTATGAAGGGCGGTATGTATCCACCATCTGCGACGAGACTGGTTCTTAGTTGACGGATCGGAACGTGATAGCCGTCACATTTAAGGAAATCCAGCAGAAAGTATCAGATATTTTACAGGACCGTATCCTTGTTGGGCATGCTGTACACCACGATTTGGAAGCACTTATGTTGTCTCACCCCAAGCGCGATATTCGCGATACAAGCCGACACCCGGCCTTCAGAAAAATGAGCCAAGGGAGAACGCCAGGGCTAAAAAAGCTCACAAGGGAGATATTGGGGTATGAGATTCAAAGCGGAGAGCATTCATCGGTACGTGATCTAATCTTGTGAAACTGGCCCAATCTGACTGATACGACAACGGATAGATTGAAGATGCTCGAGCATGTATGGGCCTTTATAGGCTACAGAAAAATTCTTTTGAGACCTTACATGCAGCAAAATACCCGGGACATGCTAATAAACAAAAAGGGAGAGGAGCCGGCGGCAAGAATAAGAAGAAGAAGAAGAAGAAATAGAAGACATATTCAGGGTTACCAGTACTATCTCAGATTTTATTTTTGATATTTTAACTGTGAAAGCGCCGCTTCTGTAGTTATACTGCCACCATTTCCCCGCTTCCCCTTGAATATTAGGAAAACCAAAGGGAAAGGAGGTAGATGTAACTGGAATCCTTATTGAGATCCCTACAAAATACAGTTATCTAACTTTCGTTGTCTAAGAAAGTTTGGCGGGGTTCTTGCCGGCCAGAAAGGATCTGTTGTTTATAGCCATGACATCCACAATATCACCACATCAGGCTCGCCCTCATCTACAATGGTATTCCCTCATATAGCTCCATAGCCCCCTCCCTCCCAACGCTAAAAATGATATCATTCAAAGCCTTACTCTTAAATCCTGCCTCGCAATAGGTAAAGTAATATTCCCACTTTCTTCTAAATACCTTCACATCGTCATTCCTCATATTAGGGTGCTGCTTTTTCAAAGCAGGGGCTATCTGGTCATCGAATCTCTTCAGGAATTCCTCGCACCATATCCGGAGGGTACGGGTGTAGTGCCCACCGATATTGTCTACGGATTCAAGGACAAGCTGGCCTCCAGAGCCTCTGCTTATAGAGCTCACAAGCTGTGTATGGGAAGGGAGGTAGCCGCCTGGGAAAATATATTTGCGAATAAAGTCATTGCCTCTGGCATAGCTATCGGATCTCTGCAACCGAATGATTAGTTAGCGTCTCCTAAGAGTATTGAGTAAATGAATAGGTTACTCTTACAGTTTCGGGCATAGTAATGCATTGGAACACCGCGATCCCACCATCGGCCTTTAAAACACGATGAACGACCTCGAAATAGGTGTCTAAATATTCCTTCCCAACTGCCTCCAACATCTCAATCGACACAACCTTGTCGAATTTCTTTTTTGGCGTCGTTAGCGCACGGTAGTCGCATAATAGTACCGCAATCCTATCTGCTAACCCTGCTTGTGCAATTCTTTTCTCTGCTAATGCTTTCTGCTCTACCGACAACGTCAGACTAGTCACCCTACACCCTGTCCTTCTCACTGCCTCCATGGCAAAGGATCCCCAGCCTGTTCCAATCTCGAGAACTTGATCTGTACTCTTGATTTTGGCAAGGCTGATGATTTTATTCAGCTTCCTGTACTGCGCTGCTTCTAGGTTTATGTCATCAGGAACCGTGGTGTCAAAGAGTGCACATGAGTAGGTCATGTCAGGCGTGAGGAAGGCGGCAAACATGTCGTTTGAAATATCGTAGTGTGCTGCCACATTGAGGAGGGAATTTGTCATTGTATTTGTGGATTTTACAATGGAGGTAAGGGAGTTAAATATGGTGGATGAGATGGTATTTGCGTTCGAGAGTCGTGCACGATTTTTGATGAAGACCTATAAGTAGACTATCAGCGTGGGAAGATACGAAGAGTAGGTGGAAAGTATCACAGTGAAGAAGGAACATAAGTCTGAGCATTCGACTTCCCCAAGCATATAAGCCTCTGAAAATCCCTGTTAACTAGTAAATACCTAGCTGGTAACCAGAATAACTGTATCAGAAGGAGAGCACACCATATCTGCATATAAGAGCAGTCGGACCCAGAACATATCACTCTTGATTTTGAGATGACTTGATGGAGCACCTCCAGAGCCATATGAGAGAGTCTCCCCAGTGTGGGTCTCAATGCTAAGAGAGCCTGTCTCGATTCTTTCCAACAGCACCAATATCGATCTTTTTGAGAGTCCTACGAGTGGGCCCCATGTCACACTACCGATGGTGGAGGATATTGTTGTAAGAAGCTCCATTTCTAACTATTCACCTATTCACAGATGAATCTTTGCGTAAATGTGCTGTAATGTAAAAAGAGAAGCGGGAAAGTGGAAGGGACGTGAATTGGGTTGTCTAGAACCTGATGAGAGAGTTCACACATTTATATACTTGATATTTGGAGCTCACGGCAATTTAGTGTGAAGGAAACAGAAGGTATCTATCCGGTCGTGGAGAGTCCGAAACCCATGCCCGCTAATTAATTCAAGTCTCTTAATTGCATAATGGACGAGCATTGTAAATGATTTCACGGTGTAATAGACCTCCGTCCCTATTGTGGGGAGCTTAACGAGGCCCTTGCCACTAGCATGTAAGTAAATGTACATAAATGTATGTACGTAGCTAGGGTCCTCGAGGCTTCAACTCCCCCGGCGGGCATATTGCCGCACCTACCTGCAACATGTCAAGTTATTAAGGGTTGGCGGGTGGGAATCTACATGTAGTATTGCAATCCCAATAGAGAACTAATTTATATTATCTACGATCACCTTTGTAAAATCAATGACGTCTATTTTCGATCTCTATCGTGACTGGAGCTCCAGGGTTGTATTAATTTCACTGGGGCTAGTACATATAAGCTTACCAGCAATCGGAATGGGTTGTCTATTCTTTAAAGCGATTTGGTCCCTTCATGTCAAAGTCTATGCATGCAGTCTTTTGTGCCTGGATCACACAGTAATTTTTTTTTTGTTGATGTCGACATTTATCTACGATCTGAAGCCTGTTTATACGTTCCGCTTATCGACACAGGTCATAATAGGGTTAGGGGGCGCAAACAGGGGCATTCTCTTATGCAACGCTAAGGTATTGCCCTCCTTGGCCAAGGATTTGGGACATGGGTGTTAGTTACTCGCGTACAGCCATACCCCCGAGTATATCCAACGAGGTGGCTACCCTAGTGTACCGCATTAATTCGTCTCAGTGGACACTCATATTGACATTGAAGTTACTTGTTCTGGTCATTTGTCTTACAAACGCCTCTCTAATCTTGCTGTAAAAGGCAACTTCGACGACCGTGCTGAGACGGATTACTGCGGTACTACATGTACGCTCTAGGACAGCCCAACATGCCATCCTTCTTAATTTATTATATACAAAAACCCTTGCTGGTTGGGTCCTCTAACTATATAGAGGAAATACTAACTTAGTAGTTAGCACTTAGTGTTTGGATCATAGCTTATCACTCACGGTAACTGCATAATCTTTTCTCATTGTGGACATGGATATAAGTACATGTACTCGCGCGTTTACTAAGTCGTCGCATATCGTTGCAACCAAACGCTTATCAAAAATTCGGACTTCTTAATTAACGACCGAGCACACGTGAAATACATGATACATTTAGAGCTGTAAAAACCTATTCCTCCAACCAAACAACTTCTTCCTCGTCTCCATCCGCCCTACCACCTGTTTCCACATCTTTCATTTCCTTTACTCCAACAATCTTACAATCACAGATACCTTGAAACTCAACCAACCCGTCACCATTGAGCTTTTCAAGTGCAGCCTCACTTGCAGAAATTCTTGCGGCTTTCGTTGACGTTCCTTTCCCGAATGCGAATACCTTGCTGTGGATTAAGATCCCCGTGAGAATAAAATATCCTTCTTCGGTTTGAATTTGCTCACTCTCGTAGCCCCAATTGGTACAACCCAAGCCAGTCATGCGTTGGGTTAGGAAGGTGGTTGGGTGCTGACCGGCAAAATCTGCAAGTCTGTCAGCACTCTGATATTGGAGTAAAGCCGATTAAGAGAGTCCTACTATCATAAACAGTCATATCAACAAAGTACGGAAGAATGAAATCAGAAACAAATTTCTCAACTATCTGGTAGTTGAACTCTGAGTCGACAAATAAGGCGCCGATGAAAGCCTCGAGAATGTCAGGGAGTGCTTTTGGCGGTGGGCTTACAGAAGTCCAGAAATCAACTGCTCCGTTTGATTTATCTTTGGCCTCTGTGATTTCTATCGCGTAGTCTCTAATGGCGATATCTAAATGTTGCCCAACCCTTTTAAGCTTTCGATGAAAGCCCATTAAGACGGAAACAGCACCGAGAAACTTATTTGAAACCATAGCCATCTTTACTTGATTAGTACGTTGGGAATATAACAATGTAGGGTGGGCCTACCTTATGCTCGGTCAACCATTGAGGATCTGCTTCTGGGTATTTATCGAAGATGTATCGTACACAGACCAGGTCCAGTAGGGAATCTCCCAAAAATTCAAGTCTTTGGTAGCATGGCACTTTCTCCCAAGAGTAAGGATTGCTCGAATGTGTGAATGCAGACACAAGTAACTTTGGGGATTGAAATTTATACCCAACCTGTTTCTCAATGTCTCCTGCTAACTTTATTTGTGAAGCAGAGGGCAAGGCAGTCTGATATCCAGGCTTTATATAACCTTTGTAGTAATCGGCCCATTCTTTCTGTTGGTGCTCTGGTGTTTGTAAGATTGCAGTCACCATTTTGGTAGCACCATCAAGACCTTTGTCAATGACTGCTGCTCCTATCAAGGCCTCACATACATCAGAAATAGATTTGTCGGCAAGCCTATGTAAACCACCCGGCTTAATAATCTCCTTCCCGATACCCTTCCCTAGGATCTGTTTCATGGTAGCTGGGTACCACCAGCGCCGGGAGAATCCCTCGGTTTGGATATAAGTCGGTAGATTTATCTGTTTTGCTTTGTCAAATAGATGTTGGTTGCAAACAAGTAACATACGTTTAACGTGCAACTGATATTCATCATTCTCGTGATTTTCAGCGAAAAGACTGATGGAAGATGCCTTTTTAAAATCTAAAGATTAATATAGAACTGCGTGCTAACATAAAGCTAAGCACTAACATACCACTTTTAAGAAACAATCTCCTAAGAACTCCAATCGCTCATAATTATTACCCATTCCCTTTTTTAGATTGACTTGATCCTTATTGTGCTCGTGAGAATTATCGGAGTCTTTTGTAATAGCCTCTAAGGCCAGCCTAAGATCCATATCTTCCATTCCCAGTAGCTTGCAAACATCCCAAGCATGAAGATATGCATCGATTCTGGTGCTGATAGCCGGAAATATCATGGCCATATTTATAATATGACACGGGATCTAGTATAAGCATGTTAATGAGGGTCTGGAGGTTTGTAAAGGGTATAAACCCATACCATCGAAATCTGAAAAGCTGAAGGGCATATCCAAGCCTCGGTACTCGTATTAGCATCCTTCTCGCTTGGTGGATCCAAGTAATTCAGCCGGTGTAGCAAACGGTCAGCTACTAGTACAGGCTCTGTTTTTGGGATCTCCCATTTTATATATTTCCACTTCACAGCGCCCTTTTTCCCAGCATTGTATGAGTAATCAAGAATATCAGAGATAGAGATATTAGCCATTTGCACTGGAACAGGATCCTTGGGACTTAGTGTAGGATCACAATCATAGACAATGAAACGCCTGCTTCGTTGCCTTTTATCCACAAGAAATCTGTCCATGAAATCATTGATCGGGGTCTCGCTATTCCACTCCAACTCGAGGGAGGACATAATGCACTTCATCATTTCCCAGTCAAGCACATAATCAGCTAAAGTATCTTCATGCCACTCTCCGCTTTTGCATGGTGCGATCCAATATGGAAACGTCGAATCGTCTTGCTCGAAGAGTTTATTGAATAAATCATAGAACAATCGTATTGTAAACCTGCTAAGCAGGTCAAGCTTCTCGACGGTTACATCCAAAGGCCTATTTAGACGTAAGGAGATAACATCTGAACGTGCACCCCTATCGGAGTATATGGGAAATCTTGGGATGTTAGGAAGCTTTTCCCTTGTAGCAATGGCTATTGGCAAAAGCCTTTCATTAATCTCATCTTGATTTGATAGAAGAAACACAGTTATCCAAGCTTGTTGGGGAGGTGCGCTATCTTTGATAGTCCAGAATGCCGGTTTCTCTTTCGACACGTAATTTTGAGTCTTGTTAGAATCCAGGGCCAAATGTGCATTGGCCATCTTCGGGATATCCTTCATTCTATATTTGGGTAATAAATGAGAATCCAGATATTTTTTAGCGCGTAGTTGTATGCAAGCTTCGAATGCAGCAGCTCTTTTTGCTCCAGCTTTGGTAGCCATGACTGTCCCCTCAACACAAGTGATCGGTGATCCAGCAGGGAGAAATAGTTCACAGATATATGACCTAAACCCAAGATTACGGACTTTATAGATAGCCGAAGATAAATCCTCTCCATCATGAGGCTAATATATATTGTTCTCAGTAAGGTCATCAGTTGAGAGATATTTTTAGAACTCACCAAACTACCAAGATAATGTCCCACAATCTGCATTGCAGACGAAAGGGTCAGCTTAGCACCACTTTCTGGCTCAATGTAAATACGATCGCCTTCATCAGCAAGATGTCCGCTATCGGTTGCTTCGTTTAGTAGCCTATCTTCCGGGAGGCTTTGACAAAACTTTCGCATGATCCCTTCAGCACTTCGTACGTCGCCGAGAATTCTCCTGTGCTCTATATTACCAGCTTCCAACATATGGATATAACGAGATCTCGAATGGCGTGCCCGCCCTCTAGACTGAATATACTGAATCATGGTGGTATATAGATCAAATCTATTATGGGGTTAACTCCTATACTGAGACAAATCACTGATTTGGGCCAAAATCATTTCACTAACCTGATAATCAAACTGCAGTCTGGTATATCCAAGCCCTCCTCCGCCACAGAAGTAGCGATGAGGCAATTCAACTTGCCCCTCCTGAACTGACTCACAGTTACCATCTGCTGTCTGAACGTAACGTTTTCATCGCCAGCACCACCCGAACTTGACCCAATAAGAATACCAAGCTTCATATGCTGGCTCCCAATTTCTTTTAAAAGTGCAGCCAGGACACGAGCAGTGTACCGTCTGTTGACAAAGATAATACATTTGTTGTTGTTTTCCTCGGCATATACACGCTTAAGGAACCGATGTAGTAGGACAACCTTCGAGCTTAGATCATCGGTTTCTGGATCTGGGGGGTCAAAGACATGGTTCTTAACATCCAATTTTGCTTCTCTGAGAAGTTGGATATCCTCTTCGAGGAGATCGAGGCCCTTTTGGCTAGTTTGGTGATTCAAATTGCGCTCCTCTTTACGTTTGAGCTTGCGGTATTCCTGTTCAGATAATGCAAATTTCCATACTTGATCTGCACACCAGGGGCCAAGCTCAGACGCACATTGCTTGGAGAAAACGAATATCTTTCCAAAGGATCCGCATTTACTGTATTTGCTATAAAGCTTTGAGCAGAGCTGTGTTTGAAATGGGGCTTGAAGCTTGCTGTATACCGCAACCTCCTCTTGAGGGCGGATTACGGAGCTTTGAAGTAGCATCAGATCACTTGCAGTTGTGATTTTGCTGTGGAGGAGTTCTTCGAGCTCTCTGTTTTGATTTAAGGAATTAGACAAAAAGAAAATTAGGCATTTAAGATTTTAGCACTTACAAGGCGGCTTGAATAACATCAACCCGTGCATCAACTGGTGAAGCCGTCATCCCGAAGATTTTCGGTCTCTTATCCTCAGACTCAGGTATATAAAAGTCTTTAATTATCCGTGCATATACATGCCTTTTCTTTGCATGGTGTGCCTCATCAAAACAAAGAAGATTAATATCTTCCATCTTGATAAATGCATGTGTGAGACAATTATAAAGCACATCTGCCGTCATTACAATAACCTGCTCGTCATCAAGAATTTTACCCCAGATCTCCTTTTTCCAGAGATCAACTCCCATGTTCCCACAATACTTGCCAACCTTGGCATCGATATTGCAATTCAAAACTGCTGCCTGCTGAAAAACAAGTGTAACGCAGTCGACGAGAAAAAAACTAACACGGCGGTGATGGCCAAGCATGCGAGATTCAAGCTCTTGATCGACCATGTATCGGATTAAAAGACAAGCAATGAGGGTTTTTCCGGAGCCTGTATCGAGTACTGCAATGGTATTTCGTTCCTTGGCAATCTCGAAAAGCTCCATTTGATATTCACGAGGGTCTGAGATGATAAATTTGTGAGACGTAATCATTGCTCTAGCAGACATCTTTTCCTCATCTTGTTGATGGCGCTCAGCTACTGTTTCGATTTGTATTTCTTTAGTTTTTCCTTCGCACCTAGTATTCATTAACTTAAATACCGTAAGACATTAATGGAAGTTTGACTAACCATTTTACAAATTCACCTCGACGTATTCGACGCCTAGCAGTTATGCGTTTTGTATATGGCTTGTGGCTAACGAGCCCAATATCTTTGAGACTTCCTGAATCTTGAAACCCCTCATTCTCTTCATTTTTATCTTCGCCTCTCTTTGAAAATCGAGAACTGTGATCCGAGTCTTCATTAATTGTACTAAAGAGATTGGGTATAGTTTCATCTGGGGTTTTTCTAAGCTCCAAAGATTTCCCGGAAGAATCACCAGCTGTTGTAAACATCGATATGAAAGACCCCCCCTCAGTATTTAGGCAGCCTTTAGAGGAAATTTTGTTATTGATATCTGTATCTAGCGTTTTGCTTGATTGGATAAGACTTTCCGTCGGATTTCCTTTTTGTAGTGATTTCTTAGGCGATAAATCGTGGCTAAGTTCAGACCGATTCAAATTGGGAGTTTCAGTCGCAATATCTTTTGAAGCCACCCTCCCATTATCGCTGCCTTTATCAGCTTTTTGAGTGATAGCAGCGAATCGAGATGCTGTAGAGAAAGAGTATCCTGCGCCTCCTAGCACCGGGCCACTATCTCCCAAAGAAATAAATCTCTCCTTTATATCTAAACCAGCACTTAATTCAGAGCCAGAAAGCTTTCCAAGCAGCGGTACCTGAGCCTATGGGTGAGAGATGAGGGGGGGTATCTTAGCTTCAGATCTGCATTTCAGTACGCTGGAAGAGATTGATATCTCTTTCTGATCGAACACAGGACTTGGTTCACTATACTAGGAAGGACATACCAAGCTTTGTGCCTCGTTTTGGCTAGTGTCGGGGTAAACGGAAAGACTACTAAGTGTTCCTAGGGATGGGTCGGCCATGACTGGGATCTTGGATCCCACGTGAGACATAGGGGTTGCACTAGTTGGGTATCTTTCTTCACTTTGGTAGGTGAGAGAGTGTTCGGTACTTTGCGCCGATGGAAGATCGGGTTTACAAGCCAGGGTAATGAAGGAATTGGTACTCCTTGAGGTTGAGAAGTCTCCGCCTGAGCTAGCCTGAGGGGGAATTATTAAATTATCAGGTTTGTGGTCTATCTCGTCATATGAATTCATCCCAGACGAAGTCGAATCACTGTACTCGTGGCTTGCTGTGTTGCTTTGGGTGTTAGTGAAAATATTCTATAACTCTAGCTTCAAGTTAGGGTCACAAATGGTATCACAAGCTCTTATTGGGACAGTGTTGGCTTGTGTTTGAGCACCTGTGTATTAAAGCGCTCGAAGAGTCCTGGGTTCATCTGAGACAAGGGATTTTTAGAAGAATCGGCTCACTCATCAAGACAGCTCCCAGATCGTGCGGATTCTGAGAACTTAACGTGCCCATGGCTTTGAACATATCTAAGGGCTTCAAAGAAAGGAAGTCGGCGTTTTTCTCCGGCTCGGCTTGCTTGGGTGAAGGATCATCATGTGCGAACATGCCTAAGCAGTGCCTAATTGACTAATTAGTTTCATTCAAAAAAACAAGAAAAACCGGATAGGTACCAAAAGAGGCGGGTTCAATAAGCGATAAATAGAAAGCGATGAATTCCTGGTGAGTTGTGGTATGGCTGCGATGATGGTTGCGATGGTTGTGATGTCCATTCGAGGTGGTTCTTCTTTTGTAGTTCGTTAGGCCTCCCGGTATGTACTCTACAATATACATGCATATGTACATGTAGTTTATCCGAGCTAGACTAGAGTATGCATGTGTTCTGGATGCATGCGCAAGTATACATGTATTTAATGTTATCTGATCTTAACTGCATGTACCTACATTAACTGCATGACGTTTCCGAACACGACCGCTATTGCATGCCATGCAAAGGTAGCCTTGGCGGTTTTTTTCTATATCCAATAGCAGTTGATATTCTGTGATAGTTTCGCTACAAAACTAGCAACACCAGCAGTAAAGCTAATGCTAGAATGGCTAGGGAAAATCTAAAGATGATTACATGTAAATATGAGATAGAGACCTGGCCTAACGTCTGTGCGGCAACTATCCAAATGTAGTTACAATCGACTTGGCAACCCCGCGTTACCTGGTATCACGGATAGAGGAGTCTTGGCGCCAACACACCCTATCGTTCCCCCCTGAATCCCTCTCAACCTTTCAACCATCAACCACCACAGCATAGCATGTCGGAAACAACCCGTCCCGACTCAGTTTCCTGGCCTGAAGGCCCAGCGGACCGATATCTCAACTCTACTACCTGCACTGACTGGGACATCATTCACTATCTACAAAGTAACCACGGGAGTAGCACAGACTCTCTGTTGGGATCGTGGTGGCGGGCGCTACGCAGGTTTACTGGAGATTCTTGTGCGGAGAGAGCGAAAAGGGCCATGGAGCTGCTTGCTGCAAAGGTAATACTCCACCCAACAACGTGAGAGCGAGACCAGTTTCGTGTTATGGCCACTATCCCAAAGACTTTATCTTGGACCAGCGATTGTCTACTTCTCCTTCGAAGGGGATCGTCGGGTCTCTTTGATCTAGTATCTAGTAATGGTGGTCACACCGGTTTCGGGGCATCATATGACCTGCGTCGTCTATGTTGTAAAGGATGCGCCCCATCCCGATACCGGTCCCACTGGGGCATCATACGACCTGCGCCGTCTGTATGGTGTTAAGGATGCGTCCCAGCCCAGTGGGCTTGGTCCAAGCTAATGCTCAGGCAGCATTCGTGTTAGGGATTTTAATCGACGAACATCCGCTGGCACAGGCCAGGTAAACATACAAAACAGCACAGTCAATGGATTCTCGTTTTCCATTGTTCACGACAGGAGAAACGGCCCGAAGCCCCGCGCCCTCGATGGGAAAAAGAAGAGACGGGCAAAGCGGAACCATCACCGGTACCGTCCCACCTTAAAAATGATGACTCTTACCAACACTCACCTTCATAGCACCCAACAACGGCAGCTTGACATCTTCCAGGCCAGACTCCGCGTCCTTGATAAAGACAAGCTCTGGATTCTAAATCCCGAAAAGCCCTCTGTTGAGGAGAGGCTTGGCGAATACGTCCTAGCCAACAATATGCGGGAATCCCCGGCCCATTCATTTATTGTGGATACGGGTGATGGTGATATCCGGGGTTTGTTCGATGACGAGGAGTGGCGCACAATCACGGGCGCGGTGGAAAAATTACCACCGGCGGACAACACACTCCAGCAATATATGAGTGATTTTTTAAATGTAGGTACCCTGACCCTGTAAACATTCCCAGCTAACCCAATTGCTCAGAGGTCCACCGTTGATGATTTCAAAGACATCCTGGAAAAGGGAGCGTATTATACGGTTTCGACAGAAGATATAGACGGCCCACAACGCCGCAAGAAGTATGCAAACCTGGAGTGGGGGCATTTTGTCTTATCATCGATGTAATTCTTCCGCCCCCCATTCTGGTTCGTATCTGACAGTCTATCACGCAGTGTACGTGATTATGCAACGGGGAATATCGCCCTGCGCGATAACCGGGAGAAGTGGTACCAGTCACACGTATGGACACCGCTTTTTGACCGACTATTCGAATGTATTCCTAATGTTAGATATTTGAGGTATTAAACTTCTTTATGTCAGTCAAGACGGAAGGTGCTCATAACGATCTTTAGTGGGGAATGCCCTACAAATGCGACCTCATCTCGGAGGAACCCCAAAGGCAAATCTCCTGGAGTTCGGATGAACCCTGGTTGCCTTCACGACGGTGTGATCAAATTCTGTGATTATGAACTAGGGGCCATAGAAAACGGAGGCTCCAATATAGTCCCAGGCCACACCAAATGGACCAGTGACACACTAAAGGTGGTCAAGTCCGGAAACGCCATGAAATTGTATATACACGTACATGAATGTATATGTGATAGGCATCGACATAGAATAGCACACCTAGTGAAATATATTTCCAAGGGCACTCCGGAGCAAACCTATACTCCAGTATAAATCATTTATAGTAAATTTCCATAGAGGGAGTCAAAATAGCTTCCATTCCCGGGAGTGCGCGTGGGTTTCCCTCCATTTCGAAAGCTGGATATTGGATATAACCGTTCATATGGCTTTGAGTCAAGCAAATATATATAAATGGGAAGTTTGGGGTGGTCCTATTGGGGGATCCAGATGGGTTATGTCTTCTCCAAGGTCCCCACAAATTATACTAAAGGGGATTCAGAAAGTACCCCATCTCCCTGCTCAGCAAGTTCCCTGACAATCGAGGCTTAGGGCCTTCTACCACATAAAAACTGGCCGCCAAACCCACAGCCAAGAGATATTTGTATGTGAAGTCTCGCTCAACAGGGAACTCGCCGAGCAGGGAAACTGAGAGTTTTATCCCTTAGTCTGTCAATGCTGACCCCCCTATAATAGAGGGATTGAATTTGTATGGAAGATCTATTATTTGATAAGGGAGATAGCGGGATCTGTTAGTAAAGCCACAAAAAATTTGCATCTTCTGGGGGGGTCAGCATTTTACTGACAGACTAAGGGATAGAATACATATACTAGGTACATGTAGTACGATGGTGACTACATGTATTTCTCATATATCCGCTTATGCATGCATGTATCTGTTATTAAATAGATAAAGAATTGTAGGTCCAGGTCAGGTCCAATGTGGATTGAATATTAGAGTATAATAAAGGGTTTGCCTAAAATTATATAATGAGATGTACTCTAGTTCAGGCACCCTTAGGTCTTTTATGCCATAGTCTACGACTGCACGCAACATTTGTACCTAGAAAGGAAATGAAATGATATAAAAATAAAATAAAAAATAAAAATAGTTCAGGCACCCAACGAAAGGAAATGATAAAAATGACATGAAGATCGATATGCTAAGCGACCATCTGTTCCAAGTCTTGGGAGGCGCGCTAAGATAAGCTGCGCAAGATAAGATCTCAGATAAGATCGGGCATCCCACTCGAGCCTCAAACACCTTCACGACTCTTACCCCACCAAAAATCAAAAATGGCTTACAACGAAGAAGACTCTACCTCTCTACGGTCTATCTTTGATGCCGCTTCGCGTCTTCGCTTACAAATCGAAGAATCTTACGACTACCAAAGCGACGCCTACCAAGATAAACTACGCACTGCGATCACCTCACATCAGAAATGTAAGGAGCTCATTGATCAAATTTCGCTATTTAGCCCAAATGAAGGATTAGAGGATGTAAGCTCGAGTGAAATTAGGTTTGTAAGGTTGGTCTTGTGTTTGAGATAACTTCTTGCTGACCGATTAAAGATACATGCTCGTCGACTTTTACCTTGCGGAGCTGGGCTTAAAAGAGAATGCACAAGATAGAGAGGCTGTTTTGAAGCGTTCTAGGACACTTTACAATAGATTCCTATCACTATGCGATACCTATGATTTACTTTCAGCGGCCGACAAAAGTGCATTTGAGAAAGGTGCTGTCTCATCTTCTTCCGCGGACCCCGCAGCCCGAAGAAATGAGAAGATTGCAAAATATAAAGCCGAGAAAGAGCTTAAGGCAAAAATTGAGGTAGTTCACTTATTATAATATAATACTAGAGTGGCGTCGCTGATATCGAATACAGCAACTCTCACAAAATGCTCATAATCTTGATGAAACTGATATCCGTGCTCTCTACCTTACCTCAATATCATTGTCCGTTATGAAGGCCCTGCAAGGGCTTGAAATGATCTTTCTCGAACTTGATATCCTCTCACGTGCTCCAAAACCCTCGGACACTTCTCAAGCTCCTCCTGAGCAGGATTCTCGATCGCAAGGCCGTAACAACCCTACTGACAGCTATAGCGAAAGGCTCGACCTTAATATTACATCCACGATGAAAGGGGGGCCCTTACTCTCTTCATCTGGGAAGCCTTTGCGACCGTTTACCCTGTTAGATAGCCGGGAAAGATTGAAAGCAGGTGTATTTAAAAGTGGGCATAACTTGCCGACAATGACCATTGATGAGTACCTTGAGGAGGAGCGGAGAAGAGGGGGTATTATTGAAGGTGGTGGAGAAAAAAGTGGGATAATACCAGAGCCCGATGAAGACAATTATGAGAAGGCAGATGCAGATACTATGAAGGCGAGAGAGTGGGATGAATTTAAAGAGGCTAACCCAAGGTTCGTTTCTGTAGAACATATTTTTCCTTTAGGGTATAATGCTAACATTACTTTAGGGGCTCTGGTAATACATTAAACCGGGGGTAAATGATGGGTCCCTTGGAGTCCAAGGACATTCTTGTAGGGGGGCGTATTTTGTAAATTTAAAAAAAATCGTGGTGAATAGACCAGCTCGAGTGATTCAACTACTCGCGTCATACACATACTTACTAGGTGACAGCATAACATAAAACACCGGCCATGGTCAGATAATTTATGTAATTACATCCACATTCTATCCGTGTATTTTTACTAATTTAATCCTGTATTCAAAGTCTCAGTGGTACAAATAAGTCATGCCTACTCACTATTGGCTTAAATCCTGTTAGCCCATTCATAATTGGGTACAGTATCTTGTCCGCGCTAACAAACTTGGGTGTTCTAGATACCACAATCCAAACAACCGAAACTAAGGCAAGGACCTAATTTTATCATGTAAAAGGTGCGTTACCTACATGTATGCATGGCTAGTACTTTAAAAAGGGCCCATTTGTCAATACTATTTACAGTGCCAAACTCTACCGGATACATACATGTAGCTATGGTATATAAGCCTGGCTATTTCAGCGAACAGGTACATCATACAAAACCTCAATCCCCACCTCCTACCCTCCCATCTTGCCCACCCAGGCTTTCTTACGAAATGTGCTCCCTACAAGAACACCTCATGAAACTGATGGTCGAAAAATTGACTCTAAAAGACACCCAGGATATCCTGAAATTCATCAAATATCTTTATAAGCAGTGTCTCATCGACGAGAATAGTGAAGACCAGATCGCCATCTCGATTGTAGAGGGGAAAATCGAACCACATAGACCTGAAAGCCAAAGAACATTATGGATTTCCGTCAGAGAGGTGGTGAATATTCCGCAAGAAGATTATATCAAGCTACGAAGCCAGGTCCTCCAGAGGCGTGCTTCGTATTTTGAGCATGTCGGGTCGTTATATACAGAGGCCGATCTACAGTGGAAGGTACTTCGTGCGCTTACAGAGTTACTAATGAGGATGGAGAGGGATGTTGTATATGGGCCTGGGTGTTGGAAATGCCAGCAGCTCTCCCGTGTGTCGCAGAAATCCGAGTAAGAGGAAAGTATGGTATTTCTCCATAAATGTACTTATGATGTTATAGTAATTAATATAGTAGCTGGGGGAACCGCTTTTGAAGCTTTGTGGGTCCTTTCAAATTCCTTAATAATTATGTCTCCTATCTACCGCTTACTCTCGCTCGCTTTAATACAGTCTCAAAAAAGGGGATGTAATAGATACCATATATAGCAATACGGTATCGTGAAAAACTTCCGAATTAAATCGGAGTTTCGGCCATTATACCATAGCAATGCTATAGCAATACCGGAGTGTCATGGTATTCTGGCAGATAGGGTACTAGATACACCCGCTTTTTTGGTACTGTATTCTTTCTTTAGCGGGACCTTTCTCTTGCATTAATTTAAGCACAAATACATGTTACTCATGTATGCGCGCAAGTTAGCTACAAAAACTTGTAAATGTGCCTACATGATACGAGTAACCAAAAATATAATTGCATTAAATTCATAAAATTCTAAAGATTGGGATCTGATACGGGCCCATACCGAACATTCAATATTTTACAAAAAATGGTACATATGCGTGATTATCTTGGCGAAGAGCTGGTACTATTACCTTCCTTCGGCCTGCCGGCCCCAGCATCCTCTTCCCTTAAATATCTCTCTTTACCCTTCTCCCCACCTTTGTCCTTGTTTTTAGCGCTTAACTTCTTTACCTCCCTTAATATATCTTTAACATCTTTCATACCCTCTTCCAATGTTCCAATTCTAGCCAAAAGCAGTCTACCAAGCATATCATCACCAACACCACCCCTAGCCCCGGTAGCCATCGCCATTTGAGTCGCAAAGCTGGATGGGACCATTGCGATATCTATCTGGCGAGCAAGCTCTTCCATAGTATCGGAATTTCTCCTTCGCTCTTCATGTTCCTTCATCAAACTTGAGCCGTCCAGTGTTCTTCGTGCAGAAAGGACAGGACGTGATCTACTCGCGGTCTGCGGTCTGGAAGAACGTGGAGACTTTCTTCCGGGAGAGCCCTCACCAGGGACGCTTAATCGTTCGCTCGCTCTTCGTGACATTGGGGCAGCTTGGATATCACCAAGCCGTTCGCTTACTCTACGGGACATTGGAGTAGCTTCGACGCTAGAATTTTCCCCGGATATCCGCAACATTGTTTGGGAGTTTAAGGTTGCCGTTGAGGTCTCTGTACGGTGATGCTTCTTTGGACGAATTGGAAGACTATGTTTGGGAAACTCGAGGCTTCTAGGCTTAAGTGGGGTTAATGTTTTCGGCGGACTGATTGATCGTTCCGACTCCTGTATTATAGCATCAGGGTTCTCCGTGTCTTCGTTTATCTCGTCGTCTTCATCTCCGGAGTTTTCCTCGTTGTCCGCATCTCCCTCGGTCAATATTTCTGCAGGTGTTGCACTTTCTTCCAATTGTTGCTCGCCTTCGATCTTTGTCGTAAATTCCTCAGGATTCGAAACAAAAGATCTCGTCTTACCAGCAAAGAACTTAGTGCGTAAATTCCCTGGATGCATCCCTTCGATTGTCCCATAGCTGTCTATCCTGCGAAGAGTACGTCCACGTCTCGTTACGGCACGCCTTCTAGTAGCAAATCCACCTTCAATATCCGTGGTTAACGAGCCAGTAGGCGACATTACACCATTCATCCATGAGTCTACCACACCCCCGGTTCCAATACTCCTGACATCGCCCCTGCTTGAACGCATCCGCAATGAGCCCTTATAAGGCCTCCGGAACACCTCATCTAATGCCGCCTCTTGATGTTCGCTACCCATTACTGAACCGCCACGGAACCTCCTGGAACTAGTATCAAATCGTTCCAACAATTCGGGAAATTGAGACTTTGCTGAAAACGCATTTGTTTGATTGAATAGTGAATCATGAAGGGCCGTCCGCTCGTAAAGAAAGATAAGCAGCAGGATTGGAAAGTGTGTGATTTTAATGGCGGTCCGATTTAACTTGACAAATGATCTGAAAGGAATAAAGAACCTCAAAGGGTGGATTATCCAAGCGAGAAGATTGAGTGGCGCTGTGTATGAGAATAGACTATCCGATTTTACCAGAGAGAGTGTATTGACGGCAACAAGAAATTGGTGTTCTATCAGTGATTAATTAGCGCTTATATCGCATGTGAGACTCAGAGGTGATACCTTCTTGTGAATTAGCAGCTACTGCAGCAAATGAGTTTGTCAAAACTGTGATCAAGATTGTGACGATCAAAAAGTGACATATTATCAAGAATGCTGTCAGAAGGATCCTGCCAAGTGGGTTGTAGTTCTCCCAAACTTCCCAGGCCTATAATTGATTATTAGTTTCCCCATTGACCGATACAAAGTATAAATGGGTACATACTGCGGGCGTAAACCCCATTAAAATCTGGAATAGGGCATATCTACAGATCGAGTGATTAGTTGTGACCAACCCATCATGGAAGATCGGCTACATACGAAACATCCTTCGCCGAGTAAGAGTCCCTCGCAAAGGCAAGTGTAAACGCGACAAAGAATCCCGAGCAAGAAATTAGTATCAAAACTAGTAGCGCGGTCATGTCAACCGCCATGATCTTGAAAGCGATAATAAGTTGACTAAAATATCGATAATGATCGCTTTTTCACATAAAACTAGTTAGATATATTCAAGACTAGGTGTAGCATTAAGGATTCTTACAGCACGGAGAATATTCTAGGGAATAGAAAGACAGCACAAGATGCCAGAATATCATAGCTCCAATTTGTAATACCCGTTCCGTTTTCGGGTGCTAGGAAGCCGATTATCCGCAATACATAAAAACTTTATTAAAGATTATTAGCAAGACATTATTATAAATAAAGAAACCGAGACCTACGCCATGAACAATAGATATATACCCATGTCGAACGAGTTCCATAGTGATATAAAATATAGAGAGACGCCGGCTTCAGTAAATCCCGCAATCTCATCCTATAAACAGAGCGTTTAGCTTTCTTAATTTAGCGATTAGGATTTACTTACCATCATAAACCCAAAAGACCAAAGCCAGAATCCTATCTCTAGAACGGTTATTTTATGTGATCGTTGCACAAGGACCATGACATATCTGTGTGTTTTACGGTCAATATCATAAATTAAAAAAGGACCCTTGTTCACCTACAGAAATAATAAAATTGCAAACGAAATGGTAGAGGCAATATGTTTATATCTTGGAACCCTCAACCTAGACAATTTGAAAAGACTTGCATCGCGAGCATCATATAGCGTAGCAGACCTGCGGAATGGCATCATACTCGACATAGTATTTGCCGAATATCTTCGTGTATCTTTAATTCGGTGAAGCTGGTCTAGAGCTGAATGGAAAACTATCTTCCCTGTCCATATCGCTTCCAATTGTTGGGCCACCAGAGGATGTGAAAGAAATTTCTTAGCCTAGAGAAAGATAAGTCAATACAAATTACCAACCCCCGAACTCCAGCTTCCTATTACGATTGGCATTGTGGGGTATCAATCATAGTGCCACACTCAGTAACCATACCTCAGCACGAATTGAAATCTCTAAGGCCGATATTCTACTTGCTCTCTGTAGTCTTGGAGGTGTAGGGGCGAAAGATATGTGGCCATCTCCAGGAACTAAAGCAGCAGGTGCTGGTTTGCCCTGAAGAGGGTAGAAATCATAACTCAAGGCATCAATCTATTGGGAAAATTGTTAGAGGTATACCTAAAAACATGTCGGTGGTTATTATTCCTACTAATTCTCTTGGCGAAAATTCTTTCAGAAGCTTAATTGCTAGCAACTCTGCCAGTAATGCTCGCGTCTTTGAAACGGATGCATTTCCGGGGTTCTCTCGGGCTTCTTTTCGGAACTGAAGGCAATTTGCTAGAAGACTATACAGAATGCCTTTTGAAACCCTCTCGGGTCCTTGAATTAACGAGGCCAGAATTGGCTTCACCAGAAAGCTAGAAACCTGAGGTGACCTTAATTGATCCCATGTTAAGGTCGTATCCACACGGGAAATGATTTCTGAGCGAGTGGAATGGACCAAGGAATAAACTGGCACCGAATCTGTGTACTTACGAGCATTAGTTCCATCCGGCATTCATAAGACGAAAGTCTAAAGGTGGGACTTGCCAAGTTCTGCAGCCGAAAATATTGGAAGCAATGGAGCATCCTCAGTATTGCTCTCCTCTGTAGATGAGGCAGATGAAGACGGCTGTGAAAGGGCCGTGTTTTCATCGTAAATTTGAAAATATTCACTTCTCTGGTCGTCGTAAGCAGAAGAAAATGGAGAATGTTCTGTCCGTTCTTTTCTTTTCGATCGTAAAAGCGAGGACAACATTGCTTCTGGCTGGTGACAATTTAGAAACTAAGGTGACTGGGAGGAATTCTCACTCTTATCCCCAGGTCCTTTACTTCTCTCTTATCATGAGCTAGCACTTGTGGGAATACTGTAGTGGTGGCGGACCGCTCCGCGCGACGTACATACGTACATTATTAGAGTAGTGACTAGCTGGTGACTCTGGAGCCGTTAACGGCAGCTGTTCCGCAGCGTCGACCGCCCTGGAACAGAGCATCTGAAACCAATGGACATTGAAAATTGCGCCACGGACCGAGCGCTTGCCAAGTTATCTTACCTCCCCACGCCCTGGTTCCAATCTTTATCTAATGCAGGCCCGATAACAGCATACCTATCTGCTGGTTTATTGAGTCGTACACGAGTAAGCTACAAGAACGGCACCTCAGGCAGCTGGATCTACATACGCAATGTTGCTGGCACCTCACCCATATATATTTCGAGTACCTCTATCCCCGGCCCTTCATTCCTCTTCTACTATTACATAAATATTTTATTTTTCTAAGATTGGTTCACTTCGATGTATTGGTATCCCCTTCTAACTCATATCTTTAGCAACCGCTTATGACCTCATAAATGCCCTCGAAATTAACTGCTGGGCCCCATAGGTAGAAAGTTGATTGTTGACGCAGATGGGCGGTGCGGCTAGCTACGAGTACTTTCACCACATGTACTCTGCGATGCGGGAGAAAGCAAATACCTCAAACAATTGAATTACTCTAGAGCTCATGCTTGCCCATGTTGCGGCACAATGCCCGACATTCCCTAGAATCATCAAGTTATTGCTCGTATCTTTGATACCTATTGTGGACTTTCTGATGACTTTGTATCTATAGATTTGTTAGTGTCGTCCAAAATCTATACTGAGCAGGTTGCGGGAAATATTTGGTTGTGGCGGTGCAAGCCGTCACACCCAATGATAGCCTTGATTTTCCCAACCCCTTCGCAAGTACCATACAAAAAGAGATGTTCTAATCTATTTATTTGGGAAATCCCCTATCTCGCTGCTACACTCATACAGCCACCGTTAAGTGTTGTTTCTCGCCAATATTTACTCAAACACTTGCGGTGAGTTGACCACATGGCATGTGCACATCCATATTCAGTACCATCATCTCACATCCCGAGCCCTGACACGCTCCTCGAAATCCAGCCTGAATTTCTCTCGGGAGCAGTCGGGACCAAACTCCAACATTCACGAGCTCTACGGAAAACGACGATCACCCTCAGCTTTTCGATCTGAACAACAGGCCCACGCTACAAAAACAAAACCTGTCATGCTCACCTCACCGTCAGAATCTAAACAAACATTCATTAATATCCAGGAAAGAGCAAAAACTACGCTAGAATACTATGAAAGTTTTTCACTTTCCTCAATGGTTACCATATATGCCCTGTATGTTACGGCCCAAAAGGCTATTAGATGTATGTAGGTGCTACTGCATGTGGTTGTTTTCTTAAAAAAGGAAGTCTCGGCGGAGGAGTACTGGATAGATATAAGTATGATCCACTTCGGAAAACTACCTAGATTGACAAGCTCTAAAATTATAAATGCTTCAGCTAAATCTCTCATAGTTATCCCCTTTCTGTAGAATGTCGACGGTGACTTAGGAATGAGCTTCGGATTTTATTAAAGGCGATGCATAAGTAAACTGGTCAATTTTCCGGATCTTCGGGGCCACTTGGACAGGGAGGGTCCTGCAGGGTTGTTTACCGAACTCTTGAACCTCAATTGCAGTTCTAAGGGCCTTCATCCGAAGACCTGCTTTACTTGGCGGCTGGCAACCACCCCACACCCTTACTGCAGATTTCTTGTGTAACTTTCAACGCCCCAAGGCTCTGAACGTCCTTTTTGAAATCAGCGGGGTCAGGTAGCTTTAGAATTTTTCAATTCCTGAGTTTCAGACTACGCGCTACATTTCATGAATCTCCAAAGTATGTAAATCACCTTAGAGAGTAACTACATGTAGAGTATCTATGCACATATAAAAGGTTTCGGCTCGGGCACGTGGTTGCTAAATAGGCCAATATCATCCGCTATTCAGGTATCTGGACTACTTTGTGGTGAGATTCGGTCTTAAAAAAGTACCGTAAGGCGATCAAGTAGAGTATGTACCTACAGGCCAACTGGCGTCACCGCCTGGCCGGAGGCAATACCAAACCCCCATAGGCGCGGCGGCTTTCCCCACACCTATGGCTCGAGAGGTATGGGGGGAAGGTGGGTAAACTTCGACCAAAGGATGATCCAATCAATCTATTGAGGGAGATCTACTCTGGAACTAGCGTCTAGCATTTTCTCTGGTTCTCATATATGTAGGCCTTCTCGCGCCATACATGTATGTAAGTAGGTCGGAAAGATGACGAATTGGAGCCCGCCTGCCTGCAGAAGCCGTACCACTCTTCACAACGCCACATAGCCCCCTATTCTTCTTCTCTTCTGTACTGTACTTTAGTTGACCTAGGGTGATAAGATGAGAAAAGAAGTGTAGTGACATCACAGTCCCACCTCGGAGTCTCTACTTCTATCATGTACCAGGTTTCGTTAGATTCTTGTTAAAACATATGAACACACTCAGTGCTTTATGTATAAGAGTTTTTACTCAATATTGAAAAAAGAACCAAAAAAACCCCACGGCGGGAAGGAAATTTTCCGACCATGCAAGTAGAAAGGAAGGCGCAACGCGTAATGAATACAGAACCATGGTCATCTTGCCTGTATCTAGCCTTCCTTTTTTTCTTTTTTTCTATGGCTTTCGGGGTTCGGAACGCTTGCACGGTAGATGAAAGGGACAGCTTATCTCAATGATCGTCCGTCGTTTGTTTTTAAATTCAACCCTTACATGACGCGAACTAGGCTTGTTAAAAGTCCAATACTAGCACTCACTTCACCCCGCAAGCCCGTACCCCTTTCAAATCAGGCGGTAAAATTTCAACGCCTTTATAACCCACCATCCGTTCACAACCCCTGGGAGCCCCTCCGGCCTTGTTGGGGTTCTAGCAGAAGCCGAATACGAGTGACAACCCATGATGAAGAACAGTGGGGTTCGGCAATGCGTGAAGGGCACTGACAATCTCTAACTTTCTCAATAAACTATAACATAAATCATCAGACACAAAGACACTTTATTCTGCCGTATCGAGGCTGATGGAAATGAAGAATACCGCCATATATAGACACCCAAAGTACATGTATATGTAGACGCGTGAAATGAACACACCACGTACGCACACGGCTTTTGGAAATCCAAATCCTAGGATGATGGCTATCAAAGTACATGTATGTATGTACTTACAAGCAGTTGTATAAGGCCTTCTACCACGTACCGTACGTACCAGTGTTGAACACTATATGTATTAGCTAATACCAGCTAACTGCACATCAACAATGCATGTACATACCCACCATAGGATTCTTGTGCCCCGAATAAACAATGATGTCTCTAGATCCACTAACACCAGGTAGTAAAAGGAACAGGCATGAGAGTGTAACCATTGAGCTAAATGAGCTATAGGAGCATCGACTTTGTGGTTTATGCAGGCAAAGTGGACAAAGTAGCAACGGCCCACTAAAGGGCAGATGCCAAGACTCACGATTACAAAATTTCAAGTGATCATTGGCGTTGGGCTCTCCTGGGCTACATGTAGGTTATTGAACCAAGTGCTATATAGAAATAGTTAATAAGTGATGGAACGCTCTGAGAGCACAAAAACCAAATAATGGTGACATTTTATCAAAACAAGTATCGACGTATCACTTTGTTCCATCACTTATTACATGTACTTACCAGTGGAGAGCCTCCTACCAATTGCAAACTACATGTAAGTACAGAATCAGACTGAAGATACTATGCTTTGGTGGCCAACCACTGGCCTAGTATTTATCAAGTTAAGCCAGCCTATAGCTATATACATGTATATATACATGTATACAAGTAAGGTTTTGATAAAATCTCGTAATTATAAGATTGTACATGTTCAGGATGCTGTTCTGCGTAGAAATGGCGGATATGCACTTCGATGTCGTGGTAGGTATATATAGGATAGCTCGAAAGATAAAAGAAATAGTTGAATGGAGCATTGCAGTGGGCAACAGTTAGGTAGTGGCGACATCTCCTAGGCCTCATAGCCCTCATAGCCCTCATAGCACCCCAGATTAAACCAAAAGTACATACATGTATATTTACATTGTTTTAGCTCGGCTCATGGGCCGTTTTCCATACGCCCTGGGCGGTGCAGTTTAAGGGTTGCCTTATCTGCCATCGAGGTACCTTAAGCAGTGAAACCAAGGCACAAATACCTTATAATGTATGACCCGATTTCTTTCAGCTCACATTTTTTTTTGTTTACATCATTAATTGTATTTTCAACTCACATACCCCATGTATACCTGCATGGTACATGTATACTATAGTCAGGAGTTGGCCTTGATTGCACGTCCTCGTGGCAAGAACAGATAATGCACTTGAGGTTTCTCGTCCTTTTGGACCGTTGTGTTTGTATGTAATCAAGGACGTTCTGTCGAGGCAAGGACGCAAGGCCATTCTTCCTCATAGATCACGCCAGACCTGAGTAGAAATGTGAGGTACCAATCTAGGCCCGCCCCCGGCACCTATTAATCCAGTACCCGCCCCCTGCTGGCGGCCTATTGTTGATCATAGGAGGACGTACTTACATACTCACTATAGTTGCACACGGTTTTTATATTGGCTTGCAACCCATATGAACGGTTTCCATGTATGGTTCGGCACAACACCGACTTATATCTTTGATGCTCGAATTAATATCTCTTAAGTTGTGGATACTGACCCCCTTAATAGAAGGTTAGGATTTGCATAGGAGATTAATTATTTGATATTAGAGAATAATAAGATCTGTTAGCAAAAGCCGCCAACCTTTGATTTTTATGGGAGTCATGATCAGCATTTTCTGACAGTTTAGGGATACTGTTCTCCGAAGCCTTTCCTCCCAATAACGGAATTTCCTTACAAAATTTACAGGTCTACAGCTAAATTCGTAATGCAATCATGCTCCATCACTCGGAAAGCTAACTTGTTGGAAATATACTTGTGAGCCTCATATTATCGTTAGATCGCAGAGTTGTAGGAATAAGAATCAATATCGAGATTGTTGGTTGTCATTCTTATAGTAGCTTTCTTAGAGGGCGCATATAATTTGTTGGTAGAGTAATAATATTTGTAGCACTTACACAATGTGCACACTACACGCAAGGACTTAACCCTCATGCCCCAAATTACGCAGGTCGAGTATATATCCCTATAGTTGTCCAAACAGCCATTGTCCAAAGAACGCCTGAAAAAGCACTTCCTTTTATTCATATCCCTTATTTTCACATCTTAAAAGCTTTAAGCTCTTCCGTCTACTTCCTGTAAATCTGCTACGCCCAGGCCTCGCCCAACCTTGACATTTCTCTTCTTTGACTTCTTTTCTTTCGGGACGTCGCCGTCAATGCCAACATCCTCGCCGCCAGCCTCATCCTCAGCTTCGCTCTCGCTCTCGGGCTCCTCAAGGAAAGTAAGGTCTTTTCGCATAGAGTATGCATTCTCACCGTCGGCATAGTATTTTTCTTCTACTTTGTCGACCTCGAATTGGAGAGTATCGCGGTAGAGGTGGAGCGCGGCCTTGTTGGAGACACGGACGTGGAGAGACACATATTTCGCACCGAAGGCTTCAACCATGGCTTTCTCTACCGGGGGTTAGTTCTGTGTCAGCGCCTATATAACCCGCGAGAATATTTATAGAGATATTCGACTTACGGCTCTGCCTCATCAACTTTTCCGCCAGCCCCAATCGTCGATGAGTTCGCATGACACTTAAACTAGTAATGTGCCCATGCTGCACACCGTCTGTTGGCTCTTCCTCCATCTTAGCAAGCACATATCCCACAATTTTTGGTGGCTCTCCAGGGTGGTTGCCGGCGTGCGAGAGATCGACCGCTACATAGGATAATTGCGGCCATGAAAGAGCATGGTAGAGGTAGTATTTGAGGAAATAGTTTTCGGGCAGGTTTGTGATGTTTGCTAGTTGCACATGGGGAATATCGGAGGGCTGTAAAACGCGAATATCCATTTTGATATTTATGTTGCTAGGAATTGATGGATTACGAGTTAATGGAGTTGTGTAGGAGGGTAGTAGTGGGGTGTTGCGAGGGGTGACCGGGGATGGTAAAGTTTTGGCTTGGCTCAACTACTGGATCCGAAGAGGTTCAATGTCTTGGCATTCTACGGCGAAGAGGTTGGAGAAGTCAGGGCTTTGAAGCTCCCTACATGTACGTATGGCCTACAAGTTCCCTTTCTAGAGCACATAGAGCAGAGTAGGTAGTACATGTAGTTACCTACATACAAGTACCCTTACCTTCCTTCTCTGCAAGCCAATGTATGTAGCTATGAGCTGTCACCAAGCCACTCGACTGCTGCATTCACTCCCGAAACAAGATTCTCAGTCAGTGTAGTAAAAACCCTCATGCGATCAAACGAGTTTTAGTACTAGAAACTCGTACATGTAAGCAGGCACATTCTTGTCTAAAACAACCCTAGAATCAAATATTAAGGAACAGTGAAAATTTTTCATAGAATTTTGACCATATGTAAGGCTGTGGAAAAGGGGAAAAATTGACTCCAGAGGAATGTGGCTGCAGGAACAAAGAACTGGCCTTACTGACATGCAGACAGCTGTCTTCTTAGGAAACTCTGCGTCTTGGGTGTCTTGAAAAAGACGTGTTTCGGCTAACTGCTGGTGAGTAAGGCAAAGATCGACCAGGTCTATTCTGGAAAAATGCTTAGAAAGGGAAAATATTGGATACCAGAGTGTGGGTGGGGAAACCTGGTTACATAGAATTCAATGGATTAATTGGCTCTCCTTTGTTTCCCATTTACAACACCTTTCTTCTCCTCTACTTATCCCTAATCCCTTTTACCTTCCAGAGACTGACTTCTCTTCCTCCATACGAGTTTCTCCAGCAAAGACAGGCCTTCTACGTACTTTTGATTATATTATCACCAACTACAGGTACTGTAAGTAAGTAAGGTGTCGCGTCCGGGTAACAATTTTCCCTGTAACGACAACCCTTGCCGCGGTCCTTCACTTTTCAAGGAAACTTGCCGCGTCTCTAGAATCTCCTCCCTAATAAATAAACACACCACAAAAGTACACATTCCAGTTTGCCAACAGCCACACAAACACTGAATTCATAGAGGAGTGTCACAGTATTCGCCCGCATTGCTCATCACGAATCCTCTATCCCAACTGGTGGCCTTACGTGATTGACGTTTGACAACGTCACACCATTCCAAACACTTAAAGGAAATCAGAGTGGTTGGGAATTCCAACCACCACCACAAATAAAAATTATGGATTTCTCAGGTTCAATATCTCGAAAGCATCCGGCAGAGTCAACAAACTTTGCAACTCCCTTAAAAAGACGTCGAACAACAGTAGTTCATACACCTATTCCGCAGAATGCCCGGAGCAGTATGTTTGACAAGTCACAAAATTCATCATTTACATCCACATCCTCAGCCGAAGAAGGAATTCCTTCTACTGCTCCGCGCTTACGTATGAATGCACCAATTACCCCCAATCAACCCCGTACAGCAGCACCGGGAATGGGTGCTCCAAACACCGTTGGTGGCAATAGAATGAAGCTTCCAGGACCTCGTTCGTTTGCCCCAAAGCCCCTGCAATCGCCCTTTGCAGCACGTTCGATGCGCAACAGAAAACCCACGGAGTCCAGTTTTAGGTTCCTTTCACAGCTAAGGAGGCAACAGGCAGAGGCAGCAGCTCGACCCCCAGCCAAAGCTGACCCTGGCGTGCCCATAGTGATGCCACCACCTGGGGGTCTACCTCCATCTAAAGGCTTGGCGGACTCCGTCAATGGATCGCGTGTAGAAACCTCTTCAGCTACAGCGGTGCAGACCTCGACTCCTGCACGTAGAATTCATAACCCTAATTTTAGATCCGAACGGAGGCCATCACCAAGACCTCCAGGCTCATCCTCAATGTATCATTTTGGTGGTAATACAGGTGCATCACATTTGCCATTTTTTGGTCTTAGTGCGCAAAGTCCTGGTGCTTCTAGCCCAAGTGCACCTGAGTCGCGTTTAACATCCTTCATGTCTAAATCACCTGCCGGGGAGACCGCTGTTCGCGCTGATCGCATTATAAATTTCTTTACCAGCTCAATTGAGAAAGCCAAACAAGCAATTGCTGGTAACCGCGCCGATCGTAACGAAGAGCGAAAAGAGAAGGAAAAGGAAGCTATTCGAAGAAGGATTGAGGAAGAACAAAGGATAAAAAGAGATGAAATTTTTAAAGAAGAGATACAACGTGAAAAAAATGAAAGGGAAGAGAGAGAACGCGAAGAGCGAATGCAGATTAGTCATCCGGAACATGAGGGTCAAGATGCGGAGAGGGATTGGGTTGCGGCTGTCGCTCCATCATTTATGACCGAAGATGCAATCATCGATCCGGTGGATTACACGCCGAATGGGTACCCTGAAGTTACTTTTATGGAGGATGAGTCGACCCAAAACCCCTCAGTTATTACGTCGTCGCCCACCGTGAGGTTTAGAGATGTGTTAGAAGAATCTATCCCACAGGCCCAGGAGATCAATCCTGGTGGCCGTGGAACATCCTCTGAGGAAAGTGAAGAAGAGGAGGGGGAGGGGGTGCAGAAGGTACCGGCTGCCGGGGATAAGCTCAAGCCCAAGCCTATGGAAGTGATTTGTATTGACTCCTCGTCCGAGGGCGAAGAAGAGGTTGCAGAAGAGATAGGGGAGGAGGGGATATGGGAGGAGGACGATGAGGAGGAGGAAGAGGAGGAGGAAGAGGAGGAGGAAGAGGATGAGGATGAGGAGGAGGAGGAGGAGGAGGAGGAGGAGGAGGAGGAGGAGGAGGAGACCGTAAAAACCAAGTATTTCCCCTCGAGTTATTCTTCAAAATGTATCTTATCTAACCAAGCCTGGGATAGCACTGCACCTAAAATTTTATTCAACCACCCCCGAAAGCTCACTAGTAGCGAAGACCCTGAGGGCGAAGAAGGTGGGGAGGGCGAAGGGGATGAATACGAATATAACGAGCAAGAGACTGCAGAATATGACGACGAAGAGGGCGAAGGTGAAGAGACTGCGCTGCATTCGGCCTTCAAATCAGGGGAATTTCTTGAAGATGATGAAGCCGAGGAAGTCATTGAGCAATTTGGGGACGAACCAGAGGGCTCCACTGATGATGAGGAAGAAAGGGAGCCAAGCTATGTTGAGGAAGAGACCGGGAAAGATGAGCCTGACAATGATGGCACCTTCTCTTGGGGATCTGAAACTTTACCGGCAGGGGGTGATGCGGGCCACAGTTTGGACCCAACTGTTGTGGTTGATGGTCCCAGCCAACATTCACCTACACCAATCAAGGATTCTTCTCCAGTTCCCAAGCTCCAGGATAAGGTCCTCGAAACCGTCATCAGCTCGCCTACGCAAGATCTAGATACAGCTACAGTCTCCCCACACAGAGAGCAGGATGGTGATCAGCTCTCTCCATCTTGTCCGGTGGGCATTGTTATCATTGACGATGATGCCTCCGAAAGCGAGCCGCAGCACGATGCCAAGGATGTTGAGCCGCAACCAGGTTCTCCCCAATTGGTTTCACACATCGAAGAGCCGTCAACCCTGGAAAACACGGGCATCTACCGAAACGAAGATGTTGATGTGTTTAACCGATATGATAAACATATAGGGGAGTGTGACGATCAGGGTTTTGTCTATGCCGATACAGATGACAAGGCCATTGGGTTCATCAGTGCAGCAGGCATCTTCCACAGACTCCGGGAAGATCTGGGGCAAAATACCAGAGCATTGTCGAACTCAGAGCTGAACGGGAAACCAAAGAATGACGATCCTGAGTATGAAGATGAAGCGGCAAACGAGGAAGAAGGAGATGATGAAATTGAGGCGGATTTCAAGAGGGCCCTTGAAGAGGAAGAAGACGCCGAGGCCGAGGATGACACAGAGCTCGAGGGGCAAGAAGCTCCGACGGAAGTTGCCGACCCTGAACCAAGGACAGTTGCTGGAGATGAGCCTCTGATTGAGGAGGAGGAAAATATTGGTATTGATCTCCATCTCGAGAATGAAAACAACCCTGCCTCTGATTCTAGAGAAGTGGTTTTCACTCCCGCAAAGGAGGTGGGGGATTCTTTCTTCCGCGAGGAACAGACCTCAACCCCGAAGACCCCGCACCGTTTGATGAGCAACGATGAATTATCGAGACGTTTGAGACTTGATAAGGATGGTGGTCTAGTTGTTAAAGAGGCTACTCCCGAGCCTGAGTCAGACGAAGATGAGGTACGAATTGGTCAAACTTCGGAGAACAAGGCCGAGTCAAATGAAAAGATCGAAGCTCCTCTAGTCGATCCATATTTGTTGGGAACCCAAGCCCCAGCTGCAACTTCTGAAAACGAGAAAGAACCCCTTCCAGCGCCTCCAACTGCCGAAGTTGAGGTCACCGTTCAGGTTGAAGTTGAAGTTGAAGTTGAAGTCGATGTTGGACATGAAAATGAGGAGGACGAAGAAGCCGATACAACAATGCAGACCTGCGCTGAAGAGGGCGACGAAGCTGATACGACAATGCAGACTTGTGTTGAAGAAGTTTCGATTCACTCCGAAAGCATCGTTATCATCGAGCGCGATGATGGGACTGAAGCCGGTGAGAGCGAGGATGAGGGTAAACCTTCGCCTACCTTGCTTCCCGACTCATTCCACGACCGCTCTCCTATGGCTAGAGAGTTTAGAGAAGCCACTGTTGAAGAACAAATCATTGAGTGGCAACAAGGTGACAAGAGGGAGAGTTATCATAAGTACAGTATTAGGGAAGAAGACGAAGAGAGTGGGAGCGAGATGGAAGAGGAGGGAGCTATCCAAGAGGAGGCGCAGATGGATGCGAGCGCAGGGGACGAATACCCTGAGGATGAAGAGAAAACCGATGTTGAAGAGGAAGATGAGCTCATGGTCTCGTACCCTAAAATCCCGATGTTCGGATCCATGCCACCCACTGCACCTTCCTCGTTCGATGCAAAGTTGGCGACTGCTCCTCTATATAGCTTCAAGCCACCATCTGTTACTACTTCAGAAGCAGCTGGAGAAAAGTTGGCGGCCGCTCCGTTATACTCATTCACCCCACCCACCTCTTCTCCTTCAGAGTCTTCATCAACTGAAAGGCTACCTGCAGTACCATCGCTTGGCCCTGATACATCCAATCAACGCCCTAGTGATAAGCTACCAACCACGCCATTGTTTAAGTTCAAGCCGCCTACTGTCATGAAAGAAAGCGTATCGACTGAGTCTCTTGTAGGGAAGGTTGAATACCCCGCATTAGCAATCAAGCCATCATTCGGGTTCAAGCCTCCCACTGTATCTTCGTCTTTTACTAGTGGAGAGAAGTTGGCGGCTGCGCCACCGTTTGAATTCAAGCCGCCTACTACTTCTTCGCCTCCGGCCGATCACGAGAAGCTGCCACTCGCACCGGTACATGGGTTTAGGCCTCCTAGCACCTCTTCACCTTCCACCAGCGGGGAGAAGCTGGCATCTGCGCCGTTGCTTGGTTTCCAACCTACTGTCACGAAAGTAGATGTATCAAGCGAGTCTGTTGCCGAGAAGGTTGAATATCCCGCACTGGCAAGCAAGCCATCATTCGGGTTCAAGCCGCCCACCGTTTCCTCCTCCGCGAGTGGAGAGAAATTGGCTTCTACGCCGGTATATGGGTTCAAACTACCCACTGCTTCTTCATCTTCCACTAGCAGAGAGAAGCTGGTATCTGCACCGGTATATGGATTCAAGCCACCCGCTTTAATACCGGTACCGGTAGCGGACAACGCAACGGACAACGGGGTCGAGACTATTATTAACGAAGCGCACAGCGAGGAAGAGGCAAATGTCACAGTAGACCTGGGTCTTGGCGATGATGATGTAGCCCTGGAATTAGAAGATGAGGGAGACCATAGTGCGGAGGAAGCTCAAGGAAGAAAGTCCGCTAAGGTCGCAGGAGATTATGAGATAGGAGATAACACATCAGCATCAGAGCGTGAAACAACTGCAACCCCCCCGCCATCGGAAGCTATCAGCAAAAAGAGGAAAAGACCGGTGAAAACGTCTGATAGCGTCCCCTCAGAGGAACCCCAAGATGTGGAGATGGTTGACGAACTTGCTCACTCTCCCGTACCTAAGTCTAAAAAGGGACGCGCTGCGCGGCCACCCAGACGCGCTGCTGCGAAGAAGCGTAAAGGCGATACCAACTATGTCCCTCAGGGCGAAAGCGAAAATGAGGAGGATATGAATGTTAAAGAGCCTGAAATGAAAAAACGCCGTACCACTCGTAAGAAGGCTTCAGCAAGCAGCGCTATGAAGGAGGGCAAGGAGCCATACCTTGAAGACGAGAAGCTAGAAGAAGAGCTCAAGACCGTTGCCACTGCCGTTGCCACTGCGCTCGATCCTGATATCCCACCAAAGGAAACTGTCGAGTTGCCTGATGGAAGTGAAGTCCCCGCAATTCAACCGGAGGAAGTTGACATCTCACTTGGTAAGGAACTGAGAGATGGAAAGGTTGTTGAACCTTCTTCACAGCCAAAGAGGGCGACTAGGAAGAGGGTACGTGAAGCCTCAGTCGAACCAACGAAGCAGGTCACCAAAACGACAAGATCAGCCGCCAAGAAAGTAACCTCTGTCAAAGAGCCATCACCCGAACCCGAAGTCGCTGAAGCCGAAGTTAAGGAAGTTAAAGAGGAGGAGGCAGAGGAGGAGACCGAGCCCCACCCAAAGACAAAGAGGAAGGCAGCTGCTCCTGCTGCTCCTCGTCGGGGGCGTTCCGCTTCAGTCGAGCCTTTGCTCTTGTTTGAAGAACGACCAATAAAAGCGGCTAAATCCAGGAAGACACCCTCTGTCAAAGAACCTTCCATTGAACCCGAGGAACAACCATTAGCAAGATTCACTAGGGCCAAGAGAACTCCTTCCATCAGAGGAAATTCTGTCGAGCCAGAGGCCACAGGTGATATGGATATCATCACTCTTCGCAATAGAAAAGTTGTCGTCAACCGCCAGGGATCTGTTGACCTATCGGCCGATGAGACTGATCGTAGCACCAATACTATTCGCCGAAGTTCCAGACATAAAAAAACATCTGCAGCATCTGTAGCATCTACCGATGCACCGTCGCCACCTTCAAAAGAAAATGTCCCCGTGACTCCTAAAGCTAAAAGAGCACGGAAACCATCAGTGATGAGTGCGATCAAAGAGGCTGAGGTGGAAGCGAGTGCGAAGAAGGTTCGAAGGAGCAAGAGGAAGGAAACATAATTGGTATTGGCGTTCATAAATCTGGTTGGGGACAGGATTATGGCTTTAGGGTCGAGGTGTTATTATTTAGCTTTGAGTCACGTCTAATCATTCCTTTCTTTCTTTTTATTCTTTCTTTTTTTCCCCATCGCAAGAAATCTTTACTGGTGTTTTATGCTTTTCCTATTCTTCATGCTGTTGGTTTTGATCGATGCTTCTGGGTAACTAGAGTATGAGTGAGGCAGGGTACATGTTTCCAAGATTTGATGCGGGTATTTCCTTCTTTTCGTTTTCATGATGTATATTTACTTGTTAGAACGAGGCGAGCTTCTTTTTCTTAATACATGTATTGCATACAAGCTTTTCATTATGGGTAATTTCAAATAGGGTCTAACTGTATCTACATACGATTTCGCAGTGCAAGTAAATACATGTATTTCATCTAGTTCTACGGCGGTGTTATACTTTTACTTATCGTACATATATTAACGTTTTTTTTTTCACTGTTTATCACTCAAAAGATTTTGCTATGGTGATTTCAACGGTTGTAACGTTGGTGATGGTCTTTTTTTTTGGAGGGGGAGGGGGGTGTGTGCCTACTAGTAGTGGGCTGAGGTTGTTATGCTAACATGGGTGTGAATTAATCAACGACTGCAAGTGCGTGGACATGGATTAAAAGCGCCAGTTCCAGAGACAGTATCATGAATACCCAAGCGGCAGCAGCAGCAGCGCTACGAGCGTGCGGCACAGACCCCCGTTCACAGGGTATCACTCGTGGTTGCTATATACTGAGCCCCCCGTAGGATCTTGTTCTTGGATCTCGCTCTTGGATCTCGCTGGAATAACATAACATATTACCTGAGCTTGATTTCATGAAGTAGATGCGTGCCAGGTAGTAGGGGATGCAATTGGGCACATTGGGGTCCGTATGTATGTACTCTAGTACACATGTGTGAGCTAGTTAATCTACTAATCCATCGTCAGAGCACCGCATATATCACCTGCACTAGTGGGGCTGACCCCAACTCCAACCTCCAACCCCAACTCCAGCTGAATATAATAGCAAGCGAGGAGGACCCATGATCAAGGTTAAGAATTGCCACCTGTGGTAGTGAGTCTCGCTAGTACTATGTACCTACCTACTGTTCACTTGCTTACTCTTTTTGGCTCTAGTGTTTGGATCCAGCGCTTGCCCGCGAGTTTCGAGTCCACATGCTATGACCTATAACGGGGCATCGCTCCCAGAGAAATCATGTTTCTTTCTCTGTGCATGCGTATAAAAACGCCCTCTTTTCTTTAGGCTGAGCCGTTGGGGGTCTAGCCACGGCTTCCCGGCGTTTCCAGACACAGGTAATCACTCGGTACCTGCTCTCAGCTTTTGATTGATAAATGCATGTAGTCTCGGCTTTATTTTGTAATCTGAATTTAGAAGGACTGAACAGTACGAGACTTTTGGCTAATCAAACCAACTACATGACTATAGACAGGTACGTCTATATATACTAGAGAATAACCCTAGGCACAACATCAGCCCAACCGAGCCCAGGGCAAAGGGAAAGCGGGGGTTCCATTGGCCTGATAAGCGAATATCCAGGTCTCGTGTAACTACATGTAAGTGATACCCTCAGGCTGTGCGCCTTGACTTGGCTGACGATGCGTAGATATAAAAGCTGCAATGGCCTGCCCTCTACTTATGCCATACTGTTCCTCACTCTAAACTTCTACCCTTCAGTACCTTTACAACAAAGTTCAGCAAAAAAATAAAAATAAAATAAGAAATAGTAGACCCAAATACATACATATATATCACACAATGGCCACCAAGTCTACCCCCCTCGAAAGCCAATTCCTAACTCTCGCCCCCCTCTCCACCAAGGTTCAAACCTCCCTCCTCGCCCTCGCCATCTCCGACGCTCTCGGCGGCCCCGTCGAATTCAAGACCCGCGGCACCTTCCCATATGTCACCACCATGCTCCCAAACCTCAACTTCACCGTCCCGGCCGGCGCCTGGACCGACGACACGTCCATGGCGCTCTGCCTTGCGAGCGCCATCACCTCCACCCCCCCATCCAGCACGCGCCCCACGGCAGCAGCCCAGGCAGATCTCTACCTCAAATGGTACCGCCACGGGCATCTCTCCGCCACCGGCCACTGCTTCGACATCGGCAATGGAACCTGCGTGGCACTGGAAATCTGGGAGAGTCTCGGCTGCGACGAGGAGGCCGCGCTGCGGCAGGTGCGGAAGAAGCTTTCTGCGCCCCTCCGGGCGGGGAATGGCTCGCTGATGCGCGTGCTTCCCGTGGGGCTGGCATACTGGCGAGATACGAGCCTTGCTATGGAGGTGGCGCGGGCGAGCAGCGATGTCACGCATCCGGCGGCGACATGCAAGGATGCATGCGCGGTGTACACGCTTCTTATCAGCAGTGTACTGGGCGCGGTGGAGCGCGGAGAGGCTATGAGTAAGGCGCAGCTGCTGGAGGTGCTGTATTCTTACCCGTTTGCTGATGCAACGCTGGCGGATGCCATAGGGAGGAAGTCGGGGTTTTTGGAGGTGCCCGTGGAGAAGGTCAATACGAGCGGGTATGTGCTTCATACGCTGCATGCTGCGCTGTGGGCGTTTTTCCACACGGAGAGCTTTGAGGAGGGGGTGGTGAAGGTGGTGAACTTGGGGGGTGATGCGGATACCGTGGCGGCGGTGTATGGCGGGTTGGCGGGGGTCTGGTATGCGGACGAGATGGGGACGGAGGGGTCGGCATTTTGGACGGAGGGCGTGAAGGGGTGGAGGGAGGGGCTATTGAAGAGGGATGTGGTAGAGGATATAGCGAAGGCGCTATGGGAGATGCGGAAGTAGGGAGGCGCATGTATATAGCTGATTCTGTTTTTGGTGTATGTATTTTAGTATGGCGGTCAATACGAGTGATTAACTGTGAAGGGGTGTATCTTTAGTGATATTGGAAGGGTCGACGACAGTGATTTGGTCATAGACAATCACTCGATTCCAATTCCCTGCACATGCAAGTATCCATACTTTATTTATTCCCACCTATCAGGTGCAAGTACATGTATCTACAACGCCTGTTCTTCTCCTTGATTGATGCCAATCTGACAGATTTGGACGGAGTTTGAAGACAGTTACTCGGTATGTATCCCAGATCAACCAGTGTACAAGATCTAAATACATGTGGGCATCATTACCACCACCATCATCATCATCATCATCTACAGTACTTTGTGCCCACACTTCCGCTCCATCTGGCAGTGCAAGGTTAAGGGGCAAAGGCAGAGATACAAGTACAGAGATGCGGCTATTGTAATAATTACAGTATCATCAACCCCACCATAGACATGGATAACGGCTTGGCAAAAGTCGCCCCACATTCTGTTTGTCGGGATCGCGGCTCTCGGGAAACCGTCAGCAGCTTCATAAACCTCACCTCTCGATACTCGACGTACAGGACCTTTGAAACCTCCCTCAACTATCTCCAATTCCTCTCTACGGCCCCTACCCAAAGCCATGACAGACATCTCCTCAATCCTCCAGGGTGGCTACCACCACCCGCTATCCCGCAAGTGGCAAGCAGAGCGTCAATTGACAAAGGTAAGCCCAACAAATCCCATTGGCAGAGTTCAAAGAGCGGTATTCTAAAGCTTCAGCTACCCGTTCAGTCTATGCTGGTATACCCCGTCTTCATAACCGACAATGACGACGAAGAAACGCTCGTCCCCTCGCTCCCGAACCAATACCGGTACACACCCCCACCCCCGACTCTACAGAAGATCAAACTACATGTACTAACCGCCCCCACAGCCGCGGCGTCAACAAACTAATCCCCTTCCTCCAACCCCTCGTCGCCAAAGGCCTCTCCTCCGTAATCCTCTTTGGCGTGCCCCTCGCCGCCGACGCCAAAGACCCCACCGGCTCCAAAGCCTCCGACCCCGACGGCCCCGTGGTGCGCTCAATCAAGGCCATCAAGAAGGCCTTCCCGCAAATGTTTGTCATGACCGACGTCTGCCTCTGCGAGTACACGTCGCACGGGCACTGTGGCGTCCTGCACGAGGACGGCACCCTCAACCAGGTCGAGTCCGTCAAGCGCATTGCAAAGACCGCCGTCGACTATGCGCTTGCCGGCGCGGACTGCGTTGCCCCGAGCGACATGAACGATGGCCGCATCAAGGCTATCAAGCAGGGCCTTATGGAGGCCAATGTCGCGCACAAGATCATGGTCATGAGCTACGCCGCAAAGTTCTCCGGCTGCCTCTACGGCCCCTTCCGTGATGGTAAGTAACCCCCCTCTCTACCGCCACATATTCTAATAAATTGTCTCTTATAGCCGCCGGTTCCGCACCCTCTTTCGGCGACCGCAAGTGCTACCAGCTCCCTGTTACCGGCCGCGGTCTCGCCCGCCGCGCAATCATCCGCGACCTGAACGAGGGCGCTGACGCAATCATGGTGAAGCCTTCGTCGGCGTTCCTGGATATCATCTCTGACGCCGCAGACCTAGCCAAGAACGTGCCGATTGCGACGTACCAGGTCAGCGGCGAGTACGCCATGATCCATGCCGCGGCCGAGAAGGGGGTTTTCGGCCTCAAGGAGATGGCCATGCAGACTCTAGATGGCATCTTGAGGGCTGGGGCCACTATCATCCTGAGTTATTTTACGGAGCAGATCCTGAACGAGGGATGGCTAGATCAGTAGATATATATATCAAAAAAAAAAGTGTGGGTCTTTTAGGGGGCTTTCTGTTCAGCCCCCAATCTGATTATATGTTCGTCTCGTGATATCAAAATGCAGGCATAGTGAGCTTTTGAGATCATAAGTACAAATTGAACGATGGATCTTTTTTCCCCCCTTTCTTTCTCGGCGAGCCCGAAGCCGCCAAATTCTTGTCACAAAACATCACTCGTTGTTCTATCTGATTCATGGGATATCACTCGTACGCTATAAGGGTCACATGCCTGCAACATGCCCGATCTAATTCCCATCGGGTTTGGGTTGGGTATGATTATCAATCTCGTTTTCAAGCACGAGCCCATACCATTACCGGCTAAATTTCGGTCCGGCACTGTTTCCGAGAACGCAGAGTAGATTAGATAGCCAGTTATCTGTAATTCAGGATATAATCAATGTATAGTAGAGACAAGGAAAGATAGAAAGATCACCCAAGTACATGTAGGTAGCTTAACCATATCGAGATCGAGCTGAAGGGAAAATCCGAGAAACCACAACCCTTTGTTCCTCCTGCATAATTATATAATCCCCCAACCCCAATGGGACTCAGTGCACAGAGCTGCAGTAGGCCCCCGTGCACTTATAAGGTATCCCCCTGTGGGACCTGCAGAGCAGCTAGTTATATCTTATTTCCATTTTTATTTTCAGCGCAAGGCGGTGCGGGCTGCTCGGGATGATCCGATGGCATGGGCACAACTCAAACCACTAAATTAAGCACCCTAATACGAATTTTATATAGATAGCTTTTTAGATTAGGTGCCTCTCTACCCGCACCCTGTCTGGTATGACATCTTGCGAGTGGGCCTCCCGTATAACTAGCTACGGGCCGGTGAATAAGTTAGTGCGCCTTGGCCGCCGGCATGGGTGTTTGATTTAGATTTGAGAACACATGAGCTCAATGTGCGTCATGTAGAACTCCTTAGACATTGCTCAGTCAGCTTACCCAAAGAATGGGGGGAGGGGGGTGGGGATCCTTAAAGCATATATAAATGAGTTGAGGGAAGTATATATGTGTGGGGAGCTGAGCTGAGCTGAACCGTGCCACCGCTCGAAAGAGCCCAGAGATGTTGGAAAAGGAAATTGGTTCTCGGCGTAGCCATCCACTAAAGGCTATTTACTAAGGAGATTTGTAATTAACCAGCAAGTTGCCGAAATTCCTGTCCTCCAGCGAGTACTGTGAAAAACCTAGTGCAGCGAATCGAGATTCTGGAGGGATTTTGCTTGTAGTTGTTCCTGGAGGAATGATAAGGCAATATCCTATGAGTGACGTATAAGAAATTAAGATATGTCCTGATGGCGTACATCCGGGCTGACCGTCCCAGTACCGGGGTTCGTTAAGGGGCTAGATACGAAGGGTTCACCGTTGCCAAGAACCTCGGCTATCAAATTAGATATACATATGACAGTTGACGAGGGCTATAACTAAACCCTTGCTAACTGGAGGAAACAATTTAGTAGGATGAAACAGCGACTGAAAGGCCCGAAACGAACGATTGAAGGACATGTCAGATAGAGGGAGTGATATCGTGTAGTCAGAACTCCTATAAAAGATATACGCCATCAAATCCCAAGAAGTGTGGGTACACCGACGGCCCGGTTTCTGTTTTTGTTTCTATCTCTGTTACATGTTTTGGTTAGGTGGCCACAAATGTGTATTGGTACCATACCCTTGGCATGTTACTCCGCAACTGAAACTTTGCTCAGTATGGCATCCCGGTCTTTTGGTAAGGTTGTACGTAATAACGTGATTCTGTTTCTTTTTTTCGCTCCCGGAGCAAGTGGGGTCAAGACACCTAGTGAGGTCTTCAAAAGATTTCTTTCATCCATATACGGATATCTAATCTCCCGAGTCATGGGCCGTCACTCGGACTGAAATTTGAAAATTTTTAGGACCATTATCACCCTATTTTTGCCATGGGAGGGACAGTGGTATGCCACCTTGTACGCCGTTTCTGCTTAGTGGTTGAAGAAGTGACATTCTTTCCAGTTTTCCGGGTGGCTATGTGGTATCGACATAAGACGCAAATACCAAAAGGCCGGTGTATGGAGGCTACAAGATGTTAACCTCGAAGCATGATGATTAAATATCAAAGATCGGGATTAACGGCCCGATAGATGTATTCTATAACGCGGAAGTCACACGGTCGAGGTCTCGACTCGCTTGTCAGAGTTTGCGTATGAAACCCGCGTCGAGGAGTGAGAAATGTGCACACTAGGCTGTCCCCTCAAAAAGGGTAAATTCCCCAGGAGGTACGCAATTTGTAATTCCACGAGAACAAGGTGAACCCATGCTGCTCCCGGATTAACATGACGTCGTTTCCCGGGGCGTGCCGACAAGCTTGTCGCTGACGTCGTTGGTTGGAGGAAGCAGGTTTGTTCCTCAATAATTCTTGAGATCATCATTGAGAACAACCAAGGTTTGACATGCTCCATTAGGGCGGGGATGGCCACGGACGAAGGCAGAGCAACTTCTATGTTGAGTAGAGAAGGGAGCAGCTGACACTTTTTTGACGAAGGCACTCCATTGGAGCCTTGGACATTTCACTCAAAACGCGCGCTTTGAGCGGTTTTAGAGAAGTAGCACGTGTCAGTCCTGGTAAAGTTGTTGGTTCCTTTGCTCCCTCCACACTACACTGTTAAAATTTCACGATATGGAGTGGGGGTGCTGAGGTTGTTGTAGTGGTGATATTGATACATATCTACATGCAATGTACTCATTTACCACGAAAAGGACCAGAAAATGCAGGTGACGGAAACAGGGATGATTTGTAGGAGAGATCATCGCCACTCCATACAAATTATTCTTGCCCTGAGCAACTGTATTTTCTGGCCCTTATGGTGGTAGACGAGTATGTAGGTCATCTCATCGGACAACGCCATTTCGGTGAAGTATACACCTTCCCGATTCCATTCTGCACTATCAAGTACTACATGTAGTTCCCGTAGAATTGGAATGGAGTCAAGCCGTTGGGGAACACCGATTCGGGCCGATAGGTGGATACCATTTGGACCGGATGTACAGTACACTTGGCACCCTGCGAGTCAGCAAAGGGTCGCAGATTGATGTTTGTATAGTGTGGTACTTGCAGTGACTCTGTGAGAGAGATTGGCCGAGATTTGATCCGTATCGTCCTCCATCTTAAATGTGGTCTTACGATAGAACACATACCAACGCTTTAGGTGTGCAGTAGTGTAGGGTTGAGCAGCACCTCAGTTAACTCCGAGTTGTCCAAGTGTCAAATGCAGCATTTTCTTTCAGATTGCGAGGTCAATCTGTAATTTCACTGTATTGCGCCCCATGTGCTAGTTTTGAGAAGATCTATCTGGCCCCACGGTTGAATATGTATCTAATCCTCCACTACTATATGTGGGCATGTAGAGCAGCAGCCGCAGCATCCTACGTGTGTCGATGTTAACCTCGACATGTCTTGCATGCGCCACCCAGCTGCCCGAATTTGCTCCCCAAGGTCCCCGTCTCATAGAGGCTGAAGATAAAAAAAAGCAAATCAAAATGATATCCGGATTGCCTGCTCAATCGCCAGCGTGCACAGGGCCATGTATGTGGGTGGGACAGGGCAAAAGTGGTACTACTCAGGCATGTAATGGCTACAGTAGCCATCACGATTCAACCCCTTACATACATGTACCTACAATTTGTAGCACCTCACACACAGCACACGTACGATTGGGGCTTGAAGGCGCAACAAGAGCATTACAAGGTGAGGGCATGTTCGAGAGTATCCCTATACCTATACTTTCGGTTTATGATTTTTATTTTGAAATCCAAACCTCCAATTCACCTCCAAGCGGGGAAATAAATCCGTGACTGCAACGGCTAGATAATGATAAATACATGTAATAAAGTAAAATAGATGTAGGCTGCTTGAGGAGGAGGGGGGGGGCATCCAAAAGACCCTTCTAGATTTCAAATTCACAACCGCCCAGCAATTGGAAGATCGCTGCAAGTCGTTGGCGCCAGCAGAGAGAGACACAAAATGCGATGAAGAGGGGAGGGGGGCGATATCACTATCCATGGGGTACATAGTTGAGCATCCGGTAACAAGCAAACAAGTAACTGAGGAGGGGGAGGGGGAGGGAAGGCAGGGCCTAGGGAGGGGGGTAGGCTGGTAGGCTGTAGGGAAGTGTGAAGGCGAAAGGGTTCGGGTCTCGAGGAAAGATGAAAAAGCTAGCCAGATCCCTGCCTGCATCCCGTCGATTCGACCGCCTCCTTCGCAATGCAACGCTTCTTCAGGGTCCTCACGCGTGGCAGCCAGAATATATTTTTCTCTTCGCTTCGCGGGATAGTTTACCTTTCACCTGGGAAGCGAGAAAGGTGCTGGTGTGGGTGTGGTCATTTCAACAAAGTACTTAAGCCATTCGTTACTTGGGTCTTTTTTGGAATTTTTTGGAATTTTATTTCTTTTTCGGAATTTTATTTTCTTTTTTAATTTCTTGAATTCGAATTCTACTACATACATACACACACATACATACATACACCTACTCGGATTTACCACTTGCTCTCGATCTACCTACTTATCTCTCTCTTACTTACTGCGTTGCCTTAGATATTGATAGTTACAGGGCTTGCGGCGGAGAAGCTCAGACAGGGCTTCAGTCTCGATTTTTTATTTTTACCCTTTCTCGCCATCCCACAGCATTCTCCTTCCTCGGGAATAACATACATACATTACATACATACCCTACAATAGGCCTGGGACGTTGCAGCAGCTATTGTATTTTTTTGTTTTTGCCCTCGCGCACCCCTCCCCCTCCAGCGCTACAGCAGTGATGTCTAGCCAAGGTGGTGGGAACTCCAGCACCATACTCTGTCAACCACAGCTGAACCATCGCCGCGGAGACAATCTAGACTCGGGACTCAACGGCGTGATTATTGACCTTCATGGCGATAATGATACTACTACCAGACGGGATGAATCTCTCCCAGCGGCTTCACTACGGGACATCACACGCTCAACGCAGCCCCCAAACTCCCCTCCTCACGATATTGAATCCGACATAGAACGTTTGAAGAAAGCTGAGGGAACCAACTGGGATTTGAAAGCTTTGACGCTGTGTGCAGCCCAGAAGCTAGGCAAGGAGAAATGTATAGGGATATGCGAGCTAGGTACTTGAATATTTCTCTAAGCTTCCCCCATCCATACCCACATCGCATTTATTTTCCTTGCATGCTGGGTGGTACATACCCCCCCCCCCCCCAAATCTTCCTCGTTTACAGGCAGGTACATACATGACAGCGGGAGCAGCGGTGCGGGAAGCGGTAGACGGAAGGGAAGAGGATCCAAGGAACATACCTACGCCCTGCCTTATTTGCCAACAACCATTTGTGCCGATTACTTCCTTGCCTGCCATATTCATGTAACCCGAGTTTCCTAAAAAATTATAGATACCACATCTTACTAGAACCATCACGTTTTTTATTCCTTCTGCCTTCTGAAAACCATACTCAATTGCATGGGTGGCTTGCTTACCTCTCCCACACATGATACAGGCCGTGGATCCCACAACTCACTATACAGGCTCAAATTCTCCGATTCGACAGAATGTGCAGCCTCCATATCCAACTCGCCTGAGCGATACTTCAGCCCGCAGATCAAGCGGTCCGAGATCGCCACCATGCAATATCTTTATTCGTCGCCCCTCTATAATATCCCAATCCCACGGGTTTATGACTGGGACCTGTCGTTCACAAACCCCGTAGGTGCCCCATACATCCTGCGTGAGATATCTCCGGGGAAGAACATGGCCGAGGATGGCAGGTTTTACCGACTCTCCACTCGGGATAAGATGAAGGTGATTAAAGGGCTAGCTCTGGTGCAGGCTGAGCTCTCAAAGCCCTCGGAGTTTACGAAGATTGGAAGTATATATAGCCAGGAAGACAGCAAAGGCTTTTATGTCGGTGAGATAGTTTCGGCAACCTGCATGGGAGGAGACAAAAGTCGGACAACATGTCCTTCCAAAGGCCCGTATGCCAGCATGCCGGATTTGTGGCAAGCACGTCTGGAACGTGAAACACTAATGGCGATCGAGAAATGGTCCTCGCTGTCGTCCGACTCTGCAATTCATTCAGAGTCACCGCCCTCCCTGGCAAACCCTCAGCATTTCGGGGAGATTTTGCAGCTATTGAGTGGACTAACGGGGCTATTTACGCCACCAAAGGAATTGGCAACGCTGTGTATTCACCACTCCGATCTGGCAATCCGGAATGTCCTTTTTGATGATAAGACACTCAAGGTCACAGGAGTCATAGATTGGGAATTTGCCTGTGTCGTACCCTTGGTAATCACGGGAAGGTTTCCAAACGACCTAGGATGGGAAGGAAACGAGTTTGCACGGTCCTTGGGGAGGCTTGGCGATAATGGAGAGGTCTGGAACCACCACTACTACGATTGGACAAGTCTCGAGGGTGTTAGCCCACCACCGCCTGCTAGGAATGCGGCACTATTATTAGGTGCTGAACAAACAGAGGACTACTTGAGCAACCTTTACACAACCAGTATGAATGGATACAGTGAAGAAGCAGGCACCACGCCATCACCACCATCTCCACCGCTGCCGCCTCCGCCAACGTCAAGGACAAGTCAGAAAGATCTGAACAAACGCGCGTCACTCCTAGTGGAACTGTTCTATCTCAGAAAATATTATGCATCATGCGTTGCCTCCCATGACTTCAAACTCACCAGCCTGTTTATCGACTCGGTTGCCTACATCAAGTTCAATGAGTTGGTTATGGGAGGATACGAGAAATGGTTTACGGGTGTAGAGTGGATCCGGGAGGTCTTTTGGAGACTAAAGACATTGGAGGATTCAGAGATTGAGAGTATGCGACGCGGGATGATGGTGATCAAGGTTCCAGAGAACTTCAAGACCAAAAGCGACCGAGGGGTTGTGGATTTGGGTGCGTGGGAGAAAAGACTGCAGGAGAAAACGTTGCCCTGAATTAAGTGAATATCACTTGGATATGCTTCCTTTTGGGTAATGGGTATACAGTATCTAGATGGTTTTTGGGTATTGGTTGGTTAGGGGCTATATATATTGGACTTCATTCGCGGAAACGATTGAAGATGGCTGGATTAATGAATGAATTTGGTTGGTGGAATCTTACGATGGGCATCGATCGGCTCGGAAGGCGTTATTGGGGGTATTGAATTTTTGTGCTTCTCCATCCTCCTTGTTTTCCAATTATATTTTGCTGGTGAAGTAGTGGGAGATTAGGGGAATATTTCTTTTGATATTAACTACTCTAGAGCAAATATTCTAGATAGAATTTGTGTTTCAACTTAGCTTTTGTGCATTTCTATGGCGTGTTTTCTTTATTTTCTTTTTTTTACTTCTACCGCCTTGTATTTTGTGAAAGACTTCTAAGGGCTGGTTAAAACACGCTGGGGGCTTTTAGTTCGCTCAAGCATACATAATAGGAGAGTGTGGGGGAAGAATTTTTTGTTTTTTTGTTTTTTTGCCTCTTGCTGTTACTGTTGGTTCTATTTACAGCATATGATATCAAGATAAATTTATCAGGACCAATCTTGGAGCTTCTGCCAGGTCTCGGTGATAGCGGTAGCCTTATCGATAAGGAGGATCACCACCAACGCTTTGGTTATTGGTTGGTTCTAACTTCAGGCAGGGTCCGTTGCTCATCGCAGGATGCACAAAGTATTGGTACGGGAACACGGGCCCTATGACATACCCAAAGTATACTTTCTCTCTAAGCGTGAAATCTGAACGAAAAAGCATAATATCCCTACAATAACATGGCGGACAAGATATGGTATCCCGGTCCCCCTTTCATTACTTCAATATACCGTTTCCACCTCGGACCACCGATCATATGTAGATAAACGTACATACTCACAAGTCCAAACAAAGTACTTTAGTGGGTATGACACGTACATACACATGATGACAACACTTTTCACAGTGGCTACATCGATTCGGGCCCCACTTCGACGGAATTGTGATCCACAAAATATATGACCAAAGCCAAAGATAGGAGGAGGGACGAAACAGCATTTGTCTTGCTCCTGCATAGCCAAACCTGGTATCTGATCGGTCTGGTGAGGAGGCAGATACCCGAATATGCATATGTGGGCGACTTTTTCTGCAAAGAAAATCTATCGATCATTGCGAATAAAGGCGGTGCTTATTTATCGTATATTATAGATGTTGATCTCGACTACTTGAAGAGCCGTAAACAAAGATTAGAAATCTCGCCACTAAATTACTGGACCCAGAAAGCTTATCCGTTTCTTCCTGCAGCCCTGAGCTTGGTGTTCGATGTATCTGGCATGCAGGCAGGCCCACGTGTTTTAAGTCCGAGAAACGATCGGACGATGGGAAAGGATGGCTTTTTGAAAGCAGTAAGTAAATCCCATGAGGGAAATCAATTGCAATATGAGCACTTTTGTCGTATACCTTTCAATTCAGATGGTGGTGCTTGGTAAGTTGTGGGCAAGTTTCAGGTCAGCCTTGCCTGTAGATAGGGCACCTAGCTATTGGAGAGCTGCTGGTAGGAGAAAATCGATAGTTGTTTCTCGGGAGTCAACGTTATATATCATTGTAAACAGTGCATAATGGTATTTACCGAATGCTGTTACCTAGATAGAAGATGTTTTGGTGCGGGGAATCAGGGCTCTATCTGGCTGGTAAGAAGATCTGGGCACCATACATGGCCCGTGACGTGGCATTATCCTGAATAACAGAAACACAACCTTAGATACCTCAATTGATTTTCTCCATTGAAGGTAACCAGCATAGAGAAAACTGGGAAAGGCTTCAAAAAAAAATCCTGGTACGAGACTTGCAGATATGCATCAATGTGTTGTGTACCTACGAGCTTTCTCCGGGTCCCCACGGTTGTCACATGAAGAAACGCGAACTACCGTATGACAGCAATGATATCAACACCAGCCTCTAGAATTGCCAGTCTCATAAATCAGTATATTATATTCGCTCAGTAGCTTACCCTTGTCGTAGTTTTTCTCACTTGTCTGAAATAATAAGATTGTTGATTGTTGCCAATCTTGTGAAATATTCATGGCTTGAAGAGCGACAAAGTTTCGTAAAGTTCCATGTATGCGCACATGTGTTAGTTTGAGAGAAAGATGTTGAGGATCCATGAAGAGAATTACCGAGACCAACTTCTAGAAGTGCTTGTTGACTTCTCGGAGCGTGAATTCAACAGAGGCTATACATATGCAGCTTATCCGCCATATAGGTTTAATTCGTAGAGAAAAACATACGTTATCCAATGTCGACCCGTCGTCGGCGATAAAGTATGTAATAGTGCGCATATATGTGAGCAAGTTGTTTCGGAAACTGTGTATTTCAGGCTATATTTTTAAAATTCGCTTCGGAAACCACTAGTAGCAGTGTTATGTTTATCTATTCTTATCTCAATCAAATCGAGATGTACCATATGTATATAGCTCGAGTCATGGGAGGATAACATGATGGATCGAGAGAATCTCCCCCCTCCGCTCGTATTGATGACGTCCATTGTGCACTGTCCATACCCTTCCTTAGGATCAGAGATAGCCATTCGTTAACGGAAGGCTCCGGGAGGTTGATATTAGGCTACGGGATGCTCTTTCCTTTTGTCTCCGGGAGGCCGCATGCTGCATTAGGCACTAACCTCTCAGTCAGGTTCACAACTCTGTGCGAGTGACAGAATGTGATCAGAATTGCTTTTGGCCCACACCGGTGGACAATACCGAGTGTTCCCGCTATGATAGTAAGACATCTGCGCTGGAGTTTCGGGAATTAAACAAGAGCCCGGCGTAATGTAATAGATGTATTTCAGACAGGAAAGTGTCAGGGAATGCCTAGCCGGTGCCGTTGAGTTCATAGGTCTTTTAGCAATATAGGTCTAGTCCAGATCAAAAAGTAATATGCGGCTAGCCAAGCATATTGAGAGATTCCGGTAGGATCCTCCGCGCCTATGAGCTATGACGAGTGATAATCTATGACCAACTCCACATATACGCTTGATACCAGTCCCGATACCTTAATCAGTTAGTAAATGGCTAAAGTAAGAGACACATGTATTTCGATAGGGAGGAGCCCTCATGTTTCGTGGATATAACTTACAGATTTTAGGTGTATCTTGCATGAGCTACAGTAGGCTCGGCCCCTCCACGAATAAAATTCAGTGAAAGCGTCTTCAAAAGTGCCCTTTGAGAAGATGAACGTTCTCAACTGGCTTTTTAAATCGACACCCTCTACTTATCTTCAAAGCAGAAGAAATATGGTTTGAGCCCCTGATCCGCTGTAAAATCTCTTACCTAATATGAGTCTTTAATCTAGACTACTAAGGGAGTGATCGGTACGAATCGCTTCGTGAATGCTAGTGACGAGCTTGGCTTGGCTGGATCCGCTTGTGGTATAAACACCAGAGAAAGACTTTTAACGTCTTTAGAAATACTAATGTCGAGGTACCACTGCAAAGCCAGTTAATTATGAGATGTTCAGGAAATCTAGATCATGGATATACCTTAGAAATCATCCTATACTGCCGCACAGTTACCCAAACACACACGCAGGAAGGCATCTTGCTCGGCGAATTGATCTGGATACAGTGATACCTGAATTCTCTTAATCTTAAGCTGAAGGTGATGCAGTAAGATGAATTGACTGGTCTATGATGAGAGAAAGAAGGTAGAATAGGGAGAGGAGATATAGCCACATAAATGTAATACATCATCGGGTGTACGTGTCTCCGGCTGCTCAACAAGGAGGGGTCTTAACAACAGATATAGCTACCGCTCGATAGAGTAAACACGTAGACATCCCTAATTATATAAATATACAGATACTGGCACATGTGCTTGCAACCGTGATCTATAAGGCCGCCTACTGGGTTATCAGTGACATTACTGTCCAAAGTAGGGTTGTGATCGGCGCCGAGCTTAGTCAAATCCCTCCTATCATCCCAGGCAGTCGGACCCATCCTCTGCGATGGATTTACTGAGCGAAGGAGACATGGGTTGTGATTTGGTATAGTACATTCAGTGCTACAGAAGCTAATAGCGATGACAGCCTGAGCCAGTAGGGCCCAAAGGAAGTGCAGCACCGGTTTCAAACCATAACCCATACGTTATTGTGCTAGTTGGGAAGAGCTTAGCTGATCTATGGTTCTTTCGTGTCGTTTGCTAGAGGTTTCCTGCAATGTTCACACCCCCAAAATTCTGGGACCTGAGTACACGGTACGCGGCGAAATTACAGATATATGTGTTTTTGCCATCTCTCTTCGACGAACAGACCGTGCAGTTGATCTAAAAGATGGATAGTTAATTATATATAAGTCGGTATTGGCTGGTCACCCCTACTGACCTGTGTCTCCTTCCCTTTCATCTACTATACATGTATGACTCAGCTCTTCGCATCACATAGCTCAACTCTCTACTCACTATATGAATACATGTAGTGGCAAATTAAAGAGGAAACATGTACAACTGCAATCAGGCCGAAGAACACCCCACACTAACAAGGTCAATTCTGTGGAGGTTTGCCGATAACAAAGTTTACCAGTTCAGTAGGAGGTAGTACCGCGTCTTTAAGAAGAACCATGGGTCCCAGCACGATTAGGGCGGGCCAAAAGCAGATGAGACAGATTTGTTGCCAGAAAGCAGGAAGGAAAAGAAAAATTGCGAAGTTGCGGGGGAAGTTATGTGTTCCGCCCGCTTTTTTTTGTTTTTTTTTGCTTGTTCTTGTTTGATTTTGCTTTATACGGTGTGCACTGGTGAGAGCGGGAGATGGGGAGGGAAATTGTTAGATATTGTTAGATATTGTCATAGCCCTATTGACTGCGTACAACCAATAACTACACCAGAGCCACCGCTTAGTCACAATTTCTCACTCGGTTTGTCTCAGCCAGCAGATTGCCCTCCTCCTTGGGATTTCTCCGCGAGATGTGCTACTTCAAAAATCCCATCAATTCCTGGGGACATTCCTCCTTCTCTTTACTTATCATCAAACACCCACTCCACGTCATGGATTCAGCAGCACGATATCGACCCGAGGCAGATTTCCATGTCAATCCGCACATGTAGTTCAGGGATCTCGTAGCGGAACACGATGCAAAAAATAGGGGGCATTGTATCATATAGGTATCACGGATGATGTATGCTTAATTCGGTACGGTTAGAGGTTTTCATTGGCTGAAATTCTCTAGATTACTAATAAGATCTGCTGTTTAAAGACCTTTCTGCTGCGGTTACAAGATAGGGATATCTCCATTGTAATTTGTGGATTTAAATATAAACTTACCATCGTTTTAGGCCAAAGATATATACACGTCTAAAACAAAGATTTGTGCTAAACGAATATCAAGCTGGCCCATAAACCGAATTAAATGAAACCAACCGAATTAATTCTACAGAGCAAATATATTACCAAACCACCACCGCCAGAGACATATAACACAGAAAAGGCAAGGTAATCTATTTATCCCATGCGTCACCCCAATCAGCATCATCGTCGTTCCCCCACGGATCTTCTACCTTCTTGACTTCTGTCTTCTTCGCTGCAGTCCCACCTATAATTGGTTTCGTGACGCCCCCCGTTTTAATGGGCGGTCTAGCAGCTACAACACCCCCTTTCCCACTCGACATTGCAGAGCCGAGACCTGCTCGTGGAGCAGTGGTTGTATTCTTCTTCGCAAGTCCTTTCGGAAGAGGCGCTTTGGATTTATTGAGCATTGCAGATATATCCGGCTCATCATCGAAATCCCACCCAGACTTTTTAGAGGGAGCCTGTGGTTTTGATTTACTCGGCTCCGGTGCATCGAAGAAATTCTCTTCGTCCAAACCCCCCCAGGCCTCGGGGTCATTATCTTCATTATCGGCATCATCCAGGAAGGACGGAGTCGGCCGAGATGAAGTGACAGCTATCCGGTTGAATGATGATGCAGATACCGTCTTTGACTGTATCGGCGCGTTTGGTCGAGAAGGCGACATGGTCGGAACTGATGATGATCTTGTTTCACCAGCCGTGTTGGCCACAGCTGGCGATTGTGCTCTCTGGATCTCGCCACTGGCGGCGCTAAGTTTGTTTGTAAAGCTGCTTATAGCCCAACCAGTCCATGAGGAATTGTCGGTCTGCATAGTACCCATGCGTGGAGTAGCTACCTCAGAGGCAGTGGTTGGAGAGGGAATAACCGTCTCTGGGTAATTTGCGGTTAGAGACTTGATTCTTTGAAGGTACGCTTCAAGAGTTTTGGCAGCCTGGGCTCTAACGACTCTAAAGGGTACTTTAATTAGCTTGTCCAAGCCAAAAGATACTTCGTTTTGATAACTTACTTTTCCTTGTCCACAAGCGATGGTGATATCGCAGGAACCATCCTTGTGGCACAATCCGTCTCATCAAAAAGGTCCACCGTAGCAGATAAAGCCATCAATGCCGCATTGCGTGCGTGGACAAAGTTATCCCTGAGAGCCCTCGTAAAGGCCGCCGCTAACACTTTACTTCTCGTCTGCACAATTACTTAATAAGTATATAACCATTCAAGATGATATTGGAATAACACTTTACATTTGGTCCAAGATATTTGGCAATCTTGCCAAGGCAGATTGTAGTGTTTGTTCTGATCCCGGGTTGTTCATCATTTTGTGTCTTTGCAAGGTACTTCAACAGATCTCCGTTGATACTACGGTCCGAAAGCTTCATTATGTCAGAAAAAAGGGTTGAAATAGGATATTAATCGCATACCTTTGGGACTACTGTGAGAACCGCTTTTACAGACTGCTCTCTTACAATCGGAGCAACATCCGAGAAGCCGGTCAACATTTCCGGGAATATTTTATCATTGACGATCTTGTTTGAGAGATGATCAATCATTTTCGGGAGATTGTCCAGCAAGAACACTCTTGTTGCCCTGTCCGGCACCGCAAATAACCTGACAATACAAGGAGTAATGGTAGATTCCCATTCCTCATCTGATAACTTATCTCCTATACTCAGGACGACCGAGAACACCTTTGGTCCGCCTATCCAACCACATTAATTAGCACTTTCCAATCACTTGAGAGGGGTTTTAGAGTTTATTCCTACCCCCACCGAACTCTACACTCTTCAACAGTTCAGGCAAAATCTTCATCTTGAAGAAAGCTTCTGGGAACTGATCGCCAGTATCTCCTAATTTATCCAAGAACTCCTCTCTTTCGGCTGGTGTTTTTACACCCATATTTTCTACAAATTCTGTTACATGAATCAAAGGGGTATCAAAGAAACCCCTACTTCTTTTCCCTTGCTCTAGGAAATGCGCTATTGAAAGCCGTGCCTTTGGGTTTTGCTGAATTAAACGTTTATACGGCGTAGCCATATTTTGGGGTATCTTTTTGGCTGACATCAATTGCTCGCTGTTGGTAAATGCGCCGGCATTGAAAACCTCGTAGATCAAGGTTCCAAAGTTCCATGAATCAGCGGCATTGACAGGCTGGCTGTAAGTTACATGAGCATCAGAGGCCACCCAGTTCACTCTGATACTCTAACTCACCTTTTTAGAGCATCCCAGCCACCTTTCAATACCTCCGGGGAAGCGTATCTTCCCGAATCTGGTAGCAAGCTCCCAAATTTCTAAACAAAGTTAACTTTCTCCGCAGACGCTGATATAAGAGATTGCACCTACATATATAACTGGTTCATCGTCCTTCATTGAGCTAAGGACCTCAAACCCCCCCAGCTTCCACTCCCCGCTCTCGGTCGTAAATATTGAAGACACTCTGATATTCCCATGAATAGATGCGGCATCCTCGTTAATGAATTTCAAAGCAATCTAAAGCCTCCCATTTTCGTAGAATCAGCCTTTCCAAGCTCCCAAAAGCACACATCACAGGTATAGGTGTGGACCCACAGCGGTACTATAAAGCCCCCATTTAATCGTCTCGGTATTCAACGAATCTCTCCTAACCTGCCAACTCAGCGGCGTGACCCTCTCCGTAGCAATATAGATATATGTATCAGTCTCGACCGTATCGATGATCCTGACCACCCCCGGGTGTCGCAAGGTCCTCAACTTCCTGAGCGCATTCTTCGCCAATGGCAATCTACTCCTCGTCGAATCGTTCACCTCGAACGAGAAGATACTACAATTTGACCCGTCTTCCTGAAATCCTTAGTGACCCCCCCCCCCTCCCCCCCAAAAAAAAACAAGCTTGATCGCCAAGGAAGTTACCTTTTTTGTCCCGTTGAACAACGACCATATAGAATTTTCGACATCCACCCTGTCACCAAAAGAGTAGGGGAACGGTGGGCCCTTTGAGATTGCGGACCCGATTGCGGACTTGAGGAACTCCATGATTTCAGCTGCTCTGGGAGGTTCTTACTGTGGGGGCTATAGCTATTAGAGCTTCGCGGGCTGGCAGGAGGGACAACGTTAAAACTAAGTAGGTAGGTAATGTTAGATAGCCAAGTGGCTTATGCGTCTTGTGTAACGATCGAGGAGCTATGTTCTAGGTCACGTGATACTCTCAGTACCCATCCGCTTCTCCGTATGCGGGAATTTCAACAAAGAGTCCAGACCTTTGGGGTAAACAGCAGAGTCAAAATAATTTATTTCTGCAAGAACGACCACAGAAGGCGCCCACATCTAGCCTAAGTATATATACATCGAGTTACTTGAAGACATCCAACAACAACCACATCTAAACGGTATAAGCTTGTCCATCGTCATCAGGAAGCATTTCTATTGGTCAAGATGGTTTGCATATTAGTGATATACTAGAAGCATACATGCACTGACAAAAGATCGCTCCCGTGATTGGAAGGGAAGCTACATTAAGAGTGATTGTACACCATTGCTGTTTATATATCACCTCTAGATTCCTGAATCCCTCAAGCCTTCACAAACAGACTCAACTGAATGGACAAAACGGTGCTATTAAAGGATTATATCGACTGGTGATGGGCAGAGACGAATCATTACGGACTGGAATGCACACAACTACATATGCGGCCTCCGGCCGCGTTCCACTTGTAATTGAAAGGCAAGATAAAAACACACCCAAGCTTCGACTTCATCTTACCCTATACTCATCACCAACACTACAACTCAACTTCCAAAAATAGATCTACACAGCATTCATTTTTCACATAACTACTTTTTTGAAGTCATGAACAGCGTATCTCATGATCATCATCACACATCAATGCTAAGCTGCGTCACCATTGACAAAAGAGGTTTTAGGCACCCCCGCTCCCTACAAAATGCACAGGCTACACAATATAGAAGGCTCTCTTTCGCGGAAAGGGAAAGGGAAAAAAAGACAACATTGAGGGGCTCTTTTAATCGTAGAACCACCGTAAATGTAAGGTTGGAAAAAAAGGGATAAGACATGAAGAGAGTGGGGCGGGGGGAAGGGGGACGAGACTAAAAAGAAATAATACACATCGGTTTTTCTAACGTGAGTAATAAATATATAGCAGGGTAGAAGAAAAATGACAACCCAGGTTGATCGGTAGGTAATAGGAAAGGAAAAAAAAAAAGACAATTCCCCATAGCCAACCCAGGAAGCAAAAGATAGAAATAAGAAACCCCTTTTCTAAAGCTGCCATCTCTACCTTTTTTCTTGAGAGCCAAACACATCGCTTGGCCTCCTAGCATTTCCAGACTTCATTTTCGCAAGACCGGTCTCCAACACGCCGCTAGGATTCTTGCGCATCCCGTTCTTAGAGTTTGGCATGACGAACCGAACTTGTTTCGAATTGTTTGCCGCCGCCGCCGCCGCGGGAGAGATCGGCGTCATCAACGGCGTAGGTATCTGCATGAGAGGCCTAACCGGAGTCACCATATCTCTCATAATTTCGTCGGCCGCAACCGAAAGTGCGGGGCTGATTGGAGCCACAACTGCTACATGGCTGGCAACAGGACGTGGACTTTGCGGGCTGGACGAACGGCCCATCCTCTCTACCGGGACGGGAGGAGTGCGCATTCCAAAACCGGTATCGTGAATAGTGGTGTGGTCTCCAACACTGCTAGAACTGGACGCGCTCTCAACTTCCATTTCGACGTCTTCGTGAACATCTGCATCACTCTTGTATCCATCTTCATCGTCACTAGAGGATGCATCGTAATCATAGCTTCCATCCATGCCCATCCCGGTAAGACCCAACAAGGGTCTTTTCTCCTCGATTGGAGATTGCATCATCGCTGATGCTTGCTTCGGGTGACCGAAACTTGTATCAATTGCTGGCGGCGGCTGTTTTTGGGTTTGGGGTTCTGGTGGCGATGGTAGTTGCGCACTGAGTGGAGTTGGTGAATCTCTTGACATGTTCCGAGCAGAAGCCACAGTTAGGCTTTCAGGTTGAGCTGCAACCACCGTAGTGTGTGTTTCTGTTTCCAGGGGGCTCCGAGCTTGTTTAGACTCTTCGCTCTCAGCAGGGCCATCTGTCATAACAGTATCCCCGTCAGTATCTTTGCCCGACGGTGCTGGTGTCTCGGGTTGGTCTGATTCATCATCATCCTCTTCTGAAGAGGCATGATCGTCCCAGTTGATTCTCTGCCCCTTCACCTCCTTCACCATCGTCGCCAAATCAACCTCAATCTTCTTCCTTTTTAACAGCCCCTCGAGGTGTGGTGTCTTGAATGTCAGAGCATCTATTGGCGGTGTAGGCGGTCTCCGGGACCCTTCTACCGGCCTAGAAGCAGTCGTCATAACCGCCCTTGTCCCACGGTTCCCAGTCTTTCGTTGCGCTGCAGTTGTCTTATTCTTTGGCGTTGGAGCAACCTTCGGGGGTGGCAGACCAGGGACAGGAGTCCCGGAGGGACCGGAAATGCTTCCCCGAGGCGTAGAGCTGTAAGATGATTGCGGTGAAATCGCCTGCTGTGTCTGGCGGGTATTCCTTGATGGCGGGTCTACCGGATTTCTGGGGTACAGCGCGAAACCTTCCTCCGTCTCCTCTACTGGCTGTCCGCAAGCCAGCGCCGCAGCCTCATGAGACGCATACTCCCTCTGGTGCGCGATACGACAGTGATTGATGAACCCCTGAGCAGAGCTGAAATCACTTCGTTTACAATCAAGGCATTCAAGCCTTTATTTCCGCATAAAGTCAGTTCCGTAACCAATTTTCGCAAAACGGTAATAGATCGACAATCCCGAAATAGGAGGTTGGCGGCCTCTAAAGAAGAGGGAAAAAGAAAGAGGAAAAAGGAAACATACCTGACAGTGGTGCCATCACTCTTTCGGAAAAGACACTGCTGTACGCCCGTGCCACTTCTTGCCTGCACCTTCATCACACTTTGTCTCTGAGGTCGACCGCTTACGGTGTATGTCTGAGTCGGCTCAACGGCCTTTTGACTCCGAGTACTTTTACCTGCGGGCAAAACTACTGGCGGGCCCTCGGGTCCATATCCATCAAATGTAGGATCCGGCAGCAACCACTGCTGGTAATGTCTTGTGTACGGGCCATTGACCACACTCCAATGTGGCGGTGAGTAATCCGGAGGACCATTCTCCAGCTCCTTCGCATCGGGGATGTAGGGCTCGAGTGATTTTTCAGGGGATTGATAGGGTTTTATGGTGCAGCGCCGAAGCTGCTCGATACAGATTTGCGTTTTGGCGATTTCTTGCTCGATAAGGCCCAGTTCTCGGTGTTTTAGGAGAATCTCGATGTCGAACTGTTGCGAAATTGTTTCGCGAAGATTTTGGAGACTTTTGGGATCTTTTATTTCATTTTTCCAATTTGATGTGGTGTTAGCCAACATTCAAAAGCGATCTTTTCTTTTTTCTTTTTTTTTCTTTCTCTCTCATTCTCTCTGGGCAGCAGCAGATATACGCAAATAAATAAAATAGCAAAGCCGCAGAGTGGTATAGATAGTAATATTTGTTTTGTTTTTTAGGAATATAAAAAATGTAGTATATTTTATTTCCGATATTAAAACGATGCCGCTTTGTGTAGCTGCAATAGTAGCAAAAGAAAAAGGAAAGCGAGAAAAAAGAAAAAGTAAGTAGTTTTGTACCTAAGAATCTTTGCGCCGTCGTCTGCGTCGCCCTTCCAGTCGTATTCGCTCCGATATTTGCCGTTGCTAAACCAGCTGTAGGCGGGGGAGGAGGGGCATGGTTATTGTGTTGCGGTGCCATTCGATCTCCGCCCATCCTCCAATCCCCTCCAACAAACCGTGGCGTCTCCTCGGTTGCAGAGTTGATGATTCCAGTGGCGGTCCCTGGATATGCTAGCTTCACTTTCTTGTTCACAGGCGGCCTCTCCTCAGCTGCATCGCGGGCTGGACCGGCGCCGCCGCCGGTCTTCGATATCCTTCTCCGGACTTCTGCCGGTGGTGGATCTCTAGCCGCAGCAGCAGGAGTGGCCGCCATAAGCTTCGAGATATACCGGGTCGTTTAGGATGAAACCGGAGGAGGAGGGGGGGGGGGTTGACGAAGCTGTAAACCCGAAGGTTGTACTTTGGTGGGGGGGTGAGGGTGGGACGCCTATTAAAGTGTGAATCCTGTTGGGGGGAGAGGAGGGGGGGTTGTTGATTATTAGAGCGCGGGGTGTAGTTGCTAGTTGATGCCGGAGTTGTTGTTGAGGTGTGTATTTACGTTGCTGACGTCGCTATTTCAGCAACAGCAAGCGGCGGCGGCGGCGACGGTAGTTGTTGCGGTTGCGGTTGTCGTGGTTGTCGTTCCCTTTTTCCAAGCTTTCAATCGGGACGGGGGGGGGGACTGACGTTGGTGATTGACGTGTGTGAGCGAGAGTGCGCGCGACTTCTCTCTCCCTTTGTGTCAGGCTTCCTGGATTTTTTGTTTTTATTTTTATTTTTTTTATTTTTTTATTTTTTTTATTGCAAAATTTAAAGTTTACCTTTGCAAGGCAGGCTTCTGAGCAGCTGTTATATTATTGATGGCACCGACAGCAAGCAGATAGATGGTGGGGGTGGGATAAATATAACTGGGTGCAGGACAAATAGTTGGGGGAAGATAAGTGGGTACAAAAAGCGCAGAGCCAGAGGGGAGAAAGAAGCAAGATGAAAGAAGGGGGGGAGGGGGGGGAGAGAAAGAGAAGGGGGAGGGAGTCGAAGGGGAAGAAGAATAAATGCGGGAGGAAAGCAAGCAAGAGTTGTTTGGGGGAGAGAGAGAGAGAGAGATGCAAAAGAGTCGAAGAGTTGTTGGATCAAAGCGTCAGGTAAAAGTGGTGAGCGACAGGGTTATGATAGACACGAGTATGTAGATGTATTTACATGTAGTAGTATGAGTAGTAGCAGGCAGGCAGGCAGGCAGGGCAGTAAAAGTAAATATGAAGTAGGTAGGTACAGTAGATCTGGCGCTACAGATCCTACGCCCTCTGAGTGAATGAGTGTAAAGTACATGTAATTAATGCCTGCGGGGGGCTGAGGTAAGTGGCTAGGAAGCTATATTATATTATACATACAAGCTATTTCGAACAATGTGTGTGGTTGAACTGCTACCTATGGATTGTGTCTTTGATATCCCGGAATCTATCGATCATCGAGAAAGTAGGGTAGGTATGTACTTAGGTATTTAGGTATGAGTACCGTACCTACAATCTATCTACATATCTATGTAAGTGAGGAAGTGGCAGTGATATGTATGTGAGTATTACCTATCCAAGTACCTACATGACATTAGGTCTATTTTACATCAAGTACATATGTGCGTGCAGGCAGAGGTTAAGCAAGGGAGTTTAATACGTTGACTACCCACCTTGCAGGATTTAAGGGTTCGAGCGGCGAGTAGATTCATGGAGATAGAACACCATGGTAAGGGCAGCCAGAATAAGAAGGGAAGGGACAGGCTCCGTTTGGCCCTGTAGGCTGTAGGTACATGTGCTATCTACCACATGGGAAGCAGCGGTTGTTGGTTGGTGCCCACCGCTCTAGGGAAACACTCACACTACATGTAGAATATACTTACCCTAAATTACAAACAAATCGTTGGGGGAAACAGACAGAAACAGATGGACGGCAAGAGAACATCTAAGATTATTCAGCGGTTGGATGTTTCTCCCCTCTAGCACCCTTACATGTACGACATCCGGAAGAAAAAGAGAGCGAGAGGGAGAGATGGTATCAAACCCGTCGAGAATATGAGAATTTACGAAAGACATGTTGTGGTGGTGGTGGGGCAAGTTTTGGAATGGAGAATGATGGAGGGTGAGGGTGAGAATAAGAATAATAGGTTGCTACAATAGACGGCCCCCAGAACAATCACTGGCCTAGTTGCTGGCTTGTGCTTGATACTTGATAGAGCATCTGCTTCTTCGATGATCTTGCAGTTTTCTGCTGCCTCTTTTCCATCCCCCCTCTTCTTCTTCTTCTTCTTCTCCTCTTCCGCCTGCCTTCTTGTGCTGCTTGTGCTTGATACTAGTACTACGGAAGGCCGACGTCGACGTGTCAACGCCCGCTTCTCGACAAAGCGGAGGAGGAGAAGGATCGAGGAGGAGACCAGCCAACAATGGAGGGGGTGCCAGAAAACGCGGGGAAAGATTTCACAGGTAACAGGGAAAAAAAAAAGTGTTTCATGTATCCACAAAGATTGGGAAAATCTGCCCATTAATGCTTGTGATTTGCATGCGGAATACCCTATTACTCGTTCTCGTTTGTGGTTGTGGACCGTAGCTTGCAGCAACAAGCAGCAACCGCTCGGGAAGAGGAGCACGCACGAGTCTGTAGCTGGGAGACCCAGGCCTAGACACACCTACCTAATACTCCACACACAATACTCCTTCCCCGTTTTCTCTCAATATAATTATAATTCCCCCCTCCACCATGGAAAGTACTGTATCCGGTACAAGCAGAACGGAGCAACCAACGCAGCCGAACCGACGCACCGTGCACGCACGAACAAAGAGAAAATGCACGCCCAGAATGCGTGCATTTCACTCATTTTAGTCGCAGAGAAACCCGAAGGCAAGCAAGCAGGTATGATCTGCCTGTTCGTCTAGTAGAGCTCTACCTACCCGTTTTTTTTTTTTTTTTCTTTCAGTTTCACTACAAGTTATCCGGGGGCCTGTCTACAAATACATGTAGCCAGAGTAGAGTTAGAGGTACTACAGGTAAGTCTAGCGACTTCATGTAAAAGGAGAAAATGAGTGCCTGCACAGTGCAGCAGCACATCGATAGTGGCAGCAGTGTACCTACAGTTACCCGGCCCCCCTCCTTACCCTCCCGAATAAGTGACCCGACACTCTCACTGGCCCTCGTCCTCCCACACCCCCCTCAGAAAGGCCCGGGCGCTGAACACCGCTTACTCGCACACGCCACCCCTACTCCACAGCTCTGCGAACGCTTCATCCCAATTCCGCGCACAATCCATCCTGGGCATTTTTGCCCAGCCACTACCGTTCGTGGAAGATCAACCATGCGCAAGTCGATCATTGGCTTGGCAGCATCGTTAAAGAGAATACCTGATATCATGCATGTAGTGTTTACTCGTGGGGGGAATCCAAACACTCTTCCTTCTCTTGTGCACATCTCCTCCTCCCCCACTCTTCCCATTCCCTACAGTAACTATGGATAAACCCATTGCTGATGCTGCTGCTGCTGATGCCCTCCCCGCTCCCGTTCGTGATGTGCAGACTGTCAACATCACATCTGCCTCCGCCATTATAAAAAAAGTTGACCAATGTCTCTCCAAGCTCTATCCCGAGCAGCATGAGGATTCCAAGCCTGACCCCAACCTCAACCCTATAACTGCAACTGCAACAACAGTCTCAACCATTACCACTTCCACTTCTTCTACCTCCAACTTCCCCGCCGTCTCAATTACTTCAAAATCCGCCACCGCCTCCAAGGCGATCACGGTAGCTGAGATCGTCAAGCGCCGCATCAGCGAAAAAGGCGGACAATGGTACCAGTACACGGCCCTATCAAGTGCAACAAACGATCTCCCCGGAACGCAGCAGCAGCAGAAAAAGAAAAGGAAAGGTGGTGACGGGAATAAGGCGGGGGAGGAGGAGGATCCGTACGCTCTCCTTGTGGAGAAGGTACTGCCAAAGAAGAGGAAGGTGCCCTTGTTGACCATATACATCTCCAGGTCGCCGATGCCGGAGCTTCAAAAGCTTCATGGGTTAGTTTCTCACTTGTTCTCTTATAGCACCTTTTTCGGTTGTTCCGTTCGGTAAAAATATCTAAGACCTCTGCTCTAGCGAACAATCAGGGCCTTAGCAAAAGAAAAGAAAAAAGAAAAAAGAAAAAAACACCTATCTCTTGGAGCGAAAAAAGAAACGGTAAATAAGCTAAAATGCGGCACGAAAGCTTGTGGCTACTTGAGGAAGGATCCACAATTATAGTTACACGGTGGGAGGTCTGGCCGAGATAGCTGTTGATGATTTTGTAATATTAAAGATCGTAGGCTGTAGGTATTAATATGCACCTTAGGCAAGGACCTATCGGACCCCCCATACTCCAGCCAGGGAGGATACACAAAGCCAGGATCAGAATCAGATCAGTGGTAGCATACGGCCCGGAGCGGGACTTGTATGCTTGTGGAACTGCACAATATCTCCGGCCAGCCCGTACTCCAATTGGTCGACTTCTCCCACTGGGAGATAGAGATAATATTGTGTATGAAAGCAAATTCGTGTCCCCAATCATAGCAAAAGTAGCTAATATACATGTATCCAGCACGTGTACCGCCTACATGTAGTGTGACCTCCGGTAAAGATCTATGTAAAAGCTCAATGATCAGTAAAAGAGAAAGCAACATCTAGTCCGGAGTAAAATAGAAGAGAAGCCTTCAGCTAATTTGCAACAGTTCAAAGCCCAAGCATCAACTTAAGGATGTAGTAAACGTAGCCATCAATCTAAATCATCATAGATGGCAAATCCATCTGCAATTCATCCATATCATCATCGTCATCATCTAGTCTTTCATAACCCCTGGAGGGCTTTTGTTTTCCGGCCTCTTTGTTGAGTCCACCTTTGCCAATTCTTCCGCTTGGTTTTTTCCTTAAGGGGACTCTTGCCCGGTTGCTTCTGTGGGGCTTTTTCCCAGCTCCACCGGCTTCTCCTTTAACCTTTGGATCCTTTTGTACATGCTTGCTTGTTCTTGAGTCACCAACGTGAATGATATCTTTACCGTGTTTCCGCCTCCGATTTAACCCATCTTGAGAGCCACTGTCGATGGCACTGGTGGTAGGCGCCGCATTCGATATTTTTGTATTTTTCTTTTTATAAGGATTCTCAGCAATGCCTCCCAGCTCATAGCCCTCTTCATACTCTGTAGCGCCCTTCCCAGAAGTTTCCGTACCATATGGGGCTTGATAAAGTTCATCTTCAGAGGATGCAGCCCGTAGGATCAGGTATTTTTTTTCTGTAAACCTTGCATCCCTCTTTGCTTTTGCTCCATATTCAATACTCTGGTTAAGCAATTCGTTTTTGTCACAAATTGCGGTTTCACTACCCTCGTCGGGTAATCCTTCATCTAACAATCCTTCCATGTCCCCGCCCTTGAAAGAGTCGGCATCGGAGTAAAATGAGTGCTTGTTAGACCCTAGATGGTAACGTTCCTTTTTAGGGGTCGATTTAAATAATGGACTTGATGAAAGCATTGCGTTGTCCGATAGGGCATATACGCTCCCCTGCGGACTGATATTCACAGAATTCTGGAACGAATTGGGAGCTCCATTTCCTGTGGGGTATTCGGGGCTGTTGTGCTGCTTCTTTGTGTATTGCACTCCCACAGATCCTATCATTAGTAAATCCTGGATATTCTCCGATCTCCATAAGTTCTTCTGGCGGCTAGGATCAGCCGTTCTATGAAGACCTAGGGGTCCCTCGTTTCTAGAACCCGTGTTTTGGTGATCTTCTGGTTGAGAACGAGGTTCCTGTGAAAACTTATGTAGACTAACGTCACCCTTGTGTTTACTGAAAATGCCATTAGCATGGCCTGCCCTAAAGTCTACATCCCCCCCCTGCACCACCTTCGGGTGAGTGTTCATAACCCCACGAGAGCCCTTCTTAGAAAGTTCACCCTTTTGCTCTCTACGTTTAGCGCATGATGGCTTAACTCCGAGAATGCTTCCAGCTGCCTTCCTTGTTTCATTAAAAATGTCCCTTGCCCTCTCCCGAACCCATGTCGCTGGTGTAGCACTAGCACTATCATCCATATCAATGCTTGAAGCCCCTAGTGATGTGGGCCCCTCACTATGTGTTCTATCTAATTCGTTCTCTGGTAAGATATATCCTCTTATCCTGGTAGGGGATTGAGTTGCTAGAAGATCTTGTTCCCCGCCTGTTAGTTTTAGATACCTATATCTTCGAGGACGTAGCGGCGTTTTTGCGTCATGTATAACCCTTGGAGTATTATCGAATCTTTGTTTTTTCTTTCGATGGTTCTCCGAATTTTGGCGAAGTAAAGATGCAGTAGCAGATCCGAAGGCTTCCCTAGATGTGGTTGGCTTTACCAGAATTGGGTGGTTTGTCGATTTCTCTCTTAAAGCTGTAGCTTTAAATGCTCTTTTATCATTGTGGTGGGAGGCTGTAGGGTTTACAATTTTTGCTCCATTTACTAGTTGGAGACTTGATTGAGGGTCGATCCTATGCCCAATTAAGGGTAAAGGGTCCGCAAATGGATCATCAAGATCGCCCGTTAAGTCTATACCAGATATTGGGCCAGAAACCTGCTGTCCAACGACGGGAGGAGAAGAGGGTATGTCTGTATAGTATGCGATCAGTCACCAGAATTATTAAAGTCATTGGTCCCTCGTAGGGCTGTAAGGTTTATTAAACTAGGGGCACGCATGAGATAATATATAGAGATGACGGATCCTTACCTGGCCAGCTCTTTTTCTCCCTATTGACGACGTCTTGAAACACTTTGAACGAGCTTGCTTTGGAACGAGAGGTCTTCCCGTATGTCTTTACTGCCTTACGACGCGTTGGGAGAACAGGAGAACGTAACATGGTGTGTGCAAGGAGACAAGGGAATATGAAACAAAGAGGATGAGCGGTAGATGGAGCTAAATGATTTTTGATTGGTATTGATGTTGAGGACGAGATAGGGTGCCAGATGGCTTCGAAACAAACAGCCAATGATGACACATGACAAAGACATGTAGCGAACCCTAGCACCCTCCCAAAGGACCACACCAACACACACACCCCCAACGTCCCACCTACCCTTTTATTTTAAGGTAAGAGTACATGTACTAAGTACATGTAAATGATCAAGACTAAACTGTGGCGGGAAAGGACTTAAAGAGGGCATTTGATGGAAGGGTGAAGATTTAAAAATGCGTTACTGTATCCAGTTCCAGTTTTTGTACGTCAATTTAGTGACTAAAAAATCCCCTATTTCCTTTCGGCGTTTCAATGTGTAACTACATGTACATGTAAGAGGGGTGGGGTAAGGAGAGAGCCCCACGGACTGCATTCAATACATGCCTTAACAACCACCCTTATACATACAAGTACACAAGTACTCTAGGTACAGTACCGTATGTACATGTAGTCATAACCGCTCACTCGTGTCCGGTAGCTTCAATATAACCCTAACCACAAGCGAAAGAGTATGCAGGCCAAGAGAAAATGTACTAGAGACTTATTTTTAGCTCAAATAGGGATCGAGCTTTTCTTTCCATATAGGCTCAATCACAACCAGTGATACATTTTCTATGTACTAGTATCGTGGCGGAGAAGACATCTAGTTATTAATCTCACTAACCCCCTTTCACCAATATTTCTTCAAACGGAAAGATAAAAGAAAAGGCAATAGCATGCTTGAAACGCAGCCCAGGTCCCTCCCTAGAGAAAAAACAAAACAAAGCCCATGGATTTTCTTCCCAAAAATACTGAATTAAAACCAGGCAAAAAGGCAAAACAAGTAATGAATAAGCACCGTCCTACATATACCAACACAACGAAAGGCAATATATAGTATCATCCGAGGAATATCTACAACGGCCGTGTTAAAATATATAGGCTCTGAGATATTAGGGGATACTAACAGCCAATAGAATAACAGTCAATATAATAGCCAGGATCAAAAGCAAACAGCAAGCTCTATTTCTAGCGCCTTTTTGATATCTTGCCGCACTAGTTAATTCCCGATCACTATTGAACACAGACAAGATATTAGCATTGAGCTCGCCTCCCTTGGCTAAATAACTCCAATGAAAGAATACTCACGCTGCCTTCGTGCTCGTCGCCGCATTACTGATGTTCTGCTCAATGTTGTCAATCATGACTCCCTGTTCTGTGACCATTGTCCCCAGATCCCTGAAGATCTCATTCAGTTCTGTGATACCCTGTTCGATCCCTCGAATTTCTTGCTCTCGCTCCTGAATCAACCCCTCTTGGAAGTCAACCTCGCTCTGTTCGGCAAGTGCCATTTGCTGCTGAACAAGTGGCACTTGAACCTGCTGTTGACCCGACCCTGACTTCGGGGAATAAGATAAGTCATCTATGGGCATTCCTTCATCATTGACATGGCCTTGCGCCTGCCGTGCTGCAGTCACATATTGTCTGGTTTTTTCAGCAGATAGCCGCTGAATTGTCTGGAAGTCTGTAAGGGCAGATGTCATCCCACGGGAAAGCTTTTCTTGTGTGTAGCGTTGTGAGGGCTAATCATAATGTTTATATTAGCATTATGCCTCCCGGAAGCTACACGTCGCAGCGTCCTCTATTGAAGAAATAACTTCATAACTTACAGAGCAGTCCTCCCAGTTCTGAACCCTCTTTACCCCCTCCCCAACAGCTTTAAAACCCTCCCTAGTCTCATCGAGAAGCTTCTTAACCCTCTCCCTAAGGCTCTCGCTATCCCTTTTCGTACCAACTAAGCTCAGCTCACGGTTTAATGTCGAGATATTACTCGTAAGCTTAAAGAGCTTTGAGGAGAGCTGAGTTGTGAGCCGGTCAAACTCTGGGGAATCGGAGTACCCCGTTGAGCGAGATGTCGTAGGCTGGGCCTCAAGAGAGGGGAGACGGTCGAACGACATATCTTTCTTTCCTTCTTTGTTCCTGAGCCGTTCTAGATCTTCTTTAAGCAACTATGTATATGCAAGTGATCGGTACGTGGGGGTGTTGTGTTGTGTTCTTTGAAATCAAATCGAAAAGGGTACCGGAGCTGTTGTCTCTTGATTCCTGGATAGGTTGCGATGACGAACAACATCTGCGGCTTGGCGTGTCACGTGAAGTACGGCGTGAGGCCGGTGGGATAGTAGTAAAAACAACACATCCCTGTCCACGGCATGATACATCACTCGCTTGTCAAAACAAAATGCTTTACAATGTTACTTCCTAGGTACGTATAAGTACATGTATTTAAGGATACATGTACTCATGGTGCCAGAACTAAAATACCACCAATCAACCCCAATTAAGTATTATTTTGTGGTAAGGGATTAAAGTAAGCGGCATTTTAATTTTGGCGAGTGGGGCATACGCGTATAGAGTACATGTAGCATCAATAATAGTATGTCCTTTCAGTGAAGATCAATATCTCTTTGCACATCAACCACACGGAATTGCTAGGTGTAGGTACAGTAGAGTTCTACATGTAGAAGTACATATTGTAATTTGCAAAGTAGAGGGTATTACCCCATAGAAATTCGGGACATTGTACCTGATCAATGCAAAAAGTAATGAGAGGGGTTGGGAAACAGCATTGTGGAGTTTGTCACACTTAACCAGATTTAAACTGGTCATTAAGGCGAGCAACAGGGGGGAAATAAAAGTACCTACATGTATTGATAGAAACTTCCAGTCATCTGACGATGATCAACTTGGACTGGCGCAACCTGGTTTGGGCCTTTAGTGATCGACGATCTTTTGCCTCTTCCCCTTATCCTTCAATGATTTTGCCACGAAGTCTCGGCGTCTCGGAAAATCCTTTGAGTGGTTGTAGAACATCTTGGTCGTGGGCCTAAAAAGCGGTGAGTCTCGGTACCGTTTGTTACATCGGAAAGCCTTCAGGATTGGACAGGAATCATATCTCGAAAACGGGATTGAATACCATTCCTCATGATAAAATTCCTTTTAAATGAATTTTATTCCATTTACTTTACAAAGTTTTAACGCAGCTTAATTACTTAATTAACCTTATGTCTTCGCTTGTTGCCGGTTTTCACCACTTATTAGCGTGGAGATATTCAACAGGCTAGCTATGATTGGGGCTGTCACACTGCCAAAAGAGAACAAATCTGCTCCAAGCAAGAAAGGATCTGCTGAAGGAGGGGTGACAAGCGTGACAGAATCATGTTTTCGCCCACTTGAGGTAGATTTGCAAGGTCCTGAAAACAGACGAAGACATGTGGCCGAAAAAAGGCGTTGCGGAATTCCTTGGCCGATGATGCGAGTTTGGTTGCAAGTGCGGCAAGCAGGGTTCAGAAAAGTGTGGGGAAGGGGAATTGGGATTGTGGGGTGGTTGTGTCGCATTAGCCAAAGCAAGCCTTAGCAAAGAACCAACAGGGAGAGGTCTCGTGCAAGCTGTGTTGCGTGACGCGAAGGAGGGGGGGGGGAAGCTTGGTGAGTGAGGGAAAGAACACCGATGACTGGCACTGCCATGGATTGGTTTTGGTAACAGACGCGCAAGAACCTCTCGTTCTCCTGGCAACTTTTGCCAATCGGCTGAGGATGGTGGTGCGTGAGAAAGTCAACTTGTGGTCCCACCATCCAGGTGGCGCTATCCTGTACAATATAAATTCACAATGCTTCACCCACCAACAGCGCATTCTTTGTTCATACAGTTTCCATCCACTGTGCTCAATTTATATCCTCTTATATAAACAAATCTCCAGGTGAGCAAAGAAAAACAATTTCAATTCTGTCATGAGAAAGCACATTCCGTTCTACCCTTGCGTATAAAACCTCCACCACGACGTCACCCGTCAGCACTTCTTCCTACTCCCGGGAAATATGTACCCCAGAGCTCCACTTGGTGGCTTCACATCCCCGCATTCCACTACTAGGGGCTGCTACATACATGTAGTATTAAGCAATCTTGGCCGACTAACAAGCCACTTTGGTACATATATATAGACCCTCCTCACCCCACGAACAGTCCACCATCACTCTCCTCAGTCCATCTTCCGACTTCAACTTCATATTCCTTACTCTTTCCCTGAATACTTATTGCAAACACAATTACATAACACTTAATCTTTATAATAACATCCTCTACCAAACAAACATTTGCAATCATGACTCGCTCTCACAAGGCCAATGATACCCCCCACAACCACCCCGAGGCTGAGGCTGCCTTTGACGAACATAGAATCCCAAAGTACTTTGGGAAATCTGGCTTTGTCGACTCCGCTCCCAACAAGATTAAGAAGAACGGTGGTGGCAAGGGCAATTGGTATGTTCATCAAATGCTATTTATCCTTACCCTATAAAACATATATTCAAAAAAAAAAGACCCTTACACATACAACTCCCCCCCCCCCCCCCCCCAACTTAAAAAACCTGCGGTTCAAATATCATTAGGGGAAGCATTGACTAATTAAATACTCAATAGGGGTCGTGGTGGAGACGAATTCGAGGGTTTCAATGCCTTCAAGGCTCGCCGTCGCTCCAACTCCATGGGCAACATTGAGAACCAGTTTGCTCCCAGCAAATTTGAGATGCCTGATGATGAACCTATCTACGATGAAAGGATTCATGGGGCTAGTAACCCTGGAGTCGTGGATGATGGGGCCGAACTGGCCTCTACAATTTCCAACACTTCTTCTGTTGAGGGTGAAAAGGCTTAGATTCGGCGTTCTTGGTTCGGTTGATTGTATTTTTTTTTTTTAGTTTCCTGCCAGATGTGTGCTTATGATTCTGGAAATCTCTCACTCTAAGGGTTTTCTCTACTATTTCATTTTGTGTTCTCATGGGTTTCATTTTCTGTATAACGAAGTAACGGGGTGGTGGAAAGGGAAGGTTGGCAAGCTTTTTGAGTTATCTTTCTAGTAAATCTCAACTCTGAAAAACAAAAGGCAGTAATTCCTGCACTTCATCATACAAGTTCCTTTCATTGCTTCCGCTACTGTTTCAAGTGATACCTGAAAATCGAAAATCGACCGAAATCTGATTGCATTCTATGGAGGCCTGAGTCTTACCCTTGGCCCGGAAACCGCTATCATAGAAGACGATCCATTTATTATCGAGCGGCAGATTATCACACCCTCTACAAAACTCCACTTAATCCCCAAACCGTTGGTGTGAATGAGGCAGCTCCTAAGCTCCTTTGTCCTTCCTTACCTAATCCGTACACCCTTCCCTCATAACTCTCACCGGCTTACTGATTAGCTGCCTAACCTCTATATTGGCCGTCAATTATACATATTCATTCATGGGTCGACGCATAACATAGGGCAGATACGCACGGTCACGGACTCACGGTTACATGTTGAAGGGTAACAGCCGATCCCACCAATGGCCTCAAAGAATGACGTTACATTACATGCACGCGATCGAGGGATCGGAGCTCTATCCTCCTAAGGTGCGGGAAATTCAGAGTACAGCTATTTTGCCTAACAAGGAGTGTTCAACGGCACCGGGTATATCTTTCGAATGGGACGTAGAGGGGTGTGATATAGAGAAAGCTTTATTGGGAGTGACGGGACCGGGTTTGGTTGGAGAGAGCACTCGGCAGCCAGGTATAGATATGTCACGGTGTGATAGGAGAATTTTTCGGGACTGACTGCCCGCCGGGGACCGACCGACTGCCAATGATAGGATGGTATTGCTGATAGGTTCGTTTAAAACAACATCGGTACCTACTTAGTATCTACATGTAGGTACATGTACTGAGTAAGTAGCTGTGGGATGAGGTGGATGTCACTCTACCATCATAGAAGCAGGATTTTAACGGATATATGTAGTAAGCTGGTTTAAGGTAGTTTCATTAATAGCCCAATTGACACAACACCTAGGTTTCCCAAATCCTAATGCCCAACACAACAAAAAACAGTTCTGCTAAAATCATAAAACCACTAGCACAGTACCCAGCCACAGCCTAGAATACAAAATGAGTGTTGCCCGTATTTCTCTCAATCCTTCATCGATTGTGCGACAACCGACCGCGACCGTTACCAACCGTCTGTTCGTACTGAGTTTAAAGGAAAACTCTGAGTACGAAGTTGACGACAACGGCACAGAGAAGAGTAATCGCCTGCATTCAAAGTTCTATTAGCACCGATCGCAAATGTTTGACCCGACCACAGCTCTGTCGGGTGATTGCCTAGAATATATGGATATCGCGGAGTACACACCAAAACGGTTGGCCCAAAACGATCATCAAAGCTGCCCTGTCCTCGTTTCCTGATGGCCGCAGCTCTCCAATGGAAAGTCGCAAGCGCGTATATCATTGCGCCCATCGCGACAAACGTGAAAAGTCCCGCACTTATGCGACCGACCCGATCACCAAAGTTCAACAGCCCGATTGCGAGACTGCCTAGGATCACGGTGAAGTTGAGCCATGAAAGAAAAGTTCTCTCGTTGGCGAAAAATACCTGTTACACCAACACAACGTCAGATCATGTCGTAGACGATAATAAGAAACTCAATGATATCTCGGTCCCTCACCTTTGGCTCGACACGAGTGGGAAGGGCAATGCGCTTTCCGGGAGCACTCTGGAGGAGGGGTTGGGACGACATGGCACGCTGTTTTCGTTTGAATCAGAGTCCTTATAGAAGTGAAAAGTTTTGCCTGATTGTGTATCGGGTAGCAGTTAGATGCCTTTGGGTCGTCAATTGATAGGGAGGGGGTAGTGTAACAGAAAGGAAAGAGGAAGGGAGTAACACTCACAAGAGAAAAGGATGGTGAAGATTTTGACTGCTGCTTGTGTCGCGTGTCTTGTGAAGAATTTGAGCAAGCTGTCGGAGAGTTGTTATTGTAATCCGATCGATGCGGAAAAAGAGCACTGGTACTGGATGGCAATGGCAGGCTATGGCGGCTGGGCGGGAGAATGCATGGGCTAAATCACTTGGCTCTCCGCTTCCTGGTGCGTAGAAGCGGGACACTAAGGCAAAGCGCCAATAAAAAAGAGGATAGGAGAACCCGTACAGGGAGACTTGAAGAGGTAGTTGAAAGTGCCCAATGAGAGGGCGTCAGTGGGAAGATTATTGTTAAAATATATGTACCAAATCAGAATAAAATACATACCCTCTTCAGTATCTCTAGACCGCTGCTGTGACGTGGTGTTCTTAGTTCATGAGAACAATCTGTCACCCAAAGACCAGGAACAGGGCTCATTCCTTACCACCACCCCACACAAGCTATCGGTGTTGTTTACCCCTCCAACTTCGCCTCGAGCAGTTCAGGTCCACTTCAAAACATCACAATTTTTTTATACATAATACGAACACCATTACGACAATGTCAGATCCTAAATTTCCAAATCTCTCAAACTCTACTCCTGTAAGCTCTCAAAAATTAAACCAAGCAACTAGGATCTTGAAAGCTAATGCAAGTGGTTCTCATAGCCAGTGCCGACAACTAGGTTGAGGCAGATATGCAACGATGTGTGTACCATGAATATTGCTTTCAGAATGACTCCGGCTTCCCATTGATAGGATATCTAGAGATGAGACTAATTAGACAAGGCTTGTTTTGCCACCTTAGAGAAGGTAGAGGCCTACGAGCACTCGCGGACAGAGTCCTGGAACACCTCTATCATTGTATGAATTTCCGAATTCGCTCAGAGTCAGTGTGCGGATACTAATAACATCCGATAGAACCATATACTCCGTGCATTGATTTCAGAGTCTGTTCCCTCGTCTGCAGTGTCCTCTACATCTTCGTCATCGCCTTTCAAGTTCGCTGTAAACTCTACCATCATTCAGCACTTGACTTCACGCCAGACTCTGCCTTCTGCCAGTACGGGTACTGGCGACGGGGATAACGCTGGTAGCGAATTGGTATCCGGACGTGGGGGCTCTGATAGTTCAGGCGTGGGGAGGAGAGGAATGCATAGCGCTTGCGGGGCCTACTGGAATAACGAGAGGGATGGCATGTGGAGCTTCAAGTATGAAACCAAAGGTAAGATTGTAGAGGAGGAGTCTTTCATATAATTGGATTAGGATTAACATTTAGATTTTTAGGAATGGATGTGGTTATTTCCGTTATCTGGATCGCTGTTTGAAAGGCCCGTTTGTTGATATCAATTGGTTAGGGAGAATCGAGATGCTTGCTTTTGATTCAATGTGGCGTTTTTTTACTTGGTGATATTTATTTTAAGCTTATTTGTTCGCGGGAAACATCTACATTATCAGAGGCACGCGGTCTCGTAACCCAAGCGGTGTAATATGCACGCGTGTCGCCCAATTAAGGGATCTGTCCTATATACCTGGATTATATAGATAATACTACATGTAGGTACCCTGAGTTATGTATGTATCCAGCTGCAACGCGGGTGTGCACATGCAGCCCAGTTCATGCCGTCATAATCTCATCCAGCAATAGAGATTTCAAAATGAGAAAGCCGTTAACTGCCACAGCTAAGCGCGAAACGCTTCATTTCGTACACACATCTAGTCTCAAGGGGTTGGCTGTAAATGTAGATATGATTATCGTTGATTACACCCCTTAGCACATTCACGGCCGACCACCCTACAAGCTAAGTGCATCCCTGGATGTCTAGGAATATGCCCATTTGGGCTTGGCCGACCGATACTTGAGTTTTCAGATAGATCGGGTTGGTTAACGGATCTAGGCAACGGCATTGACACCATGGAAAGCTAAATCATGCAACCCGACTTGATTTCGGTGATAGAATTTATATAAGGCTCTCGAATAAAACGGTAGTTACCTACATACCCTCATACAATATACACTTCGGCGTGGGGACACAGATATTGGGCAATGATATACATGTACTTATGTGGGACAACACGACCCCAAATAACTGATGTACACTAACCATCTAGACCTAACCCCCAAACTTAAACTATTTTGTTGTTAATTCATTTGTTGCATGCAGCTTGGCCAAACTCAAATTCGATTAATGATCATATGTGTCAAGGATTCTGGTTCTCATACGAAAAGCTAATTAGTTGACTTGTTACGCAACTCCTGGTTTAATGCCATTTGCTATGGTTACTACTGCCTAAACGATGAAGGGGTGGCAGAGTAGGCTTTCTCATTCAGCCCAAACGGCCACCCTACCACCCATTTAATACATACATGTACATGTACATGCAGATACAGTATCATCATGTGAGTGTGTGCACATGTTTAAACATTGGCATCACACGTAGTAAGCCAGTATTAACATAGGTGGTGTACAAAGAATGGGTTATCAACTAATCATTCAATCATATGAATGTCGGTGAAAACTCCGAGTGATAGTGTATGATGAACATATTTTTTCTTAGCTTGACGGGGCTTTTTGGTTGAGTGTAAGACTGCACCTAGCACAAACTACACATAGGCACTACCACTGCTATATTGCTTAGCACAACTACATGCACCAATGGTGGCCCAAGGTTTTTATAAACTACATGTACATACATGTAGCCAAGCCAAGGGTTCACAAGAGCCTCAGTTAGAAATATAAAGGTCCGGTGCATCTATATCCATTGATTTATATAGGGGTGTAAATCGGCCCAAAATATGTGCGATTTGCATGTAGGTATATACCTAATGAATTAATTAATCACTCAGTATCTGAGATTTTCCTGGTCGAGTGACATCCTATGAATTAGTCATAATACCTGCAGCTTCCTTTAGCGTAGCGTTATGGGCGCATATATGTAGTGTATGACAAACTATAGCGCTTATTGGAGCTAGAAGATCTAGATGATTCTTCCCGTGTTTTGATGGGCCCGGGAACGAACATGGGTAAAGCAAAAAAAAAAAAATCCGGATAAAATGTGGGGATATAAAGCGATACTGTGCCCTAATACATGCGTTCTAGTAACCTTTTTATCAGGAAGATCCAAATGATTGGGACTGTGTACGCGAGGTACATGTATATATAGCGTGGAGGATGCTGACACTGTGTGCTCTAGTAGGGTAAAAGTTGCTGAGGTTATGGTTTCTTGTTAAAAGACTCCTTGTACCCCAATATGGTACCCGCGTACCAGAACAGCTGATATTGACATGAAGATATAATGGGCTAAGTATTGAAGCTGGAAATCTAGATGGTACTCCGTATGATACTAACTTCCTGGATGGAGGTATAGCAATCATGTTATGAGGCACTGTGCATCGAAGTCCGTGAGATACTTCGATCCTATTAAACCCGACAACTCGGCCTGATGTATGTTTTGTCCTTTCAACCCCATCTATATTGGCATCATTTAACGTGGCCCCTGGACAGTTTTAACTCTTCGATGCAGTTCATATACAAGTCGTATGTAGATGACTGCATGTAAACATTACAACGTGTTGTCCTAAGCTCGAGCTGGCTAGCAGCTTGAGCCCTATGCAACAATTTACCTTTCAAGGGCTTGTAGGTACCGACTGTTACACTGTTTTTCCTACTGTAGCGAATGAGATACTGAAAAGGTATCTATGATGTTTTGTGAGACGAGACGAGGAGTCGCGAACTCGACGTTATTGGGGGCCATCAGTCATTTTCAGCAGCCTTACTCATAATAAATAGATAAATATGTGAGTGAAAGATTTATCTTGGTCCCCACCTTTAACCAGAACAAGGTCTTTCTGCATGTGGAACCACGCATGGTGTACTGCAGCCTATTGCAAGTGAATCCTCACTTTCCCCGTTCGTGTACGAGACGTATGTATGGTCGTACGACCGTCTCCGGCGGCGCAGCACATGTAGATTTCACTTTATCTGTAGGTGTGTATAAATATATTGATACATACCGCCATGGAATAGAGTACTGACGATGGGAAATTGATATCAGGTCACTATTTATTCCCTTATAAAAAAACGTTAGGAGGCTTATGCTACCCTCGAGGGAACATCGGTAAATAGTAAGGAGGGAAGAGATAAACATATGGGATTGACGCACGCTCAGCGGCCCACTTCCAAACAAGAATTGCAAGGAATTTCGTGTCCTTGGCTGATCACCACCGGGGGCCTTCAAACCATGGAGTCTGATTGAAACAATAATGGGCGCACGTGATCCAAATGCGGCGTTCCCGCATGTCAAATCCAACCCGCATGGCCTTTCCCTACTACATTCACTCTCTCACAAGACAAAAATTATAAAAACAAAGTATACCTCCATTAGACTACTTACATACATGTAGGTACCGTGAAGTTCCTTCTACACACCCACTCTCACTCACCCCCTTCACCCCCAGCTGCGCCATCACTCAAATCACTCAGTAAAAGTCAAGGGCAGAAAAGGTAAAAAAAAAAAGAGCGGAGGCTCTCACTTTTTTTTCTCTCATTTCCAGAAAAAAAAAAGAGAAAAAAATCTGACAAAGGAAAATGCATAAAAAAATGAAAATAAAAAAATACATCCACTCACTCACTCCAATGCGTAAAAAGAACATTATCGAGGTGGAAATGGCAATCTCCATCCCGTCTGGCTGATAGATACGAACGAACTTAAAGAAATGATTAAAAAGAAAGCAAGCAGACCGACAACAAAACAATATCTAGCACTTCGCCGGAAACCCTTACAGACACACACCACAGTAACCAAAAGACCACGCTGATAGCCGCAAGAAAGCCAAGTAGAAGAACTAGCAGTAGTAGTAGTAATAGTAGAAGAAGCACTGAGAGACACTAATATATGAAACAGAAAGGTAAGAAGGACAAATGCAAAAGCAGAAAAATACCGACCCCTCCAGCAAATTGCACAAAAAAGCAAAACACCTGTAAGAAAAAAAAGTTCTTTTTTGTTTTATCATTTTCGCAAAGATAGGGGAATGCCTCGAAAAAGAAGATATGCTCCGATTCGACACTTTCATAAACTCTCCGCCGACCAGAGCCCCCCCCAAGAGTCCATGACAGCCTATCACCTCTATACCGACCACAAGCATATTTAAATTCCTACCCTCGCCTCCCCTCTTCCCCTTTACCTCCCCACATGCTGCTATCATCCAGTTTTTGGTCGTAGCATCGTCGAAATGTCCCCTTGGATGAAGGGGAGTAGTGTATCAAGGAAAGTAGAGAAAGGAAACACGCCATGAGGATATAAAAGGGATAATATTAAACAGTTTCTGGAAGAATAAAAACAAGTGTAAGCAATCAGAGACGAATTATTCAACCTGTGGGAGCAAAAATTAGCAACGTATAAAACAAAGCGAAAAGTCATGGGTGTTGACATACCACAGCAAAAAACAGAAGAGAGCTTCTGCATGAAAGTTTTCTTAGTTGGCTCCTGCTGACTATTTCTCGTTTGTGGTGACTGGCTCGCAACCTGAGGTGACTGGTTTCTCACTGCCGGCTGTAGAGTGGGGTTCGACGCCTGGAACTGGGCTTGTGTACTCGCTGTTGGCGTTGATGCTTGTTTTGCTGTTAAGCCCCCCGCAGGTCCGCTCGGTCGTTTGGTTGGCGGCACGCCTTGTGCGTTTTGCCTGTCGCCGCGCGTCTGACCCATCGGTTTTCCTGGCGATGGTGGCGGGGGATGCGGGGCGTTTAAACGGCCGGACGTCAATTGAGCGGGCTGGCGAACCTGAGCAGGAGGAACATGTCGCAGTTCACCAGTTGTTGTGGCATGGGCCTGGTTGTGGGGTTGGTGGTATTGGTGAGAGGAAGGGTGTTTAGAAATAGCTTCCCAGCCCTTACCGTTGTTAAGCTTCATCCAATCGTACTCTCCATCCTCAACTTCTCCCGTGTTCTTCAACGCTTGCGTGAATAGCTCACGAAGCAAGTCGTAGTCGGGCGTATCCTCGAAGCCGAGGTTCCTTACGTAGGTTAAATATTGGTTGAACTCATCTAAGCGAAACATATTAGCGACACGGGGCGGTCCGGGGGAGATGAGAACATACCTGGGAAACCCTCGCAAAGCTCTTTGATCGCGGTGGTCTGCTTCTTTTCACCAATTTTCTCGTACTTCTGTTTGTTGGTCGCAGCCTTCAGCCCCTGCCAAGGCAGTCCGCCTCGCAAAAAGTACATGAAGACGTGACCCAACGCTTCCAAGTCATCTCGTCGCGACTGTTCCCTTCCCAAATGTGTGTTGATACTCATGTATCGGGCAGTACCAGAAAGACTCTTACGTTCTCTGTAGGGAATATGTTGCTTGGTCTTCGGATCCCTGTACTGCTTGGCCATACCGAAATCAACCACATGGATAACATTTGCAGCTTTTGATCCAGGTCTGCCAATAAGAAAGTTGTCAGGCTTGATATCCCGGTAGATCAAGTTCTTTTCGTGGATCGTTTGGACTCGTGACAACTGCGTGGGTGATTAGTAAGGCATAACTCTCGAAATACGTCGCAAGTTTTAAAAGTACCATTTGTTTAGCCACCATTACGACTGTTTTGATAGAAAACCTTCTGTTGCAGTGGTCGAAGAGATCTTCTAAACTGGGACCCAGTAAATCAATTACGAGTATGTTGTGAAGGCCCTCCTGGCCGAAGTAATAAACATTAGGTATTCCCGCTGCAATCCGGTCAGCACGCATCCTAGCCAGTATAGACCGAAGCGATGGAGAAGACTGACGGCAGCCAACAAGTATCTTGTAAGTTCTGTATTCATCCCTAAGCTGGGGAGCATCACTTTTTCTCGGTTCCTACACGCGAAGAGTTAGAAATAACGCGTACTTAAGAGATTAGGAACCTAGAAAACTTACAAACTTGATCGCAACATGCTGGTTGTTTAGCAAGTTTGTTCCCTCAAAGATAACACCGAAAGATCCCTCTCCGATCTTCTTGCCTACGCGGTAGTGCACACCGACAACGTTCGAGGACGAAGAGGACATAGTCTCGAACGTTTCTACTCGTAACAAATATTGGTTAAGACAGTGCTTGTGTCCGCGGAGCTGTTACTTGCTGCAGCTACCAATTTTGGAGCTGATGAAAGCTTGTCGACGGCTTGTAATAAAGGAATGATTTTTTTTTCTCCGTCCGCGGCACGAGAAACAGTACAGTGAAGGATTTCTACAGAATGCACTTTGATGAGCGACCTTGATGATGATTGAGGGAAACAGTGGTGTTTATGGCAAAGTAAGAAGAGGTGTTGATGGAGTGATAACAACTAGCCAGAGAGAGGCAAAGGGAAAAGAAATGGAAAAAAGTAAAAAGCAAAAAAAAAAAAAAAAAGAAAGACTCAATACCAGAAAGGCACAGGGGGGAGGGGTGGGGGGGGGAGGAAGGGGATTACGGAACACGGATGGGCACGTACGTAGATCGATCTGACTGGAGAGTGAGTACGGTGTGGTTAAGGGGATGGATGACAGGAGAGAGAGTGAGATGGAAAGAGACGAAACGGAGGGCAGGAGCAGAGCAGGAGAAGAGGGAGAGAGAGAGGAGAACTGGCTGATGTAGTTGGAATGAGAGAAATATGAAGCCACTGACAGACTACCGTGCTGCACTCCACGCCCTGCAGGCTCCTGTGTACCGAATCGAGTGGACAAGTAGAAAGGGGGGAGGAGGAGGAAGAGGAAGAGGAAAAGAAGAGAGTAAGAGAGTAAGAGAGAGAGAGGAAGGGAAAGGGGGCGAGAAGTGGATAGAATGCAGGTGTAAGAGAAGGGATAGAAGAGAATTCGAGAGGTTAAGCACAGTAGAAGCACCAAAGGGTGAGCGGCAGTAAGTACTTGCTTGCAGTTGAGGCTGGGTTTGTGTGAGGGTTGAACGCAAGCCTAGGCCTCTTCGGCTGGGCGACGCAACCCGCGCCCGGTCCCCGGCCAAAGTCCCCTACCAATTTGGTCGGGGAGAGAGAGAGGGGAATAAAAAAAAAATTTAAAATTTACGGAATGTTCAGAGCAGTGGGTGGCGACCTTCTGGAAGAATTAAGCAGCCACCATAAAAGAAACATCTTTTGAAGCTTCCTCTTCTCTCCTCCTCCTCCTCCTCCTCCTCTTCTCTCCCCCCTTCACCAGCAGGAACTAGAAAGAAGGGCTAACTCAAAAGTCAACCAACTAGAGGATAGAATCCGTTTTCGGCTACGGGACCCTGGTTGGCTGGCTCAATTGCACGGTCGAACCAAACCCTAGTGGGTTTCGTTTTGTTCCACTTATGGCGCTGGTACAAGAGTCTATCAACTTCGCGACTTGGCATACAGACAAATATCTAGAGAAACAAAGCTTAAAAATTGATATGGATCTTCGCATGTTTCCTTGGATTCCAAGAAATTCAACCGCAATTAAGTAAGATGTAAGTAGCTTCGTGATAATTAAATTATACATGGACAATGCTTGGGATCCGGATGCGGCGAGGGAATCTCGCTAGGACACATTTTCCCGCTATTAGAACGAATGTTGTGGTCCTTCCGCACATGCCGTGTGGTGGTGGTATCTGGATATTTACCGCTTCATGAATACTGACCCTTGGTCCCATGGTAGTGATATTAACAATGAGCTTCCCCTCCCCACATATATTCATCTCTTTTGTTTGTAGAGATGTGTATAATCTTCGTATCCCCTATATTCATCCGCACGGGCCAGTCAACGCAAGTAACCGACGCCAGCCAAGCAAGGCGCTGGCGCTGACCACCATCCATCGGCGCCTGAAGTCAGAATAGGTAGGTATGTAAGTGGTTCATAAATCAAGTGATCCTATCATACGAGGGCATCTACTGGATAGAGGTGTCTTCTGTCAACCGTCCTGCTGTGAACCGCAAATCGTTTGCTGCGCTTATTATCGAGGAAATCAGAAGAGAAATTGCCAATAGATCGGTTCCAAGGCATACATAATAACCCGAGTGCTCGGAGGGGAGGAATACCAACGGGATCAGTCGGAGGCGCTTGGATATATGAACTCTACTCCGAGGCTATGTAGCCTTAATATCAGGGTATCACTCTGCCTTTTCAAATCGATGGTGGAGAGGAAGTGATTCAGGATCAAAGACAATCATAAGGCTCAATATTCATCCTTATAACTCTAATATTTAAGATAAAGTCTCCCATCCGCCAGGCATTGCTTTTGTTTCCTTTCTTTTACACCTCATTCTCGGAGGAATAGTTACCTACCATTACCATCCTCGACAAGCCCGATTGGTTTCCTCACATCCTTGAAAGGAAACTAGCAATGTTGACCGTTGATGATAAAGATGGGGTCGGTTCTAACCCGCCCCCGCGGTCATGATTTTAACATCCTTCGCCGGCTGTACCTACAGGCTGTGGGGTAGGTGTCCTGCAGGCACCTTTTCCTTCAGCACTTGGATGAACCACAAGATACACATCACATAGGCGATCTTCTCCTGTGGCTACCCCTCGCTTGCTTAAAGATCAGAGCCTCAATTCAATATATGATGCATACATACATGCTTTTCGCAGTCAATCAACAAACGACCAACTACAAAGTGTATTTCTAATTCAATTATCAAAGTAGGAGATGACTGAGACTTTTCACATAGGAGCCGTAACAACATCCTAGTCAGCGGGAATTTGATACAACAGGCTCCGGTATCTTGTCGCGGACTTGCCGTATCACGGGATATGTACAATCAGGTCGTCTCCGTGTTACTTTACCCCTTATAGATTTGTACCTGCCTTACCTATTCCTCCGATAGTTAATGGCTTTATTGCTGGCGACTGATGCTTTCCGGTGGGGGGGGGGGGACAGACCCGGACAGTCGTTCAACACTTTGGCACACATCCTTGCCTCCGATTAGAGAAATCCATACATACAGCGGCGTACACACAGCATGCGAAATCAAACGTTCAGCCAAGGGTAGGATAGGACAAGATCTCCAAGTGACAGACTTGGGCTGTCGACACGTCACCGGACAAAGGTTAGGGTTACTTACTCTAATTGCATCAATTTAATTTTACCGACAGGGATTTCTTAAATCTTTGGAGCGATCTCTGCCAGCAAGTGGGCGACGAACCTCTAAAGAGTTTCTCTCAACAGGGTTCGCCTAAACGCTAGATGCTGTTCCTGCATCTGTGGGCCCGTCCAGGGAGACGTCTCTAGTCTGCATGACCTTAAATTTGCAATTCCTCACGCATTGTTTTTTTTACTATAAACTTTTCCGCAGATAAGTCAAAGGATTCTCGATTTGCAGAGAATGTCATTTCCTCAGGCCAATTTTTCTGCTTCCTGGGAGATGAAGAAAAAAAAAAAAAGTTGCGTTGAGAAAGTGGCTCTTATGTAGCTGAAAACCCAGCTGCACAAATAATCAACCACCCCTGGCGCAAATCGCGTAACAGTCCGCTAGGGGAAGAGATGACGGTAAATACATGTAAACACACACACACAAGAGCCGTCCACGATGTTCCTAGCTGCAGTTGTTTCCAAGACTGGGCTGGCTGTACTGGTAGTAGTTAACCGCATAACGTACCCGCTACCGGAACATCCTTGAGGGGGGGGGGGGCATCCCAATCTCGTTCTTATCAGACTCCCGGCGCCTCTCCCATGATAATACTAATACTAGGAAATTCACTCGCCAAGCATCTACAATTAAGGAGAGCCAAGCCCCTAGGGCTGCCAAGCTCATCAGGTTTTGACAGAGCTCTTTTGACGTGCTGCACTAGGCTTGACATGTTCAAGACATTATTGCCAATGGCATGGGCCGCCAGAAGCACATAGGATTAACGGTTATCGTGAGCCGAGAGAGATTCCGGAACTACATTTTGTCGACGTGCTGTGGGCATATGTTCCGCGTTGTCAATGTAAATGGTAGGCCAAAAACCGGAGGAAACAGAAAGAACACGAGAGCACGTGACGGAATTTATTGAAGGTTAAGCACAGGCCAGTGGACTCATGTGCTAATTTGGTAGCACCAGTCACGCTTGCTCACTCGGCCTAACCCACCAGTCCTTCCGGTGTATACTGAGAAACGGACAACAAAACAATCAAGTGTAGTCTGCAAGTAAGGTCTCTACTGTTTTATATGTAGCTCTCTCACACCGGATACCTGAGCTAATAGTGGGCGGGGATCTTACTACATGTAGTTATTTCCGAGGCTAGCCGCGCAACATCACACTCTCAAACCTCTAGTTATTGAACAAGATATTAATATTTTGCATTTTCTAGTATGTAATAAAGCACAGATGAACGTAATCCCTCACTCGTCTCGTACAAAACTTGACCCATTCGTTAAAAAAAAAAAGAAACCTATTTGGAAAAAATACAACTATAATATCAAGCTAACAAATCACACACTATCCGACCATTTCTGTGTCATCCTCATAACTTTCCTGGACGTAACTTCCCCCAATATGAGCACCACCGTCAATATAACTTTCCTCACCAACATAGCTTTCCTCACCAACATAGCTTTCCTCACCAACATAGTTTTCCTCACCAACATAGTTTTCCTCACTAGCATAGTTTTCCTCACCAACATCACTTTCCTCGCCAACATAGTTTTCTTCATTTTCGTAGGCGTTTTCCTCTTGGCTACCCTCTGGATGTCTAACATTTTCCATCGCAGCCCGTTTGGCGCTATCACAAACGCCCAGGAACCATGTCCCTAATTGAGCGCCGATGACGAACTTCTGGAGTTGCTTGTTCTCCGAGATTAGTTCGTGGGCGAGGGTTGCGAGCTCAGATTCGTCTGCACGAGTGAACCGGATCTTTAGCTCATTGAGGGACTCAGTAAAGTATGTTTGTACAGGATCTAAGGGTTGGAAGGGCGATTCCTCGTTGAATAGACCTGTAGTAGACATGTTAGCATCATTTAGCTATTTGCGGGATCCTTTAGAAAACAACATACCTTTCTCATATCCTAGCTTGATGGTAGTAAATAGCGCTGTGTCGCAGGCCGCACTTTCGACTTGACTATCACTTCTGCCTTTTGTGCTTACAATGCTCGGCCAGCTGAAATATTAATTAGCACTCGCCACCTAGGCGTGCACGTTTGTGTGGGGGACTTACTCATCCCTCAAGTAACATCTCCTCCAAATTGTCCTTTCTGCAAACTTTCTACGTTCATAGCTTAAACCACCAACCATAGACAGGACCTTCAATGCCCAGTAAAACTCCTCCCCGCGGCTTCCTGGTCCAACAAGTCCAGAATCACCACAATCATCCACCAGTGTCAACAAATCACCGATCTCTTCTACGCCAATCACCTTACCCTCAACTGCTCGTCCAAAGGCTCGTTTCCACAATTCTCGACACCCTGGCCGTTTCTTCAAGCTTGGGGCATATGTTTCCAGCCCGTCCTGGATGGCCTTTTCCGTATCGATCTGCTCCTTGTGGTGCTTTATGCTCGAATATATCCTTTCTTGGACAGCTACGAGCTCTAAATCTGCGTCAATGTATCTAATATCACCTGCTGCGCTATTGTCTATGACACCACCCTGGCTGATGGCAGCAAGTTTGGCTAGCTTCCCAATGGAAAGCTCAACCTTCTTATTCCATAGATTTTCCTCCTGATCCATTGCGACTGCATTTAGGGTAGTGGCAGCAAGATCAAACTCCCTCATTGAAACGTCATGGATCCACTCCAATTTGGCGTACTTCCTATCACTCCTGAGGAAATTTGTAAGATACCTCTCACGCCAGGCCTCGAAACCGTCCATGAGTGTCTGCAACTGTTCCTTCTCAACAAGGTATTCGTACAGCTCCCACGCGAAGACCGAGCCGAAACTCTCAAAATACCTCTCAAGCCTATTGAGGGTCTGCTCCTTAATTTTCTGGAGTTCCGCCACCGTGACTTTACTCTCTGCCATAGCGACGGGGGCTTTTTCAAGATTCGCAATGGCGGCATCGGTTTCTGCAAGCTCCTCCGAACACAGCTCCACGAGAGTGCGATAATCCCGCCACTTCTCGGCTAGCTTATAAGCCTTCTCTGGACGACCGAAGTCCACCAGAGGCTTTATCCATCTCCCTCTGGCGTCGATGTAGCGCTCCTTGACTGTATTTCCCTCCTTTATGAAGTTTTCGGCGCTGGCATGAGCCTGCTGCTCACACCACGCAATGCGCTCCTCAAAACCACGGCAGCAAACCTCTGCTAGCCCCACCAACTGCCCTACAATTCGCTCAGAAACTTCTACAAACTCCTCGTTTGGGTTCTGTCGGTCTGGCCAGAGTGTCCTTACTGTCCCGAGGGATACTTCGTGCTGCACACTCAATGCCTGCAGAATATCCGTGTGGCTAGTCCATGGCGCTGCAAGTCCCTTGGCTTGTTTCAAAAGCCCGCACGTGTCGACGAAATCCTCCATGCCATACAGTTTTGCAGAATTGACCCGAAATTTCCACGCGGCCATTAGAGCGCCCAGGACAATGTCATTCGCTTCAGCATCCCGTTTCCCGAATGAAAGATGGTCCGTACGGCCATTGTTATTGCTATCAATTATAATATTTTTCGCAGATTTCAGTAGCAGACCAATGTCCCCTACGGACCGTTGGAACCATGTTCGGGTTGGGTCGTGCCCAGTAGCATCTTCCTCATCGGTTTGCATGATTTCCGCAAGGACGGCCTCTAGGACACCCTCACCCGCGTCTGGGTCTTGTCGTAACCGTGCGTCTCTTGCGGCCCAAGCGGCACGTGCAGCCTCACATTTCTCAGCGTCGCTGAGGAGACGCCACATTGTCCCGTTGGATAGTGGGGGAAATGTGGAACGGAGGTGCTCGGCGAGCGCGCGAAGATGGGTTGCGCGCAGCAAGAGGTGGTTCTCGAGGGAGGGGAGGAGTACGGGAAGGTACTCGGATGTCGAGGAAAGGATCTCGGTGCTGATTTCCAAAGCAGCGGCCTCGATCTCGTGAATTGGATAGCTTACTTCCTTACGGCCCTGAAAGTTGAGAGGATTCTTTAAAGAAGTTAGCCTTCGTATCTATAACATTGTGCATGTATAGTCAATGATAAACTTACGTCTTCTTTGACACCATAGAACACAGCCTGTTCAATCTTGCTCTTGACCTTAACAGGCTCCTTCGATGTCTTTTTGACCGGTTCGAGATCAAAAGTCTCAATTCGCACCACACCGGCACCCTTAGCGACTAGTATAATGCCAGGATTCCGGACCTTCTTTCCTGTGGCGGAGAGCCCGCTCATACTCATGAAACTGTCCTGCATATAGCTCCCATTCATATCCATCCGCGGGATAGCATCATACATGACATCCTCCATGCCACTACCTACTGTCTCGACCTTTAAGTTTCCCCTAAAGTCCACCACGTCCTCGAACGCCTCTCCCTGGTAATCTGAGCCTTCGTCCATCACGGAATCGTCCTCATTTTGCTGCGTATCTGGCCTGTAATTGGATACTAGAACTACAGCCCTTGAGAAGACCAAAAACGCAGTTTTGCATGGTTTTGGTAGGTACAACCTCGGCCGCGTACGGCCCTCCTCCAACGGTGTCGTATATGTTTTCACGATATGGACATGGTCGACCTCCGTCTTTCCTGCCGCATGGAACGTGATCGAAACCAGCGCGTACAGTGCGCCAGGGCTTGAGAACCCTGGCATAAAACTAGCTAATACAAGCATCTGCACATCCTCAGCGCTCGTTTGTAGGGTTGGCTCTTCCAGCACTGCTGCGTCAACAACCACAAATTGGTCCCTACCACGCACCGCCAACTCTTCCGTCGCAACATTTTCAATTGCGGACAGCATACTCTCACGTAAATCCACGTCTGCGATGTTTGCATAGGTACCGCTGCGGTTAACCTGCCATCGAGAGAAATTACCACGTGCGGTGGCAACTATAACCTCCCGTTCTCCCATACGGAGGACCTTTCCGGCGCGCACAGCAACGATGTCACGTCTATTTGAACCAGCACGCAACGCCCCAAGGAAACCGCCCATCATTCCGGTGCCATAACCCCTCATAATAGTCACGGAGATGCCGGGGCGGCCCGCCAAGTCTCTGAGTGCCAAGTGTGCTAGCCGACCAGAGCTGAGTGATAACAGGAAGCCTGCTGGTTCGGCGTTACAGATTGCTGTTACACTTTCCCCAGAGACAAGGGAAACCTTCCCTTCGACGCCGCGTTTCTTGGTGAAGAGGCCTTCGGCGACGGCGGAGCCGACACTATCCCAGTAGGCGATTCGACCGGACATGGGCATGACAACGACAAGACCAGGCTCAGTACTATTTGCAGAGGGAGAGACAAGGGAGCCGAGGGGGAAGGGGTTGAGAGGGGAGGGCGATTCGTCGCGCGGGAGGGGAAACGAAAGTGTATGTGGGATTGTGTGGGTCGTGGTGTATTGCCAGACATAGGCGTCGGTGTGGGAAAGGAGGAGGGCGTGGCCGTTGGTAGAGTCGGTGGTGGCTGTAATGGGGGAGTCATTTACTGTGAGATATCTGTCAGCGCCGGAGGATATGAGCGTTTGGAGAGGAATTGGGGTGGGGTGAGGGGTGGGGTGGGGGGGGGGGGAGCTGGTGATTGATTGATCTATTTATTGTATGTGGGATCGGGGAGTAGAACCTGTGCATGTTTTTAGGATTGAAGGGAGAGCTGGCAGTTTAGAGACACTGTATTTCTCATTTTTTGTCTAAAGCGAATAGGTTTTCAGCGATAATTTTTTTTCGATAGTAAAAGGGTTTACATGGCGGTGATCAACCACTTACCCAAATGACAACACCACCGTCCGAATCTTTCCCGCCAGTATCTCCCCTCATTGCAGTCAGCGACATTGCCTTTCCGAGAGTAGTATCTCCCCTCTGTGATATTATGCTGCCCTCCCTGGCACTCCTGTTCATTGACGCGTTGCTGGCTGGTCTTTCATTATGCTGTGTGTTTCTTGAATTTGGCCTCGAGACTGGTCTTGTTCTCCTTCGCGCCGCAGCAGCAGCTGATTCAGCAGCTGTTGGGTTGACGGTGAACATCTCAGATCGCGTAAATGAGTGTATAGAATTTGATGTACTGTTTTGTTGGAAGGTGATAGATGTTTGTGTTTCTCTTAGGGGCTTTGATGGATGGATGGTGGATGGATGGGGGGAGTTGTTGGTTAGCTGCTGTCTGCAAACGCGAATCCAAAGATTGCTTGGCGGAAGCTTCACGTGATATCGGGGATGGATCACAGTATGTCACTTATGTGAAGTTATGTGAAGTTACATACATGTAGCTAATTACACCTAACCCTGCATGTAGTTGATGTTCACTAACTGCATGTGGTACGTAGAACATGTAGCTGTAAGATAGAGCAGAGTATGTCTGTATGTAGGTACATGTAGATATCTACATCGAAGAATCTGAAAGGCTGAACCTGCAGGGGCTACAAAAAAAAACCATTATTTCTTTTCTTTGGATTTGATGTTATGTACCTGTTTTTCCACCAACTTTCAAACATCCAATCCTGTACCTCCCACACCACTCCTCCTCCTCCTCCTCCTCCTCCTCCTCCTTACTCCCTCCGCCTCACCCCACCTCCACGGACTCTCGGTCTGTCTTCCGGTTTCGCTTCTTCCCGTCCTAGTCCTGCAGTGCCCTCCCCCTCGATCCCTCTTGCACGTGGCAGCTGCCATCATAAACTCACCTTCTTTAAAACAATTCTCGTTCCCTCTTACCACTCATACCCTCCCCACCACCACACAAGTGCGAGCGCGCGCACACACATACACACGCTGACAACCACGTCCCATTCCACTTCCTCCTCCCTAACTACCTCCACAGATAACTGCTCTCTGCAGCTCCCTCAATACACCTTCTTTCCCCCACGGCCCTACGATTGTGGATATAAATTTGCAACATGAGTGTCATTATGGGTATGTTTACTCTCAACCTGTCTCGGATTCGAGCCTTAGTAGGGATAAAAGAAGCTGATATGCTACTCAATAGCCACCGCTGGTTACGACCATACAATTAGGTATACACCTCTGCGCTCCACTACCTCACATTCTGTGTCAGCTACTAACTACATTTCTGCCACTGCCAGATTTTGGGAAGCTCTTTCCGGAATCTGTTCCCGTACCATTCAGCACTCCGACTCACAAGTCAATCGCCTCTGTATCTCCCCTGATAAACGTTTCCTCGCGGCTGCCGGCCACACTACCGTCAAACTATACGATATCAAGTCAACCAACCCCAATCCTGTCCTACAATTCGAAGGCCACACAAATAATGTCACTGGTGTCGGGTTCCACTGTGAAGGGAAGTGGATGGTGACCTCCTCAGAGGATGGGACTGTAAAGATTTGGGATACCCGTAGCGCAACAGTGCAGCGCAACTATACTCATGGGTCGCCGGTAAATGATGTTGTTATACATCCGAACCAGGGCGAACTGATCAGCTGTGATCAGGCGGGAAATGTACGGATTTGGGACCTGGGGGAGAATAAATGCACGCACCAGTTAATCCCCGAGGATGATATCCCGGTGCGGAGTGTCACGGTGGCTACGGATGGCAGCATGCTTGTCGCTGGAAATAATGTGGTACGCTTGAGTTTGATATAAGTACTCATTTGAACTATCACTTATCTAACAGGCAATCATAGGGAAATTGCTATGTTTGGCGCATGATACAGAACCGGGACGTGACGCAATTAGTCCCAGTATGCAAGTTCCAGGCACACACCAAATATATTACCCGTGTGCTTCTCTCGCCTGATGTACGCCATCTTGCCACTTGCTCTGCGGATCATACCGCAAAGATCTGGAGTGTGGACGAGAAGAAGTTTACTCAGGAGACTGCCCTCCACGGACATCAGAGATGGGTATGGGATTGTGCATTCAGCGCCGATAGCGCGTATTTGGTTACAGCGTGTAGTGATCATTATGCAAGATTGTGGGAGCTGAGCAGGTATGTTATCACTTCCCAATGATTTCTGGCAGATACTGATGAAGGTGCAGCCAACAAATCATTCGGCAGTACAATGGACATCACCGTGGTGCTGTCTGCGTTGCCCTTAACGATTATAGCGAAAGATGATAAAGGACCTATACTTCATCCTCTAGTTTTACTTCCCCCCTTCCCCTTAAAGAAAGGGCCCCCTGGATAACTAGGAAACTTGGATTTGAGAATACTCTAGGAGTATTCACAACCTATCAATTTTTTTTATATGTTACTGTTTCTCAAGGGCGTGTATATCGGGATCTGTTAATGCTGCTTTCTTTCCATCTTCTCCCCTTCTGGTTTTTTATCACTTTGTATGTTTTCACAGGCTGGATTTTTTTTATGCATATTATTTTTATTCTCTTCCCCCGTTTTCTTTCGTTCCGTTTCTTTTTTGTTTCCTTTAAACGACGGCTTTTTGGGAGGAGAGTTTTGTGGTGCGGGACTTGGGATTGATGGGCTACGTACCATGGGCGATGTGAATGATATTTATTGGAGTGAATGGAAATAGAGCCGCGGACTGAAGCTGACCTAGCGGCAATTAATTTTATTGCGATCAAATCTAGTCGTGTAGTATCGTGGATATCTTGACTAAGATCCCGGGAGTTAGGAGAGTCGAAGTGTAATTGATATTCGGGGGACTAAGGTGGGGTTGTTATAGGGCGAAAGTCTAGAAGGGATTGCCACGCTAGAAGCCGGATATCCATATGAACGGAACATGCCTGAGTCTGAATCGATCCCAGACTACCCCGCATACCCACCATGTATGGCATCTATGCACGCCGCGGCGTTGATCCGTCGTCGATATCGGCAATTCGGTATAAACCACATGCCTGCTAGTTGAGTTATCCATCCTCAGCGAATATATATATATATATATATATATGTACGCAGCCCCCATAAGTGGATTGAAGAGATACCTAATATCCACCTAGCTGTACTTAATTCCACTCCTATCCACCAAGCTACGCCGCCATGTCTATATCTCTTAAAAATAAAAACGTCCTCGTCACTGGCGGCTCTCGAGGCCTAGGCGCCGCCACGGTAGAGCGCTTCGCAGCAGAAGGGTGCAACGTTGTGATAAACTATCTCTCCGCCGCCGAGCGCGCTGAAGCACTCGCCGAAAAGGTGCGCAGTACGTGGGGTGTCAAGGTTGTAGTGCTCCAGGGAGATGTAGCGACGGATGCCGGGTGTGTGGCTATTGTCGAGGGGGCTATCAAGGCGCTGGGAGGGCTGGATGTGATTGTGTCCAATGCGGTATGTTTCATGGTGGTGATGTAGGTGGGTGGTTAAAAGATGGGAGAGGTGCTGATGAAGATTTGCGGGGATGTAGGGCTGGACGAAGATGGGCGCTTTCAGTGATTTGTATGCTCTTGCAGAGGAAGATTGGGATAAGGTATATGATAGTATTCATAGCCTACATAATTCAGACGGCCAGCTGACAGTCAATGATCGTAGTGCTGGAACGTCAACGTCAAAGCCAATATGCATCTCCTCCGTGCTGCAGCACCCACCTTTAATTCCAACGCCGATGGAGGGTCCATGTTGATCACTTCCTCAGTCGCTGTACGATCTACCATCTATCTGGACTTGATTATTCCAATTTATAGCTTTACTAACAACTTGAAAGGCCACAAATGCATCTGGAAGCTCAATCGCTTACTCCGTCTCGAAGGCAGCTGGTCTCCATCTGATGCGCTGCCTAGCAGCTAGTCAGGGACCAAAGATTAGGGTCAACGCGATTCAGCCGGGATTGCTGTTAACGGAGTGGGGGCAGTCTTTCCCTAAGGAGCGGATCGAGGCCATGAAGGAGAAGGCGGTGTTGAAGACCTGCGTGAGTACTCTGTCGAGACTAAGCTAGGATTAGGCTTGGGTAGCTGATGTTGAGGATCAAATTAGCCCACGGTGGAGGAGTGTGCGGATATGTTTGTGGTTATGGCGAAAAGTACGTCAGTTACGGGGAGTACAATGAAAATTGGTAAGTTTTCTTAACCTGGAGCCACGAGGACGTGAGATGAAGCGAAGTGATTCTAATATGTGGGATTAGATGCTGGGCTGTTCGTATAAACTTCATGGGTTTAAGTTTGTAACATCAAGAGATTTAGCTTTTTCCCTCTCTCCCTCTTTTCCCTTAGAAAATCGGTAATACTTGACTACCAAGTCAACTTTGATGCCATGTTCCCAGAATGATAATTGTCATAGGAAATTCGACAAACTGAGCCATCTAACTTATGCTCACCGTGGTTGTTTTTGACGTAGCATGGAGTCTTTAATAATTACCCGGAGTACCGCCATTCCGTTTTTCAGTTTTCTTCTTCTATGCTAGTTTATGTAAGTATACATATAGTTCTCCTAGCCTCCCGATCTCACTCATGTCACAATGTCTAGAAGTAGGGGTTGTCATGCCATCAAAGATTGCAATTGTTTCCTAGCCCCTATCTCTCTTTTTAGCACCCGATACTCGTGCATTCATTAGGTGGGTCGGATGCCGTTGTATCAGGTGCTTAAAAAATTTCCGACCTTTAATAATTCTAATTAATGTAGAGTTAGCCATCTGCGTATGTTCCTGCGATATTTTTTTGCCCTTTGATTTTCAGTCTCTGGCTACTTTGATATGGGTTTGGTCAATCAAATAAGTTATTAATCAATAAATAAACCCGAAGACGAGTGCATGTATGAAGTATAAATAATAAATAACCAGCTGAAGACGATGATACCGAGTGATACCCCATGAAGCAAACGGATGAATTTTTTTTTTTTCATGTACATCATTAATTGTATCCAGCCCTCAGCAATATTGCACTGCCCCAGAACTACATGTACCCTCCTCCGCCACCATCTTCAACAAAGGAAAATCATAACATAACAAGCAAACGGATGATAGTCTACATGTAGTGTCTAAGAGTTGCGAGAAAAAGACCTCTGTAACTCCGTAACATGTCCCTTCTTCTTCTCTCTTTCGAGTTATATGGTGTTAGGCCAGCACTTCTGGTGTCACGCCCACTAGACCACTAGCGGGATACAAATATAAGACTAATAGTATCGTGTAGAAACATATTTCCCTAAGTCAACGGAACTATGGTAGAATACGAGGCTGTAAACTCGCATAAGCTTGCACATATATAACTTCATAATAACCTATAAGCTGAACTTTATCCCTTCTGTCGACACTCCGACTAATTTAAGGTGCACCGCTAGCTTGTAATGGCAGGGTGTGTTCACCATAAATACATATTATACAATTACTAAAGGACAAAAACTGTGAAGAAACCCTAGAGATTAGGCTTCACAGGAAATATTGAATACCAGGATAGTTTGGAAAACCAAAATGAAAAGTGAAACCAAATGCGCCCGCTAACACAAGAGAAAACAAACCATATTCCCTCAGACTCATTATTAATCGAGCAAGGAAAAATAGAAATAAAAATAAGGATAATAAAGTCATATCAAAATAAGAGTCATGAAGTAAAACACAACCGGGAAAATAAGACAGATTAGAGGTACTCAAATTAACTCGTATCCAAGGTAGCGGTCACAAAAATGTGGAAAATCTCCAAAAGACACAAATAAAAGATCAAAGCATCATGCTTCGTCTTCTGTTCGAGGTACCAGTTACCATTGCAGGGTAGTTGTCAAATTCGATCTCATCATCGACCATATTGTTGGTGCTCTTTGAACTCCGAACGCTTTTGGTAGGGTTTCCCAAACTAGTCCTCCGAGAGTTTCGTGCAACCTCATCACCTGCTAGCTCTACCTGTAAAGATGATGGCGGTAGGTTACTGTGGGTACCACTCCTTCTCCTCGAACTTGTGCTTTCGCGATTTCGCGATTGACCTTCTTCACCGCCGTGAGTGCTTTCTGGATCAAATGATACAGTCTTCCGTCTCGGCTCAGTTGGTGCTGTAACATCCGGTCTTCCTGACTTTGCGTCGTTTTCCATGTCCATCAGGGTCCCCTGGTGAAGGTTGCTTGCCCTCCTCTTTCTATATGTCATGACACTTTCTGGCAGCTCCATCTCTCCGTTTTCACGTCCTGATCTCTTATCTAAAAGCCCGCCAATTCCAGTGTCCTTGGGCTTCCTAGGCTCTTCTACTGCGTCAATAGTCAAAGTTGTTGCCTGGGGCAATGACGCTAACCATTGATTGCCAAAAATATCTCCCCCCTCAGTAAGCCCGTCCTTCTTAGCAACAAACCCTTCAGAGCTGTCTTTATTCTTCAGCCGACCAGCTGTGGGCCTTCTGGCAGCCCTTCCTTCACCTTTGCCTCCTTCACTTGGTTTATCCTCCCTCCTCATTTTGTCTCTCAGGTTCGGTAGGGCATAGTTGACGCTATTGGCTTTTGATCTTCGTGAGGGTCTACCTGTACCACCTGTCTCCGTATCCACTGAGGGGGGCTCCGTATTCGAATCACGGTAGGTCCTCATTTTCAGTGGTGCAAGTTCTGTCTTCTCTGGTTTCTCGGGATCTTTCTCTTTTGGGAGGGCAGCCTTGATATGCTTCTGAGGCGAATTGAATGGATCCGAATTCGTGCTTTCTACAAATATATCAGACCTATCTTCGCCCTTGTTAAGTGGAGAAACCAAGAGGAATATAGACTTACTGGGACCTAGTGCTTTTCGCCCGGTGGCAGGAGTGGGGCATAAGGCCGTAGCATCTCCCACAGAAACAGTTCCCTTTTTCTCAGTAAGATCTATTTTGACGCCCCGCTTCCCAGCCTCTACGATTTTTTCGATCTCATCCAATCCACCAACTTCCTTCATTGGTGTGTCATGATCTACATCATTAAGGTTAGGTATCGATACAGTTGACTTTAGGGTCTCCGTCCGGGTTCTGGTCATATCTGCAGTCTTTGATGGCTGTCTTGTAAATTTAAAATCGAGGTTCAAAGGTGTTCCAATATCTTGATCCTGATCCCTGTCTTCAAACCTTCTCTTCTTAGGTTTTTCTACTGGCGTGTCTACCATGAATTGGTTCCTGAGTGATGTGGCTGATTTTGTACTTTCCACCTCGGTTGGACGAGTACTATCCCTTCTTCTCTTTGAACGGATTTCAAGCATGCTAGATGTAGGTGGTTTAAGATCCTCATCCGACTCTGCATCATCGACCCGCGGCGGTAGTAATGTTATTGTTTCTTCGAAACTATAATAAAATAAGATTGTTAGGAACTAAAGTAGCTGTATAAAGAATCAAGGAGTGTTTGGTATCTACTTGAGGCTACTCCTTCTATCTTCGCTGCCAAGACTGGTGCGTCGGGGTTCTTCAACATTGAGACTGCTTCGCCGGGAATCTTCAGAAATTGCGGGAAGATTGTCCTCAGCTCTCATAGCCTCGCTGAAGCTAAAGCTGAGTCCTCTCCTATATGTAGCTTGATCTGGCGACACTACATGAACCTTCTGTTTTGGCTGCGGCTTTGCTATAAAAGCGAAATCGAGTCAATAATTCATCTTAGCGCAATATGTGGTTTCGGAGTGTGAAGCTTGTAAACTTGCATATACCTCTCGGTGATACTGTGATAGCCTTTCCCAGATCTGCTAAAAGCTCCTGCATCTCGACCACCTTGCCTTCCAGCTGCCTCTTGGTAGCCTCGACATTCTCGATCACGGCCTTGCCCCGTTCACGTCTATCCAATTGGGCCTGTAGCTTAATGACCTGTTCTCGTAGGTCAATGTTTTCGGTAAGTAGGCGTGTGGTTTCGGTTTCGAGGCTGCGAATCTTGGTGGATTGTGTGGAGTTGACTCTGTAAACAACCAGACACCTGGTTAAAACACTGAAACAATATATTGGTAGCTTAAGCTACAAGTGTTTACGAGTAACCAACCTGGCGATCTCGCGGTTCTGGCGGATATATCTTTTCTTTACTATAGGTTTTGGTAAGCATATTTTGTTCTTGAGGCACAGTTCATGTTTGCTTAGAACAAAGGTTTGAAGATGAAACAACGTACTTGCTTCGAGAGATTCTTGCCCCGGCTGGGGCGGATCGTTTAATCTGGCCATGACACTGTGGTGTATAGATCGGATTTAGATGCGTGATGATACTTTAAATGGAAAAAAGGAGGAAGTCCGGGTCACGAGGAGGGGGATAAGTGATTATGTATTTTGTGAATGGATGGTGAGTGGTGGGCAAGGGAGGAGGATTCAGTGCCTGTCTGTTGACATTTAACCGAATCCGGGCAAGTGGGAGCTCTTTTATGTGTTCAGATCCACGACGCGTTGAATCCATGCCCCTCACTTGCTACGCTTGAACCCTTGCATAAGGTAGAAATACTCCACATACAAATACAAAGGGTATCTCTTAAATTATCACAAGAATATACAGTCTCCCATTGATCGATTTTCGGAATCAATGTCAAACTATCCAAACCGCTACTCCCAGCATTTCCGCCAACCTTCTGCTTCTACTTCCGCCTCAGGGTCCCCAGCCCTGGTTGCGAGGATAAACGAGAAAAAGCAGGAACTTGAGAATTTGATGGCACTGCGAGATCTATCCGCTGGGCTAGCAAAACAGATGGAGGAATTAGAGGGAAAGCTAGCAACGTTAACTGACGGAACCGAGGGTACCTACAAACTCAGCCTGATGTAGACTAAAGTTATTCCAGCTGATATGATACGCATTTTGTATAGCTGTTGCTGCGGTGTTATCGAATTGGCATAATGTCCTTAGGGCAATTGCTATGGCTTCTTGTAATATCTTATCTTGGGCTGCATCACAAGCTTGACACTGACACAGCCGTAGCAAAAATCCCACAACCCAAAGAAACCGAAGAGGACAACCCATTTGCACCGAAGCCAAAACAAGAAAAGCAGGAAGAACATGACGGATTACGACGAGATGAGAACGGTGTCCCAATGCCGCAGACCTTGGTCAGAATTCCGGTACTTCCTCAAAAATGATTATGAAGGGTGTTATGAAGTGGCGAAGGTATATCAATTTCTCAAGAATGCATTGGGTCTGGAGTATGGAGTATACGGTAAACTTAACGCACTTTTGTGCTAATTATTGACTTAATCATGCTCCTGAATGAGATAAACCAAGCAGCTATTTTAGTAATTCTTGTGAAAATATTTGCGCATGCCTGTTTGTAGCTCTAGACGAAAGCTTATTGGCCAGCATCTCGCAGATAAATCTACTGGTAGGGCTGTAGGCACAGCGTTAAAGAGCTGATTCCACAGAAATAAATCCTCATCCTGTCTTCGGGGCGCGCATCGCTAAGTGCAGCGTAGCTCTGGTCCCACGCGGGATGACCTGCATGAAAATAGCTTGATCTAATGACATCAGACCCTGTACCCCACATTTCGTGAAATCTCTCTATAGATCTATCTAAACCACGATAAAACCTTCAAAGACATAATAAAGACCATGGCAGACCATTCTCATTCCCACTCCTGTCATCATGAACACGATCAAGATGACCATTCTCATTCCCACGGCCCCGGAGGCCATGATCATTCCGGCAAGCTCAGCCCATTATTCCCATCGTAGACATAAGTAGCTAACAAACACACTTATATACAGACGATCTAACTCCAGCGCTCCAATCCTCTCTTTACCAACACATCGAATTTGATAAAATCACCACTCTTAATGAAAGCGTCCCGGGCGCTGGCATGAAGGTTGTCAAGAAAACATGGGACGAACGCCTCGATAGCACTATCTTCCTCGAGAGTGATGTTGACGAGCAGCTTCTCATGTTTATCCCGTTTGTGATCCTTCTTTCCCTCAGAATGAGCTCTCTACTAACTTGAGTGACGCAAAAGTTTTACAGGAACCGTAAAACTACACTCGATTATGATCCGTTCACCCCCAGGGACGACTGCTCCCAAGACGCTAAAAATATTCATTAATCGCGATGATCTTGATTTCTCCACTGCTGCCGATCTAAAGCCTATACAAACGCTCGAGCTTCCTCTCACCAGCGAGGTTGTAGAGATGCCAGTTAAGAGATCCTTATTCCAGAATGTTCATTCTTTAACACTATTTTTCGAGAAGAATTTCTCCGGAGATGTTGATGACGACGATGACGAAGAAGAAATTACAAAATTGAGCTATTTAGGGTTCAAAGGGACATGGACAGAGTTGCGGAAGGAGGCAGTGGTGGCAAATTATGAGGCTGCTGCCAACCCAGCAGATCATAAAAATCTTGTCCCTGGCGCCAATTACGGGGCGATGGGAACGGGAGGACATAATCAAGGATTCTGATTTTACAGGCGTTGCTCTTCTTCATTATATTAAGTATCGGGATACCTCAAAATCTATCTTTGCACACGATTAGCTTATAACAATTAGCATGTAATTTCCCGGAAAGAGGTATATTATTTCTATGAGATGACACTTTGTGTTGCATATAATGTTTCAAACCTCAGTTATTGAGGTCCGGTAATAAACATTGCTTTATTTAGAGAGTCCGAGTGATAACCTAAAATGCCATATCACATATATATATGTAGCGATCCAGCCCAATCGATGATAAAGTATCACGCTGGAAAATATACTGCAATCCGATGAACTTCGAATACTAAAGTCTACCATACGCCGGGTATCCAAATTTTGCCATAAAAACTACCACTAAGAATAATGAAGAAATGAAGGGTGTAAAATATACAAACCTGTCCCATGACAGGTCACTCTCAGTACTCGCTCACACTAACATGATGCCTGAAACTATTGCTAGGCGTCTAATATTTTGACCCTCATACATGGCAAATCCTCTGCCACACCACTAGAAAATGACCAACCCCCCTATGACGTAGCTTCACCGTTCTTTCTGAAAGTGACCTTTTCTACCCCGACACTTTCGTTGCCTTTTTCGTCAGTGCGGAGCTGATAGACATAAAGAACAAGAACACTGCCTTGAACCTATAATAGGCATTGATATCTTAGCAACAGCACATAAGTTACGGTAAAACGATGAGAACATACGTCCATCAAACAGAAACTTGGGATAATCGGCTCCTCGTCAGAAACCCATCCACCCGATATCGCACCTGTTGCCGAACCTACTCATCTACTATTAGTAACCACCCAGCCCACATAATGTCCTTAAGTGCTATTCTGCACCCCAATTTTCTTCTATGATCTCCTCACCTGGGTTGATGAAAAATCTGCCTTCCAGCTCATAGGCTTCAAATCGATGTGTCCCTCCCCAAACTAATACATCGCAGTCCAGTCTCCTAGCTTCAATCAGCAGGCTATCACTATCACCCTGCGGGATAATAGTGTGCCCATGCGTGAACCCAATGCGCAGATTACCGTGGGTTACAACCTTTGATAACGGAAGATTTGTTGCATCAACGTCGAAATCACCCTTGACAATTTGAAGATCAGGCGCGGTTGAACGTAGAAAGTCGTATGTTTCTTTATCGGTCAAGTTGCCTAGACAGAGGATCTGGCCAATTTTACCGGGAGAGAGAAGTTTGCGAAACTAGAGTGAGTGTCAGTTATTGGTTCTATGATAACTGGCTATCCGAACCGGAGAAGCTTGAGAAGCTTGGGAGCAGGATAAGACCTTCGCCGGGATATCCTAGACATAAGATTAGAAGTTACTCTATCAACGCATTTTGAGTGGGGGGGAATTACTGGAGCTCTGTCTGGAATATGGAGGTCTCCGATACATAGGACCAGACGAGATGCCATTGATTGGGAAGTATAGATTGTAGATAGGATGGTGGGGAGAGGAAGCTTAAGGTATTTGTTTCCTTTTTTACTAGATCAGTCATTGTATAAAAAGGAGATAGCTCTGCAACTCACTAAGCGACTTAATTCGTCAGTTTCTGTTTGTTCCTGAGCTCAGCTTGTCCCTGAGCTCTTGTGTGTGTGATTGTGGGGTTGCGCGGTAGGGCAGTTACCCGGCACGCATGCACACCTTTAACTGTGGTGGAACAGCCTAGAATATATCAGGTTAGACAGGCAGCCTTGTTGGGGCTCTTCGGGGATTCCGGATGTCGTCACCGGAGCCCGGAGTTGGCTTTTATAGTGCAAGATCCTCCTCGCCCTCAAGCCTTCCATTCAGCACGCACGCACAAGCATCCAGTCCATCCATCCACCACTCCAGATAGAGTACGCGCCTCTCGCCTACCCCGCCAATCTGCCCCTCCCACAGCATAGGTAGCCTCGGTTCACCCCCCCCTTTCTTCTTTGCCCTAATTCTGAACCTAAGAATTCCCACATTGCCTTGCCCGGCTATTACCGTCACTCTCTTTCAAACTGGCTGCACGATCCTCTCCCCGCCTGTCCCTCATCAACAGGCATCTCTCCTCTACATCCCCTCCTCCTGCTCGTCCCGTATCTTGTCCTCCCACAACTTGTATAACTACTGCACCACCATTCAGAATGTCTTCACAAGCTGCGCACCCAACCCTTCTTATTCCTGGTCCCATTGAATTTGACGACGATGTCCTTATGGCATTGTCTCATCCTAGGTATGTCCTACAGTCCATTCGAAGTGATTCACTCGGCCTTGACCTGGTGGCTAATATTTGACTTTCTTGATCTGGCACAGTGAGAGCCATGTTGGTGCTCCATTTGTAAATGTGTTTGGAGAGACATTGTCAATGTTAAGACAATTGTTCTTGAGCACTGATCCTTCAGCGCAGCCATTCGCTGTCTCTGGATCTGGAACATTGGGATGGGATTTTGTGGCGGCAAACATTGTGGAGAGGGGAGAAGATGTGTTGGTTCTGAACACAGGTACGTTCTCAATTACCAAGCAGCTAAAACATGTTTAAAGAGTTTTCTAAAATCAAATATAAATAGGATACTTTGGCGATTCATTCTCAACTTGTTTTTCTACCTATGGCGCAAACCCTACCCAACTGAGAGCTCCTATCGGCTCTCGCCCCTCTCTTTCGGAGATCGAAGCCGCCTTAAAAGAAAAGCCGTATAAACTTATCACTATTACTCACACCGATACATCCACTGGTGTTTTTTCGGATGTCAAAGCTATCTCCGAGCTTGTGCACCGAGTTTCACCAGACACACTCATCATAGTGGATGGTGTATGCTCTGTCGGTTGCGAGGAGATTCGCTTCGATGACTGGGGCATTGATGTTGTTCTCACTGCTTCACAGAAGGCTATTGGTGTCCCCGCTGGACTGTGTATCCTCATGGTCAGCGGCAAAGCAATTGAAAAGTTTAATGCTAGAACAACACCACCAAGCTCATACTTCGCATCTTTTGCAAACTGGCTACCAATCATGCGTAATTACGAGGCTAAGAAGCCTTCTTACTTTGCCACTCCCTCCCCCCAACTCATCCGTGGTCTTCATACTTCCCTTAAGCAGATCACATCCATACCAATGGAAGAGCGATTTGCGAAACACAAAGAAGTCAGTAGGCTAATTAAGAAGGCCATCGGCGAAATGGGCTTGAAGCAACTTGCCGAGGACCCCGAGTGCCAGGCGAATGGGATGACGGCTATATACCTACCCGAGGGCATTGGTGCGCCAGATCTCCTACCCAAGCTGCTGGAAAAGGGTGTTATCTTCGCGGGAGGTTTGCACAAGGAGATTGGGCCCAAATATTTCAGGTTTGGACACATGGGTGTCAGTGTTATGAATGGAGATTTTGGACACATCAACAAGGCACTGGATGCCCTAAGAGCGAGCTTGCTAGAGGCTGGCTATAAATTTTAAATAAATTTGCTTATAACTATGATCTAAAAGTTAACAGTAAACGCGGGAATGCGGTAGCGGGGTGCATGAATCCTGGGTGATTTTTGTACGTAGATAGTGGCTTTAAATTATTTCAATACCTACATAGGTGCATTTGGCACGCTCTATTGATTTATGTGACTAGAGTAGGAATGACTAGAGTAGGAATGGAGTTGGCGGGCGCCGTATTTCATTTTCCGTTGCAGGTTGAGCCGCATGCGTGATCAGTGCTTTTTTTACCCCGCCAAAATTGAACTTAAGGCAACAGCTTCCACGAACCATCATTTTCTTTGTTTTTGTTTTGTTTTGCGCGGGGAGAAACCGAGATGGTGTACTACTTCACGTCGAACGTGGTCGAGCCGGCTGCGTATATTTACATGGGGAAGGATAAAGTTGAGAGTAAGTCAAAGCTTGGGAGGGAAGTTGAGTTGGGCTGATGTAGGGTAGACGAGGAGTTGATAAAGTATGGATGGGACGAAGATCTTTGGTATGTGTACCTGCTCACGAATACCGCTATTTATAAAACTTGAGTTCAGATTAGATTGACATAGCGCCTAGGGTATTCAACTTCCACCCTTACCAATAGACAGGATATGCGACTGACGACCACAGTTCCACGCAGATAAGCTCTCATCGGCGCATATCTACCTACGACTCAAAGAAGGCCAGAGTTGGGAAGATGTCAGCCCAGAGCTCCTAAATGATTGCTGCCAGCTCACAAAGGCAAACTCAATTGAGGGTCTGTCTATATACTTGTCCCCACCATCTTATTCTGCTGCTCTATCCCTAAGTCATATCCGAGTCTTCTACAGGAAACAAAAAAGACAATGTCAATATAGTTTACACTCCCTGGTCTAACCTCAAAAAAGACGGTTCCATGGCTGTCGGTCAGGTCGGATTCAAGGACCAACGAAAGGTCAAGAAGATCCTTATCGAGGCCCGCACGAATGCCGTCATCAACCGGCTCAACAAAACCAAGATAGAGAAGTTCCCAGATCTTGCGGCGGAAAGGGAGGAAAGAGATAAGACCATCAGAGACAGAGAGAAGAAGTTGATGCTGGAGAGGGTATGCTGCGCCCTCCCCCTCACACAGCCTTTATTTTTTAAAGGGAGCTTTTTGGGATAACAGTAATATAGAAGAAGGAAGAGGCTAGAGTGATGAAGGAAAGAAGAGAGAAGGCATGGCAGAAAGACCATGCCTATGACGACGTGTTCACAGATGAAGCATTGGAGGAGAGTTCTAACGATAGAAGGGACGCAGATTTTTATGATGACTTCATGTAATCTAGGACGGAGTATTAAGTTTTTTTTATATCACACTTTCCCTGTTTTCACGGGCCTATAACCGCCTGGGAATATATATATATATATCCACCGCCCTCGTGATCAGTGAAATCTCCAAAATGATGGTGATGGGTACCGGTGATTGTGGAAATACCGTAGCCAGCACTGGAGGGCCTAGAAACATAATTTTGAGCTCAACATTATTCCGACCAAAAACCAATAGCCCCATATAATGAAGCTTAATTATAATTAACACCAGTGGAATATACCCTCCGGCGGTATTGGGACAGCTCTAGCCAAACCAACCGCCTACATGTACATAGTTTGTCAATGACAACTATTGTGTGCTTAAGGGGGGTATGTTACATGTAGATACTAGGTGCTATTCCCTGCATGTAGCTTGAGGGGGTGTTATACGTGTGTTTCATGAGTTATTCACAAACTATCACTCGATGACAAGAAACGAACGTGTGACTCCACCAATCACAATGTATGGGGCCCATACACGTCGTTTTGTCGATACTTAACAAGGCAACTTATTCACTCTGTGAACTTTTAGAGCTATCGTTATTCCATTATCCCAACCCACATTCCAATCCAGAGACCAAAAAAAGAAAGAAAGGGGAAAAAAAGGAAAAAGAAAAACAGAAGAAAAGAGATAACCTGCCCGAACCACAAAGATGCAAAGATAGGCATGTAAGACAAGAGATATTAGACAGACAAAAGAGGGGCGAGGCGAAAAATACCAGGGACTCATGAAATGGAAACAGGTGTATGTTAGAGAGCATACGTGTGCCCCGTTACTATGAGTAGAAGGTGCTAAATATAACATTTCCTCATGGATCAGACATCCCCATGATAAAGGTAGATACAGCCTTCAGTTTTTCAGACGAGGGAAGAAAAAAAAAGAACTTATTTGCATATACTCTTCAGGATTTCATGCTAACTCCTCCTATCACTCGCCATTTTCAGATCCTTCTTCCTCCTCCTCCTCCTCCTCCTCCTCGTCACTCCCCTCCTCCTCTCTAGCCCGCTCCTCTTCCTCCATTTGCTTCTTCCTCTCCCAAACTTCCTTTCTAACCTTTTCATCCCTTGCCATGCGTTGCCTTTCTACCTCATCTACACCACCGGCCTTCTTTAGCTTGTTTTCTTCTACAAACTCGCCGAGCTCCTTCTGGAATTCCGGAATCCTCCCTTCAAGGTCCTTCTGTCTAAGCTTTTCTGCCCTTTCGATCGCCTCCAATCTGCTCTCGTGGTTCGGTTGTAAAGCACGAACTTCACTGAGAATTGAATCCTTGACTTCGCTTGGATCAAGCCTATCGTCAGGGAGGCCCCTACTGATAGATCGTAATGCGCCGGGGCCGGGGGTGGGGCCATTCTTAAGTTGCTGCTCAGTGCACTGTTCGACCAGCTGGAACGTCTGTGACGCTTTGTCTAGGTCATCTTGTAGGTCTTCGATGAGGTTTTCTTGCATATTGAAAAAATCTTGTTCCTGGCAGACAAGTTCGACCTCCTTTTCCCAAACTTTCCTGAACACAGGCTTCTCTCGCTTGATATAGTCCGCCATCTTCTTGAGCTCTGCCCTGGCCTGCGCGATCTCCTTCTTGACCTGGTTGAGATTTCGTGCCAGAGGACGAACACCACGCTGTACAACATCTTTCCGTAGATCTTCCACTGTATCCTGAAGATCATCAACTCTATTTACTAGTGCATCTGCATCCGTTCCAAGAGTCTTCTTTCCGTTTTCAACATAGGTGCGACCCTCATTTGGACCAAGCTTAGGCTGAGCAGCAACAGTCTTTACTGCGCTGGCTTTGGTCTTGATAGTTGACATCGATGTATTGATATCAGCGACAAAGGTAGAATACACCTGTCGCAGAACTGCCAAATCTTTCCTGAGATCTCGAAGTTCAATTAATTGAGCAGTATTATCATGCTTTGTAGTGGCCCCCGATGCTGACGAAGAACTAGGAAATGATGGTGGTGATAAAGTTATCGGGGTAGAAACAGGGGCGGCCACTGAGAGCTCGGCAATCTTTTTGGCGGCCTCCTCCTGTCGTTCTGCTACCCTAGTTATCTGCAGACTTTGTCCTTCTACAGAACCACGCAAGCCGTCCACTAGTTTCTTCAAACCGCCTATTCCGTCGTCGATATGCCGTTTGACCTCATCAAGAACCTCAATATTTAAGCATAACACTGCCCTATCCTTTACGTCTCTTAAATCTTCTAGTTCGTATCGCACACCGGAAACGGAGTCTTGAAGGTAGATCTCAGGGAAGTCTTCACCAGAAGGAGGGCTGTAATTGAACTTTGAAATAAAAAGAAGACGCAATGATGTCAAAGATAACTCATCCGCCCCATCCGCAAGAAATACTTTCTTGATTGACCGGCCAAGTTGTAAAAACAAAGTGAGATCTTTTGTAGGAGGAGGCGGTGAAGAACCCCTTCGGCCCACAGGTTTGGATGGTGACGGAATAATTCCTGTCTCGGGCTCTTTTACTGGGGCGCTGAGGGGCACATCCTCCGATAAATCGTCTTTTTTCGGGGGCGGTGGAGGGAATGCACCAGCTTCAATTTCGGGAGAGGGCTGATTCCGAACGGATTCACCATCTTTAGCAGGAACTGCAGGTCCACTTTTCTTCTCAGGCACATGGGCTATGGGCAGATCAGGCTCAAGCTCACGCTCTTCTGATATCCGATTTACATTTCTCATGGGAGAGGTTTCATTGCTTCGGGGGATCGATTTGGCCGTGTATGAGCGTCTTACTCGAACAGCATCCAAAGACTCCTTTGATTCACGACTATTTCGGGGTATGGCAGATGGGTTGCTGCTGGTTGGTAGCATAGCTACCCCATTTGGTGATGTCCCAGTGAGTTTAGCAATTTGATAGGCAGAATACCGGCGAGATGCTCGTCGTTGTAATGGATCTTCTCGCTGCAGGGCTGCAAGAGCATCTTGGGCAGGGGGTGGGGGCGGGGGAGGAGGGATATATTGAGGTACAGAACTCCTGGTGGGCTCTTGGACAGTAGGAGTAGGCTGAATTTCAGCTGAATTCAAGGGAGGCGAGGCAAGATTTGATGATATAGACGCAGAATGTTGGTGAGAGTTTCGAGACCCCGTTGTCGAGACCGAACTTCTCATCGAGGTGGGGTACGGTGGAATTGGCGGCGATGCAGCCCGGACTACTGTATTTCCTCCCGGTAAAGATGATGTGCGTGGAGGTGTGCCCTCATCTAAACCATCGCCACTTCTTGCTCTTGTTGTTTGGGTGGACTGCTGTGGGGGCAGAGGCCCCCTATCTATAGATGCAGATCCAGAAAGGTCTCCAGTGTTTCTCCCACCCTTTTGTTGCCGTAGCCCTAGTTGTTTTCTTTTAAGTCCATGAAGGAGATTAATGATAATCTCCCTGATCTTTGGTAAGTAGACTTCCAGGCTTTGGGGACTCGCATCTTGACTCAAAGTACTCTCTAATATCGTTCTCAGCGCATCTGGTACATTTCCTAAATCGGTTGTGTCTACTCCTATGGCTGTAAATGCTCGACACGCCAAGTTAAATTCGGATCCAAGGCGGACATATACATCTGAGACCTCCGCCTCAGTGGCCTGCTGCCGCGACCAAGCGGTGAGAGTTTCAAGAAGTTGTTTAGTTGCAATGAGAAGTTGAGTGACGGATTTCTCGATTGTAGATAGATGTTGAGATGGCTGTGGCTCGAGTTAGCAAGGTCATAGCGGCGAGGGTTACTGAAGCTCGGATAGATTTGTTTAAAATGCCCGAAAGATTTCTTGTGAAAGAAACGGGGAAATGAAGCTCACACTTATTCGAGACCGCTGTCGAGGACTTCTGGCTGAACCTGTTGAGTTCTGGGAGGACATTGAGGTAATGCTAAATGTAGGCGAATGTGATGGTGATACTGATGACGATGACGATGGCGATGACGATGTTGGGGTGAGAGATCTTGTAAGGCCTGAGCGACGAGAGCCTGATTGCATTAGATGCTAAAAGGGAGGGCTAGATAGCTGGTACCAGGGAGGGGGTACCAGAGAGTGTATGCGTGTGGGGTTAGTAGTGGGGGATAGTGGTCGTGGTGTGTTGAGGTTTACATGTAGTTAGTTACTGGGACAGGTGAGGTTAGTTTCGTGTGCTAGAAGCAGCCGCAGGGACCAATGTTTCCCTACCTTGGTGTAATTTATATACCGATGCCCAATGAAAGTAAAGCTATCCCATTCGCAACACATCTAGCGCTGCGCCGCTTTGGACAGTAGGTAAGATACTGGAAGATCAGGCAGAGCCCAAGAGCTCGAGGCGCACTCTATAGCTTTTCTTTATAAAAGATAGGGCGCATGTATATAGTTATGTCCACATTTAATTAATTTTCACTTACGATGACAGGGGCTTCCGCGCGCCAGATACGTACGATATCTATTGCTTTGGTAGGACTGAATATGAACTTTGAATGTTAGACGTTTCTAGCGTGGTCAGGATCGCAAATCTTGGACCATCATTTCATGCGTTCCTTAGATATCTTATGCACCCCTTACAGATCGATCATTTACCAAAAGGCTTCCCCAGTAAAGCCCTTTCTATTTGCAGTTGATTAAGATCAGTTTTGTACTGCAGCTAAACATGACTGACAGTGATTCGGAGTAATATAATACATGAATTTGTCCTCAAATTATGATATGCCAATATCTATAAGAATGATCTTCACCGGAAATCGTGCCCATATAGCATTCGCACAATCAGATGACCCACACAAACAAACCCCCGACAGCTTGTTTCTTTGCCCAGCCAGCGCGCATGATTCAGCATTATTGAAGGCCGGGTCGTGTGTCGGGTTCAATTTCTGGTACTCGTGGACACCAGTTCGAGAAAGGTGCGAGAATGCGTATAGCAGCGCGTACCAGGTTTAATATAAAGCTTTGCGAGAGAGATAGCTTACATGTAGTAAGTAACTGCTACTGTAGATATATACATGTATAGTTAGAGATAAGAGGAGGGTCTTCGAAACATGATAATTTTATACTAGGACGTATCAGATGGTAAGAATGTGTAGGTGGCTTGGCAGAAATCGTCTCACCTGAAGGAAGAAAAAATATCACTGGCAGGTGAGGTGAAACCAACCTGTTGGTGCTTGCTGTTGCTTGGTATGGTAGAGAGCTGCTACGCTCATCGGCCCCGGACTGCGCTCAAAGCTCTTTCCTTTCCTACTAAGGACCTTCTCACCTTTCCACCCTTTTTTTTTTTCTTTTGCCGTTCCTTCTGGATAACTCGCGGAATTTTTTTTTTTTTTTTGCTGTTGTTGTCTGTCGCCTTTGCGAGGAACCTATAAACGAGAACAAACTTTGTCTCTCGCTCGCACCCTCTGACATCGCTCCATCTAAACCTCCCCCCCCATAGCCTCCCCCCCATCACCTTACCTCACCTCCTCCTCCTCTCCTCTCTGCTATCTCATCTATCTAGCCCCCCCCGCCTCTACACCCCACTATCCATTTCAGGACCTAGATTCTTCTAGAGGGGAAGAAAAGTAACACAGGCATCTTCAAACCTCCTTACTGACAACGGATTTACTGCACTTTCCGTTTCTTCAACCTTTCTTCCTGCAAGCTTGGTTCTCGTCACTACTCTCCCGTTTACGAGCTTTACGAAAACTTACTTTCTTCGCCGTTGCATCTATCCATGGCCACCACGGCAACCGCTCCGTCCACAGCGGCCAATGGTCCTGCTTCCGCTGGTGCTTCGTCTGCTGCCTCGGCCTCTGCAGCGGCAGCAGCAAGGCCTCAGTTAAAGAGCACAATTTCTGGAACTTCAAATGGCGGAAATACTAACAGGAGGTCAGTCCAATCACCCATTGATGCCCAAAGGTAAGCAGCTATTACCTCTTTCAGTACTTAGTTTTTTTAATTCAGGGTACTGGTTTGGGCGGGTCTAAGGTTGAAACATTGTATCCTGTGGTTATTCCAGAGATCTTGTTGAGGCTCACCCCACAACCCCACATTGTACCTGTTGCCAATTCCGATTTATTTGTGTTTCCCAGCCTGTGCCAGAATCTCCTATCTTCATTGCTTTCCCGGCTCATTACCTCATTTTTTCTCTTATCCTAATACCTAATACCCATATTACTATTCCTGTGGCCTACGTCATTTACACGAAGCTTCAGAGGTTTATGTTAAGCTCTGTTATGTTCGGTGCTAATAAACATCTAGACGGAATGCTTCCCGGGCACCTTGGCAAGCGAGTGCTCATCCAAAATACAACGGGGGTTCTACGAACACAGTTACCTCATCATCACCTACACCAAGTCAAGCTGCCGCTATGAAGGCGCGGAACCCAGCTGTACCTCCCGGGGGCGAATCCGATACGCATGACAAGCATATGCATGATCGGACGCTTTTTCTGCTCGCAAACCTAATTGTAGGTTCTATACCCTGAGGCTTTTGATTTTTGAATCCGGCTGTGAGAGGCTGCCGGCCCCGCCGTAGCATCTTAGTGGCATTTACTGATTAGCATTGAAAATCAAATAGGGCAAAACAGTTACTATAACCCTCAAGACTGGTGCACGTTATACTGGCGTTCTTGTAGGAGCCGACGCAAAGAATCACGATATCGGTGTTGTGATGAAATGGGTTAAGCTTGTTCGAGCCCCTTTGGGAGATAATGGTGATGGAGTTGAAGAGGGAGATCATGTCGGTGGTGGCCCAGAGAAAATTGTGATTTTTGAGCCCAAGGACCTCGTAGATATCTTTGCAGAAAAGATTATTTTGGGCGAGACTGAAGGTCACGCTAATCATCAAAATGGTAGATCTACATTATAGGCGCTTTTGGGCTTCTATTTCCCCGCTTTACTGATACCCGTTGGTGTTATTCTAGGTACTTTTAGGACGGACGCTGACATCTCGGGAAATCTCACCATGCGGGAACGGGAGCTTCATAGATGGCAGCCTGATGAGGCTACAAGTAACCTCTCTCTTGAGGAGTCTCCACCTGGTTCGCAGGGCCAGGTGTGGGATCAGTTCAAAGCAAATGAACGCCTCTTTGGCGTTACATCAGATTTCAACGAAGATATTTATACCACAAAGCTAGATCGCGCTCACCCCCTTTACCAGCAACGTGAAGCAGCAGCTGCAAAAATTGCTAGGGAGATCGAGGGCCAGGCCATCAGTGCAGGCATGAACCCGCACGTTGCCGAGGAAAGAAACATCACTTTTGGAGATGATAGTGGAATTGATGAAGAAGACAGGTATGTTGGTTGGCTTTTCAATTGATTCTGAGTCCAGTGAGTTAACATTTAATCCTCTCATTCTTCGAAGATACGGCGCTGTTCAACGCAATCCCGTGGCAGGTCGTATTGCCCAGACGCAGGCCACACAAGCCGGAAACTCACGATACACACCGCCGGCTTTGAGGGCGCCTACAGGGCATCCAACTGTTCCTGGCGCTCCTCATGATCCTGCTATAATCGCCTCCCAACTGGTTCGTCCGGAAACTTTGCAGCAGAAGCAACAGCAGCAGGCACCACAGGCGCCAAGAGCTCCTGTTCCTCAAATTAACCTACCCCAATCTCAACCTACAAAGTCGGAAGAGACTACTGATAAACCAAAGGAGAAATCGCCTCTCTCTGAGATCATTGCGCCGAAGAGGATGCTAGGGGCGTCTGAGGTCTCTTCAACAAGCCAACTTCCTTTGCCCAAAGTCACACAGGACTTTAAGCATTTTGTCAACATGGAGAAAGAGCGCTACAAGAGGAAAAAGGCTGATCTAGAGCAAAAGGACAGGGCTTCAAAATTGGAGGAACTCAAGAAATTTTCTGTAAATTTCACCCTGAGAACTGAAATCCCCCAGGACTTGGTACCAATACTTGCAAAAGATAAGCAAAAACAGGCCGAGATTGTCGAAAAGGCTAAGGCAAATGTTGCTAAGGTAGTCTCTCAAACGGCCCCGACTAATTCACAAACGGCAAAACCGCCTGGAACAAGGGAGCCGGCCCCAAATAGCTTTGCAGCGAAGAATCCGACCGAACACCAACAAACGAAACAACGACTTCTAAACGGATTTCCACAGAGGGTTTCCCCTCTTAGTGCTCGTTTGAAGCAATACCAGGATGCAAAGAATGGGGGACAACAACCTCCTCATGTACGTTCACCAGTACCTATTCCTGAACACCCTCAGAACATCCCAACTGGCCCTGCTGCGGGAAATATCCCTACAGCCCCTAAATCTTTATCCCCTGCATCATCTATGGGCATGAACCTGAGAATGAATGCAAAGGCGATGGAGTTCAGACCCAACCCTGGAGCAGCGACTTTTACGCCTGGCCTACCGTCTAATACTGCCACCCCAAGCCCTACTACGTCTGCTCCCACACATGCTTCGCCCCGGGCTGCAAGCCCATCTCTATTTTTTGGGGATAATAAGCCAAAGTCAGAACAAGAGAGGAAACATATCAAAGATTACTTTAATCCAATCAAGAGGATGATGAAGGCTAGTCAGAAAAATGCAACAGACCCAAAGTACTTGAAGGGAAACTCTAACGATTTTATCGACCTGCCCCACACTATTCCCACCTGGCCAACAGCTGAAGGCAACGAAGAGAAGAAATATGTACAGATGTTTGCTAGACCGGAGCTTTCTGCGTCGAGTACCATGCACTCCCCACAACCCCCACACATTGTTCCCCACCAGCCACACCACCATCCACAAGGTCCTCCCCATATGGCCCACCCCAACCAACCCCCACACGCACCGCACCAACCACACCATCAGCACATGCCTCAACACCACTTGGCAATCCCGCCCCAGCATTATGATCAAGACCAGCACCTTCGACAGATCCCATCTGTTATGCCTTCCCCAAACCTACACAATGCAACCCTTGCACCTTACTCGCAGCCTCAAGTTGCCCCCCATCATCCGCAGATGCCTGCTATGTATGCCACTCATCCACAGGGACAATATGTTCCTGGTGGCCCGGGCGCTCCATTTGTTGGTCAGTTCTACGGTGGATTCAGAGGTCCTGCCGCTGCCGGGCAGATGATGGTGCCTGGACCTCAACCTATACCGTATCATGGACAATTCATACCCCAAATATATTCACCTCAGCAACCTCATGCTTACATTGGCACTGCTCCCCCACCACCCCCAAGCTCTCAAGGGTATCCAAGCCCTGGGCGAGGTGCCCCTATGATGATGCACCAAGGATCGTCACAGGGGACCCCCGCGGGGCCCCAGATGATGCCATACGCAATACAGCCTGGACAAGGTGGCCCAATATATGGGCAAGGACAGCAACAAAGTGAGTTATTCCTCCAAGGCCAAAATTGGTCACCCCAGCGTCCACAATCCACTGTCTCTCTGCCTCCTGCCCCTTCTTCGTCTGCGGCCAAATTTGGTGTTAGTCGCACTGCCTCTCCTGTTGCTGTCCCATCCCCGCGTATCCGTAACTCGCATTTGTCTCCTCAGCCCTCTGCTGCTTCTCCACTCCCTATGTCTTCGCTTGCCGTATTCTCTCCCGCCCCTTCGGCTCCCGATACGGGCCTGTCATCATATCCACTCCAACGGAGTAGGACTGGGAATACGCCTATGCCCAGTGGGGGAGCTCGTGGCGGGAGGAATGGCGGCGGAGGGATAGGGGTCCCAATGATGATTCCGACGAATTTTGTAACTAGTGCTTATTCTAACGATGGGTCAGTGGGAATGATGCGTGGACAGCCTCTTCCACACCAGGGAGGACCGCCACCGCCGCAGCCATACTATCACCCACAGGGACATTATTCTTCTGGGGGTAGGGGAAACAATTATGGCGGACATCCTCAACATCAAGGTGGACAGCATGCCCCTCCACCACAGCCGCAACAGCCCCAACAGGCGCAGCCGCAGCCGACTGCAGTGGATGGTGAGGGTGGGAAATAAACCCGAAGATGAGAACTTTGATGGAATGGGATGGGCGGCGTATGTTTTTGTATCTTTGAATGAGACATGTGTTGGACGAACTAAATATGATCCAAAAGAGGCAAGGTTTTTCTCTTCTCTCTCTCTCTCTCTCTCTCTCTCTCTCTTTCTTTCTTTTTTTTTTTTTTTTTGGTACGAATCGAACTGCTCTCGGGCCAAACTTTTCCTATCTTTTTATGGTCATTGGCCAAGAGACTGGCATTTCCTTTGTTCAATCCGGGTCTTTTTCGTGAAATGCTGTGTATATTTATTTGTTTGCCCATCTTCGTCCATTTCTTTAACCGACCATGGGGAGAAATTACGTGTAGGGAAATAAAGTTTCGATGGAGACGGCCATGCGCCGTGCATGTATGAAGAAAGTAACAGCACTAGGCGTTGGGCGTTTTTTCATGTCTGGGATAGGGGGCGCTGTGGTAGGCATGAAAAACGGAGTTATTGGATTTACTGTTATCTTCTTTTATTGTGTTTGTTCTATCCTTTCATATTCTTTTGTTCCTTATTGGTATAGGAAGGCTTTTCGAAGGGTGTACAGGTGGGAATTTGGGTAATTGAGAGAACTCGCTAGTAGTCGGCGTGGTGGCTTGAGATATGATGGGGAAGGGGGGGGGGGGTCAATGAGTAGGTACCCTCGGGTTTAGGTTTGAGAAGGTGAGACTTGGTCCCATTAAGACCAATCAGTCGGCCTTACTGACAGTAGATGCCCAGAGGAGATCGACTGCTACTATCTTGAAAATTGGTGAAAGGCCGGGGTTCAACCACAAGCTGTCCAATTAATTTAGGTCAGGATCTACTGTGCGGCTCGACTCCTAGACTGGGAGGGTGGATAGATGTTAATTAAGTGTTCGTGGGGGGGGATTTATAGGCCTTGCTGCTTAGTAGGTGGCAGCATATAGGTGTTGGGGGTTAGTGATGAGGAGGAATTAACCTTGCTTGATGGTCCGAATTGCACAAATTGCAATGAAGCGATACGTGGTAATCCAACATACATGTAGTTGCTATATGTATCTATTCGATTTGGTACCCTGTATATGGCCGCGGTCAGTGATGGGGTTGATCACAAGGTATCACTCGGTGAATAATATGGCACGATATTGTCTGGCCGTTTTTGTAAACGAACGAATCTTCCCGGTGCTTATTCATGCTAAATGTGGGTATAAATTTGAAATAGCACTTTATTCATCCCGTGATCACCGTGAGTACACAAGGTACATACTTACATGTACTTGAATGTATTTATAAAGGTACATGACACATGCTGAATTAAATACATGTAATTTATGCGCACACTTCCAGCGAGCATGAGTCCTTTACGGGGGGGTATGTAGCAGCATCAGACCGCCCGAAAGTTGATGACTCTAGCTTATAGTTTAGTTCGCCTATCCTACACTTACTAAGGCTTGCTCTTAAGCAAGTACTTGATGTGCTTTGTGTGCCTGTTTCAACACACTGCTTGTTCCTGTTAAAATGAAACTTACTAGGCCTGTTGCTTGAAACCTTGGGGAGAGCTGCACCCAAGTCCCTACATGTATCTTTTGGGGCGATCCCTGGGCTGTTACTAACCATATTTAGATTAGTACCAACCGTAATAATACCCTACATGTATCTAACGTTGGCTCCCGACTCGTTACTGAGCCGCAATCTAAGTGCAACAACCTCCACTGAGTAAGGGTACATGCAGGTACACGTAGTAAAAGATCTAGATAGAGTATTACATCTGAACCCGTAACGGACGCGGAAGAACCAAAGTTGGAATTAAGAATAAACGCAGATGGGAAATAATAAGTGAGTGCTCTCTATATATAGGAAAGGCCGGTATTGGATTCCGAGATCTTCACTGCTGAGCTATGTACCCTAAACCTCTCAGATAGAAAGCCAAACAACCCATCATAATATATATGCATACCTCAACCTGGTTTCTGCTCGATCGATGAAAGCCACGCACAAGTTAACTCCGATATTGCGCCAGGGGCGTACAAGGAGCTTCGCAAGGACAAGCGCCCTTAAAGGTACGGCGGGACGGGATAAACAATTTTCTCACAAAATTCACTCTTTATTGTCACTCAGCGAACAGGCTTTTACTAGGGAGGAGTTCATATCTGCGAAACAGTAACAAGTGGGGTTACTTCTTTATCATGGGTTTGGTAGGGCGGCTACTAACCACGACGGATTTATTGACCAGCACTCTACAGGCCCCCGTTCTCTGGGTAGGTAGATAAGTACATGTACGTATACACTATACACATACCAAGTACCAAGAATTAGGTTGGACATGCATGGGACGGATAGTACTTTGGCAAATTATAAGTACTATCAGAAATAGAAGCGATCAAAGCTCAACTATGTCTATATAAACACTTATTTCTTCTCGACGATTCCAGTCCCTCACCACAAAGCTTGACGCTTAACCGGCTGGACCATTGTTTTGGAAAAACTTTTTTTTATACACCTTTGATTCAGGTGGACATTCTTTTTTTTACATTCTTTTGCTTCATTTTTATTTTTATATCTATTCATTCTTTTTAAAACACAAGATGTTTTTCAAAAACGCCATTTCCGTTCTTTCTGTGCTAGGTGCCTCCGGTAAGTTGATATATATACGAGCCTATAACATTTGAGAAGCGGTTTCTGATATTGTCTTCTCTATGAGCAGCACTAGGATTGGTTTCGGCCCAATCATCCGCAGCCTATACTGACACGGAGACTGGTATCTCGTTTCAGCGGTTCCTTACCACATCCTATTCCGGATTTTCCTTTTCTATTGCATTTCCGACCAACCCAACTAATGAATTTATTGGACAAATTGTAAGTAACCTATTTACTCTCTAATATAAAACCTACGGATGATAGTTCTGATAGAGTAGATAGGTTGCACCAATCCAGGCTGATGGAGGTTGGGCTGGTGTCAGTTTTGGGGGCGGAATGACAAGCAATCTTTTGGTCGTTGCCTGGCCCAATGGTGACGATATCGTGCACTCGTTCCGTTATGTCACGTTAGCATAAATCTTCCATTACAAATATTTGAGCTACGCCAGATTCTAACGTCGCCCTGTATAGTGGTTATGAGGCCCCTTCGGTATATAGCGGCGATGCCACAGCCACCACAATGTACACAAATATCAACTCTACACATTGGTCATGGACCTTTCGATGCGAGAACTGTGTCTCGTGGACCGATGGCGGGTTTGATGTGACATCTAGCTTTGCCGTTATGGGGTGGGCTATGAGTAAGGCCTCAGTTGGCGATGTAACTGATGCATCCTGCACTCTTCAATACCACGACAATGGGTTCGGACAGTACGGCATGTTAATTGGTTCGGCAATGTCTGATCAGTACTCAACTTGGCTCTCTGATGCTGGTATTTCTGCTGGTACTCCGTCAGGCAACTCTTCCACAACAGCTGTGCCAACTGCTACCGTAAGTGCCACTGCCACAGCAAGTAGTTCTGCTACTGCCACATCTGCAGTTCCGGCTGCCACTGAGACTTTGGGCGAATATGACTACATTGTTGTTGGTGGGGGTGCTGGTGGTCTTATTAGTGAGCTATCTCCTTACCTAAGTAGATGGTACAGATAATTAACGTATAGATTAGCTGCCGACCGCCTCTCGGAGACAGGTGCCAAGGTTCTCTTGATTGAAAGAGGTCCGCCGTCAACATATGCCACAGGCGGGACAGTTGGGCCTGCTTGGCTCAGCGGGGAGAACCTCACTCGTTTTGATGTTCCCGGCCTTTGCAACCAGATCTGGGTCGATTCCACTGGCATCGCTTGTAATGACATTGATCAGATGGCTGGATGTCTCCTTGGAGGTGGAACCGCTGTTAACGCTGGTCTTTTCTTCAGGCCTCAAGACCGTGACTGGGACTACAACTTCCCTGATGGATGGAAGGCTACCGACATGGTTTCTGCAACTGACAAGCTTTTTGCGAGGATTCCTTCCACAGATACCCCCTCTTTGGACGGTAAGCGTTATTTGCAGGAACCATATGAGGTTTTGGCCGCCGCTTTGCCTCAATCTGGATGGGAGTCCATTACCGCCAATGAGAGTCCTAACTCAAAGAACAAGACCTTCTCCCACTCTCCATTCATGGTAGGAAAGCCTTACATTATCCATCAAGATTATAGATCATAAGCTAACTTTACACCAAGTACTCAAACGGTGAACGTGGTGGGCCTTTGGCTACTTACCTCCAAACTGCTATGGCTCGTAGCAACTTTGAGCTTGCAGTCAACACAACTGTCCGTCGTGTAGTCCGTAGTGGCTCTACAATTACTGGCGTTGAGGTCCTTGCCAGCGATGCCGGCGGAAAGACCGGTATCTACACCGTCACAGCTAGTACCGGAAAGGTCATCCTCTCAGCAGGAACATTCGGAACTGCAAAAATTCTGATGCGCTCTGGAATTGGCCCTCAAGACTCCCTTGAAGCTGTTCAATCGTCCTCCATTGACGGTGGTTCCATGATCTCCCAGGACCAATGGATCCTCTTACCTGTTGGCTACAATGTCATGGACCATGCTAACACTGACATGGTTGCAAGCCACCCCAACGTCACCGCCTATGATTTCTATGGCGCCTACACTGACCCGATTGAGGCCGACAAAGAATTATACCTTGATAGCCGTGCTGGAATCTTTGCTACTGCTGCCCCTGGTCCTAACACAATGCTTTGGCAATCGTTCGTCTCTTCTGATGGAATCACTAGACAGCTTCAGTGGACCGTGAGAGCTGAGGGGTCCCTTGGGGAAGAAGGTAACAGCCTCATTACCATCAGCCAATACCTTGGTACCGGTATGACCTCCAGAGGAAGAATCACCATCAAGGAGAACCTCAACATGGCTACCACCGTCAGCCCTTACCTAAATAATGAATATGACGTCGAAGCTGTCATTGCGGGTGTCAAGTCCATCATGAGCTCCATCGCCAATGTTAGCGGTATCAGCCTTGTGCAGCCTGCCGCTGGCGTTGATGCTGAGACCTTTGTAAGCAACTATATCGAAAGTCGTCGCAGCAATCATTGGCTCGGAAGTGCCAAGATGGGAACTGATGATGGGAGGAACGGAGATGGAACTACCGGAGCTGTTGTCGATACTGACACCAAGGTTTATGGAACCGATAACTTGGTAAGTTTTACATCCTCAGCAATAAATAAATAAGCCCATTTCTAACGTTGGATATCTGTAGTTCGTCGTTGACGCCTCCGTCTTCCCTGGTCACGTGGCCACAAACCCCTCAGCCCCTATTATGATTCTTGCTGAGAGAGCCGTTGAAAGAATTCTTGCTTTGGGCACGAGCGCCAGCCCCTCAGTCGCTATCTCTAGTACTGCTGCTGCCCATACTTCAACCTCCTCTAGTGCGGCAGTAGTAGCACCTGTTTCATCAACAAACGCAGTGGTTCCTACCTCAGTTTCATCTACTTCGGCCGCTGTTGGAACCTCATCAGTCCAATCCTCTGCTGCTGGAGCTTCATCTATCCGCACATCTGCTATTGCAACCTCCTCCACTAGAGCCGCTGTCTCCACCGCATCCACTCCAGTAGCCGTCCCTACCTCAACCTCTGCCGCAGTAGTTTCTCCTACTACATCCGCAGTGGCGGCAACATCAGCTGCAACCACCAGCACGGCAGCCATTCCAACAGGTGCAACCACCATCGGCCACTACTTCCAGTGTGGTGGAAAGGGCTGGACTGGTTCCACGACTTGTGAGAGTCCATACACATGTACCGTACAGAACGAGTGGTACTCCCAAGTAAGTTCAACCCCCAGTATAGCTCCTATTGATTACAGATACTAACACAGAACTAGTGTTTGTAAACACCATCAACGCTCCCCCATAGTAATTTAGTTGTATGGAGTGTGAATTTGGAAGATCACTTAAAAAAAATTATAGACCTTTTTCTCATCGTTCTTAAAAGGGATTTGATTGTATATAGTTAGAAAGGCGGGGACATCAACCATTTGCATTGGGCGGGGGGGGGGGGGACTGGGCTTCTTTTTCTTTACACATGAGAGAGAACAGTTGCTGGTACATAGCTCTTGAATTATACCTTTAGTTTTATTTCCTTCAGTAAATTTCCGGGCAGTTGGAGTGATACCATATTACGCAGTAAGCTAGGTTCTCTTACGTCTATGAAGGCCAAAGAGTGTGTATCCTCCGTCTGTATAGATATAACAAGCTATAAGCCTTGTATTATCCTTATTGTATTATATTGGGTTACCTCCCTATTTGGCGGCCTGTAGCTCTATACCAAGGCCTACTATACTAGCTTTACATGTGCCCTGTGTGTCCGCTACTACCTTTGCCCTCTCCCCTTAAAGGCACCGAATGTCAGCAGGTTCACAAGCCATCACTCGGCGTGTCTCACCCCCCCGCAAACGTGCTCGCGGGGATGTCTTTCCTTGCACGTTCTATGTTAGGGTTTCGAGGAAAGCGGATTTTACCACTAGCCTCTCGGTCATACAGCGGAACCTTTCTTTCGGTCGCCAGTTGTAATAAAGTCAACTCGACCCTACTTACCGCATGGACAATATTTCAAGTAGCTAGATCACTTTCCCCCAACACCCCACCCAGGAAGGCAAAAAAAAAAAAAAGGCCAAAAGGTCAAGTCCTAGGTAGGATGAACTCCCACCCCCAGTGCCGGGCCAGCAGTCGGAGTGTTAAACCCACTCGACCACTGGCCAGATGCTAAAACTCCCGGCAACTAGTACAAGCACCATCTGTACCCCACGGTATAGATCTGCACGAACGACGGCGGAATACCGAGAATCAAGTATGTGTGCGCCGGTGCGGACTAGAGACATACATTGGGTACGGTGGACTAGAGTAAGTGCACTACAGCCAGCCACACGCCATCCGGCCAATTACAAGCTCATATCGCGCTACTATAGGGAAAGACACACTGGTGTGAGATACATCATATATAGGTACCCTTGATCAATCGAGCAAGTACATACTCTCAACTCCAATCTGAAGAATCAAAGTGTTTATGCAGGCGACCCGATATCATAACCAATGAAGGAAGAAGAAGCGCACGAGGGCAAGTTGACCCTTAAGGACGTCACATCAACAAAACAACAACAACACCCACACATACTTCATACATACACATTGTAACATACATAGGTAACTACATGTAGGCAAAGGGATCAATCGGTTTATTATTGATTCGAACCAGGGTTAGGTTGATGGAGGGAGCAGTGGGGGGGGGGGGGGGGCCTATTCGTGTGGTACCGAGTACGGGTACATACACGGCAGAAGGAAAAGGGAAAGGAAAAAAAAAAAAAGCTCGGCCCGGAGCGACGATTTCAACCTTTGGGGCTTCCCTTGGAGTGGAACTTCCACATCAAGATGTCGTCTTTCCGTGGGCTCGGATGGCTTAGCTACTCTAAGTACCGGAAGGGCTGCTGTACCTACATACTCTACGCATATATGGGGGGGGATGGGGATGGGGGTCCCGTTTCTACTTTACGTTTCCCGAAATTGAAGGGGGAGGGGGGGAGGGGGTTAGGGGTACCGATGTAAGTGAAATACAGCACAGCACTGCATAAACCCTAGAGTAGAGTACATAATGTACCAGAGTACATGTACTGACCCTGCCAAGAACAGTAGTTTAGGTGCCTGCTCTGAGCCAAAATGCATCTGAGCACACGGAATCTACTTACATGTATGTACATGTATGTATGTAGTTCCTCGTGCCGTCCCGGTGGTGAAAATCTGGAGAAATAAATAAAAAGCTAGCTAGTCTATGTGGAATGCATTAAGGGGGGAGGGCCCTGTTACAAGTGGTTGGAATAATGTGGTTTTTTTTTTTTAATCTTCCCTCAGTAAACTGAAGGAATTCGGTCTTCTCTCTCTTTATACAGCCAGTAGGTCCGTGGTGGTAAAGTGGGAGTTAAACTCAATGTAGTTGAGCTGCTCTGATTAGTGGAGACTCCGTGATGATGTAAGTAGACTACATGCGGTTAGTAGATAGCTACAGGTGCCGTAAGCGGTTTAGCCAAACACATCAACTCCCTCCAATATAAACCCGCCGATCATGCCCCAATGTAGTATATTGGACTCCCTCCACTTCCTCCTCCTCCTGCTCCTCCTCTCCTCTTCCCCCTTTACAACCACGGAATCAAGGGACGGAGCTCGGCGGCGCAGGGAAAAGTGTGGGGAAAATAAAAACCGGGCACGGAGAAAGCGCGGGGGGGATGCCGCTAAGGAGGGGGGAGGCTTTTTCTTCGACATTTTAATATGGGGTGTTGATAATCGTAGTATTGGGATACCTATTAGGGTATTGTTGTATATCCAGTCACGTGCATTCCTTCCAGAAAAGTTACTGATTGATTGATGCAGATAACTACATCCATGCTTGGTGATGTCTGGGTGGTAATCATTGTGCGTACGGTGTATCCATACATTATATCTCGTAAGACATCTTGTAAGCCGTAATAAACACAGTATATTGCTAACGGATCCATATATCCCAGGTATTGATTCACTGTAACCATCTCTATAACTATATGTATACAATTCTATGCAACTTATATCTAGTTAGCAATAGAGAGACCGGCCGGCCGCCAGGTCCGCTAACCAAATATCGGCATCCTGGGAAAATGCCCGGCGTCGTTTCCAAGTGGTTAATAGTACTCATATATATGAAAACAGCCACAAACACAACCCCGGAACCTCTCAAGCATCAAAAAAGAAAGAAAGAAACGTTTCACAAAACCTCCTCTTCCAGGGCAGTAGCTATATATATTTTTAAAAATTTAATCACATTTAGTTACAGCTGAACTCGCTCTGGTAGAAAAACATCCCCAGCCAAATCAACGTCAGCAGAAGAAATAAAGAAATAAAGATGGTTGTCTAGTATAATATAAGACGTTATACAGAATACTCACCATCCTGAGAACCTCCGGCGCTGCCCCTCTGAAGACCTTTATGCGATGGCGGGGGATTGCACGGGCGTGTTCCGGGGATTGCACGGAGGAGCTGAAGGAAGCTACGGATCATGATACTCATGCTGGGGGATGTTTGGGTCGATTGGAGGGGCTGTGGGTACTGGTGTGTTTTGTTTGTTTGGTATTTCGACCTTTTTCGGAGTAATATGGGCACTCTCGTTGACTCTGGTATCTCGAGTACGTCCTATATAGAGCTCGCCGTTAGCTCTCAAACAGTTCTCTTCAAGCTCCTCAAGCTCCTCAAGCTCCTCAAGCTCCTCAAGCTCCTCAGGCTCCTCAGGCTCTTCAAGCTCCTCAGGCTCTTCAGCTACTCAATCGATTAGTTCACTCTTTCTTCACCTTCTTCCTATCCACCATGCGGGCTGCATCCGCCGCCTCCCTTCTCCTTCTCCTCCCCCTCTCCCTCGCGGCCTTCACCCACCCAGGCCTCCTCCACACCAGATCCGAGTTCAGTTTCGTCGCTGGCAAAGTCTCCGCCGGCGCCGAACCCTGGACAACAGGGTTCACCAAACTCACCTCCAACTCGCATTCATCAGCCAGCTACACGGCGCGGCCGGTATCCACCGTCTACCGTGGCGCCAGCTCCCTCGGGAGTGAGAACTATTCCCTCCTCTTCAATGACATGGCAGCAGCCTATGCGCTCGCCCTGCGCTGGAAGATCAGCGGCAACAGCACGTACGCCGACGCTGCGGCCGGCGTCCTCGACGCCTGGTCGTCCACGCTGGTCGGCATCTCGGGCTCCTCCGACAAATTCCTCGCCGCGGGCCTGTACGGCTTCCAGTTCGCAAACGCGGCCGAGATCCTGCGCGACTACGACGGGTGGGGCGCGGATGGGTTTGAGGCGGCGAAGCAGGTCCTCCTCGACGTCTTCTACCCCATGAACCGCGCCTTTCTGCTAAACCACAACGGCGCCGCCATCGACCACTACTGGGCCAACTGGGACCTGTGCAACCTTGCGAGCGCGATCGCCATCGGCGTGGTGGCCGACAACCAGACAATCTACGACGAGGCTATCGAGTACTTCTACCACGGCGCCGGGAACGGTGCCATCGAGAATGCCATCTGGAAGGTGTACGATGGCGCGGATGCGGGGCTCGCACAGCTCCAGGAGAGCGGCCGCGACCAGGGACACTCCATGCTTGTGGTGGGGATGTTGGGGACCATCGCAAAGATGGCCGACAGCCAGGGCGACGACTTATTTGGGTATCTGGACAATCGCATATTGAAGGGCGCCGAATACGCGGCAAAGTATAATCTGGGAAATGACGTCCCGTACACGACCTACACCAACAGTGATGTCACGCAGACGGTGATTTCCTCCGCGAGCAGGGGAGACATCAGGCCGATATGGGAGCTACTATATAACCAGTACGCGAAGAAGAGGGGGTTGACGGCGCAGTCTACGTGGACGGCGCAGTATGCGGACTTGGTGAGGACGAACGGGGGCGGGGCAGAGGGCGGCGGTGGGAACTATGGCCCGAACAGTGGAGGGTATGATCAGCTTGGGTATGGGACTTTGATGTTTTCTTTGTAGGAGGGGGGGAATGAGTATTGTGGTGTTGAGAATTTCTCATGTTTGTAGTTGAAAAATGATCATTGGCCCTTCTTTTTCTTTTTTATCATCATCAGCAGTGATCAGTGCGCACAAACCCAAAATATTATCGAATCGTGCAGAAAAAGGGTTAAAGAAACACACACTGTGACACACACCTACACACACCCGCACCCTCATTGGCTAGACCAGCGAGTGAACTAAAAATTAGCGAGAAGACATCATGGAATTCCTTCCTTCCTTCCTTCCCTGCTTCTTCTGTGCTCCTTCTGTGCTCCTTCTGTGCTCCTTCTGTGCTCCTTCTCTGCGCATTAATATATATGTAGGTATGTGATCTGCGTCTGTCGATCAAGCTTTGTGGCGCCGCGAGTGATGTTTCATGACTGCATAATCATAAAAGCAGACAATTCTAAATAGATCCCGGTGTGGATATTCTACTACTGGGGGGCCAGAGATAGGCTAGTCACTGGCTCTCGTAGATGGCCTTTTGTTTTATTTTTTTTCCGCTGCTAATTACGACGTCACGCTGATTTGATAGTGGTGTCTAGAGCATGGTATCAGTAGAAGAGCTTTCTATCTGGTCCAATGAAACAAATGGGGTCGGTTTCATCAACCTCGTACTCGCTCGCTCACTCTGCCCTTCACTCCTGCAAGTGGTTGAAGAGAAGAGGAGAAGAGGGGGAAGGGATTAGCATACTGGCTGGCGGAAAAATGTCGACATATGGCCTAACGGGCTTCACGGTACTGAAAAAGAAAAAAGGTAGATAGGTATGTATGTAGCGGAGCTATCGGATACGGAAAAAACAATAAACTGAAAGTCCGAAGGAGCTCCATCCGTCCATCCAGAGTGAGTGAGTGAGAGTGAGAGAGAGAGAGGGAAAGAGAGAAAGAGCGAGCTACCCGCGTGTCGTGCATCATCATTGAGTAAAGGACATACATACATTTCCGCATACTCTTCTTTCTCCGTACTACTCTGGCTAGGCGTAGAATGTAGGCAGATAAACAATAGCCGGACGGATGTTCCTTTTTGTTTTTCTTCCCCTTTCTTATTCTAAACCCCGATAAGCTGTTTCTTCACCACCACCACTACCACCAACTCCCCTCACTTTGGATATGGCCCGACCAACCGACCGACTGGCTGTCTGGCTGGCCAGCACCGAGTCGACGCCGTTAATTGTTTTGTCCTCCCTTTCGAAATGTCCTGTTTTTTTTTTCTTTCCCCGCCCAAAAGTCCACCACAGTTAGGTCAGCCCAGACAGAACCTGCAGATTTGAAACTGGGCCGTCCTCCCCACAGAACAAGAACTCAAAAGGGACCAATGATAATAACTACCTCCGCCCCACCCCGGGACGTATCTAGACTACATGCCGTGCAACGTTTCGTTTCGTTAATTCTGCTCTTCTCTACTCTGCTCCGAGGGGTTGGTCCGCTCAGTGGGTTACATACAATACCATATGTATGCAGTTTTTTTCTTTTTTTTTCCCAACCACCACCCCAAAACCCTATTCCACCCCCCCCCCCCTTCTCCCTCGTCATTATCCTGCCCTATCGCGCTCGGTCGGAGGCTCACGGCAAACCCAGTCCTCCGGGCTCGTGGGGTTGGGGTTGCTGATCCCCACCCCCCCCCCTTCCTACGCAAAAAAACCATTTCTTTTGTTTGTTTTTAGTTTTTGTTTTGTTTTTATTTTTTATTTTTGTTTCTGTTTCTGTTTCTTTGTTTTGTTTGGTCGGCTTTGTTTGAAACACGGCCGTCACTCTCTCACCTCACCTTACCTTACCTTACCTTACCTTACCTTACCTTGCGTTGCGTTGCGTTGCGTTGCGTTGACCTGTGCTGTGCATGTATGTTCTATCTACATCTGCCGTGCCAATGGGGGGTTTGGGTTTGGGGGTTTGGGTTTTGGCTTGGGCTGGGGATCACTGAGGGGAGGAAAGGGGGGGGGGGGGGTAAGGCAGGTGGATGTGGGGGAAATGTGGGTGAGGGTGAGAAAGAGTATCATGGGAGGTCACTCGGCGGATCCGAGTGTAACGTTGTAGGGTTGTGGGACCCTGGTGACTTGTGGGGGCTGGAAGAGAGAGAGAGGGTATTATGGCGACTTGTATGATGATGTTGCGATATATGTCGCGATGGAGTTGTGCGTACCTACATTTCTCTCCGCCCAGGACGTACGTTGTGCGGGGGACCAGGGGTGCTAGAGCATGAGGGCAGAGAAGAGTACATGTTGGTTTGATCATTGATATGTGTACTATAAAGGTGGGTAGGCAGCACAATTAATAGCATAGCCCTTGCTTTCCTGACTAATATGCAGCCCGACGTAGCTAGATAAGATTCATACATATGCATTGATATAATTATAAGCTCCCCACGGAAAAAAAAAAAAAAAAAAAAAGATAAAGATAAAAATCTGATTGATCGTATCCTCAGTCAAGTCGGTCAGTCAGTCAGTCGGCAGGTAGAGAGAGAGATGATGTATGTAATGTACAGAGAGTGCATATATGTATGTACAAATATCTCGGGAAGAAAGAAAGGAAAAAAAACTCAGAGAAAAAAAAAATATTAAAAAAAAAAAAAAAAGAGTGAAAGGAAAAATTGTTTCTCCAGGTCTCCGCTCCGTTTTACTTTACATGTAATTTCTTCTTGGGGGGTGTGATTGGAGTCGCCTCTGCCGTGCCGGGGATGCATGCTGCATATATACATGTGTGTATGTAATTAAACTACAATATAACGTATGGGGGATACTACACTTGAAGCTACATACAATATGTAGGTACATGTAGATAGATTACTTGAAAACAAAGTTTATCTCTCTCCTTATTTCCTTTTTCCCTTTTTTTCCCGCCCATATATCAAAAAAAAATGAAAAAAAAAAAAGAAAAGAAGAAAAAAAAAATTAAAACCCCACAAACAAAAAAAGTTCAAATACGGTAATGGCGTACATTAACTCCAGCCTACATGAGTACATGTAGTACCTAAGCCAAGCAGCAGCTGCATTTACATACGCGGAGAGACGTCACTTTCTTTTTGAGCCAGAAAGAGAAAACTAAAAAATTCCCGGGACAGAGGGAAGGATGGGGTCATTTTGCATTACACTACGGTCCCCCGCGGACGGTATTGGAATTGCGCAGAAAAAAAAACCGGGTACGGGTGCCTTTTAATGAGGGGGAGGGGAGGGGTTTATGTGGCTTGTGGTTTGTGGTTTGTGGTTTGTGGTTTGTGGTTTGTGGCCTGTTTTTGTGGGAGTGAGAATAATGTGGTTTTGGGGATATGTATGATCCTATAGCTATCGTGAACTTTAAACCTATCTCCGGCACATCCTAATCTTACAAAGAAAAGGGAAGAGGGAAAAACTCCAGCATAGACCCTCTATTAATTGTCATTGACAAGGTTCGCGGGCGTCTAGATCCTAACTGTACGACCTCATGTAGAGTATCTGGTAGGTTGGATCCATGGAGCGTTACTAGATAGATGCTTCTACCGGCAGCCTTCTTCTATAAGCTTCTTCACCTTCACCTTCACTCTTCTTCTTCTTCTTCTTCTTCTTCTTCTTCTTCTTCTTCTTCTTAATCGCAATACCCAGCTACTTTATATGACACCCATCTAACCAGATGGGCCACGCATAGCACGCATTGCAATTAACCGTGCTGAGTTGATTAATGGCTGATTTGCTATAGACATATGGTTGTGGCCCTTTGAAGGGAGCCTTGCCAATATGCTGGTGCTCAGTGAGTACTTCAGGGGATACAATTATGCCTACACACGTGCACAGTATGAGCATGCCTTTGTGGTACGGGTACGTAGCCTTGTTGGAGTAACTAATGTAACTGGATGTATTATCATAGCTACATGTAGCTAGCTGCAGAGTTACATGTAGTTGCCTGGTTAATTTTGGGGTCATTTTTTTATTATTATTATTGTTGTTATTATTATTATCTTTCTATCTTTCTATCTTTTTTTTATTTTTTTATTCTTTTATTTTTATATTTTATATTATATTTTACTGGGAAGTTGCCTGGCGGGTTTGCGTGTACGCAGAGTATTGATATTGATATTGATATTAATGCTATTCTAGCCTCCCCCTAAAACTACATTTACGAGCCTCCTCCATGCTCATGACTGCATGTGTAGTTATTAATGTAGCAGTCGGAGGGGGGGGGGGGGGGTAAAAAACGCATAAAAAAACAAAAAGCACAGGTTAACTAATCTCCCTTCTTTCCTGACCCGATAAGCCCAGCAGCCAGCAGCGAGCAGCAAAGAACCACACAGCCTTGCCTTTACTGTAGGCAACGAAGGCCTCATCATGCTATGACACCTGTTTTTCTCCCACCTTATCGAAACATAGCAAAGAACGTGCGTCCCCCTCCCTCTCAATTCCTGTACCCGTAGAGCGCAGGACTCCTGTATTCCCCCTACTTTTTTTTTTTACTATTATTGTTATTATGTAAAAGCCTCCAAAGGTGGGCACGTTTGATGCCCGCTTTGAGGAATTGATCTTCCCTTCTTTCTGTATTTTGTTTTTTTTCGGGGGTAGAGGAAAAGGTGAGGGCTCAGGCAATCAGCTTGGGCACGTGGGGCTGATCTCGGCGGTAATGGTAGGTCTGGTGGTGGAAGGGAAAAGGTGTTTCCGCCCGCCGAAGTCAAACAATTTTTCTTACTAAACCACGGTTGTAGGGATAAGTTAATGTTCGTGAACGTTCCAGTAGTAAAGGATACTAGTTAGTTAGCCTGTAGTTGGAATAATGTCCCTACTGGGCTAGGGTAGTAACAAAGGGTAGGTACGTTGTTGGCTATGGTGCAGAAAAAACAACCCTTGCTGACTTGCTGACTGTTAACTAACTCAGTCCCCTCACAATGGCAAGGCTACTAATTACATGTAGATCAAGCATCATCGATCAACCATGGGCTATGTTCCACCACCAACCACACACGTAGGGTGGGCCAGGAACGAATTGTCAAGAGTAATGGAAAGGGGACACCCCGATCCCCATCACCCTGGTGACTGTTAAGTCTAGGTGAATATAGGGTTTAGAGACGAATGAAGGCCCGCAGAGTGCGAATCGGTGATCCCATCCATGGATGATGAGTCAACGGGGAACAACCCTTCTGAAGAAGAAGAAACTAGAGGTTTGTCTATAATGCCAATTGGGCTAGCGTACGTGTGGTGCTAGAACCAAGATCGCGCCCTCCCTCCCTCCCACCCTTCGGGAGAGAGCCAAGCTGTTATGCTGAGTAGCATAATTCCCCCTCCAAGTTGTTCACCTTGCTGGACGTATCATGGGCTGTTGTGGTTACGTTTTCGTATGGCTTGTCCCCTGGAGGTTTCCATGGGCATGCATCCCATCCCATAAGAAAAATATCCATCCATCCGTCCAGGGGGAATAAACGCCATTTCTCGATTGCCCTACGTTTTTGATAGTCGTATGTTGATGAAGTGTCAAGTGTCATTGCGCAATGAATGTTGTAAATTGCACAGGATTGAGGGAGTTGAGGCCCTTTTTTTTGCCCTTTCGTTTTGCAGTGCAAAATACCTCTTCCTCCGGATCCTCATACAAGCAAGCTAGCTAATAACTGGGGGTAGCTAGCTGGTGAACGTGGGTTGTTGTTGATGGATGATAGCTGCATATAGTAAGCACTTCTTTTTCTCATACATACTGCTCAATCTGTCTCTGCCTACCAAGGTTCTTTGTGTCCCCATAGTACTGTAGTATGCGTGGGCTGGCTCGTAGCTCACGGCCCTCGGACGAACACTTCTGAGTGGTTGTGATATGTACCTCTGTGTATGTACGAACTTCCCATACCTTGTACTACATATACCGGCTACTAAGTAAAGGCGGCCAAACAAGCTCCAGACCTCCGCAAAAACACACACCCCCGTGATGATGATGAACCCATTGCGCGGGTTAACGCGGTTAGGAGAATTAAAAACGGATGATGACGGAGCTTTGCGCTCTCTCCCTTACCACTCTTACTTCTCTAGCTCTGGTAAGATTTGGAGCCGGAGGTCGAAACCTGGAGAAAGGAATGATTCGATGGTAAAACCAGGAACACTGCCTCCTCCCTCATCGATCCCCCGCCGCCTAAGCCGTTAGCACCGGGGCCTCAGGGAAATCAGGAACGGACCAAGAGAGGAGGCTCCAATATGCTGTAAGGAGGACTAGCTCGCCCTCTATTCTAACATTCAATTGGAGAGAATTCTGCTACTCAAAACTTCCCGCGGCATCTAAAACCCCACAAGGCTGCGATCTCTGGAGCCTCTCCGGCTCGTTTTACTTGTTTGTACTTTTATATCCGAGAGTAGAAGAAAAGAAATAAAATAAAATAAGAAAAATAAAAGAAAAACAATAAAAGAGGCTCAAAGCTGCCCCCGTATGTCTGAGCGTAGGAAAGTCTGGACAGGAACACGACACGGGAGCGGAACAAAGCCGACAGGGGTGTTCCTGTAAACATTCCCTCCTCCCCCCTGCTCTCTCTCTTCTTGTCCTTTTCTCCATCCATCTGCGGACTTTGCGTCATGCAAGTCATCCTCTTTTTTTTTTTTTTTTTTTTTTTTTTGTTCTTCAAACCCCTTGTCCATTACCCAAGGCAGCGAATCAACTTCTCGATCGAGTCCTGGAGTCAAGGTACCATACCAAAGGGGAAGCAAATCATCCTTCACCTCGACGTTTCGTTTCAATCAGGGAGGGACACAACAACGATAACAAGGAGAGACCTGTTAGGGTCGCGAGTGAGATAAACCGAAGGTACCAATCCAATGTACCTGCCGTCCTTCTCATACGTTCCTTCTTTCCCGGTCCCGCGAGGGGTCTGAGATCGATGATGGTGCAGGGATATATAAAGGCTTCTATTCAATTGCTTGATCGGTGTCTCAGAGAAGTGGGCTGAAGGAAAATCTCAGCAGCAGGCACGACAAGCGAAGCATGAAAAACTTCACTTTTTGCAGCGATATTCTCAGCTGATTCGGTCGCTTTGCGGTACGGGCACCGGGGGGGTACATTTCCATTGTTGCTAGAGCTAGATGTGCATGAAGGTGTTTGGTTTGGGTATTTTGACAGGTCAACCATGGGAATTTTTTTCATGATGACCCTCTGGCGGACCCAGCAGTATGGGGGTGGGTATTTTATTTTTCCCTTCTGTCCTTTCCTACCTATTACTTGCTTGACATGACTCCAAGAACCCAGTTTTACGCGCTCTCCGTACATACATTACCACTCGGATAAACCGGAAAGGATCTCTTTTGCTTGATCTCTTGTAAAGATATTTGGAATAAGTCATCTTTTTTTTTTACCCCCAATTGTGTGCGTTGAACCAAGGAGAGAAGAGATAGAGGCAGAGAAAGGATTCAAAGGAAGAAAGGAAGGATGTAGGCAGGTAGGCAAGGGCCAGGGTGTCAATCTCCCGCCATGTACTGGGGTTTGATCTATAGCCTTGTGTGTCTGATTTGGCAAAATTCCAGATTGTTTTTCTTTGCTGCGCGTTTGAAGGGATTAACGATGAACGTGGAAAATCGGCTGTTTCTTGAAGTACCTACGGTTTTGTGGAATAATGCTGCAAATGCCAGGCTTCCCTTATGATCGTGAAACACGGCTACTTTAACCTTCATGGTACCCCCGGACTTGGCTTTTCTCTCTCTTTCCAAGACAGATAGAAAGAGAGAGAAAGAAAGAAAGAAAAAGACTCTCAAGGACGCTTCCTTCCATGGATCCACGCATGATTTATACATAACCTTAAAGGCAAGGCAGGCAATTAATTGGCAAGCGCCAGAATTGATTGTGTGCGCAGTCGTACGTATTCTACAGCACACTCCCGGTGCCAAGAGAAAATAAAGACGCACAATCAATCCTTTCCATAGTCGACGTTGAAAGAAGGGAAGGAAACTTAATTTGAGTCTGGCTATCCTTACCGTCTGGGAGGAGGAGGGAGGAGCGTATCCGTAGGTACACTACAGACTAAAGTACTTTAGAGTTCCAGACCTGTAGGTACTCTATCGGAGTTTGCGGTAAAGCCTAGTCTAGTAAGTAGTAGAGATATTAATACCTGAATTAGCACGCCCAGACAGGCAAGAGACATAAAACGTTCAAAATCTGTACGATTTTCAAAACCATACAAGCGTCTCCGTTTCGGGCCCGGCTACTCACAATCCACCCCCATACACGTGGTGCAGCCAATGCATATTCATTCCCGTCCGCTTCCTTCCGACCCATCACCATCATCAATCCGGACTGCTTGCTTTGCTCTGCTGCTGGTGAAATTTGCATCGCAACCTTGGAATTGGGGAAGTCTGCGGGCCACCCCCCGGACGAGAGAGAGCCCACTCTAGGCACGGAAGAGGTTAACTAACTTTTCCTGGTGATACAATAATGATACCTGATCGAATCACAATTCAATTGACAAGGCAAGGCAGGAGAGGGGTGGGGAATCCACTGGCTGGCTGACTGACTCTACTGTCTGTCTGTCTCTCATAAGCCCTGTAGGCAACTTTTTTAGTAGCCTAACCTACGTATCAGACAGCAAACTGCCAGCAACGTGCAACGCTGTGCGTAGCAACCGAAGGAAGGAAGGGGGAGGAGGAATGGGGGTTTTTTTTTTCCAGCATACATACTAGGCGTAAGTACTTCACCTGGTAGGTATGTAGGGAAGGGAGGGGGGTACCTTAGACATCGAAGGAGGCAGTACAAGGTGCGCACGATGTATGGATGAACCTGCTCGCCAATGCCCATCCCAATCATGTCCGAAGAGACAGATGATAGAAGGAAAAAAAAAAAAAAAAAAACTTAATTCCTTCCATTCAGTACCGGTACCGTGTGTGGAAAGGCCCTTAATGAATCTCATTGCCTATAATTCCGTCGTATGAGGTTGCCTGATGGTCCAACATATCAGGTCAGCACTTTAAACTCTTATTATCACCGAGCCGCTGAAAAAAATATGTTCGATACCGGTTGAGAAGGATCGCCGACCGGATGAAACAGAGCCCGCGCTCGATCTCGGCGAACGTCACATACCACAGCCCACCAAGAACTCAGCCAGAGAGTGTAAGCAGGAACTGTTTGGAAAATTTTTCGCAAGAATCATTTGGAACAAAAATGTGTGTGGTGATCAAACTTAATTCTTTCCCTTTTTCCCTGCCATAGTGGCCTAACTATTCAGCTACTGGAGATCACCTCCAAAAAAAAAAAAAAAAGTAAAAAAAAAAACTCTAGTAGTTACAACGCCTTAATCGTACTCAAACAGCTCTCCTTATCCCCCAAAACCCACAAACATAGGGAAAAAAACTTTGAACATCGAAAGTCGTAGTATGTAACAAGAGAAAGAAACCAATTAAAGTCTTAGATGGCCCATCAGACGCCTCCCTCTGCAACATAGCTTGTTAAGTAGAAAGTAGGAAATGTAATGAGTGTATAGATGTTGCAAAAAAAAGCAGACCCAAGTAGTTCACCTCTCCGAGATCATGTTAAGACATAGAATGGAAAAAAAAAGGTACGCCCCAAAATCTCCCATACGCACACAATAACCTAGAAAACCGAACCCCGAACGCAAAGAACCAACAAAGTAGAAACTTTTTTAAAAAAGGAAAAAAAAAAAAGACCCCGAAATATGCAGATAAGAAATGAGGATGTAAAGAAAAGCAGCCCTCGATGCCAGCCAACCTCCCAAGCGATAACCAGGAGACGATATCGAATGCTGATGCGAATGGTATAGCGTACGCAAAAGATGAGATGAGATGTAATGTGACAATGCCACCCACAAAACCCGTAGTTAAAATATGTTCGTAAGAATTGAAATGATGATTTTTTTGTCGAGACCCTTATAGCCTCCTCTTCATCGTACAACCGCCCAGATGTTTTCCCCTCACAATTAAACCACTGTCATCCTTCGCTTCCAGTCCCTCACATGGTCGAATGAACTGGCGTAATCCCGGAGCTCGTTCTTGACCTTGTCCGAAAGCACCGCCGGTTCCTGTTGTCCACTGTAGCTGTTCAATGATGACAATGAAGTCCGTGATGGTGAAGTGTAGAGCTGGGAAGGCCTGGTGTTGCTGGGTGCGTATGGTGAAGCGTAGAGGTTAGGAGGAGTAGATGAGATTGGGCTTCTTGATGCTGGTGATGAGGATGCCGAGCTTGATTGTCTTCCAGACATTGCTGAGAAGTTGAGCGGGGGAGGAAGGTAAAACCCAGCACCAGTGCTCATGTTTGAGTTCTGCCATGAAGTTGTAGGAGCGGTAGTAGGTGATGATGAGCCAGAATTGCAAGAAGCGTGCTCGAGATCAGCCAAGCGGCAGGATTGTGAGCAGTATGCACCGTGACCAGATTGCGAGATCTCACGATCGCAAGAGAGACAGTAATCAGGAGACCAGTCCATTGTATTGATGTTTTGTTGAGTAGTAGTGAAGGTGTATAATTTTTTTTTCTTGCTTTCGTAACTTTAGCTTGTGATGCTAGGAATCGGTCGATTGATGGATTGGATTAAATTGATGAAGGAACGGACTCAGAGAGTAGTTGATATGCTTTGGTAGTGATAGTGGATAGTTATGATGGTGAATGAAGGGCAAGCGAAACGTGTTGTGAGAGAGGGGGGTTAGAACGAGATCGGAGGGGGAGACTGGCAGCATATATTTAAAGAGTGTTAGGCAGGGCAGTCAGTGTGTGAGGTTGCTGCTAACTAAAGAGTCAGTGAGCGAGTGAGGGGAGGGTTTGCGTGCTTTGGTGGTAAAGTGAGTGGGTCTGCCAGGATCCACAACCCATCCGAGACGATCGCTGCCTGTCTGGTGTGAACCAATGAGGTCTTTACTTGGGTCGAGGGGTGTGTGATGCATCGCAAAAGTACTAGGCTCTTGAGTGTGTGTGAGAGGGGAGGGTGGTGTAGTGAGTTGAGGAGTGCAGGCAGGGCCACCAAGCATGAGGGTGAGGCCACTTCGATCCCTGTGCAGCAGCAGCAGCTGCTGCTGCTTGCTGCGTCGTCTGCAGCAGTTAGTTCAATCTCCTTCCCACCCCCCCCTTACAAAAAAAAAAAAAAAAAAGGAAAAGAAAAATCAAAACACAAAAGAAAAATCAATTTTTCGGGATGTGTTTTTCATTCATTTATTCATACCCTCCTTCATCCCAAAAATAAATAAATAATCTCAAAATTGGAAAAATGAAATAATTCGCCCCGAGACAATCCTCTTTCCTAATCCACTTTCTATTTGGCCTGCATTCGTGTGTGCGGCACCTCCCTCCAGAGTCTCTCTCTGCCCGTTGCGCCTCACACCCAATTAATTCATCTTGTCACCCTCCATCATAACTCTATTGAAGGCGTAAGCTACTGGAGAGAGAAAAAAAAAAGTCAAAAACTCTCACATCTGTCCACTCACGAAACGCAACGAATTTTTTTCCCTGGGTAAAGACTATCTTCGGGGTTTTTTCTTGTGCCTCGTCACAGGCTGTTATCAACTAGGAGTGTGGATTACTTCTTTTGATCAACTCTCTAGACCACTTACTGCTGTTGTGCTGTCCAAATCCGTTCTTAAACTACATGTTACACGGTACTACCCTCTTGGGTTTTCTAACATGGTCTCCTATCACCCCTACTATATTATACCCTTGGAAAACATATGTTAATCCACTTTACCTGCATCACCTATTATCTCACGATATTTCCATTTATTTCTATTTTCTACCCGTTGTTCCCTATGTAAGGTAAAAACGAAACACAGACTCCAGCTGACCCACCCAATCATATACGATTGCTCATAAAAAAAAAATCCAAGAGTTTCATAGCCTTTGCAGCATGTGGTTGGTGGCAAGTGAGATAGACGGTTCGTTGCTGAGAGAAGCTCAAGGCCTCATTCCTGTGGTACTCTAGTACTCTAGGTAACCATCGTGAAAAAGCTTTTCTCTTCTATCACCTCCCGCTGCCCATCATATCCCAAAATCAGACTGTGATTGACGCTGATAGGTACGGGTGGCGAACCGAAGGGAGGCGCGAACAGACTGTCAAAATTTCTACCCCGAATCCGGGAGGGGCTCAGTTTCTTGGACGGGATGTGGTCGTGAGACCCTCAGCCTAGGTCCATGGTGTTGAATATTCATATTCATGATATTGATTGCGCATAGACGTCCTATCCCCTATCTTTTTTTTTTTCAGTCGCTAACTGCGAGTATTTTCTTGGTGAAACCCTGCATTTCTACTCAATATTTGTAGTGAAACACAATAGCCCTTGGACCACAATATTAAAAGAGGCTTCCCGTTGCGGCGAGATCTAGGTCGTGAGCTTTGCGCCCGTTGATCAATGCCATCATTTCTTGGCCTGTCAGTCGTTATTGAATTTGAGTGAGGCTTCCGCGTTGTTCTTGAGACGAACCGTGTCTAGTCTAGCTGGCCATCAGCCATATCACAGGCACAGCTCATGGCTGCGCTTAGACAAAAAAATGATTGGGAATATATTCATTCGACGTTAACCTACGGACATAACCTGGGCCCCATCTCTTTCAGTACTCCGTTTCTTATGATTGGATCATCAGCTGAGTTTCCAGGGCTTGCGTCAATTGTCATGCATATTGTGGAGGCTCGTCACCCTCCTCAGTCAAGAGGACCATGTTTCCTTTTCTCACGAAAGTGTACTCGTAATTAGGAGAGTTAAAAGCATGGGAGTGAGTTAGAGACGTTCAGTGACAGTTCGTAGTTCGCAGAGTACGTATTCATAACTATTCCCTGTGCGAGATGTACTTCATCACCTATTTCAGCAAGTAAATACATGCGTCATTGACGTACCTACATTTGCAAAACTACATGTACCTCTAGACCTCCGCTTCCAGGTGTACATTGCCTCATGACTTGTCCAAAAGACCATGTTCCCTTCCTCTTGATGTTTAAATGAGCACTTTAATAGAAATAATCCCCGTGGTTTATTTTCTTTTTTTTCCCCTCCTATACAATTCTTATATACTCTTTTGACTTTCTATGTTGAGGTCGTAGTACCAGATTGATCTACATTAAAGTGGTCCTAGTTGAGAAATTGTTGAATCTCACGAGAGTGTCAAAGATGTAAGCCTTTTTTTTCTTTCAAAGTGATATGACATTTTATCACTATGCACTTTCCCCCCTAAATATGGGGAGACTTGTCATGCGACTTCCCGCAAGCAAGCATTATCGTTTTTTCTTGTCCATGGAAAGGGTGAGTGAGTGTGAGGATTCTCAAAAGAACAAAATATAAACGGAAAAAATGTAGAGAAACCATTACCCAAGATCGACTCACCGCCTATTAGAATTTGAGCATCTCCGTCCATATCACGTCTCTCCTTTTTTTTTTTTTTTTTTTATTTATTTCTTTTATTTTTTATGTTTTTTTATTATTATTTTTTTTTTTCCCTTTCTTTTCCCCATTCCTTCTCCGCCAACTGGCTGGCTACTGGACTCCCATGGGCCATGGACAATATGTACGCGAGATCCCGTGTCTCATCTTCCCTTTCTCCAGGTTCTTCTTAGCCTGGGGTCTGCACACTCAAGGTAGGTTATGTAACTCGTGTATGTAGACTTTAGGGGGTTTGAAGGGATGGATGGAGGAGAACCGCTGCAGCGTTCGTCTCGTCCTAGTGGCATTTTGAGGTGGCCATGGCGCGCACTCATTACACAACTGTCGTGTGGTTTTTTGCTTCTTCTGGGGGGGGGGGTGTTTTTTTTTCCCCTTCCTTTTGATGGTTGTAGTGGAGGGAAGGAAGGAGGTTGAGTGACTGGAGTAAGTGATGCCTTTTTTTACGTTAGCGTCGTTTATTAGTGCTTCCCCGCATTTAGTGATTGCCATCCAGGAACCACACTACTCTCGTCATAGACTAAAATCCTATTACTTTCTAGTTTGGTTACTAGAATAGCTGTGCCGAAGCCGAGTGGACAACAATTCCCATGACCGGCTAACTTGCTTATGAAGTTTACATAGTACTTTCTTTTTTTTCTTTCTTTTGCTCTAGTTTTCTTTTGCGCCCATTGCTCTGCTGTCTGTCTGTCTGTCTGTCTGTCTAGCAGACTGGCTAACTGGTTAACTGGCTGGCACGGCTGCACTTAAGTTACTTGCACACACAGTTGCACAGTTGCACAGTTGCACTACTTTACTCTACTCAAAGGCTTTCCACTCTGGGGTAAATTCAGGGTTCGGAGGGTCGTGCTACGTATGGTACGCTAAGGCCACGCTAACCTAACTCCTTCCAAAAGGTTGTTCATGGGACCGACCCATCTTGCAGGAGCAGTAAGGTAGGGGGGTTTAGAATAGCTTGGTATTTTTTTCTTGGTTCTCTCAACTAACGCCTCCCCATACTTTGACGTCCACGATACGATTTGAAGGTTGTGGACTATCACGATTACCGAACATTCCTGCGCTTGCTCTTGCTCTCCAGGCTGAGATTGAAATGATCACCATCCCTACATACGTACGGACAAAGTGCTCAATGTCGTACGTACCCAAGAAATCAGTTGATGAGAAAATCAAGGACAGCTACCTAACTACATATGTGAGCAATGTAGCCTCAATTACATGTACATGTACCCTCTTTGCTCTAACTCGTATATTACGATATCTGCGGTTATTCAGTTTATATACCTTACCTCTACGTTACCGGGAAATTGAAATTAGGCATAGTACCCACCTGCCTACATAAAAGTACCCATACTTACATACATCGTCTGGGGTTTGTTGAATATTCCCCGTACATCGTTTTCTGACATGCCGTCGACCCACCTCCCGGCTCACCACCGAGAAAAAAAATACAGTCATCTCGAGATTCTCAGATTTCTAATCAACTAATTGTGAAAACAGAGAGAAAGAAAAAAAGAAAAAGAAAGAAAAAGAGCTCAAACATACGGGACGAAGTTTGGCTTTGTCGCCAAGTACATCTATACAGTTACTCCATGATATAGGACGCATGGGGCCAATAGTCCCGCTGCAAGAGCGGACGCTGCTTGCGAATCAGTGAATCTGCCCGCAACGCCGCATCAAAAAAACCCTTCCCGAGATGCTTTGCCGGGGGCGCACGCGGTGTAGGCTATATATGTTATGTTTGGCTACACATCTATGTGTACTAAGCGGTAGGTAGTATGCACTATGGACAGAGAGAGAGTCAGACAGAATAAGAGAGTGCGGCTGTTCCAAGGGTGTAGGTACGGTTTCCACCTCCCTTCTCCATCAAATTTTTATTTTATTTTATTTTTTTGTGGGGAAGGGAAGGAAGGGAAGGGTGAAACTGCATATTGTACATGTATGTACCGGTCTGGGGATGAGATACATGCACTGCACGTCGCGTCGAAACGAGCGTTGAGGACAGGGAAAACACTTTTTTCTGCTACATACATTGGTTCTACCTAGGTAGTACTTCCGGATCCCGCTTTCTTGGCTATCACTCGTTGGTTATGTTGCTTGCAAAATATCAACTGATCATTGACTTCTACAGAGTATGATATGTACGCACAAATTGGAACAGCTACATTCTAATGCATTGGACAACAACAACCAATGCCTTTGTCCAGTTGTCTCATACCAGCCGTTTCCGTACGCCGAGGCATAGAAGACTTGAGAATAAAGAAAGAAAAAAGTGTTCAATTAAGGGGTGAACCTTTTTTTTTTTTTTGGATCTTGGCCTTTTCTTTTCCCTTTTCTCTCTGCATGTCTGTCTGCCTTCAACTCAAGAAACAGTTGCTGGGTTATTAATGGAATGCTCCGCAAATTTCGTGGAAAGAGGAAGGGATCTTCGTATTTCTTACCATTTTCTCTTACTCTCCTTTTGCGCTGCGTAACCCGTAACCATGGCGAGAAACAAGTTACACTGCAGCTACATACATACCCATTATGGGGTCGGTACGTGATGGTGGTAAGCTAGTAGTGGATGGCGATGTGGTTAGTTAATTTATTCAAGTAGTACTGACAAAGCCTTTCTGAGCAAAGAAATCCTCAATTATTTAACCGTGGTTATGCTATGCTATGCCATGCTAGGTAGATATACCTAGAATGTAAATGTAAATACCTGCGCCCCCCCTAGCTTTTGGTACCTTCCCTCCTCGTAAAGTGATGGTCCAGAAGTGGTGAGCTGCACCTGCAGGCAAGTCTCGCTTCAACTTGGGCGACAAAACGGACCGTCTTGTGTGTCAACACTGGGAGAAAAAAAAACACAAAGCGGAAAAAAAAAAATTAATTTTTTGGGCGCTCCTTGTCTGCAAATCTTTCTTTAGGTTTCCACATGGAAAACGCGGGAATGCTGGATGCTTAACCCACGATACTGCTGGTTACCGCCGCCCGCAAAACAAAACAAAACAAAACAAAACAAAAACGTACTCCTTCGTTCAAATCAGTACCACCACATTTCAACTTCAATTAACTGCTTTGTGGAAAAAAAAAAAAAAGGTCCTACATACAGAGACACAGCGCCTGCCGTCGTACTCACGAGGAGAGAAGCCGCGCAGGTTTCGAGTTCGTGCCTTGTAGAGAGGTACCGTGCGGTGCGTGCTTCGAAAAAAAAAAAATTCTATTTTGTGCGCACAACAAAGCTGTATGTGGTTTTTTAGTTTCCTTTCCTTTCTTGATCGCCAGCCCTCCTTTACCAATTCACCGGTACGCTATATACGGCTGCGGCGTAAATACCTCTGTAGAGTTTAAAGTAAGTACTCGGTGGCCGCCTCGGTGATTGATGTGTGGTTGTGCGAAACAGTGATCTACAGCATCTGGATTGTTTGAATAATTTAGAGTATTATTTCTCATTACGTTATTTCGCGCTCAATCAATCAATCAATATCCCTTCCCTGTGTATTAGTATTATACTCTGTTCCCCGGTCTGGTGGAAACCTGATTGTTTTAAACGTACACGCAGAAACGCCGATTGTATATGTTGCCCGCCGTCATCTCTCATGTATGTAGCGTAAGCAGCCGCACTGCACAAGTAATAGATCTTCGCTGCTCCATGTAGCTACCCTTGGGCCCGTCGAATCTTGAAGACTTAATTTTCCAGCAGCATCACCATCATCATCGAGAAGGAAAAAAGAAAAGTACTAATTTGAAAAGAAATAAAAATGGGAAATAGATTGTTCGATAGATGTACAATAGATACAGATGTATGTGCGTAACATGAGGATAAGATATTGGCCAATTAAAAGTGGGCAAGTCTTTAAGCAATGATGAGTGAGCATGAGAAGGCTGCGTCCAGAACTCGGTAAGTAAGGTCCCTGCTCAAGTAGCAGCTGTCAATCGGTGACCTTTAAAATGGAACTGATCGAAGCTAGGCTAAAGACCCTTTTTTGCATCTTGCTCAGCTACCTACATCTTGCTTAATGAATTTCATGCTCACCCACTATTTCGAATCTTTCATGAACCACCTTCGCCGCGCGCGCGCAAGTTGGTACTAGCACCGGGAGATATAGCTTGGCCCGCTGCCTGCCTGGTGTCGCAATCCATTTCGACGGAGTGAGTGCGTGCGCAGATCTGATGCGTGGTCTATTTCAAATTTATCAAAACCTTGAGCAGAAAGTCTTGCGGGACCGGCGGAGAGTAGAGAGAATACTACCTAGGCTGGGTGCTTATCAAACACTTTACACCGGGGTTCGGCAACCGAGATCATTTCCACACTGGTATTGATTGAATGAGGTTTTGAATTACTTGAGCCTCTTCCCCTTATTCCTCGAGTATCGCGGTTAAGTTGTTTGTGGTGGTGGTAAAAGTGGTGGTGATTGTGATGGTGGTGGTGGTGGTGGTGGTGGTGTTTCAATAGTTAGAATGCATGTAGAAGTGTCTCTATTAGCAGGTATTAAAGTGATGATGATTACCGATGTGGGTAATGTTTCTCAGAACCAAAGATACTTACCCCTAAAATCCTCCTCCTTATCCAATCCCATCTCATCCCTCCATCCCCCCAGCTTCTTGGATGAAACATTTTCGGCTCGCTCAAGAATACCTTTCTAATTCTACTCTACCACTCATACTCAAACACCAGGCCTACCCAGGGCTACTGCACAAGTTAAGCCTCCCCCCCGACGCCGGGCCAAACCAACCTGAAGTCAGTGCAACCTTCTCTCTTCTAGATAGATCTCGCTTGTGGGGAAACACAGAGAGTCGAGACCATCTATCAGTCCAAGCTGATGCGCAGTACAGAGCGAGAGTGTTTCATTAATCCGATCAATGAACCTTTTTTTAATATCTCTTGACTGGAACTTAGTTAATTCGGTATCCCCCTCCCCCCCCCCCCTGGCCCCACAATTAAGCTGAGGTTACTCTCACTTACAGGGTCCACGCTCTGGACGACGTATAACCCGCGTAGATAGTAAAGAAAAATAAAAATTCCGTGGGGGTTACAAATGTTTTACCACCATGCGGAACCAGTAGATACTACTACTAAAACTACAGGCTACTACCAGTACTACAATTCAACGATAAGGGTCCCTCCCTTCCAGTTAGCCTGGCCTGTCTCTCCACCATATCGCAAATCTGTGGATATCTCGCAAAACATCTCATCCCACAGGGTCGCTCGACAGATAAAAAAAAAATGAGAGACTTCCAAAACTGGTTGACCCAGCAACATCAACGGTTTCGCTACCCTATCTCTTGCCATGCCAACCCTTAAATCCACGAGAAGGCAGCTGGATCGGAGATGCGGTTGAATCGTGGTTTCTCTCTCTCTGGGTGTGTGAGTGTGTGAGTGTGTGCACAGCTAAATTAAATTCTATATGCGGACGGACACTGCAAAACCCAGGGATTGATTGAATGACGTCGCCTGTTAATTGGAAGGGTGAGAACAGAATGCACGATCCCCATCGCCAACCACGATTCAACGCTATCTGCTTGACGGTGTCCGCGACTGCGCAACCACTCAATTAATTAGTTTATCTCTACCTACTCACATGTTATGTAGTTATCCTAGTAGTAAAAAGGGGGGGTCCATTCTTTCTTTGCGAGTCCGCAACAGCCGTATAGAGATTATTCAACACATGGAACGTGCACCCCCAATATGCTGTCCGCCTGTAGGTACATACAGGCATTTTATCGGGGATCACGAAAACCACGTTTTTTAAAGCTCTCTAAACAAAGACGAAACCACGACACTCGCTTAGTGAGCGGCGCTGCCCGGCCTAGCACAGAGAGGGGTTTATGTATCTGCCTATCTGCCCGCACAGAGAGTTCGAAATAGAACGTTTTGGATTTAGAAGGGGACTGTTGATGCAGGTAGCCGTTCGGCAGACAGGCAGGCTGGCCCTCTCATGGATGATTCCGTGATCCTACCCAGAGGATTCGCAACTGCACTAAACCTCAACGTCCGTTATCATTGTGCAGTAGTAGTAGTAGTAGTAGTAGTAGTAGTAGTAGTAGGGATAGAGTGCTACATGTATGTGGCTAGATTGATGGAGGGGGAAGCTCGTATTCAAAAGTACCTACCGTTTGGTTTAGCAAGTAGCTAGTTAGCTGCTGCTTACTACATGTAACCTACCCCTCTAGAGAAGCAGTCCGGATTATGATTGACAGGTTCACCAGTTATCCAGGCAAGTTACCTTCTAGTTCTACCTCAGAGTACCTTGGCAGCTAGAGTTAGAAGGCTAGAGTCACAAGTACCTCTAGAGTACTGTGCCTATCGTTGATTCTGAACTACCCGCCGACTCGGGTTGCAGTCGAATCGAATTCGCTACCCCGGATCCCCCTTCCCAGGCCTGTACTTGGGATAGCATACTACTGCGACGTTGCAGTCTTCGAGAGGAGAGGGGTACATGGTCGTTCGTTGTGCTGTTGTTGTTGGTCGTCTTGGTGGTAGAAAGTAGTTAGTTAGCAGGTTTAAGGTTAAGCCTCCTCCTCCACCCCCCGGCCTATATCATTCAAGGCCTACTAAAGCTTCTCCTCCTGCTATCACTCGACACACCTGCTCGCGATAGGTGGAATAAATCCTCTTGTCTCCAGTCTGGCACCACTCTGCACACAGATCACCACTCGGCTCCTGCCGGTTAGGGTCCCTCCCTTAGCTTGCATAGCAGACGTACTCGTAACGAAACCCTCATTGTTGTTGGTGGAAAAAGCTCCGTATGCACACGCCAACTTACATGATGATATTCCAGGTTATTTCTTTTTCTTCTTGTTTTCTTCTTTCTTTTTTGCTTTTGTCTTTTGTATGGGATGGTCACGGTGGAATGGATGAACACTGACCCATTGGCCCAAAGTCGTGCACGTTACTTGGTTGCTCCTCAACGTTTTTCCTTCTTCTTTTTTTTCTTTCTCTTTCCTTTTCCTTGGGAATGAATGAGGAGGAAGTGGATTCTGTGTTCTTCTCTCCTGTTCGCCCGCTAAGCCCAGGAATTCCGCCCCCAAGACCCTCCAAGAGTCCGTCACGAGAGTGAGAATCACTCCATTCCCTGGTATGGAGGCCATGCACAGCCAACCAGGTAACGTCCCCGGCCCTATCCCATTACTTTACCCCTACCCTACATAAACTCCGAGCCCTTTTTCTTTTGTTCTTTTTTCTTTACATGACGACAATACTTTTGCTCTACTCTAGTCTAGTTGGGCGGCTCCCGTGGGGTTCACTTGTTGGCCACCGCTGAATGGTCCGGCTCAAAAGGGAGGGAAAAGTGGAAGTTGTCCCGGATCAATTGATTGATGGGGACCGTTTTGTCCGCTGGAAACCGAGAGGTCCTTGGAGGAGGAGCTTGGAGGAGGAGAAAGTCGTTTTTCAGAAGGAAAGGGTCTGGTCTGCTGGTCTGGTGCGTGTTTCCGGATTTAGAACGTAGGGGGGGGGGGGGGGAATATATCGGTAGGCCGTACACCGTACATATACTCTAAAGAGAGGTTATGATACATGCATCAACAGGGCTGAGAAGCCAAGTCTGGAGATTCACGAGGTTATCGTAATCTACGTAGTAAGTAGGCCTTATGGAAACTCTACTGGTATCCCTGGACTGCCACTGGTGGTGGTGGTCAATATCAAAATGTGGCACCGCAATTGAAACGACCACCAAAAATCCAAAAATTTAAAAAAAATGAAAAAAGCCACGAGAGGAAACAGCCGCCGCCACAAAAGGGCTTGTTTCTTCAGGTCTCTCCTTCTCTCCCTTCACAGCCCACTCACATTGTGCTTACATCCTACAGGATACCCTACCCTAGCTATCCCCGGTACACATACTCACACGGCCCCCAACTTCTAACAGCGCCGTCGATACCGAACCTCAATACCGGAACCTTCTCTAAGAAGTCTATGTTTGGTTTGTCAATTGACCACAAATTGCTATCCTCCAACGTAAGCCAACCAACCAACCAACAACATCCACCGGACCAGCAGAAGGAGAAGGAGGACCACGCATCCCACAAGCTTGGATCCCGGGAATTGGAAATCCCTCTATCCCCGGAAATTCCATGTATAGAGTTGTTGGAATGACTGGGGGCCAATAATAATGTTATGATTGAATGGTGCGGGTAGCGCGGGTTTCAATTTGCCTCGTGGGTATTAACAATCTTCTCCAGGTTTTATTTTTTATTTTTTTATTTTATTTTTATTTTATTATTTCTTGTGATGGAGGATCCAACAGACTCTCGCGGGTCTCGGGAAGGTAGCGGGAGGTGAGGCAGGTCAGTCAGTTGGGAAGTCAGACAAGGCAAAGCCATGAGGTTCCGAATACCTGCTGTGCCCTACATACAGCAGCAGAGAGAAAGAGGAGAGTTAGACATCTGTTATTGTCTTATTTCTCGGGAGGCACACACACACACACACACACACACCCAAACACACACCGCGCACACATACTCACACATGCCGTTGCCCCGCGCCGGTACCGTACCGGTGGCCGCACTGCACTGGCCGGTAGGAGATGATGGCTCAGTTTGGCAGGGCACCGCTCACGTCAATTGTTTGTGTTTAATTGAGCCCACCCATTATCATTATTATTACAAATCAATCAATCAAAATATACGAGTGAGATGATGATGATAGTTCTGCTGCTTGTTCAATTGAGACATGGTACGTATTCCCATATCCTATCTTATCCTATCGATATCCGGCAACGGCACCGATGGAGGAAGCGGAACGGAGCAGAGTAGACTCAGTAGAGAGTAGAGAAAAGCTCGTCATCCGTTAGATGAATGACATGCAGTATGGCGTCTTGTTCGTGATCGGCTCGGCTGACCTGAAAGGGGGGGTTAGTTGTGCTGCTGCTGTTGCAGTTCATTCATTCATTCATTCATATTCATTAGAGTGTATGAATGGAGGATATGAAATAATGTATGTGAGACTCTCTCCGTCTATTCTTTCTGTCTCCAGAGGCAATGCAGGGCTATTCCTACCCTGCTTCTGAAAAGAGAAGTGAAAGCGAAGCGTGATCTCGAGCTCTCTGCGCAGGTGAGATGCCTACGTCCACGTCCAGGTACACAGACAGCAGCAGCAGCAGCATAGCATTCCAAATTGTGAACACACTCCTCGTATGTCCAGACCCTCAGCCAGGGTACGACGAGCACTCTAGATGATGAGATGAACCCATTACCATTACAATTACCATTACCATTACCACATCATGCGGGGGAGCGAGGGGAGGGATGCTGCGGTCCGGAATGGACTTCCAGAGCTTCCATTCTTTTCCCTTTCACTGGCTCGCTACGCTAGCTGATTACATCAACATGTTTCATCCCAGCTGATGCAAACTACTATAAACGATGACTGAAGGAAGCTTGGTATCTACAGTATCTATCTCTCTATGTACCGTATGTAGGCAGTGAATTAATTAAAGTAATCATCAGGTAACCAGGTATGGATGGAGATATCAGGGCAAGCACGTGGCTTGGCTGGCCCCAATATCCAATCCCATGGCTTGCAAATGTCGAGACGCGAGAACCGCTCGAAATATATATATAAATATATATAACAAAATAAACGGGGTAATCGTAAGCAGGTACGTGCTCTGCTGCTGCTTTCTCGGCTGCTCGTGTTACAATCATCTTGTGTGTGCGCAATCTATAGATTGAAATCTCAGTTGCAGTGCAGTTGCAGTCAGGCATAATAAACTATTTCCAATATTTCCATATCCGTATTGAGAAAGAGAGAGAGAGAGAGAGAGGGATACAAAACTAGATCTGGTCTAGCGAGATGGAGATGCGATGGTAACATTTGAAGTCTTGGAAATATGCAGCCCTGCGGCCGGGGTGAGGAGCGACTCACAGCTCTCTCTCTCTCACACAACTCGGGGGGGCTCAGCCCGGGTTATATTAAATTTCTGTTTAAAAAAAAAGGGAAAATGATGCTAGACGGGGATTCTTTTAATGTTTTATGACGATGATGATGATGATGATGGGATCTTGTATCTACATGTGGCTAGGTTAATCCATATCCCTCTTCTGTGTCTGTGTCTGTAGCTTTTTCCTTCATAAAAATAGAAATAGAAATAAAACCGTTGTTTGTCACAAACCCCATTTTTCAATCCTCCAATTTCCATTTCCATTTCACAGACACAGACCAGAAACGCCGTCCATCACCCGACCCCCCCATCCGGAAGGGATCCACACACACCGCTTCCCCAAGAAATTCGCCTCCTCCACAAAGTAAAATAAATAAATAAAAAAGCAAGACTCGCTTAGCAAGTTCAAGCCCCACCATAGTAGGGGGTTACACTGTAGTGTAGTGGAGAATTAAAGAGAAACTCCCTTTACGGCCATGGTGGTTGTACCAGAAATGATTTGACATGATCAGACGGTCGGTTGGCGGTGGCTTGCAATTGATTGCCCTGGGCTGGAGTCATTTGTGTTAAAAAAACTTTACCGCCGTTAACTCCAGCTTAAAAAAAAAAAAAAGGGATAAGTAAACAAGATGAGATGAAAAGGGAGGAAGAAAAAAGGAAAGAAAGAAAAAAGGAAAAAACCCTTCCGAACCGAAACCCGAGCCCCGGAAAATCCGAAATCCGGTTGTGCTCTTCATGATTAGAAACACGACCGCCTCCAGAGTGCTCGCTTGGATTCCCCCCCTAAAAGGCCAAGCCAGATAACCGAACAAAAAAGAAGAGTAAAAAAAATAAAATAATTAAACAAGCCACAAAGGTACACACAAAAAAAAAGCTCCTCAACTTCCCCTCCTCCTCATACACAGGGGGTGGCAGTAGTGGCAGATAGTAGCAGATAGTAGCGGATTCAAGGAGCATGGCAGATGACGCCCGCCGATACATGTAGTCATGCAATCATTGACCCCCCCGGGGGCGATCTACACTACACTACACTATACTAGTTTAATATACTACCAAGGTTATTGAGACCTTGAAACAAAAAATTGAAACATCACACCAATCAATCACCTCACCTCACATCACGATGGCGCTGGTTTTGCTGGCGAAGAAGCAGCAGCACCCACCGCCTTCATCCTCATCTGCTCTGCCCACATCATCGCCGATGCTTTCCCCCTCTCAGCAGCTTCCGCACGCAGCCTCCGCACCTCCTCTTCCTCGGCCTCGCGCCACCGCTTCTCTTGCACGGCGGGGTCTTCGACGTTGGAGGTCTGGGGTTGGGGTTTGGGTTCAGGTTCGGGAGCTTCTTCTTCCCTGTGTCTTGGCTCTGGCTCTGGCTCTGGCGCTGGTGCTGGTGTGATTTCTGGTTCTGGTTCTGGCTCTGGAGCTTGTTTTGGGGCAGGAGAGGATGGAACAGACATCCGCACCGCCCCTGTGACCGCCGTGAAGCCCCTGCTGACAAACGAGGGGATTAGTGACGTCGCGAGCTTGACAGGCGACAACCCTGACACTGCGCTACTCGTAGTAGTAGTAGTAGTAGTCACTGGCACCGGTGCCGCACTTGTCGGAGCACTAGCAGTACTACTACTAGCCTGAGGGGTATTCGTGGGGGGACTCGCACGCGGTTTCCCCACCTGTTCTTGTCCCTTAGTCTCCACCTCCTTTTGCCCCACCTCCTTCTTCGCCCCCACTCCCGGTCTCCCAGCCCGCTTCGCAGCCTCTCTCTCCGCCGCTGCCTCCTCCATACGCCTTCTGCGCTCCTCGCGCTCCACCGCCCTCTTCTTCATGTGCGCGTCACCTGGCAGCTCGAACGTCGGCTTCGTGAGCGGCTTTGTGCTCTTCACCGCCGGCGCTGCAACTGGGCGTGCGCGCACAGGGAGGATGTTTGTGGGTTTGATGGACGTGTTTGCGACGGTGGCGGGGGAGCCGAGGCGCCGTAGGCGCTCGCCGAGGCTTAATGAGACTATGGGTGCGGGCCGCGGGGCGGGCTTGGTGGTTGAGGGGAGGGGAGCTTTCTTGATGAGTTTGGATTTGGGTTTTGGGTTGTTTTTGGACTTTGGTGGGCGACGGACGGCGAGCTGTAGTGGGGTGTGTTAGAAATGGCTATTATTCTAGCTAGATAAATAGCAGGGAGGAGGAGGAGGGGGTACCTCGAGGTCCTGTGCAACCCCGCCGGCGGAGGAGGTGCCTTTGCGCGGGGAGACGAGCTTCTCAAAGAGATCATCCTGTAGCTGCAGAAAGCGGTCCTGCAGCTCCGCGCCGTGCACCTCGGGGTTGAACTTTAGCCGTTTTGCGGTTCCGGGGGTCTCCGCAGCAGCTACAGCAGCTGTATCTGTGAGCTGCGGCGGCAGCGGTATTATCGTTGTGCCCGAGGTGTTTTTTTGGGGGGGTGTTTTTTCCCCTGGTAATGATTGTTCTGCAGGTTCTGGTGTATGCCGTTGTATTAGAGCTAGCGTTTAGATATATAAAAATATGAGGAAGCCAATTAGGGTATTACATACCACCATCAGACAGCTCCTTCTTCTTCTTCTTCCTCACACTCCGTTGCCCATTGAGTGTGTCCTCGTCGTTCCCTCCCTCTGCATCTTCCCTTGCCCGCTTCTTGCTCGGTGGTGGCTTCACCTGTGTCTTCTTCACCTGTGCCTGTGCCTGCTGTATATTTGCTTGTGGAGCTGCTACTTTAGGCTTCGACACCGCAGCCTTTGAAGTAGCGGCGGCGGCAGTAGCAGCAGTGGCACGCGTGTTCCTTGCTGATGCTCCGACGCGGGGCGGCATTTCGGTCTGGGTGTGAGGGAGGTATCTGATTCTTGTAGCGGTAGGGTGCAGGGTCTCTAAGCTTCTCTTGTTTCAGACGTTTGGTCTCAATTTGATGGAGGTTGAAAGTTTTATTTACGTGGTTGGTTGTTGAGGCAACGCTGCTCAGCCTGTGGGTTAGGGGTGGATTGGTGGGTTAGGGGTTCCATGGACGGATGGAACGAACAACGAACAATGGAACATCTTGAACTGGGCTGTAAAAATAAAATACATAAAAATAAAAAAAATAAAAAATTAACGACGGGACGGTCCTGCCTGCCATGTGGGAATATTCTGAACTGCTCCGCTCTACGCAATTCTACATCGTTACCCCTTCAGATCCAGGGCAGAGAAAGAAAAGAAAAAAGAAATTACATTGATATCATCATCATCATCAACAACATCATCATCACTAAGAAAGACAAGTTTTTTTTTATCAATCACATTATCATCAGAATTTAAGCTTCTTCGGGAGTGGAGAGGGTGAAATCTGATCGATCTCTAACAACAAGTCGTCCGATGGGCAGCTGGACGACGATGACGAGATTAGGTTCCTTTCTTTCTTTTTTTTTTTACGGAGAAAGAAAAAAAAAACAATTTCTTTCTATTTCTATTTCTACTACTTCACGATGATGGTTTCGACTCCGGAGAAGCTGAATAGCTGAGTTCTCCCCCCCCCCCCCCTCCCCCCCAAAATGCATTTTTTCTTTTCGTGGCAGGGGGTGCGTGGGTGGTGTTTCCTATCTCTATCTCGAAATCTCGAAATCTCGCAATCTCATCGCCGATTCCTCTGCCTCTCTCTCTGCTAATTCAAGCAAGGGGGAGGAACACCCGGTCAACGACGACAAAAAAGACGACGATGTCGGGCGGTAGATGGATTGAGAATAAGTATAGTACATAGACGGCCCGGCCGCGGGACGGTACGGATGGGTATGGGAATCGAAATTTGGTCTGTCGGGTATGTTAGGGAGGTTACATACAATCAAGTATGTAGATGTTGGAGGAATTGGACGGCGATGGAGAAAAAGTTGGATTTAGATCATTTCATCTCTAATCTCTCTAATCTCCATCTATCGTCGTTACCGAGATTCCCACGAGAGTCAAATGCAAGCCCCGAGGATCCCCTTCCCAATTATCCAACACAATTCACAATTCACAATTCACAATTCACAATTGCGGGGCCCTCCCCCCCCCCCCCAAGAGATTTGCCATCGCATCTTGACCATCGCATGGCCCAGAATCTAGATGCCGATGCTCACTCTCACTCTCTCTTTTTCTTTTGTTTTGTCCTACCAGGTAATCTAAACGCCGTATGCACTACACATACATGTACTTACCTTCCTAGGCCTTCCTTCCTTCCCCGAAACCAAACCCCGGCTTCTTCTCCCACTCTCTCGCGCTCGTTCTCGCTCTCTCGGCTCGCAAAAAAGACCAAAAAAAGAAGAGAAGACAACAACAGATTGCCGCAGTCGTAATCGAAATCGAGAATCCCGAATTACGATCTTTCACTTTCTCGCTATCTACGCGCCCCCCCCCCCCCTGGTCAATTGGTACTCTATCTCCCTAGAGACATGAGCAAGAAAAGCGCTCATTGAGTTAAAAACATCTTACTGTATTAATTATTGATTGGCAATTGGTAAGCTACGCTCGAGAAGGGGCAAGGATTGGATACTGTACCTACAATTGTGTGTAGTTAATTGGGGGGGAGGGAAGGAATGATAATGCACCGAACCGAACCGAACCGGCGAACCTGCAGCTATATACTTCAATTCTCTCTATGACCGGTCCCGCCGCCCCAGTTTCTGGTAAAAAAAAAAAAAACAACAACAACGCTGGGTGCGACTACTGGAATTGAACCGAATTGATAGGAAACTGGACTGGACTGAGCTGGACTTGACCGTCTGCAAGCAAGCAAGCAAGCTGTTTTATCCATAAATCCACACACAAACGGCAGCAACAGCAGCAGCAGTAACAAAAACAAGGTTTTTCGGGAGCTGAAACGCATAGAAAACTCTGTTCGGACGGCGGGAAAAATAAAAAACCATCAGAGAAACACAATTCACATGCAAGAAAGAGAGGGCGTACCAAGAATTGGCGACACACCCAGGTTCCTGCATAGACAGCAGGACCGCTTTTTTTTTTTTTTTTTTTTAATTACAATTCCGACTGACAAACCGGTGCAGTTCTGATAACTGAACCACCACAAGCACAGGACAGAACAGCACACAGCATGTATGTAAAGTACATGTAGTGCTTGTATGTCAACTACATGTAGTTGTGCTAACAGAGAGAAGAGTATGGAAACGTAAATCGTCGAATAAGCAGCTGTCCCAATTAAAAAAAAAACATCATCACGTAATTCATAAAAAGTGCAACTCAGCTCAACTGACTGCATCGAATACGAACCTCCTGAGTGAGTCCTTTTAGTTACTAGCTAGCTGGCCAATATCTCTACGAATTGCAGCAGCAGCAGCAGCAGCAGCAGCAGCAGGATCACGAACATTCCCACGCAATTCATGCAATTCATGCAATATGCAATTGCAATAGAAGAGGCCACAATCACGCACCGTTGCAACAAAATTTCCATCTCAACCAGCCCCAAATGGCTCATTCACCCTCTATGGACCGTCGGTTACTGCTCCAACCAACCAACAACCACAACCACAACAACAACCACCACTACTGTCACAATGCTGTATCAGACCAGGTAGAAGAAGAAGAAGAAAGAAGGATGAGTATCAAAAGTATCAAAAGTCCCTCCACCACCACAATCTTTCCCGGGTTCCCATGCTAGGAAAAAAAAACCCATGTACGTATACCCATACATACAAGCATCCAAGCACAACCGTTTCCCCCCCCCCCCTCCCCACCAATCCCGGCACTGTGGGGGGTTGCATACATACAGATAGCTACTCTATCTAAAGTAGGTACATAGGTACATGTACCTACAATACCGCGCCGGTAAAGCAGGCGGTGCAGTGCAGCGCAGAGAAGAGCAGAGTAGAGCAGAGCAAGCACAAACCGGCCATCTAAAAGGGCCATGGCCGCCGCCGGATAAGCATTCCCAATTATAGCATCCCTCCTTCCAACCAATATCAAACCATCAATCCATCAATCCATCAATCCAACCCGGCCATCCAGGTCCGCAGCAATCTACTCTAATCACCGGGAGTTATGCACAGCAGGTAAAAGAAAGAAAAAAGTAAGGTAGATCGATTTGCGATCGGGCCGCATATAAATACCCGGCCATGGGCCTTCTTGTTAGAGATGGATTAACAGCACAGGAAACATGCTCTATCCAGGTATGCAGAGCTAGAGTAAACGATGCGGCTACATGGAATATTATATGGATTGGAGGATAATCTAAAAAATCGATTAATGAAAATAAAATGAAACGAAATTCGGTGCCTGATCTCAGCAGAACAGAAGCAGATGGAAAAGATATTGATTTGCAATTTTGGTAAAACGCACGTAAAACGTGGTCTGCCCTCCCTCAAGATTCCATACCACCCACCCCGGGACGCCCCCCCGAGGGCCGACACGAACCCCCCCCCCCCCATATGTAGGAGGATAACGGTCCAATTGGGAGACCTAAACACTGGCCACAGCTATAGGCACGGGGAATCTTGAGGTACCGGCAAGCGAATGCAATCTGTAATGCAAGATAGAGCGGTGGGGGAGTCTTATGCAAAAGCAACTGAGCTGGGCCGACAACACAGACAGGAGAGAGAAGGAAGGGGGGGGGGGGGAGAAAGATTGCAGACACATGAAACTCGCTACTCCATCCTTATCCCCCGGCGAATCAGATACAAAGCTTGTTGGTAGTGATAATAGTAATAATAGTAAGGGTTCTTTAGATACAATATGGAAATAATTAGAATTGGGACGGAGGGGGGTAAGCTGTCAATGACAAAATTGACAATGGGGCTTCACTTGACAAGTGTTTAACGAACGCCCCTCACTAATCCCTCGAAATACCTCCTGATATCGACGCCGCCCGCGCCCGCTCCAGTGCCGCTGGCACCGCCCAATCCCGCCGCAAGGTCCGACTTCTTCTCTCCTGCCCGTCTCACCACGATACCCTCCTCGCCACCCTCGAGCCTCATCCAATTTATCCACCAACCCTTTGTGCTTCTCGCGCTGCGCTCCTGCTCTGCACGGTCGCGCATGGTCTCGCCCAGGATGCCCAGGATAAGTGTGTGCACGTGGAAGGCCTCGACGCGGGTCCATCCACTGTGCTGAGACGACTCGGGCCCGGGCTCGGGGATAGGTGGGACCGTCGAGTGGATCATCAGCGTGGTGGGGTTGTAGAGGAGGTCGTAGGGCGGTTTTGGCGGGGCAGGGTGCGCCTGCTTGGTGCTGCTGCTGCTGCTGCTGCTGCTACTGCTGGAGGAGGCATTTCCCGCCGGCCCCACTGCAAGGCTGGAAGATTTTAGCAGCGGTCCGTGCAGGGGGGCTAACTGGTGGTGCAGCGTCCGGTAAAAGGCTGGCGAGGTGAGTTGCGGGGATGTGGACTCGAAGATGAAGGCAAAGATAAACGGATGGTTCTGTGATATCAGATCATCTTAGTAAAATTTCCCTCATTATCATTCTGATAAAACTGGCGCGATGTGATATGCATGGGATGTGCGAAGAGATGCTCTTACCGTGTACACGACAATCCTAAACTCTTCTAGGTTCATGCTAGATTGCTGAGTTGCTTGTCCTTGGCTGGTGCTGTCCTTTCTCTTCCCCTTTCCTGATCCGTCTGCGACTGCTAATTCCGGATTTCTGGAAGCATTATCTGCTTCTGGTGATGGTTTCTTTCGTTCTGCCCAGACGGTCCTACTCGTTATTCGTCCCCTAGATTGTGCATCCTGGAGATCATCGTCCAGGTCCTCCGCATACACATCCCCTAGGAAACCAATCATAAAACGTGCTCTTTTATTCTTGCTGTTGCTATCATTTCCGCCAAGTGCCTTGGGGGCCCTTTCAATATGCTCCATTGGGTCTACATTTGTCATTGGCGGAGGCGTGGGCTCGGGCTCAGATGAGGAAGTAGCAGTAGCAGTAGTAGTAGCATCCGCAGCTGTAGTACTAGACGTAGTAGTAGTACTAGTAGAAGCCAGGCTATTAGTGGTGTTACTATCATTGGTTGCGGGCTTGGTCGAACCGCCGCTCCACCCAAACGTCAGTAAATTAAAGATTTTTGCATTGGTATTGATAGCAATTCTGCTCTTGCTAGACTCCTCTGCCGTCGCCTGTCTAGCTCTTCCTCTGCTCCCATCAGAAGCCTCGTCAGCCGAAGGCTTTAGATTTGATCCGGCAGGAGGAGGAGTTAGGGTAGATCTAGCTTCGTCCCTAACTACAGAGAGGCTTCTCCTTGGCGAGCCCTCTACAGAGCTATTGTCTGCGGAATATCCCGAGCTAGGTGTTTTGTTAAACAACCCCCTTGGTTTCTTCCGGTTCTTCTTCTGCTTGCCACTTGCAGACCGCCGCGATATATCATCTCCATGCTGGTACAGCTCACTGATATATGTTGCGATATCTCTCACTGAGCGGGGCTCTAGTGAACCAGTACCAGGAAACAAACAGCCATCTTGTGGCATTATGATGCCCGGACCCCTCAAGGACTTTCCCCTTGGTAGAGTCGACGTTGACATCGCTGCCGCAACAGCCTTCGTAGTATTCCCCCAGAACCAGTACCCGCTCTGTGCACTCTTGTCCTTGTCCTTGTCCTCTTCCTCTTCGACATAGTCACCAAACCTAAATACGACCATATCCACCATTCCCTTAGCCTTCTCCTTCTCTGCCCATGTTCTGAAAAATCTAGCTTCCTCTTCCGCGATCTCTTTTCCGGGCCTGCCGCCAACCATCTTGATCCCCCCATTGCCCAATGCCACCGCTCCAGGAGACCCATGAAGCATCACTTCCCACCTACCCCATGCCCAGCGCAGCCAATACTTTTCGAGCCGTCTGCAGAAAGCTGTACGGCCAAGCTTGGCATGGTTCTGCGCGAAGCTTCCGTAGTGGAAACGGAACTGGTTATAGGCCTGGCGAATCTGTGCGAGAAGGACCAGCGGGGGAGCAACTTCTCTAGCAGAGTACTCGATCGTGGGCGGGTATGTGGAGGGGTTGTGTATATACGTCAAGTCGATTTGCTGTAGGAGCTTATATCAGCTATCTTTATCCCTAACAAAATATTCTCCGGAGGTCAGTTAGACAAACAGCTAGTATCCACCACCCAGGCTCCTCAATCTCCAGCGTGACAATCCGCGTCTTCTGGGTCTCTATTGAACTTAGGTTCTCGGTTTTCGAGAATCCGCTAGCCTTCCATATTAGCTAGGGTCTCGTTGAGGAGGGAGCTTCCAGTACGGGATCGAGAAGCTCACCGGGCAAACTCGACAATACCCTGGGCGAGGCCGATCTCTCTGAGCTTCGTGTCTGAGCTCACGGGTCCCTTGCGGGAGGTATAGAAGACGATCTGGTCATGGACAGACTTCTCAGTGGGACCAAGGGATGGGTTGTATATCGCGAGTGAGGAGAGCGCGGCGGGGGTGACAGTCGTGACGAGGGAAGACGGAGGAGGGAGGTGAGGGGGTGCAGCAGCAGCAGCAGCATTAGAAGCAGATGCTTGGGCGGCGGCGGAGGAAGAGGAGCTCATGGGAGTACATCTGAAGGGGGGGGTAAAGGGGCTATAACGGAGGAGAGAAGGGGGTGGGGGTGGGATTTAGAGAGCAGATAGGCGTATTTTGATATCAAGGCGAATCGATGATGATAGTGCGCATATTTCTTGGCGCACTATTATTATCGATGGAGATCTCGATATCAACACCACAAGCGAGATATCGAGATATCTTCACCACCGCCGCAGAGAGAGACCAGTCTAGATAGAGATTCAATGTCGTTTCTACGCCAATCTGCTCCCGCTTTGCTTGTGAGGCTGTCGCTGTACTCCCACAGATCAATTGCACTGTCATGCAGGGTCCCCCGCCGATTATTTTCGCTGGATGCTTCTGTGGATGCTTCACGCCCTCCCCTTAAGATCCTCTTCTGTGGCTCCGATCATTTTAGTGCAACCTCTCTTAAGGCTCTCTATGCGTTACATGAAAAGCGGCGAGACATCATCTCTTCCATCGATGTTCTCTCCAAGGAGGATAAACTTTCTGGCCGTGGTCAGAGAGAATTGAAAGAAGGTATGCCATCCACCGTCTGCACATATAGCGTCAAGTGTTCGCGAAATCTCATAATCACTTCTTTACAGCGCCTATCAAAGAAGTTGCAAGGTCGCTCAGACTCCGTATCCATGAAGTCGATAGATTCAAGGACTGGGAGGTATATAATACTTATTCCTCACAACCATTACCCACTAGCTCACCGTTCAAGAGCTCCCAGAGGCTTCCTCGAGTGGGGATATAAACCTTTTAATCGCTGCCTCATTCGGTCTCTTTATACCAGAGCGTATTATTAAAGCAGTCAAATATGGCGGCATAAACGTTCACCCATCTCTCCTTCCTATGTATGTGTCACGGGTCTCTAGTATATCACGTTTCTGACCTGATATATCCAGGTACCGCGGCGCGGCCCCAATATATCACACTCTCCTTGATGCTACGCCTATAACCGGCGTAACTGTACAGACTCTCCACCCCAAGAAAATCGATGCGGGCGAAATTCTCATACAGACGGATCCCCCACTTAATGTTCCCACGGGAATTGGATATCAGGACCTCCACGACGCGCTCGCAGTCCATGGCGCAGAACTCCTGGTAGAGACTTGTGTCAAGGGTCTCTTCATCCCACCCATCAAACCTGTCGTCAATAATTACACGCCCAGCCTGGCGCCGAAAGTTGACCCGGAAACGCACTCAAAAATTAAGTTCTCCGCAGCCAGTGCAGAGGAGGTTGAGAGGAAGGCAGGGGCACTCAAAAGCTTGTGGTGCAAGTTTGGCTCACCAGAGGAGCCACAGATGTTGAGGAGGAAAAGGGCGGTGTTGACGGATATCCGCAGATTGGACCTTCCGGAGGAGAATATCGATGGAGTCGAAGTACCACCGGGGACATTTGAATATCTTAGAATAGAAGGTGAAGACGAAGGTGATAATAAGTACGGGGAAGAGCTATTGGCAATAAAGTGTAAGGTCGGAGGTGGGTGGGTTAGGGTCGGGGGCATTAAGATTGAAGGGAAAAAGTTGGTAAATGGAGGCGAGTGGGCAAGGAGTATGAAGGATCCCAAAAAGAAGAAATCACTGGACATGTTCCTTTGAGCTGGTATGCGTTCTAGAGCCATATTAATGCTTGTAGATACTTGATGGGATTGAATTGAATTCAGGTATCACTTAGCAGCTTAGTCAACAGCTTTCGTTTGAGTATTGTGTACATGTACTTACATATTAATCTTGGCACGCTACAGTCAATGATTACTACATGGCTGTGTGGTCAATGATGGTATTGACGACATATATGTGTACATGTAGTAACCAATTGCTCAATGTGGGTCGGGTATTAAAATACATGATTACATGTAATTAATGCTTATGTTGACATTACTTGGCTAATTAATACCTACACTCTCGGGCAAGCTGTATCACTGCAGATACACATGCAGCGGCCCTGCGTCAAAGCATACATGTACTCTATTCTTTCCAGGTTTGGTTATATACATGACGTATACAAACATTGTGGGTTACCAACATACCATTAACCACCCCTGAGAAGGGTTGTTTATATCACACGTTGAGTTCAGGCCTGAAAGGGAGGTGTCATCAAAGATGAGATTTTATTTGGATGGGGGGGGGGGGGTGTATTTAGAACATCTACCACCACCCGCTGATCTTAAGCACAAACATGTACCGAAACCTCCTTCCTAATAAATGAAATATCTGGGCGGGGGTTAACTGGGTACAATATCAAATACGACTATCTGATTAGTGAGTGAGGAGTACGTGCCCAACATGAGTTGGTGCTTCCATCATATGGATTCTAAAATGGTTTGAAACCGACCTGCTGCGGCTCAGGTCTAAGACTACATGTAGATACTCCTGTGTAATGATATCACCACTGATAGGCTAGTAACTCTCTCCGGATCCTCGTAATGTCCATCCCCTTCTCTCGGTATTTAGTTTTCTTTATTTAGTGGTGTATGATCGAGAGATCTGTAAAATGGAAAGAAACTATTACCCAATTAATTAATGCTATTTAACGAAAAATGGGGTAGAGCGTGAGCCCACTCAGTAATACAGGAGGAGGTGGTGGTGGTGTTGCGCGTGGCAGCCAGGAGGGTCTTGTCCTTTTAGCCTGTCCCCCAGAAAAGGGAGAGTAAAGCCCAAAAGGGACAAAGAAAAATCTGGTTTCAGAGACTTATGAAAATAATAATTGTTTTGAGGCAACACCAAGATAAATATCCTGAAATGGCTGCGACGTTTTGATTAGCACGTATGCATGCACGACTGACCCCATAGATCCGTCCAAATCTCTTTGGAACCGCTGAATCGAAATCGTAGTTAATCGGTTTTTGATATACAGCTGATCGTAATATATATATATCCCGTGGCGAAACACAAAATATTCCATAGGGGATAACAATAATGTTTTTTTAGCCGATGTTGGTTTTTTTTTTTCGGTTTTTTTCAGGCCCCCCCCCCCCCCAAAAAAAAAAAAAAAGCCGTTATGGTGTTATGGTGGCAGACTGTGATAGTGGTGGAGTGGAGATGAGCCGAATTAATCTATTTAGTCGATCAACAACGCTGATTATTGTCTCCCAACAGATAAATAATCATAAGTTTTTTCAAATGACCCTCGGGCGCCTGATTGGACCACTACCAACTGCTGCTGAAATCGGATCGAATCGAATCGTACTTCAAGTAACGTACCCCGCTGCCAATCAATGTAGACAACGATCAATGACTTGTGAAATACCAATGCTCTTTCACCCGGTAGGGTCGATCTTTCGCGCCCATGCCCACACTGTCGAGTCAGAATCCATGATCACACCCTCAGTGAAACATTTTGTTAACCTGGAAACATATTGTATGGTTACCGCCGTTCACATACAACCACGCGTTTAAATGCTTACCCCCCACTCGCGTTTGGATGCACTTGTAGAGTACTTAGCATCTTGATTGGCTGCTGTTGAATGAACGTTTCAAAACGACTTTCTAGCGATGAGCTCGATCAACTGCATTGTTTTGTGTAATATATGAACGGATTGTAACAATGATGCGATTCCTGCTTGGATTAACTCGTTTAAAATCCAGACAATGAGAGGTGAGATTCACAACGTGGGCCACGGTCCTTGAACGGTCTCGAAAATTATACGCAGCCTACGGATGTCCCTTCAATGAGGATGTGTGTGTGTGTGCGTGATACCACGGATAGGTGCCTCGATCTCCTGTGGCTACATAGATTATCATGTTGAGGCGGAAGTGTAGAAAAACCGATGCCACAAAACACGTGCGTGCGGCCAATCTTCTTCTGGTCTTATCTAGAACTCGAGGGTAACCATCAGTACGTGCATATGTATTGTCAGCTGAGAGAGAACTCCGGTATCAGAACCCACATGTATAAAGGTACGAACGCCTATAGGAATTAGAACAAACTGGTCTGCTCGGGCCGGTTCATAGAATCCAAGGAATGACAACGGATAGTGGCATAAACTTTAGTCGTCGCTGTCGGTGCAATAGACGGAGAGTAGGTGAGGGCTACATACATGTATGTACCCCCACTCTGAAGTTGAAGTGCATGAAAGAGTAAAAGAGCTCGAATTACTGTTTCAGAGATGTAGAATCTAGATCTGTTACTTTATCTAACACGTAACGCTACTTGCAGCTGAACTTTAACGTTGACGTTATTGGGCCAGTTCGCACACAATCAATGTAGGATATTGGAAATAGTATACGTGTGCACTATCACAAGCAAATGTAGCCCTCCATGACTTCTCGATCTTCTGAAACATTTTGAGATATTTTCCTCCATCTATATATGCAGCTAACTGTACGACCAAATGCAATGCATCTATTCAATACCGAGTGATCATCCATGAATCTATAGGCACCCTCGACCCACCTTCCTTACGAATTTGGCAAAAGGGGTAGATAAGGTACCATACCCTGGGCGTTGCAGCTTAGGTGTTGAGCCCTCTGTGGGCACGAGGGTAGCCAAGTAAAAATTGTTCTAAAGATCCCCAGAGAGTGGGTTGATATTGATGGGCCCAAGGATTTGCGCCTCTCCCAATCAACAAAACTCTGTACTACCTATTAATCTAGGTAGCTAGATAGAGAAATAGATGCAGGTACAACTACAAGCTAGACCTTAAATGATTGAGTTTTTACAAGGTAGAAAAGTCATAAGCACCACTAGAACACTACAGAGATCTCGCGAATAAACACTTTCATATATATACATATACTTTGCCTAGAGTTTTTCCCCATAAAGCTCAATCACAACAGATAAGTAAAGCGTCATGACCCACCGCCTCCAACTGTTCGTTATACTACATGTAGTTATTAATCTTTATCATAAACACCCCCCCCCCCCCCAAAAGTAAACTATCCCCCAAAGATCCTGCCCCCTATGATCCGGCCTGTAGTGCCAGTCCGAGGCTATTTGTTTCACACTAAATCCATCGGGGTTTATCCCAGACTAATCATAAATGGCTGTTAAGGTATATAATTTGGCCTATGGATAATCTGGCAGCGTTTGTCGATCGACCATAATATTATACGTATTAAAATAAAAACCTAGGGGATTGGCTGTCGCTTGTTTCCGGTCGAGTGATATATTATGTTTCGTCCCAGTCACCACCAGGCCCTATTCGCTACTGAATTGGCCTGGCCCTCCCTACTAGTATTAGGCCAACCCTCATGTTTTGGGGCTCCGTCCAGATGTGCTCTGGTTTGAGAGGTGCGGAGCTTTGATGTGGCTTGGCACAGTGTTTAGTGCATTTCAATCATTTCCCACCTCAACCAGACAGATCCTCCGAAACACGGCTTTGGATCAAATATGCTCCCAGCTAAGCAATTCCAATTACAAAGTCTGACCTTGGGCAGTCTTTAACTCTCATTGACTTGGTAATTTACGCTGTGTGTAGAATAGTCATTTCATATCAAATATAGGTGTAAATAAGAAAATCCCTATCATGATCACACACCAACATATTACATCAAGAAGCTTATCAGATAAATGTCTGTAGTAGTACCGTTTTAATAGAAGAAAAAAAAAATCCAACTAACGCCATTGCTCGATACAAGAAACAGTATGTAAGCATTATAATCTCAATCAACCCACCCTTTCTGCCCACCCTTTCTGCCCAACCTTTCTACGCACTCTATATTTTCGTGTTTCTAACGCGGTGGCACATTAGGCTGAGCACCAAGTACCCAGCCAAGTCCGCTTGCAAGTCCATGTGTAACCATGCCTGATACCATATCTCTCTTTCTCATCCTCTGCTCCTCCGTCGCCACGGATCCCTCGCTTCCATGCTCGCTGCCCGTGCCGTCCGTTCCTCGCCCAGCGGTAAGTGGGAATGTTGAACCTCTGAGTGCCTGTGCCGCGCCTCTCGCAACGGCAAATAGCCCCATGGGGGCCTCGTCTTCTTTTCTTCTACCCGAAGCGGTTCTTGCATCACCGGTCTTCCATAGAGCGGCATGGCGCTCTTCCTCTTCCTCCTCTTCCTTGAGGCCGGCTTGCATTTCCTCCTCGCAGCGCCGCCAGGCGGCCAAGACTTCTGCCAATGCGGGCGGGGGGCATACTCGAAGAGCTTGGCCGAGAAGTTCCATCCGCATTTCAACTGTCCGCAGTGCTTTACCACCATGTGCACCAGTTTCTCCCACAAGGGCAGCATATGGGGAGCGGTATCGTCCAGCCTGGAAGCAAGTACGCCAGATTACATCCTTAACTTCCTCAGTGTCTTCTTCATCTGTGGCCATGGAGACAAGTCGGTTCATGCTGAATGAGTAAGCAGTGTCAAAATCGGATTCTGAAAGCGCTGCGTCTATACACATCCCGAGAACCCTAGCATCGGTTTCTCTGCCCCCGTCATAGCCAGTAGTGCCAAAGCAAAGGTCCTTGGCAATATTGGTTAGGTTATCGGCTTGTGTATATGATCTCGGATTGGAGTCAAGGAGGCGGGCAAGAAGAGACAACGGGTCCGCATGAATTCTAACATGAACTGGGCGGAGTGGGACACCAGGTGTGATTGTTAGAGAGTAGTGGGAAAGTGCGTGAGTAGCATTAGTCAGACGGAAGGCGCGCTCGAGAGCAGTAGATTTTGAGTATTGGGGGTAGAGTATCTGCAGACTGGAGGAGAAATGGGTCAGGCCAGACTTCTGAAAATGAGGAGGAGAGACTAACGTATTCAGTGCATTCTTTACTCCACCTCTAGTCTTGTTTCCATTGCTCGCATTGTCGTAAAACTCTTGAAAAGTGTCTAATATACTTCTTTCTACCTCTTCCTTCCCTAGCCCTCCATCCCGTCCAGTAACATAGATTTCTTTTACCAATGGAAACTTTGCAGCTGCTAACATTCCTGAAAGTAGCACTTTCTCGACCTCTTCTACAGATAACTTTTCCAACACTCCCGACTCGGATCGCATCCACCTCAAGCCAGTCCTCAACTTCTTCCACTCTTCATTAGATCTCTTGGCCCAATTCGGTCCGTTCCTCACGTATCGTACAAGTACTCCCTTCTGGTCGTCGTGCGAACCCTCAAACTTCACTTTTGCCGCCGCCGCCAACGGGATAGATAAGATCCCGGCCGAAGTAATCAAGAGATCAAGTATCTTGAGTGATTCCGTATTTGGTGCAGTGAGTGGGTTCTCTTTATCTAACAAACCGCCTAATTCGGTTGGTGCCTTGTACACATTCATAGCACCTACACCAGCATCTATAAAGCTCCGTACCCTTTTTTGAACGACTCGCATTCCGTCCAAAGCCCAACTCTCCGTCTCGGGGCAAATATAACATCCCGCTAGGGCGATCCTTGCGTACTGTTCCCGCAAAAGTTGGTTTTCAGGTCCATCCCATCTTGCAATGACCTCAACAAACCCAGCCCAGTCTCCCGATTCAACCTTTTGTTCCAGCCATTTCCATATGACACCCCAACCGTCCCAATCGTTCCCCCTATAAGTCAAGTATGGAACCACAAGCTGCTTCACATCTTGCACGATATTCCCGCCTCTTTCGCAGCGGTTCAAGAGTATCTTTGTGCCAGCATCCACTTCCATTGTCTCAAAAGCAGCCGTACCTCCAATATCCTCTTCATTTTCCTGGGCGTATTCGTAAACGAGTTTTGATAAAATTTCAACGGAGCCATCCAGATAATTTCTGATTTTCGGCAAGTCGTTCCGGAATGGAGTTAAAAGTTCCTTGATAATTGACAGTGCGCCAGTTTCCGAGTCTACGTTCCGTGATCGCTGTAGCAAGTAAGAGGTAACCATCGCCTTCATGTCGGCGTCATCCTCCAGTTGGAGAGTTGGAAGCTTTTCTATCTTCTTCAATGCGCTCTTCTCGGATATCTTGATGATTGGTGATGATGATTCCATGTCGGTTTCTATTCCCTCGTCTTCTGGTGCCGTAACGCCTTCGTTTGACAGAATATTCCTGATAAAAGGAATATACATATTTGGGTGAATGGTCTCTGGGAGACATAACAGTACTCGTAGAAGTGTGTGGCCACAAAGTGTCGAAGGGTGTAATAAGCATACCGACCGTAAGGACTTTAAATCTCCAGAAGCCGCGAAATGGGCAGCAAGAACAGTGGCCTTTGCGGGAGATAGCTCGGCGACCCGAACTGACGTCGCCATGGCTACTGGGTATTGATTATAGCAGAGTTGTGGGAGTAACTTTGTTGAAGTGGGAAAGCTATGCAAAGAATGATGATACTGGGGTTGGTTGCAGCTGTTGGATCTACGTAGTCGAACGTGGCCAAAAGAATGCCTGAATATAATTCTTGGCACGCACATAGAACTGGGAGTACTTACAGCTACATAACTACATGTAAGCACGGTAAGTATCTAAATACATACATTAATTATATACCTACGCGCAAGTCGTCGTATACAGATGACTACATGTGCTCTAGATTTCATGACTGTAGCGCACATTTCGATAAGACGGCTTTGCCTGACGAGTGTGTGTTTATGATTGTGTTAGCGCAAAACCTCCAAACCTCCGACCAAGCCTCTACTCCCAGTACTAAAGAGACTGAAACTGCTGCAACAACACCACCTAGTGAATATTCTCGTCTCAACGTAGATCTCTCTCCCCTGGAGATTTGGCTATAGCTAGTAAGCCTATAAAAGCTCTTTTTCAGTGAGGTTTATAGAGGAAGACGGCTTAAGACCTTTTACTAATTGAGATATTATATAGCTTTCATATCTATCTTGCACATCACAACTTGTAACCTCGTTTCTATACATGAGTCTACCACCCTTATTATTTTGTCAACACAATCATCGAAAACCTCAGCAACAGACCGTCTTTTTTCAAGCTCAACCAGCGCGCTGGAAACCATTGGTTAAACAACCTTGTCAACGCAAACTTCAATGGGTTCTATACGCCAACTACTGTATTAGCCTTTTCCTAATCAAAAGAAGAACACTTCAAGTGACAATACGAACCAAAGGCCTTGATGTGATGGATACATTCACCGTGGTAAAACCATTGCTATTCTGCATTTCCACGACAGTAACCTCATCTTGATACCCCAGTACCTTCCCAAGCGCTCGAATCCTCCTCCAGATATTTTTCGTAAGTTCCGTCCATTTCTTGATGATGGTTGTGTTTCTTCTAGTTGATATATCTTCCGCCCGACCAACAACCGGATTAAAAATTAAATACTCATCAAGCCCAGGGTGAAAATACATGAAACTCGCTCCCCGTGGGGCAAGGATCCGAGTATCATAGGCGCTCATGACCATACTCACTCCGGCGCTTGGGGTCTCTACCGCTGCGGCTAAGGGACGATGTTGGCACCTAGGTGGGGGTTGCGGAAGGTTGTCCCCGTGGAGCATCCACGTGATCTCGGGGTCTGCGAAGAGGGAAGAACGGGAGAGGCGGAGAGGAAGAAATTGACCACGGCCAATTACGGACTGGACGCGACTCTGGGGTACGAGCTGGCAATCAGACATAATAATCTGAGCTCCTTACGACTTGGGTTGTTGCTATGTTCACAAGGTATATGTAATTCTGATAGCGAGCGAGCGGGATCGTGTGTTGTAGTATAGTTACAGTAAGGGCTTGGTTATGCGGGGCGTAAAAACAATGTGGGAAATATCTTTTTAATAAGGGTTGGGTCTGTGGGCTTGAAAGTATTATGTGGACAGGTTTAGCATTTCAGCTTTCATGTTTCTATATTAACCATGCGAGTGACAATCTGTGATGCCAATTTAGTGACAACGGCCACCTTTTAAATGAGCGCAAAGTTCCCACATGGCTTGGCACAACGCCTTAAATAACTACTAACGAGCAGACTCATGATCACTTACAATTTCCAGCGTCTAAAATGATACTTGAGGAACTAGCTTAATACATAAAATTATACGATTGTGTGTGTTTTTCTTCTGCTGTTTCTGACATGGGGTAAACCTGTTTCTATAAGACAAGCCTCGCTATTCGGGATGCCACATACTAATTAGCCAACGTATCACTCGAGGTTTCTCTCTGCAGTTTTCTCGGATTTCTCGTATCATAGTATACACACAGCCTTTCTTCATGATCAGAAAAGAATAAAGTACTAAATACAACTATTAGCATTTAAATTTTCTTACAAACTTCAGATCCAACGCACACACACACATAGTATATAAAATATCATTCTAGTGGGCTGTCTACGCACAGCGTTTAAAAGCGTCACTTGGGCACAGACATATAATTGATGAGCGCCCTTCGATGCGGAGAAGTACTAGTACTTGTACCTATATGTCTTTCCGTTTCCAAGTAGCAAATACCGATATGAATACATGTATTGCGTAATATATAGCTATAACTGCCCTGTAGGCGAAGCTTAGAGGGAAATATTATATTCGGATAGAAAAAACGATATTTTAATCTGGATCTACGTGTAACCACTCTTTGATGCATGTGCGTCATCGAGGACCCTTTCAAAATGCTTATCCTGTGCCAATTATGATCACTCACATGCCAAGAATGACGACATTCACACGAGTGATATGCTGTGCGGCTACATATATGTCCTCAACCACATCTCAGCAAATTTAAACTCACAAATGTTTCTCACTCTCTTAATAGAAAGCCCGGGGTATAGCTCAAGATCTATGAATATTTTGATATGTATCATCCCAATCAACTCCACCAAGCGATCTCTCAAAATAATACAATAAGGTTACCATAATACAGATAATGAATTTGGTATACGAAACAACCACACACACACCCCCCCTTTTAGCCGATGACTAGCAGTAGTTGAATACGTAGAAGATCATGATCAGTCCCAAGAAATACAAACAGGCGTGCAAACATATACATAAAATAAACAGAAAACTCCCCTCCAGGTGCAAATGAAAGAAACGGATGATAACGCCTGCAAAGCCACCGCCGATGGAGTGACCTCATCGCGGGAGAGGAAAAAAGAAAACACCCGCTCCCCACTTGAGTGATCCAACCACCTTAAACCCCCGATGCCTCCACAAACTCAGAGTAAAAAGAGGAATACTGAAGATATCTTTAATAAACCCCCCAAATGAACAGGATGTAACAGATGAGATGTGGCGTCAGCAAGAGGCTACCTGAAAGGCCATAACCTCTCCTTGTATTATGGGTGTCCAATGAGTTGAATTGGGTCGTCTTCGTCTTCGTCGTCTTCGTCGTCATCCTCTTCACCCTCTTCCTCTGTCTTGATCTCATCTTCATCGTCCACCTCACTACTCGTCCCCCAACCATTCCCATATATCAAGTCTTCGTCTCCTAGATCTATTGTGGCCCCGATCGCCTCCTCGGCTGCTGCAAGTGCTCGGTTTGCTATCATAACTACTGCTTCTCCATCTGTGGGCCCGGCTTCAGCCCGCGCCAAACGAGGTGGTGAATTTAGTGGTTGTGCTGATCCTAGTACCGAATTGGAGGAAATCGTCCTTAGTGGAGCTGGAGGTACGGCTGGTGATGTGCTATTGTTGTCTCTATCCACATCACCAGCAATATTTTCGGGCCGAATTGTTTTGATTTGGCTTGTATTGTACGATTTACAATTATCACATTTTAGTCCCAGAAAGTGGAAAGGGACATTCTGTTTTGCTGAACAGTCATTGCAAGTGATAAGGGACCGCCATTTATCGTACGGAGAAGGAAGCGGCTGAGCCTCAATCTCACTATCGAGAGCGCGGAATTGAATTTCCATGTTTACGATTGTCCTAGTACATGTAGGACACCTGTAGGAGGTTTTCATATGCTCATAGTAGCATTTGCGGTGAATGGAATGCCCACAACGCTATACCACAGAAGTAAGTTTCACTACAGATCACGAAATTGGTAATGATGGAGGCAATAAAAAACATACCATAAAAACAACAGTCATGGTAGATGTAAACATATATTCGCCGCATATTGGGCAGTCGCACTCCGTTGAACGCTCTATGCATCTGTGGGAGCCCTCTAAAGAGATGGACATACAGACACCGCATTTCTATATTACTTGTCAACTAGATTCGTCCCGCGTTTTCCATTTACGTGATTAGAGACCTTGCAGTGGAAAAAATCCTTGCCCAGTCCTTCGCCGATTCGGCATATCCCACAGTCATTGCAATGATAAATTCTTTTTCGCGGGTCGTTATCCCATAATTTACACTGTTGGCCACAAAACCAGAGTCAGTAATGTTTCAGTCTTTCAAAGGCCTAAGATTGTAATATTTCTTTTGGTCTTTGGTGGGTAGAGAGTGCGGTAATATGAATAATAAAGAGAGAAAAAAGGTGTTTCTATTTTTTTTTTAAAGAAAGCGACGGCCAGGAAACAGACCTTGTCACAATAGTATCTAGCGCTTCTTATGCCGCAGTTCTTGCAATCCTGCCCTACTGGTTGAGCTGTTCCACAATGCATGCACAGCATGTTTTTAGTTTCCCTCCTAATCAAAACATGGTCCTCTTTCTCATCGTGACAAAACCTGCATGTATGCCATCTCTCACATGTCGAACATTGAAGCTTTACGCCACGCCTATAATGTGGGCATCCAAGCTCCCCCGATAGACCTAGAGGAGTTGCCCAATCCGTTGAAGCTGCCGTCTCCTCAAGAGCTATCGGTTCTCCATTAGCTGCTATTTCCGGGGTAGGCGGCCCGGTGTAATATGTTTTTGCGATGTCTGAAGGCGAAAGCTTGAATGGGTTATCATTCTGTAGGAAAGCCCCCCCTAGGCTAGCTTGGGACTGGCCCGATTGTACAGGTTCTGACCCGAAGGCTCCCCCGGGGCGGCGAGAGGCATTGTATTTCTCCAACATAAGATTATGCATTCGTACGGCCCTCTCTCTCTCCGAAATATTTAGCTTTAAGATCTCGACAAGCTTTTGACGCAAAAACTTCTGGCCATCATCTTCCGGGAGGGTTGATTTCTTGGGGCTCTGTGACTCTGAATTGTCTTCCGAGCTCGGGGATGAGTTAGTAGGTAAATCCGTGAAAGATATTGGCGTCCTCCATGTTGATGACAGCGGTGGCGACTCGGGGGCCCTGTTCGCAAATTCGTTTGATTGACCTGACATGGGTGGCCGGTACCTTGAAGAATGAGCACTGATCTCTAATGCCTGTTCGGAAGCTCCATCTTCCGGGTCTCCATCGAAAGACTCGAAAACTGGCTCTAAGGTGTGAGGAGATTGAAGTGGTGTCGCGATGGCTGATTCTGCGGCTGAAAAATCGTGGTCCTCATCTGAGAGGGATGGAATAGGAGGCGCAGGACGTTCCTCAGCGGACGATGACTGCGACCACCGTCGAGCCCTCTCAACAACCGGTCCAAGAAGGCGGGTAGCGTAGGTAGCCATCAGAAATTCCGTAGCAGAGCTGGCTACTACACACTGCACTTTTATACTGCACTTTACCGTTTGTGTTGTGCTACAGCGCAGTTAGGGTCTGGCTGCTCCTATGGAGGGGTAAATGGTTGTTATAAACAGCTGTACGGGTGCTTAAGGATAGCTAACTGGAGGGACCGAGGACAATCGTCGTGATAATCCGGGGCCGAGGCTAGTAACGCAAGCGGAGAAGTCAAAACTATGTATATATTTAGTGGTAGGAGTAATAACTGCCTAGTGTACTCTATAGTTCTACCACAGAAGAGGGACTATATTATTGTATTATTTGGTAGCTGAAGGTGGAGGAGTAGTAGTAGAGTAGCAGCAGAAACACGGGGAAGGGTAGGTGGTTACTCGGGGGTATCGAGTATGGAGACAGATATGTGGTGGTGAAGGATAACGCGGTGGGGGGGGGGGGGGGGGGGCCAGTCGACGACGATGATGATGATGATGATCACACACACGCATACACGCACATATCCACATACACGAGGTGAAGACAATACAGGAGGAAAACAGCGACAACTGGAGCGGAGAATTTCGCACGGAGTTTACAGTGTTAATGGAGATGACGGGGTTTGATTTGAAGTGCTTACTGATGAAGGGGAGCCATATTTCTAACCCTGAGGCAAATGCTTAGTGAATTGACCGGGAACCCATAGAGTCGGCAGTAAGCTCTTTTTCAACCCCAGTCCAGTACGGAGACCTTTGCCGGTCCTGGCAGCTCAAGGACCAACGACATCATCAACCACGCATGGTCTGATTTCCCATCTCACTTTGCCCTCGACTTTCTTTTTAACAGAGGTGTATTCGAGATTTGGGTCTTTTCCTCAGAGAATACATACATACCTATATACAGCCCAACCCACGCTAAATGCAACTCACGAGTAACCTTCCTTACATGTGACGTTAAAGTTGAGATCGCGACTGGCTGGGGGGGCATAACCCGAAAAGGAATAGGCATTTTGTCAAATTGCAGGAAAATCTAGGACCTGTTCCTGGATTATGTACCTCTATTCAAGGATTTACTTTCCTACATGTAGGTAAACTCGTTGCCAAGCATTCTAGATCTCATGGGGCTAACCGTCCGGCAGATTATCCTTAACCCCATCGATAAATTCCGTTTCTTGTATCAAAGAGTCCTGGGTCATCAAAAATTTGTTTCCGGCGATTTGTTTCCGGCGGAGCTCCTTTATATACTACTAAGGACCCCGTTTGTATGTTCATGGGCGTTGCGATTGACTTAAGTATTCACCAAGCGGCTCTTAGGCCCCGGACAAGTTGCCTGTTAAACAGGTCCATGATCTGTTGCTGTTGATGATTTGTTACTCGCATTCATCACACAGGTTCCGGTTGGACATCGTCCCTACCGAGTTGTGTTATGACTTTAAGAACTCACAAATGTAAGATATAGGTTTACTAATTCTAATACTAATAGCAATATCTATGTTTAACAATCTCCACCACCGACAACGCTGTGAAGCATTCCGTGTTCTATTACACACTATCTAGATCTCCTGACACCTACTACCCACAAGGGTAAAACAAAGAGAGGGTGTCATTACCGGGGGGGGGGGGGGCTTAAGTCTTGTCTTTAGGTCCCATGGGCTACTCGTGACTACATGTAAAGTAGGTTTGCTGCCAAATCCTTGCAAGAAGCTAGAACAAATCAGTTCATGTTCAGACTATTATAATCTGAAAGGATTAAGGTAGGGCAAAGGGATGTTGAACTCTCTAGTGCAATCGATGTGGCGATATAAAGACGAGGAATTGAATGCCCCCTCCTCGCCTATGGCGGGCGGGTCGAAAGGATTAAAGTCCTCTTTCATGAACCCACCTTATAGGAATCAATATATGGAGAGACGTGCTCCCAAGATTACTGTTAAGAGAGCCCATAATGTTCACATATATATCTACCATGATCCCGAATACAAATATAAAATTAAACTCTACTCACCACTAAGGTTGTTATTAGAGGAAAGTACAAAGCGATGGCGCAAATCCACAAAAGGCCTACCTCCCGCCCAGAAACCGGGAAAACTTTATGCTAAAGGCCATCCAGTGTCTATAAAATGAAATATATGGCCCCGTTACCCAGCACCAGAAATAGTTTAGCAGATTACTTTATCTCTAGACTTGACATGCCGTAGTATTAGCATATCTACAATGATAAAAGAGAATGATTGAGAATTGAGGGGCCAGTTTGCTCTAAAACGCCTTGAATGAAATTTACCATTAAAGAACCTGAGCAGAATCTAGGTAGCTGTTGGCAGTTGAAGATTCAATCTTTATGTATGTACTCTAGCGATGCATTGTCCTATCGTGAGCAGTCTAAGAAACAAGTATGTATAGACAGGTAATTACAATGTTCTCATTGGAACCCATATCGCATTTTTAGGCTACGGTTCGGTAAGTAAGCTCAAGTCACCGCCCCATTATATATAGCCAAGCGTGATGCTGGTATAAGTCTATTTGCCAAAGCCCTTGTGAACTTAGCGGGCGATGTAAAGAATTTTTTTAATTTTAAGGTAGCTTCCGAGCCTAGGGGATATGTGGTCACCGTAAAGTCAATCACGGAGGAAGCTCTTGGCAAGTAGCGGAATCCATTAGATATTCGGTGCATATGACATTTTGTAGCCGCTCCCTGAGGTGTAGTAGTATTGATCAGCAGAGCAACGAAGTCTTGCTCTCTATTTGGCATTCTCGTATAACCTCCATTCAATACAGGAAACCGGACGGCCGCAGGTAAGGGAATATCTGGCCTGGTTAACTACAGCACAGATAGCTATATAGAGGTGTCTTATATACCAATAATATGGAATATTATGTCACCCAGAAGTCCTAGTAATGCTGACAGTACAGTGGTTTATATCCTCCTAAGCTCTGAATGAATAGACCCTGGCACATACAATTACATGTAATGATGTAAACAAAAAAAAAAAGACCCTGGCACATCTATATGTATGTACCGAGTGATTTATTATGATGGACCATGTTACCCTGCCTACATGTATGTAGGTGCATCCAATAAATATTGCGCAGAACGGCCAATGCTAACTCGTCGAACCAGTAGCCCAGAGCCCCAGGCGTCGAACTCACTCGCGGTGCTATGCGAGGGCCACAAAAACTCTGACTATCATTGCGAAGCCCTCCAAGCTTCAAAGCATAAACACCTAGGGCCCTAAACTATGGAGAGGGGCTTCTTTATCGGATGTATTTAGGTGCAACGTGCAACCGCTGGGGAAATAACAACGGCACTGCAGCTGGGAGATGAACCATATGCATACTTAACAATACTATCACTTTTCTATATGTGTCTAAAATCACGGGAGCGCAACAAGAAATACTCTAATGTCAAAAGCAACATTAGGTCGTACCGAGAAACCAACTTGCTCATGATCACGGCCGAGGCACTATATATCTCGAGGCACTACATCTCTAGATCTAGGGTATTGAGAGGTGATTCCCATATATATACCAGTCTCCATACCGTACCAATAAGGGACGCCCGCTAGTGCGCACCAACCATGGGCAGATCCATATATGTGGGATAATTCAATTAAACGTAACTGGGCAACCAATACTAACCCTTTGATCCCTTTTATGAGGACAGATAGAAACTCGATACCCCAGGCGCCAGAGTCCCCCCATATGAGTTATGCGCCAATCAAAGAGCGAAACGGCAGCTGCCTATCCGACACATCTGCGGGCAAACAGTGTGCACAGGAGGGCCAGCTACTCCTGACCATGATATGCTTGATTTTTGGCAATCATAATATAATTTTCTGCCAGGAGACTTATGCCCCTAGCTGGTACACGAAAGGTCATACTATCTAGGAATGTTCCGGCATATGAACCTGGCCCCGATTGGCACGGCGAGTAATCCCGAACAACTTGACCATTCTCCGCTTTGCTCGAGTGTCTACCAATTCTACAGGTGCTTGAGCATAGCGCCTACCTATACATTCACAATAGAAAGATTACGATATATACATATGCCCTCAAGGCTTTATTACTCAGATATATGGGTAGAAGTCCCATACAATTTGATCATAGACTTACACTAACGTACTCAAGACTTGCATCATACTCCGCGACGCAAGACTGGGCCTAGTGCTGATAGGAAATGACCAAGGCACCGCCCATAATCTATGGCTAAATAGAGACTCTTCATTTACAAGATCTCAGACCACAAAATCTCGCGCAATGTATATGGCCAAAAATCACCAAGCAAGACCCTAAGTACTTTCTAATAAGCAGAGGGCCCCCAGTACCTACACTATCCACCAAGAACACTAAGTTAGGCGCGTTTTGGAAGGCTAAAGTTATTCCCTCATGATCACACGATCGTCTTTAATTATTAATGAATTACCAAAAAGAAATCTCTCGAATTTGAGAAGATGGCCGATCGGATCGAGTGATACTTCATGATGAATGCATAAATTAGCACCATTTCGGGGCTCCTGCTAGATCGGAGCTTTTGTTCAAATGTAAGCTAACTTAAAGGCCTTGATCTGCCCTATGGAACGTGTGCGAGAGGCGGCTGTAGTGGCACAAGGCACGCAGCCGTGGGGCACACAGCACGCCCTAGATAAAGTGCCAGCGCGGGGTAGGATAGAACTAGAACAAGTCTGTGGAGACTGCCATTTTGTTCTTTTTGCCTTAGACTGCTATCCTAGAATTGAACTGCTATTAGATGTTGTCGATCCTGTCCACAGAGCTTACCTATCACCAAGGCAGTGTTCCCAAGGATTACATACCAATCGAGGAATATCGTAGGATAGAACAGATGAATAGAATATTAGTACAGGGGCACATATTCTAACGGAAGCCAGCATCTATATATATAGCTATTTTCCCACTCTCCTGGGAGAATCTCTCCATAAATTAAGGAATCAGGAAATCACTCCACCGATCATGTATTCTGACTCGTTTTCTCAACTACCGCTGGCTATAGGTAGACATCTTTGTACTTAATTGTGTGTGGTGCGGGCAGATAGATTTGGTATTGTGATCTCCCGATACAATGGTCTATGATGTGCCGCCCGCATGATATGACTTGAGGACTATGGACAAGAATATTTAGAATCCCGATATCGAGTCAGCTCAGTGATGGCCTGAATGATGATATCAAGGGCCACACACGTACAAATCTAGCACGGCTTTCCGCATACAATAGCTAGCTATCACCGTAGAAACATGTCAGATAAGTACATGTATGTGTGTGTGTGCTCTCTATCCACTCACTGGTCCCACACGCGCCAGAGGAGAATCATGTATCAGCAATATCGATCTATATTCCCCACTCCATTGATCTACCCAAAGTCAAACGCCCAGAAGTCCCAGATATTATATTATATCACTTAGCTAATTAGACATATACCAAAGCCTTAATACATTGTACTTAAACTTACAGTATGTATTCCCATTCTACATACCTTACATGTACATGTAGCTACATGTAGTCCTGTACTAGGAACATGATACATACATGTGTGGAGTACAGCGGGACCGATCGTAAAGCACGATGCCATGCGCCACGGCGGCGTATCTGCACAATTGCGCAAGCTACAACACAAAGTCTAGGCAAGACACGACTTCAACGACAATACTAGTCAGCACTTATGAAACCGGCCTAATAATGTAACCTCAACGGCAACAAATAAGTAGATACTAAAACCAAGCTACTACTACTACCTTCCCCGCCCCCCCCAAAAAAAAAAAAAAAAAAAAAAAAAAAAAACTCTGCTCATGATCATACAAAGAATTTATAGCCAGCAAAATAGTAACCGCCCCCCAAAGGGCCCTGACATGGTCCTGCCACTACCCACCAATTACCCACTCACTCACTCGTGAAAGCCAATGACACAATTATGTACTCTCGGTCCATGCAGGTAGCCCGTGATCGAGAAGGCGGCTTTCATCGGTGGTACCTGACGTGACGTGACCTATGTAGCTCGGGTGCCTACATCGCATTGAGCTGATACTCGATATTCGTAATATCTGCCCAGTGGATCCGGGCGCATCATGGTGAGACGGGTGGTTGTTTGAGAGTGAATTAGAGTCTAAGGAGTTACGGTGGGGGGTGGGTCGAAGGGTCAATGATCATGCAGATCAGTCCGCAAAAATCAAAAAACCCTATCAGATAGGTAGTATACTCCTTAAAAGCTAAGCCTTTTAATTCTCACTACATGTATGCACCATACATGTCGCTAGTTCGCAATATCACTCATGATCACTCTCTAAGAAAAATATATACCGTTATATATATCGTTATATATATATATACCGTATACGTACCAGCGTAAAGACCCGCACCCTCATCCCGACCCCATCCGTGCTCTAGATCATATCAATATGCAGATCACCAATTAATCAAAAAAAAAAAAAAGGTTGTAATCCCTCCTTCAACCTCCAACATGCGCAATGATCCATCATCTAACCGCCCTTAAAGTTTATAATACGCACCGGTACCGGCGTCGTAGTACGTCTTCAACAGACCCATGCAGCAGATAAGAAAAAAAAAAGAAAAAAAGGCTCTGTTGCGGGACCTTATTAATCTAGCTAGCCCCGCTCTCTCTTATCGATAACCTAGAGTGGAGCGCACACTATTATCTCCTGCGCGCGGAAAAAAAAAAATATAAATTGAAACTCGAGTTAACCAGGAAGGGGGCGTGAGAGGTGAGGATTTTACAAGCCCTACTCCACTTACCTATGCGGGTGCGGGTAGCCGTCGCCAGCCGCCCGCTGAGTGGAGTGGAGTGGATTTTAGACAGGGGAGGCCGTTGGGGAGGAACCTTAACAAAATTTATAAACCAAAATTTCATGTATGTACCTATAACATATACATCATGTACATAAAACAACCACATCACCGACTACACTTACATACCCCGCTGTTTGTACGATGAGTCGCGCGCGCGAAGATATATATATATATATATGCATGCATGTATGGCCTTACATAGGTGGGGAGGGGAGGTCAGAAAGGTGAAAATTGATATAGAGTACATGTAGGATGCCGGGGCCGGGACATGAGCTATATTTCCTGGACGAACGAATGAATATGAGTAGACAGATGGGAGGAATAAAACTCGAGCGAGTAGGAAGAGTTTATCTAAGGTAGCTGGTTATAGCTCTTGTCTCGCCGGCGCCGTCCAGTAGGATTCTAGAAACGCAAAGTCTAGCGCGCGGCCCTTGGATAAGAAGTATATGTGCTACATTATAAAAGTACGTGTATACGTTAAATATACTATCACGATATCAACGAACGAATAGTAGTCCAAAAAAGAGAGCAAGGGTTACAGTCCATAAACTTGAACTCTAAACCTGGAGTTAGAATTGCCACGCGGACGCCCGACTAACCAAACATTTCTGTTGCGTCGTGACACCCAGTACAGTACATGTACGTATTATACTCGAGTCTGTTCCAGCTTGACACCAGAGAGCACGCATGCTCAAGACCCCCGAGAGATTTGGGTTTTGGTTTTGTATTGACAGCCGACTAGGTAATCAACTAATTAAAAGGGCAGGTAGGCATAAAATTATAATTCATGTAATCATAAGGTAAGGAAAGGTAAAGTAAGGAGAGGTAAGGTAAGGTAACAGTTCCCTGTCTGTAATACAATCACCCCATATTCATGCTCCCTCAGGTACTTCGGCCTCCATCCATTCCTACCCTATGGCTGGCAAGGGCAATACGAACGTTGCACTGGGCTGGGAGGCCCGGGTGGGGGGGGGGGGATTTTGTGTTTATATATATATCATAATAGGGGTAACTATAGCTATAAGCCCTCCCCCCCTCCAATCTCGCGTGAGTAGGAATTAAAGTGGTTCAGCTCCAGTCTCAGTTGATCACCACTTAATAATACCAATATTTAAAAAAAAAAAAAAGAGGGGAGAAAAAAAAAAACTGTAATGTCTTAGTATGTAGTTTGGGATGGGCCCTGGTCATTGTACAGCCTCTCCTTCATGAGACCCTCAAACTCTACGATGATCCGGCTCGGATCCTCCCTATGAGATCAGGTGTTCAGACCTTCTCCAATGTCTAAGGCTCGAAGGGAGAGGGACCACAGACTGGACTGAACCCTCTGCTCACCGCTGCATGGAGGCTTCCGGGAAATTGGATGGGATTTTCCATCATGTTATTTCCGCTGATATCGTTAAATCGACAACGTTGACGTTTTTTGTTTTTGTTTTTGTCTTTGTTTTCACTTTTTAATCTTAAGTTCACCAATGACTGGAAAGACTTGCTGTGTTGGTTTAAAGGGTCCAGACAGGACCGATGAACCGAACCGAACAGACCACTCAGGGTTCGATGTGGCACAGAATCAAATAAAAAACCGCAGCACAAACGTTAGTTGCCAACCCCAACCCAACCCAACCCCAACCCCAACCCCAGCCACCGCCCCCACAAGCCCCCTCATCCATGCTGACTAACCACCAGCCCCCCCGCCTCCTTCCTTCTCATACGTGCGCCTCATCGCCTCATTGCCGCACCCCCCTCCCCGCCCCCACCCTCTCTACGCCGCCAACATCAATCACAGTACAGTCAGCAAACCAACCCCCATACCATGCCCGCCGCACCCACCGCAATAATTCGCTCCTATCGGGAGTTATATCGTGCTGGGCTCGCCGCCGTGCAGTACTCGCGCCCCGCACGCTACGCCATCCGCGACAAGCTGCGCGCGGCTTTCCGCACAGAGCGTGGGGAGACATTCAACCAGGAGAGAGTCGACAACACGGTCGAGTTTCTGCGCACGGCGGCGCGCAGAAAGGGAGTAGAGCATCAGGTGGTGAGGAACTTGACGCTGGTGCATTATTGGAAGGTCATGAGGAAGCAGAGGTACGTCTTTGTGTTTGTGTTTGTGTACGCTTTCCCCCCCTTCTCCTTTCTTGGACCGCGATAGCAACACAAGGTTTGTTGTTTAATTTTGATACCTCGGTTTCGAGGCTGAGACTTGATCTACGACCCTCCACCACCACCACTGTGGCTTTTGCTGTACGGCTGTTCCTTTGTGTGTTTCCATTTCTGTTCCTGTTCCTGTTTCTATTTCTATTCCTTATTCCCACTCTGTCCCCCGCGGGCAATTTAGGGTGTCAGACTGTCAGTCCGTCATTGCCTGTCTTGCCTGCTGTCTTGTCTTGTCTTGCGCGCAATCCACTCATCCCACTCCATCTATGCATGCGCTGTTCTAATCATTTCGTCATCATATCCACAAAAAAAAAAAGAATTCACCCGTTTCCCTTTCCATTTCCGATTTAGAAAGAGAGAAGAAAAAAACCTTTTCCTCTGCCGTTTCAATCGGGGACTGACTGATTGACTGACGTGCGTGCACTGCGTTGCGTTGCGTTGCGTGGCTCGCTCGCTACCAAACAGCCGAATCATTCACGGTTACAGGAGCGCCTACGCCAGCTACAACGAAACCATTGCGCTGCTTAACGAGAGCATGGGACTGGAGCTGCGGTAGATTGAGTAGAAACGGTGGGCCATAGAGCGAGAAACATAAAAAAAACTACTTTGCGCTGTACGGTACATGCAGCCGAAGTACGAACGTGTGGTAGCTTAAATAAATTGAATCGAGGACTACATGTAAGTACTAGCTACTATACTACTGATATTGATGTTTCATGGGAGCGCATACGTAGAGTTACAAAGGAAACCAAACCGAGCTATCTACTTATCTGTAACTACATGTACATATTGTACCTATCTGTAGTATATCCGACTGCATACGCGCAAGACGAACGCACAATGGATGGCATGGCATGGCATGGGCATTGCATTGGCATGGATTGCGATACGAAATGCACAAGAACTTGTGCAAAAGCCGAGCTGAAAGAGGAAGCACTTCAACCATCCGTCCACCCATCCACCCATCCACCCCACCCATCCACCCGTCCTGTAGGTACAGGTAAGTACATGTAGGTACAACTGCCCGAATTCAACGGTAGCTATCCGAACGAACACCTCCCTAGTAACGTACTTCCGAGACTTCCGGCACACTCTTGGATTACATGTACAGTGGCGGACACTCAAAACCGACCCTAAGTTGAGTTTCTTCTAGAGGCTATGGGGAAGTGGTTTTTGATTTATTTCGAAATCCCTTCTGTAGGGCTGCTGGGGGGTAGGTAACAGAACCGTTTTACAGTGTTGTGGTGTTGAAAGTCAGCCGATTCTGTGTGTCCGCCACTGTACATGTCAACCTTCCTAGCACCCCTTCGTAATCCTAAAGAAAGAAAGGAAACAGAGCAGAGCGAGATAGGTAGCCGGTAAAGAAATGGAAGGGAAAAGAAAAAAAAGAAAAAAAAAATGTGCTGGGGTATGTATTCGTGTTCCTGTTCCTGTTTCCTGTTCCTATGCCTGTAAGCCAGAGTACGAATACATACATGTACCTATTGAGGACTACACATACATAGGCATGCTGCAGGCAGTGTGCAAGATATTCTCTGCGCGCTTATAGGCAGGGCAGGGCATCGGAGTTGGGCATGGTAGGTCTGGTTTGGTGCTCTTCGAATTCTCTCTCTCGGACTTGTAGGGCAGGTAGGCAGTAGGGTAGTAATAGTGTAGGCTAATCTCCGATTGATTCGGTTGGCGCCAAGACCATCTTCCGACCGAGTGAGATCCCATGTATGTACATGTAGTACCTGCGTAGCTACCAGACCCAACAGCCCATGCCAACCAATCCAACACCACAAACCAACAACCTGAGGTGCAATGCATCGAAACCCCACCCACCACTGAAAATTCTGTCCTTTCTATGTAAGCGGCTCCGGGACTTCCTATTCCGGAAACCGTCGTATTGTACCTGCAGGACTGGGACCCCCCCCCCCCGGTTCGGAGGTTAAGAGTTTTTGGCGCCCAGCTCTACTCAGCTTCTCTATATCCAGGCGCGATCAACCCCCCTACCCTAGCTACCCAATCCCACGGGGTGGTTCTCCATCTACCATGTACTAGATTATTATGTAGGTACTTTGTGTATGTCACTCAACTTGGATTTTCGCTCATTTTCTCTTTTAACCACTCCCGGTTTCACCTTTTTTGCGTTGCCTGCACGTAGGTAATGCAACGTCACACAAAGGACGTACCTACATATTTCCATATCGCGGAAGAAAAAAAAAAAAGAAAGAAAGAAAAAAAGTGGTTCCTGCAGGTAGAGAAGATTACTCTGTTCCCCGTTTCAATTGGCGAGATCCCACTGCACAACAAGATGGATTGGATGTAGGTACTCTACTCTATCTAAGGCTGAGGATGAGTATGGCGATAAACGGCACGCAGCATCATGCTGCTGGTGATGATGATGGATGGAGAGGCCCTATTGTAGGCACCCTACTTTCCTAAAACAGTAGTTAGCTACGACCAACAAACCGCCCCGCCTTCCCCATGGGGAAAGTAGCGGATTGTGGGTATCTTTTCTCTCCAAATGACACCTCGCGAATCCCACCTATGAGTGGTGCCCGATCCTAGAACTGTGTATCTACAAGTACATATAGGTTGCGTAATTGAGTTGTTAGTAAGAAGCCAGTGGCCAGCATGGCGATACTTCCCGATAGGGTGACCGAGTCTACTATTGCGAGCCGCTGGCCAGTAAGAGGAGGTGCGATATACAGCTTATTCTACAGAGCACTCCCCGCGTGTTTCCTTCACGACTGTGATACACAAGCGAATGACACTAAAGCATAAATCATAAGATATATTAAGGTAGAGTCTACATAGATGTGCTTAAAAGAGCAGGAAAATCAGGTGCCTATCAGTGTTAAGGATAGCAGAAATTTTTTAAGATCCAGTAAAAGAAATCTATGTAGATGGTGCGAAGAGAACGCATATGTAAACGAGGGATATATGTCACAATACTGCGGTAACGATTACGCCAAGCAAGGTACTGTAGAAGAGAAAGATGGCAAGCCAAAAGAGTAAAGAATGAACGGATATACAAGAAATGAAAAACAGAAGCCCGGAACACTATTCTAGGCCAAAAAAAAAGAAGGTCAAGAAGGCCCGAAACTGGCCAAGATTGCGCCGAAGCCCCCCCCCCCCACCCCGGTTATTCCAAAACTGCCAGACACATTTAAAACAATAAGAAAAAGCCACCCCAAGCAAAAGACTGCTATCCTCCATTTTCAAAATGGAAAGATTCGCTAAAAACACTGAACCCTGCTTGTTTTATTGTTATTTACGCAGGTGACCAGGTCATTGAACATCTTCCTTGGGTTTCAGTGCAACCCACTGCTTTGAAGAGTTCGGGAGAGCAGTCGAGATCGTACATGCCATTCTGTAATTGATATTAGAAAAAAGAATCGAGAAGTGTCTAAGAATAAGAAGTACTTACACATCCTGGGCAGGTATCAACAATCTTTGCCTTGACGGGTGTATTGTTGGGACCCCAAATTGTGACCCATGTGTCTAAAAAACTGTTAGATATTGGAGACCTCACTTTGATTAATGCTACTTACTGCAGAGAGGGTTCTTGTTGGGGTTGATTCCATTCTTCATGTAGAGGTAAGAGGCAGCAACGATGTAGTCAGTGTCGTAACTAGTGGTACCACAAGATCCGAGACCAGTTGAGTAATATGTGACTTCACCAGCGTAGGAACCACTACCACCACCGCTGTTCTGGCTTGTGGCTGTCTCTACAGCCTTTGCAACTGCAGAAGTCACAGCGGGCTGGGTAGTAGTAGGGGTTGGAATGGCGAGTGGAGTGAAGCTAGGAATGACTGCGGTGGTGGTAGGAACCTCGACGGAAGTTGAAGAGGTTGAGGTCGGCGTGGGATATGTGGTAGGTGCTTCACTGGTTGTGGATTTTGCGGGCTCCACAGTAGAAGTAGTGGACTCGACAATTGGGGTGGTGGAGGTGGAGGTAGCCTTGGCCTCGGTGGAAGTAGAGGTGGAGGTAGAGGTGGCTTCGGTCGAGGTAGATTCGGTCGAGGTGCTAGTAGTCGATTCAGTGAATGAAGACGGCCAAGACGACGAAGACGACGATGGAGATGACGAGGGTGAAGAGGAAGATGTCGACAAAGTCGACATAACAGATGAGAGTGGTGTCGATGTTTCGACACCAACCTCAGGTGTAGTAACACTGGAAGGCTCATACCCATGGCTCTTTACAGAGTACGCAGCATACTCATTCTTTTCGTTTGGAGAAGGAGTGGGAGCAACCCAAACCGTGGATGTTTGTTGAACAATCGTGGTGTATGTCTCAGTAAAAGTAGCAACTTCGGTATGAATTCCACGCTCCTTGAGGGGAGCGGCCATGACAGCAGACAAGGAGAGGACAAAGCCCAAAGTGGTAGTTGAGAACTTCATGGTGATGGTAATGATTGATAGTGGTGGGAATGATGGTGAGAATGCTATTCCTGGTATTTTTTGCTGTAAGAGCTGTGAGATGTAATCGTCTAGCGATTGCAAATTGTATTGAGTGTTGTCGTGGATAGCAAGAAGCTGAGGGAGTGAATAGTCTATATAGAATAGCAAAGTTCACCAGGGAACGTCGTCTCACAAGCAGAGCAGAAAGGAATGGCTACTCTGAAGCAATGGATGTCTATGATGGATGAGAACGATTGGCGAGCCAGGGAGCTGTTATATAGATTCCGGAGGCGAGGGACTGGACGGGACCGACGTGGACCCAATAGCGTAGTAGAGTAAAGGGTGGGGGGTTTGCAATTGTGCAATGGGAAGGGACGGGGCAGGGGGCAGGATGATCGAATTTTCCTGCGGGGGGGGGTAAGAAAAGGAACGTGGACGGGATGAGCGAGAGTAAGAGGCTGAGGGCAGGCTGCAGGAAAAAAAAAATGAAAAAGAAAAAAAAAGAAACTAGAAAAAAAAAAACAAAAAAAACTAAAAGCTACTCCTGGTATTGAAGGAACAAGGAGCGTGGTTCTGTGTAAACAGGAAGGGTGTGTGATTGATGCGAGCGATTGAATGCAAAGGAGGGAAAAGAAGGATTGAGAGAGAAAGTCGAAGAGAGGCACACCCAGGACATGCAGGCAGGGAAGCAGGCAGGCTTTTTACGTGGATCAAACCGCATGTCTGACCGTCTGCCGCTTGAATTTCCCCGTATCGAACTTACTCCTTCTAGTATCTTGCTACACTAGTTTACTTGTCCAACAAAGGTTACGATGTACCAGATGCCTCTAAACAATGGCTTTCCCCTCGTTCCAGATGTTTGTCGTTGTCCAGCGCTTTGGGTGCGAGCGCTTCCGAATTTGGTCAGACTCAGGTACCAAATTGCGCGACAGGCATTTCTTTTCAGGGGTAATCTAAATACCACACCCTCGGATGTCTGCTTGGCTTTGCATCATTAAGTGCACTAACGGCCTATTGGTGTGGCGCAACTGTGGTTCGGGAAATGGCCATGCTTATTTAGTGCCATTCAGTGATGCTGCTAAACCTAAATCTCGCTAGCTGCCTAAAACAACCCCTGAATACTTTTGCGCCCTAACCCTGGCTTCCCTTCTGCGTGATTTTGTGCCTGTTCCTTAACCATGTGCCCCCTGTCGCTTAAGTAGCTTGTCAAGCCAATCGTTTCCACATCTCAGGTACCTCGCATACCTGCTATCATTCTAAACTATAGGCTTGCTAGTCATCTCGGGGGCCTTTTTAAATTGAATATTAAAAGAACAATACAGTCACGCCTCGCTATCTTGTAATTCAATATCTCGGATCACTCTTGCTGTCTCGTAAGGATTTGCGGGACAGTTACTGTCCTTCCTTCTCCGCCAAAAATTATTTGCTGTCCCGTATATTTGCTATCTGGTAGGGGTTTGGCCCCCCAGAATACGCCAACGACATATATAACGAGGTGCGGCTGTAATTACATGTATATTAGAAATGTGAGTGTCCAGGAAAAAAGAAGAAAAGAAATATATCTCCGCCTGGAACTCTAACGTGGCAATTGGTTGTAGATCCTAGGTCTGTAATACGCGAATATATTGCAGGAGCAGCCTCGAAGAAACTTGAAATGTTTTTTGAGCCGGCAGTTAATTCAGTAGAGTGCTTACGTACCTACATGTACCTGCTATGTACGCATCTACAAGACAGTACCTACGTGTAGCTACATCTGCTCTACATGACCATGAGGCCTGGGCACGGTTTATTGGGTTTTGTTTCGCTGCGGTTCTCGACAACTGTCACCTCTGAAAACTAGAAACCTGCCTCTGCCTGTGTTTTGAGCTCTTATCTGCTCCACTGCTGCAAAACATCCTAAATAATACGAGTTTCGTCGCATTCAGTTTTACCTTTACCCGACGATGTAAACCGGGATATCGCCCACCTAGAGTACCCCCCCAAAGCCAACAAAATCTTTGCTTAAAATTCTACCTTCCTGCGGGCGATCACCACGATAGGACATTTGATAACGAGATATCTACGCACCATGGTCCCGCAAGTTGGAATTCCGAGGCTGCATTGAATCGAAGCGGATTAGCGAAAACGTAGTGTCAACAACTCAGGTACGTACCCCGCAGGGCTGCAGCGATCACACTCGCGCTCTACATATCTTGAATGCATTATACCCGAGCTCACCACTGCAGCTACCGAGATATCAGGTTATTCATACACCACTTGCTTGTATAGGTTAGATGTCTGTGGATATATTCTCGAGGATGTGTACTCGCGGTAGGCAAAAAGTACCGGACAATGCAAGTTTTGTCTGGGCTTTTTTTGCAGTAGTTCACTCCTAGCACGCGCACCCATTGGTGAACCAAAGACCTGCGTTGTCGCCGCGAGTACAACCAGGTATGTACCTACATGTACTCTAGATACTTTAGGTACCTGATTTTAAAAATTATGTGCTCATTTCAAGTAAATATTTACATGTAACGCGGTCAGAACTGACATGCATCTAGAAGCACAGTCAAAGTTGTCTCTTGTGTTGTGTGAAGATTTCTGCATCGATCAACCTTTTTAGTCTTACATTTGCATCTTAGACCAACCTTTTGCTTCGATGAGATATGCAATCTTAGATACTTTAAGATATGAATCCAGCTGAAGCGGATCGTACTAGTGAGCAGAAATTCCTTTGATAGTTACTTTGTTTGGTTGGTATATCGTCCGCCCTGGATTTCGCGTTATGCATGTCCTCCATTTCCAGAGCAACTGAAACCGGGCTGCCAGAGCTGCAAATCGTCAGAGTAAGTATATCCCATTGGAATGGGAAATCCGTCTCTGTATTTACCATGGGGCCGGTAGATAGGTGGTATCGGTACTGTTTCGGGTTGTGCAGATGATAGAATCGGATCTGGAACGCCGAATTAATGACAAAATCGGAACTAGAGTACCTAATTCAGAGTAACCATGCATGGCTCTGGACCAAAGTCCATAATATTCTTCTAAAAGATTAATAGTTCAGGAACCACACGCCAGGAATATGAACCTTTTCCCTTTTAGTACCGTACAGATCCAATTACAGGCAAGCTGGATGATGTCCGGCTGACATTCGACCAAGATTTCGGGGACCAGTCCGGTTGCAATGGAGGCCTCCGCTTCTTGCACCGAACCTTCTATCTATCGCCACGCGGATAACCGATCCCGCCTGAGCGAGATGGCAAAACGTTACTTGGGTCGGGGTCCTATTGAATTATTGACAAACTTCCGTATGTACATAGTAAGGCCTACATGTCCATGTAGTTGTCTCCCACGCACACGAACACTCCTTCTCGACCCGATCCATATGTAGCTGCACTTGCATTGTTTTTTTTTTATGTGGAGCACCTAGGTACATACATGTACTCTACATACAGTACCATGTACTACGGGGGTAGGGTAAGTCTCTGGAACTACATGTATGGCCTGTTGCAACCATGGCCGCAGTTCTGGAGACTTTCCCCTACCCCCGTGGTACAATTTTATGTGCGCAGCTGTGGTTCATTGCCAACAACCGGTAGTTGAAGTAACTCCAGAGGTTGATAGATATATGTATGTAGTTACTTGTATTGCTGATGATGAGAGGAGAGGTTCTGACCTGCTCCTGTACATCTCTAATTGATATATAGATAGTTCTAGTCCTTTGCCACCTAAGCCTTATGCTTGGTGGTTATACTTTCTTAATAATACAACTGTTATAATGTGGATTACCACAGTACTACATGTATGTACATGTATGGTACGTATGTACTTATATATTCGTATGCACCTATTTGATGTTCAGCCAGCAGTACCTGACCTGTGATAGATAGCAGGGGTAAAACGGTACTAAAACACATATTGTTCTCTTGATTTTCACGGTGCCATGGCTGGTCGACTGGTATATATCCCGCTATATACGGTAGTACCTATTACATGTACATGTAGGTACATCATATCCATCTGTCATACATATGGCAACAATTCCTGTAGCTATAGGTGAAGCTCGTCCGCGTGTTAAGCGATAAGTAGGATACGTTTCCCCAGGCCTGCGGCAATCTAAGAAGAGGGGGGCAGAGATCCCACATAGCCTTCTATTGGTTGTTCCTACATACATATAGAGTATATACTCTATAGTGTACTCTACAATACGTGCTCGTGCATGATGAGGACATAAGTATGAGGCGTACACCCTGGTCTGGCCACGATATCTATCTCCCTGGTTCCCCTCCTCACCTTGTGATCAGAGGATGAATTGGTCTGTAGCCTTGTGTGCACCTTCATATTTTATGTTTACTATAGTTGGTATTGTTGGCTAGATTTCTTCCGCCTCCCCTACCTAGCTACTTCTCCCGAATCCTGCTATATTGAGTCTAGAAAATCGGTACGTACCTACATGTAGGTACATACTTCGAGTCACTTATGAGTGAAATACGTATTACCTTCCGGCACGAGGTATTCTTATCGTGAGTTGGAAGACGCCATCACATTACCGTCCTTTGCTTTTATATCCACCTCCACAAATATCCCAAATCTCTATCAACCCAACAGAAATGCTACTGGAAGACTTTTATACCTGATCGCCCGATGAATTAATCATCAAGCTATTGTTGCTTCAATCCAGGGCTGAGTTAGGTTCGTTTCTTGGTATTAGATATGTCGGCTTACGAGTAAGCAGTGGCTAGCGGGGAATGTTTATAAGGTATGGGACTGCAAAGAAAACTTCAGTGCTTTCCCCGGAATAACCAATCGGACTGGGCTGGAATACCACTTACTCATTGGTCAGGACGACTAAAAGTTACGCTTTGGCTGTCGGATTGGGGCTCAACAGGCATTTGACCAATCCGAGGCCTAATATAATATTCTAGCCTAGCTCGATTCATTATTCCCGAGATTTTGCAGTATACTAGTACAGCCTCTGGTAGAATTATTGTAGAAGTGTGACAGGATTTCTATTGGCTGGGCCAGCTACCTAAACCCTGTTTTTAGACCCTTGTTTCTACAATAATTCTACCAGAGACTGTATTGTACTCGATAAACAATGTGCCTGATATAGTTTGACCCGGTTCTTACTGCTCCTCGATGAAAGAGGTATCTTTACTGGTTCATTCATTGATTGCTGTCAGTTTCTACATAGGTGACTAGTATTTATTAGCTTAGGTTCAAAAGTTGATCGAATTATCATTGGCACATTGGGGATACAATCAAGGGTTGCCACGTATACTTACAAATTGAGATTTAAATGTCAAAGGTGTTTCCAAGGTGCAACTGTAAATAGGGCTATGGCTCGAGAAGCTATGGAGGGTAGGTGTGTAAATTCAGCGTTTACAGCCAATCAGTCTATAGAAATTGGGAGATCTGCTCCCATAATTGTACTAGCGCCTAGCCTAACGGTCTAATTCCCATACAAAAAAGATTCTTCTGAGGTTTACACACCCACCCCTTATGCCTTCTCGCGCCATACATTGAGTCGTTAATCTACAGGAGGCACTACGGAAAGGGCTCACGTACCAACTGTCCGACGTATAAGTAGGTGACTGAGATACATATGGTGGTTGGAATGGGCACAACACTTTTTGAGGGATGAGGATAAGTATAGGGTTTGTATTGCACCCGCCCCAAGCTAATCAATTGAGAGAACGGCCAGTAAATATCTACCAATAGATTAGGGACAGCATACGGTGAGTATAGGTTGGAAGTTCATGAGATGCTTTCAGTGTTCATGTTCTATGGGAGAGAGGGGAGGGGTGCTTTGTTGGTAAGTTACATGTAGTTCCATATTAAAACTTAATACCAAATCAGAGTCGTATGTACTTATAAACAGGTGCCTACTGGCGAGGACTGGGACTCAAGCTTGTAAAGTATCGCAGTATTCGACACAGTTAGAATATTTGCCCTGGAGCCTTTCAAGTATGGATGCGGGCAGCCTAAACCGGTTTTGGTTATGCTGAGCTTGGCGGTCGTCAACAGATCCAGTACAGGAAAGCCAAGCTCGTCAACCCTCGACAACTGAGAAAGAAGTTCGTTGCTGCGGCCCTCTTGACAACAACCACCACGACACACTCATCCACCATTATTTTTCGCCTTCAGTACTTGATTCCTGCGACGAACACAAACAGTGCAGCCACCGAGTAAGCTTTCCCTCCTACACACTGCACGAAAAAATCGTTTAAACAGCGATTGTCAGGTTGTTAGTCTTCAGTTTCCAATCTATTTTCCGATAGTCTACACCCCCCACTTTTTCTCCCTCCAACAACCTTCCATGCTGTCGCGTTGCATTGAGGCTAACTTTGTCTGCTGCGTACCAAACTTTAGGATTATAAGATCTGGATACTAGCAACGCGTTCAACATGGACGAACCAAGCAAGCTCGAGGAACGTATAGATGGTCATGAGGAAGGTGGCGATGAGGAGGTATGGAATATCAGTAATCTTGAACTTTCTCGCTTCCGTTATTTGAGAATAGTCTCTGGATGGACGACCGCTAGATCAGATATCCAAAATCTCTGACTTCCTTCCGACATGCAAATTTTTTATTTTACCCCTTAGCTCAACTTCGGGAGATTTTCACCATCCGGAGTGTTATTGAAAGCTGATGAGTTGGGGTTTCGCATCTATAGGAGGAAATCTCAGCCATGAAAAGAAGAGTTGCGGAGATGGAGGCCGAAGCCGCGAAGCTGCGGGAGATGCAGGCGACACTAGACAAAGAGAATAATGATCTACGTGAGGACAAAGAGGATATTGACGCGCGAAGCATTTTCGTTGGAAACGTGGATTATGGAGCTAGTCCAGAGGAGATTCAGGCACACTTTCAGAGCTGTGGGTCCATCAATAGAGTTACAATTTTGTTGGATAAGTTTACAGGGCATCCAAAAGGGTATGTTCTGCCAATCAGATCTTCCGACTTTTTCCACTTTCTGCTTTAGTTTGCGAATTGCTAATGATATGTGGGCGAATCATTAGATATGCTTATGTCGAGTTCACAGAGCCCAGCTTAGTGGCACAAGCCTTGGTTCTCAATGAGAGTGTCTTTCGGGGTCGTTCGCTCAAGGTAGGCATATAATCCCCCCTACTGTAGTGCTTGCAGTGTCACAGGATTCTTACTCGATTCAGGTCGTTCCTAAGCGTACAAATCTTCCTGGGATGAACCGTGGGCGGGGTCGCGGGAGAGGCGCGCCGGGAGGGAGAGGTGGATTTCCCCCTGCGTATCGCGGCGGATATGCACCCCGTGGTAGCTATAGAGGTGGATATAGGGCGAGGGGCAGAGGATATGCGCCTTACTAGATATGTTTTTTTCTTTTTTTTTTTAAAAAAAAAAGCCTCGGATTAGCTTGATCGTACGAACGCGTCTACTAAGTTCTCTTTTTTTTCTTTTCTTTTTTCGCAGAACAGCAGTATGGTAATGGCTAGTATGCTGCAAGGATCTGTCTTTCCCTTCAGATGGAATGAGTACCAACAGGAGAGAATAAAAAGCAGAAGAAACGGTACATGGCTGGGTGTGATATGGAGATTTCGAATAACCAATTTCTTTGCATGTCCCTTTATCTCTCTTTTTGCATCTGTCTTTCATTGATATTTGGACTTTGTATAATATTATTTCGTTATCGCATGAACCACTTACTTGGCTTGGAGAGTCTGTATTCTCACCGTCGCTAGTACCAGGACAAGAGATATACAAGTGGAATAGAAGAGGAAATGGGGGTGGTGATATTACCTGGTTAAGTGATTGTATAGATCAGGATAGATAGAATATCTAAGTCTAGAAGCATATGATGGCAGAAAAAATGCTGGGACATTAGGGAGTGGCAGAGCAAGTTAAGTAAGGTAGCTAGAATAATGGTAGCTATAAGTGACGTTTGTAGTAGCAGTGTGGTGGGAGGACGTTGGTTTACAGGTGGCGGGTTGGTAGTTGTTAGTGTTTGTGGGGGGAGGGACTGTTACATGTTCAGGAGTATTTATGTGTATGTGGAAAGATGTGGTATCAGTGTAGGTACATGCAAAGGGTCTGCGCACACATGGCGGGGTCATGTATCAGTTTGCGGATTGTAAGTACGTGTGGGATGTGTAATCTGTGATGGAGGTGTGAGGTGGGAAGAGGGATGAGGGATGAGGAGAGCGGGGAGAAAGAATGTTAAGAGGACCCTGACAACATTCAGAAGGCCTAGGGGCTGGGAGCGAGATCAAGTAAGGTGTAATACGCCACATAGTAAATTCTCTGCGAGGTCGCCCATCGTACCTACTTGAGGTGTGTGTAGCTTATACCCCTCTACAAACGGCTCCCAACAGGTAACAGCAGAGTTTAAGAAGAAGTAAGAAGGAGAAGAAGAAGGTAAAAGCAGTGGTAGCATAGTACATGTAGTAACAGCAAAGACTCCAGATAAGACTTTTGATTCCGAGACCTTCAGTTTTGACCATTTTGTTCTCTTCCACTCTTCCTCTCCTTCTTCGCTCATCTCGTCTCTCTACTTCCCTATCTCTTCATCCTACCTCTCTTTATTTTTTTTTATATCCTAGCCTCACCTGATTTCTTTATAGTGCTCGGTAAGGCTTACGATTTGATTTGATTATATACGCTTTCCTCCTTGTCGTGCTAGTGAGACGTTTCGGTTTGCGTTGTGCTCACTACTACTGCCACAGCCGCTTCCTACCCACTCTTTTGGAGCTTACGGGCGAAGCACTGCCACTCTCTTGACGTACACCTGCAAGCATACAAGTGACCTAGCCTCGTTGACTGCAACCTCCATTGTCTTTCTCCACCTCCAACTTCTCTTCTTAGCTTGCGTCTGTCCTCTTTTCTCGCTCGAATAAGCGCCTCCTGAGTTATCTGAGTTATCTATCGTCAACAAGCGAGCATCACTATAGAACACATAAAACAATGACTGATGGTGGGCCTGCGTACGTTGAGCCCGCTCCTCGAATTGTTCAAGCAAATGGTGTCAGCAAACCTGATAACTAATGTATCTTTAGGAGTCCGCGGAAGATTCGAATAACAGGTATGTTTCAAAGCAAGAACAGCTTGCTCCCACCTCCACCATTTCCCACCACTCTCAGCCATCCCCGCTCTCTAGCCCACTTAATCTCTCCTTGATAGAGGAGGGAAACAAGACGGTTGTTAACATGTCAAATAGTCATCGCCGCGGATGGTCTTTATAAAAGAGATGTCTTCAGTAGGTCCTTGATGTTTGCTGGAAGAAATAGCGGGAGTGGGGCGTTAACTGGGCATTAGGATTTCCCGATCCGTTTGCTGTTGTCACCGTTGACGGAGAGCAGACACGCTCAACTGCAGTGATAAAGAAGACATTAAATCCATACTGGAATGAATCGTTTGATTTGTATGGGCGTCCTTGGCGTAGTTTTTTGGGTATATCCTACTTACCAATAACCTAGACAAGTTTCCGAGTCATCAATAGTAGCCGTACAGATATTTGATCATAGAAAATGGAAAAAGAAGGATCAAGGTTTTCTTGGCGTGATTAACATCAAGGTTGGAGATGTGTTAGATATCGGACTGGGTGGAGAAGGTACGTCGGCGTTTACTCGCGGCTTTCTGCGGGAACGCAACTGACATGGCTCGCAATTCCAGAAATGCTCACTCGGGACTTGAAGAAATCGAACGAAAACGTCATGGTTCATGGAAAACTAATAGTTAATCTCACCACTAATATCGACACTCCCATCAGAGCACCAGGCCAAACTACTGCAGGTAGACCGACTTTGCCTGTTCCAGGAGGTTCTAATAATGGGCAGTCCTCCCCGGCCGGGGGGTCAGTATATAACTCGGATTTGGGACGACAATCAGCGGTCTCTGTAGCTAGCCCGGCACCCCAAAGAGCGCCGTCACAAACACAGGCAAATGGAGCACCGACAACAGCACAGCTCGCTGCACCCAACGGGGCTGCCAGAAACATGAGCTCCTTTGAAGACAACCAGGGAAGACTACCTGCTGGGTGGGAAAGGCGACAGGATAACTTGGGGAGGACATATTATGTTGATCACAATACTCGAACAACGACTTGGAACAGGCCTTCCACTACATATAATGAGACAGATCAACGAGCTGCCATGCAACAAAATACTGATCTCGAGCGGACGAGGCATCAGAATCGAATGCTACCAGAGGATAGAACCGGCACAAGCTCTCCTACTCCATCGGCATCCCAATCGCAAGAGACACACTCAAATAATACTAGTCAGGTATCAATGATGGCAACGGGGGCCACTACGGCTGGGACTGGCGAACTTCCTCCAGGCTGGGAACAAAGACACACACCAGAGGGGAGAGCTTATTTTGTTGATCACAATACCCGCACAACAACATGGGTAGACCCTAGGAGACAGCAATATATTCGTATGTATGGGAGCAATGCAGGCGCACAAAGTATTCAGCAGCAACCAGTCTCCCAGTTGGGGCCACTGCCAAGCGGATGGGAGATGAGATTGACAAATACGGCAAGAGTATATTTTGTTGACCACAACACCAAGACAACTACATGGGACGATCCTCGACTTCCTTCCTCCTTAGATCAGAACGTACCACAATACAAGCGTGATTTCAGGCGGAAGCTCATTTATTTCCGCTCACAACCTGCATTGCGCATCTTATCTGGCCAATGCCATATTAAAGTCCGCAGAAACCATATTTTTGAAGATTCTTACGCCCAAATCATGCGGCAAACCCCCGCAGATCTCCAAAAGCGGTTAATGGTCAAATTCGATGGGGAAGACGGGCTAGATTATGGTGGTTTATCCAGGTAATTCCAATATCCTTCTGGTTACTCTTAGAAAACCGTTGACCAATTATTACTAGAGAATTTTTCTTCCTACTGTCCCATGAGATGTTCAATCCATTTTATTGCTTATTTGAATATTCTGCCCATGACAATTACACTCTTCAGATTAACCCCCACTCTGGAATTAATCCGGAACATCTTGCATACTTCAAGTTCATTGGGCGTGTGGTTGGCTTAGCAATTTTCCACAGGCGCTTTCTGGATGCTTTCTTCATTGGTGCCTTCTACAAGATGATACTAAAGAAAAAGGTGGTCCTGGCGGATATGGAGGGCGTTGACGCTGATTTTCATAGAAACCTGACGTGGATGTTGTACGTTATCGCACAATCTGTACCCTAGAGTTCATTGCAAAAACAGCAGATGACTGACTGGCATGATGAATAGGGAAAATGACATCACAGATATCTTGGACTTGACTTTTTCTACAGAAGATAGTCGATTCGGCGAGACAGTAACGATTGATTTGAAACCTGGTGGCAGGGATATCGAGGTTACAAATGATAATAAACGTGAATACGTTGAGTACGTTGGCCCTTTACACGCTATATATGCGCCTATAGAATATCTGGATGCTAAGAGTTATGTCGTTAGCCTTGTTACCGAATGGCGTATCGAAAAGCGAGTTAAGGAGCAATTCGACAATTTTGTTGAGGGATTTCATGAGCTCATCCCGGCAGATCTTGTGGGTGTTTTTGATGAGAGAGAATTGGAGTTGTTGATCGGAGGTATTGCAGATATCGACGTTGAGGACTGGAAGAAGCATACCGACTATAGAGGCTACACCGAGAGCGACGACGTAATCGTTAACTTCTGGAAGGCAAGTTATTTATCCAGCACTTTGAGGCCCTTGCCTATCTCATGCTAACGGCTTACAACAGTGTGTTCGAAGCTGGGATGCTGAGCAAAAGTCAAGACTTCTGCAGTTCACTACAGGTACATCGCGTATACCTGTCAATGGATTCAAGGACTTGCAAGGAAGTGATGGACCACGTCGGTTCACTATCGAGAAGGCAGGAGAAATCCAGCAATTACCGAAGTCTCATACATGGTAAGCCATACAAATCTAATCTCATGACATTTGGGCGCGAGGTAACAAAAACCAACTTGCGATATTTAGTTTCAATCGATTAGATTTGCCCCCATACAAGAGTTATGACGTTCTCAACCAGAAACTATCATTGGCGGTTGAGGAAACTATGGGTTTTGGGCAAGAGTAAAAGACCGAAGGCCCTAAATTTCATTTTCATAATCTCTTCTCAAGGATCTTTATTTCCTTTTCCGTCATTTCATCATTTGCTTGCATTCTCGGAGGGTGGATAATTGCTATGGTGGTGTATGTTTGGTCTATTCTTTGTGCGAGCAGCTTGCGCTTCTCCCCAACATCAAAATCCAAAACATGAAGGAGCCTTTAACATTTGTTTGTTATCCTTGACGCGTGATTAATTTGGGATCAGAGAAGAGGCTTGCTCATACATAGATGAGCTCCTGTAGTAGTATCTGGATTTGAATTTGTAGGTGGAATCTGGGAGGGGGAAAAAGGCTTGGATTAAAATGCGATCCAACGGCGTTGCAATACCAATAGGGAGGGGGTGAATGGGGTGAAATTGTTTTTTCATTGCAACTTAAAATAAGAATATCGTTGATAGATTTCTCTGGCTTCGCTTGATAAAGAAGGAGGGAGAAAAAATACGGTAGAGAGGTCTTCTGTTACGCGATGTTTTATTGCCACAACAAGTGATTTTCCCGATGTTGAATTTAGGTCTCAAGTTGTGATTAATCTTAATCCTGCATACCTACATGTAGGCCTGTCTCACCTGGCTCCACAATTAGACAACCCCAGACAATACGCGTGATTCTATTGGGTGGAACATCGGTACATTGTCTTGGCAGGGAATCCGGTCCTGCAGGGGCTAGCGGACGGCTTTAGCAACCCGAACTTCAAGATTATATGTAGTTATGCATATTCACCAAAATAAGAATCTCGTAATAGGGTAAATTTACATACTTAACGAGCACCATATATTTTACCGCCCCCCCCCCTTTTCCTTTCCGTCTTCTCTCTTCACCTCCCATCCACTGTCGCTACGTGTTAACCTCAAATCCCGATCATTTTTTTAAAAACACTCGTTCTTCCTTCGCTTTCACACTTGATACTTACATCCCTAATATCCCACGAACGATAATATGCGTCCCACCAAAGTAATTCTCGCTATTGCAGCCTTCACTGGATACGTTGCGGCTCAATCGTCCCAATGGACTGTGGATCAGAGCTGTGATGCTGCTAAGTAAGCCGCCTTGCTCTCTAAATCACCAAGGGTTGGAGTACTAATTAATTTTTTGATTAGCATCGTCGGTACGTGGAGACTGGTTGTTTCCCTAATCTATGTTGGAAATAAAAACTAACGAAGCGACAGAGGCTTGTATTAATCTTATTGAGCCTAGGATCGCGGGGTGCAGTATGTTTTCTAGTCAATCAGGCTGAAGCTATGTGTTATTAACGATTTCTTGATAGCCACGGGTGGAAACAATTATGAATGTCTCTGCCTTCAGTACACAGACCTTGCAACATGCTACAACAATTGCCCCAATGACCCTAGTAAGTAAAGTGTCAACCGTCTCCATGTAGCACATGCCGCTAACAGCTACATAAACAGCTGCCTCGTCCATTGAAAACACTATTATTTCATACTGTGGTGCCTACTCTGCTACAGCCAGCACCAGTTCAGTCGCTACTGCTACCGGAAGCTCTACGAGAAGCTCTACTGGAACTTCGACCGGTTCCGGAGCGACTGCTACCACAACCGGTGATGGGTCTTCCGCTGCAACCTCCTCCTCCTCCTCAGCCACAAGCACGTCCACCAATGCTGCTATTGCCGTCACTCCAGGTTACAGTTATGGGGCCGTCGCTGGTCTCTTGGCTTTTGCTGGCGCTTTGTTGTAGACAGTGATGGACAGTATTCGTAATGCGGTGCCTTGTTTCTTTCGTTAAGTTGTATGAACGGTTTATGGTGTGAGGTAGCTTTTTAATAACAATGACAATGTCCTTACTTTTAGTGCAAGGTGGAATGGATGTAAAACGAATCAAAGCGACGTCTCTGGAACTACTATTATATGTTATGGTAGGCATCGCCTTGCGGCAAGGTGCAGTGTTGATTACGATGATAAGAATAGCTTGATATTGGTGCAGTGCAGGTAATACATGTATTCCAGAGACCCAACCCTTGAGCACACATGTATCCCAGTGGCCGTACCATAACAAGAATATATGTACCCAGGGGTACCGGAAAGTGATGCAACGACTCGAGTAAAGAGCATAAAGAATTCATTAATCATATTTAAATAAAAGAAATCAAGGTGGTTGGGGCCTCACCTAATAGTCGGATAACTTTCAAGTACATCTTAGGGCTGCGGTTATTTTTACTTTGTGATGCACTCACTGGTGCGGTGCACCTGGAACCGAAATGCGCATGCCAAGCGGATCTGCATTCACTTCATGTCATTGTGGTTAAGCGAGCTATGGGTGTCATAGATGGGCATTGGAACTTGGTGAACCCCAGAATTTCTAAACCTGGCCTGCCTTACAGCTTTCCCATTCCTTAGCCTCGATTGTTATTCTTGAGTACATCAAAGCATAATTTCTCTTCTTCTAACCATTTGCACAAGGCACAGACATGCCCGACTCCCCAGAACCAATAACTCCCCCAGCAGGGGCGGTGCCCGAACGGGGTGGGGCGGTGAAGAGGCGCCAGCAAAGACTGTTGACCTCCGGAGAGCTCTTGGTGAAGAAGTATCGGACAGAGATCGCAGCAAGTGCTAGTAGTTGCGTATCAACGTTCATTGCTGTGAGTTAGAATTTCAGAGAGAATGGGACAAAAGGCTTACAGTTCTGTATATCTAGTTCCCCCTCGATTCTGTCAAGACGCGCATGCAAGCGTGAGTTAATACTGCAATTCAGTCTACTCCCCGCTCTTGCACAACAACTTCCTCCCAATTCCATTGCCATCTCGTGCCCCTCTAGAGACCACTGTGTTGATTTATTCTTGTTTTATGGATGCCTAGGTACAAGTTTCGAAGCTTCTGGGATTGTGTTACCCAAACCCATAAAACCGAAGGCACAAGAGGATTCTGGCGAGGTATGGCCTTTGTCTCCATCTGTTATTATTATTAGGAAACACCTACAAGTCAATTTTGCATTGTAGGAAGCCTTGCACCTTTGGCCTCAGTGACTCTAGTGCGGACTATATCCTTTTCGATCTATTCAAAGTCGAAAAATACATACTCGTCCTTTTTAAAATCCGTTCTGGGTCCAAGAGCGATATCTTCTCCGAATGAATCGTTTAAGCCGTTGAACCCAGCCTACTGGTTTTTCAGTGGCGCTACGGCCGGGGGTGCCATCACAGTCATTGCGTGTTAGTGGGGTGCCTCTTCTTGATGTCCTGATGGAGGGTGTTGGGAGTGTGTCTTGATGCGATGAGCGTCAGATGCAATAGGGGACTGACAACTAGCTCCGTTTAGGCCCGTTTGAGTTTACGAAGCTTTCGTCACAGATAGAGCTACTGATGGCTCGCTCTCGTATGGCAAGTGTGGATGACCCAAGTCACATCACAAAGTACCAGCCAAAAGGTACTTTTCAAAGTGCTAGTAGTATTGTAAAGGCCAGAGGGTTTGGGGGACTATACTCCGGATTTCATCTTCACTTTAGTGGGTACATCTATTTTTAGTTCGTGAGGTTTACTCACGCTGCATGATTTGTATATATATGAAGTTAACTCGCATAAAAATAGTCCGTGACACTTTAGGAACAGCAATGTACTTTACGGTATGTAAATCCCATTACTGTTCTGCCTATGAAGCGGGGGCTAACTATCTTGGGGTATATAAAGTTTTATGAAAGCGGTAAGCATCTGTTTTCATCCTCGAACGGCGCCGGGCCATTGGCGATTGCGGCTTCTGGTGGATTATGCGGCTTGCTTAGTTGGGTCCTTGTAAGAACCATCTCATTGTAAGCATATGATCTGATACTCACGGCAAAAGATCTACCCAATCGATTCGGCGAAGGCGATATATCAGAGAGATGTCTTGACACATCGGCCGGGTGAACCTCTGCCTAAGAGGCCATTTCGGTTTTTTAATCGTAGGATGTGAGAGAACATTCCCATGTCTCTCTTATTACGCCATTATCCTGTTTCAAGTTAAGAATTAATTTCCTTTGCGATACAGGTATCGTGGACTAGGTGTATCCATGATTAGATCATGCATCCTGAATTCTGTCTTCTTCAGTAGCTATGAGTACATCAAGAGACGTGTGGATTCAATTGCGTAAAGCGATGGAAAATGTTGGTGCGATCCTCATGGTCCTCAATAGGGCATTACAACTTGTACTTTCATCTTTTAAAGACATGTATGTATTTAAGGTAGGGAATATCTGGAAATAATAATAAGTTGATATATGCGGGTCGCAATCTCTGTCAGAGACATACACTAATGAAAAATGTGCTACGTGGAATTACAGTGTCGTTTATTTGATACTTGAAGTTTTTTAAAATGTGAATACTTCTTGATTGCGCATGTAATATTCTGAGGCGCAATCTATCACATATTAATTCAAGGTTAGTAATTCTGGCTTACTAGGCCATCACCTATCTTTGCCTGATAGGTTTTTGAATGAGTTAGTCAATGTTGATATTCAAACATCTTTTAGGTCAATCAAACCTACTCCGGCCAAAGGCCAGGAAATGCTCTTATGAAGATATGATCTAGGACTATCGGGTAGGCTGATGATGCTCATCATATTATTCTCCTCATCCGTACTTCAGAATATATGTGGTTACCAGGTGTTACGTATTTTAGGAAGAGTTTAAGGGCCCGTTTGGCAAGGATCAAGGCCTAACAAAAGGGGTTTACTCATTGAACCTCCTGTAACCAAACCCCATAAACTCAACTAATCCTTCACACAACATAGCTCCAGGTCGTAAGACGCCGTGATACTGAGTTGGTTGCCTTTTTTTTTTTTTTTACTACTACTACTACTAGCAAATACCTCCTGGCAGAAAATCTCGGGTATAACGATAGAAGAACTTTTAAGCAAACTGATTTCGACACTGATGAGGTTGTGTTATAAAGTATATTTTAAGCTACTTAGTGCGGGTATGGCGGCAGGCCAAGATGGAGCCTTCAAATTTTGTATTTCTAATATATATTTTTCTTGAGTTTATATGAGATGGATCAACAAAGGGATTCTGGGGCTATATATAGGGAGCTCTCTCCTTCGTTTGTCCTCTTAGCGATATAAGTACTTTAGGACTACTTAGTCATCGCCGAACCATCGTGCTGCTCTCCCGGGGTTGTCAGAACCATCTTTAGTCTTCGCTTATTGTCGTCCCTTTGTTGCCTCAGCTCTTGCCTTTTTCGCAATATCGCACTCAACCTTTGCCCTGCGTCGGTTGTATACTTTGGCTTGTTTGGTCTGCCCCGTGATATGGTAATGTTCTGAATTGTTTGCCTGAAGCTTTTATAAAAAAACCTTTATATACAATACTGTTTTTTTTAAATGATAGTATTGTGTCCCAGCGTTGCTGAAGGTTACCAACTTGAAAGAAAGAGAACGAAGATAGCAAACTTGGTTGCAAGAGGGTTTGAAGCAAATGAATATTGTCATATAGTGGATTGTTAATGGTGCAGTATCACGGCGTACCACGGACTACAGCGGAAGAAAGGATATTGTGGAATGGGTTACGGATGTTAGGGTGTCTTTTGGGTTTTGGGTTTCTATGGAATTCCATTACACAGGATATGAGTCATCTCAGGACAGGGATGTGGATAATATATATATTTGGCTGTGGGTCTTTCTTTTATCTTTTCTCTTCTTTCCTTTCTTACTCAACCTTCTTGTTATCAATCATATTTTTTGTGTTTCTTGTTTAGTGTGTTTTTAGTCTTCGTTCTTCATTTTTTGTCTCACGTGTCTTCGGAATATAATTCGAGTTGAAATACCCTTTTCAGCTCTATTTCATGATTTCACTTTGCTATACTATAGTTTTCGCTTTGCTTTGCTATACTATAGTTTTCGCTTTGCTTTGCTATAGTTTTTGCTCTTCTCCTCGTCTATACATTAGCAAGACTTGGTTTGTCGCCTGATGTCTCCTGAGCCTCAAGAGAGTCAAAAAATATCCAGGAGTTTCCATCAGCAAGACTTCATTTGTCTCCTGATGTCTCCTGAACCTCAGGAGACTCAAAAAATATCGAGGAGCCTCAGGAGACTCTCAGGAGACCCGGGAGACTGTTGGGAGACTGCATACACAAGTAGTAGTTTGCTGATGTCAGGAGACTCTCAGGAGGCACAGGAGACTGCTGGGAGACTCCATACACAAATGGTAGTTAGCTGATGTAACCGTAGATCGTGTTATCTACTGGTATCTTTGTCTCTACGTTTACGTCAGAAATTCTCTATCCTACGCTACTCCTCCTAGAATAAACTTGTATATTGTCTCATTTTTGTCTTTGTCCTCGTCTTGCTTAGCTTCAGTTATAAACTTTGGCTAGTTTAATATTCTTATAATATATCTTATTTATGTTCTGAATGCTAAAACTTCACGAGAGATGAAGATGACGAAAAATGAACGAGGACACGATGAACAGTAGAAACAAGGCAACAAGGCGAAGCAGGAAGCGAGAAAGTGAGGATCGTAGGTAACGGCAGAGAAAAGACTATGAGGATCGTGTGGTCAGGCAAAGGAAAGACGATAGAGGTCGCAGTAGTAGGCACATCAGCAAGACTTGGTTTGTTTCCTGATGTCTCCTGGGCCTCAGGAGAGTCAAAAAATATCTAGGAGTCTCAGGAGACTCTCAGGAGACCCAGGAGACTGCTGGGAGACTCCATACACAAATAGTAGTTTCCTGATGCAACCTTCGAGCTGAGCACGAAAAGCGAGGACTATGAATAGGAGATAATTATATTCCTATGTACTATAAGACAGGAAGACGAGACAGAGAGGAAAGAAAGAAAAGAACTAAAGGAAACAACTCCCACCGCTATTTAACACCTCCTTCTGCCAGTCCGCCAAGACACTTACATCAGCCCATAGAACCTCATCGAACCTCAGTATCATCACACCTCGTATTCCTCCATACCCCCTCCCGTAATCCTAGTACCACATCAGCAAGACTTCATTTGTCTCCTAATCCTCCGAGCGCGAGATTCAAAAATATCTAGGCGCCAGGGCTACCGAGAGGCTGGGAGACTGCATCGTCAAGCTACTACTTGTGTATGCAGTCTCTCAACAGTCTCCGTCTCTGAGAGTCTCTGATCTTGAGTCTCTGAGAGAGGCGCCGAGACAGATGAAGTCTTGATGATCTCTAATAGTTCTTGATGTAATCCATTCTGCAACCGAATCTCAAAGAAAGAAATGACGACAACATCATACCACTGCCTTACTCTTTCGCCTCATCAGCAAACTACTACTTGTGTATGCAGTCTCCCAACAGTCTCCTGGGTCTCCTGAGAGTCTCCTGAGGCTCCTGGATATTTTTTGAGTCTCCTGAGGCTGGAGACATCAGGAGACAAATGAAGTCTTGCTGATGTTGTCCCGGCGTGATAGTGACTATGCAGTAGGAGAGGAAGGAGACTTTGTAATGATTGAGGAGTGGAGACGTAGGAGTTGTGTATTGGTTGGGAAGATTGTGGTTGTATTGTGGTTGCGTAATAATTGCGTAATAGTTGGGAAAACATATGCAGGGATTGTGTAGTAGTTGTGTAATAGTTGCAGAAGACTATATAGTGGTTGCGTAATGAGTTTCTATGAGTTTCCATTACGCGAGGTATTAATCATATTAGACTGGTGGAGGAGGTCAATAGATATTGGGTAGAATATTTCTCTTTGCTGTTTTTCTTTCTTTCCTCTCTGTCTCATATTCCTGTCTTCTCGTATATATGAATATATCTAATCCTATCTATAGTCCTTGTTCTTTTTTATGCCATTTCGAAGGTTCTACCATCTGGTAAGCTTCAGTGTAATTAGTCTCTGAGTCTCACGACGATCTTCTGAGTCTCGCCATAGTTTTTGAGTCTCACGATCTTTCGAGAGCATCAGAAACAAATGAAGTCTTCTTGATGCCGTTCACAAATATCCTTCCTTTCATTGGGCAGTACTGTTGTGATAAGCGTTAACTTGGTATTTATGATCTTTGGGAATCTGCGTTAAATACCGAGATATATAGATTGATTAGATAAATTTGTATGGGTGCTATGTGTGGTAACCAAAAGTATCCAATATTTGTATGGGGGAAAGAAGTACAAAAATACTTTACATAATTTTCTAAAAATACAAAAAAATAACTGCTGAATAGCACTCAATCTCAGCTTTACTTGAATAGTGATTTCAGGCCATCAAAAACATTTTGGTGAAGTTCGAAAAAAATGAAGGTAGAAAAATCTTGGTTGAGGAGGTTGTGTTGCGAAGCTGTGAGTCTGTTATCCAAAATACCTAACTTGGGCTGAAAGTGTTATTTCACAAAAGCGTTATATTATCTGCGCGTCAGAGCGGCTTTTATAAACACCGATTTTTAAAATTCCCTAAAATGGATGTCTCAGTACTTACCCTTACATCAAGGTACATCTAATACATTAGTTGATAACTGCACACAAAATCTTTTTTTTTTAACTCATAGTTTCATTGGTTTCTAGGTATAAGAATATTGTATGCAGAGACTCCCTATGGCATAAACAAAACCTAACCCCATTCAAAACCACTAATATTATCAGCAAGACTTCATTTGTCTCCTGAGGTCTCCTGAGCCTCAGGAGACTCACTATCAAAGTCTCAGGAGGCTACTCGAGAGCCAGAGGCTGTTGGGAGGCTGTATCTATAGTAGTAGTTCTTGATGATAGAAACCATAAAACAAAGCAAAACAAAACAACAACAACGCAAAACAAAAAAAAAAAACACAAACAAACACACACACTATTGCAATTTATGAATAGAAAATATCGCCGTCCGGACAATCGTTAGTTGTGGCAGCGTAGAAGAAGAAGATGAAAGAGAATAAAGAGGAGATTTAGGGCATTGATTTTTAATGGGAAAACCCGTTCGCGTCATAGAAATATAGTCACTGAATGCTCTAATTGCTTCCATAGAAGAAAAGCAGTTTTTGAGACTAGTAACATTTGGAATCGTAGATAACCGGGCATTTTCCCAGGTGGAATAAACAAAAATAGCATGGTGGATGGTTTCGTCCTCTACTCCGAATCTCGTGCAGGTGGGGGAGGCGTCTGGATTCATCCATGAGGGGTGGACGGCGAGATAGCTTTTATGTGCTCTCATCTGGCACACTCTGCCAGAGATAAACTTGTTTCGAAATAGGTGGAAATGAGGTTTGTGCGATATTGGCCACTGGTAATATTCGGGTGTGGGGAGAGAGTGTCATATTCGAATCGTATTTCGTTTAATCAGCAGTCCTAGGTTTAGAATAACCTCTTGATTCTGAGCAAATTAACTGCATACAATATTTTATATCTAGAAATTATATTTAATATCGACATAACATTTTTTCCAAAAACGCTGGTCTCTTTTCTATAGTGTTTTTAATAACGTACTAAGTGCCGCTTGGTAGTGCATAATAGCAAAATAATTTTTCATCCATTCATGTATAACAAGAATATCACACTCGCTTATCTTCAAGCAGGACCCTGCCCGTTCATTCACTTAATGCCAGAGCCTAGTACAGTGTGCCTACTCGCGCGTTCTAGCCTAGGGTTTACACCTGTTATGGAAAAATGTGGCACTTGGTAGGGATATCACGAAGTCTCTATCGTAATATATAAAATGCTTTTATCGCCTTGATAGGATAAGTAAAGAGAAGGGCAATTCACTCGGTTACACTGACCAGTCAACCCCAAGCACGCCGGAACAGTGTACGTAGAGATAATCATATAAATACATTTTTATTATATTATGCTTCTCCCAAAACAACCCTTTCTTGCCAGCTGGCCTAGAGAACTTTCTCGACCATTTAGCGCTGGTTCATTTGGTATCTTTCGGCGCAGTAATGCCTGTTTCTTGCGGCCCCGTGATAGACAGCGGCTTAGCCGTCTCTTGTTCCTTCAGCGGAACCTCTCGCTCATCATCACTATCACCAAGTGAGAATGGATCTCTGTCCATAGGTGCTGGCTCTACGCTCTTCAAGGGTTCCCATTTGCTAGTTATAGCGGGTGATGGCTGTCTAATTGGTGGAACAGCCCCCGGGGGGCGGGGGTTTGGGGCTGGCCGATATAAATCTTCGTCGGAGATACTTGTAGGACGATCTTCAAACGAGACTTTGCGACTTGCTTTATCAGCAGGGGACGGTTCAAATAAACCGGGGTTTGCTTTAGGGCGCCTTGATTGCGGTGCTATGTTTTGTTAGCAACAAATTGCTTAACAAGCTTCTTCAATCTTGTGCAGTACCTTCAATAGTACTGTCTCTTAAGTGTAAATGAGTAAAATCATCAGTAAGTACGCGAGGATCAGCATCGTAGCCTCCATCTCTGGGGCCCCGTGTACCGGTTGCAGGTCGCGCATACTGAGCACCGTTTCGTGCGGAGGTTGGAGGCGAGTTCTCAGGCGAGTCACCGTCCAGGCGTTTTTTAATATCGGTGATCCATGAGTTGAACTTATTCTGTGTCTCAGCAAATCCTTTGAGGATATTTTCCTTGATCACCGGGAGCTCGTCTTACAGGAGTGTTAATAGTTATGAGAGTGTAGTGTATGATGAGAGTACCTACCGTCAATAAATGATCTTTCCTTATTTGGATCAGAATCCTCGTCCCGCGGTGGTGGATGCTGCCTTCTTCTAGTTTCCGTATCCCTCGTATTATAATTTGCGCCACCACTTCTCTCAGAACCTACGCCACCCGCCCCAAAATGTTCGGCTAACTGCCTAGCGTATATCTCATCTGCCTCTAGCTGATTTTGAGGAGTGGAGGTCAGATGCGGAGCTGGAGCTAAACTATGTAGGTCCTTGCGTCGTTGTGGGCGTTCATTGTATTGAGCAGGATTGTAGCCGGGGTCTCTCTGTAAATCTTTAGCTTTGTGGAATCCAAAGAGTATGCTGGCACTCACTTGTGGTGAACGATTACCAGGCCTAGGGCGAGGTGGTTGAGGTGGCGGGCGTGTATCTTCTTCCATAACTGAAGGGTCGCTCATACCTAAACTATATCAGGACCGAAATAGTTCCCGCTTAATCACAAAGAGGTATCCATACTCAATAACGCGGTGAACGCAGGCTCTATTTGACCACCAGAAGCCACCAACACAGCACGTACCACAGCCCCATCAATAGACGGAAACGCCTCTTGCAATGTAGCTTGAGCTTGTTGTTGAGGTGACATGGGACGGGGAGGCTTCGCTGGAGGAGTTTCGATAGTAGGGGATGAACCGGAATGTGCAGTGTTTGGAGCTGCGCTAGAGTTCCTAGGAGTGGAAGAGTTATCCTGGATACAGTTTCTCTAGGTTAGTGATCGGTAAATGATCAATGATATTAGTGCGAGATGTTACGGATAAAGAATAGAGGTAGGAGTAAGGTGTACCGGAAACTCGGTTGTAGGCTTTTCTTGATGTTCAGACTCCATAACAGTTTCAAAAGGACTATTGACGGACTTATCTGAGGAGCTGGTGGGGGTAAAGAGTGGTGTAAGTGAAGAAGGGTCTGAATCAGTTTATCTTTGTTCCGGAAGGGCTCAAGTTTTTCTTCCTTTTGAATGGTGATGTTAGCTGTGAGGTAAAGTTGTGAGGTGGGCCATCTTAGATTGCGCATTACGTTGCCCCGCCAACTTCCCCGCTAGTAGTAAAGCCACATGCTATTGCAGCCACATCACAGCGCCACACATCCCCTATGAAAGTTCAAGTTCGTTATCTCTCTTTACTACCGCAATACTGGATTACAATTATGCCGCCGAAAACATCACTCATCACAGCCTGGGGACGCTCAACGGCCGGGTCATCCCTTGGTTTTGTTTCACAACTCACGATCAACAATGCTTCAAAATTTTCTACCTCTGTACATGTCACTTTCGGTGGTGCAAGAATGAAGAGGGTCTCTTCTTCAACCTCCCCTACACTCCTCGCTGCCTCTAAAGCCGCCGCCCTCGAGCGCCGGCGGGTTCCCCAACGTGTGGGCGCTCTTGCTGTTAAAAAGGAAATGACCGCTGTTTATCTTCCTAATGGTCAACGAATTCCTTGCACAATTCTTCAACTAGATCGGGTTCAGGTGATAGCTCCCAAAACCAAGGAGGAGCACGGCTACTGGGCTTGTCAAGTAGGTTTGGGATGGAGGGCACCAACAAACATAACAAAACCAATGTTGGGACACTACGAGAAATTTGGTGTAGCTCCCAAAAAAACAATCAAAGAATTTAGGGTGAAGGATGAGAATGGTATTTTGGCGCCTGGGACCATCATTAGCGCCGACCACTTTGTCGAGGGACAATTTGTAGATGTCTGGGCAATTTGCAAAGGAAAGGGGTTTGCGGGGGTGTGTTCTCGAAGTTTCAAAACATGACACCTCGTGAGACTGATACTCTTTTACAGGGAATGAAACGCCATGGTTGGGGAGGTCAGCCAGCTTCTCATGGCAACTCTTTAACCCATCGAGCGATGGGTTCCGCCGGTCAATCTCAGGGTGGTGGGTCTCGTGTATATCCGGGAAAGCGCATGGCCGGGAGGATGGGTGGGCATTCGAAAACCATCCAACACAGACAGGTTTTGAAAGTCGACCGGGAGCTGGGTGTGGTTTTGATAAATGGTAAGCAGGTGGAACCAAGTAGAGGCTCCATGTTGATTGACATTCTTTAGGACCCGTTCCTGGACCGAAAGGTGGCATCGTTAGTATCCAAGATACAATTCACAAGCATTCTCCAGTGCTTCCGGAGAAACAACACATAGTTGCTTCTATGTAGTGTATATACTCCACGTAAGGTTGGTGATTGTTTAGATAGCTACTCCACGGATAAGTTTTGTGTTGGTGCAGTTCCCAACCCTATCTTACCCGTTGATAGTCTCAACTATACTTTTGTCGCTGAAAAATAGATTACGGCAGTTCTCTTCTGCTAAGAAAAATCTTGACCCATCTCAGTAACCAACATCACAGGATATTAAACACAGGTCACTGTTATAATTTCCAACTCAGGAACAAAGGAACAAGTGAAAGGAAATTTGAAACGCGATACTGGGTAGATAATTAAGAAACAGTACCGCTAGATAGACACTCTATCAATCCCACCACCACCCCTCAGCCCAGTTATTATCACTATCACCATGCTGTAGATCCCCTTTAATCCGGTGAGGCCCAGGCTGTAATAATGTCTGGTCATTTTCATCTGTCGTATGATACCCGCCAAGTCACAGCTCAACGTCATCCATCTCGCTAGGCTTCATCAATCCTCCAACTTTCATTGCCTTCTCTCTTTCTGCCCTTCTTGCTTCTTCGGCAGCGATTTCCCGATCCTCCGCAAATAACTCGGTATTATCCCCCGCAGAGAACTCTTTTAGCTGGATTAGAAAGTCGCGGAGGTTGAGTTTGAACTTTGGGAGATCGTTATTTAGGGTGAAAAGGCCATCCACGAAGATTTTCACTTGAGTTCTATAACGGGACGCCATAATTGTCAATTTACTACGAGCGGGATGAGGGGCCGGGGAAACTTACGGCTGAAGGTGCGGGAACGCGTTGCGAAGCAGCCCCGCCACATATTCCCGTAAAAATTGTGAGTTCGTAGTGCCTACTGGCGCCTGGTCCGGTGTATAAAGAGGTGTCTGAACTTTCCCAGAATCTACGAAGTAGAACATTCTCGATAATAGCAGAGCTTGTAGTTTAAACCCTTTGAAGTCGTTAATGGCGATTCAGACAACCGTTTGGGAGGGAACCTACCAGCTTTGTGGTCTGCATCAGTGAGAACAAAGAAAATATCTTGCAAGATGGGGATGAAAAATTGCTGAAAAAATGCACTCGCTGTTTGGGGGTCTGTTTCGGCAATATTATTGATCAACTCGATACACATATTCAGGCCGGCTGCTTCAACCTCCCTGTTATCATGTTTACTTGCCCACAGACAAGCATCGATGACAAACTTAAACTGGCGGTTATCGAGCTTAAGCAATGCTATAAAATTCGTCAGCAAGTCAATGATTCTTGTATGGCTCCCGAAGTCGTAGCTAGCTTACCAGGGAAGCAGTTTAGATTAATGGCTCGTAAGAGCTTGAAGAACTCTACCCTATGTTCAGGATACTCCGAAAAATCCTTGTTGATCATGTCGAGCGTACATTCAAAAACGTTTTCCATGATTATCGGGATTTTGTCCTCCATCAAACCATGTAACTTGCTGATTATAGTAGACATGACATTCAAGACCTCTGCATCTCGAGCATCCGGTACATTACGGCTGTAATCAACTAATATTGCGTCTAAAAGAGGCGGGACTATATTGTCGTTAACCATCTCTAGATCGTCCGCCTTCTGCACGTAAGTCTCGATAAGTTTCAATATTTCTTTCTTTACGGTCCGCAGACCACGAATGCGAGGCTTTTTTGGTGCAATAGGACCTTTAATAGTGTTAGCAGTGGAACCAATAGATATACACAAAACTTCTACTACTCACCATCTCTAGCAACACCTTCGGATACCATTTGACTGACAGCACGATACATCGACAGCATATCCATGTAGATACGGCCAATTTGTGGATAGAAATAACTTCCTGTCGATGTGCAAGCCGCCACATTCGTTTTCATGATATTGCCAATTATTTTGACCGTCTCGGTATTATCTAAAATACTAGGATCATGAGTTGCCTGTCCGATGATGGCATCCCACTGTGAAAGGGAGGGGTCAGTTTTTAGGTAACCTGATTTTGATGGGGGCTGTTTTCCTTACAGCTTGGTTTGGGAGAGCCATCAAGTCTTGAATCAAGCGCTCCTGAATGCTTGACTGCCCTTGTGCGCTAATCATATAACCACATGCCTCGTAAAATGTGTGAACTTGTTGAGGTGATAAGTCACGCGTGATTGTTTGCATAGTTCGCACAATTTCCTCGATAAAAGGCTCGTTCTCTCCAGGCTGGAGTGCTACAAAATGGCGCCGACATTTTTGAGCAATTTTAATGAAGGTATCGCAAGCCATGTCCTGGACACCTTGGAAAAAGTAAGTTAAATGTCTCCAAATCTTAAGGCAGGTTGAGTATACCCTCATGTGTCTCGTGCATAAATTCAAAAAGCTTATTGACCACAGTCTTCAAGAATTTCCAATGGGCCTTCAGGAATCGAGGATATTGCCCAACAATATACATGATATTGGAGGCCACGACCGCCTTATTATCTTTTCCTCGTTTCATCTCAGTGAGACCAAGGAGATCCTTGATGACTGTGACCAAGAACCTCTTTTCGGTCTCTTCATTCATGGCACCCGAGATAGACCCAATAGCCCAGCATAGGGTGTTGCAATTGGGCCATGACCATTCAGACCCATCAACTTGTTTTGCCAACTTTTCGGACATAATGTTCTCTGTATCCACTACATCCAGATGGGTGAGATACACGAGGCATTCCCGGGTTGCCTTATACAGCTGAATAGTATCACTTTCTTTGACAAATTCACGAACGATTTCTCCTTCGTCGTTCTCTACAATCAAAACCTTTAAATAATCAGTAGTAGATCAAGCAACTATTATTACCTGTAAAATGCAAACTAACCTCTTCTGGCCTAACCATCCTTTCGATCATAACTTGTCTCAAGTTCGAGAGAACATCTGTATACATATGCTTTCGTAATGGGAAGTTTGCATGTAAGGTGGGATGAAGGGCGCCGCCCCCACTGGCTAGTCCCACAGCTCCGATTTGTCCCATACTAAGGAGGGGGTTAATATCTGTTCGCAGATGGAAAGATTGCTGCGACATGAGCTTATTATTTCGTTGATGAAGTCTGGCCAATCGTGAGGCCAATCCTGCTTCAGTATCGAAACTAAGACGAGATTTAGTTTATTAATGAGAATCCTCTGCTGATTCAAGCTTTCCGGGGAAGATGAGGCCTGGATGATGAACCCAACAACAAAATTCCGAATTCCTAAAAATTTGAGATTTTAGGTTATAGTTAATAAAATCTTCATACATCACTTTTTGGTTTTCTACGTTATCTTCCTTACCTTGTCGTTGCTCCTTGGGCAAAATCTTCCACCGTGTTTGAATGACATTGTCAAGAACCTGAAGCCCAAGGACTGAGGAGGTCAACGGTTGGATCGCCAAGGAATAAGGGTGTTCTTACACTTTGTTTGAGGATAATTTGCAGACTCCAGTAATTTATCTACCAGGATCCAAGAGTCTGGGTTCTCGCGAAACTATTATTCATATCAGCATGGGGTAGAGAGGGTTTGGGGGTTACTATGAAGGTGCTTACTTGATTTAAAACCAATTGCGCGTTTCTTTGCTGTAGAAGGTCAGAAAGGTTACAAAGAGACAGAACAACAAATTGGAAGAGCTCACATCTGGACCCCTTCCTTCGTAGAAAGTGCGGACGTGCTTGTCCAGCTCATCGATAGAGATAGTGGCCATATCTAACCTGCGTTACGTGTCTAGGTAACAGAGCTCTAGAAGAACAGGCGATAATTGTAGCTGTGTATATTCAAACTTGTTTCTGGGGTTGCTGTTAGGTTAAGATGGCGGGGTAGTAAAAAGATGGTGGGATCTAAGAGTCTAAGACTACGCATGAGGTTTAGTAAAGACAATAAAAATTCCGTAGGAAATCCTTTTACATACGCGTGAAGATTCCTGTACGTGTAGTGGGGTCACAACTCTCACGTCTTTCGCGTGTGAAGTAGAGAAAGACAGAGCGAGGCTGCAGAAGATGGAAAAGGTGGGGAGGCTGGTCTGTATCTGTCATGGCATTAGTCAGCTCCCGCTAAAGTGGCGAAAGATGGTCAGAATCTGATAAGATAGGCCCTATTCAATGCAAGATACACTTATCAGATTCTAATCACTTGCCCACAACACCCGGTACTACGCTAAGGGCCCGTTCGGACAACCCAGTAATCTAGATTATTGGCGATACTCCGATGGATTAACTTTTGGATTATCACAAAATCTAGGCTGTTAGTGCAATTGCGTTTCGAACTCCCGATTATCCCAAGAAAATAATCACCTCTAGAGGTGATTATTCCCACAACACGGATATCCTAAAAGCCTAATGCTATTTCAAAGTTATCTAGGCATTTAGATTATCCGCTGATATTGATTAATATGATCATTTTCGCTTTTTGATAATCCGATCTGCCCAATAATCCAAAGATATAATCTAAGGTTGTCCGAACGGGCCCTAAGTTTCCAAAACTACATATATGGCCTATTGCACATGGCCGCAGTTCTAGAGACTTTTCCCTACCCAAGTAGTACCTACATGTACCGGGGTGTAGGGTAAGTACAGAGACGTCCATTTTGGGGAATTTTAAAAAGTGAGTGCCTGCAAAAGGATCTAATTGGGCTAATAGATATAATTTTTTAACAAAATAACACTTGGCAGCCAAGTAGGTATTTGGATAGTGTTGCCCCGCAGTTTTCGCAACACAGCCTTCTCAACTTTTTTTCTAACCTCGTCCATCAGCAAACTACCATTTATATCTAGAGTCTCCCAACTCTCCCCTAGATTTCCTGAGAGTCTCCTGAGATTCCCATATATTTTTTGAGTCTCCTGAGGTTCAGGATACATCAGGAGACAAACGAAGTCATGCTGATGCAGATTGAGAGCATCATCAGCAAACTACTACTTGTGTATGCAGTCTCCCAACAGTCTCCCGGGTCTCCTGAGAGTCTCCTGAGAGTCCTGGATATTTTTTGAGTCTCCTGAGGCCCAGGAGACATCAGGAGACAAATGAAGTTCATTGACGATCAAGAACTACTATTTGCAGATGCAGTCTCCCAACAGCCTTCCGAAGCCTTCGAGAATCTCCTGAGGCCAGTGAGATCTCAGGAGACAAATGAAGTTTTGCTAACGAAAGATTATGATTCAGAAAGTGAATGAAGCAGCGATATCAAGAAGACTTCATTTGTCTCCTCGATGTCTCCTGAAATCAAGAGACTCAAATATCCAAGAATTTCGTGAGACTCAGAGACTCAGAGATCGAGACTGCATACACAAGTAGTAGTTTGCTGATAGAGATTCTATTAGGTACTATTATATAGAAGAGTGAATCCATTACGGCGCTACTTGCCATTACTGATAAGAGGATATCAGTGAATCTGACAATGACGTCATGGAAGATCTTTTGATTTTAGCTTCATATACGTTTACGAAGCTATTTACGACAGTGATTATTGACGATGATATATGATTTGCCATTTAACTTCTCCTCATATTTCCTTTCTTCTTCTCTACTATTCTTCCGTTATTGCGACGAGTCACAAGACTTCATGTACGATGAAGATGACGACGAAAAAGATCATGGCGACACAGCCAAGATAAATAAGAGTAAGAATCCAAGGCGAAGATCTAGTACGAAAGAGAAAAGTTATGACCGTAGATAACGGCAGAGAAGGCAGAGGCCTACAAGGAGGCAAGAGGAAGTCGGTGATCAGAGACGCCCAAAATAAACGGCGAGCCACAAGTACCGACAAGAGAGAGATCAATAGAGGTCATAGTAGAAGAACCTTCGAGCCAAGACAAGAAGCCGATGACTATGGATAGTGAATGACTAGATTCCTATATAATGGTACATTGCGAAGACATTTGCAGTAAGAAAGAAAGAAAAGAACTAAAGGAAAGAACTCCGCTCGCTATTTAACACACCTCCCCACCTCTTCATTTCTAATACCCCCAACATCGCATAGAATCCCATTACATCAGCTCATAGAATCTCATAGAACCCCGTATCACCACACCTCGTATTCCTCCCCACCATCCCATAGAATTTCCTTCCCGATCCTTCCCATACACCGATCCCAATAGAAAGTCATAACACCATCCTCATCCCATTACCCGTCCCCCTTGCAACTAGTCCTCATAGAAAATATAACATCACTCTCTCACCACCCTCGCTTATCCTTTCCCCTTCCTGCATATCCGTCCACTACTACCGAATCTCCGGGTCTGATGCCAAGACGCCGGGACAGTTATCAACCCTGCTACATCAGCAAGACTTTATTTGTCTCCTGATGTCTCCTGAACCTCAGGAGACTCTCGAGACCATCTGAGACCATTGGGAGACGCATATACAAAGAAGTAGTTGACGACATATGCCTTTTTTAGTCTGCTCCCTAAGAAATATAGTGATCGTTTATACACTTTGCTTCGCTTTCAAGATCGCGCCAGAAACCACGCGACCTCTTTGCTTAACCATAGTCTTTTGTTCTTATTTTTGTTTGACCTCGCTCCGTCTTCGCCTTTAGTCCTCGCTTCGCCTCCGCTTGCTGTTCTCATCGTGATCTTACCCCCGCCTCGCTTTGTAACCCAGACCTTCTATTACGTTGCCCCATCGCCAGTTTTTAGCATTTATGACTGGAGCCTCCTGAGTCTCCTGAGATCCTTGTAATCTCCTGGCGCCAGAAAATCTTGTTGTTGCCGCCTGCTCAGAATGAATCACATGGAAGCATGAAAGTATGTAGCCATGTCGGAAAGACTGGGTGATATAAGAACATCAAGAAGAGTTGACTTGTCCCTCGATGCCTCCTCGAGCTCAAGAGATTAAAAATATCCAGGAGTCCTCAGGAGATTAGAGAGGAGACTGCTGAGAGACTACATCAAGAACTACTACTTGTGTATGCAGTCTCCCAACAGCCTCCTGCGCCAGGTCTTCTGAGAAATCCTCTGAGGCTCCTGGATAGGCTCTCGGCGCCAGGAGACCTCAGGAGACAAATCAAGTCTTGCTGATATACATACATAAGTAGTAGTTTGCTGATGAAAGAACGGCGATTACTACATCAAGAACTACTACAGATGTTAGCCTCCCAACAGTCTCCCGCTCCTAATCTCCGGCGCCTCCTGGATATATTTCTTTGAGCCTATGCTCAGGAGACATTAGGAGACAAATGAAGTCTTGCTGATGTACTCTTGTATTTTTCTTTCTCTTTTCTTTCTTTTCTACGCAACGTTTTCAATATATATCAATCTATTATGGTTTTTCTTCTCGAAACTGTTGCTGCCTTTACTACTTATATTATAATCTCTACTTTTCTTGTAGTTATCGTTGTCCATTACTCCATAACCTGTAGAATGAAGCATATACTACATCGCCTTCTTAGAATTACATTCCATCCTCATTCACACCATGTAATACCACAATGACAACACCACAACCGCTACCCACACCACCCATCAGGGTCGTTGATAAGATTACCTGGATGGCAACTATCAATTTGCTCAAACATTCACTGAATTCAAAGGAGTCGATAACTCAAACTACCATTACGTTCATCTATTCACGTTGATATACTAAGGAGATCGATGGAAAACAGAACGGAATGCTAGCCGAGCCTTCCACGACTCTACTCGAGCTGAACTTAAAATAGTAAGAAAACAGCTGAAAGCCGCTAACAACTATACCTATATCAGCAATCTACTATTTGTGTATGCAGTCTCCCAACGGTCTCCCAAGTATCCTGAGACTCTCCAGAGGCCTCTAGATATTTTTTAAGTCTCCTGAGACTCAGGAGACATCAAGAGACAAATAAAGTCTTGCTGATATACTCCATCACACTAAAACAAGACCATCTTTAGTCTACTGACACAGCAAGTAACTCCAAATTGTAGCTCACCATGACCTCGACTACATCAGCAAGATTTTACAGTCTCAGGGGATTACGGGAGTCTTAGGAGACTCAGGAGACTCTAATCACAAGTGGTAAAGCTTGCTGATGTAGTTCTACCGCTTCAGACTATCAAAAACTCCATGAATACCTTTCGGCCTTCTTTTTGACTAACCCCGAAGTTGACCTCGTTGCTACTCCAAAGGCTCAACAAGTTTATAGCTTCCATGTATGAGACTATGAAGGTGTCAGACAGTATTCGATCGATCTCCAGGCCTTTCAAATCAACAAGTTTTATCAAGTGTGACAGAAGTCTCCTGAGTCTCCTAATAGTCTCCTGAGTTTCTCGAGATCCAGATAATCTCAGAAGATAGGTGAAAACTTACTAATGCATTCAGAGACGGACAAGCTTAATAAGAATTTCAGGAAGACACCCATATCTTCTCAACTCCCTCATACCTCCTCGTCGCCTAAACGCCTTCGTAACGTAGTTGTTGGATAATATCGGCCGACGCTCAAGAAGACGGTGGAATAGGAAGGAGCTCAGGTAACAGAATATCAACACTAAGAAAAGCAGAATTGACGATGAACGACAGATTTCATGGATACAATAGACCGTCGATGGGTGATTGAGACCTGACGGATGATTATAAATACGAAGTTATGATTCGCCGATAAAGTTCCATGGCGCTCATAATGAGCCGAAATATAAGTAAGTACGCTAAGTATGAGTCATGTTGAGTGAGTAGTGGATATATATGAACGGCGCCTACTTATGCCGTTTTTCTTTCTTTCCTTTCTTCTACGCAACGCCTTCTGTATTTACCAATTCATTATAGTTTTCTTCGTGAACTATCGCCGCTTCTACTATATAATTCATAACTCCTTTATATTATCGGAGTTATCGCCGTTACCCATCTGCACTCAAGGAACGAAGTTTATACCACGCCTCGCCAGATTACCAAGGCCGTGCCCTCCGTGACCGCCAGATCACCACACCAAGAACATTAACCACCCCCCACCAACCACTCAGGCCGCTGATGGCCACCTCGATGGAGACTACCAGATTCCACAAACCTTTACCGAGTTCCAAGCCGTCAAGGACCTACACTACCACTATGTTCACTTACTTACACTTGTTCGAGAAAGAGATCGTTGGAAGACTGAACGGACGCTGAAATTTTACACACTACAACCGTGAACGAATAGCATAGCGAATAAATAGTTTAAGAATAATCATATTGATGCCCTGGAAAATCAGGTCCGCACCCTCGAGTTCCAACTCACCGCTGCACGAGCTGAACCACCACCACCACCACCACCACCACCACCACCACTACTACCACCACCCCCAGTCAACCCTCCTCCCGTATTCCGCTCCGAAAAATTTCCTGATCCTCCAAAATTTAGTGGGTCAAGGAAGGAACTACCAGGGTTCCTTAACCTCCTCCGAACCAAACTCAGGGTTAACCATGACCGGTTCCTGAACGAGGAAGCCAAAGTATTCTATGCAGTTAGTCGGCTGGAGGGGAAGGCACTGGACCAAGTCATCCCCACGTGACGCCCACCCTTGCCTGCTTACACCTTGTTGAATTCCTGAAGCCTCTTTTGGAGACTCCAGACCGGCGACAGCCAGAAGGAACTCCAGAGCCTCCGCCATGAAAAAGGAGACTTTTCCACCTATCTCACACAATTACAAGATTATGACGACCTGGACTATAACGAGGAGGCCAAAAGGATGCTTCTGAACGGGACTATCGGACGACCTGAAGGACGCAATGATCTATCAGGACACAGCAACGGAAGGGTTTGATGCCTATGTAAGAAGGCTGATGACCATGGATAACCGAATCAGGGCTAGGAAAGATGCCCACCGCTCCGTTAGAAACCCTATGGGACAGTTTGCGGCTCAACCTGCTGCCCCCCACCCGTCATACACCCCCGGAGGCCTTGCACCCATGGATCTTTCCGCCCTGCAGGCCCGCTCAGCCCCACGCCCCCCACCCGAGGGAAGATATACTTTCGCCAACGGACGTCGCCAGACCTCCCCCGCCGAGAAAAAATGGAGAATGGAGAACGGCCGCTGTGCCTATTGTGCTGCCCCCGATCATGTTTTTGCCCAATGCCCCCAAGGGAATCGCCCTCGTGGCCCCCCTCCTATGAGAGGCGCTGCTTTGACCGCCCCCCCTGCTGCTACCATACCTCCTATTTCTTCTTCTTCTTCTTCTTCTGCTTTGAGTACTTCGACGGATGTGGTTCTGTCTTCAAACGATTTGGGTTTTCATTAGTCCCTGGCCAGTATCATGGCCCTTGCCAGGGACCCTCAAAGGAATTTTCTGTATCTGCATTTTCTATTTCAGGTTTTTCAGTTTCAAGTGTAGCGGAGGAGGAATTGAATGGAGATCATTTAGTTGTCATCAGCAAACTACTACTTGTGAATGCAGTCTCCCAACAGTCTCCCAGGTCTCCTGAGAGTCTCCTGAGGCTCCTGGATATTTTTTGAGTCTCCTGAGGCTCAGGAGACATCAGGAGACAAATTAAGTCTTGCTGATGGTTGCTTGTAATATTGAAAACAATAAAGACTCCATTCCTACCTACGCTATGATTGATACTGGGGCCTCGGGATTTGCATTTATTGACGAAACCTTTGCGCGCCATCACCGACTTCCTATTTCTTTATTAAAAACCCCTAGAATACTTGAGGTCATTGACGGACGACCTATTTCCTCAGGACAAATTACTTCTATTTGCAAGGTTCCCCTTCAGATTGGATCACACCAAGAACAAATTCCTCTTTTCGTTACTAAACTTGGACAATACCCTCTGGTTCTCGGAATACCATGGCTACAACATCATGACGCTACTCGAGGCATGATAATACGGTGGCCTTCGAATCAGACTTTTGCACAAAACATTGCAATACTAAATACAACAACCCCAAGTCCCTGAATAAAACCCAAACCATCATGAAACAAAAGGGACTCCAAATTTACAGCGCATCTCTTCGCGATATTGAACAAACCCTTAATAAAGTGCTGAATGACGAATGGAAAGACAAAATTCCTAAACAATATCACCACCGACTAGAGATGTTTGACAAGGCCTTTGCCCAGAACCTTCCCCCTCGACGCCCCTATGACCATAAAATCCCGCTTAAAGAAGGAAGGGAACCGCCGTTTGGACCTCTCTACGGGATGTCTAGAGACGAATCAAGCTTACGCGACTATATCCGGTAAAATCTCTAAAGCGATTTATCCGAGCCCAGCTCTCTCCAGCCGAGCTTTTATTTGTTACATGGTTCGCTACTACATGCGACTATCGTGACTTAACTAATCGACGATAAAAATCGATACCCTCTACCACTTATCCTAAATACTAGATCGCTATCAAAAGTCAAGCCAGAAACCAGATCTACGATACGCTTATAATCAGATACGGATGGCTGAGGGAGAAGAGTGGAAGACGGCTTTTAGGACCCGTTATGGACACTTTGAATATACCGTTATGCCATTTGGTCTTACCAACGCTCCTGCTACGTTCCAACACTTTATTAACGATTGCCTTCGGTAACATTCGACCAATTCTGACAAAGATACCTGCATTTACATTCTCGATATATAGCGATACTGGCGAATACATGAAACATGTGAAAAGATACTTGGATTACTACAAAAACATGGCGTTTGTTAAAACCGAGAAACGCGAATTCCACACCCAAAGTACCACCTATCTTGGCCTTATTATCGAACCTAACGGCATTCAGATGATCCCCATATGTCTCCGCAAGTACAGGAATGACTACCTCAAGACGACATCCAAGATTTCTGATTTGCCAATTTCTGCGCGCTTTATTTTCGGTTCTCAAAACCCAGCCTTCATACAAACTTACTAAAAAGTGATAGTCTTTTCAAATGGTCGCCAGAAGCTGAAATTTTCAGTTGAAGAAAGCTTTACGTCCGCCTCCTCAGATTGATTTTGACCAAAAGCCAATTACAGTTGAAACGGATGCTTCAGATTATGCCGCCACGGCCAGATTGTCTCAACACGATTTAACAAGCGAAAACTTCACCCCGCAAGATTCTTCTTTCTAAGAAACACACACCTGGAGCAAGAACTGCAGATATACGATGCGAGTTACTGGCAATTATCCGACGTTTTGAAGAATTCATGACCTAAGTTGGAGGAAGAAAGACCCCTATCGGCGTCATATCGGATCACAAAACCTCGAAGACATCAAGAAGACTTCATTTGTTCCTAACGCCTCCTGAACCTCGTGAGACTAAAAGTATATCCAGGAGCTCGTGAGATTCTCAGGAGACCCGAGACTGTTGGGAGACTGCATACACAAGTAGTCAATGATTTTTACGTCCACTAAACAACTAAACAGGAGACAGGTACTGGAGATTCTCCCGCTTCAACTTTATTATCAAATACAGGCCGTGAAAACAAAGCGTAAACCGGATGATTGACTAGAGATCAGGAGATCTCCCTGAGGAAGAAGATGAAAGATTACTTCACCGAGAAATGACGCGTTGAAGAAGGAAAATTTGGATCCAAAGTTTGTTTTTACGTTTTTAAGAATGAACCCGCTGAAAAGAACGTCTCTCTACAAAAGTTATTTGACGAGGGATATTTGGCTGACCCATTCCCACAAAAAATATTAAATCTACGACAAACAGATACGAAGCAATGCAAGGAAATCTCCTTGGCAGAATGCACCGAAGTCGACGGCCGGTTATTGTATCGCGAATGCCTCTATGTCCCAGAATACGCTCCACTACGACTAGAAATCCTTAAACAATATCATGACGCCCCTTCAGCAGGTCATCCCGGTAGAGAAAAGACCTTCGAGTTGGTCAGCAGGGATTACTACTGGCCAAATATGCGAGACTATATCGGCCAATATATTCGGAATTGCCATACCTGTCAACGAAGTAAGCCAACAACACACATCAGCAAGACCTCATTTGTCTCCTGAGGTCTCCTGAGTCTCAGGAGACTCAAAAAATATCCAGAAGCCTCAGGAGACTCTCAGGAGACCCAGGAGACTGTTGGGAGACTGCATACACAAGTAGTAGTTTGCTGATGCATGGCAAGTTAGGCGTACTACGACCCTTACCCATCCCCGAACAACCCTGGAGAGAAATTTCTATTGATTTTGTTACAGGTCTACCGGAAAGCGAGGGATACGATACCGTACTAGTAGTGGTGGATCGACTAACTAAAATACGCCACTTACTACCCTGCAATACGACAGTTAATGCGGAAGACACGGCAAACTTGTACCTGCAACATATTTGGAAATTACACGGTCTGCCAACGCATATTACCTCCGGAGCAGAACCCAATTTACAGCCAAGTTCTAAGTCTTCAAACAAATTTTAAGGCCGAGACGAATGTCGATCGCGTTTCCACCCGAAACCGATGGGCTAAACGGAAAGACTTTCATCCAAGAACTACTACTTATGATGTCTCCCAACAGTTCCCCTGGGTCTCCTGAGGCTCCTGGATATTTTTCGAGTCTCCTGAGGCTCAGGAGACATCAGGAGACAAATGAAGTCTTGCTGATGTTAATGCAGTTATGGAACAATACCTCCGGAAGATATGTCTCCTCCTATCAATGCGACGACAAATAAATGGTTACCTACAGAATTTATGAAATAACCAGGTTTCTGCCTCCACGAAAGCAACACCCTTTTTTGCAAACTATGGATACCATCCCCAGTTTACAATAGACCTTCAGAAGCCCGAGAAGTCCCCGCCTAGCCTCGATGCACACGGATTTGCAGGAAAGATGAAGGAGCTACACGATTATCTACGGACTCAGTTACGGTCCGCTCAAGACCAATAGGAAAAGTTAGTGAATGCTAAACGTACCCCCGCCCCACGGTATAAAGTCGGAGATGTGGTATTCGTGTCGGCAAAGAATATTCGCACCACCCGTAATTCAAGGAAGCTCGACTGGAAGCGGCTGAGACCCTTCCCTATCCAGGAAGTGGTTTCCCCGTATGCGTATCGCCTGAACCTTCCCCGCTCGATGAAGATGCATCCTGTCTTCCATGTCTTCCTCCTGACCGCCAAGAACAGACCCAAATAAGAAGCGACAAATACTTCAAGACCCACCAGTTATTGTTGAACAAGAGGAGGAATATCAGGTCGAGGAAATATTGACTCGATCTCACGGAAAAAGTGACTCAAGATTACGCAAGAGGCGATGCCGATCCTACGAACCCGCCGAATATCTTAATCAAACCATCACCGTCGTTCTTCCACTCCACGCTACCCCAAAGAAACCGACCGACAGAGTTAAGGCCGCGGAGCTCGCGACTAAAGGCTAATTTCATTGATACAATTGACCGTCCGGATGACGACCTGGACGGATTATTATAGTGCGAAGCAGGATGATTCACGATAAAGTTCATGAGGTTTGTTATACGGGCGAAAGGAGTGAGTCATAAGTTTACGCTGAAGTATACGCTGTTGAGTATGCGGATATATAAGGGAGAACGGCGCCTACTTATGCCGTTTTTTCTTCCTTTCTTCTCTACGCAACGTCTTCTGTATTTACCAATTCATTATAGTTTTCTCTTCAGGAACTATCGCTGCCTCTACTATATAATTTATAACTCCTTTATATTATCGGAGTTATCGCTGTTACCCATCTGCACCTTGTGGAACAAAGTCTATACCACGCCCCCTGTGACGGAGTGCCAAGACTACACGGGGCCAGATGAAGATGACGACGAAAAGTATTATGAGGGACACAGCAAGCGATGAGAGCAAGAACGACTGAAGACCTAGGGCCGAGAGGAAAGCTGAGTGACCAGAGGTAGAACGGCAGAGAGAAGACTACGAGGCCCACCGGGAGGTAGAGGAGCGATGATCGAGTGATCACCAAAGTAAAACAAAACGGGCGAGACCACAGGGCCCGACAAGAGGAGATCAATAGAGGTTGCAGTAGTAGGCAACCTTCGAGCCAGGACGAGACACGAGGACTATGGATAGGAAGTGACTATATTCCTATATACGAGGAGACAGAAAGACGAGACAAAGAGAAAAGAAAGAAAAAGACAAAAGGAAACGACTCCACCCGTTATTTAACAACCTCCCTTCACCAGTTCGCCAAGACTCTTATATCAGCCATAGAAACTCAAAGAACCTCAGTATCACCACACCTCGTATTCCCTCACACCCTCTTTCCGTAACATCCATTACCAATCCATCCCGCAAATTAACCTCATAGAAAGAAACGACATCAACATCGACCACTACCCTCCGCCGCTTATTCTACTCCTTCCTTCACCCTATACAGATATCACCAAACGGTCGGCCAAGATGCCAAGACGCCGACAGATCAGGTCCCTTCACGACCTACCCCGATAGCCGGCCACGCAGAATGACGATGAAATAGTTTTGAGTTCAGGATCTGCTCCAGATCATTTGAAGTTGCTGCGAGGCTCTTCATACCCCACATACTTAGTCAGATTTCCACTGTCAGTTCCTCACCTTCGGAAATTCAAATATCTCTTCTACCTCTCATTCCTTTTCCCCCTCAATCTCCACAGCATGTGGCGTATAATCGTCTGTCCAAGACGGATTGGTTAGAGCGACGAATTTATTAATTACGAAACACGGATTACTTTCATGGAGGGTGGTAAATCCAGCTCGTAAGCATAGGGACTCACAATTCGTTTTATTGAATAGGGTCCGATCTGTTTCCAACAAGTTTTTTTGACGACGCTCAGAAGAATATTCCGCCGATAGCCAGACTTGATCTCCCACAATATAGCGAGGCCGACGCGATGTAGATTAGCCATTTCTCCCTGATTTTCCGGAAATTTAAACATCTCGCTTTTTAGAAACTCAAACACCTGACATTTTCCTGCCAGACCATTCGCTTTGGCCCTCGTCGTTGTTGTTCCGCTCTAGGGGCCCAAAAGGTCATACGACGGCCATAATTTGTTTTGAAGTGACATATTCGTCAAGCTTCCAGATATTGCTATTAGTTGCAAATTCATGAGAAAAAGTCTGTCAGCTTGTCCTGCTGATAGATACATACCGCAAATATCTGCTCCATAATTGTACGGCCTCTCTTGCTTTGTCCGTCTGTCTCATGGATTTAAAAAGAAGAGAAGAATATTATTTCCGGGTCGAAAGAAATTTTCCAAAAGACAACAGAATTGTATTCCTCGATCGAAACAACGGTCTCTCAGAATCCGCAGAACTCTCCACACTTGTTCTAAATATAAACGAGATAAGTTCCTGCTCACACTTTCTATTGTAGCTATAAAGCGTTTCATTCATAACCTGCCTACCACCACCAAGATAAAGATTAAAACCATTACTTTCCGAGCCCAGAACGAAATCCATTGTAATATCCGCCCGCGCCCTTTTAAAGATCGAAGAGGCCGAAAGACCCTTTGAGAGTGCTCAAATTAGATTTCTTCGACAAAAGGCGCAGTTCTTACATATCTGCTTATATTTCCGTGATTGTTGGCCAATAATATTCCAGACTGAAAGAACTCTAAGGTTTTAGATCTCCTGGATGACGTCACGCGCTTTATCGTGATATTCTCGTAAAAGTTAGAGCTTAAGTTCATCGGAATTGGGGACGTATATCGTATTTCGGTAGAGTAGCAATCCCTCATCGTTCTCCTTACACTCGGCTAGAGATATTTCCTTCGACTGTCGAACACCCTCGCGAAGTAAATTTAGAATTTTGCTAGGAAAACTATCCTCCTGGTAAGCTTTATTCAATAGTTCAAGAACGGGAGACAATCCTTCAGCGGGTTCATTTGCCAAAGAACCCGCCAACAAACTTATCTTGGGATCCAAATTCTCCTTCTTAAGTACCACTCGACTCTGCTGCTCCAGCCTTTCGTCTCCCTCCCAAAGAAATCCTGTTCAAGTCAACAGTTTCTACCTTCCGCCTTGCTTCCTGGTCGATATAAAATAACAAAATCAAATCGGAAAGAAATTCAGCCCAATCGTATTTGTCGTTTGCTAAGTTTCATGGACATGAAGTATTCAAGATTTCACGATCGGTCAACACCTTAACTTTGAGATCGAAATTTGTTTCAGATGAGGTCTCCACTCTCAAAACATCGGATCACCGCGAAGAACTCCTTGTCATAGATTTCAGAATTGCATTCCGCCACAGATGACATTTGGAGAAGAACCGCTGTGATATCTGTTCGTCTTCGCGAGAGGATACCAATGGATACATAGACAGGCCGGTTTCCACAATAAACTCCTTCTGATCCCATTGCAAAGATAGTAAGAGCAGGTAAAAGTTTATTTTAAGTTTGAAGGTTTGTTCGGTTTTTCATTCCACTGAATTTAACATGCTTTTGAAGTGGTAAAGAGGTTAATTTTAAACGGTAATCAAGATATATAAACCGACGATAAAAGTTTGCAAATCCCAGGAACTTGAACCTCCTTCACCGCCTTTCATGACTCCCATTCATAATAGTCGAGACTTTGGGGCCATCTTCACGCCTTCCGGTAAGGATCATGCCCAAGTACTTTGTTTCCCGTACACTAAACTCACACTTCTCCGGCTTCAGATGAACTTGATTAGCTTCCAAAGCTTCCAGTACCTGCTGTACATCTTGTTGATGTTGTTCCATGGTTTCTGAATATATAAGAATATCATCGGCGAAAGTTCGCAAGACATCAATCCGCATGACGGAGAATATCATAAATCCATCGTTGAAAAGAAGAGGGCATTAGTTAATCCAAAAGGCATCACCAGGTATTCCCTAATGCCCATACGGCTTCTAAAGGCTGTTTTCCACTCATCCCTTCTTTAATCCCGGATTTGATTATAGCCCCATCAGAAATCGTTTAGTAAAATAATTTCAGACGCTAGACGGGCCATGCCTCGAGTCAGCGTAGGTATCGATCTTTGACCGTAATGGTATTCAGCTTCCGGTAGTCCACACAAAGACGTAACGATCCATCGGCTTTTTTAACAAATAAGACCGTACCATGGAGGAAATTACTGACCGATAAATCCTTTTTAGATTATTAACTAGATAGTCCCAGCGCCTTCAGTTCATCTCAGAACATTCCATACATCGGACCAAAGCGTTGAGCTCCTCCTGCAGCCTTTTAATTTCATGGTCATAGGCCCCATGAGCGAAGTTGAGATGATTTTTTTCATCGAATACCGATTAATCGTTAGATTCAATAGGATCAATCCTCGCCATGGTGTTTCCAAAATACGATTAATAGTATGAAGAGTAATCGAATAAAGCTGAACCAGAAGATCCCTAGGGCTAACTTTTTAAAAGAAATGGCGAAAGAATTGCCGACATGCTCACACCGGCTTATCGTGGTTGAATCGATATTCCTTACGACAACAGTGCTTACGATTGATAACGAACGTTCCAAACAAAGAGCGAATTCAACGATATCTCATTCCTTCCACTATCAATCAATACCCCACGCTTCCTCATCCACTAATCCCCATAACAATGTGATAACGTCCCCAATTTCAGAACAAAGAAAGGACATTCCTCAACATGTCCATTAATTTCCAGTTCTAATACTACCTTCTTCCCCACCTTCCCCGACTCAATAGGCCTCCCATCAATCACATCAATCTCCTCATTGCTCAGAGATTCTTTGGTCTTCAACTCACATGGCTCACAAAGTCTTCATCAATAAAGATATCCTCGACGCTTCCCAGTATCAATCAAAGCATAAGAGGACAATAGATTTTTATTTTGAGAAATAGAACAAACTACAATCAATTGATTCCCATCCATCTCCTGCTCGACATCAAAACGCCGAACAGACACTTTAGAAAAATAAGGTCCCCTGACTACGCCGCTTAGGCCAGTGACAAATCTTTTTAACTCCTCCTCCTCCGATACTAAATCCTCCTCCTTTCCTTCTGACCCAACAACGCCCTCATCTTAGACGCCCTTCCCCAGGACTGGAAAGCAAGATTCCTCGACCTAAACGACCGACTTCTACAATAATAAAGAACGATTCTCCATCCTCGAGCCTTCCCTTTCCTTCGTGATCCCATGACGACGGTTATTCGACAGCGCCCGATAAGAACGGCCCCCCTGAAAGAGGATAGGAGGTTCTCAAGTGACAAAGATTCGCCATGGTGGTATGCGGTCAAGGCTGATTCGACCTAAGGCAAGTGACGAGTACAGTGAAGGAACGGCGGCACCACTCGAAATGAAAATCTAAACCTTCCCATCCTCGCTCAGAAGCGCCGTGTCATTGTCAGACGCTGTAGAAGATGCAATCCTTCACTGTGGTCGGGTCTCGCTTTTGAATCATAAGAAATCATTAGCTCAATAAGACTCAGAAGACATTCAATTAATAGCTGGGCTTTTTAAATTCGTATTCTGCACAGAATACGTTTAACTCCGCAAAGATTCAAAAGGCCGTTGTCGCTGGTTTAATTTCTCGAGATTTTGAAATAGCCGCGGTCATTTCTATCCGGCCACCAAAAGATTGTCCAAGATTTCAAAATTCCGCTATCAGCCGAAGCCAATTCCTTCATTCATATATGTTTTAAACCGACCTGTCATGGCCCCTCCAAACGGAGATAGTATAAAAGAATTTGTTGAGTCGGTAAAACCGATCGCGATGATGGCCATTTAATCTGTATTGTTCTTTCGAACATCCTCAACCCCTTTTATCTCCCTATACTTTCCCATCTCTAGTCTGACTTACTTTACTTGAAATATCGAATCTCCCCGACCTTCTTTCGATCCCTTCCTCGTTTTGATCTTACTTTTAAGAATATGGGTTTTTTTTCAAACTCAGAAATTGGCCATTCTGGCTCGAGCCATGGCCCAGAGGCCGATCGAAGATTGAATAATTTCTTCACGCTGCATCTAAGAGATCATGATCTGCTTTAGCTTCCGTGAGTTTCACAACTCTCAGTGAACAACGAAGAAGCCGATGAGATCTGTTGCCAGATAATCAAAGCTGCATGCGGTCATAATGGACTAGAATACGAGGTAAATTGCTTTGGTCGTTTGAGATGTGCCTTGGTGACGGAGTGCCAAGACTACTGATTTGGTACGATGAAGATTACGAAAAGTACACAATGAAATGGCGAGAGTAAGAACGCTGCCAAGGTGAAGGGTGAAGAGGCGAGGACCGTGAGGGAACGGCAAGAGAAGACTACGAAATAGAGGGAGGCGAGGATCGTAGGTATCAGCCAAAGTCAAAACGAAGAGGACCACAGGGCCCAACAAGAGGAGGTCAATAGAGGTCGAGGTAGTAGGCAACCTTCGAAATTATGACGGTATGACTATGGATGGTGAAGTTATATTCCTATATACGAGGAGAGAAAAGCATTTGCATAAAAGAGAAAAGAAAGAAAAGAACAAAAGGAAACGACTCCACCCGTTATTTAACAACCTCCCTTCACCAGTTCGCCAAGACTCTTATATCAGCCATAGAAACTCAAAGAACCTCAGTATCACCACACCTCGTATTCCCTCACACCCTCTTTCCGTAACATCCATTACCAATCCATCCTGCAGCCGAACCTCATAGAAAGAAATGACATCAACATCAGACCACTACCCCTCCGCCTCGCTTATTCTTACTCCTTCCTTCACCCTATACAGATATCACCAAACGGTCGGGCCGTATGCCAAGACGCCGGGACACCCCCGCCTTGAGACAGTATTGGGATTAGTGTGGGTGTTATCAGATTGTTTGTGTTTCGAAGAGATTCTATGATGTGAGTCAGCGGTGAGGGGAAAATACTGTATATATAGAGTGCTGTTTTCCTATGTCTTCACCTCTCTAGTCAACGTCTTCTTTCGGTTAGTAATTTATATCATTCGCTCTTTATCTTCTGTCCCTAACTGCTTTCTCATCAGCAAACTCAAATGTCTCCGCCTGCCACACCTGGCATCCCTGGCGCTCCAGGCGTTGAAAGCACAGACCGCGTCTCCAGGAAAGGGGCGCTCCGCCACATCAGGAAACTACTACTTGTGAATGCAGTCTCCCAGCAGTCTCCCGGGTCTCTTGAGAGTCTCCTGAGGCTCCTGGATATTTTTTGAGTCTCCTGAGGCTCAGGAGACCTCAGGAGACAAATGAAGTCTTGCTGATGCAGGGGGATCGGTTTCCGCCACCAGCGCCTGGCGCACACTATGATCTCCTGGCGCACACTACCATCTCCTGGCGCACACTGTTATTCCCAGTGCATTCTCTCACTACATGGTGGCGATTAGACAATTTATGTAGCAAATGATCCCATCAGTAAACTACTACTTGTGTATGTAGTCTCCCAACAGTCTCCCGAGTCTCCTGAGAGTCTCCTGAGGATCCTGAATATTTTTTGAGTCTCCTGAAGCTCAGAAGACATCAGGAGACAAATGAAGTCTTGCTAATGCGTGTCTTTATTTATTTCTATATAGTCTAATAATATCTATGTACATATGTATGCCTCCGCCCGAGCCTGCGCGCCTGCCTGTGCTCCTGCATGCGCTCCTGCCTGCGCGACTATCCTACCTACAGAGTCATCGATTTGGGCGTGTCAATGGCGCCTATTTGCGCGTGTCCATGGCGTCAATTTGGGCGTCGATCTAGGCGTGTCCATGGCGTCGATCTAGGCGTGTCCATGGCGTCGATCTAGGCGTGTCCATAGCGTCGATTTGGGCATTGATTAGGGCATGTCCATGGCGTTGATTTGGGCGTTGATTTGGGCGTGTCCATGGCTTCGATCAGGGCGTGTCCCTGGCGTCGATTAGGGCGTGTCCCTGGCGTCAATTTGGGCGTGTCTTACATCAGCAAACTACTACTTGTCTATGCAGTCTCCCAACAGTCTCCTGAGCCTCCTGAGAGCCTCCTGAGGCTCTTGGATATTTTTTGAGTCTCCTGAGGCTCAGGACATCAGCAAACTAATACTTGTGTATGCAGTCTCGCAACAGTCTCCCAGGTCTCCAGAGAGTCTCCTGAGGCTCCTGTATATTTTTTGAGTCTCCTGAGGCTCAGGAGACATTGGGAGACAAATGAAGTCTTGCTGATAGAGACATCAGGAGACAAATGAGGTCTTGCTGATGTAGGCGGAGTTTTGGGCGTGAATGTGGACGCTGTATAGAGATTAGCATGGGTGTCGCAATATAGAGGTAGGGAGATACTCGAGATGGAGATGGAGGTGGAGGTGGAGATAGAGGACGACAGGAGACCACTAAATCCTGGAGATCGCCAGGGCGCTCTAGACGCAAAGGCTTGAAGTCTCCGCCCTGGCGAAAGGCTTACGCCTGGGGCTCCAGGGGCTTCAGACGCAAAGGCTTGGAGTCTCCGCCCTGGCGATAGGGTTGCACCTGGAGATAGTAGGTTGCGCCTGGAGATGTTGAGGTAGGGATGCTCGCCAGGAGCTCCTGGTGCCTCTAGGCGGTAATTCTTGGCGTCCGCGCCCTGGCGCAGGAGTTTGCGCCAGGGGAAGGAGTTTGCGTCAGGGGAAGGGGTTTGCGCCAGGAGAAGGCGACGAGCTTGCTGATGCTGTTCCTCCTCGCTTCCTGAACCTGAATATGAACCCGAACCTGTATTCGCTCTGGTGTATCCCAAGTTGAACCTGCTCGCCTCTACTCCTACTTTGAACACTAAACCTAACCCCTCCCCGTTAGACCTTCGAGGCTAAGATGAAGAAACTTCAGGAAAGAATGAAGAAAGGCTTTGGGGAAATTCATGATGACCTAAACAGGATCAAATCCGAGAAACCTCCTGACCCAGAGAAATATAGAGGAGATTGGAAAAGCTTAAAGATGTTGCAGAGACAGTTACGGATCAAACTGTCAGCCAATTTTGATCACTTCCTGCTTTAGCTCAACAGATTGAATACGTTATATCTTAACTGAAAAGATATGTAGTGGATCGATTTCTTGCATACATCACGAATAAGGGCATTGCGTTTGATTCTATATCTGAGTTTTTAGAAATTCTAGGCAACGCTTTTGGTGACTCCGATAGAGCAGTCACAGCTCAGAACTTTAGAGGAACTAGACAACATCAACTGCCTTCTCCGAATACTTTGCGCAGTTCCAAGGATATCTTCAGCAAGACTTCATTTGTCTCCTGATATCTCCTGAGGCTCAGGAAACTCAAGAAATATCCAGGAGCTTTAGGAGATTCTTAGGAGACCTGAGAGACCTTTGGGAGACTGCATATATAAGTAGTAGTTTGCTAATGAAAAATATTCTTTCTTTGTTATCAAACTAGGATACTATCCATTCATTATGAGAATTACATGTATGAGGAAACATAGGGTACTTATTGACAGTGGAAGGAACAAGATTTACTTTAAGTCATCCATTTGTCTTGAGCACTGTTTGGACAATTATAAACTAGTAGTAGCTCAAGTGTCCCAACATAGCAGTTACTATACAATGTATTGGTAAAGAGAGAAGGCGATGTAGTGGGTATACAGTTGTTGTGTGATATGAGGGGGGATGGTACAATAGTTGGTATCACGAAGAAGCGACGCAACGAGAACGAGACATGCTAAAGTATAATTAAAGCAGGACAGAGGCAAATAGATAATGAAAATGCATCAGCAAACTACTACTTGTGTATACAGTCTCCCAACAGTCTCCCGGGTTTCTTGAGAGTCTCCTGAGACTCCTGGATATTTTTTGAGTCTCCTGAGGCTCAGGAGATATCAGGAGACAAATGAAGTCTTGCTGATGTGAAGTGAAGAGCAGTATGAAACGAGGTGAAGACAAGTATCCTGGTGTCCCGGCGTCTTGGCATCAACTCTGACGATTCGGTAGTAGTAGCGCTATTGTGGTTGAAGGAGTAAGGATAAGCGAGGAGGAGATGGAGTGGTGCGAATTTGTCGTTATTGTTGAGAAAGTAAAGATAAACGAGGAAGAGATAGAGTGGTGCAAAATTGTCGTTATTTCTTTCCATAAGGTTCGGTTACAGAAGAGATTGGTAATAGAATTCTGAGAAATAGTGGAGATGAATACGAGGTGTGGTGATACGGAGTTTCTATGAGATTCTATGCACTGATGTATGAGTAATAGTAGACTGCTAGAGGATGCTGTTAAATAGTGAGCGATGATATTTCTTTTAGTTCTTTTTTTTTCTTTCCTCTCAGTCTAATCTTTCTGTCTTTTCGTATATAGGAATATATCAATATCGTATCCATAGTCCTCGCCCTTCTCGTCTCGCTCGAAGGTTACTTACTACTGCGACTTCTATAGCATTTTCTCTTGCCTCACTTAGTGAGTGTTATAGCTTTGCCTCTACATCTACCTAGGACCCTCACTTCTCCTGCTGTGTTCTTGGTTTTCTCCTTGGCCGCTTCTTTTCGCGTCGGTTATCCTTGGCTGTATCCTCCGTGTGACGGAGTAACTAAGACTACCCGGAGGACAGATGAAGCTGACGACGAAGACAAGAGCGAGGGACACAGCCAGGAATGACGAAAGCACAAGGCAACAACCAAGGCGAAGACCCGACATCAGCAAGACTTCATTTGTCTCCTGATGTCTCCCGAGCCTCAGGAGACTCAAAAAATATTCAAAAGCCTCAGGAGACTCTCAGGAGATCTGGGAGACTGTTGAGAGACTGCATACACAAGTAGTAGTTTGCTGATGGAGGCGGGACAGGGAAAGCGAGGATCGTAGGTAACGGCAGAGACAAGGCTATAGGACTAACGAAACCAAACAAGAGAAGAACTATAGAGGTCGCACTAGTAGGCAACCTTCGAGTAGAGCGAGAAAAGCGAGGACTATATCAGCAAACTACTACTTGTGTATGCAGTCTCCTAACAGTCTCCCAGGTCTCCTGAGACTCTCCTGAGACTCCTGGATATTTTTTGAGTCTCCTGAGGCTCAGGAGACATCAGGAGACAAATGAAGTCTTGCTGATGTATGGATAGGATATAGATATACATCAGCAAACTACTACTTGAGTATGCACTCTCCCAACAGTCTCCCGGGTCTCTTGAGAGTCTCCTGAGGCTCTTGGATATTTTTTGAGTCTCCTGAGGCTCAGGAGACATCAGGAGACAAATGAAGTCTTGCTGATGTATTCCTATATACAAGAAGACGGGAAGACGAGACAGAGAGAAAAGAAAGAAAAGAAGACTAAAGGAAAGAACTTCACTCGCTATTTAACATACCCCCTCACCAATCCGTTCTGGCTCATACACATCAGCAAGACTTCATTTGTCTCCTGATGTCTCCTGAGCCTCAGGAGACTCAAAAAATATCCAGGAGCCTCAGGAGACTCTCAGGAGACCCGGGAGACTGTTGGGAGACTGTATACACAAGTAGTAGTTTGCTGATGCATCAGCCCATAGAATTCCATAGAAACTCAGTATTACCACACCTCGTATTCCTCTCCACCAACACATAGAATTCTAATACCAATCTCTCCTGCAACCAAACCTCGTAGAAAGAAATGACGACATCATCAGACCATTCTACCTCAACCCTGCCTACAACCGAACCTCATAGAAAGAAATCACGCCACCCTCATACCACTTCATTTCCTCTCCGCTTATCTGTACCCCTTCCCACACATCCGCGCTACTTCTACCGAAACACCGGGTCTAGTACCAAGACGCCGGGACACTTCGCTTCTGTCATCAGCAAGACTTGGTTTGTCTCCTGATGTCTCCTGGGCTTCAGGAGAGTCAAAAAATATCTAGGAGTCTCAGGAGACTCTCAGGAGACTCAGGAGACTGTTGGGAGACTACATACACAAGTAGTAGTTTGCTGATGGATATCAGGAGACAAATGAAGTCTTGCTGATGTATTTCTATATACAAGAAGACAGGAAGTCGAGACGGATAAGGAAGAAAAAAAAACTAAAAGAAAAACCTCCACTCGCTATTTAACAATATCCTCCGCCTGTATACTATGATTCATTATTACAGAGGCTAAGGAAGATGGGAACGGCCGGGGGGGTGTCAAGGTACACGTTCGAGGCAAGACGAGGCGAGGCAGGTTGTGCTTAAGAGAGCTCTAAGGTAGAAATACAAGACGAGACGGGGACGGGACACAAAGGTTGAGCCCGGGGGCTTCTTGACCGAAGAAACTCTGAAGGTCCTAAAATATCGTATTGACTAAAAGGATAAGAAGGTTGCGTGAAGAGAAAAGGAAAAGAAGAGAAATCCTACAAGCGAGGGAGAGAGCTCCCTATTGTCCCGGCGTCTAAGATCGAATCTTGTAGAAGATAATGGAATAGACACGATAGGGAAAGCGATAAGTCACGAAACTAGAATGGTGTGAGGTTGATGTTATGGATCGGTTACAGGAGGGATTGGTAATGGAATGGAATGAGGATGACGTTATGACTTTTGATGAGGATCGGGGTGCGGGAAGGATCGATAACGGAATTCTATGAGATGGTGGGGAGGAAATACGAGGTATGGTGATACGGGGTTCTACGGGATTCTATGGGCTGATGTAATAGGATTCTATGAGGTGTGGGATGCGCTAGAAGTGGAAAGGTGGGGGAGTATCATCAGCAAACTACTACTTATGTATGCAGTCTCCCAACAGTCTCCCGAGTCTCCTGAGGGTTTCCTGAGGCTCCTGGATATTTTTTGAGTCTCCTGAGGCTCAGGAGACATCAGGAGAGGTGGGGGAGTATGTTAAATAGCGAGCGGAGTTTCTTTCTTTAGTTCTTTTCTTTCTTTCTTCTCTGTCTCGTCTTCTTGTTCTCTCGTACATAGGAATATATCTATCTCCTATCCATAGTCCTTGCTTTTCTTGTCCTGCTCGAAGGTTGCCTACTACTGCGAACTCTATAGTCTTTCTCTTTGCTTGGCTCTTAAGCCCTGACACCTTGTCTTCGCCCTTACCTACGGTCCTCGCTTTCCCTGTCCTGTCTCTGGTCTTCGCCTTGGCCATTGCCTTGTGCCCCTTTGTCTCTGGCTGTGTCCCTCGCCCTTGTCTTCGTCGTCATCTTCATCGCTCCTCCGTATAGTCTTAGTTACTCTGTTACACTCCCATAGAAGCTCCGAGAAACTCAACCAAGACACACTATTAGAAATATATGCATCCCACTGACTCACACAACTCCTGTAACAAAAACTCTTTCAACCTAATAAAAAACTTTTAACTAATTCTTCTTCCCACAACCTAGCTCGGTACGTTCCATACGGTGAGTATTGGGTAATAGTTAGGTAATGGTTGCACAATGCTTGTGTCATTTGCAGGGAAGATGGTCTAGTGGTTGTATAATGAGTTTCTATGAGTTTCTATTACTCAAGAAAGGATTCATACTGCACTGTTGAAGGAGGTCGATAAATATAGGGTAAAATAGTTACCTTTGCTCTTTTCTTTTCTCTCTGTCTTGTCTTCCTATCTTTTCAGTATATAGGAATATATCCTATTTATAGTTCATAGTTCTCAGTACTTGCGCCTAAGCTTGACGGTAACCTACTACCATCAGCAAGACTTCATTTGTCTCCTGATGTCTCCTGAGCTTCAGGAAACTCAAAAAATATCCAAGAGCCTCAGGAGACTCTCAGGAGGCTCAGGACACTGTTGGGAGACTGCATACACAAGTAGTAGTTTGCTGATGTACTCCGTCACAATGAATACATCAGCAAGACTTCACTTATCCCCTGAGGTCTCCTGAGCCTCAGGAGACTCTCAGGAGACTCGGGAGGCTGTTGGGAAACTGCATATACAAGTAGTAGTTTGTGATGTACCGTATATTTGTTACTAAATTAAGTAATCATCAGCAAACTACTATTTGTGTATGCAGTCTCCCAACAGTCTCTCGGGTCTCTTGAGAGTCTCATGAGACTCCTGGATATTTTTTGAGTCTCCTAAGGCTCAGGAGACCCCAGGAGACAAATGAAGTCTTGCTGATGATTTTCTTATCGTAATTGCAAGTTTGACAATTTTCCAATGAGTAAAGGACTCTGTAAAAGGATCAGTAAATGTATATAATCCAGAGAAAAAATTCCATTCCTTACGGGAATTAAATGTGAGTGGTTTAACTAACAAATTACACGTCTTACCAGCTATGCCATTAATTGATATAATAATGATACGATATAGCTCTTATCTAGCAAGTCTATAGCTATTGGATGACTTTCCTGATGACTTCCCCTTTCCCAAAGAAATGCATTTTCATGTCCGATTTTGTATGGGCAATGTGTCAATCATGCATATATAATTATTTTAGGTGTTCGTGGTTTGGAACACCTGTTCGTGAGCTTCACGGACAGGTGTGGCTTGGACTGCAGGGGGGTGTCCCCGTATTTCTTTCCCTCATACAAATTGCTGGCCCGGCGTTACTTGCTATTGGGTCCTGAGCCGGAGCCACTCGTGGCACCATAGTAAATCGGCCTATCAATCCAAGCGTCTCGGTATTTTAGGTGCACACCCGGTACACGCCGCACCATACGCGGATGCTTTCATGGGGTTGGTGCAACGTCCAAGAATGTCAGGAGTGAGCATACACCATGGTGTAGTAAATTGAATTATATGCTTAGTGTTATCAATTTCACCTTGCCTGATGTTAATGGGCGTTGTTGCACTATACCGCCGTGAAGGCGAACAATACTACATGTACTAGTGCATGCGTAAGTACAATACCCTTTATAACTGCAATTTCAGAACGGAAAGCGTACATGTAGGTAAGTATTACCACAGCCTCTAATGGCAATGATTGTACCTACATGTCCAGGTGTGTGATCCTGACGGCTAATAGGCCACATAAGGCACATATATGTTGTTTCTGGGTCTAGATTTGTTTGCGGACCACTTATTTACTTATGTATGCAGTGCTAAATCCCGTGGAAGGGAAATATGCGTGTGTGTTATATTTAGAGAGAGAGAGCTACGTGTATCTAGCACAGAACCTTATGATATGATTACAGTAATTTGCGTGGGAGTAAAGCTGGAGTGCTAGGATCCACTGACCAGGTTGCCAAGAACCGCAATTTCCGTTGCTTTTCTATCCTTGTAGGTGTGGCCCCTTTCGCGTTCCTCGACGGCTCGCATGGGCTCCAATTGGCCTCGCAACCGGGCAACCTGGACAGGTACCCGCTGCTCCTTAATCCCTGCCTCAAGCGATGAGGGAACACCGATGCAGGATGCAGCGAGCGTTTTACCATTCAGGGTGTTTACGGTAGGAAGCACGCCCAAAGAGGCAGAAAGGGAGGCAAGAGGTCCCATGTTTCCTACTCTTGTTCATGAACCTGGCCAATCTCTCCACAGCCGCTGGTGTCTCATCATCATTATTCAGGCCTAGACAACGGTCAGTTCCTACATGTAGTTAATCCCTTCACAGTCTCTCCTTTCCTTTTCCCGTGTTCGTTGTTTCCAACCCATAACCACTCCGCCCTCCCTTCTCTTCCTCCGTTCCCTCTCTACCTCTACCGTCACCACATCGTCGGGCTGCCAGATAGAGGCTCTTTATTCAACGATTCATAGCCCGTAAGCTTCATTCAGTCACTCTTTTAGCTCTCGACGCCCACGATCAACCCTCTTTTTATCTTTCACTACAGTCATTCCTTAATCCCCACTCCGTACCCCCAATTCGCTATTATATGAATCTCTTTCCCTCTTTAGAAACAATTTATTACGCCAAACACATTCCTTCGATTAATCCGTAAATATTACTTCACCTAGATCAAGTAGCCTAACCATCCCTCCTTTTGCATTAATACAACCACCAGAGCACCGATAATAGAGTATCCCAATCTGGCTGTGCTTCAACAATCAGCTGTAATAGTCTGTACCCGTACATTGTTCGAGGTGAGTATTGATATTTGGATCTTGATGCAATGATGTAGTGCCTAACATTAGGTCGGAAGTCCTTTTCAGTGCTACCATGCATACCCACGGACACCACCGTTTGCACGAACTTGTCCGTCGAGAGGTACCAAATACTGCCAATGATGTGGCTACAGCAAGCCTCAACAAGCGTGCAAGCACGACAACAGTTGCTCTGACAGCCACATGCACGGCAGGAGATCCAAGCCCACGGTGTGAACTTCCAGCAAATGCCACTAATCAAACACTTCCAATTTTATTGGGCGCAATGTGAGTTTTTTTTTATAGTCAATTCTTGAACTCTATAAATTAACTGACTTCCGCTAGGGTTCCCATTTTTATTGCATGTTTGGTTTTGGTCTATCTTCACCGCAGACATACTCAAAAACTGAAGAAAGAGGATGCCATGGACAAGACAAAAAGTATGGATTTTGGCATGGAGTTTGGCAGCGGTGGTAACAGTGGAAAGCGTTCCAAAATCCCCCCCGCTCATCTTGCAGGTGGGGAAAAGTCGGAGAGTCGTAGCCGCCGTCAGGTTTCGCTTGACCTCGACGTTGCATCACCGTATCTCCTTCCGGCAGGCCTCCATAATTCGCACGATACTCTACAGACAATGGGCGCAAGTAGTGATGACAGATACGGACGTCCCATGACAGCTGGTAGGGATTCGTCGATATACGCACATTCCATACGTCAAGACGACAGCCCCGATGGTTCTAGGACAAGTATGAATGGAGGGCTGCTTAGTGGTGCTTCACCAATGCCCATGTCCACACCTCCACATCCGCGGAAACCTTCTATGCCCAACCCTTCCCATAATGTTCCGCAAATTACAGCTCCATCCCCTGCTGCTATGAAATCCACTGCTTCTGGGCTGCCTTTGAGCCCCCCTGCCAGGCTTAACACTCATGAACATGAAGAACGAAACACTTCACTCAACGAAATCGAGGTACAGCAGCCTGCTCCTCAACAGCCAACCAATGGCCTCCCCCCTGCGCTCACAATTGGATCCTCTCAACAATCTCCTCAAATCGATATTCAGTTTGACTTGACAGAACCTTCTAGGCCGCTTTCAGACGGTCAAAGCGAATACGGCGAAGGGCCTCAATTCCGCCTATCTATGGCCTCAGAGCGAAGTGCAACAGAAGACCCAATTCTTCAAGCGGTTACTCGAAAGAGCTTGGCCCCAGCAACCTTTGAAGATCGCAGGCTTTCGATTGGGTTTCGTCCCCTACCCCCAGAAGGAACAGCGGACGAGAACGCAGAGGAACGGGCGATGCGAATTAGATCCTTCTATAAGGAATATTTTGAGGATACGTCTCCCGCTCCTCCTATGCCTACACAGCCCCGGCTCAACAGGCAAGATGAACACCAGGGGGAATATCACGATGATAGTGTTGCGGTTTACGATCAAGAGACTGGTAGATTTGTAATACCTGGAGCAAGGCCGTTTGCAGAAGCCCCCACCCGGCGTGCAATGACGCCTCCCCCTCGTATGCCGCCAAGCTTTGGTGGCCCCCAGCCAAGGTCCGCTGCCAGTGGCCACTTTATGCCGCCTGGTCCCCGATCATTCTCCTCTGCGAGTGGACGGGTGGGCCCTGGAGGACCACCCCCACAACGAAAGCCAATGGCCCCCCCCGCGCCGCTTCACCTTCTGCCTACACCTTCAATGCTGAAGGAGGACGCGTTCTCTTCACCAGTTATCTTTGCGCCTTCATCAAGAATTCCAGGGGATGGCATGGAATCCCCAGGCCTTCGTGGAGGGCTTCGACCATACTCGCCCAGTGTATCCCCGCACGTACCACTTGCGTCTGCTTTCGATGAACTCTCCCTTCTTCCCAACCCCCATAGCCTAAGAAATTCTTCTACATTTACCGGGCTTGATTTCGCACCTCCTCGCAAATTCAAGAATGACGATGCGATAAGCGATGCAGGAAGCATTAGGAGTAATAACAGCGGCGTAACAGCGCAGCAGATCCAAAACATTAGGAATGGCGCGTACCGCGTGTCGCGCATTCCCCAGGATGTTGTTCCCGCAAAAGAAGCTATCACATCGAACCTTAAACCTACCTGGGATATGCGCAAGTAAAGAGACACAACCTGTTGTGAATTGTATAAGGTGTTTGGATCCAATATAGATTTCTTTCGTTAGGGTGTACAGGTTATTTTGGGCAACGTTTCGACAATGATGATTTCCAAATTCGAAGAAACGTTGGTGGCCGGCGGCAATATTTTCTTGATTTCCTATACTCTTTTGTTTAAGATTTTGGAGGTTCTGGTAATATCGCATAAGGTCGGGCCAATTGCAAGCATAAATCAACCAATAACGACGTGAGTTACGAGAGCAGAGGTGGTCCTTTGAATTTTAAAGCTATGTTTGAATAGATGTAATTGCGTGCAGTGCCTGCTTTAGTTTGCCCGGATAGATGGGAGGTAAAAAGTTTTGAGCATGGGGTGAAGGAGTGTTTCTAAAATATATGCATTTGCCAGTGGGTATTCTTCCGTTTTCATGCGTCTAGTATAATCGCAGACGTTGAGGACAAAAGCCATATGGGACTTAGGGACCTGTGGGTATTTTCAGTATAATGGTACGTCTCTTTTTTACTATCAAGTGGCGATACATTCCGTTTCCTTATTTTGCATTTATTCCCTCCTCGCCGTCTTTGCCCTCTCGTACTGGTATCTTCTGACTTCCCCTTGAACTAAAGGATGGTCAATCCTAGATAACCTCCGTCCCAGGCCTTAGACCTTTTCTTTTCTTTTTGTAAGTACAATATAAATTGTAGTATTGGCTGGATTATATAGTAAATGTGAGTGTAGATGCGTGTGAAACCCATAATGTATGTATTTTAATGATTTCATTCGGAAAATACCGAGACGCCTGGTTTGATCCAATGGTGATTGACGCTGAGCCAGCAATAGAAGAGTTCCGGCAAGGCCAAATGAAAATGACTTGGGTGTGGGAGAGCACTAGTAGGTTTCTTGTACCGGTGTGCACCTAAAATACCGAGGAGTGTACGGTTGTGGGGGAGGGTTCAAACGAACAGGGGGAATGTTCCGGTGTGGCACCTTAGGTGTATGCCAAGAAATGCCAAGAAACCACTAACAGTTTTTTTTAATATAATATATTTACATGATATGATATTATAGGCCTAAGGCCTTTCTTCGTTCAAGTAATTTTAATTCTTTTTCCGCCAGTTCCTGCTGTTCCTTTTTAAGCTTTAACTGTGCTTGTTTTAATTTGAGAATTTCCCATTCATCCTCGATTGTTGCAGATAAGTACCGCTTATTCTTAAGAGGAATTTGAATAGAGGTTAATAATTCTAACGAGTTTGAAAAATTGGAGATCGTTATTAATTTAATCGCATGTAGATATAGGAAATTGGGAATTCAAGTCGGAAATAGGTGAATTTATCGTTGGTGTTATAGTACTCTGAGTATTAACACTGTCTACGTAATTAAGTTTCCTGAGTGTATGATTTTCAAGATGGCGATTATCTATTGATTAATAAGTAATTGTTAAGTACTTGTTGAACATTATATTTATTTGCTCGAATAAACTTTTGTTTTGCTCTATTCTGTGCGGATTTATTACGCCAACTATGAACAACTCCGTACGCATCTTGGATTTTGCATTGTGCTAATACTTGTTCATCATATTGCTTTGCCCTATTGATAACCTATTAGTTAAGTGATTAATAAATGATTGGTTTATGACTACCTTAGGATTGCTCCGAGAAGGGATTGTTGAATACCAGAAAAACGGTTTATTTGACTATATGCAGACTCAACTATATTTGTGTTTTTGCTGCTGCCTCAAAGGCATCTCGATTGATTTTCGAACAATATTTATTTAAACCAGACAAAACCCAACGTTGTAATTTATGTTTTGCCCAACCAGCCTAAAGTAATTAATAAGTGATTAATGTCTTGAGAAGTTGCTTTGATACCAATTATATTTTCATAATAAAATCGCTAGTTTTTAAAAATCATCTCGATTGTTGTTAAGAACTACGCATTTCCGGTTTCAAAGTATGTGTTGGATATTTTTCTTCAATTCCTCGAAAAAGGTGAATCAGGCAAAAAAACATTATATGCTCTATATGATCTTGCCAATTCATTTCCGCGATTCCTGGCATTAAAGAGGTATTTTTAAACGTATTTGAAAACTAGTCCCCAAATGCTAAATACTTAGTAAGCATTTATTAATTAGTTGTGATTTAGGATATTGTTACCACTTGCTTGCTTTGAACACATATCAGATCGACAAACTCGTAATCCATAACCATGGATGTGATTAAATTTGATAGGACGTTTGTTGGCATACGCAATCAATCTAAAGAAAGTATCAAATATTCTTGAATAATTTTCTTTTGATTCTGAGTTGACATAAACCCAGCAGAGGACAACAACTATGCAAATGTTAATTAATTATTAAGTGCTTATCAAGTGCTTGTTACTTACTTTTCTTGTATTTTTCCAGATAGGTAGCAATAATCCACTCATTTATATTGCCATATACCCGTTTAAATGACATATCAAAATCTACCTCGTAAACACTTTCAAATAATGAAGTTTGTTCATCATTAAATGTAACGATTAAAATATTTGTACCGTCATTATATATATATTGAATATATGGATTTTCTTCGTTTCTGTGATTATTTTGCCATTCACTAATAACACCTGTTTTCTGTTATTACAAATACTTGATAAATGCTTGATAAATTATTTTTATTGATTACTTACCTGCAAAATCTCTTCCTTGCGAGTAATCTAGAAGTTGTTGTCTCCGTAAAAGAGCACCAATTTTACTAATATTCCCTAATGATGCATGAATATCTGTTATCGTTTTACCATTTTTGTCTTTTATATATGCTTTTAACTCGTCGGATAATAAAAATCCACCTAACAAATTAGAATCAATTAAAACAAATACTTGTTAAGCACTTACCAAGTGTTAAATTTAATGTATTTTTTCGCGATAAAATGTTTTGTAAATCATCTATGATTTGTACAGGTGTTTTAACCAATGGCGGTGGAATATGTTTGGGTATACCATACGCTGATAAAAGTATATATAGATATTTATTTATATCTGTCGGAAATAGAATATAGATTCTAGCATCACATTTATAGGTAATAAGCTTCCCAGCTCCTTGTCTATGATTAAAACCTAAACATTACTTAGTAAATACTTGATAAGTACTTATCGATAGTTATTACCGCATTTTCTTTTCTTAGAACTCATCGATAAAATCTGAGTACAGGAATTCAATGGTCCGTTATATCCATAGTTTATAAGATGTTCTAAATATTGATGATTATATATTTCGTAGGCTGGTAGCTTATGAAAAAAATGCATTTTTTGTCCTGGTTTCCAATTACTGCAGGTTATTGCATATGTTGGTATTGCACCAGTAATCGACTGTAACTATTAGTAACTTTCTCAAATATTGTTAAACAAGAATATATAATATACTATATAAGTATACTTTCTTATAATCGGATGTGATTTTAAACATAGATTTTCTCCTGTACTAGGTGATTTACATTGAGAGCCTTGACGGAAAAGAGACATAAGACCATGGTATAGACTAACCATTTAGTAATTACTTGATAAGTACTTATATTGCATTTATATACATACGTAGTAGTTTTCTTTTGCAAACGTTCGAGATATAGTGCTTTGCCGTTGTTCATCAATAACATTATATTTTGCCAATCATGATTGAAAACTCGTGTATGCTGAAAATCTCTGAATTTAGTGTCAAGAAATTCACAATATTTTACACCTTTACAGGTATTGCTAATACACTTGACTTTTGCTTTGATATAATCACAAGTCGTAATATAGCCACTACCTTTCTTAGTTATCGAATATTGAATCTATAAGTAATTAGCAAATACTTATTAAATGATTGTATGTGATTACATTTTCATGAAGAAGATAATACTTAGAAACAAATCATAATGAGGTGTATAACATGTCCAATACCCATTTCTGATGTTTCAGGATATTCGGGAAACACTTTATGGTGTTGAACATGTTCAACAGTTATACTGTCGGTACGTCCAGCACTAAAACATGTAAACTCTGTAGTTATGGCCGTATCTTGCACTTGTATATTCTATTTGTAATTGATTAGCAAATACTTGTCAAATATTTAGTATTACTATTATACTGAGATTTGTTCATTTGTACTATCTTTTAAATTAATAATATTCTTTTCCTCCTCAAGAAACATATTTGTTGAAATATATAATTTGTTCCAGTTTTCTGATAGGGATACTGCTTCAAAAATATTTTCACAGCTACCATTATTATTTTCGGTAATTGCTTGCTAAGTACTTGTTAATTGGTTGTTCCAGTATAAGAAGGTAATTTTTTTACTTTTACACTTGAAAAAGAATGAGTAATAGGTAATAAGGATCCTTCGTAATATATATTTTGGTTACATTATTAGAAAGAATCCTGATTCTTCTTCGTTATCACGCTGGCCATGGAGCGGAGAAAACAAAGACGGTACACAACCGGCGAGACCAGAAACGGAAGCGGCGAAGAGTAACTAAAAGTCTACAAAGCAGAGCGAGAGCGAACACGAAGGCTCTTCAGGAACGAAGACTATGAGGATCCTAAAGTTTCATATTGACTAAAAGGACAAGAAGGTTGCGTGAAGAGAAAAGAAGAAGAAGAGAAATCCTACAAGCGAGGGAGAGAACTCCCTATATATAGACCAGAAATCCCTTCGTTGACTCATCCATGGAAACCAATAGAAACACCCAAGCACGCCATACTATTACAAATACATACGCATCGCTAACTCACAACATCCCTGCCACAGAATCCCATAGAACCCAAGAGAAACACCTGACTAATCTCTCTTCCCGCAACCTGGTCTAGTACGTTCCACGCCGTAATACCCGTATTCCTGAAATGCTGTTGCAAAAGGATATATATTAAACATCAGCAAACTACTACTTGTGTATGCAGTCTCCCAACAGTCTCCCGGGTCTCCTGAGAGTCTCCTGAGGCTCCTGGATATTTTTTGAGTCTCCTGAGGCTTAGGAGAAATCAGGAGACAAATGAAGTGTTGCTGATGAAGGCAGGTTGATGAGTAGTATATGACGCTCTTCTCTGATCTGTTAAGCCTACTCCATTTATATGTTGATTATAGTCATCGATAATTGTTGGAATATAGAAAGCGCTCCTATCACGGCGTGGAACGTATCGAGTCAGGTTGCGGAAAGAAGGATTAGTCAGGAAATTCTGTTAGTTTCTATGAGTCAGCGGTATGTATGTATTTCTAATAGTATGGCGTGCTTGGGTTTCTATGGTTTTCTACGGATGAGTCAGTGAAGGGATTTCTGGTCTATGTATAGGGAGCTCTCTCCCTCGCTTGTAGGACTTCTTTTCTTTCTCTTTTCTTCTCACGCAACCTTCTTGTCCTTTTAGTCAATACGATACTTTAGGACCATCATAGTCTCGCCCCGTTGAGGAGTCGTCATGCTCACCCTTCGTGTCCCGTCTCGTTCCCATCTTGTCTTGACCCTCGACGATTCCTCGTTCTAATTAGCCTTGCCGTTCCTGCCTGTCCCTGTCTTAAGACTCGTCGATCGGGATTGAGGTATTAGTACGAGGAGTTAGGATAAGTCGTGGAATGGTCTGATAGTGATGTCATTTCTTTCTTTGAGATTCGGGTGTAGGATGGATTGGTAAGGGGGATTACAGGAGTGGGGGTGAAGGAATACGAAGGTGAGACTGAGTTTCTATGTGATTCTACTACCGATGTAAGAGGTCTTACGGATTGGTGGAGGGAGGTGTTAAAGAGCGGGTTGAGCGGTTTCCTTTAGTTCCTTTCTTTCTTTTCTCTTTGTCTCGTCTGCCTGTCTTCGCGTATATAGGAATATAGTCACTTCCTATCCATAGTCCTCGCTTGTCCTCAAGGTTGCCTACCATCATGACCTCTATTGATCTCCTCTTGTACCGCCTCCTTCGTTTTGACTTTGGCTGATACACTCACGATCCTCGCTTCCCTCGCCTCCTCATGGGCCTCATAGTCTTGCTCTCGTTATTCACGGTCCTCGCTTCCTCGCTTCTTCTTCACCTTTGGCTCGTTCTCACTTTTTCTTATCTTGCATTCCTCGCGATACTTTTCGTCGTCATCTTCATCTGGCCCCGCGTAGTCTTGGCACCCCGTCACACTGCCTCGGTTGTGTACCTCGGCACGTCTCGTCTACGTTCCGCCAAGCATCCGTGATACCTCCATTCCTGATCCCCAAATGCCTTTCTCACTACAGCTGCATTGGTACTTGAATTTTTTGGTTTTCGATGGTTTCCAACTGTAGTTTTGTTCCAAAGATCATCAGCAAACTACTACTTGTGTATGCAGTCTCCCAACAGTCTCCTGAGTCTCCTGAGAGTCTCCTGAGGCTCCTGGATATTTTTTGAATCTCCGGAGGCTCAGGAGACATCAGGAGACAAATGAAGTCTTGCTGATGATGAGCGGTCGTTAACGTTTGAATAATATTGTTATCAATTCAATGAATGTACAATACTTTTAGCTCACTAGTAACTATAACATCTATAGTATTCCAGCCAACTAGTGTAGTATCATGCTTCAGTTGTATAGGATATTCTGCACTGTTGATTCTAGTTGTTCCACAAGCACCAATTGATTTTTCACGGAGTTTGCGAAATAACAGGATTGTTGAGAAACTATTATCTATATAGATAATATAACTACGATTAAGACAGTTGTATAGTTGTATTACTGTTGAGGAAGTAGGAGAAAGATTGAGTTGATAGACAAGTTCAGCAATTGATTCATTACAAGATCTTAGGAGTCAATACAACATGTATCCACTATCATATAAGGCTAGAACCTTGTAACCAACGGGAATTGGTTTGCTGGGATTCTTGATAGTATGACGGCTACAACCAGTAAAAGGAATCATCATCTCGTCAACTGAAACATGCATATTTGGAAGGAAGAGCTCTTGTGAACGTTGACGTAGATATGAACTTAAAGGCTCCATCTTCCTCCACCAATGCTTATATTTTAAAATTTTTGTTTCTTCGGGTAAAGATAAGTGAAGGATGCGACGGATTTGATAGTACCGGTCAGAACTTATTGAGTTGGTTTTGGCTGACATTAACCTAAAGGTCCAATATCTTCTAATGTATGGCACCCGTACTATTCTCATTATTATCGTTACCCCAAAAAATACTTTCAATTCTGAAACACTAATATCACTACAGCATTACTTTTTTGTTGCTCCTTTCTGTTTCGCATATTTGTTGGTGGCTTCCAAAATCGAATCCATAGTTTATTATTCCAAAATAAATCAAAAAATGCCTGTGGTCCAATGCTGAAATCGATATTGGGAATGTGAGGTTCACTGCTGTATTCGAAGATCGGTAGAGGAATGAAGCATTCTGGATCAGAATATGATACATCAACTTTTTGTTGCTTATTTGATCGCTCTAGTACTTGTTATACATTGTAATTCAATTTTGCTAACGGCTTCCAAACTCTTTTGGCTGACATTGTGAAATGAAGAGATGATTCCGAGTGTATTCAATGGCTATATGACTGATCATACTGTTATGGCTGAGGTTGCCAGTCACATAAATCAATGGCTATGATTCAGACTTCAGACACTAATGCATTTAGAGATTTCAAGAAATATCTTACGCTGCGACATAAGCGAAGAGGGTTTCAACAGAGTCTTAACAGGTTCAGCGCCAAAACGACCTACATCAGCAAACTACTACTTATGTATACAGTCTCCCAAGAGTCTCCTGGGTCTCCTGAGCGTCTCCTGAGGTTCCTGGATATTTTTTGAATCTCTTGAGGCTCAGGAGACATCAGGAGACAAATGAAGTCTTGCTGATGTAGTGATAGTCCGTGATTAGCCTCAGCGGGATTACGAGTGAATCAATAATAGCTTCGAACACAATCACCTTTAAGGTCTTTGGCCCCGTCTAGAAGCCACTCAAATCACGGTTGTAACACTCCAAATTATAATTACAAATTCAATTGCAATTTAGTGAATATTTGCCTGTTTGGTATCACACAATTGTGACTGCTCAAATTGTGATTTAGCAAACGGAGAAAATATGGAATTCACTTTGAAATCTTGGTTTCAATTTCAATCATCCTCCATCATCACCCTGCATGCAGCCGCACACTACACTTCCTTCAATAATTAAAAAAATCAATACGCAAATCATTTATACATGTTGGATAAAATCAAAGCTATCTGGGATGATCAGGAAGATTGTCCTGGCGTCTTAGCATTCCGTCCAACTATTCGGTGATATGAGTACTAGTGTGGTAGAAGAAGTAAGGGTAAGCAGAGAAGGAATTGAGTGGTGTAAGGTTGTCGTCATTTTTTTCCTTGAGATTCGGTTGCAGGATGGATTGGTAATAGGATTACGGTAGAGGGTGTGGAGGTATAACAGAGCCATATTATCTGTTAGGAGAATAGTTCTCACTGGGCTTGTTATACATCAGCAAGACTTCATTTGTCTCCTGAGGTCTCCTGAGCCTCAGGAGACTCAAAAAAAATCCAGGAGTCTCCTGAGGCTCCTGGATGTCCCGGCGTCTTGGCAGTCGGTCCGATAGTTCGGTACTGGAAGGATAAGTATGGATCGGTAGGAGGAGTACGGATCGGTGAAATCTTGATTGGGTGGCATGAGTGTTGATGTCATTTCTTTCTTTGAGGTTCGGTTGCAGAGTGGATTGGTAATAAGGATGGTGGGAATTGGTGAGAATACATATGATACCGGCTTTCTATGATTCTACTACCGATGTAAGAACATCTCGGACTGTGGAAGGAGGTGTTAAATAATGTTGAGCAGTTTCCTTTTGTTCTTTTCTTTCTTTTCTCTCTGCCTCGCCTTCCTGTTTCTTCGTGATATAGAATATAACTGTTTCCTATCCATACCCGCTTCGCCCTCCGCCGGGCCGGTTGCCTACTACTGCGACCTCCATTGACCTCCTCTTGTCTGGCCTTGTGGCTCTCTTCGTTTTGACTTTGGCTGCTACCTGCGATCCTCGCTTTCCCTGCTCCTTCCTGTGGACCTCTGAGCTTTTTGTCTGCCATTACCTACGGTCCTCGCTTTCCCTGCCCGGCCTTAGGTCTTCACCTTGGTCGTTGCCTCCTGCCTCGTTTGCCTCGGCTGTGTCCCTCACGCTACCCTTCGTCGTTATCTTCATCTGTTCCCGAGAAGTCTTGGCACTCTGTCACACTGGATATTTTTTGAGTCTCCTGAGGCTCAGGAGACATCAGGAGACAAATGAAGTCTTGCTGATGTAGGCTCAGAGTCATTGATAGAATTCAGCAGTAACAGTGAAAGGATACATCAGCAAACTACTACTTGTGTATGTAGTCTCTCAACAGTCTTCCGGATCTCCTGAGAGTCTCCTAAGGCTCCTGAATAGTTTTTGAGTCTCCTGATACTCAGGAGACCTCAGGAGACAAAGTCTTCATTGATGTAGGCTGACGCAGCCAGGTCTCCGCTGTTTAAGCATCTCCGACTGCGACATGAAGATACTAGTGGGTTAAGAAGCGATAAGAAGAAGAAACGATGTGATGTTGTCGTTATTTCTTTCTTTGAGGTTCGGTTGCAGGATGGATTGGTAATAGGATTATGTGAGATGGTATGGAGGAATACGAGGTGTGATGATACTGAGTTTCGATGAGATTTTATGGGCTGATGTAAGAGTCTTGGCGGACTGGTGGAGGGAGGTGTTAAATAGCGGATGGAATCGTTTTCTTTAGTTCTTTTCTTTCTTTCCTCTTTGTCTAGTCTTCCTGTTTCCAAGTACATATGTATATATTTATCTCCTATCCATAGTCCTCGCTTTTCACATTCGGCTCGAAGGTTGCCTACTAATGCGACCTCTATAGTCTTCTCCTTGCCTGGTCTCGCAGGCCCCATAGTCTTGTCTCTGCTGCTACCTACGATTCTCGCTTTCCTTGCTCTGCCCTTGGTCTTCGCCCTTATCATTGCCTTATGCCTCTGTTGTTCCTGGCTGTGCCCCTCACTCTAACCTTCATCGTCATCTTTATCTGTCCTCCCTGTAATTTTACATTCTGCTACACCTTTGTCAAATATCAGAGGACCAGAGAAGGTCTCTCGGGCATCTCCATCGCCCTCTGTCCAAAAGAACCCCGCTGCAGACGGCAGTGGTTATCCTAATAATCCATAATGAAGCTCTGCAGCCATCTAGGTAGACCACCTGAGCAGAGACTCATCTGACGCAGTTCGAGCTGCGGACAGACAGGCTAGGTAATCCTAACCCCTTATGCTTACTCTAGGACCGGAAACACCCGCTAACGCTTAGGGAAAAGCGGGGTTGTGGAGGAATTGTTTCCGCTCCAAAACAGAGTTTTCACCAAAACTTAGTAATAGCGGTAGAATGCAGGAAACAGAGAGAGTAAGAGTAGACTCATCTCCTAAGCTTCACCATCTGTTCTGATTTTCCTCAGCATCAGTTGTAACAAGCGGAAGAAGACCATTAAGATTATTCTAAGCCTACCCCGAAGAATCTTTACTCTCTACACCTAACTTCTATCTTCTACCAGCCCTCTTGCTTCCTACACTCTTGTTCAAGAGAGCGCTCACAGTGAATACATGGGTGATACCAGCTTCTATGAGTGCTCTATTATTGATGTGTTAAGGCAAGAAAGGAAGGTGTTAAATAGCGAGTGGAGTCGTTTCCCTTAGTTCTTTTCTTTCTCTCCTCTCTGTCTCGTCTTCCTGTCTTCTCGTACATAGAAATATATCTATATCCTATTCATAGTCCTTGCTTTCCTTGCTCTGCTCGAAGGTTGCCTACTACTGCGACCTCTATAGTTTTTCCTTACCTGGCTTCGCGAGTCTTGTAGTCTCGTCTCTGCCGCTATCTATGATCCTCGCTTTCCCTGTCCGCCCTCGGGTCTTCGCCTTGGCCGTTGCCTTGTGTCTCCGTTATTCCTGGCTGTATCTCCGGCTCTTGTCTTCGTCGTCATCTTCATATGTCCTCCGGTTAGTCTCAATTACTCTGTCGCAAAGATCCATCATTTTGCCGACTTCTGCTAGACTAGATTATATCCTGGCGTTTTGGTATTCGGTCCGACTGTTCGGTGATACTGGTAGTAAAATGGTAGAGGGAGTAGGGATAAACGAAGCAAGGATGGAGTGGTATGATGTTGATGTTATTTCTTTCTTTGAGGTCCGGCTGTAGAATGGGTTGGTAATAGGATTCATAGAGGTGGTATGAAGGAATACGAGGTGTGGTAATACCGAGTTTCTATGAGGTTCTATGGTTGATGTAAGCGAGGCTTGGCGAATAGGTGTAGGAAGGTGTTAAATAGCGGGTGGAGTCGTTTCCTTTAGTTCTTTTCTTTCTTTCTTCTCTGCCTCGTCTTCCTGTCTTTTCGTATATAGGAATATATCTATATCCTATCCATAGTCCTCACTTTCCTCGCTCTGCTCGAAGGTTGCCTACTACTGCGACCTCTATAGTTCTCCTCTTGTTTGGCTCGCGAACCTTACAGTCTCGTTTCTGCCGCTACTTACGGTCCTCGCTTTCCCTGCTCCGCCTTGGGTCTTCGCCTTGGTCGTTGCCTTGTGTCCTCTTTGTTCCCAGCTGTGTCCCTCGCTCTTACCTTCGTCGTCATCTTCATCTGTCCTCCGGGTAGTCTTAGTTACTCCGTTACAGATTAGACCAGGTAAACACTCAGACAATGGATTCAAAAAAGAAGCTTGGATACAAATCACTGCCGATTTCAATACAATATTTGATCCACCATATGATAGAGAACAAATTAAGACACATGTATCTATGGTAAATATTGCAAGCTTAAACATTTAATTCTCATTTCTATACTAATTCAGTCTTGTAATTGTTTTAATTGGAAAAAAAATATGATATATTTCAACAATATCAGCAAACTCACAAGTCTCCGCCTGGCGCACTTGGCGTCCCTAGCGCTACAGGCGTTGAAAGCAGAGACCATGTCTCCAGGAAAGAAACGCTCCGTCAGGGAACCCATTTCCGCCACCAGCGCTAGGCACCCAACATCATTATCAGCAAGACTTTATTTGTCTCCTGATGACTCCTGAGCCTCAGGAGATTCAAAGAATATCCACATCAGCAAACTACTACTTGTGTATGCAGTCTCCCAACAGTCTCTCAGGTCTCTTGAGAGTCTCCTGAGGCTCAGGAGACCTCAGGAGATAAATGAAGTCTTGCTGATGTATACAGGTAAGAAGATACTCGAGATGGAGGTGGAGGTGGAGGTGGAGGTAGAGGTAGAGGTGGAGGTAGAAGTGGAGGTGGAGATAGAGGGTGGGACCTGGAGATCGCCTGCAAGACTTCAGGCCAAGAAAGATGGAAGATCCACTCTGGCGAGACCTCCGGCTTTTTGGCTTGAGGCTCCAGGAGCTCCAGGCTTAAAGGCTTGAAGTCTCCGCCCTAGAGAGAAGATTGCACCAGGAGATGGTGTGGCAGGAATGCTCGCCAGGAGATAGTATGGGAGAGATTCTCGCCAAGAGTTCCTGCGCCTCTAAACGGTAATGCTTGGTGTCCGAGCAATGACGCCGGAGTTTGCACTAGAAGGAGGGATTTACACTAGTGGAAGGGGTTTGCATCAAGAGAAGGGGTTTGCGCCAGGAGGAGGGAACGAGGTTGCTGATTGGCTTTGTGACAACTCCAATTTTGATTGGAATGAAGTAAAGAGAGTACCGACGGTATCCAATGATGTCTGGGAAGCTCATTTAAAGGTAATATTTAATTACAAAGTTTTTAGAACATATATTGACATAAATTATATTATTAATATCACAAAGATGCTCGTCCATTATATTCCTAAACACTACTAAACTATGAAATTCGTCAGGAAATCTTTAAATATATCACGACTGGCATTGTGGTAGCTACAACACAACCAACACGGATTTGGGAGAGTGATAGTAAAATAAATAAATTTGAATTTTCTGAATCATACAGTTCACAAGCATCGGCAAACCCTCTGAGGATAAATACTCAACAACTTAATATTTCTGCGACAGCATTCAATTCTGTAACTGAATTCATCAACAAACTACTACTTGTATATGCAGTCTCCCAACAGTCTCCTGAGTTTTCTAAGAGTCTCCTGAGTCTCAGGAGATATCAGGAGACAAACGAAGTCTTGCTAATGTTTCAGAAAGAATCGGATAAAAGAAAACGTAATAGATACCTACAGATATTCCACTGTCCCGGCTTCTTGCCATGAGTGCATCAGCAAGACTTTATTTGTCTCCTAATGTCTCCTGAGCCTCAGGAGACTCAAAAAATATCCAGGAGTCTCAGGAGACTCTCAGGAGAGCCGGGAGACTGTTGGGAGACTGCATACACAAGTAGTAGGTTGCTGATTTGACGTTATTTCTTTCTACGGGATTCAGTTGCAGGGAGGATTTATAATAGGATTCTACGAGATGGTGGGGAAGGATACGAGGTGTGATGACATTAAGTTTTTTGAGATTCTATGGTTTCATCAGCAAACTACTACTTGGGTATACAGTCTCCCAACAGTCTCCCGAGTCCCCTGAGAGTCCCCTGAGGCTCCTGGATATTTTTTGAGTCTCCTGAGGCTCAGGAGACATCAGGAGACAAATGAAGTCTTGCTGATGTTGATGTATAAGTCAGAGCGGACTGGTGGAGGAGGTGGTTAAATAGCAAGCTTAGACGTTTTCTTTAGTTCTTTTCTTTCTTTACTCTCTGTCTCATCTTCCTGTTTTCTCGTACATCAGCAAACTAGTATTTGTGTATTGAGTCTCCCAACTGTCTCCTGAGTCTCATGAGTGTGACGGAATGCCAAGACGACACGGCCGATGAAGACGACGATTTAAAAGTATCATGGCGACACGTAAGCGAAGAAAGCGGAGGACAACGATTGCGAAGGCCCTGCGAAGAGAGAAATGGCGACCGTAGATAACGGCAGAAAGAAGATCGCGAGGCCCACCGGGAGGGGCAGGGGAAGCGAGGATCGTAGGTATCAGCCAAAGTCAAAACGAAGGAGACCACAGGGCCTGACGAGAGGAGATCAATAGAGGTCGCGGTAGTAGGCAACCTTCGAGCCAGGACAAGAAGCGAGGACTATGGATAGGAAACAACTTATATTCCTATATACGAGGAGACAGAAAGACGAGACAGAGAGGAAAGAAAGAAAAAGACAAAAGGAAATAACTTCGCCCGCTATTTAACAACCTCCCTTCACCAGTTCGCCAAGACCCTTACGTAAACCATAGAAGCTCAAAGAACCTCAGTCTCACCACACCTCGTATTCCCTCACACCTTCTTTCCGTAACCTCTATTACCAATCCATCCTGCAACCGAACCTCACTGAAAGAAATGATGTCAACATCAGACCACTACACCTCCGCCTCGCTTATCCTTACTTCTCCCTTCACCTTGTGCAGATATCATCGAAATGATCGTAATGATCGCCAAGACGACGACAGATCCACCTTGCCCCGAAAAAGAAGTTTACAATTTATCAGATTACTGCATGATATCGAACAGACTCTAATGACGTTTCCTAAGTTCAATAGAAGCACAAAATTCCTAAAAGATACCATCATCGACTAAATATGTTTGACGAAGCTATCGCTCAAGACCTTCCCCCTCGACGTCCCTACGATCATAAAATTGCTATGGAGAAGGAACCGCCATTCCCCTTTTACAGAATGTCCGCGACGAAATTTATTTGCATCATGTAGACTATATTCGGTAAAAATCTTTCCAAAGCGATTTATCCGCGCCAGTTTCTCACCAGCCGTGCAAGACCAGATATTTGTTAAAAGGCCGATGACCATCGCGCTTACGCTAATCCAATGGTAACTTAATGAGTTGACCATCAAAAACCGATATCCTCTACCATTTATTCAGGAAATATTAGACCGTCTATCCAAAGCTAAGTGGTACACCAAGTTAGATTTACGCCAGGGTTATAACCAGATCCGAATGGCCGAGGGGGAAGAGTGGAAAACCGCATTCAGGACCTGTTATGGCCATTTTGAATATACACTTATGCCATTTGGTCTTACCAATGCCCCCGCTATCTTCCAACACTTTATTAATGATTGTCTACGAGAACACCTTGACCAATTTTGTACGTCTTATCTGGACGATATTTTGATATATAGCGATACCCTCGAAGAACATGAGGAATATATGGAAAAAATACTTGGATTACTGCAGAAGCATGACGTTTTATTAAAACCGGAAAAATGCGAATTCCATACCTAGAGTACGATTTATTTTGGCCTAATAATTGAACCCGATGGTATCCGGATGGACCTTCATAAGGCCTCTGCAGTACAAGAATTGGCGATGCCCTGAACGGTTAAAGATATACAAGCATTTTTGGGCTTTGCCAATTTCTACAGATGCTTTATTTTTGGTTTTTCGAAACTGGCCACCCCTCTTACAAACCTTACCAAAAAGGGAATACCTTTTCAATGGTCGCCAGAGGCTGAGACAGCCTTTCAACTGTTAAAAGAAGCCTTTACTACCGCCCCGGTTCTGATTCATTTCGACCCCGAAAAACAAATTACCGTCGAAATGGACGCTTCAGATTACGTCACCGCTGGTGTACTCTCTCAACATGATAGACAAGGGAAACTTCAACCTGTAGCATTCTTCTCAAAGAAATATACGCCTGCGGAATGCAACTACGAGATATACAATAAGGAGTTATCGTATATTATCCGATGTTTTGAAGAATGGCGACCTGAGCTAGAGGGAGCGAAGCATCCTATTGAGGTTATATCGGATCACAAAAACCTCGAATACTTTATATCTATCAAGCAACTCAATAGAAGACAAGTGCGTTGGGCGGAATATCTCTCCCGCTTCAACTTTATTATTAAATATAGGCCAGGGAAGCAAAGCGGTAAACCGGATGCGTTAACTAGGAGATCAGGAGATCTCCCTGAGGAAGGAGATGAAAGATTGCTTCACCAGAGTCAAACGGTATTGAAGAGGGAGAATTTGGATCCAAAGCTAAGTTTGTTGGCGGGTTATTTGGTAAATGAACCCGCTGAAAAGAACGACTTTCTACAAAAATTATTCGAGGAAGGATATTTGGCTGACCCATTCCCGCAAAAAATATTGAACCTACGACAAACAGATACGAAGCAATGCAAGGAAATTTCCCTAGCAGAATTCGCCGAAGTCGATAGTCGTTTACTTTACCGCGAATCCTCTATGTCCCAGAATATGCTCCCCCACGACTGAAAATTCTAAAACAATACCACGATGCCCCCTCAGCAGGTCACCTCGGCAGAGAAAAGACCTTTGTACTGGTTAGCAGGGATTACTACTGGCCAAATATACGAGATTATACCGGCCAGTATATTCGGAATTGCCATACCTGTCAATGGAGTAAGCCGACAACATATGGCAAGTTAGGAGTCCTTCGACCGTTGCCCACATCAGCAAGACTTCATTTGTCTCCTGAGGCCTCCTGAGCCTCAGGAGATTCAAAAAATATCCAGGAGCCTCAGGAGACTCTCAGGAGACCCAGGAGACCATCAGCAAGACTTCGTTTGTCTCTTGATGTCTCCTGAGCCTCAGGAGACTCAAAAAATATCCAGGAGTCTCAGGAGACTCTCAGGAGACCCGGGAGACTGTTGGGAGACTGCATACACAAGTAGCAGTTTGCTGATGCATTCCTGAACAACTCTGGAGGGAAATATCTATGGACTTTGTTACAGGTCTGCCGGAAAGCGAGAGATATGATGCGGTACTAGTAGTGGTGGATCAGTTGACGAAGATGCGCCACTTATTACCCTGTAATACGACGGTTAATGCGGAGGACACAGCAAATTTATATTTGCAGAATATCTGGAAATTACAAGGCCTGCCAACACATATTACCTCTGACAGAGGGACCCAATTTACAGCCAAATTCTGGAAGTCTCTTTGCACGCAACTTAAAATCGAGGCCCGAATGTCGACTGCGTTCCACCCAGAAACTGACGGACAAACTGAAAAACCTAATGCAGTTATGAACAAGACTCTACGAAAGATACGCCTCCTACCAGCAGGATGACAAGTGGAATTTACATCCATGGAATTCATGCAAATAATCAAAGGCCAGCCTCTACATCAAGAACTACTACTTCAGATGCAGCCTCCCAACAGCCTCCCAGTCTCCGGTAGTCTCCTGAGGCCCCAAGATTTTTTTTCAGTCTCCTGAGGCTCAGGAGACATCAGGAGACAAATGAAGTCTTGCTGATGTACGAAAGCTACTCCTTTCTTTGCAAACTATAGATATCAACCTCGATTTACGATAAATCTTCAGAAGCCCAAAAAGCCCCCTCCTAGTCTCAATGCACATGAATTTGCTGGAAAGATGAAGGAGCTACACGATTACCAACAAACACAATTACGGACGGCTCAAGACCAACAGTAAAAGTCAGTGAATACTAAACGCACCCCCACCCTAAAATACAAAGTCGGAGATATGGTATTTGGCGTCAAGAAAGACATTTGAGACTTCCCGCAATTCGAAGTTTTCTGACTAAGAAACTGCCTTTCATCGTTCAGAAGGTGTCTCCCTACGCCTCGCCTGAATCTCCCCGATTCTATATGAAAAGACTTCAAGATTACGTTGTTGACAGCATGCCAACCCTACGTGAATCCAAATGAAGATCTTAATCAAACTACGCCAACATTTTCCACGACGCTATTCCAGTAAACCGACCGAGGAGAAGGCCGCAGGAGCTCGCTACTAAAAGGAGGCTTACTTTCATCAAGAAGACTTCATTTGTCTCCTCGAGGCCTCCTGAGCCTCGTGAGACTCAAAAATATCCAGTGACCTCGGTGAGACTCTCGTGAGACCCGAGACTGTTGGGAGACTGCATACACAAGTAGAATACTGACGCTCATGATACAATGGACCGTTCAAAGTGACAGACTTGACGGATGATTATGTGTACATTGATTTGTCGACGAGATTCTATGAGGCTCTGTTACACGGAGGAATGAGGATAGTGTTACGCGAAGCACGAAATATATTTAGGGGTTGTCGGATATATATGAGAACGGGCCTACTTAAGCCGTTTTTTCTTTTCCTTTCTTTCTTCTTTACGCCATCAGCAAGACTTCATTTGTCTCTCGATGTCTCCAGAGCCCCAGGAGACTCAAAAATATCCAGGATTCTCAGGAGACTCTCAGGAGACGCAGGAGACTGTTGGGAGACTACATATACAAATAGTAGTTTGCTGATGGCAACGTCTTCTGTATTTATCAATTCTTTATAGTTTTCTCTTTAGAAACTATCGCTGCCTCTACAATATTATTTATAACTCTGTATACCATCAGAGTTATCGCTGCCCCCTGATCTACACTTTGCGGAACAAAGTCTATACCACACCCCCGCCTTGAGAGGGTTTCTGTTGCAGGACTTCATCAGCAAAACTTCATTTATCTCTTGAGGTCTCCTGAGTCTCAGGAGACTCAAGAAATATCCAGGAGCCTCAGGAGACTCTCAGGAGACCTGGGAGACTGTTGGGAGATTGCATACACAAAGTTTGTCGACATGATGTCAACGCCAGACATTTATTTCTAATAAGACATCATTTCTATTGAAATACATAATGAGTCAAGAAAGAGATTTCTTATATATAGTGAAATTCTCTCCTCGCTTCATAGGATTTCTCTTTTTCTTCTTTACTCTTCACGAAACCTTTTTGTCCTTTTAGTCAATATATACTTTAAGACCTTTAGTCATTACCAAATGTTCCTTCTTTCCACCTGGTAAAAGAAGAATTGCTATAGTTCTTGTCTCACCCATAGTCCTTGTGTCATGACCTTCGTTCTTTGTCTCTTTGCCACCTAAGCTTCGCCCTGTCTTACTTTGCTTCGCCTTAGTCATGTACCTTGGTACGTTTTATCTTTGCCGTGTCTCTTCTCCGTGATAGGACGGCAGGTATATCAGTAAGACTTCATTTGTCTCCTGATGTTTCCTGAGCCTGATGAGACTCAAAAAATATCCAAAAACCTCGGGAGGCTCTCAGGAGGCTCAGGACACTGTTGGGAGACTGCAGATACATCAGCAAATTACTACTTGTGTATGCAGTCTCCCAACAGTCTCCCAAGTCTCCTGAGAGTCTCCTGGGGCTCTTGGATATTTTTGAGTCTACTGAGGCACAGGAGACATTAAGAGACAAATGAAGTTTTGCTGATGTATTCAGTATCCCTTTGTGCGAAAATAACCCTGCTGCAGGCGGTAGTGATTATGCCCACGAATAAAACACAATGACATCAGCAAATTATCATTTATACTAGGCAACCTTCGAGCGAAACCAGAGAAGCGAGGACTATGGATAGGATATTGATATATTCCTATATACAAGAAGACAGAAAGACGAGATAGAGAGGAAAGAAGAGAACTAAAAGAGAAACCGCCGCTTACTATTTAACTGCATCCTCCGCCAGTCCACTATGACTCCTACATCAGCTCATAGAATTTTGTAGAAACTCAGTATCACGACACTTCGTATTCATCTCCACCATATCTCAGAATTCTATTACCTATCCCTCCTGCAACCGAACCTTATAGAAAGAAATGACAACAACCTCACACAACCCCATCCCCTCCTTGCTTATCCTTGCTCCTTCAACCGCAACAGTGTTACTACTACCGAATTGTCAAGGCTGATGCCAAGACGCTGGAACAAATGTTGGGAGACTGCAGGCACAAATAGTAGTTTGCTGATAGATCCTTATAGCCGGTCCTCCATTTCCTGATGATGTATAAACTTATCAGCCTAGTTTTCAATGAATAGATCTCCATCTTAACGATCAGAAGGTAGGTACACTTGCAGCAGATGGTGATCTTCGACTGCACGTACTTCCCTATTATTGTACCAGCCGGACTCTAACAATGACTCTGAGCTTATAACAGGCCCAGTGAGTACTATTACTCCATCAGCAAACTACTACTTGTGTATGCAGTCTCCCAACAGTCTCCCGGATCTTCTGAGAGTCTCCTGAGGCTCCTGAATACTTTTTGAGTCTCCTGAGGCTCAGGAGACCTCAGGAGACAAATGAAATCTTGCTGATGTCCTAACCGCTGGTATGGCTCTGTGATGGTGCCGCGTGTCTTGTAGGTGACATGCTGGTATCTCAGCTAGAGCAATTTTAGTCACTCCAACTGCTTGTGAACCAATAAGGGCCTTCAATTCCAGCCACTTTACGGCTGAAAACTCAATCCTGGCCTAATCTCTGCGATATAGGGGTATAAAAGTATATAATACTGTTCCACTTCACCAAGTCTTGGCACTTTTTACATACAAAAACAGCCAAATGCAATCTTTTAAAACTTTTTAACAAGTTAAGATATCAAAAATCTGTGAAATCAAAATCTTTATCATATCTATATCTACAGTTTGATTTCACAGATTTTTGATATCTTGTCTGGTTAAAAAGTTATAAGCGATACAATTTATGTCACCTTTAACGTGCGCGGCACCATATAACAGGTCTCGGTGGGGGCAGAAGTGGACTTTTGCTTCCGGGCCATGGTAAAATGGGTTGATTCTTCTCCTCTACTGTTGTTCTCTTCTAAAGTGTCGTTGTCTTCTTACTACCACTCCGCTGGATCCTCCTTTTATTCCATTATCACGAACAGGCTTACAAATCTGAACCACTTTCCCGGGTCTGATCAGGTTCACGGTCAAACACGTTACCACCAGAGATTAAAAACCAATAGCTCACAGGTTGGTTGGGGAATTGAAGGGGCTGTGATACTTCGATCTTCTCTCAAGTCGGTAGTTGTTGATTCTACTGGGAAATCTTGTTGGGAATGCGGAGCGGAGAGGGGGGGAGCGGGGGGCGGCGCTCCGTAACTGTGCCGGAGGTACACAGGACTTAGTATCTTAAATCCAATAGCTCGCAGTTGCGAGGTATCTTTGGATGGTATTGGGCATAGGGAAATAATATGGGCTAAGATATCACAGAGCGTAGCATCACCTTTTAGTCGAGAGATATCCAACAATAACTCATGAAACCACTAGATACCGCGCACACGATAACTGACTCATCATCCCAACCAACATCTCAAGAAACATTTACCCATCACTCAGAAGGGGGGAGTGCCTTCAGTATTACCAATTCTCAGCCAACCCAAACAATTTTCAGAATGCACAGTGTCAATATCCCCAACATTAGAACAGGCCAATACTTCGCCTTCTCCCTCAAAGAAACGACGTGTCAAAGTGAGGCAAAGGTCAAAAAAGGAAACAAGCAGGAACTTAGGAAACGATAAGTAGGCAAAAAAGTGAAAAAAAGAGAGGAAAAAACACTAGACTCCGTACCTTTGGCAGATGGTTCAAGTGTGCAGTTGAGGAGAGGGATAAATGATAGGATACAGAAAGGTGAAAAAATGACCTCATAATACAACCTTATATGATGATGCAATAACACCTTTCTGGATTCCCGGGCCGCAAAGGTATGCTATATAAGAAGAGTGTACAGGAGAAAGTGTTATTAGAGAAAGACAAAAAGAAATGGCTATCCAGTCTTCGGTATTGTCCGAAAACCTTAAAGGTTCTTGGTGAAATACCGCGTATTGAGACGCTACATTGACTAGAAATTTTGGGCAATACCGCTATTCCCTTGCTGGGGAAAGTGAGTGCTTGTGGGTGTTTCGATACGGGTGTTCCGTCTGGCAGAGACATCTCGTATGACGGGAGCCGGTCCGTAGCCATTGTCTCCGGAATAGGGGTGTGCAGGATTCCTCGAGGAGTAATATGCATCTTCATATCCGTCATCCACACCATAATATTGGGCATCGTGATGCGACATGGGTTGGCCAATGTCAGACTGGTCTGATTGAGTCATGGCGGAATAATTTGAAGACGCGTTCGAAATGCCTCTATGAATACCCCCCGAATTTTCTGCTGCAGCAGGGCCGTTCATGGCACCAATAACACTAGAATCTGCTGTCAAAGGTCGGCTCCCGTGTATCAAAGGAGCATTGGAACCATCAACAGAAGGCGAGTTGCCCACAGGAAAGGTGGATGTGCTGGGTGATGTTGCCACACCTGTATACCCGTCTGGCCCAGGGCTAATGATACCTTGTTGCTGTTGAGTGAATCCTCCATCTGAAAACGCTATCCCCACAGGGGACAGTGGTACACTATTTCCTACACTCGAGCCAATATTCGACGGCTTCCGTCCCCCGTTTGTTGACCCCCATCCTCTATAACCTGCCCCATTGCTCTCGGTCATTTCATAAAGAGTTTCTTCGCCGTTACTATTGCTTCGAGCAACTCCAGCGCCTGCCGCTGTTACCGTTGTGCCCCCATGGGGGTCGTTGTTAGGGTTATATCCATATTCCTCGACCTCTTTCCTCCTAGCTTCCGCGTCGGCCCTGGTTTTTTGTCGCCTCTTCCACAAGAATAACATAAGGATTGCGACAAATGCGACCCCAATAATAGGAACAATCACAGCAACGACCACTTTTGCAGTTCCACTTATTCCCCCGCCTCCGCCATTGGAGTTATCCACTAATGAGCTGGTCGGTTGGTTTGCGGTAGAACTATCGGTAGCTGAGGTACTAGGGGTATCAAGAGATGTTGACGGAGCTGTCACGTTACTCCCCCCTGAGGTGGTACTGGGACTCGAAGTGATTGTCTGCGTTACTGTGGTAGGAGCAGAATTTGGTGGCGAAACAGTAGTTACAATGACGGTTTCGAAGATACTAGTAAGTGGCGGTTGAGTGGTGGTGACAATAACAGGGCTTGTTGAGGTAGTAGTGGTTGGTGTGGTAGTTAGGGTTAGAGACGTGATTGTTTGGGAGGTTGTAGGAGGAGTCGCAGGAGGAGCCGCTTGGGATGTAGTAGCGGGGGGGGCGCTCGTAGATGAGGGTGGTAGAGGAGTAGGGTCGCGCGCTGCGGAGGTGGCGGGGGTCACAGACGTAGAAGGAGTTGATACAACAGCGGGGGGTGCTATGAGCGTCAGCAAGGAATCTAGCGTGGTAAGGAAGGGGAGGGAGGGGGAGGAGGAGGCGCGGGGGGGGAGGGGCGCGGGGGGGGGAGGAGGGGCAGGTGTGTGGTGAAAAGAGACAGGTACGCACTGGCAGTATTAGAGCTAGACATCGTGTAGATAGTAACTTTCACGGCGTGCGCTTGGTGTGCAGATCGTTAGACAACAGGCTTAGAGGGCCTCGATAGTTCAAAGCAAATGTGAGGCAACATGCAGAAAAGGAAACCTATATCGATGAAGATAAAAGGGAGGAGGAGTGGAAGCGCAAGAAACCGGCGAGAATAATTGCGGTTATGGGGTTAGAAGAACGACTGGAATCAAAAGCGAGAGCGACAACAAGCGAATGCGTCTAACTAGTGACTAAATGAGTGGATAGGGTCCAAAGCTGACCCAGAACGAAAAGGCGGTGACCTGGCAGGGAATCTGGCAACAGCTGAAAAGCCAGTGGGTCGGAAGGTGAGAAGCGGAAGTGGAATGAAGGGAGGGGGAAAAGGCGAGGAATACGAAGGCGATGGGGTAAAAAGAGAGGGAAATGAGTTTAGGTCTATATTCAGCTTAGAATATATGCATGCACCTTGGAACACGCGAAAAGATACGATGAGGCAAAGAGGAAATTTTTTGTATTCTAACGTAGTGAGCTTTCACGGGCGATAAACGTATGTAAAGCCCCTGTGCAGAAAAGGATGGGCGGTAAGGGGCTTTCTTTTTTTACTTTACACTCGTCTTTGCATGAGCTGTAACCTAAGGTGAAGCCTACGCGAAACCATACAAGTACTGTCCACATGAGCGATACTTTAACGGCCCTCATAGCTGTAGGACGGTCGGATTTAGTACGGGCAAAGGACTTGGCCTAGGGTCTGATTGGTGAGTTGATTTAGTGAGGGTCCGTATTTTCCGAGTGCTCATGAGGTGGTTGGAACACTTTAGTGAACGGTTTTTTTTTTCCAAGAACCTCAAGTAAGAATGTTCTGCTGGCGATCTTAGGATTCTGTCTTCAACGATGCCAAAGATATCAGCTTATTGCGCAACTTCAGGCTGTATGTTCCATAATAAATTTGATTATGCTGAGCCCCGCTTCACATCATTTCGCGAAGACTCGCATAGACGCCGTCCCGGGCCACTCGAACACCCCGTTCACTCGAACAAGTCAAACTACCGGGTTCCTATTGGACTTGGAATCAATTCTTGGTATGGTAGCGATCTACTCTGAGGTATCTTTTGCTAATAGAGTAAACTACAGGCCCGTTGTTTACTGTCCAGCTTTGCTTGCTAAACCCGGTATACCTTCTGTTGCAGATTGCCCTCTACTAGAACAAATCCCTCCTATACTACGGCCTCCACCACGACCCCCATCAGCAAGACTTCATTTGTCTCCCGAGGTCTCCTGAGTCAACAGAATGCCGAGATTTTGCCCTTTCATAGGATTCAAAAAGTGTAATAACTTCCCGGAATGAATTTTCTAAAGGCATTGACATCAGCAAGACTTCATTTGTCTCCTGAGGTCTCCTGAGCCTCACGAGACTCAAAAAATATCCAGAAGCCTCAAGAGACTTTCAGGAGACCCGGAAGACTGTTGGGAGACTACATTCACAAGTAATAGTTTCCTGATAGATTTAAAGACTTGACTGTATATATTAGAGTTTTGGAATATTTTTTGACATACGAGTTCTAGAAATTCCATGAAATTATTTTTGCCGATACTAGTTTTTCCATATTTTAAATGTGCTGCTACCTTTAAATTATACCAATATTGAGAATGATGGAATACGTCAACGTACAGTGGCTGTAACAAGTGTGTTGCATGCGAGGGAAGACATAAAATAAGAATTTCATATTTTCAGCAATACTCAATAGTTTCAAAACTCATATGTGCAGCCAAACCGTCCACTAAAAGCAATTTCGATTTGCCATTAACTCTAATTACATCAGCCAACTACTACTTGTGTATGTAGTCTCCCAACAGTCTCTTGGGTCTCCTGAGAGTCTCCTGAGGTTCAGGATATATCAGGAGACAAATGAAGTCTTGCTGATGTATGTTAGTTTTTGATAATAATTGTTGTCATTTGAGTGGTTATCAACCGTATAGCTGTATCAGGATCATCAAAGACATTTTTTATCCACGCCGAATAAAGATCTGAATCTATCCAACGAGAATTGGAATATACATAGAGGTATCTATCTTTAATATACCAGCCGTAATTATAGTTTTTACCTTTATCTATCAGCAAGCTTTACCATTTGTGACTGGAGTCTCCTGAGCCTTCTGAAAGTCTCCTGAGTCTCCCGAGACCCCTGTAGTCTCCTGAGACTTGTAAAATTTTGCTGATACAGTTTTCGAGTTTTTGAAATAATAATCATAAAAATGTCGATCATGATTCGCTTGTACTTGGAAATGATGAAGTTATTTAGAAAGTATAGTTGTATAAACCTTATTTCATCTTTGAAAATATTGTACAGCCCAATTCTTTTCAACACAAATAGTATCCTCTTATTTATTGATTTTTTAACGTAAAATACCATTTGGACATTTTACAGACGAAATTACTACTATGCAGATCCCAACAGTATCGCAGTGCCTCCGGTAGTCTCCTGATTTGACGGGGTCCACTCTATAAGAGAGAAGAATCGCGATAGATGGTCCAAAGTTTTGTCTCGATGTAGACGCTGTTGCTCGTGAAGAATAGATGACTCTCTCATCGACATAGTATGATTCTCTACCAAGAGATTTATATGGAGAAAGCGACTACCGATAGAAGATAGAAGTTAGGTTTAGAGAAAGAAAGATTCTTCCTAGACTTAGAATAATCTTGCCTTCTTCCATTGTTACAACCGATGATGAGAAAATCAGAACAGATGCTGAAACCGAGATGAAAGACTTATACTCCAAATCTCTCTTTCCTGCATTCCACCGCTTATTACTAAGCTTCCAAAACTCGCTTTTGGAGCGAACAATTCCTCCGCTACCCGCTTTTCCCTAAGTCAATCAAGAACTACTACTTGCGAACGTAGTCTCCAACAGTCTCGGGTCTCCTGAGCCTCCTGAGGCCCTGAGGAGCCCTGAGCGCCAGAGACCTCAGGAGACAAATGAAGTCTTGCTGATGCGTTAGCGGGTGTTTCCGGTCCTAGAATAAACACCCTTAACCAGCGTCAAGGATCACCTGCAGCCTGGCTGTCACACAGCTCCAGGCCTGCATCAGATGAGTCTCTGCTCAGGTATTCTACCCTTATGGCTGCAGAGCTGTAATTCATTGTAGATTATTCCAGGCATAACTACTGCCGCCTGCAGCAGGGCTATTCTTGCATAGAGGGACACTGGAGATGTCTGGGCACTTAGAGACCTTTCTCTAATCGGTCCTCTATTCTCTGACGGCGCCAGATTCACAAATTTATCCTTTCACGTATCAGATCTCCACCCTAGCGTCAGAAGGTAGACACTTCAGAAGGTTATGGTCCTCACTGCAGTGATTTCTTTTCCCATCACTGTAACTCGCTGAATTTCTATCAACGACTCAACCTATAACAGGCCTCATGAGAACTATTTTCCTAACCGCCAGCTCATATACTTGAGTTATCAGATATTCTTTGAGTCTTTTGAGGCCAGTGAGGCGCGAGCATAAATGAAGTCTTGCTGATGTGAATATAGGTATAGTTACAGAAAAATTATATGCTGACATACGGTCGCATATCTAAAATAGATATTTGCTTTCATTATATACTGACAAATTAGCAATAAATAAATTAATACTTAGAGTAACTGTGATTTTACACCAGAGAGGTGTTGTCTATTTTCAATATCATGGACCTTACTTCTTCCCTCATTAATTCTGTCCAGAAGAGTGATCGGCTTCATTAAATCAAAATATGCTGCTGTTTTCTTATAAAGCTGTAATCTGACTTTGTTTTGTAGACTTGTGCAGCCTGAACCAATTGAGCTTCTCTGCGAAAAGTATTGTCATTGACCATTTTATGCGTGAGACTGGAGTAATTGTTTAATAAGAGGCTCATGCAAGACACTTTAACCTAAGGTTTCGCTTTAACTGATTTCGGAATATTTAATCTTGTCCCAAAGATTCTAAGATCAGTCCCAAGATTCGGTAGTTGTAGATCACAGGTAGAATGAAAGAGCGATGTTTAAAATGGAGTGAGGCGCGATGTTGTTGTTATTTTTTTACGAGGTTCACAGACATCAAAACTACTACTTGAAGATGACTCTCCCAACAGCCTCCCGGCCTCCTGAGTAGTCTCCTGATTTGGATATTTTTTTTGAGCCTCCTGAGCGAGACATCAGGAGACAAATGAAGTCTTGATGAGGAGGGATGAGAATAGAATTTTATGCAGATAGTAGGAATATGGCGATGATACTGAGTTTTTATGCTTCTATTACGATGAACGAATATCATGATTTATGAAAGAGATATTAAATAATGAACAGATTCATTTCCTTTTAGCTTCTTTTCTTTTCTTTCTTCTCTGCTTCGCCTTTCTTGTCTTTCAGATATAGTGAATATATCAATATCCCATCCATAGTCCTCACTCTTCTCGCCGAAAGTTGCCTACCATCATGACCTTCTATTGTTGCTTCCTCCTGTACGCAGTAGGCCTTATAGTTCTTTCTACGCTGACCCACGGTCCCCGCCTTTCTTGTCAGATTCTGGTTTTTGCCTATTGCCATACTTTGCTGTTCTTCTGCCCCCGATCTTGTCTTCATCCTCATCTTCATCTGTTTTCCTTGTACATCAGCAAGACTTCATTTGTCTCCTGATGTCTCCTGAGCCTCAGGAGACTCAAAAAATATCCAAGAGCCTCAGGAGACTCTCAGGAGACTCAGGAGACTGTTGGGAGACTGCATACACAAGTAGTAGTTTGCTGATGTAGTCTTAGTCACTCCGTCACATATCTATGACAAAAATGTCTCACCTTCAACCAATCACAAACTAGATTATATAAACTGCATAAGTGAATGAGGTGTTCGAGTGGCCCGGGACGGCGTCTATCTAGAATGTATTGGCGCAACGTAATAAAAATGCTGGACAAGTCAACCAAATCACAGGTTATAATAATGAACAACGAACAGAATTCATCAGAAACAATGAGAGAATACAATCGATAGGAAAAATTAAATCAAAAGTTAAAACAATTTTCTCCTCTATCCTTGTTACATGCTTTGATGCGAGCAGGCATACTATCTATGAGCAAGTCAATTTGGGATTAAGGAAAGGCCTCCCACTCCATCAGCAAACTACTACTTGTGTATGCAGTCTCCCAACAGTCTCCTGAGTCTCCTGAGAGTCTCCTGAGGCTCTTGGATATTTTTTGAGTCTCCTGAGGCTCAGGAGATATCAGGAGACAAATGAAGTCTTGCTGATGAATATCTCATGAGATATGTAAAATATATTTGATTCAGTCTTTAATCTCAATCTCGCTCTCACTTTTATCTTCACCCTTACTTTTATTTGTGAAGCCAACTGCGCCCTATTGGAACAAACAATGTGTTTGTTTTTCGTTCTTTTCAGTTTACTAAGTTATATTGATTTTATAGATGATATTTATATTTTATTTGAGTATGCACTATTTATTGACTCAGCTATCGTAATAGTGAGTCTGTTTATTGTTTCAATGCTACAGTCATTTGTAATTACTTTGAGAGGATTGTATATTTACGTTACGGCAAAAACTCTGCAGTTTACAATGCTTATGAAACAAATAAGTGGATAAATAAAACAATATACAAGTTAATAAACAAAGAAATAAATTTATAAATAGATAAATAAATAAATAGATGAGTAGACTCCACCAGCGTAAAAAATGCATGTATAAACATACTGAAGCCTCTGCAATATTATCTAATGATGATTTTATTGACGACTTTCAAGTTATTCATTACTTTGTTTATTACTTTATATGAACTTCAAGTCCTCCGTTTATTGGTATAGATATTCTATATTAACTACATCAGCAAACTACTACTTGTGAATGCAGTCTCCCAACAGTCTCCCGGGTCTCCTGAGAGTCTCCTGAGACTCATGGATATTTTTTGTGTCTCCTGAGGCTCAGGAGACATCAGGAGACAAATGAAGTCTTGCTGATGTAGTAGATTAGGTGGTGGAGTGTAAGCTTTCCCTTGACAACCAACGTGTAGGACGAACCGACCAATTAGGAGTCGACACATATTTCCCTCAACACCACGGTGTTGAGGGGAATACCCCGCTTTCAGGTTTTCCCACCAATCAGAAAACCCCTCTACAAAACTCTTTGGCTTCACCAGGAGTTATAGCGACGGAAAAGAACGAAAAGGAGTACAATGTCAGCTAAACGGAAAGAATTTACAGCCACTAGTATCCACCAGCTAACGCTGGATGCCAGAACTCAACACATCGAAGTAAATTGTTTTAGAAATGAGACCTATTTATCGAAGAGAGAAAGAGGCAGAAAGGCCTAATTGAGGGGAGACGGAAATTGAGAGCGAAAACAGACTGTCTATTATTTTATTTTCGGGGAAGCGAGAAGAAGAGGGGGGGGGGGAAGAGACGATACCGCCACCGCCACAGACACAGCCACCGCCACCAACCGCACCAACGCCACCACCAGTTGGAAGAGACAGAGAAATATATCGGCCACGGCTTAGGTTACAGATATTTATTACGGCACCGGCAGAGTACGAGGGATGAGACAGCAGAATAAGGGAGAGAGGGAGTGAAGAGACGAATTTGTTTTACTTACGCAGTGAATGATGAGGCTCGAGATAATGAGCGCGCTGTGTTGGTTAGAGTTGAGGAGGTTGAGACAGATGTTTTGTTTTTGTTTTGTTTTTTCGGGGAGTTACTTATGCGGTGAATGATGAGGCTCGAGACAGCAAGCGCGCCGTGTTGGTTAGTGTTGAGGAGATTGAGATGGTGTTTTCTTTTCTTTTTGCGTTTTGTAGTTGGCGGTGGAAGTTGCTAGCCTGCTGAATACCCTTTATTGGGTGTGGCCAGGGACTGGCGGAGTAGTTCTGGGGATAAAATTGGTACGCCGCCATAGCCCCTAGGGCTGGATGCGAGTATGATGTAAACAAAAAAAATAAAAAGGTGGTGGAGTGTCGGCTTGAAAAACATAGTAGCACAGGTTTAAACCTGGAACCTTTGTATTTTTATTGATACATTACATACATTTGATACATTACATACATTGGATGACTTCCCGTGAAAATTTAGATTCCAGAATCTGAATCTGAACAGAGGGGGGGGAGGGGTCGGTTCAGATTTCTAAACTTCAGAGACCTGGAAAGCAGTAATATGATTGGTTGTTCGTGAGCCTTGCCAGAAAATCTAGGTTCTAAATTTTCTACGGGAAGTCATCCATTACATTCCACTTTTAGCGAAATGAGACTGTGATGCATTATTTACACATTTTGTGATACATTTCTTAGGGTAGTAGAGAGATGGATAGATAGTTGGATGCTCAAAGTAAACGTGATTTTGTTTTGCAACCAGATTTTGTATGGGTGTCTTGGAACAGGTATTATTCCATTACCCTCTTGGCCGCCAAGAACTAAATATTTCGACTCTGAAGTTGTTTGCCAATACGCCCTATTGATAGAACCTATCCCTTAGGTATGAACCTCGAGGACTGCTTTGGGAGGGTCGATTTGGCAAAAATCACGGTTGCTTTTGTCACCCTACAATACATATCTAATTTCTTTTCTGCTGTGTGCTCTGTTAAATACCTTATATTGAGAATTCTATTCTCTAAAAGCTACCAATGCAGGCATATCCCGCAAAAGATTCCCCGGTTTTGCTTAACTATGGTCTCAGCCTGATCGGGTCTCTTGGAAATGTACTCGCTCTTCTAATATTCTGCAGTCCCAGCCACAAGAACACGACACGCTCAAGACCAATGCCTCCCCCGGCGTGCGGTGGCGCACCATATCGAAAAGCGTCAACGTAGTCTGCAAGCCCAGGCGCCTTTGGATCCATGCCTAGGCATTTCATACGTTCCTCGAGGAAATCAGAGTTGTGAACGCGCTGTGCGCCTGATAGGATCTCTTCACCGCGCATGAAAAAGTCTGGTTATGGTCAGTATTAGTCCCAATCTTGCAGATTAAGGTTGTATATACCATAGGAATTGGAGTAGTTATTGTCCTCGGGGTCGGGCATCGTATAAAACGGCCTCACAGCCAATGGAAATTTGTCCATGACGTAAAAGTCAGTGTCGTATTTTTCCAATACGAGCCTACCAAGGTTTCTCTCCATCTCTGTGCTTAGATCCTCAAGCTCTGGGACATCATAGCCAGCCTCTCTAAGCATTGCAATACCATCCTTAAACTTTATACGCAACACTTTACCATCCTTCGGAATCTTGAATTCTTCTACTGGGTATTGCCCTCTAACAACTGCAATCTCTTTGGCAAATCGCTCGCGAAGCCCATTAAAGATAAAGACAAAGAGACCCTCAAGAACTTCAATGACCTCATGGTAATGTTCCTCAAATGCCATTTCAAGGTCGAGTCCGATGAACTAATACATTTACATCAGTTTGTACCGACGTAGTGGGATGGGCATGGGCAAACCTCGGTCATGTGCCTGTGTGTTTGAGAGTTTTCGGCCCTGAAAACTGGGGCAATCTCAAAGACACGCTCGAAATCACCAGCAATTAGCATCTGCTTATAAAGTTGAGGACTTTGCGCAAGATAAGCATCACTCTTGAAATAGGTAACTTTGAATACGTTTGCACCACCCTCGGAAGCCGCGGCGATCAATTTCGGGGTATGAACTTCAGTGAACCCTTTCTGGAGAAGAAATTCCTTGAAGAGCATACAGACACCTGACGAGATGCGGAAGATTGCCTGGTTGGAGAGTGTTCGCAGGTCGATGACACGATTGTCAAGTCTGGTAGAGAGCGAAACCGTCGGGTATTTCCCTTCACCTTCCTCAACTTCTTTCAGAGATCTCGAGGCATCTTCGAACTGGATTGGTAGCACTGGTTCTGCAGCGGCTATCACAAAGAGCCTAGAAACATGAACTTCGACATCCGATAAGCTTGCTGAGGTAACAGGCTCAGGTGTTGTTTTAATCACACCATGAACTAGCACAATGCTCTCAGCGTTAACTCCTGAAGACCACTTGACCATCTGTTTTGAAACGCTCCCATCCGCATTGACCGTCATCACAGCCTGAATACTGTCGCTTTGCTGCCGCAGAACAAGGAAACACATTTTTGCTCCTTGGATTCTAGCATTTTGCATTCTTGCACGAAACACAATCTCACGGCCGTTATCTGCAGTCGTGAGTGACGAAAGCTGAATACGTTCAGTGCCGGAACGCTCGGTTGATTGGACCATAGGTTTTAAACCATAGTTTGCAGTCGCATGGTCGATGTTTGCAAGTTCACGGGCGGCCTTCTGTTCAGCCTCGAGAGCAATTCTCTTTGCTGCTTTCTCTGCCTTCTCCTTCTCCTTCTGCATCTTTTTTAGAGCGTTCTTTGTGAGAGGCTGGCCATCCGGCCTATATTAACAGATGTTAGTTACGATTAGATAACGGGGAATTAAAGTTAAAAACGTACCCAGAAGGGGTCTCCTCAGTCGAACTACCTAGGGAGAGAGCAGTAATTTGTTTAGATGGGGGCTCTGAAGAAGACATTTAAGTTTTGAGTTTTTTAATTCAAGACGTAGACCGAAGAATAGGCACGCTGATAGTTATAGTCTAGCGAGATGTTTGGCGGGTTGATTAAGCTTGGCAAGAGGCAGTGATGGCAGGTAGAAGATATAGATTTGCGGTATAAATTTGTCAGGGTTAGGTGTTCTAGTTCATTGTGAGTCAGGCTTACGCGGGGCACTTTTCGAACCTGACATCGAGTATACTTTTAAACTAAGGCATGACAGATCCCGATTAAATATATTAATTTAACAGGAGCCCGATTGTGTGTGAGGACTAGGAAATGTATCAGCAAATTATCATTTGTGTCTGGAGTCTCCCAACAGTCTCCCGGGTCTCCTGAGGGTCTCCTGAGGCTCAGGTGACATCAGGAGACAAATGAAGTCTTGCTGATGAGAAAATAGTAAGACATAGTGTAAAGGCATGTAAAGAGCATGATTTGGGTTAATAATGCTAAACGCATCATTTGCATCTGAATTACGCTTGGCCAATACAATATTCCTGAAGCCTATATTTTCATACTTATTAGAAATAATTACTGCAACATCATTACTGGTGGGTAAGTTGTAGCGTTGCTTGTCTGCAATAGTTTCAATAATTAAATGCAAAAATAGATCTAAGATTACTCTTGCATCTCTATCTTTTGGGTACACTTCATCCAAACACTCCTTTGCAGTCTATCACAGAGTCAAGAGGAAGTACAAGAGCAAAACGTGCCAAAGTACACATCGAAGGCAGAACGAATGCAAAGATGAAGTACGAGGAGCAAAGGAAGATACAAGATGAAGTGAGATAGGATATGAAGCGAGGAACAAAGTGATCCTGATAAACTTTTTGGGGTGTCCGGAGCGTTAATTTAAGGCGAAAAAATACTAAAGTGTGATGTCTGCGAGACTCTGAGATATGAGATGAAGATGACAGCAAAGACAAAAGCGGGGGGAGTAGGAACAACCGAGGCAGTGGCCGGCGAATATCGAGGGGCAGGATAAGCGAGGACCGTGGTAGCGTAGAAAGCAAGACTATGAGGCCTTTCTTCTGTGAGCAAGCGAAACAATAGAATTGATGGTAAGCAGCCTTGGCCGAGACAAGAAAAGCGAGGACTATGGATAGGATATTGATATATTCCTATATATGAGAAGACAGGAAGACGAGACAGAAAAGAAAGAAAGAAAAGAACTAAAGGAAATGCTCTTTCATTATTTAACGTCCTCCATGGTCCGTTCGACTTATCGTCGGTAAAAGCGTCTTAGAAACTATGTATCGCACTTTCGTATTCCTCCTCTACAAATCACTATTACCAATCATATGCAATTGAGCCGTGAAAGCAATGACAGAAACGTCATATTCACTCATACCACTCATCCTTCGCACAACAATTACTACAGCGAACAGCCGGGAGCGATCTTGAGCAACCGGGACATACAAATGAAATCTTATTGATATCTTGAACTTCTTATAGTTAAACAAGTGGCCTCTACCTACCGTCGCTCGTTCTCTACTCTTAGTCGCCGCTTTGGCTGCCTTGCGCCTCCGTTATCGCTGACTGTGTTCCTCATTTTGTCAGTATAAATAAATCATCTTCATCTGTCATCCTTCCAGTTCTCCGTTATCTTCGAGGTGTTACCGTTCATAAACATTCTACTAGTCTGAAAAATTCATTTTTATGAATCACCAGTTGATACATAAACGGTTTGATGCTGCTGTAATATCGTCTATTAAATACTTTATTGACAAGTTTATTAGTTGCTTTATGTGACGTAGTAACTAAGACTACAGGGAGAACAGATGAAGATGACGATAAAAACAAGATTGCGGGATACAGTCAGAAATAACGGAGGCGCAAAGCAGTGGCTAAGGCAAAAACCAGAGTCACAGCAGGAAAAGTGAGGATTGTAGGTAAACGTAGAGTGGAGGCCACTATAAGGTCCACCACACCAGACAAGAGGTGAAACAATAGAGGTCGCAATACCTCAGCAAGACTTCATTTGTCTCCTGATGTCTCCTGAGCCTCAGGGGATTTAAAAAATATTCAGGAGCCTCAGGAGACTTTCAGGAGACCCGGGAGACTGTTGAGAGACTGCATACACAAGTAGTAGTTTGCTGATGGATGGGACTATAAAGACCACTATGCCAAACGAGGGACAAGACTATAGAGGTTATCATAGTAGGCAACCTTCGAGCGGCATCAGCAAACTACTACTTGTGTATGCAGTCTCCCACCAGTCTCCTGAATCTCCTGAGAGTCTCCTGAGCATCAGCAAACTACAACTTGTGTATGCAGTCTCCCAACAGTTTCCCAGGTCTCCTGAGAGTCTCCTGAGGCTCCTGGATATTTTTTGAGTCTCCTGAGGCTCAGCAGACCTCAGGAGACAAATGAAGTCTTGCTGATGAGGCTCTTGGATATTTTTTGAGTCTCCTGAGGCTCAGGAGACATCAGGAGACAAATGAAGTCTTGCTGATGGGAACAAGAAGAGTGAGGACTATAGATAGGGTGACAGAGTAACTATGACTACAAGGAGTACAGATGAAGACATCAGCAAGACTTTATTTGTCTCCTGAGGTCTCCTGAGCCTCAGGAGACTCAAAAAATATCCAGGGGTCTCAGGAGACTCTCAGGAGACTCAGGAGACAGTTGGGAGACTGCATACACAAGTAGTAGTTTGCTGATGGATGACGACAAAGGCAAGATCGGGGGACACAGGCAAGAACAACGAAAGTGCAAGGTAGGGGCCAAAGTGAAGACCAGAGGTACAGTAGGAAAAGCAAGAATTGTAGGTAAACGTAGAGGCAGGACTATAAGGCCCGCTACGCTAGACAAAAGGGGATACTATAGAGGTCGCAGTAGTAGGCAACCTTCGAGCAAGACAAGAGGAGCAAGGACTATGGATAGGATACAGATATATTCCTCCATACATCAGCAAGACTTCATTTGTCTCCTGAGTGTCCCGGCGTCTTGGCATTCAGCCCGAGTATTGAATGGCGTCTGCGTGATAGGAGGGAAGGAGTAAGGATAAGCGAGGCGGAGGTGTAGTGGTCTGATGTTGACATCATTTCTTTCTATGAGGTTCGGTTGCAGGATGGTTTGGTAATAGATATTACGGAAAGAGGGTGTGAGGGAATACGAGGTGTGGTTGGATTGAGGTTCTTTGAGTTTCCATGGCTGATGTAAGATTCTTGGCGGACGAGTGAAGGGAGGTGGTTAAATAGCGAGCGGACTGGTTTCCTTTTGTTCTTTTCTTTCTTTCCTCTTTGTCTCGTCTTCCTGTCTTCTCGTATATAGGAATATATTCATCTCCTATCCATAGTCCTCGCTTCTCGTCCTGGCTCGAAGGTTGCCTACTACTGCGGCCTCTATTGATCTCCTCTTGTCGGACCCTGTGGTCCCCTTCGTGTTGACTTTGGTTGATACCTACGATCCTCGCTTCCCTGCTCGGCCCTAGGTCTTCACCTCGGTCGTCGCCCCCTGCTTCGCTTATCTTGGCTGTGTCCCTCGCCATACTTTTCGTCGTCATCTTCATCCTACCAAGATAGTCTTTAAGACTGCTACACCGAGTCTTATGAAATTCTCATTGTCCTGCCTTTAAGATTCGCCCGATCGCCGATGATATCTCGCATGAGTGAAGAGATAAGGATAAGCGAGCAGTGGTCTGATGTTGACATCATTTCTTTCAGTGAGGTTCGGTTGCAGGATGGATTGGTAATAGAGGTTACGGAAAGAAGGTGTGAGGGAATACGAGGTGTGGTGAGACTGAGGTTCTTTGAGCTTCTATGGTTTACGTAAGGGTCTTGGCGAACTGGTGAAGGGAGGTTGTTAAATAATGTAGTTTATTTCTTTTGGTTTTTTCTTTCTTTCCTCTGCTCGCTCTTTCTGTCTCTCCTCAGATATAGGAATATGTTGTTTCCTATCCATACCCCGCTTCTTGTCTACCGAAGGTTGCCTTACGCGATTCTATTGATCTCCTCTCGTCAGGCCCTGTGGTCTCCTTCGTTTTGACTTTGGCTGATACCTACGATCCTCGCTTCCCCTGCCCCTCCCGGTGGGCCTCACAGTCTTGCCTCTGCCGTTATCTACGGTCCTCGCTTTCTCTGCTCGGCCCCAGGCCTTCACCTTAGTCGTTGTCCTCCGCTTTACTTACCTTGGCTGTGTCCCTCGCGATACTTTTCGTCGTCATCTTCATCTGACCCCGTGTCGTCTTGGCATTCCGTCACAGATAAATGGTACTGGTCCTATCATTTATGCTTGAGGTTTTATTCGGGGATGCTGGCGGCATTGCTTTTAGTATGGCAGTTCTTTTTGCAGAAATCTGATTCAAAGGCTACCGTATTGTCCTTAAACTTCAGTGTGGCGTCGTGGTGTCATCAGCAAACTACTACTTGTGTATGCAGTCTCCCAACAGTCTCCTGAGACTCCCAGATATTTTTTGAGTCTCCTGAGATTCAGGAGACATCAGGAGACAAATGAAGTCTTGCTGATGGTTGCAGCCATGGTATGCCGAGGACAAGAGGATATTGCCTGAGCTTAGTAACAAAAAGGGGAATTCGTTCTTAATGTGACCCAATCTGAAGGGGGACCTGGCATATAGAAGTAATTTGTCCCGAGGAAATAGGTCGTCCGTCAATTAACTCAAGTACTCTAGGTATTTTAAGTAAAGAAATAGGAAGTTGGTAATGGCGCGCAAAGGTTTCATCAATAAATGCAAATTCCGAGGCTCCAGTATCAATTATGCATAGCATAGGTGGGAATGGAGTCTTTATTGTTTACAATATTACAAGCAACAACCAAATGATCTCCATTCAATTCCTCCTCCGCTACAACTGAAACTGCATCAGAAAGACTTAATTTGTCTCCTGATGTCTCCTGAGCCTCAGGAGACTCAAAAAATATTCAGGAGCCTCAGGAAACTCTCAGGAGACTTGGGAGACTGTTGGGAGACTGCATACACAAGTAGTAGTTTGCTGATGTAGTTATTGACGTTCTTCATATATGCCAAACCCTTCACAGTTGCAGTGTCTCAGAAATCATCAGATCCTCGGCGTCTGACGGAGAATTCAAGACTACCCGGAGAACAGATGAAGATGACGACGAAGACAGGAACGAGGGACACAGCCAGAGACAAGGGAGACACAGGGCGACGACCAAAGCGAAGACCCAAGGCAGGGCAGAGAAAGCGGCGATCGAGAGAATGGAGAGAAACTACGAGGCCCATGGCGAGGACAGGCCAGGGAAGACAATAGAAGTCGCAGAGTAGAAAAGAACCTTCGAAAGACCTAGAAAAGCGAGGACTATGGATAGGATATAGGTATATTCCTATGTACGAGAAGACAGGAAGACGAGACAGAGAGAAAAGAAAGAAAAGAACTAAAGGAAACGACTCCACCCGCTATTTAACATCTCCCTCCATCAATCCGCCAAGACTCTCTTACATCAGCCATAGAACCTCGAAGAAACTCAATATCACCACACCTCGTATTCCTTCACACCCTTTTCCGTAATCCTATTACCAATCCATCCTGCAACCAAACCTCATAGAAAGAAATAACGTCATCATCATGCCACTCCATCCCCGCTTCGCCTATTCTTGCTCCTTCTATCGCGCTAATACTAGTATCACCGAACAGTCAGGCCGAATGCCAAGACGCCGGGACAAGGTCATCGGATATACCTGTTTCCAAAGCGTCCTTCTTAGCTTCCTCATTGTAGTCCAACCGTCCCATGATACGCAGGAATTGTGTAAGGTAGGTAGCGAAGTCTTCTTTGCCTTGTTGGAGGCTTTGGAGTTCCCTTCTGGCTGTGCCTCGAGGGTCTGGATCTCCAAAGGAAGTTTCCAGAAACTCACCAAAAGTAGTTACTGAGGGAAAGGGGAGAGCGTCTCCAGCTGCCATGGGGATAACCTGATCTAACGCCTTCTCCTCTAACCAGCTAACTGCATAGAAGACCTTAGCCTCCTTGTTTAGGAACCTATCATGCTAACTCAGCTGAGACGAGATATTGAGAACCCGGCTTTTTTTTCTAGTTCCATTGAACTTTCGTGATCTTAACTTTTAGAGCCGAATGCGGAGGAGTTGCCTGGTGGGGGTGATGATGGTGGTGGTGGTGGTGGTGGTGGTGGTGGTGGTGGTGGTGGTGGTGGTGGTGGTGGTTCGGCTCGTGCAGCGGTAAGTTGGAATTCCAGGGTGCGGACCTGTGTTTCCAAGGCATCGGTATGGTTATTACTGGCTTCCAACTTTTGTCTTACCGCAGTAAGTTCATTCCTAGTCGTAGCATGTAGTCATCAGCAAGACTTCATTTGTCTCCTGGGGTCTCCTGAACCTCAGGAGACTCTCAGGAGACCCGGAAGACTGTTGGGAGACTGCATATACAAATAGTAATTTGCTGATGGTGTTCGACTAGCATCTCGTTCGGTTTTCCACCGATCTCCTTCCCGAATAAGTGTAAGTGTAACATAGCAGTAGCAGATATCCTCGATCGCTTGAAACTCAGAAAGGCTTATGAACTGACAGTGCTCTGCCCGTAGCTACTCCCATCGACAACCCTAAAGAAGCGTGGTATTGTTTTGTTGCCATCAGAAGTAAGACGCGGATGACAACGCAACGTAATCTCGCCGGAGGCAGATAGACTTCGTTCGCAGCGCCAAGATATCAAAAAAGAATGATAACTCGACAGATACAGTAGCTTATAAATAACATCAGAGAATGATAGTTTCTGAAGAGAAAACTATAATAGATTGATAATTATAGAAGATGTTGCATAGAGAAGAAAGAAAGAGAGAAAACTATACAAGTAGGCCCCGTTGCCTCCCTTATATATCTGACAACCCCTCACTAAACATGACTCATACTTCCGCGTTACCCCACTATGACTCATTCCTCCGTATAACAGAACCTCATAGAATCTCATCTGACAAATATATTTTCCCAAACGCACAATAATCCTAACCAGACCCCAATTCTTCCACCCCAATGCCTATCAGATCCACGAAAATCCCATCAACTCGATAAAACCTTCTATTAATTCTTCTTCCCGCAACTCCGCCATTACATTCCGCGTTCCGCCGCTGTCCCTAAAGATTTCAAGATTTACCGATCGTCGCTGACATTTGCATTAGCGGTAGGAGAAGAAAGGAAGCGGTTTATGGATGGCTGACGTTGTTGTTATTTCTTTCTCCAAGTTCGCTGCGAGTGAGGTGATGTGATTACGAAGATTCTGCGAATACGGGCGCGCATGATAATCGAGTTCGAAGTTCTATTTACCGACGAAGACTATTCGGACCCAAGAAAAGAAGCATGCTAAATAATGAAATAAGTTGTTTTCTTTTAGTTTTTCTTTCTTTTCTCCTCCGTCTCGCCTTTCCCGTCCTCTCGCATATGTGAATATATTTATATCCCATCCATATCTCGCCTCGCTTCGGGGCTGTTGCATGACGCCTGCCTCTACTAAACAAGACAGAGGAAGCAAGAGTACTGGTAGAAGATAGAAGTTAGGTTTAGACAAGAAAGATTCTTCCAAGACATCAAAGAAGATTTCATTTGTCTCGACGTCTCCCCGGAAATTTCGTGAGACTGAAAATTCCAGGACTCTCAGGACACTCTTAGGAGACCTAGGAGAGAGTTGGGAGACTCTAGACACAAATAGTAGTTTGCTGATGTAGACTTAGAATAATCTTAAGGGTTTTCTTCTGCTTGTTACAACTGATAATGGAGAAAATCAGAACAGATGGGCGGAAACCAGAGATGAGTACTTATACTCCAAACCTCTCTGTTTCCTGCATTCCACCGCTCTTACTAAGTTCTGGTGAAAACTCTGTTTTGGAGCGGAAACAATTCCTCCACTACCCCGCTTCTCCTGTCATCTGCTTTCCGTCCCAGAAGAAGACCTTTACCAGGCTCTGTTATAGTTGCTCACTATCATGAATTCTATAGTTCTCCTTCCCTGGCCATGTCATTCTAACGCGGGTCAGGGGCTGATTCACAGAGTGAACAGATGCGCTCGGTGATACACCGAAAGTTATGACGCAAGAATCGCAAGTCGGCGACAGGTTCAGGTTCGGGTTCGGTCGTAATATTCAGTGACAGAAGCGATAGTTCAAAAGAATAGATTGCTAACAGAAAGAAGACGCTTGCAGAGAGCGAAAACATAGAAAGATCACTCCATATATACAAGACTTCTCACCGACTCATACCATAGAATCCCATCAAACATATACTACCCGACATCACCCACACTATTCCTAATCACACCATTCAACGACTCATCACCCCATCCTTCCTGCTTACATTCCATTCAATTCAACTCCTTCCTAATCCATTCTTCTTACGTCCGACATTCACCGATATTATCCAATGCCCTGTTCCGGGCGCTGGTGCCAGTAGGCGTGACATGAGCTGAGATGATAGTAGCCCTCCCTTTGTGCTCGAAATGGTAACTCTGTCGTGCTCGCTTGGCCAGAGTACGCTGCATGAAAGCCCAAATAGCTTGGAGTGACATTTAGAAGATTCTCAGATACTCCTGCGCCGGAAATGTCAGATCCTTTCCACTTAACCGGTATTGCAAGCGGAGAATAAGACGTAATCCAAAAGTTCATCGACCTCCCATTCTTCATCACCATCAACCACAACCGGAGGCGGAGGAGCGAATACGTCTGCGTAGCTGATTCAGAAGACAAGGTTCTAACTAAACATAAGACAGTGCAGATCTTCATCGTAGAGGAAGATCGTTTCATAAAGATAAGCGCTTAACGACCGACTTAATCTTAATTGCGCTGCTGCCAATATTCAGCCGTTAGTGTTTCAGCCAAACTACATCAAACCCGCCAGATATTGAAGTTTTAACCCGTCAGACGGCTATGCGATTCGTCGATTCAAGATACGATCTCCACAGAATCTGAAAGATGAATCCCGCCATCTTCTGAACTAGAGCAGAATATCTTTGTACTTGTCCCAGAATGCAGACGCGAGGTTTCTCGTAAAACGGCGCTCAATACCGTAGATGGCCATAAACGACACTTGCGTTGATTCCGGCGACGATTATTCGACGAACTCGCCAGTGGTCTAATCTACCCCATTGCCTTTGGTTGATAGTGATATAACTCCGAGATATTGTTCCACGACCGCTAACTCGTTCGCCCTACCATCCGCTTTCAAAGGCGGAGTGACATTACGATATTAACTTTCAGGCCTTTCAGATAGGGCTTTCCAGAACTCGGATGCTAATTGATACCGATCGACATAATACTAATGCAGAGGCCATGGAGTTTCCATACATGCTCAATAAACAACCCAATCAGATCTTCGGAGCTAAGAAGCGCAAGGCAATATAGCTGCCTCATCTTTGAAAGACGATCGACGACATAACCAGGATCGTGATCCTTTCCTTTCGCTTTCCAGTCCAGTCACAAAGTCCATCGAGATATATGGCCCACGGCTTTTGAGGAATCCAGAGTATGGAGAACTCCATAGGCGACGACGAGGCCTTGCTTCGACTACACGTGATGACAGTTACGACATACCGTCGACTGTAACACGATTCCGCGCCAAGAGAGGAGCGGCAAGTAGTTGAAAGGCCTTAGCTTTTCCTGGACCGCAGAGTACGCGCGTTGCTCCTTCAAGAGATGAATTGCAATGAAAGATCGCCGGAGACAAAAAGTTTTCCACGATAAAGTCAGAGACCTTTTCTGCAGAACATTCATTAACGTAATTTCCTGTTGTCTCGATACACTCTCGGGCGAGTCCCAGGATTTTATTTTATGCACAAGAATGACGCTTGTTCAAAAGTTTTTCTAGTGCGATTGTCCCTGACAGCCGAAAGGCCGCCAACAAACCCAAATTTTGGGACTTCAACACTGTCTGACTTTCGATGCTCAGCGCTCATCCTCCCAGCAGATCTCCTGATCTCCTAAATAACGATCCGTTTTCCTCCCAACTTTCCCGGCCGCAGTACTTAATCACGAATTAAACGGAAAGAATTTTGACCATCTCGCTTGACGGTTCAAATCTCTTTTATAAAATATTCGAGATTCACGATCGCCAGTGACTTCAATAGTGCTCAACCGCAAGATAAGTTCGACCTCCATTCTTCAAACATTCGATGATCGCTAGTAACTCCTTATCATAGATTTCGTAGTTACATTCGGCCGTGGGTTTTCAAAAAATAAGAACAGGGTGAAGAATATTGTCATCGCAGATATTGAGAAAGTCATTCCCCGACATAATCTGACGATCGTGATTCCACAATTGCAGGGCGATCAGAATAAAATGACGAAGAATCAGAGCAGAGGTAAACGCAGCTTTTTAGTCCTTCGGCTGCCTCACACTCGCGACCAAATAAACTAACCTTATCTTTGTGAAGAAATAGAAGAGGCAACAATACCGAATAGTTTTTAATAAACCGTCGATAAAATTACCAACCGTTAAATACCCTGGATGTCTCTAACATTCTGAGGTCGAGCCCACTTCACTATAGTATCGATCTTCTTGATTCAGCTTCAGCCTTCCGCCACACGATCATTCCCAAATAAATCACCTCGCACCTGAACTCGTGATTTCGTGAACAATAGAGGTCCGCTACGGTCGAAATTGTAAACCCTTGCTAATACGATCGCGGTGTGACTCCAAGTTTCGCTGTAGATAAGAATATCATCCAAGATGCCAGACAGAATCGATCCAAAAGCGACGGAGAAAGATCGTTAATAAACGTTGAAATATCATGCCAAGACGGTCGCCAAACGGCATCACTCAGATTGAAAGCGACCTACCGCAAGACGGAACGCAGTCTTCCATTCATCTCCAAAGCAGCGACGCGACTAGGTTATACGATTCTTCGCGCCCGCCAGATACCATTTGGCCTTACAAAGTATTAAACGCTTCTCGGAACGGCAGTATCGATTCTTAATCGCCATAAAGCATTCAGTCCTCGATAATCAACGCCCCCACCGTGCTTTTTACAAACAAAACAGAAAGACCGGCAGAGAAGAAATGGATTCGATAAACCCTTTTTTCAACATATAACGACTCGATCGTTTCTTCAACTCGCCTCGGTGACACGCCAGATAGAGGCCAAAAGCGTATTCGCTTTCAAGATTAATCCGAATATCATAGCCGATGAGGTAGAAGCCCTTCTTTTTCCAAACCGTCCCAGAAAGACGATGTTCGGAGAACTAACGACGCATTCTATCGGCGAATAGTCTCATGAGCCTCCGACAAAGAAAGATAAACTGTAAGACCGAGAGTTTCGCAAAAGTAGTCATGAGACATATCTCAAAGTCATGACAGAGGAGTGGAGACGATATTCCTCGATCGCTACATTTCCAGATCATTCTTCATCAGACCTACGGAGACATCGGCGACCCAAAGGCCAACGTAGCTTTTTGTAAAATTAATAAGAACGCTGTTTACGGCCAGGGATTCCTAGCACCAAGGGATAGTGCATTTAAAGAACATATGCGGTTATTTTTTCCTCACGACCTTGAATCCAAGAGAAACGCAATATGAAGAATGCCATTCGAGCGAGATTTCTACCGCCGATAATACGAAGAAAGACGTGATTAGGAGAAGAGATAAGTTCTTTGTATGCATAAACGATGATTCATCAATGAATGCAAATCCAGAATCCAGTGTCAACAAGTGAAGAGGCCAACAGCTTTTATTTTTATCTGGACACGATACATGAAACAACAAGACGATCAAGTTATCGAAACCTTCACAAGCGACACTAGAAACAAAGCAGAAGAGACAAAGAAATAGAGGGACCTGGCCTAAGCCACCCAAGACAGGCCCTCGTGAAAACCCGACCGATCGCAAGAAGAAGAAGATTCAGACCGAGATCCAAGACCAAAAGAATCCGTAACTGTATAAGACTAAAAAGGAAATCCAAATGCGTATCCAGAGGAAGAAGAAGAAGAACCACAAGAAAGATTTTGAGGCGGCCGCCGCCCCAGACACAACGGGAGCAGACGCCGACCGTAAACAAAGAAGAATACGAAGAGGACGAAGAATGACGACGAATGACATTCGGCAAATAGTGTCTGCGCCCCACAAGACATGCAGAGACTTTGCACGACGATTTAGCCTGCTCAATGTAATGTCACAAGGCTGAGGACGGCGACCAGAAAGATCCATAGTGACCGCACTCGAGATGGGTGGAATGGAAGAAAGAAAGCAGGAAAGACGAACAGAAAGCAGGAGCAGGTTGGGCCCAAAGGTTGGCATGAATGAAAGATGTAGTTCGATCTTCTACCGAAAGATCCCTCATTTATTATCCAACTTCCTGAAAGTAGGGCGACATAAATGAAGTAGAATCGTGACATCATGAATCATTGATGAATGTCATGCGAGAGCCCTGCGAACGTTTTTTTGGCTTCATCGCTCCATCTAACCCTCGTCAGACGCAATTCATGAACAGAGTGAGAAGTTCCGCCCACCCCGAAGCAAAGGTTTCAGCTTCTTTCGCCGGCCACGCTGATCGCGTCTCCAGCCGCTTCAAGATGGTAATTAGGGCTCAGATCTTCCAAGTCAATACGCCCCTACCACAAGTGGCATTACGCCAGTACCGCCCCGAGAAGATTAATCGTGATAAACAGACATTTAGCCAGCGGAATCGGTCCCACCATCATCTGGCGCGCAATTGAGTCAGCGGCCAAGATCCTCTTTTCCCATCAAACCGGGCGGCAAGACCTTTCTGAACGAGCCACCGGAGGCAGAGGCGGACGCGCATGCGTGAGGATTATTCGCAGGAGGCGGGGTGATTATTCGGAGCATGGCCGTCGGCCGAGAAATAGAAGATTCAGTTGCCGAACTTCTGAAATTCTTCTAATTCCCCACCAGTAGCCTGCCGTCGAATTCATGAAGCTTTCGATTGAGAGCGCCTCGTTTTGTTCACCACGTCCCGATCATGTCGGAGTCTCTGCAGAGGTCGTGAAGTGAATAGACCGTCTTACTACTCTCGTATTGTGTCGAGAATTCGGCCAACGATCTAGGCTACGCTTGTAAATATCCCGCTTAGCTGCCATAATATCTATACGAAAGAGTTATATTGAAGGTCATACAGTGTATCGAGCCAATAGGCGAAAAGAACGTAGTCTAACGTATGGGGTCAGGGGATTCACAGAGAACAGACAGGTCGGCCAGATACACCGGAAAGAGTGACGTGCAAGAATCAGTAAGGGCGACAGGTGCTCAGGTTCGGCTCGGCTCTAATATCTGCGACAGATAGCCAAAGAATAGATTGCTAACAGAAAGTTAAGACGCTTGAGAGAAAACATAGAAAGATCACCCATATATACAGTAATTTCTCACCGCCGACTCATACCATAGAATCCCATCGAAACATATACTACCCGACATCACCCACACTATTCCTAATCACACCATTCAACGACTCATCACCCCATCCTTCCTACATTCCATTCAATTCAACTCCTTCCTAATCCATTCTCTTACGTCCGACATTCACCGACATCGGCGTTTAGGTGTTAGTACAGGGCTGAGCCGATAGTCATCTAGCCACGCCGCTTTCACTTCCACGATATCGCTTCGTCCGCCTCGCTTCGCCGGCAACAGACTATATTCCTTACATGCTTCGCTTCTATAACAGAGCCACATTAGCGGTTAGGAGAATAGTTCTCACCAGGCCTGTTATAGGCTCAGAGTCATTGATAGAATTCAGCAGTTACAGTGATAGGAAAAGACCAGAAGGAGTGACCGCAACCTGCTACATGTTCCTACCTTCTGACCACTAGGTGAAGATCTATTCACGAAGGTTAGGACGAAGCCTAGTTCTCACAATATCAGAGGACCGCAGAGAAAGGCTCTAATCGCCGCAAGATCTTCAAATTCCTCTCATAAGAAAGAGAACCCTGCTGCAGGCGGCAGCTAAGTTATGCCTTAATAATCTACAATGAAGCATAAACAGAAGCCATTTAGGGTAGACCACCCGAAATGAGACTATCGATGCAGGCCCGAGCTGTGTGACAGCCAGGCTGCAGCGATCTCGACCGACTAAGGGCTGACATTTGGATCGAAACACCCACTAGCGCCAGTGAGAAGCAGAATGGAGGAATTGTCTCCAATCCAAAACAGAGTTTTCACCGAACTTCAAGAAGAAATTAACGTAGAAACAGAGACGGAAAGATAAAGACTCATCTCCTGCTTCACCATCTGTTCTGATTTTACTTCATCATCAGTTGTAACAAACGGAAGAAGACCCTTAACATTATTCTAAGTCTACCAGAAGAATCTTTATCCTCTAAACTTAACTTCTATCTTCTACTCGGCCGTCCTTTCTCCCAAGCTTTATCCCTTGGTAGAGAATACTCTATGCAAATAGACGAAGTCATCTATCGCCCGAGTAACGACGCTCACATCGTAGAGCGCTGACCATATCTGCCCCGACCTTCTACTATAGAGCCTCACTTCACACGCTTCTTCGTCGTCATCTTTATCTGTTCTACAGGTAGTTTTAGTTACTCCGTTACAGCCGTCTTACTCCTGCCATCATCAGCAAACTACTACTTGTGTATGCAGTCTCCCAACAGTCTCCCGGGTCTCCTGAGAGTCTCCTGAGACTCCTGGATATTTTTTGAGTCTCCTGAGGCTCAGGAGACCTCAGGAAACAAATGAAGTCTTGCTGATAGTTCCTGCCATTCCCATCGTTCTGTGGTCTTGGCCGCTCTACCATCCCTGCACCCTGTCGCCTTTGCGCTATACCGTCTCCGCTGACATACTGCCCTACCGCCTGCATGGCAGTTTATACATCAGCAAGACTTCATTTGTCTCCTGATTTCTCCTGAGCCTCAGGAGACTCAAAAAATATCCAGGAGCCTCAGGAGACTCTCAGGAGACCTGGGAGACTGTTGGGAGACTGCATGCACAAGTAGTAGTTTGCTGATGTACCCCCTATCATCAGCAAGACTTCATTTCTCTTCTGATGTCTCCTGAGCTTCAGGAGACTCTCAGAAGACCTGGGAGACTATTGGGAGGCTAAATATACAAGTAGTAATTTACTGATTATATGATAGCTTACCAGACAGTTATGATAGAAGATCCATCAGCAAGAATTTACAAGTTTGAGGAAATTACAGGGGTATCAGGAGACTCAGGAGACTGTCAGGAGATACAGGAGACTACAGTCACAAATGATAAAGCTCGCTGATATCGGGAAGTGGAGATATGCCTATCCTGAAAACTCATGAGGGTGCACAGGTTACGTAACTAGAGATATAAAGCATCCTTAGTTTTCAGATCCATTAGTATGGGTGATTGTCATCTTCTACACCAGCAAGACTTTATTTGTCTCCTGATGTCTCCTGAGCCTCAGAAGACTCAAAAAATATCTAGGAATCTCAGGAGACTCTCAGGAGACCCCGGAGACTGTTGGCAGCATCAGCAAGACTTCATTTGTCTCCTGATGTCTCCTGAGCCTCAGGAGACTCAAAAAATATCCAGGAGCCTCAGGAGACTCTCAGGAGATCCGGGAGACTGTTGGGAGACTGTATACACAAGTAGTAGTTTGCTGATGAGACTGCATACACAAGTAGTAGTTTGCTGATGTATAAACAATAAGTTATCTTTTCGACTCGTCTACCATAAGGTCTCTTATGTTTCCTGACGGTCTCCTAAGTCTCCCGAGGCCCAAAAAGTCTCAAGAGACAGGTGAAATCTTACTGATGATAAATGTTGATTTTTAGCCATTATTATACATTGTCACTAATACTAGTAGTGTCATACCGGTCGTAAAATAGCTACCACTAGTGGTAAAATTACCTGTCACCAGTGGTGAAATTCTCCATTGGTGGACAATGTTCATATATACTGGCATTATATAGTCCGTTTTGGTCAAAAGTTCTGTGCTTTTATCTATTTTAAAATATAAATGCTGGTATTATTTTCACTACCGGTGGTAAAATTACTTTTGACAAGTTTACCGCACCATAGCTATTGACTATTCACAGCTAAAATATCAGTAAATGAGTTGGTATCATTAGTAAATTTATTCATGTGATGCATTAATATTCTTCCTTGCATTTAATGTATCCCTCGATGCAATTACAGATGCTTTTTATTTTAATTGTAGTGGTAGAGATTACTACATATCTCTATCAGCCTTTAAGATAATTAATTCAGAATTTCTTTGATATAGTTCTCGCGTAAGAAGCATAGGTCTTCATAATGATTTAAATTCCATTTTCCTGTGGCGGTTCTAGTACTAGAGTATTTGCCATGCGACAGGCTTCTGCGTCTGACAGGGTTCCGGTCCAACGCGTTACCCGTTTGCGGAGACAGGGGGAGGATTATATGAGAGATCACCGCCACCCCATACAAATTACCCTTGCCCTAAGCAGCTGAGTACCTATTCGTCGCTGTCACAATTTGATACGGTCCAATCACCCTATAGTGGTGCCTTTTATAAGGTAATCACTTTATAAGAGTATGGGCTCTCGGACTAACATACTATGGCCTTTGCAGACACAAACTCTCCCTATATGAGGGTATATACGACTTCGAGCCACCTTTCTAACCTTTATAGGGCGATTCGACTGTATGGTTGTTCGCGAAAGACGAACGCTAGGGAGCCAATAACATGAGATGTTCCACAGGTAGTTTCAGCCACGTTGACTGCCTAAGTGAAAACGATGATGCTGGATCTGAGACCTGCGTTTTTCGAAGCCGATCACTGGCCAAGCCTCGCTTAAAATCCGGGTAATACTACATAGTGCATCACATCCACTCACATCGTCCGGGTAGTACCAAACTGAACACCGAAGAACAGCAAAGTACAATTGGGCTTTTATAAATTAGCTATATATGAGCAGAATAAGGAGAAAACAGCTAGATGTGAGGTGAAATTAGATTCTAGATTCTTCCTTCCTTTTATTCCTTGCGGTGGATCCAGCCGGTTAGGTCGATATAAATAAACGACAGTGATTCAGGCCCTGTAGATCGGGCTCGATTCTTGGATTCCGGCCCTTGCCAACATTTTGTCAAGCCAACAACAACAGCCGTAGAAGGGAGCACGTTTGTCTTTACACATCCCTCATTGGCTCTCAACCATAAATCGCTTCACGATAGTTAGAATCCACGGCCGATTCCTCCGCGCTCGCTGGCCGCCAACTACTTTTCGAAGGGAGGGGCAAAGATAGATAGAGTGAAGGAAAGAGGAGGGTAGGTTGAATACGGATGCCAGCAACTTTCACTAAGGAGACTGACAGCTACTGTGAAGCTCGGCCTTCCGTCTGCACACTCCCCTCTTCATCCCTATTTCGCATCACCTACCAAGCACTCAACCTTCCATCCCCTGGGTTATAGCTGTACTCATTCTCCCCACGTGACAGGAGGAAGCGGGCAGCCCGAGCAGTTGTGCCCCGCCATCTCCGGAGCCTCACCACAAGCCAACGGCGGCAGCATCAAATAGCAGCATGTGAGAAAACCATATTTCGCTGCCCTTGAGGAAGTCTATAGCGATATGGGACTCACGGAATAAACTGACATTCCGAGTGTGTACAGGAAGTTCGGAAAAACTTTAGCAAAGCGGCAATTAGACATTCCCGAGTATGCGGCCAGCTTTGTGAACTACAAAGCTCTTAAAAAGGCACTTTTCTCTACTTTATCTCACATGGGAATCATTGCGCTAAAATCTAACGGTTTTCTGACGTAGCTTATCAAATCACTGGGCATTGGAGTAAAGGCACCAGCTCCACAAGTACCTTTCCAAAGCCTAGGGGGTCGTTCTTTCAGTAACCCACAGGTCACCTTACAAGCAAACAAAGCTACCTTCTTTTTTAAACTGGTTAGTTTGATCTATTACATATTAGCATGATCAGCGCTGAATTGGGCGAATGAGCACAGGAAAGAGAGTTGGAGAAGGTGAATACGTATTATTTGCATAAAGAGGCCGAAGTAAGACAGATCCTCATCGTATCAGATATAGGGCTACTAACCTCGGCGGCAGCTGAAACTTCGATTGAAAACATTGATAGATAAGAAGCGACTTATTCAATCTAGGAGCGAGACTACCTCTAAAATTTCTGCAACATACATTACCCTACAAGAGGGATTCCGGCAGTTTCAGCATGACCTGAGCAAGTTACAGCAGTTTGTTGAAGTCAACGCTACTGCATTTTCAAAGATTTTGAAAAAGGTGATCTAAAGACGCATATCTACAATACCGATAAATCAGGTTGCTAATAGAACACTTGTAGTGGGATAAATCATCTAAGGTATTTTAGGTTAACCTGTTCAGTCGTTTGGGGCCAAGCTACTTACAAATTATCTCATAGTCTCGGACAAAGGAACTTTATCTCTCTAGAGCCGTTGAGGTTCAGCCATGTTTTAATAGAGATGTTATAACAGAGCTCTCGGACCAAGCAACAACTAGTCTCCTTGAGCTCGAGGCCTGGGCAGAGGGTGAGAACATCTCTTTCGACAGAAAGGGGGGCGAAGGTGCCCTCAGTGGGCGGTTACTCGGCACAGATGAGAGTGATGCCGATGCAGAATTTTTGAGAGCTATCTTTTCTGAGAATACTACGGTTTTGAAGGAATGGATAACCCGGTTGGAGGGGTCTGGAAACGCGCGTGAGAAGGTTACTAGGGCATTTCTTGCTGCCATTCCGGAAGGCTCCGAGGAGTCTCTCGGAGTTCTGATGGAAACTAATCTGATTGACTATCACTCAGAAGATGAGATCAACGAGAGAAATTGTCTTCACGAAGCTGCAAACGCTGGTAGAATGTCCATTCTTAAGGTTGGATTAGAGCAAGGGATTGATGTTGCTCGTGCTGATGTTTATGGTCGAATACCATTGCACTATTCCTGCATCCATGGACATGTTGAAATGGTACAGATATTGGTTGATGTCAAGCCGTCAACGATTGATGCCATGGATCACGATAATTTCACCCCGTTGATACACGCTATAACACACAACAAACAGCAATGTGTTTCCAAACTGATTGCCTGCAATGCACGGATAGATCCAAGACATGAGCAGGATTACATTCCGCTAAACCTGGCTTGCCAGTACGGTCTTTGCGAGATTTCGGAAATTCTCCTGAAACATAATGCTCGTATCTTACCGGATGCAGAAGGCCTTTACCCTCAGCACCTGGTCGCAAGATCTGGCGAATCAGTACGACTTTTGATGTTGTTAAAGCAGTATGGAGCCAATTTGAATGAGGTGGACAAGCTATTTCAATGGACTGCTGTTTTTCATGCTGCAAGCGAAGGGCATGTAGAATGCCTAAAGGCTCTTCTAGAGAGTGGCGCTAGGAGTGATATTTTAGATGAGAAAGAGCTTTCTGCTATGTATTATGCAGCTTGGGAAGGCCATCTCGAGTGTATGCAACTTCTTTCAGCAGCAGGAGGAGGACTTGGCATTGCCGGAACGCTTCCTCACAAACCATCACCCGCCTCAATCGCTTCAACACAGTCTGGAACACACATGACTATTGACTCGGATGGAATCCCAGATCTCTCTCTCCCCCCTCCCATTCTTCCTTTGCGTCGATACGGACATAATTTTCTTGAAAATAAGACATTCGTTCAACTCACCTTCCACGAGGCGGGCACTGAACCAATACTCTTTTACCAGGACGACAAATATCCCGCAGCCAGACTCACTATATCATCCAAATCATCAGATCTTATTCCCAGAAATCTTCTTCTCCCTCTCAGCGAAGATGTCAAGACGATTTCTTTTCAAATCGACACAGTGGATCAGTTTACGATAGATTTCGACATATATCCCACCTTTGGGTCTAAGGTGATTGCGCGGACGATTGCTCTGCCGAATACTTTTAGCTCAAATAGCTCTGGTCATTGTATCCTACCACTGTTTGACCCTCGCCTCCGAGCCATGGGGCGGATATCCTTCGACTTCCAAATCATCAAACCTTTCCAAGGAGTTCCGCTCGAGATAACCCATTTCGCAACTTATTGGAAAGCAACAAGTCAATTCGAGTCTCATCCAAATGCACTTATTACTGGGTCATCCCTATCCGGAGAATATGTTCGTCTTTATATTCAGCTAACCAGGGATTGCATTCCTGTATTATATCCTCGATGGACCATACCCTTCAATGAACTTGAGGTTCCTGTCTCTCAGGTCAGCTTCGCTCAGTTTCAAAAGCTCGGTGCTCAGTCTGGTGTGTTAAACATCAAACAAAAATTATTGGCAGCCAGCAGTCACTCAGAAGCTCATCTCATACTGGCTTATTCATTCACTGCTCTCAAAGAAGTTCTGTCAATGCTACCAAGCGAGGTTCACCTTGATCTTAACATTATCTATCCTACCATTGCCGAGGAACAGGAATACGGATTGACAACCACGCCAAATGTTAACACTTGCGTCGATGCTATATTAAACACCGTATTCGACCATGCCAGGGCATTAAAGAAAACATCACATGATCTGACAAGATCCATTGTCTTCTCTTCATCAAATTCCAACGTTTGCACGGCGCTGAATTGGAAACAGCCGAATTGTGAGGTTTTCCCGAATTTTGAACATCGACAACCCGACCGAAGCTAACACCTGCTATTGCAGATCCGGTGTTTTATGGTAATGATCTTGGGAAAGAGCCAGGAGATGACTTGAACGAAGTAGCCTCGAGCGCCAGAAGTTGTACATCTATTAAGGAGGCTGTCAGGTTTGCATCAAACAACAATTTGATGGGACTTATATGCTCGTCTCGACTCTTAGTAAGTTTAATTCAACTTCCAGATATGCATTGAGTAGGAAAATTCATTTATTTTGCAGGATACTGTACCGGCACTTGCACAGAGTGTAAAAGTCGCAGGCTTGGTATTAGTTGCTCACACTGCAACTGATCCATCACCAGCCATTATCGCATCTGTCGATGGTGTTTTAAGAAAAGAGGGGGTTTTAAAGTTCGAAGAGACAATTGATATGTGAACTATTAGAAGGAAATTTATGTACTACTATTTTCTTTTGACTCCGGGACCCTCCTTCTTTTCTATAAGGGTGGGATTGCCGAGGGGACATCGAGTTCATTTTCCAGATGCCCCCCATAAGTAGAGCCTTAATTTACCCCTTATGTACATAATACTTGCACCCTGAAGTTTAAAAGCGTCGAGGAATACTCAAGCCTGGGAGGATTCTAATTGGGGGAATGGATCGACTCTGGAATTATCAAGCAGAACTATTTGACGTCCATCGTCCATGATAAGATCCCACCGCAATGTCTCGAACTACAAAACCGTGTAAGCACTTATTTCAGGAGTTTATGAGATAGGATGCTAAGGGAGATGTACCATCCCCATCCTGGTCCTTCTTACGCTCTTGAAACGCAAAAGACCCTCACCCTTCGTTCCTTTTACTTTATAGGATATATCAATATCCCCATGGAGTTGACTCAATTTCCCACTAATCCAGGGTATCTTGTATTTGTACGTAATTTCATCGCCAAGAAGCTGTCGAGCTTCAGGGTGAACGCGGAGCGCATATAAGGTCGATGAAACAACAGAAGTGGATGACTTTTGATAGTTAAAGAGAGCAAGTGTACTGGCTCCTAATACGACAAGAAAGATAGGGACAGAGATCAACGTCGAGCGGCGGGGACCCACGGCTAATAGTGTCCTTGTAGTTAGTTATAGTAAGCTGGAGAATCAAGACCCGAATCTGACCTGGTAACGCACGGTCGCTCCTTCTCTCTGTTAAAACCTGGCCAGTTTTCGGAGCAACGATGATATTACGGGACCGAATTAAGCGTGCGCTGCGGAGAAGAAATCTTGAAGGAGAAGATAAGAGACGGCGGTTCAAGATTTGTGTAGCCATGCCTGACGTGACGATGATTTGGACAAGGTGGATTGAGCTTGAGAGAAACTCCAAGGCTCATTCGCGTAAGTAGGTAGATGTACTTATGACGTACTATGGGTGTAGGGGTAAGCAGTACCAAAGAGCGGTTTCGACAAAACAGTGGGTAACGCAACTGTAGCGAGCACTGCCGTAGCAGTGGTGGTGTCCAAAATAAGTTCGGACTGTCGGCAGCGGTCAATGATCAATCCCCTTATTGATATTCTCCTTTTCCTTGTCCTCATATACTTTGTCCCTAGGCCTACAGAGTTACTATGGGTTATACCCCTCGCCCTTGCCCTGCATTTGTTATTCCTAGTTGACCTCTCTAGTTGTGAAACACGTCATGAAGTACAGTTTTCCCTTCCTTTGTCCTCTGGACAGTGGCTTTGCCTTCTACTCTCTACTTAGTAGTTTAGTCTTGCCCTCGGCTGTGCCCGTTGGTTCATCCTGCATCTCTCCGCTTCTCGTATTCTATAGTCTTAGTTGCTTTATAAGATGGAGTCATTGGGTTCACTACATGATAATTTACTGATTAGCGCATATATGATTGACCAAGGCGAAGAGATAGAAATAAGGTGTGTAGAGATGAAGGTGTAACGTGTTGGACGGGGAAGCCGCCCAAGACAGGGTAACCGCCCACGGCTTCGAGGACTCATGAACCCATATCAAATACTCATGAGTGGCCATAGAAAATCAATAAAATGAGTTAATAAATTTTTTAGAAAAAATTGTAATATACTAATGAGTATTCTGATGCCTTCCACTACGTCTAAGAACCTGTGGAATCAATATTTCCTCCATATTGACTCATTCTTCTTCATTTTGATCCTCCACTTCATCAGCAAGACTTCATTTGTCTCCTGAGGTCTCCTGAGCCTCAGGAGACTCAAAAAATATCCAGGAGTCTCAGGAGACTCTCAGGAGACCCAGGAGACTGTTGGGAGACTGCATACACAAGTAGTAGTTTGCTGATGTTCATTGTTTAGAGCCCCTATATTATATACAGTAATATTTTCGGAAATTTTTACCTGTCTAGTCCTATCTTTTGGGGTTTTGTAAGATGTAGAAGAATCTTTTTCTGCTTTCTTTTTCGCCTCTTGAGCTTCAGCCTTCGCTATTTTTACTGCATTTGCAGTATTCGGGTTTTTGGCCTCCCTAAGTTCCAGTACATCTTCAGTAGTAATGATTCTGGCTCTACTTAACAGCTTCCTATCAGTAGTCTTTGTCTTATCTGCCCTCTTAGCTACAGATCTCCGGAACTGAGTGCTAATGTAATATTAGCAAACTACTACTTTTGTATCCAGTCTCCCAACAGTCTCCTGTGTCTCCTGAGAGTCTCCTGAGGCTCCTGAATATTTTTTTGAGTCTCCTGAGGCTCAGGAGACCTCAGGGGACAAATGAAGTCTTGCTGATGAATTTCCACCACAACCACCCAATGCCGCAACTGCTACCACTTCGGATATGCTAAACAAGAATGCAAACAAACCAAACCAACCTGCCCCGTATGTGCCAAAGAACACATAAAAGCCCATCACACCTGCCCAGTTTCCACTTGCAAGGGAAAATAGTTCGAAGCACTCGGCTGCTGCGGCTTGACGAAAGTAAAGTGCATCAACTGCAATAGGGGCCACTAAGCAACCTCCAAGAACTGCCCAGCACTCGAAGCAATTATTCAAAACTCAAAGAAGGTCAACACACCTGAAATTACCACAACACAAGTGGAAACCATCATGACAAATGCTCCACAAAACCCAATCAACCCTGTCACCCAGCTATAAATATGTTGAATATACCAATAACATACTCCTTCCTACTCGTTATCCAATATAATTGCGCTAACAGCAATAATGTTCTCCTCTCACTTTTTTCCCTTAAAATAACTCAAGACGCGTATATTGTTTGCGTACAAGAACACCAACTCCTCAAAGGCAAACCTTTAAGAACACCCTCTTTTACCCTGATTTTTTCAACTCCAACCCGAAAAGAAGATAAAATTTCAACATGCATCTATATAAACAACAATCTCTTAGATAAGAATGCGTTTATTTCCCAACCCTCCTGCAGAGGAAACCTCACCCAAGTCAGTATTATGAGCAATACACATCAGCAAGACTTCATTTGTCTCCTGAGGTCTCCTGAGCCTCAGGAGACTCCAAAGATGTCCAGGAGCCTCAGGAGACTCTCAGAAGACCCAGGAGACTGTTGGGAGACTGCATACACAATTAGTAGTTTGCTGATGCAGGCAATAATACGCACATAACACTTAATATCAGTTGCATCTATAATAGACAACTAAGCCCTAACAGTCGTTCCCATCTTCCGCAAGATATATTCAGTCGAACAAGTACCCCTACACTAATCTTTAGAGACTTTAATATCCATCACCCCAACGCCGACCCACTATGCTCATTTAATTATAGAGAACTGAACCTCGCAACACCATATTTTGATACAGCTACACGCCGCGGGTATATGTTAATGAACACCCCCGGAGTCTATACCAGAATATCCCTAGATCAAAAGAAAAGGCACGGTGTAATAGACCTAGCCTTTGCCAACGTACAAGTCTCCTCATTAATCAGAAAACATCAGCAAGACTTCATTTGTCTCCTGATGTCTCCTGAGCCTCAGGAGACTCAAAAAATATCCAGGAGTCTCAGGAGAGTCTCAGGAGACCTGAGTGACTGTTAGGAGACTGCATACACAAGTAGTAGTTTGTTGATGAATGGCTATCAATTACACATGCTACAGGCTCAGATCACAGAGCCCTCGCAATTTCACTATACATATCTACCGCAGACTTAGAACCCTATCACACGTATGACTAGACCTGGACAACATCAGCAAGACTTCATTTGTCTCCTGATGCCTCCTGAGCCTCAGGAGACTCTCAGGAGGCCCGGGAGACTGTTGGGAGACTGGATACACAAGTAGTAGTTTGCTGATGAAACTGGGACGCAGTCAACCCCCTTCTCCAATCAATAGTTATCAGTCCACCCTCAACGCCAAACGAGATAGACGACTGGTTTGATAAAAACTACACAACACTCACAGATACTATCAAATACACCTATAAAAACCATATCCAAATGGTCCAAAAAATGGTGGAACCCCAACATTTCCGAACTGAGAAAAATATTTCACTCAGTACACAGAGCCTATCGGAAAGGCCACGCACCCCCTTTTGAGATGAAAGCCACCAAAAATACCTACTTTAATGCGATTAAGAAAGCAAAACAAAAACATTGGAACAACTTCATCTCAAACGCACAAACAAAAGATGTCTGGAGAATCAAGAAAATGACGACCAGAACTGAAGATAAAATTCCTACCCTCTCTAATTCTCCCACTCCGATGCTTCTAAACCAAAATCTGATAAAAACCTTTTTTCCTCCCCAACCGGACCTGATAAACCCTAAGCCGGAACTACATCCAAACTCCCCCCCCAATTACCCCTGAAGAGGTTCACCAAACGCTGTGCCCAACCTCCAACCTATCAGCCTCAGGACCAGATACTATCCCCTATTCAACCTGTAAGGCCATACACAAAACCAATCCATTGATAATAATCACAATTCTGAACCAACTACTTATTCATGGATACCACCCCCTTGCACTAAAACAGGCCAATGGAGTAATTCTTGCCAAACCGAACAAACTGGACTATAACCTATCCTCAGCCTACCGAGTGATAGTACTACTCCAAACCTTTTCCAAAATTCTGGAGAAGATTGTTAACACAAGATTAGCCAACATAGCAAGTGCAATAGGCCTAATCCATCCCCACCAGTGCGGCTCAGTGGCCGGTCTCTCCACAGCAGATGCGGCTTCCACACTACTCAACGAAGTTAAAGCAATGCAAACCGCTAAACACAAAGTTTCTACATTTTTTCTAGATGTCAAAGAAGGATTCGACCATGTCCTAAAATCCTCATTAAAAAACATAATGATAAAAGCACATATCCCAACTTATATTATCAACTGGACTCTCTCCTTTATGTCCGATAGATATATAACCCTTCTCTATAAAAGATCCCCAAAGATTGCATGCCCGATACAAGTAGGAGTCGCACAAGAATCTCCTATCCCGCCACTTCTCTTCCTTATTTACATAAACTTTCTGCACCGATACAATCCAAAACCGGGAATAACTATCTCCTATGTAGATGATCTAGCTGTTACGGTCAGATCAACGTCATACCAAGAAAATGTGAGAACTCTCACATAGCACTTCAACAAACTGACCCAAATGGTACATCCCCACAACATCTATTTTTCGATGCGTGGAGCCGAGCTAGCACACTGAAGAACGCCCAGGAACAAAACCCCAAGATGCTACCTACCAATCATACTAGAAAACCAACCTACATCAGCAAGACTTTATTTGTCTCCTGAGGTCTCCTGGGCCTCAGGAGACTCAAAAAATATCCAGGAGCGTCAGGAGACTCTCAGGAGGCCTGGGAGACTATTGGGAGACCACATCTACAAGTAGTAGTTTCCTGATGTATTCACCCTAAACAATACACTAAATAGATAGGCTTCTGGCTTTCAAAATCCTTTAATCCCAACGAGTACTTTAAACGCAGACTCGTAGGAGCAAGAGCAACCCTTGGACAGGTGCAACGCTTCTCCTCCGCAGGCAAAGGCCTCTCATCTAATAATTGCAGGAAAATAGCCCTCCTAGCAATAAGACACATGCTCACATATGGAGGCTCAGTCCTCACCCCGATCTCCTCAATCAAAGAAATGAATACCTTCAGGAACTCAGTCTTACACTGGGTACATCAGGAAACTACTACTTGTGTATGCAGTCTCCCAACAGTCTCCCGGGTCTCCCGAGAGTCTCCTGATACTCCTGGATATTTTTTGAGTCTCCTGAGGCTCAGGAGACCTCAGGAGACAAATGAAGTCTTGCTGATGAATCTGCCAAGACTCTCTTATATCAACCATAGAACTTCAGAGAAACTCAGTATCACCAAACCTCGTATTCTTTCACACTATCTCCCATAATCATATTACCAATTCATCCTGCAACCGAACCTCAAAGAAAGAAATGACGTCAAAATCACACCATTCTTTCCCCCCTTCACTTATCCTTACTCCTTCCACCGCATTCATACTAGTACCACCGAACAGTCGGGTCGAATGCCAAGACGCCGGGACAATCGCCAACTGGAACTTCCATTACCCACCACCTGCCTACTACCCACACCCTCTATCAACAACACCCCAGTACTATACCAACCTCCACAAATTCGTTGCCTCCCGTACATCAGCAAGACTTCATTTGTCTCCTGAGGTCTCCTGAGTCTCAGGAGACTCAAAAAATATCCAGGAGCCTCAGGAGGTTCTCAGGAGACTTGGGAGACTGTTGGGAGACTGCATACACAAGTAGTAGTTTGCTGATGTATTCATCAAATGAGAGCGGGAAAAAGCTACCTATACGGACAAAAGTCGTGGAACAATATCCACCTACCCGATACCTGTACAAGATGCAACCAGGACCCTGAAACACCCTCACACGTTATTCTGAGATGCCTTGCTCTAGACGCTCTCAGACTAAAATCTATCAAAAGCGCGCCTACACTAGACGAAATTTGGAAGAGCCAACAATTTACCACCAATCTTAGCGGATTTATTATCGCCGCAAAAATCAACTTTCCAATTTCAAATATGATTTCTCCCCTACACTCAGGAACATCAATCTCTACATTGACTACAATGTCCACGTCCGAATCGCAAATACTGGTTGTACCATTCGACACAATCTACGCGTCCTAATTACATGACCCACTGAGGGCACAGGCGAAGCCAGTTATTTTAGTTTTCCTATATTATTTTCCTTTGTCGGAGTTGGTTTGTTTTATTTCTTTAAGGGGAGCAGAGTTTTGAGGAGGCACAGAGGTCTTTTATGCCATAGTTTATAACTGTATGCAATGTTTTGTACCTTAAAACAAATACAAATTGATTTGAGAAAAAAAAGAATTACACGGGTACATGGTGATCAACGGGTACACGGTGAAATACGTTACCTCCAATCCTCGGCAAACCACAATTAAAACTTTTTCAAACCTCAGTCTTTTCACTGGCAGGCCGGCTCCAGTGACTGTACCTGGCTCATCCATTGCTGATTCAGATAAAATCTCAACCCGATACCCAATAGACATTAGCGATTATGTGGACTTGGAGGAAATTGATTGTGCCTTATGGAGACCTGGGTCCAACAGTGCAGAAGATGCCAGTGGTAGCAACGGCTTAATGGATATGTATAGTAGACTTTGGAATAACAGTCTCTTGTATGTAGATCAGTTGAGTGGATAAGCTGAAATGGACTGAAAATTTGAATTCTTCGCAAAATTTGCCTTTATAAAAGTCTTTTGATTGTGTTTGTAAAGTCTGCGCAATGCTCGCATCACCATCAGTCCGTTGACAATACCCACCCGTAGCACTACCATGATCTCATCTTAGACCAACAGCAGAAGGGTGTAGAGGAGGAAATAGCTGTACCCTATAAGGACTAGTCATTGGTAATTCCGAGATAGCAAATAGTATTTGTATAGAGACCGGGGTTACCTGTTCCTGAATTCCCATACGATCCGAGAAGAGCAATAGCAAATGGTTTATGGTGGGGAAAGGATGTAGCTGGAAGATCTATACGAGACAGCGAGGTGCGACTGTAGTAACAGGCCTCCACCTCCTCCTAAAGGTATGTAGCGACCCTCGCATATTGACACTGTTCTGAGCTAAAGACAGTTCAAGTATCTCGTTCGTCCAGAAAAGCTGCTCAAAATACTCAAGGGCGCCTATGAGGAGTCCAGCTGAGGTTGCGCTGAGACAACTTCTGAAACAGCTTGGCTGATAGCACAGACATGACCATTTTATCCTACCGTGGGATAAATACCAGCGTGTTGGTTGCTGACTGAAAGACAGGTTACTGGTTTAATGTGCTAGGCTTGAGATACCATTCCTCAAGCACGGCATAGGACGTCAGTTAATGGCCCCCTGACCCGAATCTCTTGAGGCACTATTCTGGGGTTGTCTAAAACAATTATTCCTGATTTCACCCCATAAAGAGGTATGGTACGGCTTGTCAGGAAGTAAAGGTGCAACGAAGAATTCTCCGTAAGTTCAGACAAGCAGAAGCATCAAGCAATCCTCCACGGCAGCGTTGTCTTGAAGTTCTTGTAAGACCATTCAGTTTCGTTTCGTTACAAGGGCGCTGTTGTGGGTTAAAAGGATATGGTATCAGGTGGACGCGTTGATGGATTGTATGCCACCAAGATCAAAGACTGACTTGAGAAAGAGATTGGGATTTGCAGGAATTATATTCCCTGGGCCACTCTGGGAGTTGAACCAAGCAGTCAAGACTTTCTCAAATCAAAGTTTGAGCTAAAATCTTTGAACCGGATTTGAGTGGTTTCCAAGCGGGCCCTAACTAGTTTTCAAAATTTACTCTAGACTGAAACTACAGGTATCTCATGTCCTGAAACTGGCAGCAGTTCCCAGAGGTCCCATATTCATGTGTAACTTTTTTCTTTCTGACTAGGAAGAAGTAGAACACGCTTTGTTATCCTTATTTCCTTGTTAGTGGGAAACCTTATACTCATAGAGGAGGGAAACTAAAAAGAATGAAAAAAGAATGAAAAAAGAATGAAAAAATGAAAAAAAGAGGGGGAAAAGGGATTGGGGGGGGGGGGAACGAAAGAAATCAGTTCAATTACGACCCAAACTCCAGATTGCCGAGCCACCCAACTCACCCAGTTCACCCAGCTCATCCAGCTCATCCAGATGTATACGACTCGTCAGCATATTCTTTGAAGAGCTGCCTCATCCCTTTAAGAAACAGCGAAAAGTCTCGACTTTCGTTTAACTTGTCTACTAAATCGTCTACTTTTGACTTGTCTAATTTTGGTCGACATAGTATGACTGTAAGATCCAAAGTTAGAAAATGTACCAAGTAGGTAGTCAATTGAACAGGAGTGCCCAATGTTACATGCCTTCATAGTCTCTAGTAACCATGTTGACAATAAAAGAGAACTCTTTTGTCCAATCGGAATCAACGACATGCGTGTATACAAATTTAAGGTGGTCGGTAACGCCTGCTCCTTCTATACGCATTCCTAGGTAATTTTCCCAGAATAAGAGCTCTGGGGCATTACGTGAAGCCTGAGAGCTCAAGGCTTTGCGTTCAGCCGCTCTGACTAAGGTCTGAGGTTAGCAAACCTGGAAAAAGTAGCGGGTAACTGTGGGTGGCTTCGTACTCTCTCTCCTCTTACGTATAGCTTCCTGAGTTTTTTCAATCTGCGCTAGAAGATGCGCGCGTTGCTCCTCTTTATATTGCTTCTTACGGGCCATTTCCGAGATGGCTTGTTCTGCTTCAGCAGCCTCTTGTTCTTCTTTCCCAACGACTAGATAATAGAAATTTAGCACTGATATTCTCATTATGATAACAAAGGATAGTACAGCTTACTTTCAGCGACATCTTTCTCTCTTTTTTTGTAGTGCTCAATCTCTTTCTTCAACATTCGCTGGGTATCTTTATTAGTGCAATTTAATTAGCTTTCCTAAATCTTATACAAGGTAGAAACATATGGCCGTGGGTCAATACCTTTATCCTCGACAACGTTCTTCGCAAACTCGTTCCTTTCTTCTAAGATACGCCTTCGGTTTCTTTCGATATATTCGTCGAAGTTCGCTGTAAAACGTAACATGCGGTCTCTTAGCTCATCAAAGCCAAAATTGATCGGAGGAAGAATGGTAGCCATAGATAATGGTTTTGAATGTCAGGTTGTAAGCCTTGAGTTGGGGGGAAATGCAAAGGGCATGAGGTTCAGCAACTGGTGGAAGGATATGTATTTTGTTGCCCTAGCAACAGATGAAATATCTTGCGCCGTTCACGTGACCAAGATTTTAATATGGTACCGCGCACGTTAAAGGTGACGCAAATTGGATCGCTTATAACTTTTCAACAAAAAAAGTTATCAAAAATCTAACACACAGAATTGTACATATAGCTATTATAAAGAATTCTATGTGTTAGATTTTTGATATTTTGTCTGGTTGAAAAGTTATAAGGATTACCATTTGCATATTTTTGTATGTAAAAAGCGCCAAGACAGCGCCGAGTGGAACAGGCTTGGCAGGGAGTGCTCTAGGAGAGAAATGCTTTTCAATGCCCGCGCCTTCGCTGCAGCACTTTCTCATGCCCTCGCCCTTTAAAACTATAACTACTATTCGTCAAATTGGTAAACATAATTGTACTAAAGTAAATAGGTTTATAGCGATATATAAAATAAATAAAACATTTTCGTTATTATACATCTATCAGCAAACTACTACTTGTGTACTATGCAGTTTCCCAACAGTCTTCCAGCTCTCCTGAGACTCTCCTGAGGCTCAGGAGATATCAGGAGACAAATGAAGCCTTGCTGATGAATATCCCTTCAAAATGTGATTTCATCTTTCCCTCAACAACAAATAGTTTTCTAATGTGTTTCGCTCGTCGTTTGTTTGCATAGTTTCAGCAGGAGAGGAAGGTTATGCAAAATAGAATACATTAAGGATCTGTTAGTATGTGATGCGCAATAGAAAGTAGTTCAGACTCGCAAGAGTCCCACCATATATCTGCATCAGCAAGACTTCATTTGTCTCCTGAGTTCTTCTGAGTCTCAGGAGACCCAAAAAATATCTAGTAACCTCAGGAGACTCTCAGGAGACCCGGAAGACTGTTGGGAGACGGCATATACAAGTAGTAGTTTGCTGATGTCCTTGTTCCAGAATAGTAGCGACTACATCAGCAAGACTTCATTTGTCTCCTGACGCCTTCGTTTCGCGAGACTCAAAAATATCCAGAAATTTCAAGAGACTCAAGATATCAAAGATCACAGGCGTGGAACGATTGAGTCGGTTGCGAGAATGATTAGGTATTTCTAGCGGGTTCTATGGGGTTCTGGTTGCAAGAGTGTTGTAAGTCAGTGGGATGGATGTATTTCTAAACGGAAGATGAAGTCGGGTTTCTATGGGTTTCTATGGATGAGTCAGCGAAGGGAGGTTTGGTCTATATATAGGGAGCTTTCTCCCTCGCTTGTAGGATTTCTCTTCTTCTTCTTTTCTCTTCACGCAACTTTCTTGTCCTTCTAGTCAATACGATACTTTATGGCCTTCATGGTCTCTTAAGTTGATAGCATTTACCTCTCTTGTCATTGTCGCTCAGAACTCCACCATGATTCCTCGAAGATATTCTCGCCGTCCGTCCTTTCGGTTAGACTTTACTTATCCTGCTCCGTTACCGCTTCCACTGCCTCCGCGATAACCCGAGATTGGGAGACAAAGATACACAAGTAGTAGTTTGCTGATTCATCGGTTCCGATAGTTTGGTAATAGTAGCGCTATTGTGGTTGAAGAAATAGTAATAAGTGAAGGGGGGGTGGAGTGATGTAAGGTTGTCTTCATTTCTTTCCTCTAATGGGGCGGGGTCAGGGTTCAGGAGTTCGGAGTGTTCAAGACAGACAGGATCGGCTCGAGATACACCAGAGCGGATACGGGTTCAGGATCGGGAAGTTCAGAACGGATTCAGGTTCGGGTTCAAGGGTGATCAGAGACAGAAGGCGAAAAGCCAAAGTAATGACATCAGCAAACTACTACTTGTGTATGCAGTCTCCCAACAGTCTCCCGGGTCTCCTGAGAGTCTCCTGAGGCTCCTGAATATTTTTTGAGTCTCCTGAGGCTCAGGAGACCTCAAGAGACAAATGAAGTCTTGCTAATGGAATTGCTAACAGAAAGAAGACGTTGCCTAGAGAGGCGAAGACATAGGAAAACACCACGCTATATATACAGTAATTTCCCCTCGCCGCTGACTCATTTCATAGAATCCCATCGAAACATATACAATCCAGTACCACCCACACTAATCCCGATAACACCATTCTATACACTTCCTCCCTAGTTCTTCCTAGCGCTTACATTCCATTACCTGAACTCCCATCAGCAAGACTTCATTTGTCTCCTGATGTCTCCTGAGCCTCAGGAGACTCCAAAAATATCCAGGAGCGTCAGGAGACTCTCATGAGACCTGGGAGACTGTTGGGAGACTACATACATAAGTAGTGGTTTGCTGATGTTGGGAGACTGTATACACAAGTAGTAGTTTGCTGATGCTAACAGGAGATCAGGGAGCCCTTATGAAACTGCAGATATGATGCCTCGCACATTAAAAGTGACATAAATTCCATCGTTTATAACCTTTTAATCAGACAAGATATTAAAAATATGTGAAATCATATTGTAGATATAGATATGATAAAGATTTTGAGTTCACAGATTTTTGATATCTTATCTTGTTAAAAAGTTATAAGAGATTGAATTTGGCTGTTTTTGTATGTAAAAACGCCAAGACTTAGTGAAGTGGAACAGTATTATATCCATTTATATTTCTACATCGCAAACATCAAGCTAAAATTTAGTTTTCAGCCGTAACGTGACGGGAATCAAAAGCCCTCATTGTTTCACAAGTAGCTGGAGTGGCTAAAATTGTTACAGCTGAAATACCGGTATATCACTCTTAAAACACGCTGCACAATACAAATGATAGCGTGCCGATGTGTTCTTGCTTGAGGAAAAATATACTTTGAAGCTTTTGTACGTTTCACATTAAAAATTAAAATAATTTATAATTATTTTTTTAAAAAATGTAGAAAAAAAAATATTATAATATTGTCCTCCTTTTTTGCTCCTTCTGAATAGAATTTCAGTTTCTTAGTTCCTATCGAAGGCTGTTTTATTGATGAATATGTAGATAAACAAAAGTCAGATTGAAGTCATAGAGGTTGTATTGCAAAAGCTGAGGGACAGACTATCTAAATACTAGCTTGGCTGCCAAGTATCACATTATTTAATAAATTATATATCAGACCAATCACAGACCTTCAAGTTAGTAGGCCCCCTTTAAAAAAATTTCCCAAAACGGGGTTCTCAGTACATACCCTCAACACCCGGTACTTACCCTTACACCCCGGTACTGGTGATGTAGGCTTAGTCATCATTGATTGAGACTCTCTTTCACAAGCAAATTTATTCATTCAAGCTCTACTCCGCCTATCCGGCTACCTATTTTCTGTTCTGCCTCGTTTTTTTTTTTCCTTCCCCAAAATTCCTTGCAAGTTTCGATAAGACAGATTCGCCCTACTCACCCTTCGCCTCATCCACCTCCTCTATCGTCCACCCATACAAACCAACAACATTCATCCCCCATCTTTTTCGAAGGATTGACGAACCCTACAAAGGATCAAGCATTTTTATCAAGCTAGGTAGCAATTCACACCATACCTAGGAGTGTCACCGAAGGAAGGAAGGAAAGAAGAGGGTCATAAGCAAAAACAGTAGGTCAAGGCCAAGAGTAAAACGTTCTAAAGGATCGAGTCTTTGCCTCTCAAGGGCATAGTTTCAATCACCATCAACACCTCCATCGAATATGAAGGTTTTCGAATCCTCCTGCACTTTTGATTACCCATGGGCCAACGTTTCCGTGGCAAATTGGAGGAAATATTGTGCATGGAATACACAGAGCACCCATGTCGTTGCTGTGGATACACTGTCTAGGAGCGTGGATCCCTTAACTGGTGTTGTAAGTTTCTACTGACCCAGAATCAGTTTCCTTACTAACCTCACAATCTCAAATAGCTCCGGACTGAGCGCTTAATCACATGCAAACAAAGTGCACCTAGATGGTTGATGAAGTTTGTTGGTGGAACGGAGGAGTCTTTTGTCCGTGAAGTATCAGAAGTCGATCCATCAAAACGCACAGTCACTCTGCGATCAACGAATTTGACAGGATCAAACTTTGTCTCGGTTCAAGAAACCGTGATCTATTCCCCGGATCCCGTTGCCCCGGAGTCAAAGACTCTCTTCAAACAAGATGCTCAGATTACCGCGTACGGCGCATTTTCGAGGCTATGCGGCGCCATTGAAGATTGGTCGGTGGAGCGATTTGGTCAGAATGCGATGAAAGGTCGCTTGGGGTTTGAGGCAGTGCTAGAAATGTCTGCAAAAGCATTTCGCGAGATGAGGTCTGAAGAAGCCAAAGTTTAGATACCAAGAGGGGACACTCTCCGCCCGAGTGGTTATCGACCAGGACTGCTCCCAGTTCTAGTAACCTCGTCTTTATTTCATAACACCTAGACTAACGCGGCACTATAAATCTTGCGTTAGATTCATTTATTCGTTGTACTGTATTTTATATACCACTGTATCTTTTCTTTTGTATTGTGATTTCGGAGTTTGGACAAAAGTTTTTTCTCTTTTTAAACATGACACAGGCGCTGTTTTACTTTTAATTGATTACCCGAGCCTGAAATTCAAGAGATTTCTTTACTTCTATCATTTCACTCCAACTATTCCCCACTTGATTACTTCTTCCTTTAGATTTGTGGACAGCAAGGTAGCCCTTGTGGTGGGCAGAAACTGGCTTGTATCTAGATTTTTTGCCTGGTCAAGGTTGATCATAAGATTACATGGAAGTTAGACCAGTAAATATTCACCCCCCCCCCCCCATTCTCATCCAGTTTTGATAATGCTTCAGGAAGACACTGTTCTTCTAATTTCAAGAGAGTCCGCAACACGATAAAAAGGGATATTCTAGCGAACAGGTTACCTTTGTTCGGCTATCCAGTATTTAACCAACATGTTTCAGAAGCACCCAAATGGTACATAAATGGGTAACAAAACCCGGTCCAGCCAAGCACCGTCTATAAGGAGTGATATAATATCCAGGATTCGATGATCAACCAATAAAATGGAATTTCTTTAGTCATTTTTTCTTGCGCCGGGGCTTCCTCGATAGGTAGTTTTTTTCTCCAATATCTCTTCAGTGGTGCTTGTGGGAGTCGAACTCTGTTGAGTATCCTTCGCTGCCAGTTTCTTGGCCCTTCTCCGGGACGTAGTGCAGCAACACATCGCAGCATGTAGTATGAACGTTAGGATAGCGAACCCAGACGCCATCCACATGAATACAAACATGCGTGCTCCAAGATCTCCACGAATATTAAAATCCGGCTGATCCTCAAAGACCTTTTGAAAGACAACGAAGAGAGCAGTGGAGATCGCAGCTGCAATAGTTGTGAAGAGTGCGGAACCAAACGAAATAAGACCCGTTGCAACAGAGTTCCAGCGAGTATAGATGTCAATCCAGCCTATAAAGTCACATGTTTAACTCTCAGGCTGGGCAATGGGGCTGCAGGCATAAACTTACCGATTGCTAAGGTTATCATCGCTAAGCATATACCAATAATATAAGATGCAAACATCCAATGACTTGCCATCTTTACAATGGCTAGTGCGTCAGTGATTGTAGCAGGCATAGCAACTGGATAGGATGTTGTTAGCGATGTTAACTAAGGCGTCAAGGGAAAAGGCTCACTTGTGGCTCCATCCAAAAGTTGGGACAGTAAGATCTCCACCGGGTTAAAAGAGTACATGGCCTTAGGCGGTGAGCAATAAGTAACCCCTTGGCCTTTATACCCTTCACAATAATTCCATAATCCCACTTGGTAGAAGTCCCTAAGGCCTAAACTCTGTGCAATTGAGTTGACAAGGACCGCATTTGGAATTGACCTTGGGATAACATTTGAAACATCGATCCGAAGGAAGTACATGCTATCAAGTATCCGAACATCCCGAATGTTACCAATAAGAACCAAGATCGAAAAGACTATCGAGACGAAGGCGCAAAATTCCGCTATTGTGGTGACCCGTTTTCTGCGTGGGGTGGCGTTTTGGATGGGAGACAGAGGACCTTCTCCTTTTTGTCGGCTAAACATCGTTTTATGAAGGCGACGACGAGAGTGTGGGATTATGTATTTCTTCTAAAAGAAAGAACGCCTGATAGAGTGGGGTGTGTTAGAGAGTTAAAAAGGATTCCTTAGTACCTAAATGTATGTACTTTGTTTGACCGACGGATCCGATCCAGGCCCTAGAAAAATGAGTACATGCATGGAGGCATTGCAGCGGGTTTGGAACAAACAAGGAGCGGTCATAAGAAATGATTATCTTGGTATATGGATTACTGTGCTTGAGCAGAGAAAGTGATCCCAGCTGGTGTGAAGCTTCCGCGCGTAATATAGAACCTATGATGTGCTCAAAATCAGTGGTTGCCGTAAGCGTCCATAAGTAGTAATCACTTTGACGTTGATAGAAGGTCGGTGTTAGACCTATTGTTGGACAGGGAGGATTACCAAGATTGAAATATGCAGGGGTACCTGCAAGCTCTCGGCGAACGATTTCTCGGGCCCGTAGATCCAAGCGTTCAAGTACCTATGCCCGTAGCTCAAGCACGGCACGAACTCCGTCGATGGCATAATGGCTGGGTGAAGTAGAGAATGTAGGGGCCTTTTAGCAGGGGTTGGAAACAGGTTTTATTCTAGAAGGCCGGGAGTTCCGCGACGGTGACTTTTGTTTTAATGGGCCCTAGTTATCTTATATCTTACTGGTTAGGACGGCACTGGGATCTATTTATTTATTCCGATATATATTCAGGTAGGCCGTCTTCTCCCTCACTCTCTCCACCTTTTAAAAGTTCCACCTGCCTTTAAGGGTATTCTCTAAACAAGCATAAAACGAAAAAGAAGACTAAGTAGGTCAATAAGAAAGCCTAATATAACCGCATAATCGAAATGCTGAAGTCGTGGCTACTCATTTGCTGCCACGCCTTTTTGGCTGTCCTTGCCCAAAGTAGCTTTGAAGCTACATCTACGGATTCCTCTTTAACATTGGCAAGCTTATTAACGGCAACAACAACAACGGCAACGGCAACAGGGCGTACTACATCAGCGACAAGGGAGAGCACTGACCCAGATACCTCCGCGTCAGAAACACTGCTTCGTGGCACATACGACGGAAATGATGAGACGACAATGCTCTCAACATTGCCAAATGGTACATTTACTTCAACGCCTTCAGTTTCGGCAGCAGCAACATTAACAACCACTGCACTTCCTACAAACACCCAACCTTGCAACCTTTATGTTGAATTTTGTACTCGACTATATAGTAACGTCACTTATATTGGAACTCATAACTCACCATTTGTGCGTAAAAGCAATGCAGCTGCCAACCAGGAGCTGGGCGTGGAGACTCAACTCAACGATGGAATTCGAATGCGTAAGTTTCCTTTGCGACACTTCCATGACTTAGAAATGTACATTTTGTTGTAATTGTTCACTTACATTCCTCGAGGGATTAGTCCAGGGACAGACCCATATGATAAACAACACCCTATATTATTGCCATACAAGGTAGAGAATTCATCTTGAGCATTATCCGATGATCATTATTGACAATATATACTAGCTGCGATATTCTTAACGCTGGAACGGTTGAAGACTACCTTACCAAAGTTGTAAAGTGGATCAAACGAAATCCCTTTGAGGTTGTCACAATTCTTATAGGCAATGGGGATTTCGTCGATATTGGCAACTACACGGGTCCTCTAGTGAACTCTGGCCTAGCAGATATCGCGTATATTCCTCCAAAACGAAACATCAAGTACAACCAGTGGCCAACTCTTTCAGAATTGATTTTGACAGGTAAAACCCCATGAGCTCTCAATAGTTTTTTTTTCTTGATTTTTTTTCCCTTAAGGAGACAAGCTCACACACACGAAGGCAAGCGAGCCATTGTATTCATGGATTACAAGGCAGATGAGGGGATTGTTCCATATATTTTAGACGAATTTAGCTACATGTGGGAAACACCATTCTCTCAAACCGACGTAGCATTCCCTTGCACCATCGATAGGCCTCCAGACCAGCCTAAGAACGATACTGAAGGAAAGCTTTATATTGCCAACCACAACCTCAATGTTGAATTTTCTTTTGCTGGTCAATCACTCCTAGTGCCAAACACCGTGGCTATTAATTCTACAAATGCGGTAGATGGGCCGGGATCTCTAGGATTACAAGCAAACCAATGCAGAGGTTCGATGAGTACGTTCCTTTAATACGAAGCTTTTCTAATAAACATTAGTGCTTTGGGAGCGTTATCCAAACTTTTTACTAGTAGATTTTTACGAGTCTGGGAATGGATCCGTATTCGAGGTTGCAGCGATGGCAAATAACGTTACTTATGTCAATACGTGTTGCGGCAAGAGAGATTCAGCTGCCTCTTCGCCTCATATACGCCTCGATTTCGCTTATTCAGCAGCCATAATTATACTACTATTAATCTCTATCTAGTAGCAAATAGATATTTGGACATTCGATTAAGCATTTATATCACATCGTACGCCTGCACATTTCTGTGATGATATGCTTTGCCGCTCCTCGAGGGTGGAGCCAATGATTTATTTAGGGCTAGGGTTTAATACTAGTTATCAAGGGGGCCTTTTTAGGCGGAACATGTAATATAACTTACTTTCATTTCTCGTTTCAATGCCCTAATGCTGCGAGTTTTTGTTCCAAGCCTGGGATTCAGTGAATTGTTTAGTTTGTTAATCTACGGAACAACGTACATTATGATCTATTTCACAAGCTCTATAGGCGTTAGAGGAGTCCCTTTCACAAAATTCATGTACGTATAGTACAGCCGAGTTTCCGGAGCCCCCTATAAGCAACAGACTCGGTTCTTAATTCCATCAACCACAAACCTCTATATTAGAAAGACCTTTAGGGTACATAAAATAAACAGTTTATCCATAGATAGCTCCCAAATTGGATATAGGTAGAGAGGTATATGAATCTATATTTCATTTTCTGATATTCTTATGTCGATTAAGTACATGTATGTACTTATATCCTTTGTTGGCTAGGGTCGATTGTCATGATGCTTAATACTTTCACCAAGCCTAGGGAAATAGGTCAAGAATAAGCATCAAAATGGAGGTTTTCTAGTTAAATTTTTTTATTTAAGGTTTGGTATTCTATGGTTGGGGGGCTCCGGAAACTTCGTAGACACGGCTCAAAATATATGAAGGTACCTCTTGGACCATACCGACAAAGGATCTGTTTGCGGACACTCTGGCCCTCTCCACCTCCCCACTGAAACCGCTGCTGAGAAAAATCATCTCAAAATTATTATTCCGGAGCATTTAGGACCACTCTGGTAATATAATTACCTACTGGATTAAGCTTGAGATTTTTAAGTACTTTGTCGTTATAAAGGCGCGCACTGGTAGTAAATACCCTAACTAATGGAAGTGTAAATTGCTGGACGATGACCCTAACCCATTACTACAAACCGACGCCATGCTCATAACACAAGAATCTAACATTTGGTTAAATCCACACCTACTGCTACAAGTTTTATGTCTCAATTCTCCTTGACTCTTGAGAAGGGAAACTGGTCCTACACGTTTTTAGGTGTTACTTGCAGGAAAATATGTATATTAGGCTCTTTGCGCAAAAGACCACAGAGTTTTTTCCCAGTAACCTGATTCATCAACAAATCACATAAGTAGAAAAAGAGTCTGGAGACTTTTGCGCAAAGGGCCTTAGGATGTGCTTTTATACTTAGGATGATAAACGTACCTAGCCCCGAGGGGGTTTACCTTGTCGATTAGATCGTATGTTCCCCTGAACGATTAGGGATGCGGGGCAAGTAAGGCCCTATCTATTCCCTTCGCGTAAGCAGGCGAGCGTAGCTCTGGAAAAATGTCGCGGGGGGGGGGGGTTTAGAACTTGTTGCATCCGAAAGTCCCCCTTCAATTCGGGCTGTCAATAGTTCCTTCTCCTTCTGCCAACTTCTCTCCTTCTCTTCATACTCGTGCAATCGGGTCCGCATCGAAGAAAAGAGCTCGTCGTAACTGCAAAGCTTGTGATTAATATCTTTGATACTGGTTTCTGTTGCAATTCGAGCGGCGCGCTCATTCTGGGCATCGAGTTTTAATTGAGCTATTTGAAACTGAAGCCTAGGATAATCCTCACTTGTTTGGTCCTGCTGTTCGCGAATACTTTCGAGAGCTTCTCCGGTCTCAGACCGGAGCATAATCTCCTTCTGCAGAGTTGTGGCCATGTCATTGTGGGAATTTCGAAGATTAATGTAGTGCAGAAGTAGTTGATGAACATCGGTTATCCGGGCCTTCATCCAAGATATGTTCTCGGTGATTAATTGAGTGGAATCATTACGATTGGCGAATGCAGGCGTAGACGCGGATGTGGTGGTACTGGATGGGGAAAAGGTTGGATCCAGAAGCACAGCATCGGTGCTCGGAAAATCCAAAGGACTAAGATGCTGCTGGCTCTTGGTTGGAGGAAACACTTGTGGTTGTGAGTTGCTCAGATCAGACTGAGACGTGGTCGTAGCTTGCTGTACGATTTTGATTCCGAGGTGAAGCACTCCTGACGTGGCCTCCTGGTGCTGAGAATCGGAAAGCCTATCAGGATCATGTCTGGTTGTGAGGATAGGTTCCTGGTTCTTGTTGTGAGGGTTATTATACAATACTCTATGATTGTAATCTTCATGACCGGAGACGTCTCCAAACAGTTCCTCATCTAAGGCTGTATAATCGGCCGGGCTTCCATCGTCTGCAGCGTGCATTGCTTTGGAAATAATTCTAGTAACACTGGAACTTTTTGAAGAAACCGATGCAATCTGTTAAGCACCGTTTCTGGTGCTAGGACGGATGGAAACGGTGACTGGTCCTGGCCCTGGTTTCGTCGAATCTGACTTGGAAGAAAGTAGAGTACTCATGTATAGTATTCTACATTATGTATCATTGGTACGGTCTTGGCATACATGTACCTACATGTACTTACTCCATAGAACACGAACCCTGAGTCGCAGGATTTACACAGCCTCCTAAGCGAATCACAGAAAGGCTCAGTTATTACCAAAATACCAGGTCAAGAAAACCAATAACATACATACATCAGATAGATACACAATCAAGTTGCTATTTTACATCCGAGTAGCTTCTTGGTGTTCAATCCTATCTATGGCCTTTTCAACACCACGATGAACTCACTAAGCCTACTTTCCTCCAAAGTTGATAAAGTCATCGGCGGAACTCCCACGTCAACGAACAGACCCGAAGCCTCAAAACCCCTGCGACATGAGCGTCACTCGAGCTCGTCAGCTTCACCTGGCGATAGGTCTTTCATGTCTAGAGGAGTTTTAGACGAAGCTGTTTTCTTTGAGAATGATGAGGAAGACGATGACGGCGAGGATGACGAGGTGGATGATGATGAATGCGACGAAGATATCGGAGGTACAGAGCAATCACCATTACTTTACAAGAAATATCCGCAGTCGCTCATTGAAAGGATATACATGGCCCTGATCAGTTTAGGTGCTTTCCGGTGGTTCATTTCTACACTGGTTGCATCAACCAACTGGCTCATATCATGTATTTACGATGAGCAGGGCATTTTCTCACCCTTCATGCCATTCCGGAGGGTTAGTACGCTCGTCATGGGGCCGTTCATGGCTATGAGCCATGAAAATACAAATTCAAACTCCTCCGCCAAATCCCAACAATGGCCTACCGAGCATAATATAACCGACGAGAGAAGAGAGCACGATCATTACTCCAATGATTCAGAGATTATATCGACATCACCTACTCATCACGCCCGGTCTAAATCCATCAGTCAGGATTCAAATCCTCTCCTTCAAGAAGAAATAGTGCCACAAAGATCGATACGGATCCGTTTATATAACGATGACCTAACAAACAAATCAAGGCCTTCATCTGTAAAATCACCAACGTCACCCTCATCTAGCCTGAGGCTCACAAAGTATCCTCGTAACTATGGGCCCCCAAAACCACTTCTGCCAAGTCACCCTTCACCAAAAACACTGATACTGGACCTCGATGAGACCTTGATTCACTCTCTAGCAAAAGGTGGGCGGATGACTTCAGGTCACATGGTTGAGGTCAAACTCGACAGACAACACGCCATTCTTTATTATGTCCATAAACGGCCCTACTGCGATGATTTTCTTCGAAAGGTATCATAGTCACTTCATTCATTAAGTTTGTCTACCTTTTATTGACTAGGTCAAATATATATAGGTTTGTAAATGGTACAATTTGGTAGTTTTTACAGCCTCCGTTCAAGAATATGCCGATCCTGTCATAGACTGGTTAGAGCAGGATCGGAAGTATTTTAAAGGCAGATACTACCGGCAACATTGCACACAGCGAAATGGCGCATACATCAAGGATCTGAGTGCTGTGGAGCCCGACCTTTCAAAAGTGTTGATTATCGACAATTCACCAACTAGCTACTGTTTTCATGAAGGTTGGTGCTGGCACCCACATTTTCAAAGTGAGGTTGAGAAGTTCATAGAGTTCGGGCAAAAATAACTTACTTTTATAAAAAATTGTTTTTTTACAAGATAACGCAATACCAATCGAAGGCTGGATTAATGATCCAACCGATATAGACCTCCTACATCTAATACCTCTTTTGGAAGCCCTTCAGTATGCCACGGATGTCAGGGCACTCCTTGCGCTGCGAATGGGTGAAACACCTTAGTAATTAACAGGCAATCCATTTCCTGTCGTATTCAATTAGATTTCATTCATTTCTTTTTCCTTCTTTGCATTTTTTAACGGCCCAAAAGTATCAAAGGTTTCATTTATCATAACATTTCTCACTCTGGATCTTAATAATCTACAAGCCACTGAACCAGAAATTCATTTATTACAGATTCCAGTGATGATTTAAATACATCCGCAACAGGGGAGTATGAGAATTTAAACTGATCCTAGAGAAATTGTCAGTAACCACTGCTGTACGCCCAAAAGTCCTGAAGTATGGGACAAGAGTCCATATCCGATATCTAACCGGCCCTTGGGCCGCCGCTCTTGTAGAGTAATTATGAAAGCCAAATGAGGAGCATTGATACTGTGACTAGATCTCGGCTCATGTCAAAAACAACTACAGTTTCATAAAGGTGAAATCTGGAGAGGCAGAAATCCACGGAGTGGTCTCCAGCAGCACGATCTCACTTTGTGTTGGTGGGCCGGCTTTAAATACCAAGCCTAGGCACGGACAGAGGCGCACAGACATTAGATCCGTGTATTTTTTTTGTAATAATAATAAATGTATGGTGTAGAGTAGTAAACTTCGTTCCTTTAACAAGCTGCTATGGTTGGGGACACCTTGAGATGGAGGGGTGCGACATTGGTCTCAAGTGGAGATCACCTTTCTAATCTAGTAATTAATTGGCACGAAACTGTTCGGAAATACTAAGATACTTTACCGCCAGTCCGTATAAAAATATCAGGCTGATTTTGCCCCCGAGGTCTGATTTTAGTATGATATGAGCTGTAGATGCTCAATCTTTCCTGATTGGGCGATAGCTCTGATATTTGGGACCTATTCACATCTCAATCAAGCTCAATTAGGGGTCCTTTTGGAGTGAATCTTCATGGAGAAATCAGATCATCAAAAGGTCTCAGCGGGAATGAGGGTTAGGGTTAGGACTTGGAGGTGTCGGGTCCTACAAGTTCCTTCCTTCTACACCCTTCCCTACACCTTCACTTCTACACCGTTCCTACACCTTCACCTCTACACCTTCATCTCTATGCCTCACTCCCGTCATCAGCAAACTACTACTTGTGTATGCAGTCTCCCAACTGTCTCCTGGGTCTCCTGAGAGTCTCCTGAGACTCTTGGATATTTTTTGAGTCTCCTGAGGCTCAGGAGACCTCAGGAGACAAATGAAGTCTTGCTGATGGTTGCAATCGAATATCCTATCATCGTCCAGACGTGAGCTAATCGGTGAAGCAGGCAGCAAATCAAACAATGAATCAAGCAGCGAATCGCTACATCAGCAAACTACTACTTGAGTATGCACTCTCCCAACAGTCTCCCGGGTCTCCTGAGAGTCTCCTGAGGCTCTTGGATATTTTTTGAGTCTCCTGAGGCTCAGGAGACATCAGGAGACAAATCAAGTCTTGCTGATGTTCTTCTAGTCCCTATATTGGTTAATATGTGCAACCTGTTCACAGGAAGCGTTGATATGGCTGGTCAACTACAAAGTTATTAGCCTACTCAGCTTTGTTTAGTAAGAAATTGGCTTCCTTTGTTTGTTTGATGCCCAGACACTGCCGTTATAAATACTTTCAACCTTTATCGAATGATATATATTATTTCTAAAATTCTAAGGAAAGACATTTTCAAGCTTCCTCAATTTTGTGAAAGCTTTTTCAAGAGCTTGTTTCTGCTGTGTCATAATCTATTTATAAACTCCTAACTCCAAGTACCACTATGTTCGAAATGCTACGTTGCGATAGTTCATCACTTCCCAATATCAGATTCCAACCACATCAGTAGGTTTTATCATTTGTCAAAAAAGCCTCCTGAGTTTCCCGACAGTTTCCTGAGTCTCCTGAGGCCCAGAAAAACTCGGGAGACAGGTGAAATCTTCTTTACAGGTAAAGATTCTCTTATCGAAGCGTCTTGGTATTGCTCCTGAAGGTTCAAGAATGGTACAATACTGCTATGCAAGATTAGCGATGATAAGCGAAGAGGGGATGGAGTAGTGTGAGATTGTCATCATTTCTTTCTATAAGGTTTGGTTGCACGAGGAATTAGTAATAAGATTTCTAGAGATGGTGGGGAAGAATACGAGGTGTGGCGATACTGGTTTTCTATGGGGTTCTATGGGCCGATGTATGAGTCAGAATGGACTGGAGGGGGAGAGTGTTAAATAGCGAGCAGAGTCGTTTCCTTTAGTCTTTTCCTTTCTTTCTTCTCTGTCTCGTCTTCCTGTCTTCTCGTATATAGGAATATATCAATATTCTATTCATAGTCTTCGTTCTTCTCCTCTTGCTTGAAGGTTGTCTACTACTGCGACCTCTATTGTTTCTTCTTTTATCTGGATACAGTTCTTATAGGCTTGCTCTATGCCACCTACAATCCTCGCTTTCACATGCCTCGATCTTCGCTTTACGCCTTGCGCCAGTTGTTTTACATCAAGAACTACAACTTGTGTATGCAGTCTCCTAACAGTCTCCCGGGTCTCCTGAGTGTCTCCTGAGGCTCCTGGATATTTTTTGAGTCTCCTAAGACTCAGGAGATATCAGGAGACAAATGAAGTCTTGCTGATATTGGTTGTGAACCTAGGCCTTCTGTTCAGTTGTCTCCGCTTCATTTCGTAACATCCAGTGAGTATACTTCAATTAATTCTGTCACCAATACTATTAACATCTCGCAGCTGATAGACAGAGGCCAGAAGTCCTAAAACTTCTCATATAAGAAGCTCTAATTCACTGCTGGGAATTAATACCTGATTGATTGTTTGAAGCATTGGTACATCAGCAAACTACTACTTGTGTCTGGAGTCTCCCAACTGTCTCCCAAGTCTCCTGAGGCTCAGGAGACTCAAAAAATATCCAGGAGTCTCAGGAGACTCTCAGGAGGCCCAGGAGACTGTTGGGAGACTGCATTCACAAGTAGTAGTTTGCTGATGTAGAGGGAATGCTAAGGAGAATTGAAGCTGTAAATAAAGTGAGAGAGTGGTACACAAAGTATTAGATATAACAGATTTTATCATCATACTATAAACACAGTAATTACCAAAGACCGTTTCTTAACAATTTCATTTGATAGAGCTCTAGTCTCGGTTCTAAGCTCGAGATTTGAAGCACGCTGGATATTTGGAGCGCGCTTGATATTTGGGATGCAACCGGTTGCGTGACCATTTCGGAGCCTGGTGAAATTGAGGATGGCAATGCACACGTGCAACATGCGCAGCCAAAATTATACTAAAATGGAAACTTTCTGTGCTTATACATCAGCAAACTACTACTTGTGTATGCAGTCTCCCAACAGTCTCCTGGGTCTCCTGAGAGTCTCCTGAGACTCCCAGATATTTTTTGAGTCTCCTGAGGCTCAGGAGACATCAGGAGACAAATGAAGTATTGCTGATGTAACTCAATAACCAGAGCTAGTGCAGAATATTTAAAAAGCACATATGGCCTATTGCTGCTTAGAGAATTATCTGAGAGAAAACTAGATGTTTTCACAAATATTCTTTCTCATAGTCGTGGCTATCACCTCAATTTTACCAGGCTCAAAGAGAGGTGAGAAGTTGTGCTGAGGTAAGCACAACCTACCACCACACAGAGCCTGGGATCGAGGCTAATAGCCTGAGGGCTCTATGTGGATTTGTGTTGTCCTCATTGTCCAGGATCGAAGCCGTTGCTATGGGGCCTGTCCCAGGACTTTTGACATCAAGTATACTTTACCTTCCTCTATAATTATTAATTGTTGTATCCTTCCGTAGCCACCATTAGCATTCCTCCATTTCTATATTAAGCTAGTTTAGTTGTCGTGCGTGTATTTTTCGCTACTTTATGGATCTATTGGATACTTTGTAAATTACATTGTTATTCGGTCCAACAGCTCTCTACCTCGACTGCAACCTCAAATGCCTGCACCAGCTATGGCCTCGTTCACTTGCACCCCCCTCTCCCCGCTTGAATATAAATAATCTGTCGCATTATTTTCCTACCTACCCGGTCTTTTACATTCCCATAGATCAACAGGCGAGAGAAAAAAACACTGATCAATCCTCCATCGTTTTGACTGCGCGTGCTTAAACTACCACACCTTTTTCTCACTCATAACTGCCCTCGCTGTATCCTTTGCGCTCCCCTCAGATTTATTCCAATCGCCATGCCTGAGCCCGTCCTACGCAGAAGCGGCCGTAACGCTGCGAAAAAGGATGTCCCTGAACCTCCTCTCCCAGCCCCGGTAGCTAAGAAACGCGCATCAGCCGAACCAAAGAAGCCTGTAGCCAAAAAGATCAAAACTGCTGCCGATGACACCGCCATAGCTTTGAAGGCCTCCGCCAACAGACCCACGGAAGCTGCCTCGTCCTCCAAAACAACAGCAATCTCTGAGAAGCCTGAAAAGGCCGAGAAACTCGAAAAGCCAGCCGCAAAATCTGCAGCAAAGTCTGTTGCCAAACCGGCACCCGCGAAATCTGCTGCAAACCCCGCCAAGGCAAAAAAAGCTGATGAAGCGTCAGAAGGGCTCAAGGATGGTGATTTGGTACCGACTGATCTTCCTGGAATTCAAACCGAAGATGGCAGCAAGATCACTATAGAAAGCCTGCTTAATAGTGCTCAGAAAGGAATTATTATTTTCGCCTATCCTAGAGGTATTTGATCACCTGTTTTACTCACCTGTATACACATAACCTCTCCTCCCTTAAGCCCCCACCATGTTGTTCGTTTTCGAATATTAACAGTTATTGTATGAAGCCTCTACTCCGGGTTGCACCACCCAGGCATGTCTCTTTAAGGATAGCTTCCTGGCTTTTTCAGATGCTGGTTATACCGTTTATGGACTCTCGGGTGATAGTCCAGCTGCAAATGAAAAATTCAAGACCAAGCACAACCTCACATACACCCTTCTCTGTGACCCGACCTACGAGCTTCACGAAAAGCTTTCAATCAGAAAAAAGCCCAAGGGAACAATCAGAAGCGTCGTTATCATCGAAAAGGTAGTAGGCGATGGGCATGCTGGAAAGGTTCTTCGAATTTCTCCTGCTAGTCCACAAATCAGTCTCCAGATAGCGAAAGAAGCTGTCGGGATCGACCACGCCTCTATGATCGCTGCGGCTGCACAGGCAAAGGAAGCTGAGAAGAAAACACTTGGAAATGAGACCAACTTGCCTTTACCAACTGTTTCAGTTGATGCTGTTGCATAAGTATTGTCCAAAAACTAGCTCTATAATTCCTTTTTGAGTTGTTAAGGGGCACGAGTTTGAGAAATGACATGTCTTTGGGATATCTCAATTTCCGTGTTATATATATTTGGTCACGGCGGGGAAGCTTGCACGAAAGAGTCATAGGGGTCCGCGTTAAAGCTGTAATGCTCCTTTTTGTATCAGGGCGTTATATGTTTAGAAAACACAACTGTCTCAGCTGAAAATTCATCAGAAAAAAGGTTGTCTCAAACACTTCTAAAAACTTTTCTTTATTTTTTCTTTTTCATAGCCAGTTCTCCTCTTTTCTATCGGAACGATTCACCCTTATTCTGTCAAAAAGCTTTTATTCAAAGGGATTTTTGTATCGACGCTAAGCTAATTGCTTACAACGAACGACGGTTGACTTTAGCGAATGATTGTGGGAACCCCCCCCCCCGGCCATCGTAAGATCTTTAAGTTGCCATGCTCGATTGCGTGAAATTATGTATCGTACATTTTTGTGGCCAAGCATCATGTTAAGTGTCCTCTTTCGTTGCTTCTTGTTGTGCCTTGAGAACTCTGAGCTCCTGATCAACCTTCTCAAGCAGCTTTTTCGTATCCAAAAGTATCCCTACATTACACTGCAGCTGTTCATATTTTTGGATCGTTCTCGAAGTTGGCATGGTCAATCGTTGTGCAATTTCCAATTGAGCCAAAGCTTGCGAAACCTTCTGGGCTGTTCCACCCTTGACATTCGTTGCGACCATTGCAGAGCGAAACTTTATACCTTGAGAAAGCTTGTCGTGATACATGACACCGTACTCTTTCTCTTCATCGTCAGAGAGCTTTCTGACCTGTTTCTTTGGTTGTGCTGCTTCCTTCTGTGATGCAGCTGATATTGCGCCAACCTTCTCCGTTATCGAGGTCACGGCGGGGCTTTGTTGAGCACCGTCGGTGCCAATATTAGCTCCCATGGCGATCGATTTCCGCTTTTTATTCTTGTCCGAACTATTGACCATAAACTCTCGTAAAGCAGCCAAACCTTGGCTCCCAGTATATCCAGCAATTGATCCTTGCGAGGATGGCATCTCAAGACGATTGAAAAGATCTTTGCGCTCCTCTAAAGTACGCTGCTGGTTCGTGACAACCCTCTTGAGTTCGGCCAAAAGAACCTCCTCTTCCTTCACCTGTTCTGGTGTCCTTGCAAAGAGAACATTTGCCATCTTCTTCCTTGCAGTCTCTCGCTCCTTATCGAAATTGAGCATATTAAATATCTGGGTTTCATCAGGCGACATCTGATTAAGTGGAGTCCTCAACTCCATCAAGCTACGGCAAACTGAGTAGTACCGCGATTTTAGATCCTCGACAGTTCTCGGTTTTCCATCAGGGAACTCGTAACGGTCCCATATTATAATAAAGCGGAGATCGTATTCACGGCAGAGATCAAAAAGATAATCAGTTTCCTCCCGAGACCAATCAAGGTCCTTCAAAATCTCATACTCCCCATCTGAGTATGCAGGGATATCGACCTTAACATTAAATTTTGAGAACCGGTATTCAAGATCAGGGGGTTCTTTGCTCTTCCGTTCCCAATGTCGCAAAATAAGGTTGTCGGTTCTCGCCGGGTTTGCAAAACCCTTCCATTCCCTATACATATCTAAGTTAACTTGATCATCTGTCATATGATGTAATATTCAGGTATACCATGGGTTAGCCTTGCCCATCCATCTCGGTTTCTCTTTAAACTTATTTTCGACAATAGCTACTGGGGGCGGATTCTCTCCCAGTAACGCGAAAAGCTCACGAGTAATACCATCTAGCAGTTGCAAATAAAGTTAGTATATAGATGTATGGGGAAAAATTGAAAACAAGTAAATTGGGCGAGGAAGGCACAAACCTGGTCGTTTCTCGACAGTTTTTTGCTTCTTCAAAGGAGGAGCTCGGGGAGTGCTATCGGAGGGGCCACTAATGTCCATCACATCGCGTACATCCTGAAATCCACTCATGTTTATCAAGGTACTTTTATACGTGGTGGGAGATGGATGCTTTTTTCTCGGGGATTCGTAGGAGTTACGCGTTGATTGAACTTGTGGTGATGTACTACACCGTAGTTAGACCCACTACCGTGGTCAATTGCAGTCGACTATGCCAAGCCAAGCAGTCCAAAAATTGAGATGGGCTATATGGACTGCAGTCAACTGCCAAGCCAGTCGGTCAACCTTTTGGACGGACTGGAGGGACTACATGTATGGAAGACTTAGGCTTAGAGACTGCAATTTTTTTTTTTAAATCAGCTGTATTTGTTTAAGGTACAAAACATTGCATAAAGTTAAAAACTATGGCATAAAAAACCTCTGTGCCTCCTCAAGCTACTATCCCCTTAAAGAAATAAAACATACCAACTCCGACAAAGGAAATAACATAGGAAAATTAAATTTTGGCTCATCGCCGTTGCCCACAGTGGGTCTTATCTAGGACACATAGATTGGGTCAAAAAGTACACCCAGTATTTGTATTTCGGTAGTAGACATCATAGTCACATCAGCAAACTACTACTTGTGTATGCAGTCTCCCAACAGTCTCTCGGGTCTCCTGGGAGTCTCCAGATGCTCCTGGATATTTTATGAGTCTCCTGAGGCTCAGGAGATATCAGGTGTCATGGAGGCGAAACGAGGATACATCAGCAAGACTTCATTTGTCTCCTGAGGTCTCCTGAGCCTCAGGAGACTCAAGAAATATCCAGGAGCATCAGGAGCTCCCAGGAGACCCGAGAGACTCATCAGCAAGACTTCATTTGTCTCCTGATGTCTCCTGAGCCTCAGGAGACTCAAAAAATATGAAGAAGTCTCAGGAGACTCTCAGGAGACTCAAAAAATATGAAGAAGTCTCAGGAGACTCTCAGGAGACTCGGGAGACTGTTGGGAGACAGCATACACAAGTAGTAGTTTGCTGATGCTGTTGGGAGACTGCATACACAAGTAGTAGTTTGCTGATGTAGTATTAGAAAACTAGTACTACTTGTATATGTGGACTCCCAACAGTCTGTCCCAGCATCTTGGCATCGGTCCTGAAGGTTCGTTAGCGCTGTTATAGTCAAAGGAGTAAGGATAAGCGGGGAAGGAATGGAGTGGTGTTAGGTTGTCGTCATTGCTTTCTGTGAGGTTCAGTTCCAAGGAGGATTGGTAATAGGATTCTAGAAATAGTGGGGAAGTATAATAGAGCCACATTAGCGGTTAGAAAAATAGTTAACTGCGGGCTGTTATGAGAACTAGAGTCGTTGATAGAGTTCAGCATTCTGATTATATTACGGGTATAGGAAAAAGAATAGAAGATACTGAGAGGAGGAAGCATTCTGCTATCAAACCATGGTAGCGAAAAAGATATTCTTAGTATGGGTAGTCTTGAGTTGAAATCACCAAAGCGCATTTTCGTGAAACTAACGGGCGTCAGCGCCCGGCACAGTCATTCTAGACACCGGTGGGTACTATATGAAATTAACAGTCGCGAGTTTGGAGTCAATCGGATAAAAGCGGATCGAGCAGCGAATATGAAAACTGGTGGCGAAGTGATGAATAACGTCTGAGGAAAGAGTGAGCGAAGTCAAAGTGAGGATTTTCGGATAGATGTGGGTTTAGAAGCGGGGTTATAGAAGATGGTGTTTGGCGTTAACTTGGCGAGTTCGAGTCTTGAGTCTCGCGCAGAATTATTGTAATTGTAATAGTTGGTCATGGGACATCTGCGCGGGATATAAATCTGATGTCGTTCTCTCGACTTTGTTGAAATCATCGTGACGAAGAAAAGTCTTGCTCGATATAAAATCTATTGAACGATCTACGCTTTTATCTTTATCAGAACTTAGCGATTCTTTGAGAACTCTCTTGGATTGATAAATCAACTGTTGTATCTTGATTACAGCTGCGGACTAGCATTTAGCGACTGGGACTTAGATGTCGAATTGAAGAGACGCCGTTATTCTCTGTAGTTAGCGTTTGAACTCCAGCTCTATCTGAGACTCTTCGGGTTGTCTGTTCGACGTCCTAATACTGATGATATGGAAATCACCTGTAGTGAGGACCATGACCTGCTGAAGTGTCTCTTCTGACCATTAGGGTGGAGGTTTATTCGTGAAAAGGCTGTGAGTCCAGCCTTGTCAGAGAATAAGGACTGGCTAGAAAGGTTTCTAAGTGATCGGGCATCTCCAGTGTTCTCTGCAAGAATAACCTCTGCTGCAGGCAGCGGTGGTTATCTTGGAATAATCTGATGAGTTCTGTTCTGCAGCAGCCTGGGTAGACCACCTGAGCAGAAACTCATCTGATGCAGGCCGAAGCTGTGTGACAGCCAGGAGGCAGGTGATCACCTGGCCAAGGTCTTTCTTCTAGGAAAACAGCCATTATGACTTAGGGAGAAGCGGGGTAGCGGAGGAATTGTTTCAGCTCCAAAACAGAGTTTTCGCGGAGCTTAGTAAAGCGGTGGAATGCAGGAAACAGAGAGATTTGGAGTATAAGTCTTCATCTCCGGTTTCTGCCCATCTGATTTTCTCATCATCGATTATAAGCGGAAGAAGACCCTTAAGATTATTCTAAGTCTACCCAGAAGAACCTTTACCCTCTAAACCTAATCTTTATCTTCTACCGGCCCTCTTGCTTCCTACAATCTTGTTTAGTAGAGGCAGAGCCCCGTCACATTATAATCTTAAAGGCTTCAGTTTCCTTTAGAGATTATCTTCCTCCTCAGACCAAAGATGTCCGCCCTACTGGCCCCAGAAATGCCATTTCAGATTGAATGGCAACCTAGATCTTTACAACTAGTGGCCTCGGCACAGACACACTTGGTCGAGAACTCCAGGACAGCTCTACAAGCCTACATTCCCGGCTGTTAGCCTGTCTGGCAAGATTCAGACCCGGTCACCTATGAGCAGTTTTTCAGGGAACTCCAGGTCTACCTCCAGCACCGCCTACAGCAAGAACTGAACAAGGGAGCTCAGGCTCTAATACTCATCCATGAGTGGCAGCAAGTGGAGGTAGAACTCATGAGGCAAGCCCTAACCTTCATGAGGGACCAGGTCACCTCTCTTCAGGATGAGCTGAAGAGATTTGTGGAGAAGGATGACTCATCAGCAAGACTTCATTTGTCTACTGAGGTCTCCTGAGCCTCAGGAGACTCAAAAAAGATCCAGAAGCCTCAGGAGACTCTCAGGAGACCCAGGAGACTGTTGGGAGACTGCATACACAAGTAATAGTTGGCTGATGGACTTAGACCCGGATGCCATGGAAATTGAATGGACCAAGCCGGTCATCCCTCCCAACTACATAGCAAAGATCCAGAAAGTCATCAATGAGGGAAAGCTACAGATAGCTAGACCCGGGACACCAAGGCCACCATCCCGGGTATCTTCCAGAACAGGAAGCAGGGCTCCAAGAAGATAGCAGTCCCTGTTTGCCACCTTCCCCAGACACCAGCAAGGCTCCATTGTCCCAGTGGTCATGCCTCAGGTGGGAGCCTCACCGCTTCCTCCTCCCAGAAGAAGACAGCCCTTCTCAGTCCTGGGTCTCAGCTTTGAAGGAGTGGAGTTTGAAGAAGAAGGAAGTCCTTTGTCTCCACCTCCTCCTCCCACGGAAAACCCCGGTGGTCAGTCAGAACCCCTGGAGGTACCGATCCTCCCTCCTTCCCTACCTCCGGCAGTAGCAGCTGGAAGTGGAGGTAATAGTCCTCCTCCTCCGGTGGCCCAAGGTGGTGCCCCCGGAGATGATCCAGACAGCTCAGACTCGGAGCCAGAAGGGAATGACAGGAGAGCCTGGCGGAGGTACCTCAAGAAGAAGCTTGAGAAACAGCAGAGAGATCTGCTTGCTCTCTTGGTCAGTCATCGGCCACCTTTTGAGCAGCCCCGCCCTCTCCAGCCTACCAAGGCCCGAGAACCTAAAGCCCCTCCACCTTCTAAGTTTAAAGGTGAAGCAGAACAGGTGGAAACCTTCCTCCGGCAATGTGAGAATGTGTTCTCCATTGAGAGCCAGTGCTTCCTGGCAGATGAGGTTAAGATCCGCTACACCAGGAATCTCATGGAAGGAACGGCAGCAATTAAGTGGTATGAGGCTTATCACAATTCTATAGACCAAGCCTCTGCCAACCGGATAGCTGGAAGAAGGCCTGTAGGCTGGGTGAGCGCTGGAAACTGTAGGATTCCTTTGTGGAAGCTTTTAGAGCAGCCTTTGGTGAAGCGATCTCTAGGGATGAGGCGGTGGCCCAATGGAATACCCTTACCCACACCAAGAAGGAAGGAATAGACTCCTTCCTGAATACTATTATTCAGTTGATGTGGAAGACCGGCTATGAAGGACAGCTGGTAGATGCATCAGCAAGACTTCATTTGTCTCCTGAGGTCTCCTGAGCCTCAGGAGACTCAAAAAATATCCAGGAGTCTCAGGAGACTCTCAGGAGACTCGGGAGACTGTTGGGAGACTGCATACACAAGTAGTAGTTTGCTGATGTGATAAGATCCAAGGCTCCCTCCTATCGGAACTAGGTTTAAGCTGGGCACTCTTTAACCCCAAGCCTAGAACCTTGATGGAAAGGATCACAGCTCTTAAAGAGCTGGGGCACACTCATGAGCGGTACCAGGCGGCAGCTGAGAAGGCTCCAGCCAGGACTCAGAAGGAACCCAGCAATGCTAAGACTCGGCAACCCAAGGGAAAGGAAGAAGCCTCAGGCTCTTCTGCCCCCAAGGAAGCAACCGGATCTAAGGACAACCCTGTGGAGTTGAAGGGTATCCGGGGAATATTCTGGAAGAAAGAACAAAAGCTGAAGTATGTTTGATAGTAAGACCTTCCAGTACTCCCCTGTGAGGTAGAGTTCATAGACTGACTTGTGCAATAGTGCGGCAAGTCCAAATGCAAATGGACCACTTGTTGGTCCAAGGAACCTACTACTGTCCGGGTGGTAGCTGTGAAAGTACAGAGAAAGCGGAAAAGAAGGTCTGGCTCCGGGGATAAAACCCAAGAACCATCTGAAAAGAAAGCTAAGGTTGCTGCTGTAGTGGCAGAACAACCATTCAATGTTCTTTCAGAAGGAATATATGATTTCATCTTTGAACCCGGAGCAGGGTCAGATGATGATATTATCTAGTAGTGTCTGTTTATAAAAGTCTGTGTATACTAGAATTTCTTCATATGATTGTTTGGGTTAGGTTATCTCTATTTGGAATATATATTTTGTCATCTTGATCATGTTTCCGGAAATGCGGAAAATGAGACAGAAAGAGATTGCTACATAGCATTGCCCCTTTACTTGAGAAAAATATAAAGAGAGCAGCAGCTGCCGCATTCTTTCTCTATCATCAGTGAACCTTCAAGAAGAACTCATATCTATTTGCCTTCAAGTTACCCACTCTACTAGTATATAATGCAAAGTTTAAAGAAGCAGGAAAACAAGCATGAAAACCTCCGGCGGAGAAAGGGAAGAAGCAAAGCGCGCCTCTGGAGTCTTGTGACGAAGAGGCAGGTGCTAGAAGCCAAATTTCCTTGGACAATTAAAGGAAAGGCTGAAGGCTCCCAAGGGAAATTCATACAGCAGCAGGGTGTCACAGGCTATCACCAAGAGTTTGTCGAGAAAGAATGGAATACTGTCACGGAGGGATCAACAGCGACAATATATGATCTTTCGAAGATGTCGTGATGGGAAGAGGAGAGTATTAGGGTGTCGTCATGAACAACGCAGAGCAGTCGTAAATTCGGAGTTATGACTAACTTCTGGTGAAAGGAGCGAGGTCTCTTCAGTCGATTCGATCGGAAGTCGGTCGCGCAGTCTTTAGTCATGACAGTGTCGAAGGTAGTTCAGACGAATAGTTCAGGTAGAGTTTTCGAAAAAATCGCTAAATTCTAATAAAGATAAAAGTATAAGTATAGAACAATAGATTTTATATCGATAAAATTTCTTTCTTCGTCGTGATGATTTCAACAAAGTCGGAGAATGGCGCGTATTTATATCCCGCAAATGTCGCGGACTACTAATTACAATTATAATAATCTTGTCGAAACCTCGAAGACCCTGAAATCCTGCCAAAACGCCAAAACCATCTTCTATAACCTTCTAAAAAAAACATCTATCTCGAAAATCCTCACGCTATATCCGTTCTTCGTCTCAGCTCAGCGCCGTCGATCGTGAGGAGTCTCGGAATCAGCCTACCTGATAACCCCTTGCAGGGCTCGACTCATTTCGCCAACTCTTTCCGTGTCGTTATCTATCACTGGGAAGCGTAAATTTCGCGTTAGGGCGCATCGATCGGTCTGGGAGATGTCGGGTAATCTTCTTCCCTAAGCGCCACCAGTGTCATCTGGTCGATTGACTCAAAGCTACTGTTGTCTCATATCCCACCGGTGTCCAGAGCAGCCAACGGCGCCGGGGTTATTTTCAGGTCGAAAAACCGGTTCGTTCTTAGGGATTCTGCAACTCCGCACTGGGCTCCATACTGGCAATACCGTGCCTCTTTGGCGCGCCCAGTGCTTGATAGAAGCGTAGGAAAACTCCTCCTCTTGTGTCTTCGGGTTAAAATTCTATCTAGAGCAATCTTCTGATTCGCGTGGCGTAGGAGATCATAAGGAGACACTCCGATGGGAGATAACCTCTTTGGAAGCTGGAATTTCCGGTTACCTGCCAATTGCTTGGGCAAGGAAGCATAACTCGGATATTAATTGGGAACTCAATACCATAAGCTGGAGGAGTGACTACTGCAAGCAGAATTGTCTCTCAGCGGCCATTACCATGGAACCCATCTCTATCTATCAAATGTTAGAAGAGGAAGAGGTGTACCACTTAGTAGCGGCCATTTGGCATGATGAGAATGGTGTGAATGTGGAAGTGAGAATTCCAGAAGCACACCGGCAATGGGCACATGTATTCAGCAGAGAAAAGGCAGAGGAGTTACCCCCGCATTCTGCTAATGATCTTAGGATCAAGATCCTGCCTGATTCTACAATCCCATTTGGGCCGCTATACCCATGTTCCGCTCCTGAATTGAAGGCCCTCAAGGAGTACCTGACCAAAGAATTGGCTACAGGAAAGATCTCTAGATCTAATAGCCCAGCAGCGGCACCCATACTGTTCATAACAAAGAAGGATGGCAAGTTGAGAATCTGTGTTGACTACAGAGGCTTGAATAAGGTTATTGTAAAAGACAAGTACCCGCTACCTATCATGAGTGAACTCAGAGACAGGTTGTTCAAGGCCCGGGTCTTGAATAGGACTAAGAATGGCTTCAATTTGATCGGGACAGCCGAGGAGATGAGTGGAAAACGACTTTTAGAGCCATGATGGCCTGTATCAGTATAATGTGATGCCCTTTGGTCTATGCAATGCCCTTTCTGCCTTCCAGGCTATGATCAATGATGTGCTAAAGAAACTACTGGATGAGGGAGTGATTGTCTATATTGACGATATCCTCATCTACTCGGAGACCATGGAAGAGCATGTTGATCTTGTCAATAAGGTCTTGCAGCGGCTATCAGAGAATAAGCTATGTGCATCCATTGACAAGACCTCCTTCTATGCCCTGGAAGTAGAATACTTGGGCTATCACATCTCAGAAAAGGGAGTGTCAATGTCAGAAGAGAAGGTTGAAGCAGTTAGGGAATGGCCGGAACCCAAAGATGTTAAGGGGATTCAAGTATTCCTAGGATTTGCCAATTTCTACCGGCGCTTTATTGAAGGCTTCAGTAGAATTTGCAAGCCCCTAACTGATCTCCTTCAAGATAGTAAGAAATGACATTAGACCGCATGCATGTGTCTGAGCGCTTTCAGGAGTTGAAGGACGGTTTCTAAGCGCTCAGTCTTCTTCATTTTGACCTCTTAGGAAGCACGGTGGTTGAAACTGATGCCAGTAACTTTGCTAAAGGAGCGGTGCTCTCTCAGTATGGAGATGTTGGGAAACTACATCCGGTAGCCTTCTATTCTAAGAAGTTCTGTCCTGCTGAGATCAACTATGACATTCATGACAAGGAAATGGGAGGTATTGTAGCCTCTTTCCAGGAATGGGAGCACATGCTAAAGTCCTATGTGCATGAGGTCACGGGTTTCCACAGGCCACAAGAATTTGGAGTATTTTAATTCTACCAAGGTTCTCACTAGACGGCAGGCTAGATGGTCTGAGGACCTAGCAGGCAACAATTTTAAAGTTGTCTACAGACCCAGAGAGAAGAATGGCAAACCTAGTGTGCTATCTAGGCGCTGGGATCACCGCCTTGGAGAGGGGAGTGAACTACTGTAGCCGGAGCCACAGATGTTTTTTATGCCAGGTTAATTGTTTTTAGATACTGCTAGATTAGCGGCAGTAAAGGTCAACCAGTTGCAATCTTCATTCTTGGACTGCTTGTATGAGGCAGTCAAGTTTGATAAAGATTGGCAGTTAGTGCACCGCTCTCTGGGTGAAGGGAAACCCAATTTGGACCATTTATTTATTTATTTATTTATTTATTTCTCATACTGCTTGCATCCGAAACCGGATATGGCATACAAAGAAAGAATCCAATAGTTTCGGCCATCCCATGACCGTATTCCCATCTACCCTCTTCCAAGGTTATCATACGGTTTATCCTCTCAATTCCATCTCTTAACGCTAGGTGCAAAATCTTACTCTTCTTCTCTCTTTCCCCTTCATCCCCAGTCTTCCCCATCCTATTAGATTCCTTCTATCTCCATCTCCATCTCTCTCTAGAGTCCAGTTTCTAGTGGCAATCTGAGATGGTAGGAGGCTACCGATGGTTCTTGGAGTCGCTTTGTTTGTGTCTTGTCGCTGTCATCCAGTTGAGAGGCATTGGTTTTATCGTTGCAGCGAGATCTTTTCTGAGTTCTGGTAGTGGATGTTGTTTGCAGTAAAGTAGCAGGTGTGTTGGAGTTTCCTGGAAGTATCCACATCTGCATTCTGCCACATCGATGTTTGTTTTGGTATTCTTGATAGGTAGGATTTGGTGTATCCATGACCTGTTCGTATTTGTGTGATTGCGCTTGCGAGTTTCCTTGGTATGTTCCCTCAAAGGGGTGCGGACATTTTGGAGGCGGGAGCACCCCTGTAGCTCCTTCCTTTCTTCATAGTTTTCCATCTCTCTTTCCAAGTAGCCATTGCCTGCTCCTTGATTCTCCTCTTCAAGTGGGTAATTGATACCCTTGCATCTGGTTCGACCCTTTCCCCTTTTGCTTTTTTTGCCAGCTTGTCAGCTTGCTCATTTCCATCCACCTCCACATGTCCTGGTACCCAGTGGATATATGTTTTGATGTTGAGTGCTTCAAGTTCCATTAGGTTTGATCTGGCTAACTGAACCCATTGTTGGCCTGGGAATGCTTCTGGTTTCCTCATTCTCCGTACTGCTGCTTGATTGTCTGAGTATATCCAGACATCAATTGTGTGGTGGTGTGAATTTCTGATCTTCTTTCTGGCGAGGAGTGTAGCTTGAGCTATTGCATGGGTAGCGGAGGAATTGTTTCCGCTCCAAAACAGAGTTTTCACCAGAACTTAGTAAGAGAGGTGGAATGCAGGAAACAGAGAGATTTGGAGTATAAGTACTTATCTCCAGTTTCCGCCCATCTTTTCTGATTTTCCTCATCATCAGTTGTAACAAGCGGAAGAAGACCCTTAAGATTATTCTAAGTCTACTCAGAAGAATCTTTACTCTCTAAACCTAACTTCTATCTTCTACCGGCCCTCTTGCTTCCTACACTCTTGTTTAGTAGAGGCAGAGCCCCGTCACACTTGCGAAGGTTTGGGCGGCCCGGGAGCTGTCTTCGTAGATGTCGTCTGCTGTTTACGGGCAAGGTCTGGTGGGAGACCGTCGTAACTCCAGTGAATTCCTACTCTATGTGAGAGGATAACCAACTCTTCCTCTTGGGTTTTCGAGATGGACTGTTGCAGACACTTTCAACTTGAAGGGGTTGGTCGTGATCTTTCAGAGTTTTCGGGAGTGGTGTCAGGGCTATCAGGAGCCTGCAGGTTCGAACGACAGGTTCGTGTGGCAATCTCGTTTTCGGAATCAAGAACTTGTTGGCGCCCACCTTTTCGGGGGGTTGCAAATAATTTTTGAGCGCTTTGGGGAGGGCTATCAGGAGCCTGTGGGTTCAAATGACGGGGTCTTGTGGCAATATCGTCTTCGGATTCAGGGACTGGTTGGCGCTGACGCTTTCGAGGGGTTGGGATCTCTACTCTAAAGCTTTTGGCAGTGCTTTGTAAGGTATGGTGAGTACGATGGGAGGGGCCTTTCGACTTGCCACCAGACTGGAGGTATGTTAGAAACTAATGTATAGAGATTAGGGAACAACCATGTGGTGTTTATATACTACCTTTCCAGGGGTACCCTCAGTAATATTGGGAGGCATCTTTCAACTAGAAACTCTGGGGGAGGTATCAAGTTGGAGTTGTCTAAGTGGATGGTATCAAATTGGAATGAAATTGAAAAGACTGAACGAGAAAGAATAATGAACGTAATATAGGTAGAATACATCAGCTTAATGCCTGGCAAAGTTATGAAGGAGATGGTGAAGAAAGGTGTCCCAAGGGTGGAAGATGTGGTTCTTATACCTCTTCTTCCAACACTCAAACGAAATCAAATAAATCATTGAGAGCTATGAGAGGATCTTTCGAAAGCTTCCACAGTCTTCGCCAGAAGGCACAGAGCCAGAATCATTGATTGCTCGAATGTATTTCGATGCTTTTGGGCAAGTTACTAAATGATGTAGATCAGCATGAGTGTTGGTATTCGAGTCTATTTTGTTGTTGGCATGATAGCTTTTCTTTGAATCGTTAGCTGTTTTGATCTTGTTTTCAAGTACAGATATAGTCATTTGGGTAGTAAAAGATAGGGATTCCTCGGTATTGTCCACGATTTTGAGCCACAATCTCGAGGGTACTCGTGAAACCTTTTGGAGTAGTGGTGGATTCCTAGAAGGTTTGGCCGATAAGTGGGATAGATGTTGGGTTTGTTCTGAAAGCATATGTTGGTCTGTTTTCAATGTGAATATATGACATTGCTAGAAAGTTTGTTTAGCCAGAGGTTGCCTTCTAAGACACTCTTACGAGTATTAGTAATCTATAGGCTTGGCAGTAGTAATTCTGAACCTCCTCCGAGAGCCATGAGAGCTATCGCTACACCCAATGACGTCCTCCTATCCTTTTTGCAGCAAGCGTGACAGCTCCTCAGCGAACTTTGAGAAGCACCTAGTATGGAATATCCACCCTAACGAAGCAAATGGATGGTTCACAAATCAATGCGATCTTTTGCAGAAGAATCACAAACGACTACAGGAGTCTCACGAGATTTCAGAAAGCTGTGATCAGGATGATGCTAGTTGGGAGGACGGGTCATCTACATATTCTAACTTCTCTCAGCAAGCAGCTAGAGATTCAGACCTAGAATCAGAGTCTTACTTTGTAGACAGTAGGAAGAATTGTGAGAAGGAGGAGTTGGGAGATACTCGCGATGCATCCACGACAGTCTACGAAGGTGCTGGGGAGGCTCTATATCACTCTGAGGGCTATCAGGAAGCGCGCAATGAACTACCGCTATCAGCAGCACCCTTATTTCATCGTATGAATTCGGATGGCTACCGGTACTATTAGGGTGTCGACAGTCAGCACAGCAAGTAATCGAACAGAGTTGAGCGTAACTTCTGAGTAGAGAGGGCGAGGTCTCTTCAGTCAATTAGATTCTTGGAAGTCTCGGTTCTTGCCCTGATGGTAGTAAAGAGAATATTCGAAGAATAGTTCAAGTAGAGTTTAAAAGAATCGCTAAGTTCAATAAGAATAGAAACGTATATAGAGATCAATAGATTTTATATCGATAAGACTCTTTCTTCGTCACTGATGATTTTCAACAAAGTCGGAGAATGACACCGTATTTATATTCTGCGCAAATGTCACGCGGACTAACTATTACAATTACAATAATCCTGTGCGAGACTGCGAAGACCCTGAAAACCTGCAAAGAACACCAAACACCAATTCTGTACACCTACTTCTAAATCCCAAACGCCTCTTCTGAAATCCCTCACGTTACTTCCCAAAAATCCCTCACGTTACTTCCCGTTGCTGTATGCACTCAGCCTTCGGCAGTGGTAATGAGGAGTCTCGGAGTCATCCTACCTGATAACCTCCTGGTACCGGGCTTGACTTTGCTCGCCAACTCCTCCCACGCATTGCTGCCTATCACTAAAGAGAATAGCTCAACGTCAGGACTGTCAACGATCGGTACCGGAGGTTTCGGGTAGTCTTACCTTCCCCTGGATGCCACCAGTGTCAGCTTCTTCGATATCTTTGCCGTTCAATCAGTTTTGGTCCGATTGACTCCAAACTTGCACTGTTGCCCCCTCATATACCCACCGGTGTCCAGAGCGACTGTGCCGGTGCCTTGACACTCCGGGGGTTCTTTTCAGCGTCGAAGACAGGTTCGTTTACTAGGGATTCTGCAACTTCGCACTGGGCTCCATACTGGCAGTACTGTGCCTCTCTGGCGCACCCACATCAGCAAGATTTAGACTCTCTCCTGAGAATCGACTGGGTCTCCGGAGGCGGTTCTTGCAACTACTCCCATCTCTCCCAATAGCGCCGCTAGCGTTTGTCGCCTCAGCTCGATGGCTCTCGAGCCTTCAGAGGCTCTCGAGCCTTCAGGAGGCCTCCCGAGCCTTCTAGAGGGCTCCCTGAGCCTTCCGTTACCCTCCTTTACCTCTCCTGACACCCTCGCTAATTGTTTGTAGCCTCTTGAGCCTTCTAGAGACTTCTTGAGCCTTCGATTCCCCAACGCCAAAGCTGTTACCCTCCTTATCTATCCTGACACCTTGCTAATTGTTTCTTGCCTCCTGAGCCTTCCAGAGGGCTTGAACCTTAGGGGCCAGAACATTGATTAGTAAGTTTGACATAAACGAAGGCTATTACACTTTCGAGACTTACGGCGCTGTAAGGGGTTTGGGCCGATCTAGATCATGTCGTTTAGTTTATTATCGTGTTAAAGATTTTTATTCTAAATACATTCTATGCTTTGCCAACTGAAGCCACTCGAGCCTTTCGGCCTCGTACCTTCCCCAGGCAGCAGGGGATATCTTCACTATATATAGAAATCGTTCGCGTTCTTAAATCTATCGCCGTGTTCACAAGCCGTTGACCTTGTCTCGAACAAATGAGCCATTCCTAAAACACTACCGATATTAACTACCCAAAACCTTTGCGAGGCGCCTGGAAACTCTAAGAAGACCGTGTGAGGTGTCGGAAGACCACTGTCCTTGGCTTCAGTATTTCTGAAACCAAAGTTGATATGTTTCGCCGATATACTGTCGCGTATCTTGAATATTGCTTCGTACAAGCCCTGGTAAGCGTCCTGAAAAGGCTCCCCACTCTGTTGTGGCCACCTTAATCCATCTTGTCATTTCGAATCGTAGTTTCTGAATAATCTCTCCGTCGCGTCATTGTGTATATCATCGGCGTGGAGCGTGTCGAGTCAGGTTCTTGGAAGAAGGATTAGTCGGGAGTTTCGGTTGGATTCTATGGGTTTCGGTTGCGGGGATTCTATGAGTCAGGGTTATGGATGTATTTGTAATAAGAGGGTGTGCTCGGGTTTCTATGGGTTTCTATGGATGAGTCAGCGAAGGGATTTCTGAATTACATATATAGGGGCTTTATTCGCCGCTTGTAAGATTCTCTTCTTCTTCTTTTCTCTTCCGTAACCTTCTTGTCCTTTTTAGTCGTCGATATTTTAGGGGCCATGGATTCTTGAACCTCGTCTTTCGTTTCCTAAATATCTCGTTTCGTTTAAACGAGTGATATTATACTTTTCAAATGTCGGCTTACGTTCCGCCCGTCCTGCCTCGGTTGTGTACCTTGGCACGTCTCGTCCTTCGTCTCGCCTCGCCTCCGTGATAGTGTATCTCGTAACTGTCAGGCTTCTGAAAAATTGATACTGGTACCTGTAGGCATTTGAAGTACCCCACCGGGCACTCCAGAAGGCTCAATAAGCCTTGTTCTCCCGAACTCGAGCCTGACCGTATTCGATACGCTCTTGCTAGTGTTGTTATTCGTTTTAATCATATCGGCGATATCAGATAATATGTGGGGTCTACCGTGAGAATTAAATCATTTAGGTTTTGGTGTTTATCGTAAATGTCTAGGATTCTTCGTTTGTCCTTGTGCGTCCTCGTTTTTGAATACTTAACATCTTGGAGAAATTTCTCTCGATGGCAGGAGGCCCTCGTAATGTTCTGGAAGACTGACAACGATATCTTTTAGATTTAAGACCCGTATCTCTATAGCTATCGCGAGTGGTAATCAAGAATCTGAACTGTTCGTCGGACCTTATTAGAGCTGCATAAGCCATCTTAATTTGTTCTATGTAAATTCGCTTCATTGAAACGTTGGGATATTACCAAATCGCTCTACATCTTTCCGGAAGTGTGAAAGAAGATGCATTTTAATGAAGTTGAAATGAGAAGCCTCGCATGAATTTCTTCAAGCTCCATGGCCTCTGTCAATGCTTCGAGCCTTGCAGTCGCTTTGTTCGATCCTTTCTCTTTCATTGTTAGTTTATCGAACTCTAAATTCCAGAAACATCCTTATCTTGTGGAAATCTTGAGATACCCTTGAAGATAGTCTAGTGTTTCTTTTGTATCGTAGTGTCTTGTGCCATCAGGTGGAAATCGATTAGTGACGAACACACTTCAACGCTCTCAAAGTCATTTCTGCGAAAACTTTGGGGGTTAAAGCGCTGCAAAGGCTCCTGTATTATCATGAGATAACGCATTTCTTTACCTTGCCATTGAGTAGTTGCCCGATAAGACTTATTTGGTACAGCAAGCGCGGATAAAGAACGGGGCCTTAGCCGATCAAAATTCTCTGGCCGATTGTGTTTTTCAGAAACAATTGAATCCATTCCATCATATGTTTCAATAAGTAGAGATAAATATTATCTGCAATCTGGCTTGTGAAGATCATCTGCTGGCGCCACGGCATAGCATTGTAAAGAGTTTTGAAGGACTTGACACCAGGTAATCAGCAGACGCTGTATCGATGTATCACTCCTTATAACTCTACCATTTCGATATATCGCTCCTGGATGCGTGGCGGGTTTTCTTGAAGGCTCCCAGGCTTTTGAAATCAACCTGGGCAGGCCTGATTGTTGATGTTTAGCAGTGGCGTGTTCTGGTTGATCCATGATCCATGCACGTAGTGTCGGATAACGTAAAGGCGCCATAGCCATCGGCGCGTGCTATAAGCTCACCCCTTTCGCGGGCGGGCGCCCGAGAACCTCAGAGAGGGCGCTGGTGAAGGAATCTGGCTCTCTAGCGGCGTTAGTTAAATGCCTCTGGCAAATTTGGTGGCATGGCAGTGGCTCGGCGTAATTAGAGGGTTTATTTAGGTGTGTCAGGGTGATATTTCAATCGTTAGGTAGACTGGCCAAACCTTCTTATCACCACTGAAATTAGTGAGGTGTGTTCCGTCTGATCTGTATTACTGGCACCACCGTTGATCATACTGGAAGGGTATTCTGTAACATTTGTGAGAGGTTAGCGAAACTCACTAGCGCCCAAGTGTAGATTCTTGAACCTGCATCTCCACCACCAGTCTCTGTGTGCATCTCACCATCATCCATTTCACGTTCATTGTATTATAGTAGGTGAATCTGGAACTCTCTAAATGCGTTGTTCTGAAAAGCACTATATTCATAGGGTTCTGTGGTAGTAAGGAATTATCTGCCCGATTTCGACCTCTGAGTGTATCAGCTCTCTTTTCCTGCATAGGCGACATCTCGTCGGGCATCTTCTCTGCCAGTGCTTTGTAGGGCCTTTTAGATGGTGTATGCGGTGCGGAAGAAATCGTCTGTTGTGCGAGATACGTTCGATTGTAAGGCAAGTAGCGATAACTTAGAAATTCCTCTGCTGATTGAAAAGGCTGCCATGGGTTGATCAAAAAGGCTTTCGGGCCTTCATCATATCGCTGTGGTGAAAAGAGGCTCCCTGCACCCTCGTATATGGTAGTTCTTGAGATTGAAGCGTGGAGTCCCAAAGTATGATCTTCGTCGTTTGATTCAGATGTCGATTTGTTTTAAATCTGCCAGTGGTATGTCGGCGTTCAGCCTCGTGGGGACCCCTAAAGCCTTCGGAAGGCTCTGAGCCCTCAGCGGAGGTCTTGAAAGCTGCCTGTCGTAAATTCGTTCGGGGCTGCTGGGTGGACTTTTAGAGATGTCGTCTAAACTTCTGGCGTTAGCGTAAACCGTATGCAAAATGGACGTCGTGATCTCATTCTTGATAGTCGATATTGGTGGAAGCTTCAGAGGCTCTGGAGGCCGGAGACTCTGGAGACTCTGGGGCCCGTGGCCTCACAAACTTTGGAGGCCGGGGTTGGCTCTAATTGGGCGTCTGTAGATAGATCATATCTTTATTACTTGTACTACGATCGCATATATTGTATGATTCAATGTGATGTTCAATTGATACTCAATATATGGCGTAGTGAAGTTTGATAAAAAGCTACGCGTTCTCATAACCTCCTTATACTTCTTATCACTGGGATCGATCTGTTTGGGCTCAAAACTACTTCTGGCATAAAAGCCTTCAGAGTTCTGATCTGCGATATAAGATGGTACCTTATCTCTCTCTGCTCTATATTCAAGCAATTGACATATATCACAGGAGTTTTTTCCTCTTTCATGGGTGCGTATAGCGCATACTTTCAGCACGACAACCAGATAAAGCAAACCTAAACAAAGTAGCGAAGCGCGTATCATAAAATTGATGGCTTCGTAAAAAACAGGAGGTTGGATTATTAATAAGTAGAGCTCTGACCCAGCCTTACCCCCCATAGTAGCGCCTTCAGATCCTACATAGTAGTCCGAGGAGCGAGAAGAGACACCCTGGAAAGACCCAGAAGAAAGCCAAGAGTCGTCCGGGAGCCTCGGCGAAGAGATACTTGAGCACCCATATGAAAAGTCAAAACGTCCGAAGAGTCTCCAAAGCCCCTGCTCTAGGCCTTCCTCATACCAAACCCCCCGCTTCATCCAGGATCCGCGCTCTGCATGATCCAGGCCTTCAGGATCTGCGCCTTCGCGATCCAGGCCCAAAGCGACTTATCGACGGCCTCCTAAATACCTAACGACACTCCACTCCACCCCTAAGACTCGGCGCTTCTCAAATCTCCTGATGCTCCACAAATCGTAGTTTTATTCAAAAGACTAAGCATGAGTTCCCGAATAAAGACCATCGATCCAAACAGCTCGCCAAGACATTTGCTGCACCATTACATACGATCGCCGGAGAATCTGAAATTTTAGATAACGACGTGCGTTTATAAGGCCCACGCAAAGAAATACCGATGAGACGACAACGACATCGCGCGAATAAATCCAAATGCGATTCTTCATTCAATCATTTGCGCGAATACGCCATATGGATCACAAGGCCTCAAGAATTTGAAGCCCAAGTGGTTAGAAAAGGCTTCAGAGGACTTATAAAGATTCAAGCAAATTTCAGAGACATCTTATCAGATCTATCATGAGATGGGTGCAGAGATAAATCCATACGACGCTCAAAAGTCACATGGATGAATTATAATATTACGACTGTTACCAAGTCCTGGAGGCATTAGGGATATTTGCAGTCCCGCAATAACCGTGACACGTTATTGACCCGGTACGCTAATACTGCCATCCTGCCGAGCATCATTCCATACGACTCCAGATGGTTACGCCGCTTACGCCATGCATCCAAGATTCTCCTCAAGGCCGTTTACGTGATTTATCAGGCCTCGAAGCTTAGTCCCCACCAGCCGCCCAGGCACCCCAAGAGGCCGTTTTCGTTTTTCTACGGTTGTCTAACGGGCACCCCTGCAAGAAGTAGCTTACCCCCGATCCCAATAATACGTATCAATCGTGACTCAAGATCTCAAGGCTACTGCGCCACTGAGTAAAACCTTACGTCATACGGCTGCTTCACAGCTTTCAAGAATCGTAGAATCGCCTACCAAAGGCTTCCCAAACGCCCACCAGAGGGATGGAAATACCGACTGAGGAAGATATTAATGATATAGAGTCTTTGGACGAGGAAGATTGATAACATAGGTCTGAATACACCCTATCCATGAACTTATCGAGATGGGCATTATAGAATTTATTATTCTCGACTGAGAAAACCACCTGGTGCAGAGTATAAAACCAGACGAAGATGATAGGTTCCCAAACCTCAGAAGTAGTTTAGGCTTGAGGAGCCTTCATTAGGAATTGGAGTTTTTGTTTTTGCACACGCAGTTCTTATTTTTAGCCCTGCTACCTATTTAGGTCTTAGTAATAATTATATTATTTATCTTTGTCTTGCAGTTTCATACAGAAGGCCCCTCGAAATGATCAGATGGCTTCAGTTCTCGATTAGCGCGCATGCCCCCTCGCTCCTGATGTAATATTCGAAATGATATCACGCGATACTATATGATGCAGGAGGTTTGATCATGATAAACATCGCCCAATTCGCTTATGTTTTCAAACCTGCCACTTTCAAAACCACGATTCTTCACTCTAGGCCTTTCGAGCTTTCAAGGCTTCGATCTTGAATTACTATACAGTATTTAAGATGGTACAAGATTATATTCGCCATTAACAGCCGCTTTTAAACGCCCTTCAAATCTTAACACCTACCCCAAAACCTCCAAAAGGCCCCACAAACCCTAAAAGACTCCAACCATGCCACCACGCTGAAGACCAGCAGCTGCATACAGGTGCACAACAATCCAGGACTGCCGGAGAATCCTACAATTGACTGAAAAAGATGCTATCTATAAGGCTCTCCGTAGCGAGATCGTGACGAGATGGTAAGAACCCAAGTTAATAAGGCCACCTTAACAATTATTCAACAATCTGCGCTAATTTTGTACACCACAAGGCAATCAAGGCTTAAAGACCACATGGTCAGCAAGAAAGGCTTCAGAGGACTCTATAAAGATCCAAGCAGCCCTCCTCCGCCTCATTATCGATCTATCACAGAAGAGGAACAGGACAACCCAACGCCACGGCGGGGCTTTGGGGGACGCGGATGATGAAGTCAAAGATACACCCACCTCCGGGACACCTCCCACCCGCACAAACGAACTGCAGACCACATTGGAGGTCTGGCAGGCCTTGGGAATACCCTACAGGCCGGCAGTAACCATACATATTGACCCAGAAAGTCCAGCGATATATACCGCCACTACGAGACCAAGATCGCATGCCCTTTATTAACATCCTTCAAGGGTTGTCTATGAAGATGGCCTTCACGGGCGTTGTCTAATTCGCACCTCAAGATCAAGAAGACTTCATTTGTCTCTGAGGTCTCCTGAGCCTCAGGAGACTCAAAATATCCAGGAGCCTCAGGAGACTCTCAGAGACTCAGGAGACTGTTGGGAGACTGCATACACAAGTAGTTGTTTGTTGACGCGGGGCAGGCAGCTTATCCCCAAATCCGAATATGTGCAGATCGGAGACTCTGAAGAGCTGGAAGGTTGGCTCAAAACCACTGAGGCAAAAACCCTTAAGACTCAAGCATGCGGCTTCACAGCCTTCGCAATCGTTATTGGCCACCTAAAGGCCTCAAACACCTTCACTAGAAGGATATGAGACCTTACTAGAGGCTTACATTGATGGAATAGAGCTTGATGTTGAGGAGGAAATGCTAACGCTAGGAATAAGGTTGACCAAACAGGTTTGAATATCCCCACGCCTGTGATCGATAATGGGTGCCAGATGGTCCCTACAAGGCATGAGCTGCCCGAGAGGTACGCGATTGGAAGAAGGCCAATGAAGCATTATAGAAGGCTCTACCCAAACGCCATTACCTTTTGAGTCTTGTCACTATGATCGCGAATATATTTGACTCAGGCTGAGAGAAATCACCTGTTTAAAGACACCAATGGGCGGAGACGCCAACGATCGCGTAGATCTCCGAGGACTCTGACGACCTAGTGTGAATTTAGAAGGCCCGAGAGGCGCTGATCGAGCTAGAAGGCTTGATTGGAGCTTAGAAGGCTTGATTGGTGCTTAGAAGGCTTGATAAGTCGGTTTGATGTTGACCGTTGTTTTTTGTTTTTTGGATGCAGTTGCAATTTTGCCTGTTTGGGAAGGTATGGTTGCCTATTTGGGTAGCTTGTTGTATTGTTTAGAATTGATTGTATCTTAGCGAGCCGTCCGGAAGGCTTCTCGCCAAAAACCTCTAATTGCTTGCCGAGAAAAAGCAAATGATATGGTGAATCAAACCATATATAGTGGAGGTGAGAGTTCTTCATGAAGGCTCTTCCAGCCTTACAAAACCACCATCATGGCTTCCCAGAGAGCAAGAATCAACAAGCGTGGCGTTGAGGGCACGCAAGCCCCTCTCCTCCTCCGCTAATAAACGCCTCTGGCGATGAGTATTTCAAGTTAAGAAGAAATTCAAGAATCATCAAGCAGATACGGAAGAGCCCGATTACTATGGTTTCTCCGAACCCTCCAGCAAGCGTGGGAGCTTTCCGCACGGGGTAAGCGGAGCATTACAGGGCCCAAAAAGCTGGAATGATTTTGATGATCATCCAGAGGAGGAAGACTACGTTCAAATCCATGAGGATGATTATGAGGATGAGGAGCCGGGAGATGAGAATGAACCACCGCCACCCCAACGTATGCCTTTATCAGAACGGAGTATATCCCCAGCCCCACCATCCCCACCACAACCACCACAACCACCACCACCACCACGACGACCGCTACGACCACCATCAAACCTGAGTCGCGAAATGAAAACACCAGCGAGGCCTCAGAGCCTCCGCTGCGCTCTTCAGCCACTCGAAGCGAGACCTAGTGACTGGCGGCAGAAGCAATTGCCTCTTCTTTCTTTGCAGTAAATACGATTCAGGTATGTGATATTTAGATCCCTCGTCTCAGTCAAACCCGATATAATGGAAAGACGGAAACCGCTACGCCGTTAATTCACGGCAGAAACTCCACGGAAGGTCGCAGCTTCCGAAGGCTAGCTTTGCTTTCCACAAGTTCCTTTATTTCGCCGACCGGCAGCTCATGACAAAGAAATAATCCGCGAAAGACGAGACAACCCTTCAAATTCACTACCCTTTCAGACGCTACCTCTTCACAGAAATATCGTAGAGCCCTATCTCCACATGGAACGCCAACACCTTCAGAAGTATGAACGCCAACGCCAAGAAGTATAACGCTAACGCCGCAGTATGGGCCTCAAAGACCAGAGCCTGAATCCATTAATGAAATCGCAGCAGAGAGACCAAGTCAATCAGAATCGCATGCGGAGAGCTTTGACGTTATACATTGCTTCGGCGAGTTTTGGCCTCAAGCCGACGCTTTCTTAGTATTAACGCCGGTTTTAAAAGGAAAGAACGACCATTTTAATACAAGTTTCACCAAACGACCAAGACAGTAGGAGCGAAATGAGTCCTCGCGCTTTCGGAGGCGGTGAGCCTTTCGGAGGGCTTTTAGTGAGCCTTTCGCTTAACTGTTCACATTAGGTTCAAATCAATTGTTCACGGGTGAGATCGCACTCGTTTTTGCAGTTAAGGACTACATGCCCAGGTCTTTTGAATGGCTTGAGCGAAGAGGAGGCTACCGGAGGCAAAGGGTAAGAAGGTGTCCTTTCTCCTCGAGAACGACCGCTTTTATAAGCGATCCCGATAATTATCTGTAAGAGTTCTCCACCATTCTATGAGCCTGAAAGGTGCCGACAGCCATTAGACAGTGCTTCACTTTTGGGCCTGTTATGATCCAATCGGACCTGACAGATCACGGGTCTCCGACACAGAAGGAACATGGAGGTCAAGACGCTGACAGACGATGGCAGGTTATAGGCGATCTCAACGAGAGATCGGGGTTTAGTATGTTGATCGGTGCGGTGGTTTGGTGCGGGGTTTTCCTTTGTCGGAGTTAATGTTTTTCTATTTCCTAATCCTGTACTTCCTCCGACAGTGCTCGCTTATGGGTTCTGTTCGGAGGATTCCGATGTATGTTGTTTCGCTTCTCTCTTCCCCTTTGGGCTTGAGGTGCGTCTGGGCAGACACCATGCTACCTTCCAGATAGACGCTGATAGTTTATTAGTCTTTGTCTTCGGTTTGACCACTTGCGTCCCCAAGACCTTTCAGTATAGTTTTCTACTACGTTTCTTTCTTTCTTTTCTTTATGATGTAATATCGCCGCCATTAGAGCTTCCGAGGATCGTTGATTATGTAATTTCAGTAGAGAGGACTATAAAGGGCCGCGGACACACTATGCTGTCTTCCTTTCCTCTCTACGCAACGTCTTCTCTAGTTTCCTACACCTATACTTTAAATATATACGCTTTCTATAACTAGAGTTCCTCGACATTTCTCTCGCCAAGCCTCTAATCTTCTGGGGTAGGGCTAGGCCTCATTCATTATGAATCGCTGCATTTCCTACGCTGATACTTTCTTCTCGCCTTCGGGCTCAATGTTTCTTCTGCTCCCTCTCCTCGATCGTGGTCAACTCCCCTACGTCTCATCAGAAGTTCAAACTAAGCGCAGGGCTCAAGAACGCGCTAGCTAGCAAGAGGTGATTACACCCAACACATAGGTTGAGCATTCCCTATTTGTAAACGTAGTTAGTAGCAAGAGATATCAGAGACTGGAGCCCACGATCCTCTTCCACCCTCACCCTCTTCTACCGACATTCGTATCTTACGAATCGCCCCCCTCGGAACCTAATTCCTGTGTCCTCTGGAACAAATCCCTCGACGCACAGGGAAGGAGTGATCCTTCCCTCCCATTATCATCGCACCCGTGAGAAGGCCCCGGAAATCGTGGAAGTAATATTTCTAAAGTATTACAAAGGTGATAAGATGCGTGGGGCGAGGGATCCTGGTTTCATTGATGATATATCTCAGCCGTTTATTAGCCTAGTTTGCACCGCAATCTGGTTTATCTTACGATCTTGGAAAACCGGCATATATGCCGAAGGGTTTAACTTCAATCCGCATCAGAATACGGATATCATGAAGAAAGCCAAGCCCTCTAAAAGCGCTCCTCTTGACTTCGGATACCTCCAGCTACCTTCAACAGGATGTTAAGACATGGGGAAAGAGAAGCAAGGAGAACCAGGAGGCACACTAAGTAATACGAGAATCTATTCAGAAGGTAAATAAGAAAGGCCAGGGCCTTCCTTTATCTATACGCGACTAAGTTCTTTTATACCGATGAGTTAAGAGGACCTAAAGAGGTTATATATCCAAAGTCGGCCTGAGGAGGATGATGTTCAATTAGCTGCGATATAGCCGCATGGAGGCTGCAGCGGGGAAGAAAAAGACCAGCAGTGATGGAGAAAAGTGGTTTGGGAGACGCAAGACAGCGAAGGTGGGAGAGATTTCAAGAGCCTCCTCGCCCATCAATATGTGATTTTGGGAGGACTCCTATTTTCTTAATGTATGCTTATTAATAATCAAAGTGGATTTGAGGCATCAGTAGATTAGTAATAGTTTAAAATTCCTCGTAGAGATATTTTTAGAGCGGAGATTGGCAGGGATTACGGGAGAGCATGGGAGAGCTCGCTTAATCATCAAGAGTCTCCGGAGATCTCAGAAGGGCTTGACGCGTCTCTCAGTGAGAGCCCAGGAGATTGGCAGGGATTACGGGAGAAAGATGAGAGCTCGCTTAATCATCAAGAGCCTCCTGAGATCTCAGAGGGCAGGCCGTGAGAGTTTCACATCAGCAAACTACTACTTGTGTATGCAGTCTCCCAACAGTCTCCTAAGTCTCCTGAGAGTCTCCTGAGGCTCCTGGATATTTTTTGAGTCTCCTGAGGCTCAGGAGACATCAGGAGACAAATTAAGTCTTGCTGATGCAGGAGGACTTGGGGAGCCTGCTCGAGAATGCCCTACAAAGGCTAGATTTATCCGTGGGCTTATAACAGAATCAGCCTCTCAAGCCTCTGCGCTAGTGAGACTCTAAAATGAAAACCTCTACTATCAAGTGAGGTCTGCGATATCTCGCAGCCTCTTGGGAGAGAATAACAAAGCCTCCAGAGGCGCTGTGAGAGCGCTTAGCGCCGTGAGAGCCTCTGAGCCTTCTTCAGGGCCCGGGAGGCTCCCGCAAAGGCTCAGGAGGCCCTCGTACGGGCGGGTAAGCCCCTGGAGATCCAAAGTGTGACGGGTGTCTCCAAAGGTCTCCCACACCCATCAGCAAGACTTCATTTGTCTCCTGATGTCTCCTGGGCCTCAGGAGACTCAAAAAATATCCAGGAGCCTCAGGAGACTCTCAAGAGACCCAGGAGACTGTTGGGAGACTGGATACACAAGTAGTAGTTTGCTGATGTTGGGGCTTCATCGATTGTACGATTCGCGATATATGTCGACCATCTGTTTGGCAGAGGGTAGTATACAACGGACATAAAAAGCATCATGCACTCAAATATTCTGCAGTAAAGAGTCCTGACGGCTTAATTTATCATTTGTATGGACCTTTTGAAGGACGTAGAAATGATAATCATCTCTTGCGTGAGAGTCACTGATAGACGCCGAAAAGTTTGCACCAGAATTTTGTTTATATTACGATCCAAAGCATACTCTATAAGCAGTGTATTGCTATCACCATTTAACAATTTAGAAATGGGCGAGAAAGAGAAAGAATTCAACAAAAACGCCAAAACGCCGAATGCCAGTAGAGTGTCACTGATATCATACGCCCGCAGATTTTAATTATATAAGAAATAAACGCTACTCGGTTCTGCAATTGAGATACAGTATCGCTGTTGTAATACTGACAAATATTCATATATGTCTTTATAGCTCAGAAACAAGTCAATTCTTCCGCTGTAACCCCCCTTCTCTATCTCAATATCTAAAAAAGCAATAATATCCGAGTCTGTCGTATATTTCCTTTAATCATTCTTAATTTTCTTCAATAATTATACCATCTCATTGATTCCCTCCGCAATACCCTGTAATCTATTTGATATTACATTCATCTCTCGCATACGTCTTTCTTCTCTTTCTCTCGTCAGTTCCAAGAAAAGTGAAAGTAGTTGCGCAGTTTCAAGGGTATTGGTCCGCTCAGGAATATTACTTCTAGTAGTACGGGTTGCCTGTCGAAGGGGCGTACTAAAAAGAGAATCATGCCGTATTCTGTTGGACATTGGTGTATTATTAGATTCTTGAGATTCATTAATAACATTATCCTCAGAGTCCGCAGGTTTCAAATTCGTCTTCGTTATAGCGCATGATGCGGTGCTTTTATTTCACGTTCGATCGATGTAAAAGGACTGCTTCAGGATTTTCTGAAATGTCTCGAGGCATATCATTTGCATCAACAACTGTCACATCAGTCATGAGTGCAATGCGTCTTGCTGCCAGTCCTCTTTCCTCATTCGCTATATCAGCCGTTCTTTTCTGTCTGGAATTAGTCTCCTTCCGCAGCTTTTCCTCCTCAATTAGGCTGCATGGCGATGTTTCTCATTCTTAGACTAATCTGAAGATTGCTTGAAATCAAACGAAATGTGAGTTGAAGACAGTACATCGTTATCATTTAAACCAAACTTATTTTCCACAAGAGTACCTATATCTGTTCGGGGCGGGTCCTCCTTAAAAGCAATTAACTCCTTTATCCCATTGAACGAAAAGTATTTTTTCTCAACAAATCTATTCTTTCCATTCAATCGCTTCAAGACCTCATCCCAAAGACTTTATTTTTTCCACGCCCCGCACTATACGGATTCACTTCCAAAATAGCACGGCCAAGATCTTTTGCTTCCTCAAACGCCTGCCTTCTAGACTGATAAACAAAGTCATCACTGTCAACTCTAACAGAGTCAAGCCTATCCTCTTCTATAGTTGACAACCCTTGAAGTCCGGAGTCTCGGCGTTCCGCCTCGGCGTTTCGTGCAATCTCGGCGTTTCGAATAGTAATCAGAGAACATCCAGAAACATCTCCTAGCCAAAGTCAATAGTTATAATGTATAAAATAATTCATACTTCTTACCTAAAGAAGAACTGTCTGCGTTTCGCATGGTCTCGGCGTTTCGAAACACACTTTCTGGGCTCCCAGAAGCCCTTCCTACCAAAGGTCAACAGCTATAGTACCTGCATCACACTCAAGTACCTACTAGTAGCGGAAATCTCGGCGTTTCGCATGGTCTCGGCGTTGGTAATAGCTCTTCTATATTTATTAGGGCCCGCTCCTATCATCAGTTAGCATCTGTCAAAAAAGTAGTTGGTTATTCATACCTATAGGTCCCTGAGTCCCATAGAACTGACTTCATCAGCAAACTAATACTTGTGTATGCAGTCTCCCAACAGTCTCCCAGGTCTCCAGAGAGTCTCCTGAGACTCCTGGATATTTTTTGAGTCTCCTGAGGCTCAGGAGACATTGGGAGACAAATGAAGTCTTGCTGATGTTGGAAGAACAGTGGCCGGAGTTCTGCTCAGTACTTGATTGTTGTCCATGATGGTATTGATAGCTATTGGGTGCGCTGGGTGATAGATGAGATTGAGACTTGGTTGCCGGCCTTCATACCAGTAGAGTGGGGTTGGTACTTGCAAGGATAGTGGTGGCTAGCGCCATGTAGCCAAGAACTCAAAATTTGAACTCGAAATTTGGAAAAGTGCCGTTGCCAAAACGCTCTAATCTGATAAGTGAATGTTGCGGTGGATACGCTCAGGAATAACGAATCGGACTGGGCTGGAATACCACTTACCTATTGGTCAAGACAGCTAAAAGTTACGCTTTGGCTTTGTCAGATTGAGGCTCAACCGGCATTTAACCAATCCGAAGTCTTATCTTCCAGTCGTTATTCCTGAGGTTCTGCGGTAGTACAAGTATTTATGTACCTACGGGTGTGGATTTCGTTAAGTCCCTGTTCAATGTCATGCACTCATAATACATCATGATACGATACATGTAGGTAAATGTATTTACAAAATCTCCTACAGGCGAAGACTTCGTTTGAGTCACTCTGTACTTTAACTTGTGACACAAGACTCGAGAGCAACGAATTACATGTAATATGAAGAACAAATACAGTCAAGCGGAGCTGCCGCTCTATCAAAGTTTTCTTTTGACAGATGACAATAATCTCCTTTAACTACAGCAGATTGCTCCATCAGAACCGACCATTCGTGCTACCAGCAAAACCCGCCCACCATACCTTCACATCAATTTTTTGCGGCCACCCTTTCATCCAGTCCACAAAAATGACCGTGTTCATGGGGTGCCTGTTGCCACCCCCGTCTCCACATCCTGAGCCTGTCCTTCTTTTCTCCACATAGCCTTGATTGATTCCACGCATTTCTCGCAAAGGATGTTTTTGCGTTTGACCCCCCCACAGGCAGGGCATCTGTTGAGAGCCTTATTGTCTTGTAGGGCCTTTCCTGCCAGTTGTCGCATACGTTTCCTCGAGTGACTCTGCTTCTTTTTAGGTACAGCGCGGAGAATCGATTCCCAGAGCCCAGGGAGGAGTGAAGGGATGTTGAGGTGAATAGATGTTGGGATAGTGGCCGCACTGAATAGATGAGGGAGCGTGGGAATAAGAGTCCGAAGTGAGGTGAAAAGCCCAGTACGCGAGGACGAGAAAGCATGCATTGCCGTTACCATTTTGAACGGACGTTCGACTGAGGTCGGGAGAGAATTTATTATCGAGTGACGAGCGAGTCCCGAACACAGGATGGAGTGGAGATTCTATTTCTGTTAGACAATTTCTTCAAGCTTGAGGGCTAGGGTTTGTATGTATGTAACTCTCTACATACATGTGATGTGCATGCAGGGCCAAGCCTAAACAACAACCGAACCCCTTTTCGTTCCTCGTTTTAAAGATTATTGTAATCCCTCCCCCCTGACTGACCTCACTCCCTTCCTCTTCGCCCAGTTACCTATCCACTACTATACCAAGGGCAGCAAGGGCAGCTATCTCTTCTCTTTACCTTTACCTTTATTTTTGCTGAGCCTTCCTTTCACTTCTATTTTCCAGCACTCGCACCCCCCCCCCCGTTCTCCATCCAATACTATACAAGTAGAATCATGGCTCAAACTGCTGCGATGATGTCCCAGACTGCTACAGTATTTCCTCGCAGTCACGTCGGTTTTGACAGTATCACTTCACAAATCGAGCGGAAGCTTCTGAAGCGTGGTTTCCAATTCAATGTCATCTGTGTTGGTACGTGATAAGCCTATTATCCCTACCATTTTTGCCCATCCCTCATCTCACTCACGCTACTAATTCCCAACCTGCAAATTTCTAGGTCAGACTGGCCTTGGGAAATCCACACTTATTAACACAATCTTTGCGGCCCATCTCATTGATTCCAAAGGTCGTCTCGCTCCTGATGAACCTGTAAGGTCTACCACTGAGATACAGACCGTATCCCACAGTATGTCATCCTCAGCTTCGCCTCGTGCTGCTTGTGAGACCTAACTTTAGGGTAGTTATCGAAGAGAATGGTGTTCGACTCCGTTTGAACATTGTCGACACCCCAGGCTACGGAGACCAGGTCAACAATGATAGATGGTATATTTTTAGCTCCGTGAGTATCGTAGAGCTCTGCAATGATAGCTGACACTATTGTTAGTTGGGATCCCATTGTCAAATATATCAAGGACCAACACTCGCAGTACCTCCGCAAAGAACTCACAGCTCAGAGAGAACGCTATATCCAGGACACCCGCATTCATTGTTGTCTTTTCTTCATCCAGCCATCTGGACATGCGTAAGTTTATGAGCGTATCTCAACCCCCACCTTTGTCAATTACTGACGTTTCGTTTTTGCAGCCTCAAGCCCATCGACATAGTTGTCCTGAAAAAGTTATCTGATGTTGTCAATGTTGTTCCTGTAATTGCGAAGTCGGATTCGCTCACATTAGAGGAGCGCGCTGCTTTTAAGGAGAGGATAAAGGAGGAGTTTGCGTTCCACAACCTCAAGATGTACCCATACGACAATGACGAATTGGACGAGGAAGAGCGTGCCTTGAACGCCCAGATCAAGAATATCATTCCATTTGCTGTTGTAGGTTCCGAGAAATCGATAATCGTTGATGGGAAACAAGTTCGTGGACGGCAAAACCGATGGGGCGTCATCAATGGTATGAATATGGCATTCTCACATTCTTTACTATAGTTACTGACTAAGAACAGTTGAGGATGAAAAGCACTGCGAGTTTGTTTACTTACGGAATTTCCTTACTCGAACTCACCTTCAAGACCTCATTGAAACCACATCTCAAATCCACTATGAAACCTTCCGTGCAAAGCAGCTCTTGGCTTTGAAGGAGTCTAGTGCTGCAGGTGCCGGAAGTAGCCGACCCATCTCGCCAGCCGCGGAGAGGGAGCTAAGCAGGGGGTCGCAACAAAGGATGACGATGAATGGGGGATATTAGAAAAATAAACTCTACAGTCTGGGGAAGCTTTGTTTCGTTGTGGAGGCTGTTACATGGTGTCTCAATTCGGGGGGCAATACCCGCAGCGCTGACCTTTTATCTTCTGGTCGTCTCTTTTCTTTTTTCGCTACCTATTAATAACTCATTTACCGGAGAACTCTTTTGTACTGCTGTGTTTTTCATCGTATCCAATTTTTAGCTGTTTAACCTCACTCCCTGAGTCTTCATTCCCGGATATAACTCAAGGTGACCAGGCAAGCTCATTTATTAATCGACATTCCCTGATTTTTTTGTACAGACTTCTACGTACGAAGCAGCAATTACCACCAGGTGGCTCAAAAGTAATCAATTGCGCGATCCATTACATAATGCTAGTTACTTAGTAAGTAAGCTGAATTCAAGCAAATATGAGAAACCGATTAGGGCACACTCGGGGACTACATAGGAACCCTATTTTAAAAGGTCATAACGAAGTTTAGGGAAACGCCGTTTAGTAAAAAAGTGAATCCTACATCTCAGGAACACCTTTAAGAGCACAGCTAACGTTATTTCTCTAAAACGGAGTTCCTGCTTTGAAAGTCCACTAAACGAGCCCTCAATACAACCCACCCATACACCGTGATAAAGGTTACCATACCTTGACGGTTGTTGGTAGAAGAAATCCCCCACATACCCCTTTATTATTCCAGTCTTACAGATACATACCATGTAAACAGTACCAAACACGAGTGCCCATTAAAACGCTGATAATGCGATGCCGTTACTTATGTGGTGAGGGTAGTACAGCGGTGGTTAACAAGTCATAGGATGATCTAACCTGCAAACGCGCGATGACTTATAAGAGACTTTGCGCAAATGGAGCCAGCTGGTAACCTGATTAATGCCGATCCCATAGCCAGCTAGTCGGATAATTGAAATATAGAGCTGGCTCCATTTGCGCAAAGTCCCTCTTACCCACCGCTGTACCACTATATAATACTCCATGGTTCCTAAACAGGAATAGCTAATAATGTCGTAAGAAGACACAAGAGTGTGAGCACCAACGCATTACTCCCCAAAGCGGAATCCACTTTCTTACTCCGGAAAAAAAGAAATTTCAGAATCTACGAATAGTCGTCTATCAACAGTATAACTGTAGAACATCAAGATCTATATCTAAGGGGAGATACCACTATATAGGTAATCTAATATGAACACCCTGGCGATTACAGACGTGGAGATGCGCAAAAACTCGGAAGATTGGCTATCTCCGGCCAGGGATTAACTCCTTCATGATTGGTTGAAGGGCGGAGATCAGGTCTGCTTTAGTAATTTCGATCACATATGCATGGTACAAAATAACCCTCAAAGGATCTACCCAGAATCATTTAACTTCAGAAACCGCTACAGAGAGCACCACCGAAAATGCGAGGGAAAAGGAAATATAATAATGATAAAAAAAAAATTAAGGTCCCCCATCCCAAGATATCACCAAGCCCATTCTACGGTCCACCGGTAGCAGTGACGAGACTATATGATAACCATGTTAGAGGTATGTGAACCGAGCGTTGTTATCGGGTCAACTTACGCCTGTGCAGCAAATGGCCAGCCGAAGAACACGATGTACATAGGGAGATACCTAAAAGCCTGTTAGCCCAGAGAACTAAGTTATGATGTTGTGACTGAAGTGGTTTACATTGTAGCAGCACGTGCTAATCTTGACGTGTAGAATTTTAGTTGAACTGGCTGTGCCTTTACTGTCTTTGGGTAGATGAAAAACGGGTGTGGCTCCTCGAGAAGTCTCTTCCCGAACGGTCGCATAAGCCTGGTAGTAGCTCTGAACATGTTCTTTTTTGTTTTTTTCTTATTTCTTTGATTGAACAGGAGTTTATGCGAGGGGTGTTTATGCCACGCGCGTTGTGTGAGAGGAGCGTTGTTTGATGCGAGTGAGAGGAGATGATTCTAGCCCTGAAAGTCGATGATCATGAAAAGAGCACCACGACGTCCGGCGTAGTGCAATACTTATACAGGTTTCAACAGAAGTCCCATCTATAGTACAGCGCAGGGTAATATCTACAAACACAACGTGCAAGTCAGAAAACTACAAGAAATCAGGCGAGTCAGCATCGTCACCTTTCACTTTGAAAAAGATCAGACTATATGGACTGATATTTCACTGTAGGTTGAAATTGTGGGGTGAGGTGGAATGGTTGGAAACCCCCTGCACGCAACATTTGTCTGTGCCCGCAACACGCGAAGGACCCTGTCGTTGATCCGAGAACCAAGAATCAGGCGCTTTTGAGAAGGAAGAACCTGAACATTAAGATGCGCCAGCAGGGGTCAAGGTTGCTGCCAAGGAAACGTGTACCGGGTGTGCACCATAAATACCGAGAACCCCCCCTGCTCGTTAATTAATTGGTGGAATTTGTATGAGTGTTATCTGTCGTAACCAAAGCAATCAATGGAGTATTTTTGCTGTAGAAAAAAATACCAAGAATCCCCTGTAAATTTTCATTTTAAAAAATTGTAAAGTAGCAACTAAGACTACAGTCTCAGAGATGGGGGTAGAAATGTAATCGTAATACTACGGTATTCAGTCAGAGACACCGGTTTAAACCAGCATCGTAAATGAAATACCCTATGGATAGCTCATCAATACCATATTCTTACAGATTTACTAGCGTCATGACTGTAATACATTAGTGAATTTCTGTCTCATGCCATTTCCAAGATCGTTATCATCGACATTTCTAGATGTCTCCCAACAGTCCGTGAGTCTCAGGAGATCTGAGAGAGAGACTGCATACACAAGTAGTAGTTTGCTTGACGAACCCTGATACACTAGAGTCGCTTGCTCAGATTCAGAGCTTAAAATCAGGTTCTATATGACAAAAGGTTAAAGGCTAAAAATACATCAACAAGATTTTACAAGTCTAAGGGGATTACAGAGGTCTCAGGTGTGATAGGGCTCTGCCTCTACTAAACAAGAGTGTAGGAAGCAAGAGGGCTGGTAGAAGATAGAAATTAGGTTTAGAGATTAAAGATTCTTCTGGGTAGACTTAGAATAATTTTAAGGGTCTTCTTCTGCTTGTTACAACTGATGATGAGAAAAATCAGAACAGATAGGCGGAAACTGGATGAAGATTTATATCGCCAAATCTCCCTGCTTCCTGCATTCTATCGCTCTTACTAAGCTCCTGAAAAGTCTGCTTTCGGAAATGAAACAATTCCTCCGCTACTCCCACCTCTTCCTAAGGAAATTTTCCGGGTCCTAGAAGAAGACCTCGAGCTACGGTCAAGATCACCAGAGCCTGGCTGTCACACAGCTCTAGCCAGATCGATGAGCCTCCATGGTCTACCCTAGATGCAGAACAGAACTCATCAGACATTCAAGATAACCACTGCCGCAGCAGGGTATATTCTACACATAGTGACACCTGAGATGTCCGAAGACTTAGAGACCTTTCTACCGGGTCCTTTATTTTCTGACAAGGCCCTGACTAAATTTTCATGAATAAATCTCCACCCTAATGGGTCAGAGACACTTCAGAAGAAGGTCCTCACTACAGGTATTTTTCCTATCATCAGAATCGTTGAATTTCTATTAACGACTCTCTATAATGTTTCAAATGGTAACTATTCTCCTAACCGCTTAACGTGCTATAGTCGTGACAACGGAGACAACGGCTAAAGTCAAGAGAGGCAGAGCAGGGAAAGCGAGACCGCAGTGATTCTGCAGAAATGAGTATAAGGCTCAAGCAAGACGCAGAAAAGACTATAGGGATCGCAGAGTAGTAAGAACCTTCGAAGAAGACAAAGAAATATGGTAATCCATGGATAGTGATATAGATATTCCTACGTGCAGAACAGGGGGATAGAGTTGAGGGGAGAGAAAGAAAAGAACTAAAGAAAACAACTCCGCTTGCTATTTAACATTCTCCTTCACCTGTCCGCTCTGACTCATATATCAACCCATAGAATCCTGTAGAAACTCAGTATCACCACACCTCGTATTCCTCCCCACCACTTCATAAAATCCTATTACCAATCCCTACTGCAACCGAACCTCATAGAAAAAAATGATGACAACATCACATCACTCTATCCCACCTTCGTTTATTCTTACTCCTTCCACCGCATCAAGCATTACCTAACCTTACCGACGCCAAGACGCCGACATTCAGAGTCTTACATCTATAACAATCTTATCAGATAGATAATACTGAAAAAGAAAGTAGATTCTACGCATTATTCAGGTCTAGAAACACCTTTAAACATATGTTCTATCTAACTGTTGAGATTGAACTAGAATTGTTCGAAGTTTTGTTTCCTGAATTAAATAAAAATACCAAGGATATATTTGATTACATCTCAACAACCAGTAATCGTGGGTACAAACAGACAAAAGATTTGAAATCTACGTATAATTTAGGCCTAGAAATAACTAACAAATATTATTCTATCTTGTTTTGAAGAGCAAGACTATCGCTCGGACAGATGACTTTTGTCAAATTCGCGACTTCCCTCTTTCAGCTATTACTAGCCTTCTATGGTAATTGTTGTGAATTTGTGATTGACTCTGTTGTTCTTAGCAACTGGAAAAAGGTCCTTACTCTAAGGGCGCACGGTCCAGGCCGCAAATTTGACAAGTTTCATCCGCCCAGGCGATACATCCTCGAGGGTTCCCTCTAGAAAGTAGACCCTAGTGTCATTGATACTGGACGACTTCCCGTGGAGGTTTAGAAAAATAGATTTTTGGAAGTGGGTGTGAACACTTTCCCATGGCGACCATAGATTCCAGATTTCTAAGTGTTCTTTTTGGTGCTAGTGGCTGTTGCAGCCTAAGGGACTCGCTTAGGTGGTCGCAACTGTGAACTCATTCTGTTCATCAACCATCACCAGTCCATCAAGACCGGTTCATTAAGACCTGTTCATCAACCATCATCCGCTCATCAATAATTCAAGTTTGAGGAATGTCAAATAAGAGAAAAGTAGTGGTAAGTGCCTTCAATTAAGATATATTTCTTTTTCTAACTCCTGTAATAGGTGCCTACCAATGCCGCTGTCAATAGTCAACAGTTTGGTACCGGATTTCAATCAACTCTACCCACTTATTTACCAAATGCTGCCGATGCCGAGCCTGCCGAGCCTGCCGAGTCTGCTGAGTCTGCTGAGCCTGCTGAACCTCTACTGAAAAAAATCAAGAAGGGTGGGAGAGTACCCGGATCACAGAATTTCACTGATGCGGATAAGAAGAGGGCTTTTGGGATTATCAGGCGGGTTCAGCCATTTGGATCCAATAAATGGGATTTAGTTTCAATGGAGTATAACAGGCTGTCTAGACTTCTAGATAGGAAGGATAGAGATGGAGATTTTCTCAAAAAATATTATAGTGACAGAATACGGGAGGGTTATTCAAAACCGACTGGAGATCCAGACTTGAACTGGGAAATACAGGAAGCGAGAGAAATTAAATATGAGATTGATGGAGTTCTTCATATGGGGAAACTTGATGACTCGGATAGTAGAATTGCTATTGATAAGGAGCGGAAAGATGATGAGTTGATTGGTGATAATTTCAAAGGATTGGAGGCACCCTTGACTATGTTGAATGATGATCGGGTAGGTTTCAGTTTGGTATTCAAGTTGCTTAATGAAAGTCCTGACTTTTATTCTATTTAGGTACCCGAGCATTCTCCATCCGATAGGGCAGTACCCAAAATGAAAATGACAGTTGAGAGAACCAAGCGACAAACTCCGGGCATTACTTCACAAGCTTCTGAGCTTCTCAGTAAAGTTATGAGCACTTTTGAGCGGGAAGAAACTGCAGCTAAAGGCAGTGAAGATGTACTACAACGTGCTTTAGAAAGATCTGATATACGTTATGAGAAATTGGAAACACGCTATGATAAGCTGGAGGAAAAACATGTTCGTATGCAAGAAGAGCTTGATCGAGTCAAGGATGAAAACCACGAGTTGAAGGTGCAGCTTGCTATTTGGAGTACACACAACTGTATGATTCAAAAGGAACATAACCTAATCGATGGTGTTGATAGTTCGGAACAAGGGAATACAGGATTTTTTAGTCAAACATCAAGGAATGTATAGGAGCGTTAAGGTACAAAATGGTAGAATCTTCTGATTCTATCGTTCTTTTTAATATCACGAAAAAGAAGTTCTTGAAACTCTGAATACTCTCCGTTACTTTTCCAAACACCTTCATAAACAGTACGGATTTGATTGATACCTTCCAGACGCTGTCAAGACATTATAGTAGCTTCATCAGATACTTCCGTAGTTCTGTATTCAGACGCAAAGATCCTCTGCAAGATAGTAATTTAAGTCCTAACGAAATTTCGCAAAGCACCTCATTCCCCATTCAGCTGCTTGTCTAGCGGAGACCAATTGCTCATTGAATTGAATGAAATCGCGACATTCATCAATATCAGATGGGTATGCATTGAAGTTTGTCTTTGGTGGTGTTTTGATTCGATCCTTCAATTCTTTAGAGGTTGGAAATGCTGTATCGCCAATAACCCAATAGCCAGCAGGAGTATCAAGAAGTAATTGCGCAAATAGATCTCGTGATACAGCTGTATCGTGCCAACTTCCAGGTGCATTAATAGTTGCGTGAATAATTGTCCCATCAGGAGCAAACACAAATATGTTTGAAGTGAAATGTGCTGAACACCAACCATTATAGTTTGCGTTTTGGAGATCGAGATCGGAAGATGTAAAGATTGGAAGATGACAGCCATCTACAAATCCAATTGCTTTTGTAAGATGATGGTGACAGTTTGAAATTAAATCGGAATATCGTTCGCATTCTGATAATGTTTTGGGCCAGCATATACAGGCTGCTGGAAACTCTCTTAAAGTCGCTTGCAAGATACACAGCCCCCAATTTCGATATTGAGAGCATACAGCTGGTGTCAAACCAAATATCTGTTGTAGGCTGAAGTCGGCCATTGTGGAGTTGATATGATGTAGTACAAGACCCAACACTCCAGCTGCATCAAGTGAACGTTTGTATAGACGTGTTTTAGGCGTAAGACTAACATCGTTGCGTGGAATAGGTGCTGTTTCCATTCTGTTGTGAAACCTGCTGATAATATACGCTCAAATACTTCCACCCCAACTCCCATTGTCAAAATAAAAGCTCGGTCTTCACGGGAATGAAGTAGATGCTGCCATGCGGTGTTCTTGCTTGGTGGCAGAACAGCCTGAGAACGGGTAAGGTAGTAGCGATTCCTTCTACTTCTACGCTCAAGTGAGATTAAAATCAAAAATAAAGAAAGCACAATGATCTTTTTTCGCTGAATGGACCGAGAAGACATCTTGACGGATCTTACAGTAGAGGTTGATGGTTGAAGAACTACTACGGTACCGAACCTTGCTACAGCCCATTACCTCAGAACCCACCCCCGCATTTCTCTCAACCAATCATATTACACCCTTTCAAATTTTACTTGTTAGAAAATCTGAACGCACCCCCCTCCCCCCCCATTCAGATTCTGAATCTGGAGCGTTGCCATCCAAATTTTATTGTCCTAAATTTCATCTAAACTGCCTCTAAACTCCTTCTAAACCTCCACGGGAAGTCGCCCACTAATTCAATATAGGAGATCTCAACTATGCCAGCCTTGCCACAAAGTAGGATGGCAACCCTTGGTGCAGTTCAACTTTCCCCACTCATCCCGTACCCAAAATAACCTAAATCCCTACACTAAAAAGCGCACCCGACTCTCATCCAACCAACTTTTAAAACTTCCAAAACCTCCCAGAATACCCCGTTAAGCGACGCCCGGGGTCCAAAATGCCTTCCACTCAGAATGCCTTATTTAGAGTAAAGTAAAGTGAATGCACTTATTCAAAAATAGTTAGTAGCGAATGAAGGCCGTGAAGAATAAAATCTGCTGAAGTCTACATCAAAGCCGTAACTAACTTTCAATCACCAACCTGTACCCTTTGACACTGTGTCATTATAATGCCTACCATAACAGACCGGCTTGTTATTGCGCAAAACATCAATGATTGCGACCGGTGACCAGTCTTCCGATTTCAAGGACTCGGAATTTAAAGCAGCTCTCGCAGAATGGTCAATTGAGAAGAAGTTTCCCTATATTATTCACCAAAGCGATAGGACTAGAGTCGTCATAAAATGCAAAGTTGGAGAGTGTCCATTTTTGGTGAGAGCTTTCTTGAATGAGAAAGAGGATATCGTTGTGGTTGGGAAAATTATTTCAGAGCATAGCTGTTACGGTAGAGGGGAATTTTCCAGAGCAGCATCAAACAAACATGAGTGGTTAATACAACATATACCATTAGCTATTACACCTAACAACAAAACGACCCCTCTCGCAATCATTCAAGCCATCCAACTCAAGTATCATGAGAAAATCACTACCGCCGCAGCATCCAAAGCAAAAAGAGCAGTTCTGGGTAGTAACCTTCAAGATCAAGCCGCTCAGTATAACCATCTCCCGAAATATGCCGAAACGATTCAGAAACTATATCCCGAGTCTTATGTCAAAATTGCGATTAATCCTTCAAACTTATAGTTTGAGAAAATCTTTATTTCTCCACCTACGAGTGTGCAGTCCTTCAGTCTCTGCCGACCATTTATCGCTATAGACGGAACGTTTACCAACACACAATACATTCAAACTCTGCTCATCGCTGTAGGTATAGATGCAGATAATCATGCAGTTGTTCTAGCCTGGGCGATGGTAGAAGGAGAGAATGAGCAATCATGGCGATTTTTTCTCCTCAACTTGAAGACGGCAATACCAGCGATCAACTCTAATAGTGTAACTATCATGAGTGATAGGGATAAATGGCTCTCAACTGCGTCAGATGATATCTTAGATAAAGCTAATCGAGCATTTTGCTCACAGCATATATCTGACAATGTCTACAAAACATTTCGCCGCACTTCCCGAATTTTGTTCAAGAGAATTGCAGCTAGCTATACAAAGGAAGAATTCGAAGAAAGAATGGAAGCATTGCGTGACCACAGCAAACCCGCAGCCAATTATGTACGTGGGATTGACAGAACCAAATACTGTGCACCATTTTTCCCAGGTCAAAATCATTATTCATATTGCTACAAAAATTAATAAGTATTATAATTTACTGACAAAAGAATAGGAAGGACATTCGGACACTTAACTTCAAATATTGTTGAATCAGTCAACAATATGATTTTAGAGGAGCGCGCAATGCCTTGTCTTGATTTACTTGACTCACTTTGGCATAAAGTCATGCATCAGCGTTTCATAAGACTAAAAGATGCTAAAAGCTATCGAGAAAGTCAAAAACTTACAGTATATGCGCAAAATCTCCTTCGTGGTATGTATTCTTTACTGATACCTAATGCATTCCCGCAAACTAGTTGGTATCATTGTCCTTGATAGATTCACTGGCAATGGGGGCATCACAACGACAAATGGACGGGTCATTAATTTATCGGGAAAAAGTTTCGAAGTAAACTTAAACTTAGAGATAGCTTCATGCTCATGCGGACATTATCAGGAGGATGGGGTTCCTTGTGTACACGCGGTCGCTTGTATTCACTTTTTAAAGAAACAGCCTATCGATTATATTCCTCAATACCCTACAGTCAACTCCTATCTTGCAACGTACAGTTATAATTATGGACCAATTGATATTTCCTGTCAAAAACCCGCCATCCCCATCAGATTCTGGGGACTCACTTGAGGATATTGCGACTTGGTTTACCAACACCCAACCCCGAACCACACCTCCAATTCCTGTCCATACTGAAACAACCTCTCGATTAGCGACAATCCCTAATACGGTCACTCCTGATTCAGTATCAAGCTTCTCCTTCAAAAACCCGATCAATGTTGCAAATATTTCATATAATCCAATTACACCCCGAAGACCAATTCAGATGAGTTTCCAAAATGGGCCTGCACTTTTGGAAGAGAACGCAATCTGGAGAATGTCAAATAATAGCGGCAGAGATGATTACTCTTGGATCCTAAGAAATAGCCCTATGCCAGTAAATACTGATAGCTATGTATCAGCATTTGGATACACTGTCTATACATCATCGCAGCAACCTACAGTTCCTACCAGCAGTCAACGGGATAATACACTCCAAACACCTATACAACCAAATTCTTCGGGTGCTGACTGCCTACCACCAATTTTAAGCGCTCCTAGAGGAAGACCCAAAGTTGTCCGTAAAAGGCCAGGAGAATTAAGGAGAAAGCGGCAAGCTATGGCTGGACAGCTGACTGACATACCGGATAGGGCACCTCAACGTTGCTCAAATTGCAAACAGCTTGGGCATAATGCAAGGACTTGTCGAAAACCACCAGTTTTATAACTGCTCGAGGAAGAAATATGTATCTAGTATGATTAGAAATGTAGAAACGATTGAATATAAGTTGAAAGAATAGGGATCTTTACTCTCAAGATTTGCGGGTAGTAAGGGCAGATGACAGGCAAGCGAAAGCTCTTCCATCAAGATCATGGATTCATTTGGCCCGGAAAGATATAGTATAGTCCAGTTACCCTCGGGCGCAAGCGGCAACCTATGCCGTCACGAACAGCAGAGACATCTAAAGTGTAGCGGACCATTATGGTTTCGGGCAGCAGAGCCAGCCAAAGTATCGCCAGGCAGCAGAGCCAGCCATGGATCACGGGTAGTAGATGCAGCCTGAGTCAAAGTGTCCTGTGCGGGCCAGTATAGCTACTGACAGATGAATGTTCTCTTCCTGTGCAACGGCACCTTGATTTAGTTGTGAAGTCCTACAGTGGAACGGCACCTCACCTGGATTTGGTTGTGAATTGTATGACAAGTTCCACAATCATGGTGGATGTAGCGAGCTAGTTAGTTAGATGTAGTATCCTAATTTTGATGGGGCTAGGTGACTTACAGTTGTCAGGGTATTGAGTAGCGAAGGGCATTGTGGACCCCGGACGTCGCTTGACGGGGTATTCTGGGAGATTTCCGTTAAAACTTTGAATACCGTTAATGCCTTGCCCGGACGTTTTCTTAGCCAAATTTGAGGTCACATGACTGGCAACTCGAGCTAATGCAACAGAGAGATTTTACTAAATGTTTTTGTTTCCTTGCTACGATACTTTCCCTGTCTTTGTGGAATTTTGTCTTGGTATTTTGGGGGACGTATGTTTGTATTTTTGTTAGGGGATGGGATTTTATGCCATAGTCTAAGACTGCACGGAATTAGTTTAGCCTAGAATAAACTTGTCGGATTCAAAAAATAAAAACGAACTCTCCCAAATCTAGAATTACACTGTTTAGTTGATAAGGGTGTCGTAACCATTTTACTACGACTAGGCGACTTTTATAGCCGAGGTTGATATAGAGACCCATACAGTCACTCGTCATATCCAGAGTTATAAAAAGATCCAGATCCCCGCTGCGTCGATATCCATTCCTCATCTGAAAGCATTTTTCTGTTGGCTCGCCTCAGAGCGTTTGCATCTTTACAGTAATCACATGCAAAATCGCATTTCGGTGGCTTCATGTCGCCAAAATATTCGGATATGGCTAAGTGACGACAAGTAGAGATATCTTCGCAGTAGTTGGTTAACTTTTGAGTACGTCAGCACTTCTCGTGTCTGGCAATATAGCAGATAAAAGATAGCTCGCCGTACAGCCTGAAAACTCTTGGCTCTCCCGAGACGCTCTACACCAACTGACGTACTTTTACTCGCTTCTAGGCTCACGAGATATTGTGTGCGGTCCCTGTCCTCCCTGCTGTAGTAAAGGATACACCTCGCAGCCTTGCCATCCCTTCCTGCACGTCCAGCCTCCTGGTAATAGCTTTCGAATGACTTTGCCATCTGCCAGTGCACAACGAATCGAACCTATCCTAGGATTTAGTCAGGTTAACTATAAAGATCTATCATGAAGCTCTACCTACGTTCGGCTTGTCAATACCCATTCCAAATGCCGTTGTTGCAACAATTACATCATAGCCAGGTTTGTCTTGCAGCCAGCTGGAAGTTATATCCTCCTTTTCGTGATCTTCAAAGCTTCGCGTGTCAGTAGATCTCACCATCACTATAAGTTTGAATGGGATCAGAACTTACTGCTGAGCCCTGCATGATAGGGCCTGCTCCTACGGTTAGCATAGCTTTGCCGATTATTCGGAGAGGATTGTTTTGACCTAGCCCCAACACCATTATCCCGAAGTTCTTTCGCAAGATCTTCGCACTTCTGTCTTGCCCGGCAATATACAATTCCAGACACTGCCGAAGCCCGCATACCTTTATCCTGGAGCAATTCCCGTCTTTTATAAACCTCTCGAAGCCAACCCACAAAATCTTTCAATATGTCAAAAGAATCATTCGTATACCTGATCTCGTAGTGAAGGTTGATGCCTTTGTATGTTAAGTAGCAATTGATAGTGAGAAGTGATATAGGCTGAAAACTTACGTGATGTGGAGAGGAGATATATCGTTGTGTCTGGTGGTGGGGGAAGTTTGAGTATTTGCAGGATATCAAGTCTTACTCTTTCTGTGGCAGTAGCGGTAACTGCCATTACCGGAACCGATGGATATTCAGACTTGAAGAAAGAAAGCTGCTTAAACGAAGGTCGAAAATCGTGACCCCATTCTTTACTAGTAATAGAATCAGATCAAAAACCATCCACCAAAGAGTGTTTCAACTAATTCCAAGATTGATTAAACCCACCCGAGATACAGTGAGCTTCATCAATCACAATGCGGTTTAACTCGCGTTGTCGATAGACCAGTGCAAGCTTGTGGCGAAAGCTCTGAGTGGCACAAAGCTCTGGGGTAACTATAAGAAGAATATAATCTAATGAATGCTAAAAATACCAAAAGGAGTAAAGAAGATTACGAACCATATAAAAGACGAATTTTCGGATGTCCGCATTCTAGATCAGCAAGGATCATTTGCTTTTCCACAGCCGGCACACTGCTATTTAGGGTGGCTGATTTGATACCCACCGCTCTCAAAGCATCCACCTGGTTGGCCTAAATATGTACACCAGAGGCTATGTCAGAGGAGATCTATGTTATGACCGACATTGTCGTTACAAGTCTGAATATCTCACCATGATGCTCAGCAACGGCGAGACTACAATGGTTAAACCATGGTCAACCACCACGGCCGGCAGTTGAAAGCACAGGGACTTTCCAAGGCCCGTTGCGGCTTGAAGATAGACATCGTGACCTGCCAGGGCAGACTACTTGTAGGTCCCATTAGCAGACTTAAACAGCAAAGTGTATCGAAAACCGTTACCTCTATAACTTCACGCTGAATTGATCGGAATGCTTCTTTTTTAAATATACGCTTGAGTGCAAATTCGGTATCAAATTTCTTTAATTTGGACATCACAATGTGGAGAGAATATTATAAAAAGATAGGTTTAGGGATTAAGACTAACAAATTTCCAGGTTTTGTGCCTCGCTTGCTTAGTCATTCCTCAACAACCATATTGGGCGACTTCCCATAAGCAATAGCGTGTTCTATCGCTTAATAGCCGACACGGGTGTCTATACTCGTAATTTTCTAACGTTTCCGAACTGGACTGGGTCCGCATGGGCTCAAGGGAGCCAGCATGAACCCGCATATGCGCCTTTTTGACCTGCCTTCGCTAAGTAGAATAGAGGCTTTCAGTTGACCCGAATTTCATTTTCAAAGTGAAAGGGAAACTCATGCAGCTAAGATTGCGTTCGCTTCTGCAGCTGACATGTCACTTTCTGATAGATACTCAATGCTAAATATCCCGTCCTCGAGTATTTTTCAGTCTGCTGCCGCGTTTGTCAATAGTTCAATTTGCTAAGGGCAAACCCTTGGCTGCATGAATTTCCCTTTCACTTTGAAAATGGAAAACAGGGATCAACTGAAAGCCTCTAATACCGCCATATCTCGAGTTATTCGGGGGGTTGCCAAGGGATGTGGCTTGCAGGTAAGGGTGATCATTCCTAATTCAATCAAGATCAACATAGATTTGAGACATACAGTTATCAGATGCGAGTGCCAGTCTAAATACAGGAACGAGTGTTCTAAGAAAGAGCTTGTCCCGGCGTCTTGGCATTCGGCCCGATCGTTCGATGATATCTGTACGAGGTAAAGGAAGGAGTAAGGATAAGCGAGGCGGAGGTGTGGTGGTGTGATGATGATATCATTTTCTTCTGTGAGGTTCGGTTGCAGGATGGATTGGTAATATATATTACGGCAAGAGGGTGTGAGGGAATACGAGGTGTGGTGAGACTGAGGTTCTTTGAGTTTCTATGGCTGATGTAAGGGTCTTATGGTGAAGGAAGGTTGTTAAATAGCAGTGGAGTTCTTTTCCTTTTGTCTTTTCTTTCTTTTCCTCTCTGTCGTCTTCCTCGCATATAGGAATATAAGTTATATCCTATCCATAGTCCTCGCTTCTCGTCTTGGCTCGAAGGTTGCCTACTACTGCGACCTCTATTGACCTCCTCTCGTCGGGCCTTGTGGCCTCCTTCGTTTTGACTGTGGCCGATATCTACGATCGTCGCCTCCACTGTCTCTCTCTGTAGACCTCATAGTCTTGCCTCTGCCGTTATCTACGGTCCTCGCTTTCCCCGCTCGACCCTAGGTCTTCACCTTGGTCGTTGAAACCTCGCTTTGTTGATCTTGGCTGTGTCCCTCGCGATACTCTTCGTCGTCATCTTCATCTGACCCTTTGTCGTCTTGGCACCCCGTCACACTAAGACGAGACCACCTCAAGCGGCCGACACAGCAATTCATCTCCTATTATAGTTTACCATGACTGCTCCAGCTACCCCCTTCGATTACGCAGCCCTTCAGCAAGATCTCGTCAACTTCTTTGTTGCCCACCCCGAAGTGGACCCCGAGGCTACCCCGGAAGCCAAACAGATCTATGACCTCCTGGTACGGGCCCATGAAGGAGTTATTCAATACTCGATCGATCTACAGACCCATCACTCAGAGACGGAGCAAGCTCGCTCTGAGTTTCAGAAAGAAACCCATGTTCTTAAATCCAAGATTAAGAAGCTTCAGGAAGGGATCAAGGAAGGTCTCGGGGAGCTGCACGATGACCTAAATAAGACCAAGTCGGAGAAACTCCCGGATCCAGAAAAGTATAGGGGAGATAAAAAGGGGTTGAGAATGTTTCAACGACAATTACAGATTAAACTGGCCGCCAATCGCGATCGGTTTCCCACCTCAGCTCAACAAATTGCATATTCCATTTCTCGTTTGGAGGGACCCGCGGCGGATCAGTTTCTCGCTTATATATCAAATGAAGGAATCGAACTTGACTCAATGGCGGAATTTTTTGAAATCTTGGATAATGCGTTTGGAGATCCGGACAGGGCGGCCACGGCTGCTCGGAATCTTAGGGAAATTAGACAACGACAACGACCGTTCTCGGAATACTTTGCAGAGTTTCAGCGTTATGCTGCAGACTCTGAATTTAATGAAGCCGCCAAAATCGAATGCCTCCTCGAGGGTCTCAACCATGAACTGATGACCCTTATGATTCAAAACGAGACCCCGACCACAGTGAAGGATTGCGGCCTACTTCTACAGAGGCTGGACAACAAGCAACGTGCCCTACAGGCAAGAATGGGGAGGTTTAGGTTCTCGACGCCGAGTGGTCCACCTCCTCGTGTTTTTAACCCTCGTCCTCCCCTTGCACCAGCAACAACCCCAGTCGTACGACCTCCACCGCCACCACCTCCAAAGAATACTGTACCACTTGGACACCCTTCCTATACTCCTAGGGGGGCCGTTCCTATGGATTTGTCGAATAACCGTCGCCGCCCGGATATGAAGGAAAGGGAAGCTCGTAGGATGGAAAATCGCTGTTATTACTGCGGAGGAGTTGGTCATTTGGTTAAGGAATGCCCTCAGTCGCCCTCGGGAAGGGGCCCACCTAAGATGAGGGGAGCGTTGTTGGAGTCGAAGAAGGAAAAGGAGGAAGATTTAGTATCGGAGGAAGAGGAGTTAAAAGATTTGTCCCTGGCCTAAGCGGCATAGCCCAGGGACCTTCCAAGGTTTTTTCTAAAGTGTCTATTTCAACGTTTTCAGTATCAGAGCAGGAGATGGATGGGAATCAATTGATTGTAGTTTGTTCTATTTCTCAAAATAAAAAATCTATTGTACCCACATATGCTTTGATTGATACTGGAGCGTCGGGATATGCATTTATAGATGAAGACTTTGTGCGCCGCCATGAACTGAAGACCAAGAATTTACGAGTGGCAAGGGAGATTGATGTGATTGATGGAAGGCCTATTGAGTCAGGGAAAGTAAGAAAGAAGGTGGTTCTGGAATTGGAAATTAATGGGCATGTGGAGGAGTGTCCTTTCTTTGTTACGAAGCTCGGCCACTATCCGATTGTGATGGGAATCCCGTGGATGAGGAAGCATGGAGTGTTGATCGATAGTGGGAGGAATGAAATTTCTTTCCGGACGCCGTCCTGCTTGGAGCACTGCGTTGCTGATCATAAACCTGTTGTTGCCCGGGGGATATCGATTCAACCACCTGAGAAGCCCAATGTTAATATATCGGCAGTAACCCCCCGTTCTTTCAAAAGGTTAACCCAGGATACCACCGTTCAACTTTATTCAATTACTCTCCATACCATAAACCGTATTCTAGAGACACCTGCAAATCCACAGGGGTTAATTCCTATCGAGTACCAACGGTTTCGACAATTGTTTGATGAGAATAATGCCTCCAAGCTACCACCTCACCGGATCTATGATCATGAAATTAAATTACAGGAGGGGACTCAACCCCCCTTTGGCCCTATGTATGGGATGTCACGAGATGAATTGAAGGCTCTGAGAGACTACCTCGTCGAGAATTTGAAAAAGGGTTTTATTCGGTCCAGTAACTCCTCTGCAGGTGCGCCGGTACTGTTTGTGAAGAAAGCGGATGGATCTTTACGGTTGTGCGTGGACTATCGAAAGCTTAATGCCATTACCGTTAAAGATAGATATCCTCTACCCTTAACTCCGGAAACCATGGCTAATTTGGCCAATGCGAATTATTTTACCAAACTTGATTTACGATGGGGCTATAATCAAATTCGGATTAAAGAGGGGGACGAATGGAAAACGGCTTTCCGAACTCGCTATGGACATTGGGAATATCTAGTGATGCCCTTCGGACTTACCAACGCACCTGCTACCTTTCAACGATGGATTAATGATATCCTCCGCCCGTTTTTGGATCGTTGCGCTACTGCCTATCTTGATGATATCCTGGTTTACTCAGAAACTTTGGAACAACATCAACGGGATGTTCAACAGGTTTTAGAGGCTTTGGAAGCCAATGAAGTGCACTTGAAACCGGAGAAGTGTGAGTTTAGTGTTCGGGAAACCAAGTACCTGGGAATGATTCTTACCCCGGGGGGTATGAAGATGGATCCCGCCAAAGTATCTACCATCGTCGACTGGGAATCACCTAAGACTGTGAAGGAGGTTCAGGAATTCCTAGGATTTGCTAATTTTTATCGTCGATTTATATATGCCTATTCCCGTCTGGCTAAACCCCTGACCTCCCTTACGAAGAAACATGTTAGATTTGAGTGGAACTCGAAAACAGAGCGAGCCTTCCAAGACTTGAAAATAGCTTTTACCACTGCACCTATTCTACAACATCCGGACCCTGAAAAGGAGTTTATCGTGGAAACCGATGCGTCTGACTATGTATCCGCTGGTATACTCTCCCAACGGGATAAGGAACAGATTCTACACCCAGTTGCCTTTTTCTCCAAATGTCATACTCCACCAGAGTGTAATTACGAAATATATGACAAGGAGCTACTCGCGGTGATTCGATGCTTTGAGGAATGGAGACCCCACTTGGAGACAGCCCAGTATCAGGTCAAGGTATTGACCGATCATCGGAATCTTGAATACTTTATGTCCACCAAACTCCTTAATCGACGACAAACTCGCTGGGCTGAATTCCTCTCACGATTTAATTTTGTTATTCTATACCGACCGGGAAAGCAAGGGCGGAAGGTGGATTTGTTGACTCGGAGGGCTCAGGATTTGCCTCAGAAAGGAGATGAGAGGTTAGAACAACAAAGTCGGGTGGTACTTAAGAAGGAGAATCTAGATCCTAAGATAGGTTTGTTGGCGGGTTCTTTGGCAAATGAACCCGCTGAAGGATCGTCTCCCGTTTCTGAACTTCTAAACAAAGCTTACCAAGAAGATAGTTTTCCCAATAAAATCCTGAAGCTACTCCGTGAGGGGGTTCGACAGTCTAAGGAAATATCACTAGCCGAGTGTAAGGAGAGCGAGGAGGGATTACTACTCTATCGAAATACGATATACGTCCCCGATTCCGGTGAACTCAAGCTCTATCTTTTACGAGAATATCACGATAAGCCCTCGGCGGGACATCCGGGGAGATCTAAAACCTTAGAGTTACTTAGTCGGGAATATTATTGGCCAACAATGCGAAAATATGTCGACAGATATGTCCAGAACTGCCACACCTGTCGAAGGAGTAAACCTAATTTGAACCCTCTCCAAGGGGTCCTTCGGCCTCTTTCGATACCCAAAGGACCTTGGACGGATATTACAATGGACTTCGTTACTGGACTTCCGGAAAGTAATGGTTTTAATGCCATACTGGTGGTGGTAGACCGGTTAACAAAGATGAAACACTTTATAGCTACAACCGAAAACGTGAACGCTAGGGACTTATCTCGTTTATACCTAGAACAAGTATGGAAGCTACACGGACTACCAGAAACCATTGTCTCCGATCGAGGAACTCAATTTACGGCTGTCTTTTGGAAAGCTCTTTGCGACCGTCTGGAAATAGCACCCCGTTACTCTACTGCTTTTCATCCGCAGACGGATGGACAAACCGAGAGGACCAATGCAATCATGGAACAGTATTTGCGGAGTTATGTATCTTATCAACAGGACAACTGGGCAGATTTCTTACCCCTCGCCGAATTTGCAACTAATAATCATATCTCGGAAACGACGAATATGTCCCCTTTCCAAGCAAATTATGGCCGTCACCCCCGTATGACCTTTGGACCCCTAAGACACGGAACAACAACGAACGAGGACCAAGCGAATGGTCTAGCCAGGGAAATGTCCCAAGTGTTCGAGTTTCTAAAAAACGAAATGTTTAGAGCTCAGAAGATCCAGGAGGAAATGGCTAATTCATATCGTACCCCGGCACCTCGCTACATTGTGGGAGATCAAGTCTGGCTATCGACGCGGAATATTGCTACAAAACGCCCTTCCAGAAAACTTGACTGGAAACAGATTGGACCCTATTCGATTAAACGAATCGTGAGCCCTTATGCTTACGAGCTGGATTTACCACCCTCTATGAAAATACATCCCGTGTTCCATGTGTCATTGCTAGCGCCTTTGATTCACAATCCCGTACCTGGGCAGACGACTATACCGCCGCCACCGGTGGAGATTGAGGGGGAAAAGGAATGGGAGGTAGAAGAGATATTAGATTCCAGAAGGCGAGGACGACGAGTGGAGTACCTGACTAAGTATGTGGGGTATGAAGAGGCCTCCTGGCAACCTTCGAATGATCTGGAACACAGTCCTGAACTCCGAGAATTATTTCATCGTCGTTATCCAGCGAAACCTCGGCCTATCGGGAGATAGGTCCTTGGAGGGGACCTGATCTGTCCCGGCGTCTTGGCATTCGGCCCGATCATTCGATGATATCTGCACGAGGTAAAGGAAGGAGTAAGGATAAGCGAGGCGGAGGTGTGGTGGTGTGATGATGATATCATTTTCTTCTGTGAGGTTCGGTTGCAGGATGGATTGGTAATATATATTACGGCAAGAGGGTGTGAGGGAATACGAGGTGTGGTGAGACTGAGGTTCTTTGAGTTTCTATGGCTGATGTAAAGGTCTTGGCGAACTGGTGAAGGAAGGTTGTTAAATAGCGAGTGGAGTTCTTTCCTTTTGTCTTTTTCTTTCTTTCCTCTCTGTCTCGTCTTCCTGTCTTCTCGCATATAGGAATATAAGTTATATCCTATCCATAGTCCTCGCTTCTCGTCTTGGCTCGAAGGTTGCCTACTACCGCGACTTATTGACCTCCTCTCGCCTTGTGGCCTCCTTCGCTTTTGATCAGGCCGATATCTACGATCGTCGCCTCCACTGTCTCTCTCTGTAGACCTCATAGTCTTGCCTCTGCCGTTATCTACGGTCCTCGCTTTCCCCGCTCGACCCTAGGTCTTCACCTTGGTCGTTGAAACCTCGCTTTGTTGATCTTGGCTGTGTCCCTCGCGATACTCTTCGTCGTCATCTTCATCTGACCCTTTGTCGTCTTGGCACCCCGTCACAGAGCTTTAGGAACGAACTCTACTACAGGTGACTCGTCGTCTGCTTCTTGAATAACTTGGTGGTTTTGTTGTAAGGGGCTCGAAACATAGTCCTCTGACCAGTTCCCTATACATAGCTCTCCCGCTGTAAATCCCTTTATCCTTAATTCCGAATCACGGCTTCCATCTACAGGCAGTGCTAACCCCACATTAACGAATGATTCCTGTATGACAGTTCTTTTCTCAATACAAAATCTTTCCCATGCTCGCCCCACACATATAGTTGTCATTATTCTTCTATCACTAACCGACCATTCTGTTTTTCCCCGCTCTTTTTCTTGGTCAAGATATACCTCTATTTCTTCACGTAACATGTTTTTAAATGGATGATTAACAGATATATCAAGTGGCTGAATTAGTCCTGTACATCCACCAGGTATTATTGAGGGAATAACATCATTCTCTAATAGAGTATTAAGAACAGTCGGAGTTTTGTGAAATTCTGCAGCATCGAGAACAAGAAGAGAATGGCGTCCACCAAAGGCAGGTATACTAATTTCCTCTATTATTTGTTTAATAAATAGTTTTTCGTTGTTGTAAGCAGTAGAATTAAATTCTACTGTTACCCGTTTATTGTAGAGGTGTTTTTCTTTTTTCAGGATTTTGTCGCCGGTAATTGCGTGAAATACTAGCTTGGGTTTGATGCGCGTGACACCATCTGCAAAAACAATTAAAATAAGAGAAGCCTGTCGTTTATTCCATCTACTTTTGGTACCCTTTGCCCAAACTGTGCGAATACCAACTGTATCGTATGTACGTCCGTCAAGATATTCAAAAGGTATTGGTGTCTCATCAAGGTTGGCTATATTGGATAAAAGAAAACAACCAACATCGCTGATAATCCCCAAACGCTCCCATACATTCCGTGGTTGAGATATTCTTCTATTGAATTGTAGCCAATTGATTATTAGTCGCCTATAATCATCCGGAATTTTCTGTGCTTTGTTTGTAATGACTCGTATAGATATGTGGTGACGGTTGAGGAAGTTGTTAAACCATCCAGTCGAGAACACAAATACCATCAATAGTGCATTAGAATAGCTTTTGTGGAACAATCTCTTCGCATTTCTCCTAAACCATCCCCTCCGTACAATTTTTCCTTCTGCCCTATGAGAAAGAAATAAACTGTACAGTTTCTCCTCCAACTCCGGCCATTTACAAATGAAATCAATATTTTTTGCCCTGTGACTCCCACAATCCTGCTGTACTATTTCATCTTCTTTCCTCAACCACCCGTGGATCGTGCTCTCTGGTATCAGAAAAGTGTTGGCTGCTTCAGAGATACTGTTATGGATCCAATCGGACCTGACAGATCACGGGTCTCCCGACACACGAAGGGAACATGGAGGGTCAGCACGCTGACAGGGACGATGGCAGGCTTGTTAGGCGATCTCGTCAAGAGATCGGGGTTTAGTATGTTGATCGGTGCGGTGGTTTGGTGCGGGGTTTTCCTTTGTCGGAGTTAATGTTTTTCTATTTCCTAATCCTGTACTTCCTCCGACAGTGCTCGCTTATGGGTTCTGTTCGGAGGATTCCGATGTATGTTGCTTCGCTTCTCTCTTCCCCTTTGGGCTTGAGGTGCGTCTAGGCTGGGCCGCCGGTACACTATGCTACCTTCCAGATAGACGTTGCTGATAGTTTATTGGGTCTTTGTCTTCGGTTTAACCACTTGCGTCCCGAAGACCTTTGTATAGTTTTCTATTATGTTCTTTCTTTCTTTTCTTTATGATGTAATATCCTCGGGTCGGCCATTAGAGCTTCCAAGGATCGTTGATTATGTAATTTCAGTAGAGAGGACTATAAAGGGCCGCGGACACACTATGCTGTCTTCCTTTCCTCTCTACGCAACGTCTTCTCTAGTTTCCTACATCTATACTTTTAAATATATACGCTTTCTATAACTAGAGTTCCTCGATACTTTCTCCTCGCCTAAGCCCTGCCCCTCTAATCTTCTGGGGTAGGGCTAGGCCTCATTCATTATGAATCGCTTGCATTCCCTACGCTGATACTTTCTTCTCGCCTTCGGGCCCAATGTTCCTTTTGCTTTTTCCTCTCCTTGATCGTGGTCAACTCCCCTACGTCTCATTGTAAGTCCAAACTAAGGCCTAGGGTTCACCCCCTGGGTAACGTGCTAGCTAGCAAGAGGTGATTACACCCAACACATAGGTTGAGCATTCCCTATTGTGTAAACGTAGTTAGTAGCAAGAGATATCAGAGACTGGAGCCCACGATCCTCTTCCACCCTCACCCTCTTCTACCGACATTCGTATCTTACGAATCGCCCCCCTCGGAACCTAATTCCTGTGTGCTCTGGAACAAATCTTCGTACGCACAGGGAAGGAGTGATCCTTCCCTCCCATTATCGCCGCCCCCGTGAGAGATACTTGGAGTCCAGTAATAGGATATTTTGCCATATCACTCTACCGGTATTTTATGAAGGTGATAGAAACTTAAGACCCGGATTTTTGTCTCTCGGCTATAGCTGCGTTCAATTCTTTTCAACGGTTTGACAGAGGACTCAGAGTTTTGAGTAAACACTCGCTCCCTAATTGACTTTGGCTTAGGTCCCGGCTTCTTTCTCTGACGCCTAGGTGGCATAGTTTGGGTTGCAACTGGAATGGGATCGTTAACTTGATGTAGACTCGGATGGTGGTTGTTTGCAAGCTACTCACACTTACCCCTAAGGCAGGGCTGAAGTCTTTGCCCTTTGAAAATCCCTTCCTGAATTGGCTCAACACCATGGCATATCCGCAAGCCACGTCCCTTGGCAATCCCCCGAATAACTCGAGATATGGCTAAAAGTTGAAGTTATTCCCACCTCTGTCCGCAATACATGCTTCTATTCTATGAGGCATCGTCATGATATATCTATTGATTATTTCAACTGAGTATTGTTTCCATTCATCCTCAATAACAGCCCTTATCCCTCTTGCAGTAAAATTCCAACCAAGTCTAACATTAATATTATTCTTCATCTCATTTCAGATAGTTTCAATTGGGTTCAGATCGGGAGAATTAGCAGGTCATTCTAGCTTGGTTAGCCCTGCACGTCGTCTGAATATCTCCTGATATTGGTGTACATGTGCTGGTGCACTGTCCTCCATTATAATTACCTCTGGGTTGCTAGTTTCTTTGGCGAATAGAGCAAGAGGAAATAAGAGTGGATATAAAATCCTCTCTCTATATATATACCAGTCAATCCCACCCTTCCTAGCACTATTCCGTTCCAACAATATTGGCAAATACCCGGCTCGACAGGATTAAGTACTTCAGCTTGATATTTTGCATGTAGTGAAACTAAAGATGCAATATGCTCACGAGGGGTCTCATATGGTGTTTTGTAGACATGATATGGCAATTGTGAGCCTAAATAAATCTTAGTAATAAGCCCAAGTTTAATCAACAATAACATTAATTACCTGCATAGCCATAGAGGATCCCGCCCCAAAACATTACTGCCGCTCCACCTTGAAACTTTCTGTTCATGTTACGCGGTATATAGGCCTCCCCTACACGTCTTAGAACTCCTTTAGCTCTACGTTCACGTAGGTTACTAGTTTCGAAATAGAACTCATCAGTGAAGATGACATCCTTCCACTCGCAGTTCCGATTACTTAAGCAAAAGGCAGGACATCTAGCTTTATGAGTTTCACTAATTAGTGGTTTTTTGGTAGGTTTGCGACGGTGGATTCCATCAGCAGTCAATGTTATTTTGACTGTATTGATTCCTATATTGAGTCCAGCTATAGGTTTGCAATGACAACTTTATTAATACTATTCAAATGCTATAAGCCACTAATAATTTAGGGAATCAAGTTCATGGTTTATTACCTTCTGCAGCAAGCTCATTTAGTGGCATGCGACAATGAGTCGCATCAGACAGTGCTAATGCTAGCAAATTTCTCTCCTGATCGAGCCTCAAAGCTTTGTTGCTGCCTTTTTTTGAATTGGGCTCGGGGGCAAGATTCTCTTGCGCACATAGATTAGGATTCCCAGTCTCTAAAGACCTCTCTTTAGCTTTATTGATCAGGTTCGAGCAGGTTGATTTTGGTACTCCTGACAGTAGAGAGATCTCGTCCAACTTCATCTTTCTATCACTTGTCAGTATTGCGTAACCAAGAACCTGTCCTCGCTTGGTAGCTGATGTCGTCCCTCCTTTTCTGATGAACGGAATCATCTTGATGGATTGTATTGTTCTAACCCGCTACTTTACTCTACAAGCAAACACTGATATACCAGGTCACTCGCTCTTGCCTTCTATTGGCTCCTCTACCTCATGCCAGCCCCTTTGAGCTCATGCGGACCCAGTCCAGTTTGGAAACATTAGAAAATTGCGAGTAGACACCCCCATCGGTGATGGTGCTCTATCCCTTAACCTGGCGATGCGGACTCCCTAAAAATTGGGGTATTAAGGTACGTGAGACATGATGGCATACAAGCATGTCCGAGTCAATGATTGGTAGCTACCACTATCATCCCCTACCAGGACTCAACTGTACTATCTATCATAGCTCTCGCGGATGAAATTGTCAAATTCGCGACATGGCCTGTGTCACCGGGTTTAGCTACTTTTGGAGGTCACATGATATCAGATTCCAAGTACAGTACCGAAGTGGATAGAAATTTATTCATTATAATTTACAAAGCATTGACGGCATAGGACAAAGTTGCAACTACTACATGCAAACAATGAAGGCAGTGGGAGCCCGTTTTCCTTTTTTCCCCTCTATTCTTAATTTTAATCGGCATCTATCACATTCCCTCCTTTTTACCCTAACTTTGATATGATTTCCTGGAATAGGAGGAGGAAGGTCTAGTACTCCGTATGTTTTACTGTATCGAGGTGCTGTAGTTTTTCTTCTATACCAGCGTTGTTGCCGGTAACCAGTATGTGTCTTTGCGTAACGTTGAAGTAATTGCTCTGCAAGTAGAAGCCGGATGTGACGGGGCTCTGCCTCTACTAAACAAGAGTGTAGGAAGCGAGAGGGCCGGTAGAAGATAGAAGTTAGGTTTAGAGAGTAAAGATTCTTCTGTGTAGACTTAGAATAATCTTAAGGGTCTTCTTCCGCTTGTTACAACTGATGATCAGGAAAATCAGAACAGATGGGCGGAAACCGGAGATGAGTGCTTATACTCCAAATCTCTGTTTCCTGCATTCCACCGCTCTTACTAAGTTCCGGTGAAAACTCTGTTTTGGAGCGGAAACAATTCCTCCGCTATTCCACTTCTCCCTAAGCGTTAGCGGGTGTTTTCAGTCCTAGAGTAAGCACCCTTAGCCAGGGTCAAGGATCACCTGCAGCCTGGCTGTCACACAGCTCCGGGCCTGCATCAGTTGAGTCTCCGCTCAGGTGGTCTACCCTAGATGGCTGCTGAGCTGTAACTCATTGTAGATTATCATTCCGGGCATAACCACTGCCGCCTGCAGCAGGGTTCTCTTTGCACAGAGGGATACTGGAGATGCCCGGGCACTTAGAGATCTTTCACTAGTAGCCGGTCCTCTATTCACTGACAAGGCCTAGACTCGTCAGCCTATCCTTTCATGAATAGATCTCCAACCTAGCGGTCAGAAGGTAGGTACACTTGTAGCAGGTTGCGGTCCTCACTGCAGGTACTTCTCCTATCACTGTAACTGCTGAATTCTATCAATGACTCTGAGCCTATAACAGGCCCGGTGAGAACTATTTCTCCTAACCGCTAATGTGGCTATTAGGGTGTCGCACCAGACAACCTGAGCAGTCTCGTATAGAGCTTGGAGTTCGCAACGCTAACTACAGAGGTAGAAAGGAACGAGGTCTCTTCAGTCAATTCGATACCGGAAGTCCCAGTCGCCTAGTGCTAGTCCACAATGGTAATCAAGAATGGTTTAGACGAATAGTTCAAGTAGAGTTCTCAAAAGAATCGCTAAGTTCTCGTAAAGGTAAAAGCGTAAAGCAATCAATAGATTTTATATCGATAAGACTCTTTCTTCGTCGCTGATGATTTCAACCAAGTCGGAGAATGACACCGTATTTGTTACGGGTATAGGAATGGGAACCCGAAGACACAAGAGGAGGAGTTTTCCTACGCTTCTATCAAGCACGGGGCGCGCCAAAGAGGCACGGTATTGCCAGTATGGAGCCCAGTGCGGAGTTGCAGAATCCCTAGCAAACGAACCTGTTTTCGACCCTGAAAATAACCCCCGGAGCGTCAAGGCGCCGGCCCGGTCGCTCTGGACACCGGTGGGTATATGAGGGGGCAACAGTGCGAGTTTGGAGTCAATCGGGCCAAAACTGATCGAATGGCAAAGATAACGAAGAAGCTGACGCTGGTGGCGCCCAAGGGAAGGTAAGACTACCCGACACCTCCGGTACCGATCGGGATCAATCCTAACGTTGAGCTATGCTCCGTAGTGATAGATAACGATAAGTGGAAAGAGTTGACGAGCGAAGTCAAGCCCGGTACCAGGGTGTTATCAGGTAGGCTGATTCCAAAGACTCCTCATGACCACTGACGAAGGCTGAGTGCATGCAGCAACGGGGTATAGCGTGAGGGATTTTCGAGATAGATGTTTTGGTTTTAGAAGCGGGTTATAGAAAAGGTGTTTATGCTCTTGGCAGGATTTCAGGGTCTTCGGGGTTTCGCACAAGATTATTATAATTGTAATTAGTAGTCCGCGTGACATTTGCGCGGGATATAAATACGGTGTCATTCTCCGACTTTGTTGCAATCATCAGCGAAAGAGTCTTATCGATATAAAATCTATTCGCCTCTATATTCTATACTTTTATCCTTATTAGAACTTAGCGATTCTTTCGAGAACTCTACCTGAACTATTCGTCCTAACTATCTCTTGATTACCATTCTGACTAGCAGAACCGACTTCCAGTATCGAATTGACTGAAGAGACATCGTTCCTTTCTACCTTTGTAGTTAGCGCTTCGAACTCCTAGCTCTTTCCGAGACTGCTCGGGTTGTCCGTTGCGACACCCTAATAGTATATCGATAACTCCAAGTTCACCTGGAGTTTTCAAGAATCCCATTTTTCACCCTACACAACTATTCGACATGGCTGGAAGACTGAGGACTGAGGAAGAGGACTCCATTATGGGGGAATCGCCAGCCTTCAGCCGAGATGACAGCCCAGATCCATTATCTCTACGCAGAGCTGGCAAACGCCCGGCTGGCTCTGCCACCATGGAAAAGTTGGACCAATTTCTACAGACACATGAAGCCCAGATGGCCGGGTTATCCGCCGCGGGCAAAACCATCTGGGACCAGCTACGTGACCCAAGAAAAGGTTCAAGCTGAGAAACGATTGTCGAACATCGCCGCGCAAGCAGTAAAGTCGAATCTTGACCAGCTAGCCGGTATGTTCCAGGAACTCGCCGAAAGCCAAGAATACGAGAAGCAGCAAGCTGCCGCTATCTCGGCCATGGAAAGGGAGGCTTTGGAAGCAGCCCACCTTCGAACCCAGAGGCAATTATATGACACCCAGGTGGAGATTGAAAAGCTCAGGGAACAGGCAAAGCAGTCGGTGGGAGAAGTCATCGAGAACCAGAAACTACAAGCCCGAGGACATAAGGAGCAAATGGCCGAAATGCAGCGCCAGATTGACCTGCTCCTAATTGCCCACCGATCAAACGCCCCAGACCCCTCCATCGTTCCCCCCGATGATCCAGAAGAGGAAGAAGCGATTGGAGGAGGAAATGTACCACCACCGCCGCCGGGAGGAAAGGAAAAATGGCCCCTCAGACGACGGGTCTAGTCACCATGGAAAAAAGGCCGGAGGCGGAGGAAGAAGATGGCGATCGGAATCGCCTGAGGAAGAAAAAGAACGAGACTCCTTGGCAAAGGTGCCCTTTGAGTTCGATAACCCAAGAAAAAATAACCTAAGACATTGGCTCCTGGAATGTGAGATTTATTTTGAGCAACGACCCCGCAAGTTCCGAAACGATAAACAGAAGGTGCTATTCGCAGGAACCTATACCACAGGCTTGGCCAAGGAATGGTTTGCGAACTATCATGAGGTACACATGCGCGGACCAAGCGGCCTGGAATTCTGTACGTGGGAACGGTTTAGGCAAGAAATCCGGGGAAGATTCGTAAGTTCGCAGGAGGCATTGGATGCCGCTTTCAAAATGGACCACCTCAAATACCAATCCAGCATCTCCGATTACCTCACTAAGATGGAGATCCTCAACCAACGAGCACAACAGAGCGGAGCAGCCTTTAGGAAAACTCTGCTAACCGGCCTTCCCAAGAGATTTGGGATCGACACTCAAGTTTGAGCCGCAGAAGACGATGCCCACTTTGTGGCCCAGCTGGAAAGAGCAGGAAAGGCCCATGAAAGTTTCTTGGAGCAGAAAAGGTTATTAGGGAACCCGTCGGTAAGGGCACCACTCAAGAAGGAGGAAAAGAGAAGACCTGGGTTCCAGATTAAGGGACGGGCCCAGGAGGGACAGAAGGCGGAGCCCAGTCGGTCCGGAGGAGGTCGAATACCCAGGAAGTGCTCGCTTCTAGCTCTGGATAACAGACCACTACACTCCAGCTATGACGGCCACCAAGGGCATCCCCAAGTCCATTCTGGAACAGAGAAGAACGAAAGGAGAATGTGCTCGCTGTGGAAGGAAGGGTCATCTGTGGAGATGGTGTAGACAGAACCCCAACTCCAGCGCTGCTGTCTCTGCTCTGGGTCAGAAGCGCGGCCGTGAAGAGGAGGATGAGGAAATGAAGGATTCACCAGCTCCCCCACCGGAAAAGAAGAAAAGGCACAGGACCAAAAAGAAGTCGGCCGCTGTAGCAGCGACCACGACATCGACAGGGCCAGCCTATGTACCGGAGTTAGGGTCGGAGTCGGAAGTGGATTTTGATATGGGTTTTTAGATGGGGACTCTGATGAGTCAGGTCAAGAGCTCCCCCAGATTGCAATGTTGTCACTGACGGATGAAAAAATACAAAAAAATATGAAAAGGAAAAGACCGGAAGAGGGGGCGTCCTCTCCGATGAAAAAACAACGATTTTTGGAACCCATTCACGGATCACGGCCTATCGGCAAATTTTTTATTGGATTTTTAGATTTCTTATTTCCTTGTCGAGTTTTGTTAGATACTGGAGCCACGGGCCCGGTAATATCTTCTGCCTTTGTTTCTGCATTTTCTGTCCCAAAGGTGAAAAGAGACGTCCCGGCCCGAGTTATGGGTTTTACTGGAGAAGTGATGGAAGGCACGGGACAAGCCTTTACTGTAATGTTGAATATTATTGCTGGGGGGCATAAGTCCGAGCTCTCCTTCGAGATAGCCCCACTACCTAGCGGTATTGACGCTATTTTACCAGCGCATGGCTACAGGAAGACAGGTTTACTATTGCCCCAAATGGGGAAGTAATCTTTCATGGAGAATTTTGCAAGTCCAGATGCTTCACTGACCAGAAGGAAATTTCAGTGGTTCTAGATGACGACGATCCGATCCGGAGGCATTATTTATCGGGTCCATATCGGCTGACACGGGAGAAATCGATCTGAAGACAGTCATCCCAGAACGATACCACTCAAAGCTCCAAGCCTTCCTGCAGTCTGAAGCCGATAAACTACCACTGCACCGAGCCTCCGATCACAGTATCGATCTAGAACCTGGTCAGCAGCCTCCCTGGGGACCCATCTACTCCCTCTCTGAGGTCGAATTGAAGGTTTTAAGGGAGTACCTAGAAAAGATGTTACGCTTGGGTAAAATCAGGCCTAGCAAATCTCCAGCGGGAGCCCCCATATTATTCGTAAAAAAGAAGGACGGAGTCTTGCCATGCGTCGACTAGCCTGAACCGCGTCACTATTAAAAATCGGTATACTCTACCCTTAGGGGAAGAACTGAGAGACCGTATTTCAGGCGCAAAGATATTTTCCAAGATTGACCTCAAGGAGGGATACAACCTGGTCCGGATCAAGCAGGGTGACGAGTGGAAAACGGCGTTCCGAACCAGATACGGACACTACGAGTACCTGGTCATGCCATTTGGGCTAACCAACGCACCCGCTACCTTTCAAGCACTAATCAACGATATCCTTAGAGAATTCCTCGACCAAGGGGTGGTAGCATACCTCGACGATATTCTCATCTATAGCAAGGATGAAGCAGAACATGAGGAATTGGTTAACAAGGTGTTGGATAAGCTCATCGAGAATAATCTAGTAGCCAACCCGAAGAAGACCTTTTTTCATCAAAAAGTGATTGACTTCCTTGGATTCGTGTTGAGTGAGAAAGGGGTAGCAATGTCAACGGACAAGGTGGAAGAAGTCTTGAAGTGGGAATCCCCGAAAACCGTCAGGGACGTCCAAGTTTTTATGGGATTCGCCAATTTTTACCGGAGGTTTATACGTAACTATTCCGTCTGTAGTCCCATTACCAACTGTCTACGGCGCGATGCTAAGAACTTCTCCTGACTAGCGCGTCAAGCGCCTTTTTTGAAGCTCAAGATCCTCTTCTGCACCGATTCTGGTGCACTTCTCGCCAGAACGGCAGTCGATCGTGGAAACGGACGCAAGTGACTTTGCACTAGGCGCAGTCTTCTCGCAGATAGTTGATGGCAAACTCCACCCTGTGGCCTTTTACTCCCGCAAACTTAACCCAGCTGAGCTCAACTACGATGTATGGGACAAAGAAATGCTCGGTATCGTTGCCGCTTTTAAAGAATGGCGACGCTACCTCGAAGGACCCAGATATACCGGCCCTAAGATACACCGACCATCAGAATCTGCAATACTTTGCTACCACTAAGGTCCTGAACCGAAGACAAGCACGCTGGGCAGAAATTCTTGCGGAATTTAATTTTAAAATCCTCTATAGGCCAGGAAAACAAAACGGGAAAGCCGATGCACTGTCAAGACGTCCGGAGTACCGACGTGAAGGGGGGGGCGCGCAGCCAGTTGAGAGGTTATTGAAGCCGGGACAGTTGGAGGGGATGGAATATATGATTTCTGCGGCTTCGCTTGCCAGCAAGAGAGTAATGGATTGGTCTAAGGATTTCCTGGACCTGGTTAGGGAGGCAGGAGCGACGGATGAAACATGGAAAGAAGTAGAAAGGAAAAGGGAGTCGGGGGAACTAAAAGACTTTACAGCCAAGGAAGGGTTGCTCTTCTTCAAGAACCGCCTATACATACCCAATAGCGACGCGCTAAAAATCAGAATCGCGCAATCAGAACACCCGATTCTAAGGTAGCAGGACACTTCGGCCAAGACAAAACACTAGAGTTGATCACACGCAACTTCTACTGGCCAAAGATGAACGAATGGATAGACGACTACGTACGCTCATGCGACGACTGCCAACGAAATAAACCAAGTCGGCATCGAAAATATGGAGCGCATTCCTCTAGAAACACCTCACACGGTGTGGTCTTCCATATCGATGGACTTTATTGTTCAGCTACCAGAATCGAAAGGCTATACACAGATATGGGTGATAGTGGATCAGTTCTCCAAGATGGCTCATTTTATTCCCCTCCTAAAGACTCAAGGCCCTCCCAGGATTTGGCCAAAGTATTTCTAGCTCAAATCTGGCGAATTCATGGACTACCTTTACATAGTTCCGATCCGCGATGCCAAGTTCACGCTAAGCTTCTGGGCCTCTAATGGAATTATTGGATATCAAGTCAGATGAGTACCGCTTTCCACCCTCAAACCGATGGTCAAACCGAACGGGTCAATCAAACTTTGGAACACTACCTCAGGGCATTCTGCAACTACGAACAAAATGATTGGGTCGAACTACTCCCGTTGGCTGAATACGCATATAACAACTCCGTAACCTCTGCAACAGGGCAATCTCCCTTTTATACCAATTACGGATACAACCCTCGAACAAATTGGCCAACGGAAAATGAAGTAGTCAACCCCACCAGTGACCTCTATGCCCACTTTATACGAGGAGTACATGACGCCGCTCGAGAGAAACTCACCATCGCCAGGGAAAGAATGGGAAAATACTATGATAAGAAAAGGGAAACACCACCAGAGTTTAAGGTAGGGGATCGCGTTATGCTAAACGCCACTAATCTCCGAACTCGCCGCTCTTCCAAAAAGCTGGACCACAAGAAAATGGGACCTTTCGTTATTAAACGACTCGCCGGAAAACGCGCTTGCGAACTGGAACTCCCTCCTCAGATAAAAGTCCACCCAGTATTCCACGTCGAGTTATTGGAACCATACCGAGACAGCGCTATGATCCCAGGGCGAGAACAACGACCCCCTACCCCCGACGTGGTGGATGCCGAAGGAGAAAAATTGTATGAAGTGGAAAGAATTATAGGAAGCAGGAAGAGTAGGAAAGGAGTAGTTATGAAGGCGGGGTGTATCTGAAAGCACGCATCAAGTTATCGACGCTTATGGATGAGGAGGTATTAGTGCTTGTCCGCCAATACCACCAGAAAACCCCAAGGCCATGAAGGACCAACGCCTGAGATTGTAGAGGTACCACAAGAAGTCCTTCCCCTCCACAGACACCACGGGTGATATGTGGAGAAGGTTTACAGGAACCACAGTCGGTCAGAAGATACTCTGAGGACAGAGCACCCTGAGAGGGGGGTGAGCTGTTACGGGTATAGGAATGGGAACCCGAAGACACAAGAGGAGGAGTTTTCCTACGCTTCTATCAAGCACTGGGCGCGCCAAAGAGGCACGGTATTGCCAGTATGGAGCCCAGTGCGGAGTTGCAGAATCCCTAGCAAACGAACCTGTTTTCGACCCTGAAAATAACCCCCGGAGCGTCAAGGCGCCGGCCCGGTCGCTCTGGACACCGGTGGGTATATGAGGGGGCAACAGTGCGAGTTTGGAGTCAATCGGACCAAAACTGATCGAATGGCAAAGATAACGAAGAAGCTGACGCTGGTGGCGCCCAAGGGAAGGTAAGACTACCCGACACCTCCGGTACCGATCGTTATCAGTCCTAACGTTGAGCTACGTCCGTGAGTGATAGATAACGATAAGTGGAAAGAGTTGACGAGCGAAGGCAAGCCCGGTACCAGGGTGTTATCAGGTAGGCTGACTCCGAAGACTCACCACTGACGGCGCTGAGCAGATGCAGCAACGGGTATAGCGTGAGGGATTTTCGAGATAGATGTTTTGGTTTTAGAAGCGTTATAGAAAAAGGTATGCTCTTGGCAGGATTTCAGGGTCTTCGGGTTTCGCACAAGATTATTATAATTGTAATTAGTAGTCCGCGCGACATTTGCGCGATATAACACGCGTCATTCTCCGACTTTGTTGAAATCATCAGCGACGAAGAAAGAGTCTTATCGATATAAAATCTATTCGAGCCTCTATATTCTATACTTTTATCCTTATTAGAACTTAGCGATTCTTTCGAGAACTCTACCTGAACTATTCGTCCGAACTATCTCTTGATTACCATTGTGGACTAGCAGTGGGCAACCGGGACTTCCAGTATCGAATTGACTGAAGAGACCTCGTTCCTTTCTACCTTTGTAGTTAGCGCTTCGAACTCCTAGCTCTTTCCGAGACTGCTCGGGTTGTCCGTTGCCACACCCTAATAGTATTTATATCCCGCGCGAATGTCACTCGGACTACTAATTACAATTATAATAATCTTGTGCGAAACCCCGAAGACCCTGAAATCCTGCCAAGAACGCCAAACACCATCTTCTATAACCCCGCTTCTAAACCCAAACATCTATCTGAAAATCCCTCACGTTTTATCCCGTTGCTGCATGCACTCAGCCTTCGCTCACGGTCACGGCGAGTCTTCGAGTCAGCCTACCTGATAACACCCTGGTACGCTTTGACTTCGCCACAACTCTTTCCGCGTATCGTTATCTATCACTACGGAGCATAGCTCAACATTAGGATTGATCCCGACCGGTACCGGAGGTGTCGGGTAGTCTTACCTTCCCCTGGGCGCCACCAGCGTTAGCTTCTTCGTTCGATCAGTTTTGGTCCGATTGACTCCAAACTCGCACTGTTGCCCCCTCATATACCCACCGGTGTCTAGAGCGACTGTGCCGGCGCCTTGACGCTCCGGGGGTTATTTTCAGGGTCGAAAACAGGTTCGTTTGCTAGGGATTCTGCAACTCCGCACTGGGCTCCATACTGGCAATACCGTGCCTCTTTGGCGCGCCCAGTGAGTGATAGAAGCGTAGGAAAACTCCTCCTCTTGTGTCTTCGGGTTTTCATTCCTATACCCGTAACAGTGGCTCTGTTTTACCGGAAATCTTTATGAGGAGATTAATTTCTTCCCAACAAAGCCGTTCCTGACTCTAATAACCTGTATAAGAGAAATGAATTCACCACCATTGAATCCAATATCCAAAAGAAAAACGGTAACCAACTGCGACGTGATATAAGCTGTGTAAAGAAATAACTACGGTATTGATCTGCTAGATCTACGCCACCTTTACGATAATTGTAATCATCAATTATACTAGGTATAAGGACATTCATGGTATTGTTGCTGCCGAACGCAGGTCTAATAAGATGTCCTCTAGTGCTGGTTATCGTTAGATGCTTTCGTCTTCCTAGGGTTCGTTCTTCCAGGGTGTGAATCGTTGATAGCATATGAACGTGGTTATTATCTTGCCACTGCATAGCTAAAACTAAACCTCCGCTATCTTCAACAGTTCCTCCAGACATATCACGGCGCGGAACGTATCGAGTTAGGTTGCGGGAAGAAGGATTAGTCAGGAGGTTCTGTTGGATTCTAGGGGATTTGGTTGCGGGGGTTGTATGAGTCAGGGTTATGCATGTATTTATAATAGGAGGGTGTGCTCGGGTTTCTATGGGGTTCTATGGATGAGTCAGCGAAGGGATTTCTGGTCTATATATAGGGAGCTTGTTCCCTCGCTTGTAGGATTTCTCTTCTTCTTCTTTTCTCTTCACGCAACCTTCTTGTCCTTTTAGTCAATACGATACTTTAGGACCACTATAGTTTCTTACATTCCCGCCTTCCCTGTTTCCTGCTTTGCGACTTTTTACGTTTACTCTCGCTCACTTGTCGCCTTGCCTGTATTTTAAGACTCTTCGTCTTCGTCTCGCCAAGCCTCCGTGATAAGACACTATGTTCCATGGTATGTCATTTGCAGTGACATTATCATGATACTCTTCAGGGAACCGTCCAGCTTGAACTTGAACTCTTGCTGTTCCACATGCCACGATACCAATCTCTCGTAGCTTGGTGCATAATGAAACAGTTGTAAAGAGATTATCCATAAAAACCACAAAATTATGTGATAGGTAGTGTAGGGTGGATTCTGCCAACTGATATACGACAGCAGTTGTAGGTGCGGTAATTCCTATCAGGTCTCGGTACTGTGAAGGAAGCTCTGCGATACTCTTTATTCTTGAATGAAACCGCCAGTTCAACAGATAGCCATGGTCATATATTGCAAAGATTTTGTACCCTTCTTTGATAGGTTTATTGGGCATATGGACTGTATATTTGCTTCTACCGCTAAAACGTATCATCGTTTCATGAACTGTAACGTTGATTGATGGTAGGTAATATCTTTTGCAACTTTCGCGTAACTTACTATTGATCGGCTCCATCTTTTCCCACCAGTTCGGGTTGTCCATTGTTACCGCTTGGTTGAGGCCTGGGGGCGATACATGAAGATACCGTTTAATTTGAAAAAACCGATTATTGGACATTGATTTTGAAATATCATCCTTCAGCTGCCCTAGCTGTATCCTTATTCCACCTCGTCCTTTCCACAAATCAGTGGGTGATTTGCACCTATATGAATAATCAGTATAAAACTCCGTACTACGAGAGGGGATCCTCACCTGCATGCGCCCATCACAATCAAAATTGCTAGGAAAACCCGTATTTCTGAAGTAGTAGTTGGCTTCCACCTTCTTCTATTAAAAAAGTGGTGATTCTGTTCTGCTCTTTGCAATCTCGCATATTTATTGGTGTTTGCTGACAGGACTTTCAGAACATCATCGGTCCAAAAAAGTTCAAAGATGTCCAAAGGCATCAAATTTATATCCTCCTAGATTTTATTAGAACCTCTGCTACAATACCAGTACACATCAAAAACTCACCATTCCTTCTGGTAATATTGGCATCGCATCATAGTTTTGCAAACGGAGTGGATGATATTGAACCTCCTTGGCAAGATGATTGATTTCAACAGGACCACTTTGAACAAGATCTCTACCCCTACACTGTCTCCTTCTACCTTGTCTTCTAACTGGCGCCTGTCGCAACTCTCCCAAAGGTGTCTGGTTGTCCATTTTCAACGAAGAGTAATGAAGCTGTTGACAACTTGAACCTCAACCCGAGCTCAGCTGAGGTTGGCCAGACAGGGTTGGCACAGACCAGGCAGGCGCATGTCGCGAATTTGACAATTTCATCCGTGAGAGCGATAGTACAAATCAAAGCAGCCTTCACAAACGAAGGTTTTACAGAATAAACAGAAAATTTTTGTTTGTGTTGCCCTTTTGCTTGCTCCAACAGATGACTTTCCCTCTAATGTGTTCCTATCAATAACTGCACCAATTGACCTTTGCTTCCGTAACCAAAGACAATAAATACAATAACCTTTTCTAGGATTTCCTCCTATATTCTTAAGCCGGCCTTTTTCATGATTTCCTCTAGCTAAACGAAGAGTTGGCAAAGCCTTTCCATGATTAATCCGCCTCTCAGTAGCCACCAGCTCTAAAGAGGTAATACCCGGTTGTCCTGACTTGACTGGAGTGATAGTAGTACGAGAGGTACCTTGGATTGGCTTAGATATTGGCGGTTCAGTATAAAAGAAAAAGTTTACAATTGCTGTGTCGAGGCACCAAAAAAATAGTGGAAGCCAGTTGCGTGAGACTCTTAGCTGTGTAGGCCAATAACTCCTCCTCTGATCGGCGATATCAACTCCCCTCTTAAAGAAATTATACATATTGAAAATTACAGGAATTAATAAGCTGCATGTATTGCTGTCACCAAATATAGGACGGACGACTCTAGTGCTTGTGCTGGTTACCCCTGCCCAGCCCCAGAGGCAAACAATATAATTTTCTAGTCTTTTAATTTGGTGTATAGTGGTAAGAAGAAGGACGTGGTTGTTGTCCATTCAGATTAAGGCCAGAACTCCCTCAACAATCTCTCCTTCCATTGTATTCCATACCGGCCGTACTTCTTTAAAAGAAGCTTTTTTTTTAGCAAAAGAAAAAGGAAATTTTTTGAAGTTTTGCCATGTCGTACCACAAGCACCTATTCTGATTGACCGCAGGTAAGAAAACAATGGAATATTGGTAAAGTAGTGGTCCATATAAATATCAAAACGGCGACTGTTATAAGGAAGTGTTTTTACCAAATTTATTACCACCGAAGATGTCAAAGAATGGTCAAAGTGGTTTGTGACGTTGCTTATCTTTTTTGTACGTGAAGTATATAAAAAAGAATAGGTTTATCTATGCCAGCATATTGCAAAGAGCTTAAATCCTTGCTTAATTGGCTTGTTCTTGATCTTAATTGTTTGGATAGATCAACTGGCACACTGTACCATCATTTCATCAATTGATACTTCAGTGGCCGGGAGTAAATATATTTTTGATGCCAGACGTAATACATGACCGAAAGGTTCAACCTTATCATACCAATGAGCAAACTGTCCAGGTGGTGACTCATATCGTAAGAGATGAGAATATCGCTTCAATTGCACAAATCGTTTAAGATCTATATGTCGCATAGTAGTAAAACTGCATTGACTATCTGTTCTCCAGTACAAATAAACCCGATCCATTCTCACTAATCCCATAAATATCAAAATACAGAACCAAACCCTGAACTCTTTGCTTGTAGTCTCCTTCCACGGTCTCTTAGCCTTGTGTTTCCATGGTAAACGTCTTCGGGCTTTGTCATGTCTCTGTCCAGTCCTCCCTTCGCTATCACATAATCATTTGTATTGGTTGCAAATATCTCCAATTCTTATTGGAAACAAAAAGTTTGAAGAATGCAAGAGTACTTGTCATATCAAAGTTAGATTTCGGTAAATTTTTCGCTTCTGCACCATGCTTAAAGAATCAGGCACACTTTCAACAGATGAAGGAATATAACTGGTATCAGATCTTTCTGATCTCAATTCTTCAGATATTGAATAAAGAATTTGGACATGTTGACTTTGCCTAAAGGTTGCTGGAGGCTGTGGGTTTTCTGTCTCCCGGGTTCCCTCTCCTAAACTAACTCTTTCACAATCCGAAGTCTCTTCCTGATCCAACTCCCCTCTGTCTACCAGATGCTCAAAATCTGAATCCTCGCAATCTGACACTAGTATAGTTTCCCAGCCTCTTGGCATCGGTTCCAAAGATTTGGTAGAAGTAGCACTGTTGTGGTTGAAGGAGTAAGGATAAGCGAGGAGGGGATGGGGTGGTATGAGGTTGTCGTCATTGCTTTCTATGAAATTCGGTTGCAGGAGGGATTGGTAATAAGATTTTAAGAGATGGTGGGGAGAAATACTAGGTGTGGTGGTACTGGATTTCTATGGAGTTCTATGGGTTGATGTATGAGTCAAAGCGGACTGACGGAGGAAGGTGTTAAATATTGAGCAAAGTCATTTCGTTTAGTTCTTTTCTTTCTTTCTTTTCTGTCTCATCTTTCTGTTTTCTCGTATATAGGAATATATTAATATCCTACCTATAGTCCTCGCTCTTCTTGTCTCGCTCGATGGTTGCCTACTACTGCGACCACTATAGTCTCTTCTCTTGTCTGGCATAGCGGGCCTTATTGTTACGGGTATAAGAACTGGGACCCAAAGACAAGAGGAGGAACCCTCCCCTACGCTACTATCACCTACTGGGCGTGCCAGAGAGGCACGGTACTGCCAGTATGGAGCCCAGTGCGGAGTTGCAGAATCCCTAGTAAACGAACCTGTTTTTGACCCTGAAAATAACCCCCAGAGCGCCAAGGCACCGGTACAGTCGCTCTGGACACCAGTAGGTATATAAGGGGGCAACAGTGCGAGTTTGGAGTCGGTCGGACCAAAACTGATCGAACGGCAAAGATAACGAAGAAGCTGATGCTGGTGGCGCCCAGGGGAAGGTAAGACTACCAGACATCTCCGGTACCGATCGATGTCAGTCCTAACATCGAGCTACGCTCCTTAATGATAGATAACGATACGGGAAAAGAGTTGGCGAGCGAAGTCGAGCCTGATACCAGGGGGTTATCAGGTAGGCTGATTCCGAGACTCCTCATGACCACTGACGAAGGCTGAGTGCATGCAGCAACGGGATATAGCGTGAGGGATTTTTGGAATGTAGATGTAGGATTTAGAAGCGGGGTTATAGAATTGGTATTTGGTGTTCTTGGCAGGTTTTCAGGGTCTTCGGGATCTCGCATAAGATTATTGTAATGGTAATAGTTAGTCCGCGTGACATTTGCGTGGGATATAAATACGGTGTCATTCTCCGACTTTGTTAAAATCATCAGCGACGAAGAAAGAGTCTTGTCGATATAAAATCTATTGATCTATATATTCTTCTATCTCTATTTTGAACTTAGTGATTCTTTCGAGAAACTTCACCTGAACCATTCTTCGAAATATCTCTGATTCAATACCATTGTGGACTAGCAGTGGGCGAGCGGGACTTCTAGTAACGAATTGACTGAAGAGACCTCGTTCCTTTCTACCTTCGTAGTTAGCGCTTCAAACTCCTAGCTCATTACGAGACTGCTCGGGTTGTCTGCTGTGACACCCTAATACTTATAGTCTCACCTCTACATTTATTTACGGTGCCAGCGTCGCCACCAAGTTTCGCCGTTCGCTTTGCCGCTTGTTCTTGTGTTTCCCGATCTTGTCTTCGTCGCCATCTTCATCTGTCCGCTTTGTAGTCTTAATTACTCCGTTATATGTAGTTAATCTGAAAACTATCTCAAGATTCTCAACTCTCCTGGTTTGCCCTTAGTCTGATCGTCCACAAACTACTTGAAGTTATTTCAGTTGCCTAACACTACCCTCTGGACATATATTACCTTGATTATTAGGGGGGTCCGAATCTTTTGCCGAGCTAAGGGATCGAAGAACGCATTTCACAGTGAAGCCGCCCATCACCGTATTACAACTGAGGAGTAAAAAATCAACCATCGACGTCTACAATGCCTGAACTGAAAGGAGGAGTGGGAGAATGGCTATCAATCAAGCGATTTTACACTATCTTATAACTCCTCATGCCTAATTGCAATCCGAAATATCCAAACCAAAAATGGTTAGGCAGGCTGATTGCCAGTATCAAAAAAGACCTGAGACATTATGGAAAAACTGTTGAAACGAAAGAAGAACTCAAGGGGGCCACGGGGGGGTCCAGAAAACCTAGAAACACAGCTGATAAATGCAAAGGAGAAAAGAAAGAAATATAAGAAAGCATTGCTTACAAAGCGCTACTATAACAGAGCCATATTAGCGGTCAGGAGAATAGTTCTCGCCGGGCCTGTTATAGGCTTAGAGTCATTGATAGAGTTCAGCAGTTACAGTGATATGGAAAGTACCTGTAGTGAGGACCGCAACCTGCTACAAGTGTACCTACCTTCTGACCGCTAGGGTGGAGGTTTATTCATGAAAGGCTAGGCTGACGAGTCCAAGCCTTGTCAGAGAATAAAGGACTGGCTAGAGAAAGGTTTCTAAGTGATCGGGCATCTCCAGTGTTCCTCTGTGCAAGAATAACGCTGCTGCAGGCGGCAGTAGTTATGCCCAGAATAATCTACAATGAGTTACAGCTCTGCAGTATCACGGCGTACTACGGGCTGCTATGGAAGGAAGGATATTGAGGAATGGGTTCTGGGTTTCTATGGGTTTCCGTTACACGGGTTATGAGTCATGTAGTGCAGGGATGTGGATTAGTATATATAGGCGGTTACGGGTCTTTCCTTTGTTCCTTTCCTTTCTCTTTCTTCTCTACTTCGTCTTCCTGTTATCAACCCTATTATCAGGGGTCTCTCGTCTCGTTGTCTTTAGTCTCGTTTGTCTCTAGGAATTATACGATCGTCTATACTCTTCGCTTCGCTTGGCATCGTGCCAGGAACCATGTGACCTTACCCCGCTCTACCATAGTTCCCGCTTCGCCATAGTTCTCGCCTCGTTATAGTCTTCGCTTCGCCATAGTCTCTGTCCTCTCTCGTATATGTACGAGGAAGTTGAAACCCTGATCTACTGTTGCCTCTACGTCTACGCCTACGCTCGCCACTCTCTGTGGTACTACGTCCCCGATCTGTTGCTCCTCGGTTAAGTTTTTGCCCAGCTTCGCCTCGGTTGTGAACCTAGGCCTTCTGTTTTATTGTCTTCGCTTCTGTTACGGGTATAGGAAACGAGACCCGAAGACACAAGAGGAGGAGTTCTCCTACGCTTCTATCAATCACTGGGCGCGCCAAAGAGGCACGGTATTGCCAGTATGGAGCCCAGTGCGGAGTTGCAGAATCCCTAGTAAACGAACCTGTTTTCGACCCTGAAAATAACCCCCGGAGCGTCAAGGCGCCGACCCGGTCGCTCTGGACACCGGTGGGTATATGAGGGGGCAACAGTGCGAGTTGGGAGTCAATCGGGCCAAAACTGATCGAATGGCAAAGATAACGGGAAAAGCTGACGCTGGTGGCGCCCAGGGGAAGGTAAGACTACCCGACACTCCGGTACCGATTGACATCAGTCCTAATGTTGAGCGATGCTCCGTAGGGACAGATAACAATGCGAGGAAAGAGTTGGCGAAGTTGAGCATCGCAAGTGTTATCAGGTAGGCTGATTCAAGACTCATGACCACTGACGAAGGCTGAGTGCATGCAGCAACGGGATATAGCGTGAGGGATTTTCGGATAGATGTTTGGGTTTTAGAAGAGGGGTTATAGAAGATGGTGTTTGGCGTTCTTGGCAGGATTTCAGGGTCTTCGTCGTGATAGAATTATTGTAATTATATAGTTAATTCATGGACATTGCGCTGATATAACACGGTGTCATTCTCCGACTTTTGTTGAAATCATCAGCATTTAAGAAAGAGTCTTATCGATATAAAATCTATTGATTGCTTTACGCTTTTACCTTTACTTAACTTAGCGATTCTTTCGAGAACTCTACTTGAACTATTCGTCTGAACTATCTTCCGATTATCATTGTGGACTAGCACTAGGCGACTGGGACTTCCGGTATCGAATTGACTGAAGAGACCTCGTTCCTTTCTACCTCTGTAGTTAGCGCTTCGAACTCCAAGCTCTATACCAGACTGCGCAGGTTGTCTGGTGCGACACCCTAATAGCTTCGCTCCGTAACACTAAGACGAAGTCGCCCCCCCGCCTACCTTCACAACAAATTTAGTACCTCGCCTCGCTCCGGTTGTTATTATGGCTGACACGAGTTGGGATGTCCCTATGGGGGATTTACCCAACCCCATCTTCTTCTCCCCCGGTCCCCTCGAATGCTATTTCCCTGAAAGAAAGGGATATTGTCACCTTGCTCTCGTCCCCCGCCACTACTGGTTCGATCTAGGCTGTCACCTCGGACCAGACCCACTTGTTTTTCGTCTCCGGGCGTACGCCATCCGCCACCGCCTTAGACGTGCCGAAGCCCACTGGGCCAAGGCCACCTTCACGGTCACTGCTCCGGGCAAGCTCCATGTGGGAGCCCCCACCACCAACGATTCCTGCCCCACCTATGACACCGAAGCCATTATCCGTGGCCTTAAGGACCCCGCTCTTGCCTTGAACACCATCGGTCGCCCAGTGGAACTCCCGCCCCTCGTCCCTTGACTGAGAGACTCGCAGAGTTCTTGGAAGTCTTTGGCCCCGCCGAGGAGGATCTGGGATATGAGCTTAAGGAAGCTCACGCCCTGATCGCTCAAGCCCTTGCCGCCCTGACTACTCCGGTCCCCGCCCCCGTCTCCACCGAACCTGCCGTATGTACGGCCCACAACGAGGTTATTGAGAACCTCGAACTGGAACTCGAAGCAGCCGAAGACAAGGCTGCAGACCTCTGGCAACGCATGTGCAAAGCTAATGAGGAAGCTGCAGAGGCCGTAGACAGCCTCAAGGAGGAAGTTGCCTCCCTCGCCGCTGAGAAGGAGGAGTTCCGCTACCGCTTGGCACTGCACCAGGAAGCCTTGGTTGTGGCCGATGATACTATTGCTGACCTCCGCCGCCGCCCCGTTCCCGCTTTGTCGACAAGACCCCCGTTCGCCCCATTACCCAAGCACCGAAAGCTAGATATCTTGCTCCTCACTCTCAGGCATCCAGCACCTCCGACAATTGGCGTAAGCCTCCAGTTGAAAAGGTGATTTCCAAGCCGGCGTTAAAAGGTCAGCCCCTTTGGTAGAAATTGGCAAACCAAAGGGGCTAGTCCCGCCACCCACCTTCGTCGTCTCCGCCGCTGCAGTATCCGAAGACAGGATGTCCGAGGATCAACTCGTTGTTTCTTGTTCCATTGCCCAGGAATCGTTGACCGCTATCGAAACCCACGCTCTGATAGATACAGGCGCGTCTGGGTACGCGTTCATTGACCAAGACTTCGCAATACGGCATAATGTATCTCTAGTTCCTCTGAAAACCTCTCATCTCTTGGAAGTAATCGATGGTCGCCTGGTTGAATCAGGAAAGATTACCCATATCGCCCGGCTGTTACTGAATATAAATGGACACCAGGAAATTGCTCCTTTTTTTGTCACCAAGTTGGGTCATTACCCACTGGTTATGGGGATCCCATGGATGCGACACCACGATCTGGCTATCCGACCAAAGACAAATAAGGTTATCTTTGATTCAGACTTCTGTGCTTGTAATTGTTCTCTGTCCTACGCCCCGGTCACCGCCAAAGGAATTTCCGTCTCGTACCCCGATGCCCCGCCTATCCAGATTGCAGCAATAGGAGCTGTACCCTTCGTAGGTCTCGCCCGGAGGAAGCAAAATCAATTATTCTGCGCTTCGTTGAAGGCCATTGATGAGGCACTAGCGGGTAGTGGAAAAGTCGACCCCATGTCTCACGTACCCAAGGACCTTCAAGAATTTATGACCTTGTTCCGAGAATCCGATGCCGCCGCTTTGCCACCACACCGACCTCAGGACTTGAAAATAGTTCTGCAAGAAGGAAAACAACCTCCGTTTGGTCCGCTATATGGAATGTCCCGTGTTGAGTTACAGGCCTTACGAGAATACATCTCCGAGAATTTGTCTAAGGGATTTATTCGCTACTCCGAGTCCCCTGCTGGCGCCCCGGTTTTATTTGTTAAGAAATCCGATGGTTCCCTTCGTCTATGTGTCGACTACAGGAAACTTAATGAGATTACGGTCAAGAACCGCCATCCCCTACCACTAATTCCGGAAACCCTGTCCTGTCTCTCTAAGGCTAAGTACTATACCAAGTTGGACCTCCGGTGGGGATATCACCAGATTAGGATTCAAGAGGGCGACGAGTGGAAGACAGCCTTTAGGACCCGCTATGGACATTTTGAGTATAATGTTATGCCTTTCGGATTGACTAATGCCCCGGCTGCTTTTCAACACTGGATTAATGATATTCTGCGCCCCTTTCTGGATAATTTCGCCACGGCCTATCTTGACGATGTCTTGATCTATTCAGAGACCTTGGAGGAACATAAACAGCATGTTAGGGAAATCTTAAAGGTCTTCCAGATCCACGGCGTACATCTCAAGCCAGAGAAGTGCGAATTCTACGTCCAACGAACCAAGTACCTAGGGTTAATTATTTCCCCAGAGGGTATTCAGATGGACTCAAGGAAGGTATCAGCAGTTACGGACTGGGAGGCACCAAAGAAACTCAGGGAGGTCCAAGAGTTTTTAGGCTTTGCAAATTTTTACCGACGCTTTATTTATGCGTATTCTCGTGTGGTGTCACCACTGACAGCCCTGACCAAGAAAAACGTAAAGTTTGAATGGTCCCCTAAAGCGGAGAAAGCATTCCAAGATCTTAAGGAAGCATTTACGTCGGCCCCGATTCTTGCACATTTTGACTTCGAAAAGAAAGTTATTGTGGAAACCGATGCCTCCGACTATGTCTCCGCCGGAATTATGTCGCAATACGGTGATGATGGACTTCTACACCCCGTGGCGTTCTTTTCCAAGAAACATTCTCCGGCTGAATGCAACTACGAGATCTACGATAAGGAACTATTGGCAATAATTCGGAGTTTCGAGGAATGGCGCCTGAACTTAGAAGGATCCCGATTTCCAATCACGGTGCTTACAGATCATAGAAATCTGGAATACTTTATGTCGACCAAGTTACTGAACCGCCGCCAGACTCGATGGGCCGAGTTTCTATCTCGCTTTGATTTTGTTATTAAGTTTAGACCAGGAAAACAAGGAGGAAAACCGGACGCACTTACCAGGAGATCAGGAGACCTCCCTAAGGAAGGGGATGAACGCCTGACACACCAGTCTCAGACGGTATTGAAGCAGGGAAATTTGGATTTAGGGATTAAGCTAAGTTTGTTGGCGGGTTCTTTGGCAAATGAACCCGCTGAAGGAATGTCTACCGTAAAAGATTTATTGATCCAAGCTTACCAAGAGGATAGTTTTCCCAACCAAATTCTGACCATGCTCCGCACCGGCGTTAAGCACTCCAAAAAGATATCACTGGCTGAATGCATGGAAACCGAAGACGGCTTCTTGCTATATCGAAATGCAATCTTTGTTCCCGAGTCCAATGACCTACAACTACGTCTTCTTCAAGAGCATCATGATAAACCTTCGGCTGGACACCCAGGACGAGCTAAGACCCTCGAACTCCTCAGCCGTAACTATTACTGGCCCAATAGGAGGAAATACGTGGACCGATACGTAATGAATTGTGCAACGTGTTCCCGCAGCAAAGCCTCTCGCAATGCCCTACAAGGTGTCCTTCGACCTCTTGCCGTCCCCAAAGGCCCATGGACCGACGTATCAATGGATTTCGTTACAGGACTCCCCGAAAGCAATGGTTTTAATGCAATCTTGGTGGTGGTTGATCGTCTAACGAAAATGCGCCACTTTATACCCTGTACGGAAGAAGCAAATGCCAGGGACGTCGCCGCTATGTATCTTGAGTCAGTTTGGAAGCTTCATGGACTCCCGGAAACTATTGTTTCAGATCGAGGTACACAGTTTACGGCCGAATTCTGGAAAACTCTATGCTCCCGCCTCGAGATTGCCCCCCGCTATAGCACAGCCTTCCACCCGCAGACAGAGGGGCAGACGGAAAGGATCAATGCCGTTATGGAACAATATCTTCGAGCCTACGTATCGTACCAACAGGACGATTGGACCCAGTACCTCCCCATGGCAGAATTTGCAACAAATAACCATGTCTCCGAAACGACTAAGATGTCACCGTTCCAGGCCAACTATGGTAGAAGTCCCGGAATGTCCTTTGCTCCGTTACTGTTACGGGTATAAGGATGGGGACCCGAGGACAAGAGGAGGAGTTTCCCTACGCTTCTATCAACCACTGGGCGCGTCAAAGAGGCTCGGTATTGCCAGTATGAAGCCCAGTGCGGAGTTGCAGAATCCCTAGTAAACGAACCTGTTTTCGACCCTGAAAATAACCCCCGGAGCGTCAAGGCGCCGGCACAGTCGCTCTAGACACCGGTGGGTATATGAGGGGACAACAGTGCGAGTTTGGAGTCAATCGGACCAAAGTTGATCGAACGGCAAAGATAACGAAGAAGCTGACGCTGGTGGCGCCCAGGGGAAGGTAAGACTACCCGACACCTCCGGTACCGATCGAGATCAGTCCTAATGTTGAGCTATGCTCCGTAGTGATAGATAACGATACGCGGAAAGAGTTGACGAGCGAAGTCAAGCCCGGTACCAGGGTGTTATCAGGTAGGCTGACTCCGAAGACTCCTCATGACCACTGACGAAGGCTGAGTGCATGCAGCAACGGGATATAGCGTGAGGGATTTTCGGATAGATGTTTGGGTTTAGAAGCGGGGTTATAGAAGATGGTGTTTGGCGTTCTTGGCAGGATTTCAGGGTCTTCGGGGTCTCGCACAGAATTATTATAATTGTAATAGTTAGTCCGCGTGACATTTGCGCGGGATATAAATACGGTGTCATTCTCCTACTTTGTTGAAAATCATCAGCGACGAAGAAAGAGTCTTATCGATATAAAATCTATTGATTACTTTACGCTTTTACCTTTACAAGACCTTAGCGATTCCTTTGAGAACTCTACCTGAACTATTCGTCTAAAACTATCTTTTGATTACCATTGTGGACTAGCCGTGGGCGACCGAGACTTCCAGTATCGAGTTGACTGAAGAGATCTCGATCCTTTCTACCTTTGTAGTTAGCGCTTCGAACTCCTAGCTCATACGAGACTGCTCGAGTTGTCTGTTGCGACACCCTAATAGTTACAGCATGGAAAAACTACCAACGAGGATCAAGCCAATAGTATGGCTAGGACCATGACCCAAGTTTATGAGTTCCTGTGGAATGAAATGACTCGGACGCAGAAGATCCATGAGGAGGCAGCAAATCGGAACAGAACCCCCGCCCCCAGGTATGCTATCGGAGATGAAGTGTTTCTATCAACCCGGAATATTGAAACCAAGCGTCCCTCGAAGAGACTGGACTGGAAGCGTATTGGACCCTATGTTGTCAAGCGGATGGTTAGCTTTTATGCTTATGAACTCGACCTCCCGGCCTCCATGAAGATTCACCCCGTCTTCCATGTTTCGTTGTTGTCTCTGATACCCAGCAATCCTGTCCCCGGCCAAGTACAGTCCCCGCCCCCGGCAATAGAAATCGAAGGCGAACAAGAATGGAAGGTGGAACAAGTTTTGGACTCCCGCAGACGTTATGGAAAACTGGAATATTTGGTACGGTATCTGGGGTATGACGAACCATCCTGGCAACCCTCCGAAGATCTAGAGCATGCTCCTGTTCTGGTTTGGAATTTTCATGACAGGTATTCACGTAGACCTAGGCCTACCAGGAGTTAGGCCTGGAGGAGGACCTAATCTATCACGGCGTACTACGGGCTGCTATGGAAGGAAGGATATTGAGGAACGGGTTCTGGGTTTCTATGGGTTTCCGTTACACAGGTTATGAGTCATGTAGTGCAGGGATGTGGATTAGTATATATAGGCGGTTACGGGTCTTTCCTTTGTTCCTTTCCTTTCTCTTTCTTCTCTACTTCGTCTTCCTGTTATCAACCCTACTATCAAGGGTCTCTCGTCTCGTTTGTCTTTAGTCTTGTTTGTCTCTAGGAAATATACGATCGTCTATATACTTCGCTTCGCTTGGCATTGTGCCAGGAACCACGTGACCTTACCCCGCTTCGCCATAGTCCCCGCTTCGCCATAGTCTTCGCTTCGCCATAGTCTTCGCTTCGCCATAGTCCCTGTCCTCTCTCGTATATGTACGAGGAAGTTGAAACCCTGATCTACTGTTGCCTCTACGTCTACGCCTACGCAGGCCACTCTCTGTGGTACTACGTCCCCGATCTGTTGCTCCTCGGTTAGGTTTTTGCCCCGCTTCGCCTCGGTTGTGAACCTAGGCCTTCTGTTTTATTGTCTTCGCTTCGCTCCGTAACATGCAGCCGCCTAGGCTAGACCACCTGAGCAGAAACTCATCTGATGCAGGCCCGGAGCAGTGTGACAGCCAGGCTGCAGGTGATCCTTGACCCTGGCTAAGGGTGCTTACTCTAGGACCAGAAACACCCGCTAACGCTTAGGGAGAAGCGGGGTAGCAGAGGAATTGTTTCCGCTCCAAAACAGAGTTTTCACCAGAACTTAGTAAGAGCGGTGGAATGCAGGAAACAGAGAGATTTGGAGTATAAGTACTCATCTCCAGTTTCCGCCCATCTGTTCTGATTTTTCCCATCATCAGTTGTAACAAGCGGAAGAAGACCCTTAAGATTATTCTAAGTCTACCCAGAAGAATCTTTACTCCCTAAACCTAACTTCTATCTTCTACCGGCCCTCCTGTTTCCTACCGTGACGGGGATCCACTCTATAGTAGAGGAAGGACAGGACAGATGGTCCAAAGCTTGTCTCTGATGTTGACGTGTGTTCTCTGTTACGGGTATAGGAATGGGAACCCGAAGACACAAGAGGAGGAGTTTTCCTACGCTTCTATCAAGCACTGGGCGCGCCAAAGAGGCACGGTATTGCCAGTATGGAGCCCAGTGCGGAGTTGCAGAATCCCTAGCAAACGAACCTGTTTTCGACCCTGAAAATAACCCCCGGAGCGTCAAGGCGCCGGCCCGGTCGCTCTGGACACCGGTGGGTATATGAGGGGGCAACAGTGCGAGTTTGGAGTCAATCGGGCCAAAACTGATCGAATGGCAAAGATAACGAAGAAGCTGACGCTGGTGGCGCCCAGGGGAAGGTAAGACTACCCGACACCTCCGGTACCGATCGAGATCAATCCTAATGTTGAGCTATGCTCCGTAGTGATAGATAACGATACGCAGAAAGAGTTGGCGAGCGAAGTCAAGCCGGTACCAGGGTGTTATCAGGTAGGCTGACTCCGAAGACTCCTCATGACCACTGACGAAGGCTGAGTGCATGCAGCAACGGGATATAGCGTGAGGGATTTTCGAGATAGATGTTTTGGTTTTTTAGAAGCGGGGTATAGAAGATGGTGTTTGGCGTTCTTGGCAGGATTTTAGGGTCTTCGGGGTCTCGCACAAAATTATTGTAATAGTAATACTTAGTCCGCGTGACATTTGCGCAGGATATAAATACGGTGTTATTCTCCTACTTTGTTGAAATCATCAGCGACGAAGAAAGAGTCTTATCGATATAAAATCTATTGATTGCTTACGCTTTTACCTTTACGAAGAACTTAGCGATTCTTTTGAGAACTCTACTTGAACTATTCGTCTGAACTATCTCCCGACTACCATTGTGGACTAGCACTAGGCGACTGGGACTTCCGGTACCGCATTGACTGAAGAGACCTCGTTCCTTTCTACCTTTGTAGTTAGCGTTTCGAACTCCAAGCTCTATACGAGACTGCTCGGGTTGTCTGGTGCGACACCCTAATAGTTCTCAGAGCCCAATAGATGACTTCGTCTACTTGCATAGAGGATTCTCTACCAAGGAATGATGCTTGGGAGAAAGGACGGCCGTAGAAGATAGAAGTTAGGTTTAGAGAGTAAAGATTCTTCTGGGTAGACTGTTACGGGTATAGGAATGGAGACCCGAAGACAAGAGGAGGAGCCTTCTATCACCCACTAGGCGCGCCAAAGAGGCACGGTACTGCCAGTATGGAGCCCAGTGCGGAGTTGCAGAATCCCTAGTAAACGAACCTGTTTTCGACCCTGAAAATAACCCCCGGAACTTCAAGGCGCCGGCACAGTCGCTCTGGACACCGGTGGGTAAATGAGGGGGCAACAGTGCGAGTTTGGAGTCAATCGGACCGAAACTGATTAAATGGCAAAGATAACGAAGCAGCTGACGCTGGTGGCGCCCAGGGGCAGGTAAGACTACCCGACACCTCCAGTACCGATCGCTGTCAGTCCTAACGTCGAACTATGCTCCTTAGCGATCGATAACGATACGTGGAAAGAGTTGACGAGCGAATTCGAAGCCCAGTTCCAGGGGGTTATCAGGTGGGCTAACTCTGAAGACTCCTCATAACCACTGACGAAGGCTGAGTTATCAGCAACGGGATATAGCGTGAGGAATTTTGCATAGGCGTTTGGGATTGAGAAGCATCAGCAAGACTTTATTTGTCTCCTGATGTCTCCTGAGCCTCAGGAGACTCAAAAAATATCCAGGAGCCTCAGGAGACTCTCAGGAGACCCAGGAGACTGTTGGGAGACTGCATACACAAGTAGTGGTTTGCTGATGAGCGGGGTTATAGAATTGGTGTTGGGTGTTCTTGGCAGGTTTTCAGGGTCTTCGGGGTCTCGCACAGAATTATTGTAATTGTAATAGTTAGTCCGCGTGACATTGGCGCGGGATATAAATACGGTGTCAGTCTCCGACTTTGTTGAAATCATCAGCGACGAAGAAAGAGTCTTATCGATACAAAATCTATTGATCTCTATACGCTTTAATCTTTGTTTTTGACTTCGTGATTCTCTCAAGAACTCTACCTGAACTACTCGTCCGAACTATCTCTTGATTACCATTGTGGACGAGCAGTGGGCAACCGAGACTTCCAGTAACGAATTGACTGAAGAGACCTCGTTCCTTTCTACCTGTGTAGTTAGCGCTTCGAACTCCAAGCTCTTTACGAGACTGCTCGGGTTGTCTGCGGCGACACCCTAAGAGGCGTACCCTTGCACTGGGATCCATTCTCTCTGCCCTAATGCCCACCCGTTGGCTAGTGATGAGCTCAGGGCCTTCAGGATTCGCTCATATAGGCATCGGTGGTATCACGGCGTACTACGGACTGCTATGGAAGGAAGGATATTGAGGAATAGATTGCAGGTTTGGGATTCTTTCCATGGGTTTCCGTTACACAAAGTATGAGTCATAGCAGACAGGGGTAGGAGGTAGTATATATATTCAGCTACGGGTTTTCTTTTGTGCTTTTTCTTCCTCTTTCTTCTCTACTTCGTCTTCCTGTTATCAACCCTACCATAGGGCCTTTAGTCCCATTTGTCTCGAAAGAATATACGATCGTCTATTTACTTCGTTTTGCTTGGCATACAGTCAAGACTCACGTGACCTCTTCGCTTAACCATAGTTACCCCGCTTCGCTATAGTCTTCGCTTCGCCATAGTCTTCTGAGTCGCTCTATCCTAGTTCTTGCGCTGTTTACAGATATATGTACGAAGAAGTTAGCAACCTTATCTACTGGTATCTATACGCACACGTCTACGTTCGAGACTCTCTGTGGTACTGCTTTCCCGATTTACTTCTCCTCGGTTGAACTTCTTTCTCATCCCTGCCTCGGTTGTGAACCTAGGCCTTCTGTTGAATTGTCTCCGCTTCGCTCCGTAACAGGTGGCCAGGAATACTCCACCGCTTCGCTTGTCTTATAACTTGGTATGTTTTGGTCCGATTGGCTCCAAACTTAAACTACTGCACCCTTATATACCAACCGGTATCACAAGCGGGCGTGGCGGCGCTTTGACCCTCTGGGGGTTACTATTGGGGTCGAAAACGTATCCATTTGATAGAGTTTCTGCAACTCCACTTTCCTGGTCATACTGGCCATACCGCGCGTCCCTAGGACACCCATAGGGTAGTAGTAACTAAGAATACTATCCCTTTGCTTGCCCTCCAGCTCTTGACTGCATCGCAGCTCAATCGGAGCTTGTTGGGTGATGATAGGCTCATTGCCGGTTGTCATACCCATAGTGTCCGAAAACGGAAGCTATACCCGTAACAAAATCACTGACGAGGCAGTATACAAAACCTTTTACGTCCTGACAGACACAAAAGATTAATTCAGAAGGCCAGAGACAGTTCATTCAAGCGGCTATTACTACCCGAGCAATAACTAGATGACAACTACGAGAATGTTACGGTTATGGTGGCAGAAGTTGGAGCTATATGGGTATGGGGGCAAGACGTGGCACTAATACTATCAAACAAGCTCCGATTGAGCTGCGACTCAATGGGGAGCTGAAAAAAGACTAAAGGAATAGTATCCTTACTCCCTACTTAGTAGTTTCTATGTGCCCGTTGGGCATGCGGTAGGACCGGTAGGGGGAGAAAAGCGGAGTTGCAGAAACGCTAGTAAATGAATATGTTTTGGACCCCAAGAATAACCCCCGGAGTGTCAAAGGGCTGGCACAGCCACTGGGGACACCGGTGAGTACATGAGGGGGTAACAGTTCAAGTTTGGAGTCAAACGGACCAAAACCCATCGAGCTAGGAGGCAAACGAAGCGGAGGACATCATGGAGAGTATAACAGAGCCATATCAGCGGTTAGGAGAATAGTTCTCACTGGGCCTGTTATAGGCTCAGAGTCATTGATAGAATTCAGCAGTTACAGTGATAGGAAAAGTACCTGTCGTGAGGACCGCAACCTGCTACAAGTGTACCTACCTTCTGACCGCTAGGGTGGAGATTTATTCATGAAAGGCTAGGCTGACGAGTCCAGGCCTTGTCAGAAAATAAAGGACCAGCTAGAGAAAGGTCTCTAAGTGCCCGGGCATCTCCAGTGTCCCTATGTGTAAGAATAACCCTGCTGCAGGCGGCAGTGGTTATGCCCGGAATAATCTACAATGAGTTACAGCTCTGCAGCCATCTAGGGTAGACCACCTGAGCGGACACTCATCTGATGTAGGCCCGGAGGTGTGTGACAGCCAGGCTGCAGGTGATCCTTGACACTGACTAAGATGCCTACTCTAAGACCGGAAACACCCGCTAACGCTAAGGAAGAGGTGGGGTAGCGGAGGAATTGTTTCCGCTCCAGAAACAGAGTTTTCACCGGAACTTAGTAAGAGGGGTGGAATGCAGGAAACAGAGAGATTTGGAGTATAAGTACCCATCTCCAGTTTCCGCCTATTACGGATATATGAGCTGGTACCCGAGGACAAGAGGAGGAGCCCTCCCTACGCTACTATCACCCACTGGGCGCGCCAAAGAGGCACGATACTGCCAGTATGGAGCCCAGTGCGGAGTTGCAGAATCCCAAGTAAACGAACCTGTTTTTGACCCTGAAAATAACCCCCGGAGCGTCAGGGCGCCGGCAGAGTCACTCTGGACACCAGTAGGTACATGAGGGGGCAACAGTGCGAGTTTGGAGTAAATCGGACCAAAACTGATCGAACGGCAAAGATAACGAAGAGGCTGACGCTGATGGTGCCCAGGGGAAGGTAAGACTACCCGACACCTCCGGTACCGATCGTTGTCAGTCCTAACGTTGAGCTACCCCCCTTAGTGATAGATAACGATACGTGGAAATACTTAGCAAGCAAAGTCAAGCCCGGTACCAGGGGGTTATCAGGTAGGCTGACTCCGAAACTCCTAATGAACACTGACGAAGGCTGAGTGCATGCAGCAACGGGATATAGCGTGAGGGATTTTTGCGAATAGGCGTTTGGGATTTAGAAGTGGGTGTATAGACTTGGTGTTTGGGTTCTTGGCAGGTTTTCAGGGTCTTCCGGGTCTCGCACAGGATTATTATAGTTGTAATAGTTAGTCCGCGTGACATTTACGCAGGATATAAATACGGTGTCATTCTCCGACTTTGTTGAAATCATCAACGACGAAGAAAGAGTCTTATCTATGTAAAATCTATTGATCTCTATTATACATTTCTACCACTATTGAACTTAAATAATTCTTTTGATGAACTCTGCGTGAACTATTTGTCAAGCATTCTCTTTACTACCATTATGGACTAGCAGTGGATAACCGAGACTCCCAGTAACGAATTGACTGAAGAGACCTCGTTCCTTTCTACCTTTGTAGTTAGCGCTCGAACTCCGAGCTCATTATGAGACTGCTGAGGTTGTCTGCTGCGACAGCCTAATACCGCCCATCTGTTCTGGGTTTTTCCTCATCATCAGTTGTAACAAGCGGAAGAAGACCTTTAAGATTATTCTAAGTCTACCGGGAGAATCTTTATTCTCCAAACCTAACTTCTATCTTCTATCGGCCCTCTTGCTTCCTACACTTCTGTTTAGTAGAGGTAGAGCCTCGTCACACTGAAGCCTTTGTTGACCATGTGGTCTTTATCGCCTTCATTGCCTTGTAGTCCATGCAAAATTGACACAGATTGTTGAATAATTTGTTTGCCTGAGGTTACCTTACCAACCCACCCTATTCTTACCATCTCGTACCCATCTCGCTACGGAGAGTGTTATATATAGCATCTTTTCCAGTCAATTGTAGGATTCTCTGTCAGTCCTGGATTGTTGTGCACTTGTATGCAGCTGCTGGTCTTCCACGTGGTGGCATGGTTGGAGTCTTTTCCGGGTTTGTGGGGCCTTTTTGGAGGTTTTGGGGTAGGTGTTAAGATTTGAAGGGACGTTTAAAGACGCGGCTGTTAATGGCTTGAATATAGTACTGTACCATCTTAAATACTGTATAGTAATTGAGATCGAAGCCTTTAAAGGCTTAGACTGACCTGAAGAATCATGGTTTTGAAAGTGGCAGGTTTGAAAACATGAAAACGTGTGGGCGTTGTTTATCTATGATCAAATCTCACTACATCATATAGTATCACATGATATCACTCGAATATTATATCAGTAGAGCAGGGGTGTTACGGAACAAAGCGGAGACAACAATACAGAGGGCCTCGGTTCACAACCGAGGCGAGACGAGGAACGAGAACGAGGACAAAGACGAGATCGAAGAGACTTTGGTTAAGCGAAGAGGTCACGTAGTTCCTGGCATAATGCCAAGCGAAGCGAAGTATGTAGACGATCGTATAATTGCTAAGAACAAGACAAGACTAAAGACCCTATATAGCAGGGTTGATAACAGGAAGACGAAATAGAGAAGAAAGAGAATGGAAAAGAACAAAAGAGAACCCATAGCCGAATGTATATACTACTCCCTACCCCTGTCCGCGATGACTCACACTCCGTGTAACAGAAACTCTTAGAAACTCAAAAAAAAAAGTCCAAAACCTGTATCCCATTCCCTAATATCCTTTCTCCCATAGCAGTCGGTAATACGCCGTGATAAGGGGGCACCAAGCGCACTAATCAGAACTTCTGAAGCCATCTGATCGGCTCGAGGGGCCTTCTGTATGGCTTGCCAAGACAAAGACAAATAATATAATTATTACTAAGACCTAAATAGGTAACTGGGCTAAAAATAAGAACTGTGTGTGGAAAAACAAAAAACTCCAATTGCCTAATGAAGGCTCCTCAAGCCTTCTAAACTGCCTACATAGGTTTGGGAACCTATTATCTTCGTCACTGGTTTTATACTCTGCACCTCGATGGTTTTCTCAGTCAGAATAATAAATTCTATAATGCCAATCTCGATATGTTCATGAATAGGGTATATTCAGACCTATGTTATCAAGCTTCCTCGTCCAAAGACTCTATATCATTAATATCTTCCTCAGTCAGGTAATTCCATCCCTCTGGTGGAGGCGTTTGGTGTCTTTTAGTAGGCCCAGTTACAATTGCCGAAGGACTGTGAAGCATTGCGCAGAACCTTAAAGGTTTTGCCTCAGTGGCCCTGAGTCAACCTTCCAGATCTTCAGAGTCCCCGATTGGTACATATTCTGGATCCGGAGGATAAGTTGCCTGCCCACAGGGTGCCAAATTGGACAACGCCCCGTAGAAGGCTAGACCAGTCCTCTTGGGGCGCCCTGGAGTGGCTGTTAGGACTCGCTTCAGCACGTGGCCTGATAAACCATGCATAGACAGCACAGGGAAAATGCCAGTAAATGGCATAGGTGATGCAATCCCATACCAGGCAAATGGACGGTACATATTACTAGAGATGGCAGTAGCCTTCTCTGGGTCAATGACATGTACGATTATTGCGGGCCTGCAAGGTATCCCTAATGCCTGCCAGGACTGGACTAACTTGTCGTAATATTCCTCTTCACTCATCGCATTTTCATAGCCCCGTCATATCGTTTGACTATCCTTTTCCTCTTCTGTGATAAATCTACAATGAGATGGACCAGGGCTGCTTGAATCTTTATAGAGTCTTCTGAAGCCTTTTCTAACCACTTGGGCTTCAAATTCTTGAGTATGACGGGGCTCTGCCTGTACTAAACAAGAGTGTAGGAAGCAAGAGGGTGTGACGGGGCTCTGCCTCTACTAAACAAGAGTGTAGGAAGCAAGAGGGCCAGTAGAAGATAGAAGTTAGGTTTAGAGAGTAAAGATTCTTCTGTGTAGACTTAGAATAATCTTAAGGGGCTTCTTCCGCTTGTTACAACTGATGATGAGGAAAATCAGAACAGATGGGCGGAAACCAGAGATGAGTACTTATACTCCAAATCTCTCTGTTTCCTGCATTCCACCGCTCTTACTAAGTTCTGGTGAAAACTCTGTTTTGGAGCAGAAACAATTCCTCCGCTACCCCGCTTCTCCTTAAGCTGGCAGTGTTTCTGGTCCTAGAGTAAGCACCCTTAGCCAGGGTCAAGGATCACCTGCAGCCTGGCTGTCACACAGCTCCGGGCTTGCATCAGATGAGTCTCCGCTCAGGTGGTCTATCCTAGATGGCTGCAGAGCTATAACTCATTTTAGATTATTCCAAGCATAACCACTGCCCCCTGCAGCAGGGTTCTCTTTGCTCAGAGAGACACCGGAGATGCCCAGGCACTTAGAGACCTTTCTCTATCCGGTCCTCTATTCACTGACAAGGCCTAAACTAGTCAGCCTATCCTTTCAGGAATAGATCTCCATCCTAGCGGTCAGAAGTTAGGTACACTTGTAGCAGGTTGCGGTCCTCACTACAGGTACTTTTCCTATCACTGTAACTGCTGAATTCTATCAATGACTCTGAGCCTATAACAGGCCCGGTGAAAACAATTCTCCTAACCGCTAATGTGGCTCTGTTATAGATTTGTCCACTCTCTTTTCAGGGTGCGTCATATATCTAGGTGTGGTAGCTAGAGTAACTCCTGTGTTGAGCTCATGGATTTCGCTTCTGAGATCTTCCATTCCTTGAGCGGTGTCTGAGTAGTGTTCGAGGTTGATACCATGTACTGCAAGCTTGAACCATGTCTCTTGCATGGCAATAGATATAACCGTTGGGTCCACCTCTTTCATAGCGGTTTCAATATTGGTCTTGTAACTGGCGAACTGAGTCTCTGTGAATGCCCCTTTACTGAAAAGCATAAGATTCCCCCTCTGATTCCAACTTGCTCCACCAATCTGAACAGCCTGGTCTGCTTTCGCAATTGTGAGGTCTCTGTTGATGGTGTTTCTGAGCTGGACAAGGTTAAGTGTCCCATGTTTGGGAGCTGACCTTGTGACAATGATGGTTTTAGTAGCTGGGAGTTTAGGTGGGAGTGGTGTCCTGAGTGTTTGTGCCTGCTATTTAGCGTTTTTCCTCGTCACAGTTGCCCGGGTATCCTTCTGCGTTTCTTGTTGCTGAAGAGGTTGTGGAGGTTTGGTAGAATGGACTGATTGTTTTCCTTGAGCTCTTTTGCTGAGTTGAGGTTGGGGGATGGCCGGGGCAGTTGGTGTTTTGTCCATTGAGGATTGTTGTCCAATTTTCAATGCTGTTGAGGATTTTATAGATCTAGCAATGGCATCGAATCTGCTCTTCATCTCATTATTGCTTTAGTTTGTTGCGGCAAGGACTGAATTGAGGAGGGTTTTATTAGGGGATCACACCCAGCTACCAAGTAGAACAACCTAGAGCTCGGAGTTTCCAGGGACCATGGCTAAGGCCATCGGGTAGAAGTCTCCTCAGTCCACGTCGCCTATGCCTCCTAGTAGCCGAGTGCGGCCCTACGAGCCTATATCTCGGAAGTTCCTCGACTTCGTTCAAAAGGGAATTCATCAGGCAGAGTAGACGAATACGGAACATCAAACTTTCGAGAGAGAAAAAAAACCCTCTCCCCAATGGGAAGAGGTAAAAAACTCGTAGGTCTTATTACCAGCGCTGCGCGCTGGCCTATCGATCTCGTCGTAATAATATTAGACTCTTTCTTCCCATAGGTGATGATGGATGAAGATCAAGTGATAACCCATTTCTACCCCGCAGGTTTACCTCCGCGGCCAAGCCAACTGTTACGGGTATAGGAATAGAGACCTGAAGACACAAGAGGAGGAGTCTCTTCTACGCTTCTATCACTCACTGGGCGCGCCAAAGAGGCACGGTGTTGCCAGTATGGAGCCCAGTGCGGAGTTGCAGAATCCCTAGCAAACGAACCTGTTTTAACCCTGAAAATAACCCCGAAGCGTCAAAGCGCGGCCGCGCGGACACCGGTGGGTATATGAGGGGGCAACAGTGCGAGTTTGGAGTCAATCGGGCCAAAATTGATCGAATGGCAAAGATAACGAAGAAGCTGACGCTGGTGGCGCTCAGGGGAAGGTAAGACTACCCGACAACTCCGGTACCGATCGGGATCAATCCTAATGTTGAGCTAGGCTCCGTAGTGATAGATAACGATACGCGGAAAGAGTTGACGAGCGAAGTCAAGCCCGGTACCAGGGTGTTATCAGGTAGGCTGACTCCGAAGACTCCTCATGACCACTGACGAAGGCTGAGTGCATGCAGCAACGGGATATAGCGTGAGGGATTTTCGAGATAGATGTTTTGTTTTAGAAACGGGGTTATAGAAGATGGTGTTTGGCGTTCTTGGCAGGATTTCGGGGTCTTCAGGGTTTCGCACAGAGTTATTGTAATTGTAATAGCTAGTCCGCGTGACATTTGCGCGGGATATAAATACGGTGTCATTCTCCGACTTTGTTGAAATCATCAGCGACGAAGAAAGAGTCTTATCGATATAAAATCTATTAGCAAAAACTCTATTGAGCATTCTACGCTTTTATCCTTTATCAGAACTTAGCGATTCTTTCGAGAACTCTACTTGAACTATTCGTCTGAACTATCTCCTGATTACCATTGAGGACTAGCAGTGGGCAACCGAGACTTCCAGTATCGAATTGACTGAAGAGACCTCGTTCCTTTCTACCTTTGTAGTTAGCGCTTCGAACTCCAAGCTCTTTACGAGACTGCTCGGGTTGTCTGTTGCGACACCCTAATACCAACATTCTAACTATATACACAGTGGCTTAACACCAACGGACTTATCCATTCTAATTCCACAGCCCGTTACCCCGCTCTATAGCCGAGTTCCCAAGACTTCCCTTCCAAGCCCGTCCTTATCCACAGGTCAATCCGGATGGGTCAGGCGTCAACAGGACCTTTGGTAGGTACTGAGCGATACTCTTGCCTTGCGCCGCCGGTTCGCTTCTTTGGCCTTCCTCAGGAACCAAGCTCCACTGAGGATGTTCATGGCAGGCCCAGCGGCCAAGGCATGATCCGCCGTCCCCTTGCCTCCAGGTATGGAGCCAGGCAATCTAGGATACTCCCTCACGCGTCTGCACCCTGCAGCGTCCTCCATTCCCTCCGAGGGGTTGGTACTAACCGACTCGGCCATTCCTACTCCCCTTAGGTACCGAGAGCCCACGCCACGGTCACTTCGGGAGGCATATCCTTGCCCTGACATCTATTCCCTCTGCCCTCATACCCACTCGTTGACTCGTGATAACCTCAGAGCCTTCGGGATTAGCTCATACCGGCATCGGTAACCATGTGTACTCCACCGCTTCGCTTGTCTCATAACTCGGTGAGTTTTGGTCCGATTGCCTCCAAACTTAAACTACTGCCCCCTCATATACCCACCGGTATCCCGAGCGGCCGTGACGGCGCTTTGACGCTCCGGAGGTTATTATTGGGGTCGAAAAAGTATCCATTTGCTAGCGTTTCTGCAACTCCGCTTTCTCGGCCATACTAGCCATACCGCCTGTCCCTAGGACACTCCTAGGGTAGTAGAAACTAGGAATACTATCCCTTTTCCAACCATCCTGCTCCTGGCTGCGTCGCAGCCTAATTGGAGCTCGTTTGGTGACGATAGGGCGGCTTCCCGTCACCATGCACTTGGTATCCAGAACCAGAAGCTGTACCCGTAACAGGTTTGCAGAGGCTGCATCTGAGTTGAGAGGTTTTGATTTTGTTCTTTGATTTCAGCGTTCTGTGCTGTTAGAGTCAGAACACTATCCCAGAGGTGTTGGTTGATGAAGCTTTGAGATCCATGAGCAATAGGTTGTCCAGAACGTCCTGGTAGTGCTTGTCTTTTACCAGAATAATTTTCATTAGCCTGGAATAATACCCTCTTGCCAGTGGCTGGTATAACTCTGTGTTATTGGCCATTGGAAGCCAGAGGGTCGCTACTTTGGTTATCCAATTAGTCTTCCAGTTTATTCTTATCCATAGCCATGCTATAGTCATCTCTGACCCCCATATCCCTGTCACGGTCCTCAGACTGTGCAGGGGGGGGTGATGATGACATGTCTGGCAAGGATTGCTCAACCCCTTCAGACATCCTACGGCTGGTGGATATGTGGCACTAGGAATTTGGTGGAGTGGGTGAGGTCGGCTTGGCAGGGTTTTTGTTTGAGGCTGGCTTGGCAGCAAGGTGGGGTAAAAATGAACAGAAAAAAGCGGAAATCCACAACAACTTCTGTAAAAGAAGAGCTATGATTTCAGGAGCCGTTGATAAGGTATAACTTGAGATGGAGATGATGAATCTGAAGTCGCTTTGATGATATCTCTGTTCGCTGTTGAGTTTTTTTAAAAAATCCGTTCCTGAAGTTGACGATGTTCCTCTCAATCCTCTGAGAGCTCTGCTGCCGGAGAGCCCGTGTTCGATTCTTTGCATCTTTCTTAGTTTGCTTGTAGGCTCAGAATTCTAAACAGATATCCTTATACCTATGGAAGTCCTTAAGATAACTCTCTAGATATTCAAGTGTACTCTTGCTATGATTCCCGTATTGAGCCATCAGGTGAAAGTCAATCAGTGCCCGAACGCATTTCAAAGCCTTTCCGAAGTCAGCCCTGACAGAACTCCCTGGATTTCTCAGTACCACCGCCAAAGCTCCCAGAACTATATGCTCTAGATTTCGCATCTCTTTCCCCTGCCATTGCATGGTTGCCCTGTAAGGCTTGTTTGTTACTGCAAGCCGAGGGTAAGGCCAAATCTTTGACCATGCTATATCGAACGCGATGAGATGCCCGTGTTTCTTGAGAAACCCTTCAACCCATTCCATTATATGCTTTAACATTCCAAGGTAGATGTTGTGTAATAGGTTTGGTTTGATCAAGTCGCACACCTTGCATCTCAGCATATCCATAAAGCATTGAAAAGAGTCTTCAAAGACCTTGATACAAGATATTCTACCGGTGATGTATTTGTCTGGTTTTCATTAGACTGCCGTACCATCTCCTGGTAGGTCTCTTGATCACATATAGAGAGCTCTGCCGATAGCTTCCAAGGTTCTTATACTCCACCTCACATCTTGGGCAGGCGAAATGGCTGATGTTTTGCAACGAGGCGTGCTCAGGTTGGTCCGCAATTCACCCACACAGCACAGCAAAGCATAGCCATTCATATCCATTGGCCCAGAATATCAACTCGCCCTCCTCGCCACTATTTTTCAGGCTTTTGAAGATTTCTTTGAGGGCGCTGTTCAGAGCCATCTGCGATTCGCGCAAAGTTGCATTTGCACTCGCATTTGAACTGAGCTTAGGGGGCACTGGTAATAGCGCCAGGAGTACTAACGAGTGCCCAGAGGCTTTCATTCTCACAGAGGACTTGATATTTCCAATTGTGAGATAGATTGGCCATGCCTTCTTATCACCACTAAATTTCATCAGCTGGGTGCCATCCGAGGCACAGATTACCGGAACTAACATCGAACTCTCAGGGAGAAAGTTCTTTTTGAGATAAGTCATGACTTTTCTGACTCTAACGAAACCTCCTAAAGATCTTGGAAAGCTTCTCCTCACCTGTGTTTCCCACCACCAGTCCCCAGTATCCATTCCGCCATAGATTCTCCCTCCCTTCTCGTTGTGCTCCATTGACGATGCAAATACAAGAGACTCCTTGAATGCCCGTTGTCCAAGGAGGAATCGAATAATGGTCATAGGGTCGCGATAGTAGTATGGTATGTTTTTCCCTCCTATAACAACCTCCGCATGCTTCCATGTTGATCTCCCTAGGCAATCGTTCATTTCCTCCATTTTTCGTATAAAACCTCGCCCATTTCTATAGGAGCTATGGCGATGGTCTCCAGGGACATGCAGAAAGAGGCTATCAATACTTCCTTGTGATGCTTTGGACGAAATAAAGTACCTGTTACGGGTATAGGTGCTGGGACCCAAAGAGAAAAGAGGAGGAGCCCTTCCTGCGTTACTATTACTCACTGCATCAGCAAGCCTATTCAACCCTACCGGAGGCCCGGGAGGTGTGGGAGACCTTCGGAGACACCCGTCACACTTTGGATCTCCAGGGGCTTACCCGCCCGCCGTATGAGGGCCTCATGAGCCTTTGTGGGAGCCTCCCGAGCACTGAAGAAGACTCAGAGGCTCTCACTGGCCTTAATGGCACTCTCTGGCGCCTCTAGAGGCTTTGTTATCCTCTAGAGACTGCGAGATATCATGAGACCTCGCATGATAGTAAGAGGTTTTCATTTTAGAGTCCTCACTAGCGTTTAGAGAGGCTTCGGAGACGCTCTGTTATAAGCCCACGGATAAATCTAGCCTTTGTAGGGCATTCTCCAGCAGGCTCCCCAAGTCCTCCTGGGCTCTCCTGAGGGGCCCCCCAAGCTCTCCTGAGATCTCCGGAGACTCTCGATGATTAAGCGAGCTCTCCATGCTCTTCTGTAATCCTCTGTCTCCTGGGCTCTCCTGAGGCGCGCCAAGCCCTTCCACGTCAAGCCCTCCTGAGATCTCCGGAGACTCTTGATGATTAAGCGAGCTCTCCCATGCTCTCCCGTAATCCCTGCCAATCTCCTGGGCTCTAAAAATATCTCCGAGGAATTTTAAACTATTACTAATCTACTGATGCCTCAAATCCACTTTGATTATTAATAGCATACATTAAGAAAATAGGAGTCCTCCCAAAATCACATATTCATGGCAGGCGGGAGGAGGCTCTTGAAATCTCTCTCCCACGCAAACCCCTCCATCACTGCTGGTGCCCTCCCTTTCTTCCCGCGCGCCTTTACAGCCCTCCATGCGGCTATATCCGCAGCTAATTGAACATCATCCTCCTCCAGGCCGACTTTGGATATAACCTCTTTAGGTCCTCTTAACTCATCGACCTAAAAGGCTTGTTAGTCACATATAGATAAAGGAAGGCCCTTTGAGCCTTTCTTATTTACCTTCTCGCGAATAGATTCTCGTATTACTTCCAGTGTGCCCTCCTGGTTCTCCTTGCTTCTCTTTCCCCATGTGCTTAACATCCTGTTGAAGGTAGCTGGAGGTATCCCGAAGTCAGCAGGAGCCTTTTAGAGGGCTTGGTGCGCCTTACTCATGATATCCGGATTCTGATGCGGATTGAAGTTAAATCCTTCGACGTATATGCCTGTTTTCCAAGATTGTAAGATAAACCAGATTCCGGTGCAAACTAGGCTAATAAACGGCTGAGATATACATCAATGAAACCAGGATCCCTCGCCCCACGCATCTTATCACCTTTGTAATACTTTAGAAATATTACTTCCACGATTTCCGGGGCCCAAAAGTGAAGCCGCCCTGTCTAATGGCTGTCAGCACCTTTGCAAAAGCTCATAGAATGGTGGAGAGCTCTTACAGTATAATTATCAGGATCGCTGATAAAACGGTCATTCTCGAGGAGCAAGGACACCTTCTTAACCTTTACCTCCGGCGCCTCCTCCTCGCTCAAGCCATACAAAAGACCCATGGACATGTAGTCCTTAACTGCAAAAACAAGGTGCGATCTCACCCGTGTACAATTGATTTGAACCTAATGTGAACAGTTAGCGAAGGCTCACTAAGCCCTCCGAAAATTTCATAAGCCCTCCGAAAAGCGCGAGCACTCACCTCGCTCCTAGCTGTCTTGGTCGTTGGTAGACTTGTATTAAAATGGTCTTTTGCCTCACCAAAACCGGCGGGCGTTAATACTAAGAGCGTCAGCTTAAGGCCGCCGAGCAATGTATGCGTTAAAGCTCTCCCGCATGCTTGATTACGGACTTGGTCTCTGCTGCGATTTCATTAATGGACTCAGGCTCTGGTGCTGGGGTCCCATACTGCGAAGGCGTTGGCGTTCCATACTGCGAAGGCGTTGGCGTTTCATACTGCGAAGGTGTTGGCGTTCCATGTGGAGATAGGGCTCTACGATATTTCTGTGAAGAGGAGGTAGGCATGCGAAAGGGTTGTGAATTTGAAGGGGTTGTCTCGTGCTCGCGGTCGAGCTCTTGTCGCAAGGAGCTGCCGGTCGAGCGAAATGAGGAACTTGTGGAGGCAAAGCTAGCCCTTTCGGAAGCTGCCCCGGCCTTCCGTGGAGTTTCCTGCCTTCGTGAATTAACGGCATGACGGTTTCCGTGCTCCATTATCATCAGCAAACTACAACTTGTGTATACAGTCTCCCAACAGTCTCCCGAGTCTCCTGAGAGTCTCCTGAGACTCCTGGATATTTTTTGAGTCTCCTGAGGCTCAGGAGATATCAGGAGACAAATGAAGTCTTGCTGATGATATCAGCGGTTTGACTGAGACGAGGGGATCTAAATATCACATAGTACCTGCATCTTATTTACTGCAAAAGAAGAAGAGGCAATTGCTTCTGCCGCCAGTCCACTAGGTCTCCTTCGAGTGGCTGAAAGAGCCCTGTCGGAGGCTACAGGGGCCTACTTTGGTGTTTTTCCAGCTTGCGACTCCCGGTTTGATGGTGGTCGTTGTTACTGGTATAGGAAAAGAGACCCGAAGAGACAAGAGGAGGAGTTCTTCTACGCTTCTATCAACCACTGGGCGCGCCAGAGAGGCATGGTATTGCCAGTATGGAGCCCAGTGCGGAGTTGCAGAATCCCTAGCAAACGAACCTGTTTTCGACCCTGAAAATAACCCCCGGAGCGTCAAGGCGCCGGCCCGGTCGCTCTGGACACCGGTGGGTATATGAGGGGGCAACAGTGCGAGTTTGGAGTCAATCGGGCCAAAACTGATCGAATGGCAAAGATAACGAAGAAGCTGACGCTGGTGGCGCCCAGGGGAAGGTAAGACTACCCGACACCTCCGGTACCGATCGGGATCAATCCTAATGTTGAGCTATGCTTCAGAGTGATAGATAACGTCTGGCGGAAAGAGTTGACGGCGAAGTCGAGCCCGGTACCAGGGGGTTATCAGGTAGGCTGATTCCGAGACTCCTCATGACCACTGACGAAGGCTGAGTGCATGCAGCAACGGGATATAGCGTGAGGGATTTTCGAGATAGATGTTTTGGTTTTAGAAGCGGGGTTATAGAAGATGGTGTTTGGCGTTCTTGGCAGGATTTCAGGGTCTTCGGGGTTTCGCACAAGATTATTATAATTGTAATTAGTAGTCCGCGTGACATTTGCGCGGGATATAAATACGGTGTCATTCTCCGACTTTGTTGAAATCATCAGCGACGAAGAAAGAGTCTTATCGATATAACATCTATTGAGCGATCTACGCTTTTATCTTTATCTTTTATCTTTTTAGACTTAGCGATTCTTTGGAGAACTCTACTTGAACTATTCGTCTACCAGCGTATCCTGATTACCATTGAGGACTAGCACTAGGCGACTGGGACTCCCGGTATCGAATTGACTGAAGAGACCTCGTTCCTTTCTACCTCTGTAGTTAGCGTTTCGAACTCCAAGCTTTATACGAGACTACTCAGATTGTCTGGTGCGACACCCTAATAGTCGTGGCAGTCGTCGTGGTGGTGGTGGTGGTTGTGGTGGTTGTGGTGGGGATGGTGGGGCTGGGGATATACTCCGTTCTGATAAAGGCATACGTTGGGGTGGCGGTGGTTCATTCTCATCTCCCGGCTCCTCATCCTCATAATCATCCTCATGGATTTGAACGTAGTCTTCCTCCTCTGGATGATCATCAAAATCATTCCAGCTTTTTGGGCCCTGTAATGCTCCGCTTACCCCGTCCGGAAAGCTCCCCACGCTTGCTGGAGGGTTCGGAGAGCCATAGTAATCGGGCTCTTCCGTATCTGCTTCGGTAGTTGCGCCGGAATTTGCACTGCTCGCAACACTTGAAATACTCATCGCCCCCCTTAGACGTTTATTAACGGAGGAGGAGACCGGGGCTTGCGTGCCCTCAACGCCACGCTTGTTGATTCTTGCTCTCTGGGAAGCCATGATGGTGGTTTGTAAGGCTGGAAGAGCCTTCATGAAGGCTCACCTCCACTATATATGGTTTGATTCACACCATATCATTTTGCTTTTTCTCGGCAAGCAATTAGAGGTTTTTACGAAGCCTTCCGGACGGCTCGCTAAGATAAAATCAATTCTAAACAATACAACAAGATACCCAAATAGGCAACCATACCTTCCCAAACAGGCAAAATTGCAACTGCATCCAAAAAACAAAAAACAACGGCAGTCAACATCAAACCGCTTATCAAGCCTTCTGAGCTCCAATCAAGCCTTCTAAGCTCTGATCAGCGCCTCTTGGGCCTTCTAAATTCACACTAGGTCGTCAGAGTCCTCAGAGATCTCGCGATCGTTGGCGTCTCCGCCTTCACCATTGGTGTGCCTAAACAGGTGATTTCTCTCAGCCTGAGTCCAAATATGTTCACGATCATAGTGACAAGACTCAAAGGTAATGGCATTTGGGTAAGAGCCTTCTATAACGCTTCATTGAGCCTTCTTCCAATCCCCGCATTCCTGAACGCCATGCACCACCGCCAGGACCATCTACACCCATTATCAAGACGCATGGGATATTCAAACCTGTTTGGTCAACCTTATTCCTAAACGTTAGCATTTCCTCCTCAACATCAAGCTCTATTCCATCAATGTCGCCTCTAGTAAGGTGCTCATATCCTTCTAGTGAAGGTGTTTGAGGCCTTTGGGTAGGCCCAGTAACGATTGCCGAAGGCCTGTGAAGCACCGCACAGAGTCTTAAGGGTTTTGCCTCAGTGGTTTTGAGCCAACCTTCCAGCTCTTCAGAGTCTCCGATCTGCACATATTCCGGATTTGGGGGATAAGCTGCCTGCCCCCGCATCAGCAAACAACTACTTGTGTATGCAGTCTCCCAACAGTCTCCTGAGTCTCCTGAGAGTCTCCTGAGGCTCCTGGATATTTTTTGAGTCTCCTGAGGCTCAGGAGACCTCAGGAGACAAATGAAGTCTTGCTGATGCGGGGTGCCGAATTAGACAACGCCCCGTAGAAGGCTCGGAAAGCCCTCGCGGGGCTCCCTGGAGCCGCTGGTGGAGCTCGCTTCATTGCGAGCCTTTCTAAATCTTTCATAGACAACCCTTGAAGGATGTTAATAAAGGGCATAAGCGATGCGGGTCCGTACCAATCATAGTGGCGGTATATATCGCTGGAGACGCCTGTAACCCTTTCTACCAATAATATGATGGTTATTGCCGGCCTGTAGGGTATTCCCAGCCCCGCCAGACCTCCAATGTGGTCTGCAGTTCGTTTGCTGGTGGGAGGTGTCCCGAGGTGGGTGTATCTTTGACTTCATCATCCGCCCCCCAAAGCGCCGTGCTGGGTTGTTCTGTTCCTCTTCTGCGATCGATCGATAATGAGGCGGAGGAGGGCTGCTTGGATCTTTATAGAGTCCTCTGAAGCCTTTTGACCATGTGGTCTTTAGCGCCTTGATTGCCTTGTGGTCCATGCAAAATTGACACAGATTATTGAATAATTGTTCGCCCGAGGTGACCTTATTAACCCACCCGATTCTTACCATCTCGTCCCCGATCTCGCTACGGAGAGCCTTATAGATAGCATCTTTTCCAGTCAATTGTAGGATTCTCCGGCAGTCCTGGATTGTTGTGCACCTGTATGCAGCTGCTGGTCTTCCGCGTGGTGGCATGGTTGGAGTCTTTTCCGGGTTTTATGGGGCCTTTTGGAGGTTTTGGGTAGGTGTTAAGATTTGAAGGACGCGAAAGACGCGGCTGTTAATGGCTTGAATATAGTACTGTACCATCTTAAATACTGTATAGTAATTCAAGATCGAAGCCTTGAAAGCTCGAAGGCCTAGAGTGAAGAATCGTGGTTTTGAAAGTGCAGGTTTGAAAACATGAAAACGGTGGCGATGTTTATCTATGATCAAACCTCCTGCATCATATAGTATCACATGATATCACTCAATATTACATCAGGAGAGCAGGGGCACCAAGCGCACTAATCAGGGCTTCTGAAGCCATCTGATCGGCTCGAGAGGCCTTCTGTATGGCTTGCCAAGACAAAGATAAATAATAAAATTATTACTAAGACCTAAATAGGTAACCGGGCTAAAAATAAGAACTGCATGTGCAAAAACAAAAACTCCAATTCCCTAATGAAGGCTCCTCAAGCCTTCTAAACTGCCTACAGAGGTTTGGGAACCTATCATCTTCGTCGCTGGTTTTATACTCTGCACCTAGGTGGTTTTCTCAGTCAGAATAATAAATTCTATAATGCCCATCTCGATAAGTTCATGGATAGGGTGTATTCAGACCTATGTTATCAATCTTCCTCGTCCAAAGACTCTATATCATTAATATCTTCCTCAGTCAGGTATTTTTACGATTGCCGAAGCCTGTGAAGCACCGCTACAGAGATTTTAAAGGTTTTGCCTCAGTGGCCCTGAGCCAACCTTCCAGATCTTCAGAGTCCCCGATTGGTACATATTCCGGATCCGGGGGGTAAGCTGCCTGCCCCCGGGGTGCCGAATTGGACAACGCCCCGTAGAAGGCTCGAATAGCCCTCTTGGGGTGCCCTGGAGCGGCTGGTGGGACTCGCTTCAGCGCGAGGCCTGATAAATCACGCATAGACAGATGGAGAATGCCAGTAAACGTATAAGCCGACGAACCCCATACCAGTCAGATGATTTGCACGATTACGGGATGGCAGTAGCCTTCTCCGGCCAATGACACGACGGTTATCATGGGCCTGCAAGGTATCCCTAATGCCTCCCAGTGACTTGACTAACTTGTCGTAATATTCCTCTTCGCTCATCGCACTTTTCAGAGCCCCGTCATGTCGTTTGTCTACCCTTTTCCTCCTCTGTGATAGATCTACAATGAGATGTACCAGGGCTGCTTGAATCTTTATAGAGCCCTCTGAAGCCTTTTCTAACCACTTGGGCTTCAAATTCTTGAGGGCCTTGTGATCCACAGATATTCAAGACAAACGATTGAATGAAGAATCGCCTGCTGGATTTATTCACCCACGATGTCCTTGTCATCTCATCGGCGAGCTCTTTATGAGAGCCTTATAGACACCGCCGTTATCTAGTTCTCAAGATTCTCCAAAGAAGTCGATGTGGTCTGGCAAACGATTTTATGTATTGTTTGGATCGTGGTGCTATTTCAGGAGCCTCCTTCTTAGTCTTTTGAACCAGCTTCCTGATTTGTGGAGACATCCTGGAGATTTGAGAACCTCGAGTCTTAGGGGTAGGTGTCATTGGGGGGGCGCTAGGAGCCATCGATAAGTCCTTTGGAGCCCTGGATCCTGAAGGCCTGGATCCTGAAGGCCTGGATCCTGAAGGCCTGGATCCTGAAGCGGGGGGGGTTTGGTATGAGGAAGGCCCTAGAACGGGCCTTTCGGGCTGCTCGGACATTTTGACTTTCCCTTATGGGTGTTCGGTATCTCTTCCTCGCGCCTCCTGACACTCTTGGCTTTTTTTCTTCAAGGTTCAGATCTCTTCCTCTCACCTCAGACTCTATGAGGATACGGAGACACTACTGCTGCGACCGAGCTAAGGCTGGAGTCCGAGCTCTCACTATCATCCACGTACCGCCCGGGGATTAATAATCCAACCTCCTGTTTTTTGGATGAGTTTTCATCACTCTGGGAGGATATGCGGCTTCGTTTTTGGCCTTGTTTAGGGCTTGCCGGGGCATTCAGGGTGTTGTCGGGGGTGTTTGGTGAGGGCTGTGGCTTGGATGCCGACCTATAGAAAGAGGAAAAAAACTCCTGTATATATGTCAATTGCTTGAATATAGAGTAGAGAGGATAAGGTACCATCTTATATCGTGTATTGTAAACTCTTGAAGGCTTCGGGAGACTTGGAGAAGGTGTAGTAAGCTTGAGCCAGTGTATCGATCCTAGGGATAGAAGTAGGAGAAGTAGGAGAAGAGGAGAACGCGGGGTAGCTTTTATCAAACTTCACTACGTCATATATTGGAGTATCAATTGAACATCACATTGAATCATATGATGTCACTTGAATATTGTGATCAGGGCGTTAGTGCAATAAGATATGATCTATCGGTGCATGGGCCCAATTAGAGTGCCAACCCCCGAAGCCTCCAAAGCTTAGGAGGCCACGGGGCCCCAGAGTCTCCAGAGTCTCCGAAGCCTCCAGAGCCTCTGAAGCCTCCACCAATATCGACTATCAGCAATGAGATCACGATGTCCATTTTGCATACGAAGCTATGCCAATGCTGGTAGTTTAGATCGACATCTCTAAAAAGTCCACCCAGCGCAGGCCCCCGAATGGTACGACAGGCAGCTTTCAAGACCTCCCGTTGAGGGCTCGCGTAGCCTTCCCGAAGGCTTAGGGGGTCCCCACGAGGGTGAACGTTTGGACATACCACTGGCAGACGAAAACAAATCAGATACTGAATCAAATGATGAAGATCATACTTTGGGACCTACGCGGTTCAATCTCGCAACTACCATATACGAGGGTGCAGGGGAGCCTCTTTTCACCACAGCGGGATATGATGAAGGCTCCGAAAGCCTTTTGATCAACCCATGGCAGCCTTTCGAATCAGCAGAGGAATTTCGGTTATCGCGCTGGTTCCTACAATCGAATGTATCTCAGGGTCAAATAGACGATTTCTTCCGCACCGTACACCATCTAAAAGGCTCCTACAGCACTGGCAGAGCAAGATGCCGCCGACGAGATGTCGTATATGGGTTAGGAAAAGAGAGCTGGATACACTCAGAGGCCGAAATGGGGCAGATAATTCCTTACTACCACAGGAACCCTATGAATATAGTGCTTTTCTAGAACAACGCAGCATTTAGAGAGTCCTTGTTGTATTCACCTACTATGGAATACAATGAAATGGGGGAGCGGATGTATGGTTAGATGCACACAGCAGATGGTGGTGGGAGATGCAGGTTCAAGAACGACACTTAGAAGCGCTAGGAGCCCCGCTAACCTCTCACAACGTTACAGAATACCCTTCCAGAAGGATCAACGGTGGTGCCAGTAATACGCAAGATCAGACGGAACACACCTCACTAATTTCAGTGGTATAAGAATCACCTACCTAACGATTGGAAATATCACCGACACATAAATAAACCCTCTAATTACGCGATCATACTCCTACTTTACTGCCAGTGCCACCAAAGTTGGAGCGCCAGACGAACGAACGCCAGAGAGCCAGATGGTCCTTCACCAGGTCCTCTCGAGGTTCTCGGCCTCCGGGCCCTCGGAAAGGGGTGAGCTTATAGCATGCGCTTACGCTATGCCTTACGTTATCCGACACTACGCTGCATGGATTGCGGATCAACCGTAACACGCCTCACTGCTAAACATCAACAATCAGGCCTGCCCTAGGTGCGTTGATTTCAAAAGCCTGGGAGCCTTCAAGAAAACCCGCCACGCATCCAGGAGCGATATATCGAAATGGTAGAGCGTTATAAGGAGGATACATCAGATACAGAGTCCGTTGATTACCTGGTCAAGTCCTTCAAAACTCTTTACAATGCGCTTTTGCCGAGGGCTCAGGTGTATGATCTTCACAAGCCAGATATGTTGCATAATATTTATCTCGCCTATTGAAACATATGATGGAATGGATTCAATTGTTTCTGAAAAACACAATCGGCCAGAGAATTTTGATCGGCGTCCGCTAAGCCTTATCCAGGGCTTGCTGTACCAAATAAGTCTTATCAAGAACTACTCAATGGCAAGGTAAAGAAACGTTATCTCGGATAGGATAGTGCAGGAGCCTTTGCAGTGGCTTTGAACCCCCAAAAGTTTCAGAAATGACTTTAGAGCGTTGAAGTGTGTTCGTCACTAATCGATTTCCACCTGATGGCACAAGACACTACGATACAAAAGAAACACTAGACTATCTTCGCCAGATCTCAAGATTTCCACAAGTATAAGGATGTGTTTCTGGAATTTAGAGTCGATAAACGAACAAGGAAAGAGTCAAAGGATCGAACAAAAGTACTGCAAGGCTCGGGAAGTATTGACAGATGCCTGACGGAGCTTGAAGAAATTCGCGAGGCTTCTCATTTCAACTTCATTAGAATGCATCTTCTTTCACACTTCCGGGAGCATGTAGAGCAAATTGGTAATATCCCAATGTTCTAAACCGATGCGAAATGAAGCATAGAACAAATTAAGATGGCTTATGCAGCCTCTAATAAGGTCCGACGAACAGTTCAGATTCTTGATTACCACTCAAGGCCAGATAGCTATAGAGATACGGGTCTTAAATCTAAAAGATATCGTTGTCAGTCTTCCAGAACATTACGGCGCCTCCTAAGCCCATCGAGAGAGCCTCCCATGTTAAGTATTCAAAAACGAGGACGCACAAAGGACAAACGAAAGAATCCTAGACGATGATAAACACCCGAAACCTAAAATGACGACCCCCTACGGTAGACCCCACATATTATCTGATATCGCCGATATGATTAAAATGAATAGAACAACACTAGCAAGAGCGGTATCGGAATATGGTCAGGGCCTGAGCCGGGGAGAACAAGGCTTATTGAGCCTTCTGGAGTGCCCGGTGGGGTACTTCAAATGCCTACAGGTACCAGTATCAATTTTTCAGAAGCCTGACAGTTACGAGATACACTATCACGGAGGCGAGGCGAGACGAAGGACGAGACGTGCCAAGGTACACAACCGAGGCAGGACGGGGCGGAACGAAGTCGATACGAGGAAAAGTATAATATCACTCAAGCGAAACGAAACGAGATACGAGGAAATGAGCACGAGGCTCCGAAGAACTATGAAGGTCCTAAAATATCGTATTGACTAAAAGGACAAGAAGGTTACGTGAAGAGAAAAGAAGAAGAAGAGAAATCCTACAAGTGAGGGAACAAGCTCCCTATATATAGACCAGAAATCCCTTCGCTGACTCATCCATAGAAACCCATAGAAACCCGAGCACACCCTCTTATTACAAATACATCCATAACCCTGACTCATAGAATCCCCGCAACCGAAACCCATAGAATCCAACCGAAACTCCTGACTAATCCTTCTTCCCGCAACCTGACTCGATACGTTCCACGCCGTGATATACACAATGTACGGTGTACGGGAGAGGCATTATTCAGGAAACGGTCGATTCGAAATGATTGGGCATGGATTAAGGTGGCCACAACAGAGCCGTGGGGAGCCTTTCAGGGACGCCTACCAGGGCTTGTACGAGCAATATTCAAGATACGTGACAGTATATCGGCGAAAACATATCAACTTTGTCTTGTAGAGCTACTGGAAGCCAAGGATAGGGGTCTTCCAGACACCTCACACGGTCTTCTTAGAGTTTCCAGGCGCTCTCGGCAAAGGTTTTGGGTAGTTAATATCGGTAGTGTTTTAGGAATGGCTCATTTGTTCGAGCTGGGACAAGGTCAATGGCTTGTGAACACGAGGATAGATTTAAGAACGTGGAATGATTTCTATATATAGTGAAGATATCCCTGGCCTGGGAAAGTGCGAGAGCGCTTCGTAAAGGCTCGAGTGGCCAGTTAAGCAGAATGTATTTAGAATAAAAATCTTTAACATGATAATAGACGAAACGATATGATCTAGATCGGGGCTCCAAACCCCTTACAGCGTGTTTCTCGAAAGTGGTGGGGTAATAGCCTTCAAGTTGGTGGTGGCCTCCGAAACTTACTAATCAATGTTCGGAAGGCCCCCTGGAAGGTTCGGGAAGCCCTCTGGAAGGCTCAGGAGGCAAGAAACAATTAGCAAGGTGTCAGGATAGATAAGGAGGGTAACAGCTTTGGCGTTGGGAATCGAAGGCTCAAGAAGCCCTCTAGAAGGCTCAAGAGGCTACAAACAATTAGCGAGGGTGTCAGGAGAGGTAAAGGAGGGTAACGGAAGGCTCAGGAGGCCCTCTAGAAGGCTCGGGAGGCCCTCTGGAAGGCTCGAGAGGCCATCGGGAGGCTCGGGAGGTGACAAATGCTTAGCGAGGTCATTGGGAGAGATGGGAGGGTAGTTGCCTTGGCAACCGCCTCCGGAGACCCAGTCGATTCTCAGGAGAGAGTCTAAATCTTGCTGATGGGTCTCCTAAGGGTCTTCTGCATCAGCAAGACTTCATTTGTCTCCTGATGTCTCCTGAAGCTCAGGAGACTCAAAAAATATCCAGAAGTCTCAGGAGATTCTCAGGAGGCCCGGGAGACTGTTGGAGGACTGTATACACAAGCAGTAGTTTGCTGATGTGAGGCTCCTAGATATTTTTTGAGTCTCCTGAGGCTCAGGAGATATCAGGAGACAAATGAAGTCTTGCTGATGTGATATGGTTGCATAATGAGTTTCTACGGATTTCTATTATTCGAATGATGAGTCATATTAGACTGGTGAAGAAGGTCATTAAGTATGTGGTAGAATAGTTATCTTTATTATTTTTTTTCTTTCCTCTCTGTCTCGTCTTACTGTTTTCTTAGTATATAGCAATATATTCTATTCACAGTCTATAGTCCTAGTTCTTTGCGCCTAAGCTCAAAGGTTGCCTACTACGGCTGCCTCTATAGTTTTTCTTGTACTTTAACTACGGTCCTCGCTTTTCCTGCCTTGTCTCTAGTCTTCGCTTTGTCCGCTGCCTTGTAAACCTGTTATCTCTGACTGTATCATCCGATCTCGTCTGAGCCGTCATCTTCATCTGTGCTTCTTATAGTCATAGTCATTCCGTTACAGTTACATTTGTCATTGAAGATAAGGTTGGGGCCTTAAGGGGATACAGCAAAATCTCTTTATAAGGGTACTGACTATAAGGGTATTCTCTTTATAAGGGTACATCAGCAAGACTTCATTTGTCTCCTGATGTCTCCTGAGCCTCAGGAGATTCAGAAAATATCCAGGAACCTCATCAGCAAACTACTACTTGTGTATGCAGTCTCCCAACAGTCTCCCGGGTCTCCTGAGAATCTCCTGAGACTCCTGGATATTTTTTGAGTCTCCTGAGGCTCAGGAGACATCAGGAGACAAATCAAGTCTTGCTGATGCTCAGGAGACTCTCAGGAGACCCGGGAGACTGTTGGGAGGCTGGATACACAAGTAGTAGTTTGTTGATGATGATACTTATGATCTGGTATATTTGATGACATTCCTCCGAAGTTTTCTGATGGATGGCTTACAGTTTTCAAAAAACACTATAACATTAAAGAATATGTTCAACATGGTGAATCTGGTGATGCTGTTGCCGGAGGATGTTTATTAGGGTTGGATCAAATGGAAACCATCCGTGAGATTCTAAGGGAATATAATCTTCAAGATATATATAATTTTGATGAAACAGGATATTATTATTGCATGCAACCAGATAGACGGCTGTGTACTGAGGCCCTAAAGAAGTCAAAAAAAGACAAACTATGCATTACTGTCGGGCTGACATGTAACGGAACTGGTTCACACAAAATGAAGTCTTGGGTAATCGGAAAATATGAAAATCCTAGATGTTTCAAGCAAATTGATCGGAAACATTTAGGAGTTATATACTGATTCAACAACACATCTTGGATGAAAAATGATATTATGATTGACTATTTACTCTGGTTTGATCAAGCTATGGCAGGCCGTAAAGTTGCTTTACTTTTGGATAATTTCTCCGCACATAAACTTGCTATGAAGGAAATCGGTGTAGAAAGGGCATTGAAGAATACACGCATTATTTGGCTACCAGCAAACACTACATCTGTCTGGCAACCGCTTGATCAAGGAATAATAAACACGTAGAAATCATATACTCGCCGTTATTATATTCAGTAACTTGTTAAGGAAATTGAAAGTCTTCCAACTGATGCAGTTTTGCCAAAGGTGAATCTCCTTCAAGCGATTCAGTGGGGGGTACAGGCCTGGCATTGCGATCTCAAGTCATCTACAATTTTCAACTTTTTCACTAAAAGCTCTGTCAAACTATTCGAACTCTCTTATATTTCTCCTGAAACCGCTGCCACTATTTTGCTAGCAAACCCTTCAATTATACAACTTTTACCAACCAATTTGGCAGATGAACAACTAGCGGACGAGATTATTGCACCTGTGGTATTGGAAAGGGGGAACCAAATTGTTGAGGAAGATTTAATGGAGATCCGTAATGATATAAAAAATAGTTTTGCTATGTTGAGAGACCGGAATTTAATTGGAGGGGGAGCTGAGATGGATATGTTCATTCATCCGCTAGAAGAAAACATGGATGATGAGCTAGACTTCATTGAGGTTTGCTTCCTATATATCCTAATTTATTAATCCAGAGCCTTTGCTTATTTTTACTCAGGCTCGCATTCTAGAAAGGCACCGTGAGGTCAATCCAACTGAACGAATGGAGGAGGAAAAGGATGAAGTCCTAGAGCTACCTGTCATCACGCATGATGAAGCAATCCAACAACTGAAAAACCTTGAACGCTACTGTCTTCTCCATGGTGATACACTGGATACAGGTTCCGGGCCTGATGGGAAAATAAAGCTGTCATTGCACTTCAAAGAATGAGGCACAAAAGTGAAAGCCTTAGACTACGAGCCCTAGGGAATCAACAACAACAACTCATTTCTGGTTTCTTTACCCGTAGTTCCTGATTAGGTGGAAGTCATTACTGGCAGTGCGGGTGGTTGGAAAATTTTTGTAGAATTCAATAACAATTTTTCCCCCCTTCTCTAAAAGGGTAATCTTTCTATAAGGGTACAGATTTCCGGTCCCAAGCGTACCCTTATAAAAAGCTTTCGCTGTACTTGGTTGCTTATTATTATTATTATTACTTTTCTTGGCAAAGGAGCGCGGGGGCTTGGGATTTTCAAAAAAGAGGGGGACTTGGGAAAGATGCTCCGCTGTTAGTTTATGCGTATGCAAGAGGTCATCTATGGAGGTATAAGGGGGAGTGGAGACGAGGGAGGATGCTTCTTTTACTGGCTGAATCTTATTAACAAAATTTCTATCCGAAACGAGGCTTGAACTGAAGTATCATCACGTGAAAAAACCTTTATTGGCCGTCGCATCACTCGACGCGCCGCGCCATACACTGGACGGGGTTATAGATATGGAAACCAATTGCTAAATCTCCCACGAACCGAACTACATGTACCCACCCATACAAACATATCCAGCACGTATTTTCCTGATGCGTCTCTAGTCGCCATACACTCGAACCTGGGCTTCATACCTAAATGCCTGAATTGGCTCCTCTTGGAAGCCCCGCGCCTAAAATTTGAACCGGCTCGCACCCTGCGTACTCGCTTTTCCCTTTATCTCGGATGCTTACGTTGTTTTCTGGTATCCAACATAAAACCACTAAGTCGTGATTGTGATGGTTGATGACCTTCTCTTACCAAGACCTCCTCTCTATTTACAACTCTCAAGACCACTCCGCCCACCATAGCACAATAGAATAACCACGCGAAATGGATTATAGATCACTTTGTTATTTTTTTATGGCAAAGCTTTCTCAATTTGACCTGTGATGGCATACAACGGTGAAAACGTTCTTACAAAACCAAATATCCCACTGTGAAAATTATCAACGCAATATATCCGCCGAATACTACCATTTTTGTTCCGTGATTTTCTACGCTGGAGGCTGTGGTTGACGCGGTGGGGGTGACTGGAGCAGTTACCCTTTATCATAGTTAGTATATTTCGAAAGGAATTGATATCTTTGAAGACTTACGTGACGTTGGCAGGGATTGGTTCGGCTATGGAAGTTCAGTTTTTGTTAGCATATAGGGTAAGGTGAGTTCGCATTCATGATCTAACAAATAAACACTAATGGTTTACATACCGACTTCGTGATCATAGCTCTTGCAGGTTGTTTGGAAGTAATCAACAGCTTTCTGCCTAGATCCACCGCATCTCCCCGCGAGACAAAGCTGTGCGCTCTGGGAAGCGCAGACAGCTTGTATGTCGGAAGGGGTACTTTCTTCGTTGACACATGCAAGCACACACGCCTATATTCGTGTATTCGACATACTTATTAGCTATGCCTGTCTGAAGAGCTCGCGTTGACGTTGGAACCTTACTGGTGGGATCTCTGCTACAGCACAGGAAATGAATACGTTCAGGACGAGCAGGAAAACAGCGAAAAGGGCATTTTTGAACATCTTGACGAAAAGGTTTTTAAGGAATGTGAGGCTGAAAATACAGAGTGGAGGGCCTAAAGAGCGACAGAGTATTGAGGACAGAGTTGGCGAAGAGAAACAGGGAGAGTTGGATAGAAGAAGGGAGAGAGGAGAGAGAGGAGCAGGTTAAGTAGATATAGGGTAAGTGGATTAGTGTATATACATGTAGGTAACACAGCTGATGACTTTGCAGGGCAACATGTGTCGGTAACCCAATTTTTAACCTTATTTAAAATTATTGGTATATGTATGCACTCACTGTCAATCTTAATCGTGTTACAAGGGACAAGGGTCACCCTTCACCCCTAAAGAAGTTAGGCATATAGGTACACGGACTGCAATCCAACCTAATAAGGCATAGATGACTCATCAACGGACAAGCAAAATATGACAAAAATAGCAACACTGTGCTGCAACTCTCATTGAAGCACAGATATGATTTGATTACCACCCAACGTGTAAGCTCTGGCAACGAATAAGTTCTTTTTCTGAGAAGGAGGGAATATCCCCTCCGCCTAACCTCCCGTAGCCTCTCGGTAGAAACTTATTCTACGGTTGGCACCAGCCGTCAAAAATCCCTCCCCAATCGCCTGTCCCTTTGCTAGCCACTTCACAGCGTACAAAGCTTTGTCTGTCTCACTATGAGTTGCAACACAAGCTTTTGTTTCAGTAGACCACACCTTTACTTTCCCGTCAAACGACCTAATAGATACTGGTTGTTACCTTGGTTCGATGTTTCGGAGATTTGGAAATTGTTCACATACCCACTAAGAATATACTCCCCGGTTGAACTCCACGCAACAGAAAAGACCCAGCTAGAGTGTCCGGCGAGGTTGACTACTTGTTCGCCAGATGCCACGTCATAGAGGCCAATGACGTTTGAATCCCCACACGCAGCAAGCAACTTCCCCGCAGGAGAAAACGCGACACACCTCACTGGCTTGAGAAGTCCTGGTTCCTTTATATTAGTAAATGCCTATTCGGGGAATTTTGTTACTAACCGGGAAGCGAGTGGAAGATGCGTCCTGTCTCATTATTGAATATGTATACTCCCCCGTTTTCATGACCAGATGCTACAAGCTTTCCATTGGGAGACTATCGACGTGTCAGCATTTTATGTTTTTATTTTCAGGGTATGGGAGATATACGATATCCACGCACATGCCAAAACTTCCCTTGGTCTCGTACTGTCGAAGTTTTGTTCCTTGTTCTAACGCATTCCAGAGGACTATCCTTCCATCGTGGGTTGTTGAGGCCAGGAGATTTCCTGTAGATGATAGAGAAAGGGCCCAGATGTCTCCAGAATCCTCCCCCCCTAATTCTCGACTTCAGCAACCTGGCTAATAGATTTATCCCTAACCATACGAACCTCCAATATTTCCGATCTTCTCAAGATGTTCAAGATCCCACAGCGATGTCTCCCCACCAAATCCTGAACTGGCTGCTAGTCGCCCATCTCTGCTTACTGCAACGTGATGAATTCCTAAAGGGTGAGCTTTGACAAAGGTATGTAGGAGTGGATGCTCAGGTGATGTAGTATCCCATAACTTGATGTTGGAATCACCGGAAGCTGATATGACGTATTTAGAGGTCACAGCAAGTGTAAAAATGTCGGAGGGATGAGCTTTAGCAAAAGTCACGGTCAAAAAATGTCAAGTAATCTTTTTAAAGGTAACATTGATATATACCTTCCTCATGAACATGGGCTGTGAGATATTGTTTCGACTTTTGAGCATGTCAATTAAACGCTGTCTAGCTCTTATTTGATTGATACAAACTTACCATTGATGGATTTTCTGCACAGATCGACTTGCGGCTTTGGTGTGTGTGTGTGGAGTTAGAACGTAGATTGCAGGGAAGTTAGATCTGGTGAGGCGCCTGAGCACTAATCCGGTTATTAGATAATCACTGGACAACAAAACCGATTAGGGTACTTTGGTGTCAAGGGTAAGTGAGTACAACATACTAGGGGTTACCACCTCGCGACCGCGAGTTGTGTAAATTTTAGGGAACATTAACAGCGGTAGACAATTAAATCCTCTCTCTTTGGTACGTACATACATGTATTTGTGGGGCCTTCAGCCCCCCCCCCCCCTTCCTCTGCTCCTCCCCCGATTCCCATTCCCGTCAGTTAAACCCATTGCCCTGCTAGTCTCCTCTCTACGGTTAGTTATGGGGACTTCGGCCCCCCCAATTCTCAGTTAGATCACCCATTGCCCTGCAGGCCTGTGATATACTATACGTGTCCCGGGTTGCTATGATACCTGGCTGCGGGCAGGGTAACATGCCAAGGAGTGCGCAAACCGATGTAATCTAGTACATAGTAGATATAGCGCCACGTCCTACTCACTTACCTTGACGGTGTTGAGGGTAAGTGATGGGAATAGAGCGTTTTGGCAACCGCACTTTCCCAAATTTCTAGGTCAAATTTTGAGTCCTTGGCGGTTGCCAGGGTAGTTGTAGCTAGGTAGAAAAGGGTGAAGTCAAACAAGGAAGGAATATCAAGTTGCGATCCGGTCTGTACTCTGGACAACCACTTCATTTCAACATGACCAAGACTCAGTTTGGCAGCAGATTGGCCGTGAAACACTCAAGCAACTTGAAGAAGAAGTGATTTAAACCATTTTTTTATATTTAATTCAAAATTTTCAGTTGATACATACACCCAAAAAACGAATCTGCCTTTCAAATTTAACCGAAGATGACTTCTGCCATCTGACTCGCTTCACTTCCCGAGATATAATCGATATAACGACTGCTTTAGACCTACCTTTAGAATTTTCTACACCTTCTCGATACAAATTTACTAGAGAAGAAGGCTTTTTTCTTCACAAGACGACTCTCATACTAATGGTTAAAAAGACCTTATCATTGCTTCCTGTTATTCACCTTCCACGACATATCTGATACAGAACTGGGACTTCCTTTTGAAAGATTTCGATTCTGGACATCTCTCAAAACCCCGACTGGATATATTTGCAAAGTCATTCCTGCTTAAGATTCGTCCGACTGCTCAGCGATATCTGTACGAAAGCGAGGAAGGAAAGAAGCGATAAGCGGCGCGGAGTAGAGTAGTGGTCTAACGTTGATATCATTTCTTTCATGAGGTTCGCAGGATGGATTGGTAATAGATACAGTAAGAGGGTGTGAGGAATACGGTGTGGTGAGACTGAGGTTCTCTGAGCTTTATGGCTGATGTAAGAGTCTTATTTAACCCCAAGAGGTTGTTAAATAATGGTGGAGTTCTTTTTCCTTTTCTTTTCTTTCCTCTCTGTCTCGCCTTCCTGTCTTCTCAGATATAGGAATCTAGTCATCTCCTATCCATAGTCCTCGCTTCGTCCTGGCTCGAAGGTTGCCTACTACCGCATGACCTCTATTGATCTCCTCTTATCTACTCAGTCTTTCGCTTTGACTGGCTGGTCCCCACGATCCTCGCCTCTGCCCCTCACGTGACTCATAGTCTTGCCTCTGCCGTTATCTACGATCCTCGCTTTCCCTGCTCGGCCCTAGGTCTTCACCTTGGTCGTTGCCCTCCATCAGCAAGATTTAGACTCTCTCCTGAGAATCGACTGGGTCTCCGGAGGCGGTTGCCAAGGCAACTACCCTCCCATCTCTCCCAATGACCTCGCTAAGCATTTGTCGCCTCCCGAGCCTCCCGATGGCCTCTCGAGCCTTCCAGAGGGCCTCTCGAGCCTTCCAGAGGGCCTCCCGAGCCTTCTAGAGGGCCTCCTGAGCCTTCCGTTACCCTCCTTTACCTCTCCTGACACCCTCGCTAATTGTTTGTAGCCTCTTGAGCCTTCTAGAGGGCTCCCTGAGCCTTCGATTCCCAACGCCAAAGCTGTTACCCTCCTTATCTATCCTGACACCTTGCTAATTGTTTCTTACCTCCTGAGCCTTCCAGAGGGCTTCCCGAGCCTTCCAAGTGCCTTCCAACATTGATTAGAAGTTTCGAGGCCACCACCAACCCGCTTATTACCCCACCACTTTCGGTAGCTTCTAAGGCCTCAGAAGTGGGTTTGGAGCCCCGATCTAGATCATATCGCTTCGCTTATTATCATGTTAAAGATTTTTATTCTAAATCTTCACCTGTTTTACGGCGCCTCGCATCTTCCCTGCGCCACCGCGATATCTTCACTATATATAGAAATCATTCCACGCTTCTAAATCTATCCTCGCTCACAAGCCATCGACCTTGTCCCAGCTCGAACAAATGAGCCATTCCAAAAACACTACCGATATTAACTACCCAAAACCTTTGCCGAGAAATACCTAAACTCTAAGAAGACCGGAAAGGTCTAAGACCCCTATCCTTGGCTTCCAAGAATTTCTCTACAAGACAAAGTTGATATGTTACCGATATACTGTCACGATCTTGAATATTGCTCGTACAAGCTCAGAGGCCCGCGAAAGCGCCCCCACTTTGTGGCCACCTTAATCCATGCTCAATCATTTCAATCGAATCGCTTTCTGAATAATGCCTCTCCTGCACAATCGCACATTGTGATATCACGGCGTGGAACGTATCGAGTCAGGTTGCGGGAAGAAGGATTAGTCAGGAGGTTCCGTTGGATTCTATGGGTTTCGGTTATGATTCTATGAGTAAGTTATGGATGTATTTGTAATAAGAGGTGTCTTCGGTTTCTATGGGTTTCTATGGATGAGTCATGGATGATTTTATCTATATATAGGGAGCTTGTTCCCTCACTTGTAGGATTTCTCTTCTTCTTCTTTTCTCTTCACGTAACCTTCTTGTCCTTTTAGTCAATACGATATTTTAGGACCTTCATAGTTCTTCGGAGCCTCGTGCTCATTTCCTCGTATCTCGTTTCGTTTCGCTTGAGTGATATTATACTTTTCCTCGTATCGACTTCGTTCCGCCCGTCCCTGCTCCTTGTGTACCTCAAGACGCTCGCCCTTCGTCTCGCCCGCGATAACAGATCTCAGAACTGTCAGTGCTTCTGAAAAATTGATACTGGTACTGTAGATTTGAAGCACCCAAGACCTGTAAGCCAATACGTTTCGTTTCTCCTGCCGCCTGACCATATTCCGATACCGCTTTGCTAGTGTTGTTCTATTCATTTTAATCATATCGGCGATATCGATAATATGTGCTTCACCGTAGGGGTCGCTATTTTAGGTTTGGTGTTTATCATCGTTTGGATTCTTTCGCTTTGTCCTGTGCGCCTCGCTTTTTGAATACTTCCAACATGCCCGGAGGCCTTCTCGACGATGAGGCCCTCAGAATGTTCTAAGACTGACAACGATATCTTTTAGATTTAAGACCAGATCTCTATAGCTATACGCCTTGAGTAATCAAGAATCTGAACTGTTAAGGCCGACCTTATTAGAGCTGCATAGTTCCATCTTAATTTGTTGCTATAAGCTAACTTCGCTTCACATCGGTTGAGTAACATCGGGATATTACCAAATCGCTTCTACATGCTCCCGGAAGTGTGAAAGAAGATGCATTTTAATGAAGTTGAAATGAGAAGCGCTCAATTTCTTCAAGCTCCGCCAGGCCTCTGTCAATGCTTCCCGAAATTGCAGCTTTGTTCGATCCTTTCGCTTTTCCTCGTTTCGCTTATCGGCTCTAAATTCCAGAAACACATCCTTATACTTGTGGAAATCTTCGAGATACCCTTGAAGATAGTCTAGTGTTTTTTGTATGCAGAACAGACTGTGCCATCAGGTGGAAATCGATTAGCGATCCGAACACACTTCAACGCCTCCCGAGCCGCTCATGGCTTTTTGGGGGTTCCAAAGAGCCACTGCAAAGGCTCCTAGCACTATCCTACCGAGATAACGATTTCTTTACTCGCCATTGAGTAGTTGCCGATAAGACTTATTTTACAGCAAGCCCCTGGATAAGCGCTTTTAACGGACGCCTAAGCCCGATCAAAATTTCTAGCCGATTGTGTTTTTTTCAGAAACAATTGAATCCATTCCATCATATGTTTCAATAGGCCGAGATAAATATTATGCAACATATCTGGCGAAGATCATACACCTGAGCCGAAGCGCCCACAAAGCATTGTAAAGAGTTTTAAGCGACTTCGACACCAGGTAATCAACGGACGCAGATTCGATGATCCTCCTTATAACGCCTACCATTTCGATATATCGCCCTGATGCGCCATGGTTTTCTTGAAGGCTCCCTGCGCTTTTTGAAATCAATCTCGCACCTAGGGCAGGCCTGATTGTTGATGTTTAGCAGTGAGGCGCTGTTCTATTGATCCGCAATCCATGCACATAGTATCGATAACATAGGCAAGACATAGCCATCAGCGACGCTATAAGCTCACCCTTTCCGCAGGGCCGGAGGCCTTCGAGAACCTCAGAGAGACCTGAAGCGACCATCTGGCCTCCCAACGGCGTTTCGCTCAGACAAGACTCCAACTTTTGGCACAAGAGTAGAGCTGTGAGTATGATCGCAGAATTAGAGGGTTTATTTCAAGGTCCGGCGCGATATTTCCAATCGTTAGAGACTGGCTGCCTTCTTATCACCACTGAAATTAGTGAGGTTCCGGCCTGACGACATATTACTGGCAGACCACCGCTGATCCTTCTGGCAGATTCTGTAACATTTATGAGAGGTTCGCCCTAAGCCTTCTAAGTGTCATAACCTGCATCTCCCACCACCAGTCTGCTGCGTGCAAGATCTCACCATACATCCGCCTCCCCATTTCATTGTATTCCATAGTAGGTGAATACACCAAGCGACTTTCTAAATGCACGTTGTTCTAGAAGAAAACGACTATATTCATAGGGTTCCTGTGGTAGTAAGGAATTATCTGCCCGCCCATTTCGACCTTCTGAACAGATCCATTTTTTTCCTAACCGCCCATAGACGATATCCGCCGAGGCTGCACGCGGCTCTGCCAGTGCTGTAGGAGCCTTTTAGATGGTGTACGGTGCGGAAGAAATCGTCTATTTGACCCTGAGATACATTCGATTGTAGGAACCAGCTTTCATGGATACAATGGACTGTTCGGGATGGGCGGACTGGGAATGGACGGATTGGGATTACTGTGCATTTGGAAGAAAGGATTTGTCAGAAAAGGTTCTTTGAGGTTCTGTTGTACGAAGGAATGAGTCATGAGCGGGGTTACGCGGAAGGATGAGCGAGTGTGAGGTTGTAAGATATATGGAGAACGGAGTCTACCTGTGTCGTTCTTTTCTTTCCTTTCTTCTCTACGCAACGTCTTCTGTATTTATCAATTGATTATAGTTTTCTCTTCCGAAACTATCGCTGCCCCTACTATATAATTCATAACTCCCTTATATTATTGGAGTTATCGCTGTCACTGAACCTGTACCTTGCGGAACGAAGTCTACACCACACCCTCGCTTGAGATTACGCTAAGGTCATTATCCGTGACCAGACACCACTATAATGGCAAGAACACCACAACCACCACCCCGCTACCCCCCACCAATTCGCTTAGGTCGTTGATGGGGTCACCTCGACGGAAACTATCAGATCCCCAAACCTTCACGCCAGTTCAAGGTCATGGAGGACCTACACTATCACTATGCTCATTTACTCCTACTTGTTCTAAGGACCGCGAAGACTGAACGAGACGCCAAATTTAACATTACATGCTACAACCAGGAATGAACTTACCGCAGCAAGAGAACAGTTGGAGGCAAGCAATACCCACACCGATACCTTGGAAGCACAGGTCCGTACCCTGGAATTCCAACTTACTGCTGCACAAGCCAACCCAGCACCACCACCACCACCACCACCACCACCACCACCAGCAGGCAATGCCCCTCCCGTATTCCGCTCCGAAAAGTTCCCAGACCCTCCTAAGTTTAACGGAGCCAGGAAGGAGCTACCTGGTTTCCTCAACCTCCTTCGCACCAAACTCAGGGTTAATCATGACAGGTTCCTGAACGAGGAAGCCAAGGTCTTTTATGCAGTCAGCCGGTTGGAAGGAAAGGCACTGGACCAGGTCATCCCTATGGCCGCAGGGGACGCCCCACCTTTTGCTTCGGTTACTACCTTTGTCGAATTCCTGGAAGCCTCCTTCGGAGACCCAGACCCCCGAGGCACAGCCAGAAGGGAACTCCAGAGCCTCCGACAAGGCAAAGGAGACTTCGCGACCTATCTTACACAATTCCTGCGCATCATGGGACGTTTGGACTATAACGAGGAAGCTAAGAAGGACGCTCTGGAGATGGGACTCTCAGATGACCTGAAGGATGCAATGATCTATCAGGACACCGCAACAGAGGGGTTTGACGCCTATGTGAGAAGGTTGATGACTATGGATAACCGAATTAGGGCCAGGAAAGATGCCCACCGCTCCGCCAAAAACCCCATGGGGCAATTTGCTGCTCAGTCTACCGCCCCCCACCCATCCTATACCCCCGGAGGTCTTGCACCTATGGACCTCTCCGCCCTACAGGCCCGCTCAGCTCCACGCCCCCCACCCGAGGGAAGATATACTTTCGCCAACGGACGTCGCCAGACCTCCCCCGCCGAGAAAAAATGGAGAATGGAGAACGGCCGCTGTGCCTATTGTGCTGCCCCCGATCATGTTTTTGCCCAATGCCCCCAAGGAAATCGCCCCCGTGGCCCCCCCCCTATGAGAGGCGCTGCTTTGACCGTTCCCCCTGCTGCTACTATACCTCCTATTTCTTCTTCTTCTTCTTCTTCTGCTTTGAGTACTTCGACGGATGTGGTTCTTTCTTCAAATGATTCGGGTTTTCAATAGTCCCTGGCCAGTATTATGGCCCTCGCCAGGGACCCTCAAAGGAATTTTCTTTATCTGCATTTTCTATTTCAGGTTTTTCAGTTTCAGTTGTAGCAGAGGAGGAGTTAAATGGAGATCACTTAGTTGTTGCTTGTAATATTGTAAACAATAAGAACTCCATTCCTACTCACGCTATGATTGATACTGGGGCCTCGGGATTTGCATTTATTGACGAAACCTTTGCGCGCCATCACCAACTTCCCATTTCTTTACTTAAAACACCTAGAATTCTTGAGGTCATTGATGGACGACCTATATCCTCAGGACAAATTACTTCTATATGCCAGGTGCCTCTCCAGATCGGATCACATCAGGAACGTATTCCTCTCTTTGTTACTAAACTCGGACAATATCCTCTGGTTCTCGGTATACCCTGGTTACAACATCATGATGCTACTTTAAAATTTAAAAATAATACGGTCGCCTTCGAGTCGGAATTCTGTAAACGAAACTGTAATGCCAAATGCGACACCACCGAAATCCCCGGAGTAAAGCCTCAAGCATACATGATAGGACCGGTACCGTTCAGCCGTCTTGCCCGAAAGAAAGGTCTACAGATTTATAGTGCATCCCTCCGCGATATCGAACAAACTCTTAGCGAAGTCCTGGACGCCGAATGGAAGCATAAAATCCCCAAACAATATTATCATCGACTCGAAATGTTCGACGAGGCCTTTGCTCAGGACCTTCCCCCTCGACGCCCCTATGACCATAAGATTCCACTAAAAGAAGGAAGGGAACCACCATTCGGACCCCTCTACGGAATGTCTAGGGACGAACTACTTGCACTACGCGATTATATACGAGAAAATTTGTCTAAAGGATTTATCCGCGCCAGCTCCTCTCCAGCTGGAGCTCCAGTATTATTTGTCAAGAAGGCTGACGGTTCACTGCGCCTGTGCGTGGATTACCGAGGACTTAACGAGTTGACTATTAAAAATCGATATCCTTTACCACTTATTCGAGAAACCTTGGACCGCCTATCAAAAGCCAAGTGGTACACCAAGTTAGATCTACGCCAGGGTTATAATCAGATTCGGATGGCCGAAGGGGAAGAGTGGAAGACGGCCTTTAGGACCCGGTATGGGCACTTTGAATATACAGTTATGCCCTTCGGACTTACCAATGCTCCCGCTACGTTTCAACATTTTATTAACGACTGTCTGCGAGAACATCTTGATCAATTCTGTACGGCATACCTGGACGATATATTGATATACAGCGATACCCTCGAAGAACATGAGGAACATGTGGAAAAAATACTCGGGCTACTACAGAAGATGTTCTATTGAAACCAGAAAAATGCGAATTCCATACCCAGAGTACTACTTATCTTGGACTGATTATCGAACCCAACGGCATCCGGATGGACCCCCACAAGGTCTCTGCAGTACAGGAATGGACCACCCCCAGAACAGTTAAAGATATCCAAGCATTCCTGGGATTCGCAAATTTCTATAGGCGCTTTATTTTCGGGTTCTCAAAGCTCGCTGCTCCTCTTACAAAACTGACCAAAAAAGGGATAGTCTTTCAGTGGTCGCCAGAGGCCGAAGCCGCCTTCCAACAGTTGAAGGAAGCCTGTATCACCGCCCCCGTTCTAATTCACTTTGATCCTGAGAAATCAATTACAAATAAACGGACGCCAGACTACGCCGCCGGTATACTATCGCAATACGATAACCAAGGAAAACTCCATCCCGTGGCATTCTTCTCTAAGAAACACTCACCCGCGGAGTGTAACTATGAAATATACGACAAGGAGTTATTAGCGATTATCCGATGTTTTGAAGAATGGCGACCTGAGTTAGAAGGAGCAAAACACCCCATTGAAGTTATATCTGATCATAAAAACCTGGAGTACTTTATGTCCACCAAACAGCTTAATAGGAGGCAGGTGCGCTATGGAATATCTCCCCGCTCGACTTTTATTATCAAATATCGCCAGGAAGAAAGCGTAAACCGGATGCGTTGACCAGAGATCAGGAGATCTCCTGAGGAAGGAGATGAAAGATTGCGCCACCAGAGCCAAACGGTATTAAAGAGGAGAACATTGATTGTTAGCGATGGCTTCTTTCGACAAACGAACCCGCTGAAAAGAACGCCTCCCTACAGAAATTATTTGACGGGCGATATTTTACTGACCCCTTTCCACAAAAAAAATATTGAACCTACGACAATCAGATACGAAGCAATGCAAGGAAATTTCCTTGGCAGAATGCACCGAAGTCGACGGCCGCACATTGTATCGCTGGCTCTCTACGCTCCAGACACGCCTCACGACTGAAATTTAAACAATATGACGATGCCCCTTCAGCAGGTCATCCCGGTAGAGAAAAGACCTTTGAATTGGTCAGCAGGGACTACTACTGGCCAAATATGCGAGACTATGTCGGCCAATATATCCGGAATTGCCATCTTAGTCACTTACCGGCGCGAACGTAAGAAGTTAGGAGTGCTGCGACCACTGCCCATCCCCGAACAACCCTGGAGAGAAATATCTATGGACTTTGTGACAGGTCTACCGGAAAGCGAAGGATATGATGCCGTGTTAGTAGTGGTAGATCGATTAACCAAGATGCGCCACTTACTGCCTTGTAATACGACAGTTAATGCGGAAGATACGGCAAACCTATACCTGCAACATATCTGGAAACTACATGGCCTACCAACACACATTACCTCCGATAGGGGAACCCAATTTACCGCTAAGTTCTGGAAGTCCCTCTGCAAGCAACTTAAGATCGAGGCACGAATGTCAACTGCGTTCCACCCGGAAACTGATGGCCAAACGGAAAGACTTAATGCCGTCATAACAATACCTTCGAGCATATGTTTCCTACCAACAAGACGATTGGGCGAAATGGTTACCTATGGCAGAGTTCGCGGCAAATAATCAGGTCTCCGCCTCTACAAAAGCTACACCCTTCTTTGCAAACTATGGATACCATCCTCGATTTACGATAGACCTTCAGAAACCCGAAAGGTCTCCACCTAGTCTCGACGCTCATGGATTTGCAGGAAAAATGAAGGAGCTACACGATTACCTACGGACTCAACTACGGTCGGCTCAGGACCAACAAGAAAAGTCAGTGAATGCCAAACGCACTCCCGCCCCAAGATATGAAGTCGGAGATATGGTATTCGCGTCGGCAAAGAATATTCGTACTACCCGCAATTCGAGGAAGCTCGACTGGAAGAAATTGGGACCTTTCCCTATCCAGGAAGTGGTCTCTCCCTATGCCTATCGCCTGAATCTCCCCCGCTCGATGAAGATGCACCCTGTTTTTCATGTTTCTCTTCTGGATCTCGCAGCAACAGACCCAAATAAGAAGCGACAATACTCTCCGCCCACCAGTTATTGTTGAACAAGAGGAAGAATACAGGGTCGAGGAAATATTGGACTCCCGATCTCACGGAAAACAGGGACTCCAATACTATGTTAAGTGGACAGGTTACGCCGACCCCACTTGGGAACCCGCCGAATATCTTGATCAAACCGCCGCTGTCGATACCTTTCACCTACGATACCCCGATAAACCAGGGCCGGTAGAGGTTAAGGCTCGCAGGAGCTCGCGTCTAAAGGGGGGGGCTACTTTCATGGATACAATGGACTGTTCGGATGGACTGGGAATTTGACGGATTGGGATTATCAAGATTTGGAAGAAAGCGATTTGTCAGAAAAGGTTCTTTTGAGGTTCTGTTGTAATGGCGAACGAATGAAATGAGTCAAGCATTTTAAGGATGAGCATGTAGTGTGAGGGTTGTAAGATATATGGATGAACGGAGTCTACCTGTGTCGTTCTTTTCTTTCCTTTCTTCTCTACGCAACGTCTTCTGTATTTATCAATTTATTATAGTTTTCTCTTCCGAAACTATCGCTGCCCCTACTATATAATTCATAACTCCCTTATATTATTGGAGTTATCGCTGTCACTGAACCTGTACCTTGCGGAACGAAGTCTACACCACACCCCCGCCTTGAGACCAGCGCGATAACCGAAATTCCTCTGCTGATTCGAAAGGCTGCCATGGGTTGATCAAAAGGCTTTCGGAGCCTTCATCATATCCCGCTGTGGTGAAAAGAGGCTCCCCTGCACCCTCGTATATGGTAGTTGCGAGATTGAACCGCGTAGGTCCCAAAGTATGATCTTCATCATTTGATTCAAGATTCGATTTGTTTTCGCCTGCCAGATGTCCAAACGTTCACCTCGCGACCCCTAAGCCTTCGAAGGCTACGCGAGCCCTCAACGGAGGTCTTGAAAGCTGCCTGTCGCACTATCTGGGCCTGCGGACTTTTTAGAGATGTCGATCTAAACTATCAAAGATCGCAGATACCAGATGCAAAACGACATCGCGATCTCATTGCACGATAGTCGATATTGGTGGAGGCTTCAGAGGCTCTGGAGGCTTCGGAGACTTGAGATTTCCCCGTGGCCTCCTAAGTTTTCGAGGCTTCGCATGAAGACTCTAATTCAAATTTACGACCGATAGATCATATCTTATTGCACTAACGCCTCGATCACAATATTCTGCCGACATCATACGATTCAACGCGATGCTCAATTGATACTCCAATATACGACGAGTGAAGTTTGATAAAAGCTACCCCGCTGCTCTCCTCTTCTCCTACTTCTCCTACTTCTATCCCCAGGATCGATACACACCTACTGCTTACTACACCTTCTCCAAGCTCCTGCCTTCAAGAGTTTACAATACACCTATATAAGATGGTACCTTATCCTCTCTACTGCTCTATATTCAAGCAATTGACATATATACAGGAGTTTTTGTCCTCTTTCTATAGGTCGGCATCCAAGCCACAGCCCTCACCAAACACCCCCGACAACACCCTGAATGCCCCGGCAAGCCCTAAACAAGGCCAAAACGGTCAAGATATCCTCCCAGAGTGATGAAAACTCATCCAAAAACAGGAGGTTGGATTATTAATCCCATGGTACGCGGATGATAGTGAGAGCTCTGACTCCAGCCTTAGCTCGGCCCCTCAGCAGTAGTGTCTCCGTATCCTACATAGAGTCTGAGGAGTGAGAGGAAGAGATACCCCGGAGCACCCAGAAGAAAAAGCCAAGAGTGTCCGAGGAGCCTGAGGAAGAGATACCCCGGAGCACCCATAAGGGAAAGTCAAAAATGTCCGAGCATCCCCCGAAAGGCCCCGTTCTAGGGCCTTCCTCATACCAAACCCCCCCCGCTTCAGGATCCAGGCCTTCAGGATCCAGGCCTTCAGGATCCAGGCCTTCAGGATCCAGGGCTCCAAAGGACTTATCGATGGCTCCTTTAACGACACCTACCCCTAAGACTCGAGGTTCTCAAATCTCCACGATGTCTCCACAAATCAGGAAGCTGGTTCAAAAGACTAAGCATGAGTTCCTGAAATAGCACCACGATCCAAACAGCCCGCCAAGACATTTGCTGCACCACATACGACTGCTGGAGAATCTTGAGCTTAGATAACGACGGTGTCTATAAGGCTCTACGCAAAGAGCTCGCCGATGAGATGACAAGGACATCGTGGGTGAATAAATCCAGCTCGGGCGATTCTTCATTCAATCATTTGTGCGAATATGCCATGGATCACAAGGCCCTCAAGAATTTGAAGCCCAAGTGGTTAGAAAAGGCTTCAGAGGACTCTATAAAGATTCAAGCAGCCCTGGTACATCTCATTGTAGATCTATCACAGAAGAGGAAAAGGGTAGACAAACCATACGACGGGCTCTGAAAAGTGCGATGAAATAAGAGGAATATTACGACAAGTTAGTCAAGTCCTGAGGCATTAGGGATACCTTGCAGGCCCGCAATAACCGTGACATGCTATTGACCGAGAAGGCTACTGCCATCCCAGTGATACGCATCAATAATACGACCAGATGGGTTACGCCGCTTACGCCGCTTAAGGCATTCTCCCCAAGGCTGTCTATGGATTTATCAGGCCTCGCGCTAAAGCGAGTCCCACCAGCCGCTCCAGGGCACCCCAAGAGGGCTATTCGAGCCTTCTACGGGGCGTTGTCCACCCGCACCCCGGCAGGCAGCTTACCCCCGGATCCGAATACGTACTAATCGACTTGAAGATTCTGGAAGGTTGGCTCAGCGCCACTGAGTAAAACCTTTAGTGCTCATGCTTCACAGGCTGCAATCAGAATCGGCCTACCAAAGGCCCCAAACGCCTCCACCAGAGGGATGGAAATACCTGACTGAGGAAGATATTAATGATATAGAGTCTTTGGACGAGGAAGATTGATAACATAGGTCTGAATACACCCTATCCATGAACTTATCGAGATGGGCATTATAGAATTTATTATTCTGACTGAGAAAACCACCTAGGTGCAGAGTATAAAACCAGCGATTTAAGATGATAGGTTCCCAAACCTCAGAAGCAGTTTAGAAGGCTTGAGGAGCCTTCATTAGGAATTGGAGTTTTTTGTTTTTGCACACGCAGTTCTTATTTTTAGTCTTGCTACCTATTTAGGTCCTTAGTAATAATTATATTCTTTCTTGCAAGTGCTACATACAGAAGCCCTCGAGTCGATCAGATGGCTTCGTTCTCGATTCGCTACCCCTCGCCTCCTGATGTAATATTCGAAATGATATCACGCGATACTATACGATGCAGGAGGTTTGATCATAGATAAACATCGCCAATTCGCTTTCACGTTTTCAAACCTGCCACTTTCAAAACCACGATTCTTCACTCTAGGCCTTTCGAGCTTTCAAGGCTTCGATCTTGAATTACTATACAGATTTAAGACAGACAAGATTATATTCGCCCATTAACAGCCGCTGCCTTTTAAACGCCCTTCAAATCTCAACACCTACCCCAAAACCTCCAAAAAGGCCCCACAAATCCGGAAAAGACTCCAACCATGCCACCACGCGGAAGACCAGCAGCTGCATACAGGTGCATAACAATCCAGGACTGCCGGAGAATCTACAATTGACTGGAAAAGATGCTATCTATAAGGCTCTCCGTAGCGCAGATCGGGACGTAGATGGTAAGAATCGGTGTTAATAAGGTCACCTCGGGCGAACAATTATTCAACAATCTGTGTCAATTTTGCATGGACCACAAGGCAATCAAGGCGCAAAAGACCACATGGTTAGCAAAGGCTTCAGAGAACTCTATAAAGATCCAAGCAGCCCTCCTCCGCCTCATTATCGAACTATCACAGAAGAGGAATTAGACAACCCAACGCCACGGCGGGGCTTTGGGGGACGTGGATGATGAAGTCAAAGATACACCCACCTCCGGGTCACCTCCCACCCGCACAAACGAACTGCAGACCACATTGGGCGTCTGGCGCTAATACCCTACAGGCCGCAATAACCATACATATTATTGACCCAGAAAGGGTTACAGGCGTCTCCAGCGATATATACCGCCACTATGATTGGTACGGACCAAGATCGCTATGCGCCTTTATTAACATCCTTCTGCCATTGTCTATGAAGATTTAGAAAGGCTCGAATGGCGTAGCTCCACCAGCGTCCAGAGCCTCATGGCGCTTTTCCGAGCCTTCTACGGGCGTTGTCTAATTCGCACCTCAAGATCAGCAAGACTTCATTTGTCTCCTGAGGTCTCCTGAGCCTCAGGAGACTCAAAAAATATCCAGGAGCCTCAGGAGACTCTCAGGAGACTCAGGAGACTGTTGGGAGACTGCATACACAAGTAGTTGTTTGCTGATGCGGGGGCAGGCAGCTTATCCCCCAAATCCGGAATATGTGCAGATCGGAGACTCTGAAGAGCTGGAAGGTTACTAAAACCACTGAGTAAAACCCTTAAGACTCAAGTGCTTCACAGCCTTCGGCAATCGTTACGCCACCCAAAGGCCTCAAACACCTTCACTAGAAGGATATGAAGACCTTACTAGAGGCGACATTGATGGAATAGAGCTTGATGTTGAGGAGGAAATGCTAACGCAGGAATAAGGTTGACTAAACAGGTTTGAATATCCCTACAAGGGCATGAGCTGCCCGAGAGGCACGCTGATTGAAGAAGGCTCAACGAAAGATTATAGAAGGCTCTACCCAAATGCCATTACCTTTTGAGTCTTGTCACTACGATCGCGAATAACATATTTGACTCAGGCTGAGAGAAATCACCTGTTTATAAGACACCAATTGCGGCGGAGACGCCTAACGATCGCGAGATCTCCGAGGACTCGACGACCTAGTGTGAATTTAGAAGGCCCGAGAGGCGCTGATCGAGCTTAGAAGGCTTGATTGATTGAGCTTAGAAGGCTTGATTAGAAGGCTTGATAAGTCGGGTTTGACGTTGACTGCCGTTGTTTTTGTTTTTTTGGATGCTTGCAATTTTGCCTGTTTGGGAAGGTATGGTTGCCTATTTGGGTATCTTGTTGTATTGTTTAGAATTGATTTTATCTTAGCGAGTCAGTCCGGAAGGCTTTCTCGCCAAAAACCCTAATTGCTTCACGAGAAAAAGCAAACGATATGGTGTGAATCAAACCATATATAGTGGAGGTGAGAAATTTTCACGGCTCTTCCAGCCTTTTACAAACCACCATCACGGCTTCCTGCAGAAGAAGAATCAACAAGTCATGGCGTTGAGGGCACGCAAGCCCCGGGTCTCCTCCTCCGCTAATAAATGTCTAAGGGGCGATGAAGATTTCGTTATGAAGAATAAGAAATTCAAGAATCATCAAGAGATACACGGAAGAGTCTGACATTACGGCTCTCCGAACCTCCAAAGAAGCGGGAGTTTTCCGGACGGGGTAAGCGAGCATTACAGGCCCAAAAAGCTGAATGATTTTGATGATCATCCGCAGGAGGAAGACTACGCTCAAATCCATGAGGATGACATGGCGGATGAGGAGCCGAGATGAGAATGAACCACCGCCACCCCAACGATGCCTTTTATCAGAACGGAAAGATATCCCCAGCCCCACCATCCCCACCACAACCACCACAACCACCACCACCACCACGACGACTGCCACGACCACCATCAAACCTGAGTCGCGAATGAAAACACCAAAGGAGTTCTCAGCTCCGCCGCTTTTTTCAGCCACTGGCGAGACCTAGCGACTGGCGCAGAAGCAATTGCCTCTTCTTCTTTGCAGAAAATACGATTCAGGTACGCGATATTTAGATCCCTCGCCTCAGTCTAAACCGCTGATATAACGGAGCACGGAAACCGCTATGCCAAGACCACGGGCAGGAAACTCCACGGAAGGTCAAGAGCTTCCGAAGGGCTAGCTTTTGCTTCCACAAGTTCCTTCATTTCGCCGACCGCAGCTCACATAAGAGCTCGATCGAAGACGAGACAACCCCTTCAAATTCACTACCCTTTCGTGACGCCTACCTCCTTCACAGAAATATCAGAGGTTCTATTCCACATTAACGCCAACACCTTTCAAGAAGATGAAACGCCAACGCCGCAGATGGAACGCCAACGCCAGAGTATGGGGTCCCTCAAAGCACCAGAGCCTGAAATTCATTAACGAAATCGCAGCAGAGACCAAGTCCGTGAATCAAGCATGCGGAGAGCTTCTGACGTTATACATTGCTCGGCGAGTTTTACCAAGCTCGACGCTTCTTAGTATTAACGCCGGTTTTAAAGTAAACGACCATTTTAATACAAGTCTACCAACGACTCAAGACAGCAGGAGCGAGGTGAGTGCCTTCGCTACGCTTTCGGAGGGCTTGGTGAGCCTTTCGAGGCTTTTGAAATTTCGCTAACTGTTCACATTAGGTTCAAATCAATTGTTCACGGGTGAGATCGACCTTGTTTTTGCAGTTATGACTACACGCCAAGCGGTCTTTTGTATGGCTTTGAGCGAGAGGAGGCGCCGGAGGCAAAGGGTAAGAAGGTGTCCTTTCTCCTCGAGAACGACCGCTTTATGTCGATCCCGATAATTATATCGAAGAGCCTTCCACCATTCTATGATCCTTCGCAAAGGTGCTGACAGCCATTAGACAGGGCGGCTTCACTTTTGGGCCCCGGAAATCGTGGAAGTAATATTTCTAAAGTATTACAAAGGTGATAAGATGCGTGGGGCGAGGGATCCTGGTTTCATTCATCAGCAAACTACTACTTGTGAATGTAGTCTCCCAACAGTCTCCCGGGTCTCCTGAGAGTCTCCTGAGGCTCCTGGATATTTTTTGAGTCTCCTGAGGCTCAGGAGACCTGAGGAGACAAATGAAGTCTTGCTGATGTTGATGATATATCTCAGCCGTTTATTAGCCTAGTTTGCACCGCAATCTGGTTTATCTTACGATCTTGGAAAACAGGCATATACGTCGAAGGGTTTAACTTCAATCCGCATCAGAATCCGGATATCATGAGTAAAGCGCACCAAGCCCTCTAAAAGGCTCCTGCTGACTTCGGGATACCTCCAGCTACCTTCAACAGGATGTTAAGCAAGACATGGGGAAAGAGAAGCGAGAACCGTGAGGGCACACTGGAAGTAATACGAGAATCTATTCATGAGAAGGTAAATAAGAAAGGCTCAGAGGGCCTTCCTTTATCTATATATGTGACTAATGCCTTTTAGGCCGATGAGTTAAGAGTGACCTAAAGAGGTTATATCCAAAGTCGGCCTGAGGAGGATGATGATGTTCAATTAGCTGCGGATATAGCCGCATGAGGGCTGCGCTGGCCATGGAAGAAAGGGGCACCAAAGAGCGATGGAGAAAAGTGGTTTGGGAGACGCAAGACAGCTGCGTGGAGAGATTTCAAGAGCCTCCTCCCGCCATGAATATGTGATTTTGGGAGGACTCCTCTTTTCTTAATGTATGCTATTAATAATCAAAGTGGATTTGAGGCATCAGTAGATTAGTAATAGTTTAAAATTCCTTGGAGATATTTTTAGAGCCCGTGAGATTGAGGGATTACAGGAGAGCATGAGAGCCTCGCTAATCATCAAGAGTCTCCGGAGATCTCGTGAGGGCTTGACGCGCCTCGTGAGAGCCTGAGATTGGCAGGATTACGGAGAGCATGAGAGCTCGCTTAATCATCAAGAGTCTCCTGAGATCTCAGGAGGCTTGACGCGCCTCGTGAGAGCCCAAGAGATTGGCAGGATTACGGAGAAAGATGAGAGCTCGCTTAATCATCAAGAGCCTCCCGAGATCTCAGAAGGGCCAGCCAGAGAGCCCAGGAGGACTTGGTGAGCCTCGGTAATGCCCTACAAAGGCTAGATTTATCCGCGGGCTTATAACAGAAATGCCTCCGGCCTCTCTGAAGGCTAGTGAGGACTCTAAAATGAAAACCTCTACTATCATGAGGTCTCATGATATCTCGCAGCTTGAGAGGATAACAAAGCTCTCTAGAGGGCTGTGAGAGCTTAGGCCGTGAGAGCCTCTGAGCCTTCTTCTTCAGGGTCTGAGGCTCTCAAGAAGGCTCGTGAGGCCTCAGACGGGCGGTAAGTTCTGAGATCCAAAGCGCGACGGTCTCCGGCGTTCTCCCACACCTCCCGGCCTCCAGAGGGCTTGAATAGCCATTGATGCCTGGGAACTGTTGGGAGACTGCATACACAAGTAGTTTGTTGACGTAGTTTGCTGACGAGTTTTTATCGTCGTAGTCTTTCGCTATCGGATAACTTTCCTAACGCCTTTCGATACATTTCCGACGGCCTCCTTTCCTAACGTAATGATCATAATCGAAATACAAGAACTTAAATACTCGAGAACTCTCACAAATTTGTTTATTAATTTATTGAATTTGTATGAGCTTATTCACAAGAACCAAAGCAACCAATGATACTAGACTATTGTTGCTAAAGGAAAAAAATAACGAGAACCCCCAGTATATTTTCACTTTAAAAAATCGAAATAATATCTAATTAATTTTTTTAAAAATAAAGAAAAAAGTTATAATATTGTTCTCCTCTTTAGCTCCCTCTGAGTAGTATTTTGATTCTTTGGTTCCTATCGAAGGTTGTTGTTCTGATGAATTGCAGGTAAGCGAGAATCAAATTGAGGTGATAGCGGTTGTGTTGCAAAAGCTGTAGGGCAGACTATCCAAATACTAGCTTGACTGCCAAGTATCACATTATTTTTATATGAGACCAATCACAGACCTTAGTAGGCCCCCTTTTAAAAAAACTTCTCAAAACGGGGTTCTCAGTACATACCCTCAACACCCGGTACATCTCTCAAAAGAGCCCTCGACAGATAATGCATCAAGGGATGCATTATCATGTCCGGTTTCGTATGGGCAATGTGTCGATAATGCATCAAATGATGCATTTCCTGGCGTGGTAGAGGCTTGACAGATGAAGCAATTAGAAAATGTGAAAGTGTAGAGACTTTTGAAAGATGGACCGTTAGTGAGAGGCGGATATTAACTACATGGAGCGTTGGAGATGCCTGGTATTTACTAGTGACTCGCCTTTGTATGAGCAATGGATCGGAAATGCATCAAACGATGCATTTCCTGGCGTGGTAGAGCTTGTACTTTACATACTTTAATACTGTATGTCTTATGCTCGTGTATGTACAAGGACCCTTGCTGCAGCGCAGCGAATTTTCTCAGATCGATTATACAGAATTCGTAGCAAAACCTCTGTGGTGTCGGTGGCATTCCATCACCCCAAAAAACAGGCTGGTTCATGCATATCAAGGATATACTTATTAGAACACAAAAACGACCCTCGGCCACACTTTTTCTACAGGGGAATACCTAATTTTGTGCGGCATAACAGTTCTTTGCTTATCTTTTTATCTTTGTGATTGCGTGGGGGAAGGAAAAATTGGGTAACTCCCCATCTCAGAAACTTAGTAGCATTGTAGTACGCCCGAATTAAGCTCACTCCGCACAGTTGTTAGCCACAGTATGGTAAACTACCCTATTCATCAAATTTCCCCTTTTTAACCACAAAAGCTTCCAAAGCTGCAATAGCTGCATAAAGTCTATTTTCCGCTTCTGGAAATACCAAACTCCTTGGGGAGTAAAAGACCTCGTCCGAGACCTCATCAGGCTTTCTTGGCAAACAGTGCATGAATTTCCAATCCTTATCTGCCCCTCCTTTCTTGGCAAGTTCTGATGTAACTTGGAACCCTTGGAATTGCTTCAATCTTCTGACTTTTTCTGATTCTTGACCCATTGAGACCCACGTATCCGTGACGATGACGTTGGCTCCCTTTACCGCCATCTCAGGCTCATGGGTAGTCTCAATTATCGCGCCAGTTTGGACGGCTGCTTGCTGAGCAAGCTCAAGCATATCAGGCCTCACCGGGTACATACTCGGCGTGGCTATTGAAACATTGATCCCGAGTTTTCCACAAGCAATAGCAAGGTCGTAGAGAACATTGTTTGCGTCACCAACCCATGCCACCTTGATCCCCTTATGTTTAGGGAAGGACTCGGTTATAGTGAGGGCATCGGTGAGAGCTTGAAGGGGGTGGAACGCATCTGAAAGCGCATTGATGACTGGAACTGTTGACGTTTTTGCGAGTTCGGTAATATCAGAATGAGGGCCAACGCGAGCGATGATACAAGATGTCATGGAGGAGATAACCTTAGAGGTATCAAAAAGCGATTCATTAACCTGAGCTGGCTAAATTAGTAAAGGATTATACATACTAATGGAATGGAACTGACCCCAAGTTGAATATCATCCCTTCCTAAAAACATGGGGTGGCCGCCGAGGTATACCACCGCGGCCTCGGTGGATACTCTAGTCCTAGTTGAACGTTTGGAAAACATCATCGCGATTGTTTTGCCAGATAAGGTGCCCTGACGTGATGCTGTAATATTACCACTTTTGATAGCATGTTTGGCTTTGCTTGACTGGCGAACAAGAGTAGAGAGTTCAATAACTGAGAGATCTGCAATTGATAGAAAGTGGCGTGGAGCGAACGAGGAGGTGGAGGCGTTTGAGGGCGTTTGCGGGTGGAGGTGACTTGAAGTCGAGGTTGAGAGTTGACGGAGGAAAGTGCGGACAGTGCCAGTGATTGCGACTGTGCGGGGATGGCCTCGGAACGAGAGTTTCAGAACAGTTAGGGGAACCATTATGAGTTTGTATTGAAATAAGGGTGGCCAATTGAATAGAAATATGGAGGCAGTTGGTTTCCGACAAACTACTGTATAGGAAGAGGAATGGAGGAGTTTATATTAAGGCCAAGAAGGAATGAACTCCCAGGGGTCTGGACGAGCACCCTTCCGACGTCCGGCGAGGCCCTAACTTACGGGAACGGACTCCTCCAAACATTTGAGAGTTTTAACACTCCAACCGGGAACTGAAGTTTGTTTTAGCCCCGACCTACACTCGAGAGTCCTTGAAGAGGTACTTAAGTATGCTTCTAGGCCCTACTGCAGCACGCTGTCCCTAGGGGCAGGGTGAGCAAGATAATCGAGTGACATCTCATTCTACCAGTCATGTAAATGAATCTTTTGATTCGTTTCCTATAGGCAGGTTTGGGAAATGAATCCTTTGATTCATTTAGAGGGTAGGCTTTTGTAAGAGGCACTCAGATTCACCAATTTTCACTATTCCACTTCACCAGTTTTACATGGAAATATACATGTACTCGCGCTGCCGGATTGAAGCCGCTCAGGCCGATCAACCTGTAAATTCAATAGCAACGGAACTCAATAGTAAATACAATTAACCCTCAAAAATATTGTTCCCACCGTGAATGATGACCTGTTCAAGCTTCTCATGAAAAGATTTACATCTAGTATCAATACATTGCTGAGAAAGCCCATTCCAAACATCTACTAATGTTTTTTTTGCCTCCTCAATGATCGATTGACTTGCACCAACAAATTGATAAGTAGAAATCCCACCCTTCTCATAGTCCCATACCCGTTCAATTTGATTGAAGTCAGGAGACTTTAAGGGCCAATTGAGGCATATAATGCCGAGATTTTCCGGACTCAACTTTGCGGGCTGTTTGATGTGCAGGTGCATTATCCTCAACAAGATTTGTTACGGGCATACCTGTATTAACTAATAAACCAAAAAATAATGTTCTGGAAAATAATTTATAGACATACTTGTCATGGCTTGTAATTGATTAAGGATAAAGTTTTGGCTGAAGGATAGGATCGCGGTAGGAAACACAATAAATATCCCCCTTGCTCTGGGATTCAAAGTCCCACTTTTTGGGTTGTTGCTCTAGTTTTCTTTTCCGTCTCTTGTTTCTTCCCATTCATCCCTCTTCAATGTCTTGAGTTTCAATACTAGCATTAAACTCTTGCAAGACCTGATTTTGACAGGTCCCCAAAATTCTAGCTTGCTCTTGGTTTTTGTTTTATCGTAATCGACCATTGATATTTTCCCGTGCTAATATTTCATTGAATCGCGTTTTGTCCTCATTAGAATCTTTCAAATATAACAGATATCATGGAGGCAACTTGAAGGCAAGAGCAAGGACTAAACAAAGTAAAGTTTTAACGAGGTGGAGTCGGAGGCAGGATCGGGAACAGGGTCGGAGGCATAACCAAGGCAAAACGGGTCAACTCGGGATGCACCGGAGTCGGAGCGGATTCAGGTTCAGATTCAGGTTCAAGTTCGGAACATAGGATGAGAACAGAAGGTAAAGAGCCAAAGGTATAGATTGCTAACAGAAAGAAGACGTTGCCTAGAGAAACGAAGACATAGGAAAGATAGAGCTCTATATATACAGTATTTTCCCTCCACCATTAACTCATGACATAGAATTTCATTGAAACATAAACACCCTCGTGTCCTTAATACTAATCTGAATACTAACATACTATGCATCAACCGCCTGATCCTTCTTAGTGTTTACATTTTATCACCCAAGCTCCTTCTTATTGCATTACCATACTTTCGACATTGACCAATACCATCTAACAATCTTAATTGAAAGTGCCTGTATGGCAGATAGGATACAAGGGGCAGAGCCGTAATAGGTTAGCATAATGATTCATTATAACCAGTATCCCGAATGAGGTATTATAATCATCCACAACACTTTGAAAGTTCAAGTTAGTATCAATCTATCATTCATCAGCAAGACTTCATTTGTCTCCTGAGGTCTCCTGAGCCTTAGGAGACTCAAAAAATATCCAGGAGCCTCAGGAGACTCTCAGGAGACCCGAGAGACTGTTGAGAGACTGCATTCACAAGTAGTAGTTTCTTGATGTTCTTGTTTTTTTCTGCTCTCAACTGGTAATGACGGAAATTGTAGTTGTTTTGGTATAAAGTCATTAGCAGTGGGAGACAGTAGCGGCATCAACAAACTACCATTTGTATCTGCATCAGCAAGAGTTCATTTGTCTCCTGACTCGGAGGTTTCCTGAACTTCAGGAGACTCTCGGGAGACCCGGAAGACTGTTGGGGAATTGCACAGAGAAGTAGTAGTTTGCTCTTAAGGCGGGGGTGGGTGTAGGCTTCTATCAGCAAGACTTCATTTGTCTCCTGAGGTCTCCTGAGCCTCAGGAGACTCAAAAAATATCCAGGAGCCTCAGGAGACTCTCAGGAGACCCGGGAGGCTGTTGGGAGACTGCATTCACAAGTAGTAGTTTCCTGATGTCGTTCCGCAGGGTGCAGGATGGGGAGCAGCGATAACTCCGATAATATAAAGGAGTTATGAGTTTTAGAACAGCGACAGTGATAGTTTCTAAAGAGAAAACTATAATGAATTGATAAATACAGAAGACGTTGCGTAGAGAAGAAAGAAAGGAAAAGAAATGACACAAATAGACCCCGTTGCCTCCCTTATATATCCAACAACCCCGCACTCAACATGACTCATACTTCCGCGTACCCCCACTATGACTCACCCCTCCATGTAACAGAACCTCATAGAACCTTTTCTGACAAATCCTGCTTCCCGAACGCACAATAATCCCAATCCGTCCAGTCCCAATCCTTCCACCCCGAACAGTCCATTGTATCCATGAAATTTGCTGATATGGGACCTCTCAACTATTTTTTGGATTATGATGGCTCAGTCCTCTGCAATTAATTTGCCGCCAAAGGGCCTTTGGAAAAAGGTTGTTAGATAGAATCGGTCGATGTCGGAATCAAGGTAATGAAATAGGAAGGGGCTTGAGTGATAGAATATAAGCACTAGCAAGATTTGTGAAGTTCGTGGACATCAGCAAGACTTCGTTTGTCTCCTGAGGTCTCCTGGGTCTCAGGAGACTCAAAAAATATCCAGAAGTCTCAGGAGACTCTCAGGAGATCGGGAGACTGTTGGGAGACTGCATACACAAGTAGTAGTTTGCTGATGGATAGTATATCGGTATTGGTATTAGTATAGACGGCTCAGGAGTGTATAGGTTTCCATGATATTCTATTGAATGAATTAGTGGTGGAAAGAAATTACTATATATATAGAGCTCTATCTTTCCTATGTCTTTGCCTCTATAGGTAACATCTTCTTTCTGTTAGCAATCTATATCTTGGACCTTTATCTTCTGTCGTCTTATCACAGCATCACAGACTGCATGTATGGAATGATATTGATGAATCTAGTTTGGATTTACGGCTCACCTTTTAATTTTATTTATAGCTTTTTGTTACACAGACTATGAGTTATCCCTGAACAGGGATTCATCAAGAAACTACTACTTGTAGATGCAGTCTCCCAACAGTCTCCCAGGTCACCTGAGAGTCTCCTGCTGTAACGGAGTAACTAAGACTACGAGGAGAACAGATGAAGATGACGACGAAAGTTAAAGCAAGGGACACAACTAGAAAGACAGAGGCCCAAGGTGAAGACCAAGGCGAAGACCAGAGGTAGGGCGAAGAAAGTGAAGATCGTAGATAAGGGTAGAGACAAGACTTCAGAGTCTCCGGCTCCCGACGAGAAGACAACTATAGAGGTCGCAGTAGTAGGCAATCTTCGAGCAAGGTAAGAAAAGCGAGGACTATGGATAGGATATGAATATATTCCTATATACGAGGAAACGAGAAGACAAGACAGAGAGGAAAGAAAGAAAAGAACTAAAGGAGACAACTCCGCTCGCTATTTAACACCTTCCTTCGCCAGTCCGTCAAGACTCTTACATCAGCACATAGAACCTCATTGAAGCTCAGTATTACCACACCTCGTATTCCTCCACACCATCTTCCATAATCCTATTACCAATCCCTCCTGCAACCGAATCCTAGAGAAAGAAATGACAACAACATCATACCACTTCATCCCTTCCTCACTTACCCTTACTCCTTCTACCGCACTAGTACCAATATCACCGAACAGTCAGGCTAAATGCCAAGACGCTGGGGCACCTGCATCAGCAAACTACAACTTGTGTATACAGTCTCCCAACAGTCTCCCGAGTCTCTTGAGAGTCTCCTGAGACTCCTGGATATTTTTTGAGTCTCCTGATGCTCAGGAGACATCAGGAGACAAATGAAGTCTGACTAATGTTATTGCTCCAATCATTGTTTACCATCTTTTCAAATGGTACTCTACGTTGAGACCTATCTGATAGACTTCTATTATTATATCGTCCAAGAACTCCCATGTTTCCTTGATAGCCTTGAATGCAATTCCGTCCAGTCCTGCCGCTTTATATGATCCTTGTCTATGGATTGCCATCAGCAAACTACTACTTATGTATGCAGTCTCCCAACAGTCTCCTGAATCTCCTGAGAGTCTCCTGAGGCTCTTGGATATTTTTTGAGTCTCCTGAGGCTCAGGAGACATCAGGAGACAAATGAAGTCTTGCTGATGGCATCCCTGACTTATTCATTTGTAATTCAGATCCTGCTGGAGTCTTCTTCTTGTGTTTGCTCTCGTCATCAGCAAGACTTCATTTGTCTCCCAATGTCTCCTGAGCCTCAGGAGACTCAAAAAATATACAGGAGCCTCAGGAGACTCTCTGGAGACCTGGGGGACTGTTGGGAGACTGCATACACAAGTATTAGTTTGCTGATGGTGGTGTGCCTGGAGGGGCCTGTGGGTATAATTCTTCAAGGAATACTTTCTCTTTGCCTTCAAATGTCACCTCTACTCCCTTGTCTATTTGAATTGCTGGCATCTTCATATATTTTCTCTAACACATTGCACGCGATACTCTCCATAGATCTTCCTTCTCGCTCTTCTTCATAAATTTGTCCCAGTATTCTCTTTTCATTACTTTGATTAACCAGATATACTTTTTTCTCTTAACCTTCCATTCCTTATCCTTTTGTTCTCTTTCTTCCGACCATAATTCTCTAGCCCTACTCCACCTGCCAAGTCTTGCTCTTACCATCTCTGTCCTCTTTTCTTTCATTTCTTTATCAAACCGTCTTCTGCTCCTTGGACATTTCCTTATCTCTTTGACTTCTTGTTGAATACCTGCTTTAATGATTCTTTCCAATAGCTTTACATGTTCTTCGCAGTCTTGATTGTCTCTCGCCTACCTCCATTCCTTTTCCCTTATGCTTTCATCTCTTTAGCAAATGGTGCTTACAATATAGACGGTTGAAGATATAGTATTAGTTTTGTATTGAGAAAACAAATGTAAATAATTATTCTTTTTAGAAAATAGGACTGTCATTGCCCATTGACGGAAGTAAAAACTGGGCCCTTAACATTACAGGTTTTGCTGGAATTGAGATTGGAGCCTGCCAGTTCTACCACTCCAAGTAATGAATCAGCATATGCATCTAAAATGTATCATTTCATAATGCATCGAAAATGCATCGGAAATGCATCAAAAATGCATCAAAATCCCAGCTAATGTATCAATCTGATTAGGACATGGAAAATTTCCTGGAAAAAAAGAAAACTGTCAGAGACTTGAACCTCAATCATTAAACTAGATTACTGAAGAGCTAGTCTATTACACCATGCTATAAATTGATATGATTTCAATCTTTTCAGGCATGCTATTGACTATCATCAGCAAGACTTGATTTGTCTCTTGATGTCTCCTGAGCCTCAAGAGATTCAAAAAATATCCAGGACTCTCAGGAGACTCTCAGGAGACTCAGGAGACTGCTGGGAGACTCCATACACAAGTAATAGTTTGCTGATGATTCACAGCTAAACTATCAGTAAATGTGTTGGTGTCATCAGTAAATTCGTTGCTGTGATGCATTAATATCCTTCATTGCATTTAATGCATCCTTCGATGCATTCCCAGATCCTTTTTATATTAGTAAATGCATCAAATGATGCATTAATTGCGGTGGTAGACTAGTGGAGGGAACGTGACTCTACTGTGGGGATGCTCTCGCTGAGGTATCAGAGGTCAATGGAGAGGAATATAATAAGTAAATATAGGAGCCTCATATCTCGGCGTGTCTCAGCCCCTGTGATTTTCATGATTTAGTTCCCTATTGGTAAAACAATGATAGCGAGTATCGAAGGTAGGGAATCAATCCGGTACGACCCCTGCCCATGGACCTCGCCCAACAAGCGCATTAGGCGCATAGTAGTCTCGAGTTGGCATGTGGGGTTGGGAGAGAGAGAAATGGCTATTGAAACCCGGAAAGGATGCCAATAGGACGGGGCAAGTGAAGTATGTAAATGGCCGCAGCAACCAAAATCCTATTGATAAAAACTTGGTTAGTACTCGCTATCCACCATAAGAACCTGAAAATGCAGGTGCCAATATTTGTATGGCCAAGACGATTCCCCATACAAATTATCCCTGTCTTTGTCACTTGCATTTTCAGGTTCTTATGGTGGATAGCGAGTACTATCAATTGTGTCATCATGATTCCCAAGCGCCCTCACCACTCTCACCAGCTTTAAATTAGAAACTCCCCGCCCTTAGTATATTAGTACTGCCTCCGTTCTTCTCTCTCTTCATGTCCAAAACCCTTCCGAATTCCGTTCCCTAGCCGCTGTCATCTTGACAGTAAAAATAATTAGCACCAACAACCATCTTATCCTCTCCGCTTTTCTCCTCCACTCCTACTCCGCTTCTTAATTTGTTCCCTTGGGGGCCGTTACATGGCTTTATCAGGGTCGCGCAGTGCGCACTCGCCATCAGCTGAAGAAACACCGCTCCTCCGAAACGATTCTTCTCCTACACCAACTACATACAATAGTGAAGTACCGTCGTGCGTGAATGCTGACGATGATCCTCAAGCCTCACCTACACGCCCCCCACCACCACCAGCCCGAAGGCCTGTGAACAGACTAGCCCTGGTTATCCTATGCGCGAGCATCCTTGCTTTCCTATGTATTGGGTTTTTCGTCCCCGCTGCTGCTTCGCAGTATGCTAAAGAGGCTGTCGTTGTCAACATTTCAAGCCTCTCTATTGAAGAGTTCACAGATAGGGGCGCAAAAGCTCGTATCCAAGCAAGCGTAACTGTTGATGCGGATAGAGTCGAGAATGGTGCTGTTCAGGCTCTTGGAAAAGTCGGGACATGGATGGTTCGGAGGGTCTCGAGCGAACCTTCCAAAGTACATATATACCTTCCCGACTACGATAACGGTCTTTTGGGGACAGTGACGGCCCCTGCCATGGTATTAGACATACGCAATGGCCAGACAACACTATTAGACTTTGTTTCGGAGGTTGAGACAGGATCCCTTGATACGGTTCGGAAGGTGGCCAATGATTACCTCACTGGGACCATTGGATTAGTGCGGGTTCGTGGAGAAGCAATCCTGGGCTTAAAGGCCGGCTTGTTTAACCTAGGGAAACAAAGGATATCCGAGGGGCTGGTCTTTGAAGGTTCCAAATTCGAACTATGACCAATCCAAGAAAATAAACTGACTCAATTCTTATAAATTCAGAAGTTCCATCTATGCCTAATTTCCAAGTCAATCGATTGAGCTTTGGAGAGATAACTCTCCCCGAACAAAGGGCTATAAACGCTAATGTGTCTATTACGGTCAAAAATCCATACCCACTAAAGTTTGAGGTTCCCTCATTATCATTTAATGTCCTCCTCCCGGGTTGTGATGAGCACAATCTAGTGCATGTAGCTACAGCTGAGACATCGCCTCTTGATGTGGAGCCTAGGTTAGATATAGATGTGGGGATTTCCTCTATCATACATAGCCTTCCTGATGATTTTATCAATGCCTGTCCAGAATCAAGAATGTCTCCGATGGATAGATTTCTCGGGGCCTACCTCCAAGGAAACGATAGTACTGTCTTCGTTAGAGGCGGTGATTCCTCAAGCTCAGATGTACCTGGGTGGTTGCAAGAAATCTTACGAAGTGTTACTGTTCATGTTCCATTTCCAGGACACGCCTTCAACAATGCAGTAAAATCTTTCAGCTTGTCAAATGTCAGCTTTCAACTTCCGTCTCCAGATGCTGAACCCGGCTCCCCGGAGTCATCTCCCCTATTAGGCGCATCCGTTGTTGCTATCGTCGAGACCCCAGAAGAAATAAATATACCATTGGACGTCAAACGACTTCGAGCAGTAGCAAACGTTTCATACGAAGGCGAAATGTTTGGGTTACTCGATCTTCATAAATGGATGGCGGCGGAGTCTTCACGCGTTAACAATAAAAATCTAGAAGTCCGTGCAGAGGTTAAAGATGCTCCCTTAAATATAACAAATTATGATATATTTTCCAGGGTAATCAAAAGGATGATTTCCGGAAAGGGGGGTTCTCTTCAACTTGGTATTAGAGGAGATACCGATGTTGATATTAAAACGAGCATGGGGGAATTCGTCATCAGCAACATTCCTGTGACTGGGAATATAACAATCGATAGTTTTCCCGAGTTCGGGTCTATACCATCTCCAAAAGCCCGATTGGTCGTAATCGAAGATACAGCACCTCACTCCATTACCTTAAGAATTGATCTAATTATCAAAAATCCCACTCCGTGGAGGGCTTCAGTGCCATACATGAATGTTAATATCACGCAAAATGATACGGTCTTAGGGAATGCAAGTGTATATAATGTACATATCTTACCCGGCGATAACCTTTTAACTGTGTGGGCAATATGGAACCCAAGAGCTCTCGGTGGTGAACAGGCAGAAAAAATGGGTGTCCAGCTTCTCGGTGAATATGTTTCTGGTAAGTGCCTTCCACAATATATATATTCGCTCATTTACTCAGGAATATATCCCAGGCCAGAATACCACCCTTACAATCCGCCCACATGCGAAAAGCTTGCCTTCTTTACCAATGTTATCAAGTGTGCTATCAAGCCTTGAAGTCACAATCCCAACTCCTCGACTTGGGGGTACTGACAACCGTGATGACAATGCACCGCCCCGTTTCATAGAATTCGCAACTGTAGGTGTCTGAGCCTTCTTCAAAAATCTCAACTTTGATTCAAGAATCGTTCTGAGCGCTTTCTAACTAGTTTCTTCCCTCAGATCCACATACTTTCATCAACTGCGGATTTTGTCATTGATAACCCACTACGAAATAATCCCATCACAATTAACAAAATCAATGGCACAGCAAAGTACAATGGAAGTGACTTGGGAACAATATTATATGAGTGGCCGTTTGAAATTATGCCGGGCAAAAAAGGAAAGACTTTAACACCAAAGCTGCCTGTGGATTGGGGCCCAGATAATGTAGGGTACGGGGTGGTTAGAAAAGCATTGCGCGGGCAACTCAAGGTGCATGCAGAAGCCTTATGCTCGATCGAGATCGGGGACTTCTCGGTTGAGTTATTCTATAACGGAAGCAGACCGATAGGGGCGCATGTTGGTTTTTAGGAAAGGTTTGGGAAACAAAAGAAATGTCATTGTTGTACTTTTAGTAGGATATGGGAATTTGTTTACTCATGGCGTTGGGATTATATTTACGGTCTCTTGATATTACTATTTGCCATGGTTAGTTTGTGAACATTCCTTATCAACTCTGCCTGTAACTGAATTGGGCAGTTGTCGGCGTGAAAGAGCCATTTGAAAACTAGGGTCCTTCCACGTAAACCTTGCGAGGCGAGCTTTTATGGCATGTTGCATACCTTCGTGGTAATACCATACGCGCCACCAAGACTAATAACAGGAAACACGTTCAAAGGCATTAGTACTTGTTGTAACATCGGTTCAAGAAGAAAAGCATACCAGGCGTTCATTTAGTCAGAAGACTAGCCCTACCTGGCAGGTCGAGACATGACCAGCCCAGCTTATACCAACAAGACAAAAGATCATTGACGCCAACACAGCGGAACTGTATGGCATTGGTTCCAACCAAGTCTCCAACTATCGCCAAGACTACTAGTTCACTCTATCCCCGAGATATTAGACTTCTACATCCCCGGAATTCCCCCAGAATTTTATTTCCATATTACTATACACATATATATAACCACCCCTTTACTTCTTCTATTTCTCTCTTTGACCGCTTTCAGCAAGATGACACATATCAAGAGAAGCTTGGGAAAAGCTGAGCATTCCAGGAGCTTAAACGCGGGAGGCAGACATAATGTTTTCTGGTAATTAAAAAAGCCACATCTAATCGCCCGGAGGATGTACATTGTAAGGTCTTAGTAGGTGTGTTACCGCCGAAGAAGTGGCTCAGAGAGCACAATGCAATAGTTGAAGGATATGAAACACCAGATGAAATCAAAGAAAGGAAATTAAATGTCTGAGGTTATTTATTTTCGTTGTCAAGGGTGCCACCGCGCACAAGCTGCACTTAGTATTTTACATCTGCAACTATTGACGAGGGAAGTCTTAACCAGGGGGAAGAGAGCTAGCATCAACAACGTCACTGGCATCTTTAACGTCTAGCTCCTCTGAATGTGTGTGTAGGGGTGAGCGAGGGAGTGCCATGAGTCCTATATATAAGCATTAGAAGTATATATCAAAGGTTTGGAGGTATCTATATATACCAGTTCGGGCAGATTCAAGAATACCGAAGGGAGCGATAAGTTTCATGAATGCGTCAAGCCTGGATGGTTTCCCAGCACTGCAAATTTCGAGTATCAGCTCATGACTTTTCCTATTTGTTTTGTTCTGAATAAATTGAGTTTAAAACTAACAGTTCAACAATACAATTATTTTCAGATATGTCTGAAATCTTGCCCCCGAACTGGTGAGTCAATTGGGTGATGGCTTGGAGATGCTGGTGTTTGTGCCTTAATGCCTGAGAAATTGGGAGCTTTGAAGGATGATAATCACTATCCTTGTTCAAACTCTCAGCTCTCCCAGGATCTCCGCCTTCTGCCGTAATCTCCCGGTGATGTGCAAGTAGCTCTTCGAAATACTCCGGACCCAAGATGGAAATTTTGGCAAGCAAAAGCTCCCGTTGGACAAGAGGCGCTGCGGTGTAATCAAGGACTGCCCAGACAGGAACAAGATCCTCTAGTTGTCTTCTCGCTTGTTCGACAACACCATCAAGGCCACTAAGGACGATAGTCATGCGGGACAAGTCAGGTACTTCAGTGTTGCAAACCACCAATGAGTCAATATTGAAGCCTCGTGCTGCAAGGATTCCCGATACTCGAGAGAGGACACCCGGTTCATTCTGGACAAGACAGTTAAGGACATGTCTTTTTGGCGGAGCTGAAGAAGGCAAGGGTGTCTCATAAAGAATTGAGGAAACGGCAGCAGAAGCAGACCAAGCGGGTGGTTCTGATGTTGGAAGAGGATTGATGCGGCGATGAAGAGCCTTGTATGCCAAAGCCCCAGTTGACGATCCGGACGAGGATGCGGATGATGAGTGACGAATTCTCACCGAGAGGTATCTAGGAGCAACGGAGAGAACTTTGCCACTGGCAGTGGTTGTAGCATATTTTTCCAATATGGTAGTTGGTGACCTGGCTATGCGAATAGCGGCGCCAGCCATTGAAGAGAATGAAGCCATGTTTGATGGGTAACTTCGAGAAGGAAGGGTCCTAAGTGTCAGGAAACGTGGTGGGGTGCCATGCCAAGAGGAAGGAAAAAGAAGGCCCCATTGCGAAAACAGGGGTTAGCAGGTGCACTAAAAAAGCCTAGTAGCAAGGATCAAAAGGACGATCCCAAGTGAACTGAGGGGCTTTGCGTCAAATACCTGTCCTACTCTATGCACCTAGCACCGTGAATTTCAATGGGCGCATGGCAACCAAAAGAATCCAATGAATTTGACCTTGGCCTAAAAGGTTCTACAAGGAAACAAATTTAAATATCATCATTTAAAAGTCTAATAAGGCAGACGAGGAGTAAGGGAGTAGAGGCAAGGATAGAGGCAAGTGCGGGAACAAAAAGGAGTTTGACTTGGGATATGCCAAAATTGCGACGGGTTTAGGTATAAAGATATAGGGTCAAAGGAATAAGATATATTGATTGTTGACATTCAAGTTGACTAGAGTGGATAAAAGGGCAAAGATACTCACTCGTTAATCAAGTCTTGAGAAATTTTGTGAGCCCGTTGCTACTAAGAATTCTCAGGGCTTAATTAACACGTGAGTATAACAGAGCCACATTAGCGGTTAGGAGAATAGTTCTCACCGGGCCTGTTATAGGCTCAGAGTCATTGATAGAATTCAGCAGTTACAGTGATAGGAAAAGTACCTGTCGTGAGGACCAAGAACTCGCTACAAGTTGCATTCTACCTTCTGATCACAGTGGAGATTTATTCACGAAGCGCCAGCTGACGGCCTGCGCCACAGAAAATAAAGGACCAGCTAGAGAAAGCGCTCTAAGTCAGCAAGATCTCCAGGTCCTCTCACAGAAGAATAATCCCGCTGTCATCAAGAAGACTTCATTTGTCTCCTGAGGCCTCCTGTTTCGTGAGACTAAAAATATACAGGAGCCTCAGAGACTCTCTGTCCTGCCTCAAGATCAGGTCCCGAGCTTCTAGAAGAGTATCAGATATGATGAAAGGATAAGTGACTAGAATAGCGTGTTGATGCAAGCATGATTGCAAGGGAGTGATTTCAGAATGGAATCTGAACGAGGATGACAAGCATGACCTTGATGAGGATCGCTACGGAAGGATCGAGAATTAATTCCCATGAGATGGTGAGAGAATACGATGCATGACACATTTCTATGATTCTATGTTTAGAAGTAAGAGAGTGAAAGACAGAATAAATGGAATGAGTTTTTCTTTTTCTTTTCTTTCTTTCTTCTCGTCTCGCCTTCGTTTCTCGCACATGTGAATATATTTATCTCCCATCCATAATCTCGCCCGCCGGTCATTTTACCATCAATTCTATACTTTTTTTTTCTCGTTCGACTCTGTTCGTCACTGCTCATTACTCCACGGTCCTCGCTTCCTCGCTTTCTCGATCTTCACCTTTGCCGCCTCGCGCTTTCTTGTCTCTCTGCCCCTCGCCCTGTCTTCGCTCCATCTTCATCGCTTCCAGATAGTCTTACATTCTGCTACACTCGTGAGATCCGAGATCATGAGACTGCATTCACAAGTAGTAGTTTCCTGATGTATGCAGGAGCTTCAGGAGACTCTCAGAAGCTCCGGGAGACTGTTGGGAGACTGAATACACAAGTAGTAGTTTGCTGATAGTAGGCGGCAGTGGTTATACCCAGAATAATCTATAATGAAGCATACACAGCCCATCCGCAGTAGACCACCCGAAATGGAGACTCATCCGACGCAGCCGAGCTGATGTCACCAGGCGCAGGCGATCCTCGACCGACTAATGCTTACATTTCCAGATCGAAAATACCCGCTAACGCCAGTGAGGTTTTAATAATGGAGAATTGTTTCCGCCCAAAATGTAGTTTTCACCGAACTTAAGAAGAGCGAACGAGAAAACAGAGACATCAAGAACTACTACTACAGATGCAGTCTCCCAACTCTCTCCGGCCTCCGATAGTCTCGAGACTTTTTGATATTTTTTGAGCCTCCTGAGCCAGAGACATCAGGAGACAAATGCTCTTGATTGACGGAAAGATAAGATCATCTCCGCTCTACCATCTTTTCTGATTTTCCTCATCATCAGTTGTAACAAGCGGAAGAAGATCCTTAAAATTATTCTAAGTCTACCCAGAAGAATCTTTACTCTCTAAACCTAACTTCTATTTTACCGACCCTCTTGCTTCCTACACCCTTGTTTAGTAGAGGCAGAGCCCTGTCACAAAAGAAATATAAATTATATATAGATCACTATTTCCCCTTGTATCCTTACTGCTAGTTTATCAGCAAGACTTCATTTGTCTCCTGCTATCTCCTGAGCCTCAGGAGCCTCAAAAAATATTTAGGAGTCTCACGAGACTCTCAGGAGACTCAGGAACTTGGGAGATCCAGAAATACAAGTAGTAGTTCAATGACGATAGTGACAAGAAAAGATTTTCTAGATTTTAGATATTAAATAGAGATTCGCACGCTTTATCACATCTAAAGCAGAAGAAAAAAAATAACGCGATGCTTCGTAAGATTCGTAAGACTGTTAGAGACTTATTTGCAAAGAATCACATAATACGTTAAATCTGAGGATGCCATGCCACAGCATAATTCATACGATTGAGTAAGACCATCTGTTACTTTATTACTACGGAAATGATCTAAGATCGAATCCTGATTAATTATAGTGAGTTTATTACCTTCCTGATTTCTATGAGATTCCGTGGTATGGATTAGTCAACGACTAGGATTTTATTTGTATATAAAGGGTTACGCTTTTGTTTTTTGTCTTCTTTTCTCTCTTTCTTTCTTTCCTTGTGCAAGCTTCTGTTATCAACCTTTCTCTTTAGGTTTCTTCATCAGGAAATTACTACTTGTATATGCAGTCTCCCAACAGTCTCCCGAGTCTCCTGAGAGTCTCCTGAGATTCCTGAATAGCTTTTGAGTCTCCTGAGGCTTAGGAGAAATCAGGAGATAAATGAAGTCTTGCTGATATATCATAGATAGAGAAAACTATGCAGTGATTGTATAATGAATTTCTATGGGTTTCTATTAAGCGAACTTTGAGTCATACTGGACTGTTAAAAGAGCATCAGCTAACTACTACTTGTGAATGCAGTCTCCCAACAGTCTCCTGAGTCTCCTGAATATTTTTTGTGTCTCCTGAGGCTCGGGAGACATCAGGAGACAAATGAAATCTTGCTGATGGAGAAGAAAGAAAAAGAAAGGAAAAGACAGAACTAGGTGACATTGCCCCTCTTATATATCCAACAACCTCTCACCCGACATGACTCATACTTCCACATAACCCCAACTATGATTCATACCTTTGTGCAACAGAACCTCATAGAATCTTGTCTGACTCATTCTTCTTCCTGAATGCACAATAATCCCAATCCGTCCAGTCCCACTCCTTCCAATCCGAACAGTCCATTGTATTCATGAAAATAGTCTATCAGCAAGACTTCATTTGTCTCCTAATGTTTCTTGATACTCAGGAGACCCAAAAACATCTAAAAGTCTCAGGAGACTGTTGGGAGACTCCAGACACAAATGGTAGTTTGCTGATGTAGCAAACATTACGATTTGCGTCGGGAATTTGGTCTGGATCGACTGTCGTTTAGTAACCTAGAATTTGCATGTGACTACATGTAGGTTTCGAGGCCCCACCACACCCTTACTTGCTCCTCATCCCCAACACCTCCCTCAAATCCCCAAGAACAATCATGGAGCCTCGAATGTCGACCGGATCTCCCCCCGAAAAGTCGGAAAGAAATCTGGAAAAAAAGCCTGAAGCAGCCCCTCCCACCCCGACAGTCGAAGAGGATTCCGATGAGGATGACGAATTAGATGGTGATATTCTCTCCACGTGCGGCTAATGTAGTTACAGTTAGACTTATCTCTTATGATCTACCTACAGATTTTCTTGACGACTTTGAATCTCCTTCTATATCAACGTTTGGTATCAAACCGGTGATAGCTGAAGGCCAAGGAGTATCTAAGGATGATAATGGTCAATCACCATCCCTCGACGATGATTTTGCTCGTCAGTTACAGCTCGGCATGCAAGACTTATTAGGCGAAATACAAGACTCAGTATGTAACTTTCAAGAGTTTTCATCATGCCCAACCCCAAAAGCACATGTTCTCCAGGTTAACTCTGTGTTCTCCCAGAAAGAATTACAAGACCACTTTGAGCACCTTGTCAAAGAGCTGAATGACGCCGCTACAGGAGGCAAAGCTACGTCTTCGTCCCCTAGTGCCGCAAACCCCTCAAAAAACCCCGCAAACTTTCAAGATCGCATTAAACAGACCATGGAGAGAATGAAATCCTCGGAAGCCGAAGTTGATGCCGCAGTTGCCGATTCTGAGGGGGACGATTTTCTTGCAGAAATGTTAAAACAGATGCAAGGTGCGGGCGGAGATGGTGAAAGCGACGAAGACTTCTCCAAGATGTTGTTGACTATGATGGAGCAGCTGACTAGCAAGGAGATTCTCTACGAACCAATGCGGGAGTTGGCGGACAAGTATCCAGAGTGGCTGCGAAAAAATGAAGGAAAGCAGCCGACTATGGATATAGAGAGATACAGAGACCAATATTTAGTAGTCAGGGAGATCGTTGCTAAATTTGAGGAACCAGCATACCGTGATGAGAACGATAAAGATAGAGACTACATCATCGACCGAATGCAGAAGGTTTGAAATCTCATAATCCCCTATAACCATTATCTAATCATTTGGCTACAGATGCAAGCTGCCGGAGCGCCACCAACGGAGTTAATGGGAGAGATGGGACCAGGTCTTGATCTTCCATCAGACATGGATTCAAATTGCACGATTTCCTGATGGTTATTAGACCCAACTGACCAACTGAAAAGGTTGGCTTGTAATTACGAGTCGCACATATATCAAGAAACCAGCGCGATATTATCAGCTTTAATGTTTGTATTGGGGGGTATTACAAGGGATAAATTTATTTGGGACATGCTTCAGTTGTCTTACAGGCTTTGAAACCTCGCACGTTACGAAAACCTACGAGTTATACTCGGTGACTATATTAATGCTAATAGGTATAGATACGGCCGGGAATGAAGTAGAGGGAATCGCGGGGCCGTTTATCCCTTGCACTAAGATAGTGAGGCTTTTTTTTAAAGAAAGAAAATGAATAACAATACAAAAACTCTGAGACAAGGAAATCTAATCCACCCCGACACTAGGAACGCCATATCCAATGTTGTAATTAGCTGGGGTTCAAGTGATGGAAGATGGCAACGAGAGGTTAACTTCATCCCGCCCTTTGACCGAATCCGCAACCACCGCATGGTCGAAGTCGAGATCCAAATGAGAGAGCATGGCCTCCAGTTCTTCTCCCTCACGCTCAATAATCTTGTCAAAATCCTCCTCTTCCTCCTCGACATCTAAAATCTAAAAGTTAACACAACATTGGAAGTATCAAGCTTAATGTCAGAGTGATTCATACTACTAGTTTGATATGAGAGCTCATAGTCTTGTGCCGCTTCAACCTCAAGCTCCTCCTCCTCATATATTGTTGATATCGTTGCGGCAGCCCGTGCTTGTGTTGCTTCCCACCTTTTCTGTTCGGATACAAATATCAAACGCATCATCTAAATACGGAAATATTAGAAAAGGATCACAAAATTACAAGAAGTAGGAGAAACATTGGATTTTACTTCATCTTCTCCACCCCTTGATTTTATGATCTTATCTTCACGCCCGCTCCGGACCTTTTTTAAAAATAAATTACGCCGTGTCTCACGCACTTTTTCATGGGGAACAAAGATAGGCACTGGCTTAAATAAACGTTTTGGCGCGAGGAAGTCAGGGGATGATGGTGGTGACGGGAGCATCTTCGGATTGAATATCCCACGCAGGGTACTCTGGGCTTGTGTGCACAAGGGCGATGATCGAGAGGGGGTAAATGGAAGGGGCGCGGCGGGGTTATTGCAAGGAGTGGCTGATCCAAAAATTATGCTAGATCCGCGGGCGAGATCCATCGTAGCAGGCATTTTGTAAAAGGGTTGACAATTCTGGGTGTATCAGCAGCGTTGATGGTAAAGAATATTATTATACTTGTAATTGCTGCCACATAGAAAGGTGTAATGAGGGATAGTGTAATGAGGGATGGTGTAACAGGTCGCCGAACAGAACGCGTTGAGCAACGCGAACGAAACCGTCTATTAATGAGTTTATGGTCGCGTGCAAAGCTTGTTACTAAGCAAACCTGCAGGACCTGTTACTTAAGTTACCACCCCATTAGCGATCGGACGGGTAAAATTACGGTACAGTTTTTTTTTTTTTTTTTTGTCTTTTTGACTCAGAGTTTCATTCGTTTCTAGGTACAAGAATATTGCATGCAGGGACTCCCTATGGCATAAACAAAACCTATCCCCAACCAACCTTTTCTGACACAATAGGAAAAACAAAAGAGATTCATAAGAAAAACAATTTAGTAATAGAAGAGAAGAAAATGACCTGTCACAGTCGAACATTGCCGGTGCGGGATCGAAAACAATTTAGTGTAAGAACACAATGTGTCCCGATTAGGAAAGGCTGGATTTTTTGCATTTCACACCTTAACCAAATTTCACTACGGCTTTTCGCTGAGCGCCGCTACGCCTTGGCGAGAGTAATCTTATTGTAATCCAAGATGACTGGAGAGAATTTTTCCGCTTTAAATGAAAACATCATGAGAAAGTAGTAGATTTTATGGAAAGTTCGAAGCGAGTAGATTGAATTTTAAGAACTCAACGGCGTAAGAACACACCTGAAGGCGTCGACGAAGAACACGCCCTTCGGGCGGCGCCCTTGCTTGTTGAGCCTCGACTTACGACTTCCTCGTATGAAGAGAACAGATATATCAAGAACCATTACTTATATACGCAGCCTCCCAACAGCTTCCGCATATTCCGGTAATCTTCGGCGCCTAGATATGGAGCCTCCTGCGTGAGAAATTTCAGAGACAAATGAAGTTTTATTGACAGAGACTTTCAGAGCAGTATGCTGTAAAATTACGGTACATTAATGGATTGTATTTTATGTATTTTACTACTATTTTTGAAGTGATACATGAATAAAATACAGCTAAGGTCTTGGCAGTGCTACATGTGGTATACGCACTACTCTACCCTCAATCTTTTGGCCATCCGCTGTTCTTCATTATCAACAGTTACCAATCCTTCATCATCAACCACTACCTGTTGATCTTTATTATCAGGTACTTGCTCGTCCCTATTAATAAACAGTTGCTGATCTTCATCAATAGGTACTTGTTCTAGTCTATTTTGGTCTAGATTTTCTTGCCGTTTGTTCTCAGCAGTAGATGGATAGGAATCTTCAAAGTTTGAAGACATATTTTTCACCACGAGTGCCTATTGATGCTCCACATTGACTATTTTGAATCGGATTTTCGACGACGTAGCCCCTAATGTGATAGGAGGTGCTGAAGGTTTATAGTTATGACGGCCTGCCTCTACTAAACAAGAAACAGAGGAAGCAAGAGGTAGAAGATAGAAGCTGTTAGAGAGAAAGAAAGATTGTTCCTAGACTTAGAATAATTTTGGGCCTTTCTTCCACTCAGACACATCAAGAACTACTACTTATGATGTAGTCTCCCAACAGCCTGCCTCGGTAGCCTCCTGTGCTCCTGATATTTTTGAGCCTCCAGCCAGGCTCAGAGACAAACGAAGTTTGCTGATGAGAAGAAAGAAAGGAAAAGAACAACACAACAGCTCATTCTCCCTTATATATCCACATCAAGAAGACTTCATTTCTCTCCCGATGCCTCCTGTTCTGAGACTAAAAATATCCAAGAAATTTCGTGAGACTCTCAGAGACTCAGTGAGACTGTTGGGAGATCAAGATACACAAGAAGTAGCTTTGACGAACGACCCCCACTTAACACGACTCATACTTTCACAGAACTCCAACTATGACTCACTTCTTCATGTAACAGAACCTCATAGAACCTCATCTGACAAATCCTGCTTCCCGAACGCACAATAATCCCAATCCGGCCAGTCTCAATCCTTCCATCTCGAAAAGTCTATTGTATCCATAAAATTTCTCACAGAAATGCTATGAATTTTGTACGATCTGCTTTGAAAAATCGAACCTAACCCTGAGACAGATAAATCGCTCAACTCAGTTTCGCATGCTTCGGCGCCACGAAAGCTCTCTGAAGATCCTGCATTTTTCGTATATTCCCTTACCATGCGATAAAATTTTGTTCTACTCGTTCTAATTCCATCTGCAATATCGTATAAGCTTTCTAATCTAGAAGAGCAATTGTAAAGCCTTTTTAAGGCTAACTCTAAGTCGATTATAGGTCATTCATTCGGTGCCCTCTTGCAGTCTTCTATCTTAAAGATATCAAGTAATTCCCGCAAGTTCTCACGATGCTCCTATAGGCTCTCATTGAGGTTTCCAGAAGGTCCGTCAGCTCCCACGATATCTTTGAGGTTCAGTATCCGTATTTCTAGTGCCAATCGCTTTACGCTGTAATCAAGTATTTGGGTCGCCGCATCAATTTTGTTTGAAGTGGCGTAGTTCTTTGATTCGTACAGACGCGACTAGTACGACATCCGTAGAGATAACATAGGAATATCCCTGAATCGCTTCACACGCTTCCTGAATATGATAATTGATGCACTCACTGAAGTTGAAATGAGATTTCTTGCAGATCTCATGGACTCTTTTTCACTATTATCTTCGAAAGTTCTCTCCCACGGAGAAATTGCTTGATTCTTTCAGATCTTTCTCCATTAGAGTCAAAATTCTAAAAAGATATCCTTATACCTACGGAAGTCCTGGAAACTTTTTAGATATTCAAGCCAGATTTCTTTGAGATGATTCCCAGATTGAGCCATCAGGTGAAAGTCAACGAACAGTCGAACGCATTTCAAAGTTCTTCCGTTTTTGATAGAACTTCCTGTATTTTTCAGAGCCACCGTCAAAGCTCCCAGAACTATACGCTCTAGATTTCGTGATCTCTTTCCCTACCATCATGCGTTTTTGCGCTTGTTTGAGATCGCAGTTCGGCGATAAAGTTCTCAATTCGACCACGCTATATCAACGCCCGAACGCCTGTGGAGAACTTGAACCAATTCCATCAAATGCTTTGATTTTTCAAGATAAGGATTGTGTAATAGGTCTGGTTTGTTCAAATCATACACCTTGCATCTCAGCATATCCCATAAAGCATTGAAGAGAGTCTTCAAAGACTTGGATACAAGGTATTCTACCGGTGATGTTTTCATTGGATTCTCATTAAAGCGCCATACCATCTCCTGGTAGGTCTCTTGATCATGTATAGAGCTCTGCCGATAGCTTCCAAACATCAGCAAGACTTCATTTGTCTCCTGAGGTCTCCTGAGCCTCAGGAGACTCAAAAAATATCCAGGAGTCTCAGGAGACTCTCAGGAGACCCGGGAGACTGTTGGGAGACTGCATACACAAGTAGTAGTTTGCTGATGAAGTTCTTATACTCTATCTCACATCTTGGGCAGGCAAAATGGCTAATGTTTTACAACAAGGCGTGCTCAGGTTGATCCGCAATCCACCCAAACAGTAGAGGAAAACATAGCTGTTCATATCCATCCGCGCAGGATATCAACTCGCCCTCCTCGCTACTACTTTTCAGGCTTTTGAAGATATTTTTGAGTATACACAGAGAGCCATCTCATTCCCAACGCAAAGTTTGTATTCGCGACTCAAGATTTGAATCAAAAAAAGACTAGTAATAGCGCCAGGAGTACTAATGAGTGCTCAGAGGCTTTCATTCACACAGAGGACTTGATATTTGCAATTGTGAGATGGATTGCATCAGCAAGACTTCATTTGTCTCCTGATGTCTCCTGAGCCTCAGGAGACTCAAAAAATATCCAGGAGTCTCAGGAGACTCTCAGGAGACCCAGGAGACTGTTGGGAGACTGCATTCATAAGTAGTAGTTTGCTGATGTGGCCATACCTTCTTATAGCCACTAAAGTTCATCAGGTGAGTGCCATCCTAGGCACAGATTACCTGAACTAACGTCGAACGTTCAGGGAGAGAATTCTTTTTGAGATCAGTCGTGACTTAGTATCTAGCTCCAATGAAATTGTTCAGACGTTTTGACATCAGGCCTGAAGGTTCGGTAGTAATAGTGCTAGTGCAGTGGAAGAAGTAAGGATAAGCGAAGGTGGAATAGAATGGTGTGAGGTTGTCATCATTTCTTTCTATGAGGTTCGGTTGCAGGAGGGATTGGTAATAGGATTTTACGAAATAGTGGGGAGGAATACGAGGTATAGTTATACTGAATTTCTACGGGATTCTAAGGGCTGATGTATGAGTCAGAGCGGACTAGTGGAGGAGGATGTTAAATAGCAAGCGGAGTCATTTTTTTTAGTTCTTTTTTTTCTTTCTTCTCTGTCTCGTCGTCCTGTCTTCTCGTATATAGGAATATATCAATATCCTATCTATACTCCTCACTCTTCTCGCCCGCTCGAAGGTTGCCTACTACAGCGATCACTATCGTCTTTTCCCTCGTCTGGCTTAGTGAACCTTATAGCCTCGTCTGTGCGAATACCCACGGTCCTCGCTTTCCACGCCCTGTCTTTGGTATTCGGCTTGGCCATTGCCTTGTACCTCCGTTGTCCCTGGCTGTCTCCTCCGTTTTGGTCTTCATCGTCATCTTCATCTGTTCTCCTTGTAGTCCTAGCTGCTCTGTTACAGCAACCTTCTAAAGATATTGGAAAACTTCTCCTCACCTGTGTTTTCCATCACCAGTCTCCTGTATGCATTTTGCTATAGATTCTCTCTCCTTTCTCGTTGTGCTCCATTGACGGTACAAATATAAGAGACTCCTTGAATGTCTGTTATTCAAGGAGGAATCGAATAATGGTCATAGGGTTGAGATAGTAGTATGGTATGTTTTTCTCTCCTATAACAACCTCCACATGCTTCCATGTTAATCTTCCTAAGCAATCGTTCATTTCTTAAATATTTCATATAAGACCTCGCCCATTTCTATAGTAGTTATGGCGATAGTCCCCAGGAGCATATAGAAAGAAGTTATCAATACTTCCTTGTGATTCTTTGAATAAAATAACGTAATATACTATTTGGAATTTATACGACGAAGCTAAATGGAGTCATATATGAATTGCCAAAAGTCTATCACAAGACTTTCGATAAATTTCAGAATGATATACAGCCTCCTCAAAGACCTTTCAGAGACTGATGCATCACTTAAAGAACTCCCAACCTCCTCCTCACAATCCTCCCTAACGCTCTACAAAGAAGACTACGATTCTATAATCGAATCTCTGCCGAGTGCCATACACAGACTTCGTTCAAGAAGACGCAGCTTTAGATGCAATGATATAACTCCGATAACGATAAAGGAGTTATAAGATATTATAGATGCAGATAGTTCCCCGAAAAGAGAATTATAATGAATCGATAAATACGTAAGACGCTAAGGTAAGAGCGAAATAAAAGAACGACACAAGAGTGCTCCCTTATATAACCAACAACCCTCACTTAATCACGACTCATACTTCCGCCAGAACTCCAACTATGACTCACCCTCCGCAGAACAGAACCTCACAGAACCTTTTCGACAAATCTCGCTTCCTAACGCATTAATAATCCTAATCCGGCCCTTCCCCAATCCTTCCATCCCAACAAATTCTATCAGATCCACGAAAGAATCTCCAAAGAATTGTTGAGAGAATTAATACGTAGACGACCCATTCCTCAAGAATCCAAGATCATCCGGATCATTTTCTGAAACCTCAGACTTCAGAATATTTCGCGATTCTCCCGCAAAAGATCGATTAATTTCATGAATAATGATCCACTTCAAGAGCTAATATTCCGTGAATGCTTCTGAAAGTTCGCTGAGAAATATATTGCTTGCTGCAAAAAGCGACAGGAGGAATTTATTTGGCTATGATAGCTCCCATAACTCTCAAGATCAAGAAGATTCATTTGTTCTCTGAGTGCCTCCTGATTTCGTGAGACTCTCAGAGACCCGAGACTGTTGGGAGACTGCATACATAAAGTAGTTTGTTGATACAGGGAAAACTATAGAGGTCGCAGAGTAGTAAGAACCTTCAAGAAAGAATAAAAGCTTATGACTATGATAGTGATAATATTCCCATGCACGGTAATATGCGAAGACGACAGAGAGAAAAGAAAGAAAAGAATCCAGCGAAACGACTAATTCGCTATTTAACCCCTCCTTTCGCCAGTCCGCCAAGACAATCACGGAGGCCATGGAGGAAATGAACAAAGACGACGGATTGCTACGACACAACCAAATCGAACAAAGAACGTGACGCATGAGGACGAAGAGACCCATGAGCGAAGACGAGACGAAGAGGCAGTTTGGCCATTACGACGCGGTGAATCCATGGCGCCCTAAAATACTAGATTGACTAAAAGGACAAGTTATGTCATAAGAGAAGAAGTACAGAAAGAGAATCCTACAAAGTCAAGTGAAGAGCCCCTATATATGTATTCAGAAATCCCTTCGCTGACTCATCCAGAGAAACCCATAGAAACCCCAACGCACCCCCCTATTAGAAATACATATATATCCCTGACTCCTAGAAAACCCCGCAACCGAAACCCATAGAACCCAACAGAACCTCCTGACTAATTCTTCTTCCCGCAACCTGGCTCAATACGTCCCACGCCGTGATAAAGACCCTCTTACATCAACCATAGAACCTCAGAGAAACTCAGTACCACCACACTTCGTATACCTTTACCCTATCTCCCGTCATCGTATTACCAATCCATCCTGCAACCGAACCTCAAAGAAAGAAATGACACCAACATCATACCACTCCGTCTCCGCTTCGCTTATCCTTACTCCATCTACCGCATTAATACCAGTATCACCGAACTGTCAGGTCGAACGCCAAGACGCCGGGACAGATCAGGTCCCCTCCTAGGGCCTAGCTCCCGATAGGCCGAGGTTTTGAGGGATATTGTCGATGAAAGGACACCCTGAGTTCAGGACTGTGTTCTAGGTCATCAGAAGGTTGCCAGGAGGGTTCCTTGTACCCGATATATTTAGTCAAATACTCCACTTGTCGTCCTCTTTTCCGGAAGTCTAGTATTTCCTCCACCTCCCATTCGGTTTCTCCTTCAATCACAACGGGTGGGGGTGGTGTAATAATTTGTCTCAAGACGCTGCGATGAGAATAAAGAAATAAACATGAACACGCGTGTACCTTCATAGAGTAACTCCAGAATTTCCCATGCCAGAGTGCTTAATGATTCGCTTTTATTAAATAGGCCCGATCTGTTTCCAGTCGTTCAGACGGGCTGCTTTAGAATGATATATCATCAAGAAGACTTCATTTGTCTCCTCGATATCTCCTGAGCCTCGTGAGACTCAAAAATACGAAGAGCCTCAAGAGGCCTCAGGAGACCCGAGACTGTTGGAGACTGCATACACAAGTAGTTTGACGATTTCGAGTGATAACTGTGACATCAGCAAGACTTCATTTGTCTCCTGATGTCTCTTGAGTCTCAGGAGACTCAAAAAATATCCAGGAGCCTCAGGAGACTCTCAGGAGACCCGGGAGACTGTTGGGAGACTGCATACACAAGTAGTAGTTTGCTGATGGACTTGGTCCCCAACTATATAAAGGCCGGAAAGACGCACAGACATTACCATTTCTCAGATCTTCTCGGTTCTAAACATCTCGCTCTTCAAAAACTCAAACACTTGTGACATTTCCCTTGCGAACCCATTTGCTTGATCCTCATTCACTGTTTTCCCATTCACCAGCGCCCAAACGCCATACACGGGCCATAATTGGAAGCGACATATTATATTCGTTTTGAGATGCGATTATTGGTTGCAAATTCGCAAGGGTAAAAGTCCGCTCAACAGACTGCTGATAAGATACATACCGCAAATATCGCTCCATAATCGCTGTTATCTCTTGCCGTACCATCCGTCATGGAAAGCGGTAGAAGAACGGCGCGCTATCTCCGCACAAGAAAGCCTTTTCCAAAATTCAAAGAAGAAATTGAGCCTCATCAGACAATATCAAGAACTACTACTGCAGATGTAGTTCCCCAACAGCTTTCCTGCCTCCTCGAGACATCGCATACATGTTGTAGTTTGTAATTAATACGAATTCGATGTAATTAAGATAACGATATATTTCTACGAGTTTCTGTTACAGGGATGAGTCATACTGACTCATGTGAGTCTATAAATACGGATTGAATAAATTTTTTTTTTTTTTCTTTTCCTCTCCTCGCCTTCGCCTTCTCAAGATATAAGATATATCCTATTTATAGCCCATAGTCATCGCTCTTTGTGCTCAAGCTTGAAGGTTGCCTAATATGGCTACCTCTATACCATCAAGAAGACTTAATTGTTCTCGACGCCTCTGGTTTCGTGAGACTAAAAATATCCGGTGAGACTCTCGCGAGACTCAGAGATCATGGGAGACTGCATACACAAGTAGTAGTTTGCTGATGGTGTTTTTTGTATTTTACTCACGATTCTCGCTCTCTCTGCTCTGTCTCTAGTCTTCATCTTGACCGCTGCATCAGCAAACTACTACTTCTGTATACAGTCTTCCAACAGTCTCTCATGTCCACTGAGTGTCTCCTGAGGCTCCTGGGTGTTTTTTGAGTCTCCTGAGGCTCAGGAGACATCAGGAGACAAATGAAGTCTTGCTGATGTGCCTTACGCCTCCGTTATTGCTATTGTATTCTTTGATCTCATCTGCATCGTTATTTTCATCTGTCCTCTTCGTAGTATTAGTTTCTCCATCACAAAGGCCGAACAAAAAGATCGCTGAAACTAACTCTACAAGAGTGAAAACTCCGTTTTGGCCGGTTGCCAAATGGGCCATAAATCAAAACAGTCCTATATCAGACACATTATTGGCTCAATATAAGCCAGAAAAGTCACATATAAATTATGTATGAAAGTTTTGCAAAATCAAAGTTTTATCCCAACATGGTTTGAATTATATTTGAGCCTCTGATTGAAGAGAGGATGAGGATTGTTTTTTTATATTGTTGTTTTACATATATTTCAGGCAGAGTACATGCGGGAGCTTGCTAACACCCTTGAGGTGGTTCACAAAGGCAGTAGGTGAGAGTACCTCCGACTCTATACGAACAGCTTCTTCCTAGCAGCAGCAGCAGCAGCAGCAGCAGTAGCATCACCACCACCCTCACCGTTACCATTACCATCACATACCTTCAACCCTTTCCCCACGGTTCTGATTACAACTCCCGTTTCTCGTGCATTATTGCCTAGGTCTCTATTTATTACCCTGACGATTACATCATGTCACTCTGTGTCAATCGACTACAGGAAGAAAGGTATAGATACTCGCGTTGTTTGGACATCTACTTTCAAAACTTCCTTCCGCTCCCCATGGCATTAACATCAATGTTTTTGCAACTCTCAGGAAGCAATGGCGTAAGGATCATCCCTTCGGATTCTTTGCCAAACCTGCAAAAAGTCCAAACGGCGGGCTTGACCTCATGAAGTGGAGCTGTGGTGTCCCCGGAAAGGAGAAGACTATATGGGAAGGAGGTCTTTTCAAGCTCGACATGATATTCCCGGAAGGTACGGTTTAGCTCTTGAGTACAAAGAGTGATAAAGGTCTCATGATAAAAGTCATAACAACTAATTGCTTGGGCTATAGAATATCCTACTAAACCGCCAAAGTGTATGTACTCACCCTACCCCGTTATCTTACAATCCATTTTCATTCATCATTGATATAGGTAAATTTGTTCCTCCCCTTTTTCACCCTAATGTCTATCCCTCTGGCACTGTATGCCTTAGCATACTCAACGAGGAAGAAGGCTGGAAGCCTGCCATCACCATCAAACAAATTCTCCTCGGTATTCAGGACCTCTTGGACGATCCAAACCCCGAATCTCCAGCTCAAGCAGATGCCTATAACCTCTTTCGAAAAGACAGAGCTGCTTACGATAAGAAGATTAAATATATTGTTAGAGTAGGTTTAGAAACCAACCAGTCTAGGATTTCAGAATTCACTTTTAACTGTATTTCAGGAAAACCCTGCACCATAGGCTTGAATAATCGCATCGGTATTCCCATGCACGGATGAGGATAATAAGCTACGGATGTAGCGATTCTTTCCTTTCCTTTTTCTTTTTCGTTTTTGCTGGAATCCTTGTGCCTAGTGCCGTGCGAGAGTATTGTGTATGTGTGGAAGAGTGATAAACTGTTCGAAATTCTCAACTTCTACTTCACATCCTATGTTCCTATGTTTCTTTCTGTGCTTGTGGAAGGTAGGGACGTAGTCACAGTTGTCTACTTTGTCGGGGAACTGTTGGAGAATTTAGGCCATTAACCTTTTTTCAGCTTTCTAATCTTTCTCTTCCTAAACATGATTACGCTGTATCATAACGCACGGGATATCCTCTCCACCCCAAACTCGGTTTACCCTTCAAACATCCTATATAGCTTCAAGATCCTCTAGGAAAAGCTGTATGTATTTATAAATAAGCTACTTTATAGTAGGCATCAGGAGCGGTTACCCTACCTTAAATTCATCTCATTACCTGTATGGTACATACGTCGCTTAGAATGTAATCACCCGGATGAAAAATCCTCTGGCAAACACTCATGGCTCAAATCAACATACAGCTGGGTGACAATGTAAGGATAACTATCCGCTCTTAACCCCGCTCAATTGACCCCGCAGACTTACGAAAACCCTCGTATGATTTAATATCAGAGAATTATCAAAGCAGCAACAAGTACCTCAAGTACAGAGCACCTTGCAAGCTCAAGCACAAGGGTTTGTCCACCGCCCATCTCTCTGGATGTTGAGTACAGAATATTATAATGACGGGAAATGATTTGATAAGAAAGTTTTGGAGACTCTTCTCCTAGCCTCCAACAGGTTACGGCAGAGGGCAGAAATGGTGGCAGTAGGGATGGAGGCCGTGCCTCGGACTAAAGCTATTGAACACGCCTTGATAAACCAAAACCCCTCTTCGTCTTCGTAGTGTATCTCAATTTCAAGATTGTGGTTGCTATAAAATGAGAGTTTGGGGAATGTCAACATGGTTCTCTTTTATCTTTTACTCCTTGTTTTTTCTTTTGAGAGATCGATTCTTGGCTCTGATGCCCAGTGGAATAATTAGAATCCATCCGAAATGAGCATGTTACCCAGCTCCATTCCTATTTAAGAGACACTATCAAACCCTCATCACCAGATATGTATCATAGGAACTGAATGGCCTAGAAGGGAGATACGCTATAACCAATCCAACAATTCGCTCTCGCAATTTTTGTCCAATGAAGTACACAAAAGACGCTGAAAGAAGATATCTGTGATACAACGAAAGAAAAAAAGAAAAAAAAGGCAATTCTGGATGCAGAGGAATGCTTTATTGATAATAGCCCATACAAGACAAAGAACAAACCAACAGTGAGAATTTAGACGCCGGGGGGCCTAACGGCATTGTAAGAAGGTGGCGGCGGCGGGGGTGGTGGAGGTGGGGGGTTGCTTGTTGGCGGCGGCGGCGGCGGCGGCGGCGGCGGCGAATTTACAGATGCCATAGTGTGGTACGGGGAGGCTCCTGGAGCTTGTTGCTGTTGCTGGCCATAATATGCTTGGTCTCGAATATCAATTTCATTAGTAATTGTGCTAACAACATTGGTGAAGGTAATACTCACAATATTGCATATACGCCTGATATCCCCCATATGCTCCGTAAGGATCGGCACCTCCTCCATAGTAAGTAGCATAGGGGTTAGGAGCGCCCGAGGCAGACGCCGTGGTGCCTGGGACTCCTTGGGCTACTGGTTGCGCAGATGGCTGAGCTGGAGGTGGGGATGCTGATTGCCCATGACCGTGGCCGTGGCCGTGCACATGGCCGTGACCGTGCCCATGGCCGTGACCGTGACTGTGGCCCTGATTTTGACCGTGATTTTGACTTTGCCCCTGATTGTTTGGAATAGAAGGCACGTAAACATGTGAGTTGTTCCCGCCATAACCGGGAAAACGAGCTGGTTGTGGTTGGCTTTTATGTTCCTCATACTGCTGTTTTACTGCTGTTAAAAGGTCTTCACAAAGTCCTTTCGCGTTTTGGACCTCGCGGGCGTCAGGACCACTAAGCCACGATTAGTATGGTTATCAATTTACATTTAGAGTTTCTTACGTCACGTGAAGATAAAGAGGCTCATCGCTCTCCTGGCCAAGGCCATGCTCCATAAAACCAGACCCACGGCCCTTAATTTGAACACGGCAACGCGTCTCCTGCTGTATATGTTTGACATACTGACCGCCGTGACCAACAACAGCTGCGCGTAAGTTAAAACCAGGAATAGGCTCTAGATCGACAGGAATTCTCTCTTCGGGCCATTTACGCTTCAATTTTGTCAGCAGGATCTCCCAGAAAGTGGATCTGCGTCTAGAACTAACCCTTCCGTACTCATCACGTTCAACAGGCTCTGGTGGTTCCCTCCTCTTGAACCGACGCTCGTCAACAAGATTCGGAAGGTCTTGTTTCATTAATTCCTCAATCTTTTGGACTGCTTTCTCTAGCCCCTCTTTCGTTGTGCTGGTAATATGAAGGTATAAGGGCGGGTTCTATATACCGACCGTTAACACAAGGCCTGGGAAAGGTTTTATATGGGATCAACATACCTGCGGGGTTGCCATAGTTTTGTCTGGATAATACGCTCCGCGAGTGGTGACATCTTAATATCCAAAACAAATATGAGCAAACGAATCTAAATGAATTGTAAATACAACGATGGGGTAATGGGGCGTACCCGCGCCAGTCTCTTCTTTTATCTAAACAGGCACGGATGACAGTCAGCGGTAAGACACAAAAGGGTTTACACAAAACTGCTATGCGCAGTTCTTGTTTTAGCTTTGTGTGATCTCTCCAAGCTGAGGTGTACATAAGTAGAACCCCATAGTAACCGTATTTCATACTGAAGGAAAGGAGGATGAGAGGTAAAATAAATAGAGGTAGCCAAATCTATTGGACAGCCTGGGGGGGATCGGTGTTTACCATTTTCTGAGTAGCACCCTTTGTCAGCGTATAGCGATTGCGTAAGTCATTAACCTCTATGTCTTTGATATAATCTCCGTCGGCAATGTACATATCACTGTTGAAAGTTGTTGTGCTAGGAGGGCTGGATGATTTTCCAGCATTCTGCTGCTAAATTAAATATCAGACCTAGGAAACAATCCGAGCAGGAAGAGATATGTGGGCAGTTCGTACAGATCTAATTGGGGGGACATCAACGTGTTGAATGCCACGTTTGGCTTGGATCGAAGCATTGATACGGGCGGCGGCGGCAGCTAGATGAATATTAGCATAGGCTTAATTTGTGCTCGAAATTTTTGCTGCGGAAGCCTACCAGCAGCAGCAGCGGGGTCGAGTTTAGCAGGAGATTGGCTACTAGGGCTTGTGGCATCGCGGACGACGGGAGGACTACGACTTCTGCGACGATCATCTCTGCGGTCCTCTCGGCGAGAAGTATATGGGTTCGAGGCCGGGGAACGGGAACGCCGGTCGTCCCAGCGAGATCCTCCACGACCGCCCACAGACCTTTCCCTTTCGTCTGTCCGGTGGTCTCCATGGTGGCCGACTCTATCCCTGCTAGAACTAGATCTCTGGGTCTCGTCCCACTTACTTCTCTTCCTACGGTCTGGGGAGTCATCTGTCATTGGGACGATTTCTGGAGTGTATTGGCGAAATTAAGATTTCTAATTGGGTTGAAAAACGCGGGTTGTAGTTGGTATAAGGGAAAGGGTCTGTGTACGTATGTTAAATGTCGAGGAGGATTAGAATATGTTAAAGTAAAGCTCACAAGAAAGGCAAGGTGATTCCAGTAGGTGTATGGGACGGGGACTGGAGCACGCCGATCGCGAGGTAGAGGGTTGTAGTGGTGAAGGTGGTGGTTGTGGAGGAGAAAAGCGTGAAATATCAAAGGACGAAAGATATAAGTTCAACCATTGGACCACAAACCCTAGTATAGAAGTAGCGTGAATGACATTTGATACACGCATGAACTATCAGGCAGGGATTTACATTAGCGCCAGCCCGTACATTTCTATAAGTCTAATTTTGAGCGACACGATTTTAAAAAGCCTTATTTCCTAGAAGATCATTAACTAATGATTGAGGTTTTTTTTTGGAGAGAATCATATACGAAGGAAAAAGAGTTGTTAAAAACTGTGAGCAATAGGGTTAGGGTAAAGCAGGACCTCTGTCTCCGAACCCTTTTCTCCGCAATTCCGTCCTCATACCTCTATCTCTACTTGCCGAATTTTCAAGTTTAGGACGGTTGCCAGCCAAGTTTTGGTTATATCTCGTCCTAAACTTAAAGATTTGGCAAGTACACCTCAATCTCCAAACTTCGATCTCCACATCTCTATACTCTCCTCCAACTCTTTACTCCTATCAATGATATATAAAATAATCAATAAATTATGCAAAGAATCCAAAATTCGGATCAGGTGTTATGCCAAATTAACTGTATTCCATAGAACTCAAATGTCAAAGCGCCCGATAGGGTGTTGTGGCCACTCCCATGTGTGGCCACCTACTATGCCCGCTGGAGATACATTAGCAAGACTTCATTTGTCTCCTGATGTCTCCTGAGCCTTAGGAGACTCAAAAAATATCCAGGAGTCTCAGGAGACTCTCAGGAGACCCGGGAGACTGTTGGGAGACTGCATACACAAGTAGTAGTTTGCTGATGTAGTTGATAAAAGCCCTAAAGACTCCATGAATAGAACATCATGATTATGTGACGCATAATAAAAATTACTGTGCATATAATAATTGGCAGCACCGCCAGCAACAGTGACCATAACTCTCAGAAAGACTGCAGAAGATGCTCGAGCACATCAGCAAGGCTTCATTTGTCTCCTGAGGTCTCCTGAGCCTCAAGAGACTCAAAAAGTATCCAGAAACCTCAGGAGACTCTCAGGAGACCCGGGAGACTGTTGGGAGACTGCATACACAAGCAGTAGTTTGCTGATGCACTCACAGCCTAACTCTGCTCAGTCTTCTAGATACTAGGAAAGTTCATCAGCAAACTACTACTTGTATATGCAATCTCCTGAGGGTCCTGCATCAGCAAACTACTACTTGTGTATGCAGTCTCCCAACAGTCTCCCAGGTCTCCTGAGAGTCTCCTGAGGCTCCTGGATATTTTTTGAGTCTCCTGAAGCTCAGGAGACATCAGGAGACAAATGAAGTCTTGCTGATATGGATAATTTATAAGTCTCGTGGATAATTTATATAACGGGGTACTAACTGAGACTACAAGGAGAACAAATGACGAAGAAGACGAAGACAAGATCAGAGGACACAGCCAGAATAACTAAAGCGTAAGGCAGTGGCCAAAGCGAAGGCCAGAGACATGGCAGGGAAAGCGAGAACCATAGATAAATATAGAGGCGAGACTATAAGGTCTGCTCAGCAAGATTAGAGGAAAAACTATAGAGGTCGAGAAGAGAGAACCTTCTGCAGGTGAAGAAATGGCGACTATGGATAGTGATAAATATTTTCCTACATACGGTATGACAAGAACACGGCATGCAGAAGAAAAAAAAGAACTAAAAAGAAACGCCGGCCATATTTAACACTCTCCTCCATCAGTACGCTCTGACTCATACATCAGCCTATAGAATTTCACAGAAACCCAATGTCACGATATCTTGTATTCCGCCCCACTATCTCTTAAAATTATATTACCAATCCCTCTTGCAACCAAACCTCGTAGAAAGAAATGACGACAACCTCACAACACTCCATCTCCTCCTCGCTTATCACTACATCAGCAAACTACTACTTGTGAATGTAGTCTCCCAACAGTCTCCTGGCTCTCCTGAGGGTCTCCTGAGGCTCTTGGATATTTTTTGAGTCTCCTGAGGCTCAGGAGACATCAGGAGACAAATGAAGTCTTGCTGATGTAGTGGCTATGGAAGATGGAAGAAAGGCAGTATCTGATTAGGTAGCAGGACTGAGGAATAGAATTCAATGACAATCTCGATGCCAAAGAGCTGATTCAAGTTTATAAGAAGGAAATCGTGAAAAAAGGATGTGTGACGGGGTGCCAAGACTACGCGGGGCCAGATGAAGATGACGACGAAGAGTATCGCGAGGGACACAGCCAAGATAAATGAAAGAGCAAGAACACTGTTGAAGACTCCAGGCCGAAGAGGAAAGTGACCGTAGATAACGCAGAAAGAAGACTACGGCGCCCACCGAGCAGGGAAGTTTATGATCGTAGACGTACCAAGTCAAAACGGCGCACAAGTGCAAGAAGAGAAGATCAATAGAGTCAGAAGAAAGAACCTTCGGTAAAGGAAATGGCGACTATGGATAGAAAGGATTATATTCCTATATACGGTAAGACGGTATATAAAGAGAAAGAAAGAAAAGACAAAAGAAGATAACTCCCCCGCTATTTAACAACCTTCCTTCCCAGCCACAAGACTTTACATCACCCATAACCTCAAAGAACCTCGCCTTACCACACCTCAGATTTCAAGACCTCTTTCCGTAACATCTATTACCAATCCCTCCTGCAACCGAACCTCATAGAAAGAAATGATGTCAACATCAGACCACTACACCTCCGCCTCGCTTATCCTTACTCTCCTCACTCAGGTATACCGAATCAATCTTAACGCCAAGACACGACAGGATGAATATAAAGAAATATGAAAGAAGATACAATATTTAGAATTTGGAGAGTAAGTTGAGAAAAGTTGAAACAAGAAGTCTAAACTATTAAAAATTGCTTTCTTTGCTATACATGTCCAATCAATGATTAATACATTTTGTAACTGAAACTTTCTGATTTTATTTAAGGAGCAATTGTTATGACAAATTAGCTGTATTTGCTAGAACTCAAATGATATAACGTCTGATAGGGTGTGGTAAACACTCCCGCGTGAGGCCACCTATACCCATCAGAGATAGGCGATAAAAGCCTTAAAGACTCCATGAATTAAATATTATTTGATGCCTAATAAAGATTACTGTGCATATAAGAATCGACACATCATTAAGTAAACTACCATTTGGACAGGTAGTCTTATAACAGTACCAAAATCTCTTGAAGATTTTTCGAGGTTCAGGAAAAACTAAAAGTTAAATTTAGTCTTATTTATTTTTTTGTAAAACAATGGAAAATTGCTTTAAATATCAACAAACTATCAATGATTACTAGGGTGCAACTATCAGCAAGTCTACATTTGTCACCTGACATCAGCAAACTACTACTTGTGAATGTAGTCTCCCAACAGTCTCCTGGCTCTCCTGAGAGTTTCCTGAGGCTCCTGGATATTTTTTGAGTCTCCTGAGGCTCAGGAGACATCAGGAGACAAATGAAGTCTTGCTGATGGATGTCCCCTGAGCTTCAGGAGAATGAAAAAATATCAAGATACTTTAGGAGACTCCTAGCGTTTTGGCATCGGCCATGAAGAATCGGTAGCAGTAGTGTTGTTGCGGTTGAAGTAGTGATGATAAACGAGGAGGGTATGGAATGGTGTGAGGTTGTTGTCATTTCTTTCTATTAGGTTTGGTTGCAGGAGGGATTTGGAATAGAATTTCGAGAGATAGTAGGAATGAATACGATATTTAGTAATACTGGATTTCTATGGGATTCTATGGGCTAATGTATAATTCAGAGTGGATTGGTGGAGGAGGATATTAGATAGCGAGTCGAGTCGTTTGCTTTAGTTCTTTTCTTTCATCAGCAAGACTTCATTTGTCTCCTGAGGTCTCCTGAGCCTCAGGAGACTCAAAAAATATCCAGGAGCCTCAGGAGACTCTCAGGAGACCCGGGAGACTGTTGGGAGACTGTTGGAAGACTGCATACACAAGTAGTAGTTTGCTGATGTTGGCTATTCCGAATGCTTTTGAATCACTTAGAGTACTTCAATCCAGCTACTTTGTGGCTGGAAAAATTATTTTAGCCGCAATTCTGCAATGAAGGGGTATAAAAGGGTATATTACTGTTCCACTTCACCAGGTCTTGGCCCCTTTCTATCCAAAAACAGGTAAATGGCATTGCTAATAACTTTCCAACAAGACAAGATATCAAAAATCTCTAAAGCCAAAATTTTATCATACTTATACCCACAATTTGGCTTCAAAGATTTCTGATATTCTGTCTGGTTGAAAAGTTATTCGCAGTGCAATTGATGTCACCTTTAAGGCGCGCCGCACCATACCTTCAAATACTGACCCGCAACGGCTGAAATCAAGGGTTAGGGATGGCCCTTAAATGGCTGCAAAGGTCTGTTACTTACCGGCTCAGCATCGACCAGCCACAGTTTGGCGTTCCCATCATGTGTGCCCTCACACACGCCACAGTCCAGCACACCATAAAAAGCACCACAATACGCGCTAAAGGACTCCAGCACTCGTCTGTGCAACTCAACGCTACCTCCAGTTTTAACTACAACCTCAACATCTACCTACTTTAGCGGTTTACTTTCTAGGGTATTTCTGAACCACTTCCATTTGCCCTCATAAAGACGACCCTCAGTTCCTGTCCTTGCCCAGTACTCTTTATTCTCTGGGCCTGCTCCAATAATGTCGCTTTTCGGAGCTGCCACAACCACGACTCCCGCCACCACCGCCAACAATACTCAGGGTGACCTGAGCAAAGATGTAGAGCTCACTTCACCCCCAGAAGACAGCATCTCGGATCTCTCATTCTCTTCCCAGTCCGAGCATCTTGCGGTGGCCTCCTGGGATAACAAAGTTCGCATCTATGAGATATCAGAAACTGGACAATCCATGGGCAAGGCTTTATACGAACATCAAGGTCCTGTTTTGTCAGTTCACTGGTCGAAGGTTGGCTAACCTGCCTGGTTTGAGCTCCTACACGCCTCGACACATCGGTGCTAACTCCTTTCTTAAGGACGGGTCTAAAGTAGTTTCAGGCGGTGCTGACAAGGCTGCTCGTATGTACGATCTTACCACCGGCTCATCTCAACAGGTGGCCGCTCATGATGAGCCCGTTCGGTGCGTTCGAATGTTCCAGGCACCGAACGCGGCTGAGATGCTCGTCACTGGATCATGGGATAAAACCCTCAAGTACTGGGATCTCCGCCAGCAGCAACCTGCCGCTACTGTGCAAATGCAGGAGCGTGTATATACCCTCGACGTCTGTCAAGGTTTGCTGGTTACTGGCACCGCCGATCGACATATCAATGTCATAAACCTGGCTAGTCCAACCACAATTTTCAAGACCATTCAGAGCCCACTCAAGTGGCAGACGAGGGTTGTAAGCTGCTTTCCTGATGCCACCGGATTCGCAGTTGGAAGTATTGAAGGAAGATGTGCAATCCAATATGTTGAAGACAAAAATGCCAAGTAATTACTCCGAGCGTTCTTCATATTTCCGACTCTATAATTAACTAATTTCCTATGTGCTACACTTAGCATGAACTTTTCGTTCAAATGCCACCGAGAAACCCCATCCTCAGGGGTTGCCAATGTCTACAGTGTTAACGACATATCTTTTCATCCTACTTTTGGAACATTTTCTACTGCGGGGTCTGATGGAACTTTTCACTTCTGGTACGTATTTTTAGTGTTTTTTCCTTTTTTTTTTTTTTACTGTCGCTACTTTAGATCTCGATCCCGCCGGACGCGCCAAATCTCACCTAACGATTCTGTACAGGGATAAAGATGCCAAACACCGTCTCAAAGGGTTTCCGTCTGTCAATGGGAGTATTCCAGCAACTGCCTTTAACAGAAACGGTAATATATTCGCATACGCTATCAGCTATGACTGGAGCAAGGGACACCAGTCCAACACCCCGCAATATCCTACTAAGGTCATGCTGCACCCTATTAAGGAAGATGAGGCAAAACCAAGACCAGTCGCAAAGAAGCGGTAGTTCGTCCTTTGTCCTGAACTCAAAGGGACACTATTAGGGCTATAAAAGGTCTCTTCCCAAAATCTGCAGATAACTAGCCAGTGTTTCTGGCTTATGTAGAGAATTCTTTTTTGTCTCTTCCCCCTTCAATATTGGATACTGCGACATTTGAAATGATAGACCTGAATGCCATGGAAGTTATTAACAAAATCGAGACATAATTCCTGTATCGTTCTAAATGCTCGTTATCATTTCTGTTCACATCACGTGATCGTCCCCCGAGACCATTCAATATTCCATGTAGTAACGACCGCAAAGAGCTCGGCCTGCAGAAATCAGACCCCTGTTATGTACCCCACCTCCCTACCGCGGTTTCGGGATATCGATCTAAAACCCATGCAGAGATGGCACCTAAATGTGCAGCAGATCCCGTAGGAATCAATGACTATTACTCAGTCAAACTCGGGCGAATATATATGTGGTGAATATACTCACCTATTAATTAAGTCCTGAGTATTCTTGGAGCAACGAGCTCACAGGACTTAAAATTAACGCGCGAGTAGTCAACAAGGATGCAATTCTGGCATAGTACCGCATTAATTAGTCTCGACGGCCGGTCACACAAGACGACGAAGTTGCCTTTTCCAGCGGGGATTAGGGAGACAAATAACCAAATAGGGGAATTCCAACGTCTTGTGTGACCGGCCGTCGAGACGAATTAATGCGGCATTAATATCAACGGGTGCTGTCAGCTCTTGGCGTTGGGAAATATTCATACGGACAATGCCGGCGATGCGATGATATGCAGGTATGACAATGTAGGGACGAGGAGGACTTTTCTCCCATTCGATATTCCTTTCAATTTCACGTACCTACTATTGCATTCACGTATTTATGAAATGTACCTACATTTAGCTAAATAAAAAATTCCAGGCAACTTAGGCGTGTGAGGTGTAATTAATTGTCTTGACTACAAGCACATTTCCCCACCTTTTTATTTACTTTGCCAAATGTTCCAGATAGACAGTGACGTGAAATCCGCAAGCAGAAAATGTTTTTAGGCTTGAAACTTCATGGCGGGATTAGTATCCTTTGACACAGTTATTCAATGGCTGTGAGTCAAAATTGGACTTACCCTCAACCCTGGTCCTCCTCCCAAAAAGCTGTTATTTACCCTACCACCTGGTTTTATAAATAAATCAACCTTCCCTTCTTCTTCTTCCGTTTGCCTCCCACAACTATTCTTCTCCCTTTACTTCCCATTTTGCTTCGCTATAGTATATATAGCCTTGCCCCCCTCACGATGTGTGGTATGAGATCACCCCTCGTCCGTCCCACTATGAATTACGGAACCCTGACAAAACCGTTGAAATAAAGGTATATTTGCTTGCCATAAACACCCCGATGTCCACCAATTCAAGCCCCAGGCTTTGCAATTGGCCAAAGCGTATGTGTTCCCTCTATTTGATATTTTGAGCGGTTCAGATACTTATGGGGTTTCGCAGTGTGCGTCATCGCGGTCCGGATTGGAGTGAGATGATTCTTTTCCCGGGATTCCTTATCGTAAAATTCTAATTCTTTCTCACAGGTGGAAATATTATTTCCAATGACACAAGTAAATCAAACGCTGAATAGACCTCTTCGCCGAACCTCTTTAGTACTAACTTTCCAAAACTAGTTTTAACGCATGAACGTTTGAGTATTGTTGGAATTGGTATTCCCTCTCTTCGATATTAGAGAAAAAAGAAAAAATCGATCATGGGTCTTTTTTAACAGTCACAACAGATAGTGGAGCGCAGCCCCTTGTCAACGAGGAGGAAACCGTGTTTTTGGCGGTGAATGGCGAAATCTACAACCACAGAATATTGCGTAAGCAGCTCGATGCCAACACTAAGTTTAAGACCCATTCCGACTGTGAGGTCATTTTGCATTTGGTAAGACCACCAGCTACATGCAAAACCCATCCCTTCTAACCGCTTTTAAAGTACCCCAAATATGATACAGATACCCCAAAGATGCTGGACGGAATGTTCTCTTTCGTCCTGTATGATAAAATCAAGGACCGGACTATTGCTGCGCGCGACCCCATCGGTGTTACTAGTTTCTATCAGGGTTGGTCCTCAAAAACTCCTGGCGCCGTATACTTTGCTTCTGAGCTGAAGTGTCTCCACCCTGTCTGTGACAAAATCATCTCTTTTCCCCCAGGTCATATCTATGACTCAACCACCGGAAAGACTACTAGATACTTTCAACCATCATGGTTAGACTCCACAAAGATCCCGTCCACTCCAGTCAGTTACGAAAAAATTAGAACTACTTTGGAAAAGGCGGTGCGCAAGAGACTTATGGCTGAAGTCCCTTACGGAGTTCTCTTGTCTGGAGGACTTGACTCTAGTTTGATCGCTTCAATAGCTGCTCGTGAAACTGAGAAACTAAAAGTCAAGTCTGGAGTTGCCGACGGGAATATGATACCACACGAACTCGTTGGAATCAGTGAAGGCGATGATCTTGACACGATCACTGCCTTACCAGAGCTGCACTCCTTTTCTATTGGACTTCCAGGGTCACCAGATACTATCGCTGCTAAAAAGGTAGCTGCATATCTTGGAACAGTTCACCATGAATTCAACTTTACTTTACAGGAAGGTCTCGATGCTCTTCGTGACGTTATTTATCACCTTGAAACTTTCGATGTTACTACAATTCGTGCATCAACACCTATGTACCTCCTGAGCAGGAAAATTAAAGCCCAGGGCGTGAAAATGGTTTTAAGTGGAGAAGGAAGTGATGAAATATTTGGTGGTTACCTTTACTTTGTCAACGCCCCGAGCAAGGAAGAATTTCACAAGGAAACCATCACGAGGGTCAATAATCTGCACCTTTCAGATTGTCTGAGAGCCAACAAGTCTACCTCCGCATGGGGTGTTGAGGCCCGTGTCCCTTTCTTGGACAAGGAGGTGAGATATGGTCCTCTGGTGTAACTGGCATAGCGATTGATTCCGGTTTGTTTAGTTCTTGGAAGTCACGATGAATATCGACCCCCAAGACAAGCTTATCCTCAAGGGAGAGCGCCTTGAAAAGTATATTCTCAGAAAAGCATTTGATACCTCGGATAAACCAGATGAAAAGCCTTACCTTCCTGATGACATCCTTTGGCGTCAAAAAGAACAGTTCAGCGACGGCGTTGGATATGGGTGGATTGACGTCTTGAAGGTAACCCCAATTTTCTTGAATTTAGTGTCACATCTACTAAGGCGTTATCAAGGACACCGCGGAGAAAATGGTCACTGATAAACAACTAAATAACCCCAAGCCTGAGTGGGGTGCTGACGCTCCTGATAGTAAGGAGGGGTATTGGTATAGGTGTATGTTTGATGAACAATTCCCAGCACAATGTGCACCTACTGTCATGAGATGGAAGCCTACCTGGTCCAACCAGACAGATCCTAGTGGAAGGTTAGCATCCCATAAATTCAATATCACTTTCATCTGCATTTATATTCTTATATTAATCTTACTATTAAAACAGGGCCATCGACATTCATGTTGCTAAATATGAATAGAAATAGTGGCAAAATAAAATTCAATACGACACAGTTCAAGAGGCATGTAGGTGGGCCTGAGTGCATTTTTGTTTAGATTGGCAGCTTTATACAACCTCAGTTACCAATAGAAGACATTCTTATAGAATTCTTTATGTCCTAGAATGCCCTGGTTTCACTTTTGATGAACTTAGTTGGTAAGGTATGGTACACGCTTTGATTTGATACCCTTAGAGTCAAGATCACCATATATCTTTTAAAGGGTAAGGATCCTTACGTAGTTCAGCACTTATGGCGGAATGAATATATCGCTTCGATAGATACCCAGAGTAACTTTACAACCTACACTCGCGTCTAGGTATTCATATAAACTGAGCGATATAATATGACTAATATCAGTGCACACCTTCAGGGGCCTGGGCTTCCCCTTAGAAGATAATATGGGGTAAAAATAACAAGATATTTTCTATCATCCATCATAGGAGAATAGGAGACGATCCTCAGAAAACCTGCTCGCGATATTACCACTGAGCACTGCGCCTGTTTCACCTACCAGGTTCGACCGTTCACTGCGCAGTACTACCATCCAAACCACTGTTCAACACCATTACCCACCTCAACAAGGATTTCCCAGTTCCGAGCCTCGTTAATTTATTTGGTAGTAGTCCAGCTAGTGTGGTTAACTTTGGAGGTGAGGCACCCCGCCGACAGTTCGTACAGAGGCCTCTTCCTTGGTATAAGTGACACCACTATAGTGCGCCTCTTCTTGCCATCTCATTACCGTGGGTTCTAACGATATCATCCATAATCTCCTTCAGTTTCCCGCATCCATCCAACGCGACAGCCATCATGCCCTCCAGTCTTTCCAATCTAACCTTCGTCTCGAGTTGCAACAAGGTAATTTTCTCCGAGTTTCCGATTGTTGCAATCGTAACTCCTGGAAGATCACTTTCCTCAACATTGTTCATATCCAGTAATGGATCTTCTCCTTCTACTTCAGGATTGTTGCCGCTGCGAGCTGAGTGGGAACCGGCTGTGCATGCAACCACATAGTCGCTCATTGGGATGCCAGCGTCGATCAGGGCGAGTGTACAGGCATTGATACAAGTGGCGAGGACAGAGCCATCCTGCGATAATATATGGAGAGTAATTACGATCTCTGACCGCGGGTGAAGGTTTGTTAAGATAGCTTCTGCAAATGTTCTCTGTAGAGCGGTCTGCATCTCTTGTATCCGCCTACGTATAATCCACTTAGATCAGCCATGACGGTTGTACTTGAATAGGATGCCAACGCTAGGACAAGTGTGACTTCCCCTGGACATATGATAAGAAAGGAAACCTACCGGTCACTCTTGGCTCTTTTCTTTCTCTCGTTCCCACTAAACGCAGCAAAACAGACCTCTACTGTGACTGTGGCCCTATCCTGGCTTCTGTTCGCCCCATTCTTGGGCTCGTTTGGTCCGCTGACGCTACATATAATTTTCGTGTTTCCCCACTCAACATATGATGACCCGTCGGCGGCTGTGGTAGTTGACAGACGTGCCTCAAAGCGACGGAGCTCATTCCAGCGTCGGCCATCTATGCGGAGCCCTTCGGGGGAGAGAAGTTCGTGGCGAGACTGTAAGTAAGCACTGAAATTAGTATTTAAGACCCTGCACAAAAGTTGAGAGATAGTAGATACCATTATAGATTTTGCTTTGAGATGTTAGAGTTGTTAGACGAGGCAACATGAAGAGCAGAATCCAATTCGGCTCCCGGAATCTTGGCAAACGTAACGGACAACTCCGGGAACCTTTCAGACGCAGAAACCTGTCGCCTGGCAACCAGATACCATTACTAAGAAGGGTACCCCTCCCAAATTAGAAACTCCGATACAAACACTTGTATATCTCCACCAGCTTTGAAGATACTTAAGTCAGAATATGGTTCTCACATAAGAAGAATAAATCCTCATAATGATTTCAATTCCATTTTCCTCCTGTGGTGGTTGTTCAATTATTTTCAATGGATTTTGTATGGAGTTCTAGTACTACATGTAGTTGTCATCTGCATCTGACAGGGTTCCCGGTCCAACGCATTAGATAATACCGCAAGGTGGAAACGGTCAGACCGGCCGCCATACTCACTCGCGGCACATAGCAAGCCTACGTGCATAATTGGTAAAAATGGTAGGCTCGATCAGATTATTCATACAATCTAACATTATTCATCACAAGTACATAGAGACCCCGATATTTTGCTCATGACTGCTTCGTTAAAAACATGAGCTTTGAAGGCATGGATAGGAGAAACGGAGATCTTGGGCCACCAAACTTTATTTTGAGGTACAAGAAGGCGGAACACTCGGAAATCATGAAATCATTTAAAACCGTTCCATTTCATTATAGCTTCTGATACTCTGCGCAGGAAGTTAGTATACCCGAAGATAGCCAAACAAGAAACTATAGGGCGGGACACTAACCTAATTTACCTTCTAGCTTCTTTGCTTCTGCCACTTTTCGAACAGCTTTAGACATATCATCCTGATTGATGGCATCACGGTCGTCACGAATAGCGAAGAAACCAGCCTCAGTAATGACATTTCTCAGATCAGCCCCGTTGAGCTGATCGCTCATCTTGACGATACTCTCGTAATCAATTTCCCCATCCTTTTGCACACCCGCCGCATGAATTTTGAGGATCTCCATTCTCCCGACCTCGTTTGGAAGGGGAATTTCGATCTTACGGTCTAATCGACCAGCCCTAAGTAGCGCTGGATCGAGCGTGTCAGGCCTGTTAGTTGCCATGATGATTTTTGTTTTCCCCAGGTAGTCAAATCCGTCGAGCTGATTGAGTAGCTCCATGAGCGTCCTTTGAATTTCACGATCCGCAGATGTACCCTCACTAAACCTCCGACCGCCAATAGCATCGATTTCGTCCATGAAAATGATACATGGTTCGTGCTCCTTAGCATACCCAAACATCTCGCGGATAAGTCGAGCAGACTCGCCGATGTATTTGTCTACAATTGCGGACGAGACAACTGGAATCATGAAAAATTAGTATTGACTGCCCTGAGATGATGCTCATATTACTCGCACCTTTCAAGAAATTAGTCTCCAAGCTACTAGCCACAGCTCTTGCTAATAATGTCTTTCCTGTTCCTGGGGGGCCATATAGCAAGACGCCCTTTGGAGGTTTGATGCCAACTCTCAAAAATAATTCGGGATTCTTCAAGGGCAGCTCAATGACCTCTCTCAACTCTCGGATCTGCTCGTTGAGACCTCCGATGCCGCCAAAAGATACCTGGCCTGGGTCCTCAAGAGACATGTTATAGACCAAAGGATCAACCTCCCGAGGTAGCATCCGCATAATTGTTAAAGTGGTCATATCAAGGGCTACTCGGACCCCTTGCTTAAGTTTTGTCTTGTCTACTTTTGAGCGACACCCAACAACATAGCGGGGCCCGGAAGAGGCTGTTCGATTTTATTTCATTGTCAGCGTCATCCCTCTCATTTCGTGTAGATGGATTAGTAGACTATTACCCTTTACGATGACTATTGAATGTTAGCTTCAGATAGAGTCCCACCATAATGCCAGTTACAGGGGTCTAACGCACATCTCTCATCGTCAAGTTGTTTCAGAACCTCCCCGATTATTTGTCCCACACTTTGTAGAGCTTTGATGTTATCTTCCGTGTGATCGAATTCCTTTTGTAGATCCTTGATCTCCGCTCGTAGGTTCTTAAGTTTTGCATCCCACTCCCTATGTTCCAACAGCTTTAAAAAGCGCAAGCCAGTCAGTTAAAGCCTCGAGAACCCTGCGTGGATGAAAATACCTTTATTTTAAAGTCGCTAAGTGCCTTTTCTCTTTCGGGATTGGGAGCCATTAGGTGGGGGTGTATAACGGGGTTAAAGGAAGCTCTTTGATGTGTTCGTTCAAGTTAGTAGAGTGAGATATAGTAATAGTAGCTGCTAGAGACGGGTATTAGACAGATGAAGATGGGGTTGATGAAACGATGAACGGATATTTCTGATGAGTGGTGATGATAGAGACATGGAGTATGAGGCTCCAGCATTGTGGAGAGGACCAGTGCCAGTTCTCACATCTGCCTGTGCATTGCGCAACTGTGATACCTTGTGCTCAAAATCTTGGCAAAGGCAATTCCAGCCCCAAGCCTGTCAGGGGCTCTGATCATGACATGCTGCTTATGGAACAGTGCATGGTTAGCATTTGACCCAAGGAATCACCACACTTTGCATCTCCCTACCCCTTCCCCTGTCTCTCACCTGGTCTCTCCCTTGAGTATTTAGGGAGCTTCTCGCCTTCACTTCCTGCTATTAAGAACTATTCACTCATTCCTATCATGGCTTCAGTCATCGAAACAGCCATCATTGGCCCAAATGACACCGCGAGGGATTTCTCAAACGACTGGATTTGGGTATTTAGCCCGACAAAAACTATTCAAGTAAAGCAAAGCTAAGAAGATACAGACATACCAGGAGGAACCCCACAGGACTCGCAGACACCAGATTATCAAGGCCCATCCCGAGGTATGTTGCTAGCAATTAAATACCAAATGTGAGGAATTTACATCGTTCACTAACTCTAATGCAATTCTTTACAGGTCACTAAATTATGCGGCCCAGAACCTCTCACCAAGTATGTTGTACTAGGCGTCACATCGTTACAAATTGGCTGCGCATACCTTCTACAGTCAACCCCCATCTTCTCCTGGCCTTTCTTCCTCACCGCATACATCGTGGGTGCGACAGCAAATCAGAACACATTTCTAGCGATTCATGAAATCTCTCATAATCTCGCCTTCAGAAGCGCATATGCCAACCGTTTATTTGCTATCTTTGCAAACCTACCAATTGGCCTCCCTTACAGCGCGGCTTTCCGGCCGTACCATTTGACTCACCACAAAGCTCTTGGTGTCGATGGCCTTGATACTGATCTCCCAACCAAATTTGAAGCCATCTTCCTCGACTCGGTTTTGGGGAAGGCCTTTTTTTGCACCTTTCAAATCCTATTTTACGCCCTTAGGCCAATGATGGTTCTGACGCTGCCATTCACTGGGCTACACTTTCTCAACCTTGTTGTGCAAATTGGGTTTGATGCCATCCTTGTTTGGTCCTGTGGTTGGAATTCTCTTGCCTACCTGATAATGAGCAGCTTTCTAGCAGGGAGCCTGCATCCCTGTGCAGGTCATTTTATTGCTGAACATGTGGGTTTTTCTCATTTGCTACGTTGTCGAGGCACCCGATTCTGTTGGAAAGTGAGGTGAAATTTTGAATCAAGCTTACGTCTCAAACCTACTTAGTATGTCTTTGAGAAGCCTAACAAACCATCCTCCAAAAATTCTGTTTCCGGGGAGGCGGCCCCGGTGGAAACTTACTCCTATTATGGCTGTCTGAACTTTTTCACTTACAACGTTGGTTTGCACAACGAGCACCATGACTTTCCTGCCATTCCGTGGACCCGACTCCCCAAGCTGCGTGAAATCGCCAGCGAATTCTATGAGCCTCTTCCTACCCACACTAGCTGGTCATGGGTTATTTGGCAGTTTATATGGGATAGTGACGTTTCGCTTTGGTCAAGAGTCAAGAGGGAACACCAATTGAAAACCGGGGAAAGGATTGAGGCAGATTGGACGAAAGAAGAGCTGGAAGGTGGGGCCAGTGCTGCAGAGGATAAGAAGAAAGCTTAATAGCGCCGTATAGATCTGTAACTCTGTGATGCGATATTTCTATTTTTATATAGTTTGTATTGGGCCTTTTATGTGGATTTGTTAAGGAATAATGGCATCTTCAGTTAGACTATCTAATAACATGTATTGTAGGCTCAGGCCTTTTCGTTAAACCAAAGAAACGACCAGAATATCAGGTGGTCAAATACCAATATAAAGGCTATACACTCCTAGTTACAGTAGTTTTTACTCCTCGGTGCTATAGTGTCTTAAGTACTCATCTTCTTTGAACACTTTATAAGCGTCACGCTCGAGGCTATTAATGCCAACTTCAATATCCATCTTGATATCTTCAATCAAAGCCTCCTTGCTCACATAATCATATTCTGGCCTGATAAACCCCAATATAACCAGATTCATGCGTGCCCCATAGAAGTCCTCGGAGAAGGAGTGTACAATATGTACTTCGACTGATCGTACAGTGTTTTTATAGAAGGGGTTCCAACCGATCGACATGACCATTGGGAAGACAACCCCCTTCGATCCAGTGTCAACGTTGATCAGGTCAAGCCCCGCGAAACCGTAGTAAACGCCACTCTCGATTGTTTCGCATCCGCCGACTTTGAGGCCCTCGATTGGGATGTTGGCAGTAGGTATTTGCAATTCTTTAGAGCCTCGTCCAAAACCTTTGATGACGGGCCCCGAGAGGCGTAGCGGAAAGGGGGGTGACGGGCCATCTTCGGGGCCAGATATAAGGGGACGTTCAGTCGCCGGCGAACGCATTTTTCGAAACGGGAATATTTGGATTGACAGGCTTGAAATGTGTGGTCAGGAGACCGGGCAGAGACTCTATATCTGAACAGACAAGTGGGGCAAATGGAGGGGCACTAAGACGGCTCGTCCCATCCTAGTAAACTACAAGCATGTATGTTTTCCCAATTTATACCGGCCTCTTCATCCCCCACTCTTTTTACGACAAAATTAAATAATACCCAACCCAAAGGAAAACAGTGTACCATCAAATTCAAATATCCCCATTTTCAAGATACCAGAGTATTCAGCGCTCAAATACTAATAAAGAGATGCGACTGAAAGTGCAAAAGAAAATAAAAAGCAAAACTAAGCACACCGAAAGATTCTCTCCAGTGTGATATTGACTGATAAAAAGCTTAGTACCATAAGTGAGGTGAAGATACGTATATAGGGTGGGAGGCCTCTCGTCGATCTTGTAGAGTACAGGGATAAAAGGAAGGAAAAAGGGAATCCAGGCACAACCAACGGAAAACCACCATCAAACAGAACCAAATATCCAGCACGTTACGCCTCCTGGGAGGTAGACAAATGAAATCTTTTAAGAGAATGTGGTTTTTGGACTAACCAAACATAGCATCACAATCAAAAAAACAAATACGCTAGCAAAAAGGTTACTAAACATAAGGCAGCACAAATTTGGACGGATACACCTTCTGGTGGATGGGTGGTCAAACCCATACCAGGGGCACCTTCAACAGTATGTAGCTTGGGTTCAGAAGCAACAACCGCGGACTTGCGCTCTCGGAGGCCCTGTTGATGCTGTTGGGCCTGCTCTTGTAATCTAGCAATAGTAGCCTTCGCTTCAGCTAGCTGAGATGCCAAATCATGACTACTGCTCCCTGAACTAGGGGAGCCATATTGGGTAGTAACACCTCGAATAACGTCCCCAGTAGATGAGTGCCCATCCGATTTGGACTCGGTTTTGATAACTGGTGCAGGTAGAGTACCGGAAGTCGCAGGTTCATCGGATGGCGTAGGGGAGGTATATGGGGGGGGGGATGAGCGGGATTGAGTATCGTTGAACTGCCAGTCTTGTTAATTTCCGGGATGTAATGCCAAAGCCGCATAGCTCCACTTACCAAGATGTCTTGGACCCCATTAGGCGCATTTGTCTTCTCGCCAGGTTCAAGAAATGTGACACGTATTTTCTTCTCTTGAATTAAATGTTTTTCATTCTTTTCCACAAGCGCCCACTGATCAAGTTAGGAACAAAAAACTCTAATATGACTGACTATAGACTACGGGGGCCTCACAATTTGCTGGATATTGCTGAACTCCTTGTCTGCGGTGATGGCAACAGACTGAACAAGAAACTTATCACGACACTTATAACCCTGTGGCGGATCCTCCTTCATAGCCTGGAGAAGGACTAGGCTTGGTTAGTGTTTTTAGATTTTGCAATCGCAGGCTGGAGCTTAATCTTAATACCTTGGACCTCAACATCCTTTCCAGCTTCTATACGTCCGGAATTTGGCCTCACACAGTACCTATCCAATTACTCAGCAAAGGCTTCTACACGAAAACCCGTATAGGAGATCTTTGACTCGTGAGCACTCACTGCTTAGGGGCGGTTGTTTTGACCTATATAACACTGAAGTTAATAATAGGTTCACAACATGGGTAGAGTCCGGTATTAACAAACCTTAAAGGCAACGGGATCAGAGTTATTGTTTTTGATGCGAAGTGTGCGAGTTACCTCGTGATTGAAAGGGCCTAGCCTCGAAGTAAAGATATCAGCAGCTGTCGGGTGTTTTTTTCTTCTTTCCTTTTCCTTCACTTGTCATCTCTTTACCCGTAGAACAGCAAAGGGATAAGAAAGCGTCCTACGTTCAAATCCCAACTCAGTGGGGTCAAGTTCGATGCTCATATTTGGCGACTCTTCGATATTTCTGATTAACAAGTGGAGTGGACGAGGTGGGTCCTGGGGGCACTGGGGGCTTAGTTTGAAGCCGGGTTTTTCTGATGTGAGCAAATATTTTTAAAGGTTATATGCAGCAGTGGCTGTAGTAGATTTGTGGGAGGGTATTGTGGTGGTTGTAGGTAAAGATGCTGGTGGTGCTGGTAGTCCTAGTGTTGTGGGCAAGAGCAGTTGTGGATACTGTGGTGCTTGCGGTCAACTCCTATGGTCGTGGTCGTGGTCGTGGTTTATAACCAGTAGTTGTTATGGGGTTGGAGGCTGCGTATAGAAAGGGGTGAGAAGCCGCTGGGTGTGAGGGAGACAGTGTTAAGTTGCTAGTGTGTGGTCAGAACGAGTAAATATCGCGATGGATGTGTCTCTGCTGGCGTTCAACTTGCTGCGTGTCTGAAAACTGGCATCCGCTCATTTGCACTGCCACGAGACACCCTGTCCACGCCACAATTCCACTGGACAAACTCCCCACATCATCCACCACGCCACACCCCGCGCTATGCTTTGAGTGACGTCGACTGCCACCTCGTGCTTTTAGTGTTACAGCTCCGACCCCACCGCTGTCTTATTCAAATATCTTCTTACTCCTCGGAATCAACCGACATCTATTTCATTTCTTATTCTGTCCCTTGCATCGATCGCAGCCATGGTTCAAGGAGATTATGATTTGCTCCTAGAGATGGGATTCGACGCCGAACGTGCTACTCTGGCTGTCAAAAATACCAAAGGCCGTAAGTCACATGAGTCACTCCAGACCCTCCCGGATCTTACTGATGTACAATAGTCCAAGATGCCCTCACTTGGCTTGAACAAAACCAGGATGTGCCATTGAACACGCTCAAAGCTACGACCGAACAAACAGACTCGTTTCCGTCTACTGCAGGGGATAGGAATGATTACGATGGTGACGAGAAATCTGAAATCCCTGGTACTGCGGCCAGTATGAAATGCTCGGATTGTGGCAAACTTTTCTCGAGTGCAGAGCGTGCGCAGTATCATGCTACGAGAACGTAAGCATTCGACATTACAGAGCGCGGGAGTCGCATTACCTTACGTATCGTCTTACTGATCCCAATCAAGTGAACACCAGAACTTTGAAGAATCTACTGAGATCATAAAACCATTAACGGAGGAGGATAAGGCAGCAAAATTACAAGAGCTTCGTGAAAGGTTGGCGAGTTTCTAATTGTTGAAGTTTTGAACCCTTGGAAGCTGACCCTCTTGGCAGGTTAGCAGAAAGAAAAGCTGCTCAAGCCATCAAAGATCGCGAGGAACAGAAAAAAAACGAAGTATGGTTGTCAAGAATTATTTCGACCCAGTAATACTAATTCAATCGCAGCTTATTCGCCGTAAAAAAGGCCAAGAATCAGACAAAGCCAAAGAAGAGCTTAGGAGAAAAGAACAATTAAAAGAGGTTGAGAAACGTAAGCGAGAAAAGATTGAGGACGCCGCTGCAAAGGAGAGGGTCAGACAACAGATCAAAGAAACTCAAGAACTACGGAAGAAACAAGCAGAGCAAGAAAGAGCGGCCCGGGAGGGGAGGCCCACAGAAGAACAGACCGGGCCCACGAAATCCACGGCACCCAAAAAAACCACTACATCTCATACAGAGACACGCCTTCAGCTTCGTTTACCTTCTGGGTCACCTTTGATAAAAATCTTCCCGGCAGATACTACCTTGTTCGAGGTTGCCGAGGCCGTAAAAGAAGAAAGAGGTACGGGAGATATGATTTTCTGAGAAAAAGGTCTTATAAAACGTTTTTAACACCATATACAGGCATTGAAGTGAACTCAATTACAACGGCATTTCCTCGTAAAGTTTACCAACAAGGAATTGACTTTGGCCAAACTCTCAAAGAAGCCGGGATGGTACCATCATGCGTGCTGGTCGTGACATAGCAGAGCTCAAGATATCTTTCAGGTCCCTGTTCTTTTCGCTTATTTTCATATAGCCTCCTTCATTGAAAGGCGTAGATGGAGTTGCAAATATTTCCTTTCTGGGTAGCAAATCTTGAGAGACACTAGAAAGACTGTCCACAATATCAAGCCAGTTCACATCTTCACAAATACTGATCCCCTGACGCACCCTGCAGCTCCATCGTTCGTTTAAAATAGGCCACTATTTTACCTCATTAGTCCCTGTGTTACATGCTAAAGCTTAGGATGGTAGGAAAAGGAAAATATTCCCCACCAGTTTCTAATAACCCTTCATGCACCGAAACTCGCGGTTCCCAGCTTAATCTTTCCTTAGCTCTCGAGATGTCTGGTTTCCGCCTCGGTGGGTCATCAACCACTGCAGGTAAGTATACCACGTTCGACCTAGATGGTTTGTCTCTCTGTTCGCTGACAAGGCCAATGATGGTATGCGCAAATTCTTTGATCGTAAATTCATGTGGGTTACCCAAGTTGACGGGTTCTGTACAATCACTTTCCATCAGTAGAATAAGGCCGTCTATCAAATCGTGCATGTACTGGAAGGATCTTGTCGCAGATCCATCCCCATAGACAGTGATATTTTCGCTCCGCAACGCTTGCAGGATAAAGTTAGATACTACCCTCCCATCGTTGAAATTCATACGTGGACCTATTGTAGTTAGTAAGACAAAAAAAGCGACAAAGAAAGACAAAGAAAGAGGGGGAACAGCAAATCACTGATTACTCTACATTCGGCCCGTATATTCCCTCTCTCTCCCCTAGTTTTGAGGTGTTGCCTCATACCCGAGCCCCTCCTTCCTCTTACCCGAGAACATACACCTGAGGTTCGATTGAAATGGAAATAAAACAAATACAAACATACCAAATGTGTTAAAGATGCGGGCAATCCGCACATCTACGCCGTCCTGCCGTGCGTAGCTATATGTAAGGGCCTCTGCCACGCGTTTCCCTTCGTCATAGCAGGCGCGCGGGCCAAAACAGTTTACATGGCCCCAGTACTCTTCATTTTGTGGGTGCTCTTTAGGAGAACCATAAATTTCGGAAGTACTAGCAAGGAGAAAACGTGCCTTCACTCGTTTTGCAAGGCCTAGCATGTTATATCTAAATTGATGATTTGTAAGCCTAGAGAGTAGATGAAACTAAGCAAAGGTAAGACAACGTACGTCCCAAAAAAACTCGTCTTCAAAGTCTTTACTGCATTTGACTGATAATGCACCGGACTCGCAGGACATGCCAAATGATAAATCTGATCGACCTCAACAAGAAGCGGGTCCACAACATCATGGCTACCATCTCAAATATAAAGATCCTGTGTGATAAGAAACAGATTATTCTCTCGATTGGTAATGGCTAGGGAGCAACAGGATACTTCAACAATAATTAGGGATGAGGGAAACGGCTCCCTTTTTTCTTCTTCTTTTTCTTCTTCTTTCATACCGTATCATTTCAAAGTTTGGGTGGCCAATCCAGTGTACAATATTCGCCTTTGAACCGGTGAAGTAATTATCAATGCAGATAACATCATGCCCCATGAGCATAAGGCGATCTACCAAATGGGATCCAACAAAGCCGGCGCCCTATAGAATTTCTCGAAAATAAATATAAAGTCTACACGAAAAAAAATGGAATCGATCTATGTGAGGTAGTAAGGGATTATAGGAGATTCATGAAAATTGTATTATTATGTGTACTTACACCGGTTACCAGTATGCGTTTCTTATTCAACGGGTTTAGCCTCTTAACAGGTGGGAAGTCTTCTCGAGCACTACCGGAGGCGACAAACGAAGCCTCTGTCCCTCCTTTGGTTGTCACATCTCCATGGTACAGAGAGCGCAGAACTTCGTGAGTGATGTCCCCACCGACTAGCGAATTCCTGCTAGCTTTATTCTGGTTCCCGGGCATATCGGAACCAGTAGAATTGCCAAGTATTTGATCTGACATTTCAGAGGAGAAAGATTTGTGTTAAAGGTAAAGTAGCTAGTGACCGTGGATGTGAAGAAGCGGGTGCTTGCAATGAGTGGCCGGGCGGGGGCGGAGGCGGGGTCGAGGGAGGAAGCCTTATGTAATAAGCCCCCGGCGCCCTCCATAGCAACAACCAATTCACCTATCCCTTAGTAAAGCCACACAAAATTTGCTTCTTTTGGGGGGGTCAGCATTGTATTGATAGATCAAGGGATATTGAAGGCCTTCATAATATGGTGGGGGACACAACAATAGGGCTGGTAAAAAATCAATGGCTTCTAAATTCGAGGGCCGACTTCTGCGTAAAGTCAGTAAGTTGCATGTAAGTACATGTATGTCTAAGTTTGTTAGCCGCACAAAATTGTTAGGGCGAAATTGAAACTCTCATGACTCAGCACTCGGTCTGTCCATATTAGGCCAAACACCTTCCCTAAAAGGGGCTGATCAGCGCGTGGAACTTTGCCAGGACTTGACCCCGTAGGTACATAAAAATATATATTAGCCCTAATCGAGTCCTTAGAGATAATCACCGTAAAAACGAACAGAAAATTTGATTTCTATATGATCATTGTTCTTCTACATATATTCACTGACTAGAATCAATACATACATGTACATACATGTACCAGTACCCATGATTCCATGACGTTTCCGAACACGACTGCTATTGCATACATACAAAAAAGTGCCAAGTCCCCCCTATATTGTATGGTATGCAATATTGGTCGTGTTCGGAAACGTCACGGAGGGACGAGTACCAGGGGTGGCGGAAAGTGATACAACGACTCGATTTATAGTGAAGAGGAATTCGACGATCACACCAAGTACGGAAGTTAAGGTGGTTGTGATCCCGCATTGCATCACTTTTAGGACCCTTGGGTACTTACTTACATGTAGTACATGTATTTCAATCAATCACCAAACTTAGGGAAACAGGTCAACGATAAACACCCAAAACAGAGCTTCTTTTTTCTTTCTTTCCCATTCTTAGATATTCGCGATCTCCGGCATTGTTTTGAGTTATGCTACAGTACCAAAAAGGGTACTGTATTCTGGTTGAAAGAATGCTGTTGTCATGGCGGGGGGCTTCGTAGACATGTAACCTACATGCACCCAGGCTGAGGCTCTTCCTGATGACGGACTACCGCGAGTGGACCGTGCACGGCATTCGAGGCTGTGACGGGAAAACTGCACGGGATCTGGTGGAGAATAAAACACCCAACACAAAAGGTGCGTCTGCATGGAATTTGCAATAGGCAGGAGCCAGGTAAGTTAAGAACATGTACCTTACTTGTAGGCACCTATAAGTTATTCAAAGTTCGTATCTCAGACTGTTCAGATGGCACAGCATTCAGTGGTAGATATCGGATTGCGGAGGAGCAAGGCTCAGGCGCTAGGATAGCTGAGTACCATGTAGGTACATGTAGTAGCCGAACGGCGGGAGGCCACTGCAAGCGATCCACTTGCCCACTCATGATCATTTCGTCTTTTCATCTTTTTTTTCCCCCTTCCATCTGGCAAAAAGGATAAGCAGCGTTGCTGTGGTCGTTTTACACTACAGGCGCCACACAATGTGGATGCCACTGGAATCTGCATCATATGTAAGTCAACTCCATCCATCCAGTGGAATCCTTCCACCCTCTTTTTCTCCCTCTATTTTCTTACATGCCTAAGTGTTCTTCTTCCTTTTCTTCATCTCTTTCTCTCTTTCTCTTTCCCTCTTTCTCTCTTTCCCTCTTTCACTCTTTCTCTCTCTCTCCCCCCTCTCTCCACCCTCTCCAATCCTCCGTCCCTTACCCTTTTCCCTTTACCACACCCCCCCCTCTCTTGGATAGCAGATCTTTTAGATCTTTTACGTGCATACAAACATCCAACTCGTTCACCACAAAGTCGTCGTAGCAACCTGCAACTGACGACAGCCACAGCAACAGGAGAATATTGTAACGGGAGGGAAAAAAAAAAAAGAAAGGAACAGGAACCAACTTCCTCACGCACAACCAACATCCACCAGCAGCACCCATAACCATATTTTCCTCCCACTTTTTTCTTTCTGACAACCCATTAATTACCCACGAAAAGCATGATGAATAACCATTCCGACCCTCTATCTTTCAACTCTCATCCCTCAAATGTTCGTTACTCCCCGCTTCGTTTTGGTAAGCCGTGAATTCTATTCTTTTCTTGATTACTTGAAGATTGGCTGACCCCCTTCAAGCTCCCCAGGGAGGTAAAAAGAGAAAGGCAGAGGACCAAGACGACGGGCGGTCCGGCATGCACGACGACAACCGCTATTCGGAGGATAGCCAAATGAATTCTACAAATAACCTCTCCCGTTCTCCTAGCACCTCCCAACGGATGATCAGTAAGCGCCAACGCAGTGATGTTACCGGCCGACCTCTACCGCTCGCCCGGACACTTGAAACGGTCGATACCCACACCTTGAAGTCTATACTACAAACAATTTGCGACCGACATCCAGAGCTCACTACCGAAGTGTTGTCACTAGCTCCACGGCCTACAGTAAACTCAGCTCTCTTGACTCTGCGTAACTACGAAAGTACGATGCAGTTAGCCTTTCCTTATGGTGGCAACTCCGGGGCCGATTATGCATTCAACCGTGTCCGGCCTGCACTCAATGAGCTTCTTGACGCACTTTCTGATTACACCCCTCACTTTCTCCCCCCAAATGAGTCACAAGCCGCGACCAGCCTGACGTTTTTGGATGAAGCAACCCACATCATTCACCGCCTACCTAACTGGGACAATCCGCTTCACAACCATTCAAAAAATATGGCCTATGAGGAGATCACAAAGGCGTGGGTGTTGGTGGTACAAGAAGCAGCTAAGCGTGGAGCTGGTATCCAATTGGAATATGGTGGTTGGGGAGCAAAGCTTGCTAAACATGTAGAGCAGTCACAGGGAAGGATGCAATCTGCTCTAATTCATTTGAAGCAGGCTGTGGGTCACGATGACTACGGGAAAGAAACTACCAAGTTCAGTGGACGAAACTTCAATATGCACTCTGCGGGTGTCCAAGTCCCTGTCCGTAGCTGGTAGGCGTAAATTCGCTGGTCTGGACGACTCCTTCGAATAATTATTTTTTCTCACTCTCATTAGTTATATTCCTAACTCTTCTCTTGGGTTGTTTATGACTTTTCAATTCTTATTTTCTATACCTATAACTTTCTTTCATTAACCGGGATTCCTTATACTCTTGCTTTTCTACTTGGTCTATCGCATATATCCTGCACTTTCCCCTTTTACTTTTTCCTTCTCATTTCCATTCTTCGGGTTATATAATCCCACCTATTGTTTGTGCTATGATGAACTGGCGTGGACGTCGTTATGCATTGTGAACATTATTATGTATATTCTCGCTGTATAAAACAAACACTAAGCTGCATTCAAACGAAACATAGTGCACATACCCATAATATTTAACCAAGACCTTTTCGTGAACCACCCTTAGGTTCTTCTAGGTGAACATAGGGCCCGTTGCCAAACGGGCCCTATATTTATTACTAAGTCTGGCAGCGGAATAGCTACGCCTCGCCTTTTCCACAACTTCGTTTTTACAAAAAATGTTTGTGTTCGGCCGCCCGGTTTTAAACCCCGATTAGGACTTTGAAACAGAGCTTTTGAGGACCTGTTTTCAGTTGTAATGTTCAAACTCCTACTAAATGTGTTTAGCTTCACAAGCATACTGTTGTTTGGGAGACAAAAAACTCCGTTTTCGAAAAATGCCCAACGGGGCCGTTACATAACAGTGTTTCAAAACTACAAAAACCGAATAGGCCCTTACTAGACTACGCTTTTCAAAGGAAAATCTGTGACGCAATATTAAAAATCCACCCGGGATCTTGCCATCCTTCTTCGCCTTCATCTCTCATTCGCCGTTGCTGCTCTCGCGCGCTCCGGTTACCAGGTGTTTCAACCCTCGCCCGTTCTTTCCTAGCCCTTGTAGACACACGTTCCTCTTCATACCCATCCAGAGATTCGTCGGAATCGGTATCGTCGTCGGCAAATACGGACCATCCAATCAGTCGATCCACAAATTGCCCAATTCCGAATCCTTTGGGAATATCAATATATTCATCGTCCTCGTCCTCAGCATGACCTTTCCATTCCTCCTTCTCTCTTTCAGGGTAGTTATTTCCTGGTGTAGAGCTTTCATCGAGTGCTCCCAACTCAGTAGTGTAGAACTCGCCACTAAAATTCCTCGATAGCCTGCGTCTCGGCGTGAGGGGTGAAAATTCGTCGTCGGCACCGTAGTATATACTCCCATCGTCATCTCCCCCGTCCCTAACAAGGCTAGTCGAGCTAGCGCGGCTAGCTAACCAGCTCTGACCTTTGCTTTCGCGCGTTTCAGACGTCAGAGCTGCACCGGTTCTCTGTAGCCATTGATTGGATGTAGAATGCGATTGCGAGGCCGTTAGATGGGAGGACGATTTCGATTTGGGAAGCTCGCTGTAGAAACTACGCTGAGAGGTAAATGACTGGTTTCTAGAAAGGATTCCGGGAGTCGTCGGAGCCTATAAGACCACAAAACTATGTAAACAATTTGCTCAAGATTATTGGAAATCATATATAACGGGGATTTCTTGTAAATAAGTAAAGAAAGGACATGGCTGTTCTCTTCATATGGAAGCGGAAGGGATCGAAATCCCCTTCATGGTCTAATCCAAGAAATGAGTTGCATGGGGTGAAAACCGACCGAAATTCCCTGAATATAAGAACCAGTCCTTCTCTTTTCACCTTTTTTCTTGAAGTCCTGCTCTGTTATGGAGGCTGGCGTGAGTGGTGATAACGACAGGTGACTGAAACTGATGTTTCCTGTCGATCTCCTCGAATGGCGCCTACTGTGGGGCAGAGTCGTCCTGTTCGATGTTTCCAATTCTGCCATCACTGGATTGGGGGGGGATGAAGATGATTTACTGCAAAGCTATTCGCAGCAACTCAGGCAGTGGTTGTATTCGTCGTTCAAAGGATGGATGATGACATCCAGAGGCGATGGGTTGAGTGTATATTTACATGTGTTTATGTAAGATCACGTGCCGATAGCTACTTTGTGCCGACAACACACCCTAGGACAGCATGTGGAGAAACAGGGGCCCAAAAACAATAATTTTACCCATCGCTGTAGGAACTTAAGTATATTACCTACATGTGAAACAAAGGCCTAAAACACTTGGGAGCTTCTATCTCTTTGCCCGCCGCAGAGGCCCCGAGGGCGTGGAGAAATCTGGCTATCTAGAGTGGCATATGGTGGCAAGTCTATCTCTTCACCACAAATCAATTCGAGAACCATAATTCTATGGAGAATCAGTAGGAGCATCATGGTACGGTGTACAAATTTTAGGCAGGACAAAGTTTGTTACCCATACAAATTTTGTTAAGGCCGAATTAAAATTCTCATGGGTCAGCGCACTCGATCTGTCCTTAAAAGGGACTGATCAGCGCATCGAACCCTGTTAATTATGCCCTATAAAAATAATTTTCCTACTTCAGTTATTCATGAGTTGTCTCGGAATGCTTCCAAGATCTCAAGACGTAAAACCGTTCGATTCTCAACATCGCATTCCTTGGGAATCGCATGGCCTCCCTTTTTGTTAGGTCAATAGGATCATCTCAACACATCTGATTTGCGCCTTTCTGCCAGATCTCCATGGATGTGCAGAACCGTGGTTTTCTCATTTGGGATCGTGAGATACGATTAATCATAGAGTCCGACAATGGGGTTTTTGCACAGTGGGGTCACGCATATGTGCATATATGCAGCACAGGTCAATAGTTTTCGTTGTCGGATACCAAGCTTAAGTAACTCGCGACAGGTATGAAGAACCTGAACATGCGGACTCTATGCAGGTCTTGGACATGCGGGTTCCTATTGAAGGAGCAAAGCAGCCAATGAGAGTGATATCAAGATATAGGGTTGCGTCTGTGAAAAATAATAAACAATTCAATGAAAAACAATAAGTGCAGATCCGAGTCCATCAACAATGATTACAAGTGACTCCTACTACCATCTAGTGTGACCACCTTCTGCAGCAATGACAGCTGCAATGCGCTCAGGCATACTACTTTACCGCCAGTCCACATATTATTATCAGCTTGATATAAGGTTTAGTTAAACAGGATATATGGCTGATTTGGTGTTTCATATGATATTTTTTATCATGCCTCGTTGAAGCTAACTTTTGGCTCAGTCTGATATTTTTATTGTATGATATCGTGAGAAGTCATATATCTTGATTTTCTTCTTGAAAAACCGAATCTTGGTGGTAGGTATTAGCCTTCTGCGTAGAAATTTACTTAAATTAAATTCTTATTTATTTCGCGATTTAATCTTAAGTATATGTAAAAATTATTCTACTTTGCAATGAACTGCGCATATGTTATGTATAGTATATTCTGATGCAGATGCATTCTGATGCATTCTGATGCATTCTTTGGAATTCATGGCGTCTTTCGTTTGGATTGAGTCTTTGGATTTCTTTGGATTGGGTGTTGAATTCGTTGGATTGAGTCAATTAGGTCGCTTCGTGTCGTGATGATGGCGATGATTGATTGGGGGGCATGCTCTGGCGGGGCGTGGTATAAACTTCGTTCCTTGAGTGCAGATGGGTAGCGATAACCGATAATATAAAGGAGTTATGAATTATATAGTAAAGGCAGCGATAGTTTCTGAAGAGAAAACTATATTGAATTGATAAATCTGAAGGCGTTGCGTGAAGAAGAAAGAAAGGAAAAAACAGCAAAGTAAGCGTTCTTTCTCTTATATCTTAAACATTTTCGCTAACATGACTCATACTTAGCGTACTTGCTATTTCGTTCCGTGTAACAGAGCGCCATAGAATCTCTTCGACAAATCCTTCGAGCAGCATAATAATCAATCCGTCAGGTCGTCAGCCGAACGAGTTCGTTGTATCGTAACGTAGATGGCGTAGAGATGAAGCCGTGAGATAAAGCGTAGAGATGATCTGTAGAGATGAAGGTATAGAGATGGCGATGTAGAGATGACGATGTAGAGGTGAGGGTGTAGGGAAGGGTGTAGAAAAACTTGGAGGGCTAATATCTACAAGTTTCACTTGCCATTCTGAGATTTTTTGATCATCGATTTCTCATGAAGATTCACTCAGGACCTAATTGAGGCAGTTGATTGAGATGTGAATAGGCCCCAAATATCAGAGTTATCGCCCAATCAGGAAAGATTGAGGTTGATTCTGCATCTACAACTCATATCACACTAAAATCAGACCTCGGGGGCAAAATCAGCCTGATATTTTTATACGGACTGGCGGTAAAGTATCTACATACTCTAAGAGTTCCCCTTCTGTCAGGTTGTCCCACTCCTCCCTAATTGCCTCTCTTAGATCCTCTAATCTGGTAGGGCGTGGTCTTCTCTGGTTCAAGCAGTTCTTGATCAAGTTCCAGATATTCTCGATAGGATTGAGATCAGGGGAGGAGGCAGGCCATACTAGAGATGGCATATTAAAATAATCTCTGTGTGCTTGGGTTACTTGAGCCTTGTGTGCAGGAGCTCCATCCTTCATTACCCATACCATGGCTTCTGTATTATGATTCTCTCAGTACCAGATAGGTCAAAGGACGGGATGAAGGACATGGTGGATATAAGTTAGGGTTCTAATAGTCCCCCAATTCTGCTTATCTCATAAAACAAATGGTGTCTTTTTACCACAAGAATCATAACTGAACTCGACTCTTGAATTTAGGTGCGATCTGAGAATTTCAGGATAGTCACCATGGGGTGTCGTGTGGAGCATTCTTGTGGAGCTCGCTGTAAGCATGCGTTAAATACATTAATGGCTTCGTATCATCTTGTCTTGTCCAGTGTAGGTGTTCTTGTGCAAATTGTAGTCTTCGCCGCTTGTCTTCGCTTTGAGGAACAGCATGCTACGGTGTCAAATCGGTGATAATATTTCGTCTCGAAAATTTCTTTATAGAGTCTTACCAGCAGTGATTCTGTATATTTCAAGCAATCTCGGCGTGGGTTTTCGGTGATCTTCAGCGTCACGTGTTCTTTAATGAAAAATTTGGCGGCGGCGAGGGTATCAAGACTAAAAGGTCGGCCTTTTTTTTTCTGGGGTGTCGCGGGGCCTTGACAGATGTTCTACACTGTCCCAACATCAGCAAGACTTCATTTGTCTCCTGACGTCTCCTGAGCTTCAGGAGACTCAAAAAATATCCAGGAGCCTCAGGAGACTCTCAGGAGACCCAGGAGACTGTTGGGAGACTGCATACACAAGTAGTAGTTTGCTGATGAAGGCTGAGGTTTTGGTTCTCGCCAATCTTTCTATAAGACTACCCTGCTTCATTTCTGAAGTATTGTATATAGCATCGCTGCTTGTAGGAACACTCAAAAGTCATTACTGTAACCATAATAAATAATGAAGAGGACCGGCGGGCGTGAAGTTAACAAAATAAAAAGTATGTGGCCGGACGCATCATCTTTTATTACTCTTTTCTTTCCTCTCTCAAAATACTTGCGTCCATGAGTTATTTCAGGGTAGTTATTCTTTCGATAGAACCGCGTGTCAAAGACCTGCGTAGAGTCCATGGCGTTCAAGTCGCCCATCTCTGTCAGCGAGTATATCGTAAGCGGATGCAGAAATGTATCGATAATCTTTCAGGGAACTTGTCTGGCCTAATCATCGCATTTTCAGAGCGGGGAATCAAATCGATAAAACAATGATCAGCGGTAGCAGCGTTCTTGGAATTCTTCTTTTCATCTTTGCGAGCGGTCGTGATGGAGAATTTCGGGGTTTTAGTCTTATTTCGCTTTAGAGGTTCAACAGGGTCGTTGATTTAGAATATAAAGATTGGATTTAGTCAGAATCTAACACTTAATAAACAGGTCCACACACGGTTTTTCAATTTGGAGGATATGAAATTAAGGGCAAAATGCATTTGCACTCCGGAAACAGCAATCTGTATTGTCCTGTACAGACTTTCCGCACTCTGTATATACAAAGAAATGATGTATCTTTTTCAAAGATCACGTTCCTGACTCTCAATCATTTTCAACGACACGATTACGTATCTGCTCAACCGATATCTACAAAGAATGGATTGGGATCATCAGCGTCTTTCACAAGATACTATCCGCAGATATGCCAATGCAATTCAACAAGCAGGTGGACTTGAGGTCGGAAATATATGGGGATTCATTGATGGTACTATGCGAGCAATCTGTCGACCTACCCAAAATCAAAGACTCTACTATTCTGAATATAAAAAGTGCCATGCAATTAAATTTCATGCAGTCACTACTCCTGATTGTATTATAAGTCGTTTTGCAGGACCCTGTCCAGGATGTGACCAGAATGCTTAAAATATTCGGAGGACAGATGAAGATGGCAGCGAAGATGAGGCGAGGCAGACAGAACAAGGAGGGACAAAGATCGAAAGCCAGAGGCGGGGCAGGAAATGTCGGCGTCTTGGCGTCGGCCGATTAGTGTGTGGTCTGAAGACTATCTTGGTAGGATGAAGATGGCGAAAAGTATTGCGAGGACACAGCCGGTAAAATAAAAGCGGCGAGGCGACGAGGTGAACCTAGGGCGGCGAGCGAGGACCGTGAATAGCAATGAGGCAAGACTATGGGGCCAGAAGTAGAGCGAGGATCGTAGGTATCAACCAAAGTCAACACGAAGGGGACCACAGGGTCCGACAAGAGGAGATCAATAGAGGCCGCAGTAGTAGGCAACCTTCGAGCCAGGACGAGAAGCGAGGACTATGGATAGTAGATGAATATATTCCTATATACGAGAAGGCGGAAGAGCGAGACGAAGAGGAAAGAAAAGAAAAAAGAAAACAAGTCCATTTATTTAACCACCTCCTTCACTCGTCCGTAAAGAATCTTCATCAATGGAAAGCTCAAAAACGCCAATCCATGCGCGCCGTATTCACTCGCCTCTTTCCGTAATATCTATTCTGCAAAATCCTGCAACTAACGCCATAGAAAGAAATGATGTCAACGTCAGACCACTACACTCCGCTTTCCTTATCGCCTCCTTCAGCCGTAGAAAGAAATGATGTCGACGTCGGACCACTATCTCCGCGCCATTTATCGCTTCCTTCACTCTGTCAGCATGAGCCGAATTCAATCTCTGAAATTTGAATCTTGAGGCAGGACAGATCAGGTCCTCCGGCCTAGCTCACGATAGTAGAGGTTTATGAGGATACCGCGATGGAAGACTTTGGTTCGGGACTGTGTTAGATCGTCGGAAGGTTCTTGGGGAGGGTTCTTCGTCATCTTGGTCAAATATTAAACGTCGTCGCCGTCTCGCGGAATCCAATATCTCTTCTACTTAATTCTGTTTCTCCCTCGATTTCAACATTGGCGGCGGTGCAATCGTCTGCTGATGCAGGATCTTGAATCAGGCGATATGATGAGGACGTGGAGCAGGGGTGTCTTTTCGTGGAGGGTAAGTCCATCGTGGCATAAGGACTAACAATTCGTTTAATTGAGTAGGGTCGATCTGCTTCGTCGAGTTCTTGGAGGGGCGTTCGTTGCAATATTCGCGTCGATAATAGAACGTGATCTCGCATTTATATAGCGGCGCAAAGTGCGATGTAGATTAGCCATTTCTCTTGAATCTTCTCCTAAGCATCGTTTTCAGAAAGCTCAAACGCGCAGGACGTTCTGCATTTGAGCGAATTCGACTTGATGCGTTAGATTGTTGTTCCGTCGTAGGGGCAAAGGTAAATGCGGGGATAGCCGTAATTGACTTGGAAGGGGACGTATTCGTTGTTTCGAAATATGGTTATTAGTTACCAAATTCGTGAGGGTAAAAATCCGTCAGTTATCGCATTGATAGGATCGTGAAACCCATAATCTTGTTAATAATTGCGTTGGTCTCCGGTTTGTCCGTCGTCGAGGATGAAAGGCAGTAGAAATGTGAGTGCTTATTTCCAGGCGATGTATGAGAACTTTCCAAAATGCAGCCGTAAATTGAGTCCTCGATCGGAGATAATGGTCTGCAGTAATCAGGTGTAGCTTCACTTGTTACAGATATAGATGAGATAAATCACTGGCATTCGCTTTTCGGTTGTAGCTATGAAGTCTTCATCTTTGTTAATCGGTCGCGCACCAGTATGGCGTTAAAACCATTACTTTCAGGAAGTCAATGTGAAGTCCGTTGTAATATCCGTCAAATTCGCCCGGGTATCGAAAGGGGCGAAAGGCGCGGAAGGGTTCAAATTAGGTTTACTCGCCCGGTGTGGCGTTCTGGACGTATTTATCAGCGTATTTCGCGTCGTTGGTAAATAATACTCGACGAGTAAGCTCTAAAGTTTTAGATCTTCCAGGATGTCGTGATGAACTATCGTGGTGATTACCGTGAAGATAGAGAACTAAGTCGTCGGAATCGGGGAGCATTATATAGTATTCGATCTGATAGTAATCACTCGTATTCTCGCTTCTGTTTCGTAGAGATATTTCCTTCATTTGTCGAGCAACGCCATGACGATTTCAAAACTTTATTAGGAAAACTATCATACTTGGTAAGCTTTATTCAATAGTTTGAGAGCAGGCGATCCTTCAGCGGGTTCGTTCTTAGAAAGCCGATCAACAAACTATCTTGGGATCTAAATTCTCTTGCTTAAGTACCATTTCATTTCTCTTCTTTCCAGCCTTTCGTCTCACTCGTGCAAATCACAGCCTCTGAGTCAACAAGTCTACCTTCCTCCTTGCTTCCTGGTCGATATAAAATAACAAAATCGAATCGGAAAGAAATTCAATACGGGTTTAAATCGGATTAAGTTTGGTGGGCGTGAAGTATTCAAGATTTCGATGATCGGTCAGCAACTTTAACGATCTTGAGCTGTTTGATCACGGTCTCACTCCTCAAAACATCGAATCACCATGAGTAACTCCTTGTCGTAAATTTAAGTTATTCATTCAGGAGGCGTATAATGACTTGGAGAAAAAAACAGCGGGTGTAACAAGCTGTTCATGTCTCGTTGTGATAGAATCTGCGTGAATAGCGTAGTCGAATCGTCGGTTTTAATAAATTCATACCGGGATCAAGATTGTTTGCAAGATAGGTCTTGCGGTGGTAAAAAGCTATTTTAAGTTTCTGAAAAAGCACATTCGGTTTTCTCATTAAAACCGAATCTAACGTGTTTAACTTGGTAAAGGCGGTAAGAGGTTTAAATAGCGAGAATAGGCGTATATAAACCGGCGATAAAAATTTGCAAATCCTAGGAACTCTTGAACCTCCTTCACAGTTTTAGGTGACTCACAGTCCGTAATGGTTGAGGACCTTGGTAGGGTCCATCTTCATACCTCAGGAGTAAGAATCATGCCAATCTTTGTCTCGTCTGGCTAAACTCACTTCTCGGCGAATTGAAGCTTGATTAACCAAAAGCTTCTAGGACCTCTTTGTCATCTTGTTGATGTTGTTAGGGTTTCGAATATATAAGAATATCGTCGAGATAAGTAGTGGCCTTGTCGATCAGGAAGGACGGAGAATATCGTTAATCAATCGTTGAAAAAGTAGCAGGCGTTAGTTAATCAAAAGCGTCATAGGTATTACAATGTCATGGCGGGTTCTGAAGGCTGTTTTCCATCGCTTCTTTAATCCGGATTTGATTATAAGCGCCGTAAATCAAGTTTAGTAAAATAATTCGCGTTAGTAGGATTGGCCGTAGTCTGAGTCGATGGCGAGGGTGTCGATCTTTGACCGTAATAGCGTTCAACTTCCGATAGTCGCATAAGCCGTAACGATCATTGAACTTTCTTGACAAATAACGAAGCGTGAATGCTGAGCCGGATAAATCATTTTTAGATTATCGACCAGATAGTCCGTGGCGCCTTCAATTAAATACCGTGACGTTAAAATACATCGGACCAAAGGGGGGTTGAGTTCCCTCCTGCAGCTTAATTTCATGGTTATAGGTCCTGTGAGGTGGAAGTTGAGAGGCATTTTCTTCATCAAATAGCTGATGGAATCGTCGATATTCAATGGGGATCAATCCCTTTGGGTTGGCCGATGTTTCCAGAATACGGTTAATAGTATGAAAATGTCGAATAAAAGTGAACCGTAAGCGTCACTGGTTAACTTTTAAAAAGCGAGGGTAACGCCGATATGTTATTATGGGTTTATCGGTGGTTGAATCGATATTATGGCGACAACAGGTTTATGGTTGGTAATGTAATCTTTCCAGCAGAGATGGCCCAAATCTTATCTGCATTATTTATCAATCAATACCGTCTTATAAATCGGAATCACGTAACAATAGGATAATGTAAGAACATTAACAAAGAAAGGCGTTCTCAACATGTCGTTAATTTCCAACTCTAGTACTTCATTCTTCACCCACCTTCGACTCAATAGGCCTCGTCAATCGCATCAATCTCACTTCTGTTAAATGAAATTCTTGGTTTTCAACTCATGGCGAGTCTTCTCAATAAAGCGTATCGGCGCTCGGTATCAATCAAGCGTAAGTGGGTACAATAGATTTTCTATTTTTGAGAAATAGAGACAAACTACAATCAATTGATTCATCCATCTCTCTTTCACGATCTGAAAGCGTTGAAATAAACGTTTAAAAACCTTGGAAGGTCGCGGGTATCTTTGCCCAGGCCAGGGACAAATCTTTTAACTCCTCCTCCTCCGATACTAAATCCTCCTCCTTTTCCTTCTTGGGTTAATTAATCTCGTTACCTGGCGACTAGAAAGAGAAGCGTCCTACGTCAACTACTACTTGTGTATCAGTCTCAGATCTCGGGTCTCAAGGGTCTCCTGAGGCCCTTGGATATTTTTTGAGTCTCCTGAGACTCAGGAGACCTCAGGAGACAAATGAAGTCTTGCTGATGTAACCAAATGTCCAACTCCTCCGCAATAATAACAACGATTCTCAATTCGACGAGCCTCTCTTTCCCTCACATCCGGACGGCGACGGTTATTAGACAAGTCATGGAGCTCCCAGGAGGCATGGGAGTGTGAGTCTGGCGTTTTTTGGTGGTGGTGGTGGTGGTGGTGGTGGTCGTCTGTTAGGGGTGTGGTGAGGAGGACGAGGGTTAAAGACGAGGCGAAAGACCTAAACTTGAAACCTAAACCTCCATCCTAACATGGCCCGTTGCTTGTTATCCAGGCGTTGTAAAAGCAAACCGCAATCGCTTCAGCGTGGTTGGGGTTTCATTTTGGATCATTAGAGTCGTTAAATTTCGTGGTTGAGACCTTGAGGCGTTCAAGCCTTCATTAAACTCGAGTCTGCAGATAACGGAACTCCATGCAAAGTATTAAAGAAAAGGCGTTGTGGTTGTCTAATTTCCTAAGGTTCGAAGCGGTAGTGGCCCTATTGGGGTCGAAAGCGTTGTCAAGATTTTCAAAAGATTCGGTCGTGGAGTCAGGATTCGATTCATTCGATATATCTGTAAGCGATCCGCCGGTCCTCCAGGTCGAGAAATAAATGTGATTTGTTGAGCCGAAGTGGGAAAGCAGTCCCGGTTAGCAGCTAACTTAATTTGTAGTTGCCGTTGAAATATCATGCTTAACCCTATCACTATATTCTCGGGTCGTAGTTTTCTCGTTGGTTTCTTGGAGTCGTCGTGAATTTCTCCGAGACCTTCTTTGATCACTTCCTGAAACTTCTTGATCTTGGCATGGGGCGTGAGTTTCTTTCTGAAAGCTCAGAGCGAACTTCTTCCGTCTCGAGTGGTGGGTCTGTAGATCGATAGAATATTGGATGGCCTTCATGGGTCTCAAGTCGTAGATTTGTTTAGCCTCCGGGTAGCGCCGAGGTCAACTTTGGGGTGAACACGAAAAAAGTTAACAAGGTCTTGTTGAAGTCTTTAATCATCGAAAGGAAATTTGGAGCAGTCGTGGCGGTATGATCTGGTGAATTCTGTTACAACTTGGAGTGGTTCGTCTTGGTGTGATGGAGTCTGCGAAGACTATCTTGGTAGGATGAAGATGACGACGAAAAAAGTATCGAGGGCCGTAAGATAAGCGAAGCGAGGCGACGGCAGGTGAAGACCAGTAGAAGCGAGCGAGACCGTGAATAGCAAGGTATGGGGAGAAAGAAGCGAGGATCGTGAGTATCAGCCAAAGTCAACCGAAGGGGACCGTCCGACAAGAGGAGATCAATAGAGGTAGTGGCAAGCGGCGGGGGGCGAAGCGGGGTATGGATGGGAGATGAATATATTCACATATCACGAAGACAGGAAGGCGAAGACGAAAGAGGAAAGAAAGAAAAAACAAACCAGGTCATTTTATTTAGCTCACGTCCGTAAAGAATCTTACATCGAACGTGGAAACTCAAAGAACGCTCAATCCAACCACATCGTATTCCTCACCTCTTTCCGTAATATCTATTACCAAACCATCCTGCCACCGAACCTCATAGAAAGAAATGATGTCAACATCAGACCACTACACCTCCGCCTCGCTTATCCTTACTCCTTCCCTCCTATCACGCAGACGCGTTTCAATACTCGGGCCGAATGCCAAGACGCCGGGACAGGAAAGCGAGGACCGTAGGTAGCTGCAGAGATGAGACTACAAGGGTTACAAGTCAAATAAGAGGAGAACTATAGAGGTCGATGGTAAGCGCTTCGGCAGAAGCGAAAGCGAACTATGGATGGGATATAGATATATTCTATATGAGAAAACAGGAAGAGCGAGACGAGAGGAAAGAAAGAAAAGAAGAAAGCAGACTCGCATTATTTAACATTCTCATCCGTCCAAGCGCCACACATCAACTATAGAACCTCATAGAAACTCCATTACTTGTGTATGCAGTTTATGATCTCAAGGTCTCGAGAGTCTCGCGAGGCTCACGGATATTTTAGTCTCACGAGAGGCCTCAGGAGACAAATGAAGTCTTGCTGATGAACTTTGATGGCTATCATTCAGAGATTTTTGATGCTCATAATTCTCATTGGAAATGGATGTTTAAAGGATATTTATTCGCTTAAAAAGCCTGATGCGTCCTTATACGGAAAATCACTGTGACTCTAGATTGGTTCGTTACAAGGATTAAACCTATGAGCAAGATTTCATTTGTCTCCTGATGTCTCCTGAGCTTCAGGAGACTCAAAAAATATCCAGAGGCCTCAGGAGACTCTCAGGAGACCCGGGAGACTGTTGGGAGATTGGATATTCAAGTATTAGTTGCTGATGCCTCTATTATATACCAGATTCTATATACATTGAAAGGCATCGAAGAAACGATATGGTTTGGTTTTGAAACTTCGAGATCGCAATAAAACATATTATATATAAAGAGGGGGTTTCCGGCAACAAAAAATTGTTTCGTCACAATCCCGAGGTTTCAAAACCAATCGATTCCTCTGATTGGATAACCTCCTCCCAACAACTAGCAGAAGCCTACTTCGAACCATATATACAACAGAAACAGCGAATCAGAACCTTTTATAGGTATGATACCACCTAGAAATGTATGAAATTATAAGATGATATAAAAGGATGCTTACCTGGGTACTGTACGTGCTTGATATGCTGCAGTGCTTACATCAGCAAAACTTCATTTGTCTCCTGAGGTCTCCTGAGCCTCAGGAGACTCAAATAATATCCAGGAGTCTCAGGAGACTCTCAGGAGACTCAGGAGACAATTGGGAGACTCCATACACAAATAGTAGTTTGCTGATGTAATTCAGTGATGTATTCATATAGGATATATATTTAAAAACAAATTAGTATTGAATGGACTTCTAATTCAGTTCTTTTATGATTGATAAATAGCGTATAAGAATCGCCGAAGTTTGGGAATCTGGCGTGATATCGTGTCGATCTTTCTGCATTAATCGTGGCTGCCCGTATATCGAGTTAAAATCTTCGCGTTACATATAATTTGAGAGATTGCTTTTTGTCTCCCCTTTCCTAGTCAGAACGTATATCAATTCAAAAGAGACTAAGCATGGGAGTTAACTTATCTTTAAACGTTGTTCGTAGCGTCGATTTGAGTGTAGAAACTAAATAGAATTGGAGATTAGTAAATGTGTAGTGGAGATTAAGGTGTAGTGGTATCACGGCGTACTACAGATTACAGTGGAAGAAAGAATTTTGTGGAATGGTTCTGTCCTGGTGTTTTAGCATCGGCCCTAATAATTCAGTAGTAGTAGCGCTATTGCGGGTGAAGGAGTAAAGATAAGCGAGAAGGGGGTGGAGTAGTGTGATGTTGTCGTCATTTCTTACTATGAGGTTCGGTTGCACAAAAGATTGGTAATATAATTTTAAGAGATGGTGGGCTGGAATACGAGGTGTGGTTATCATCAGCAAGACTTCATTTGTCTCCTGATATCTCCTGAGCCTCAGGAGACTCAAAAAATATCCAAGAGTCTCAGGAGACTCTCAGGAGACCCGGGAGACTATTGGGAGACTGCATACACAAGTAGTAGTTTGCTGATGATACTGGATTTCTGTGAGATTCTATGGCTGATGTATGAGTCAAAGTGGACTGGTGGAGGAGAGTGTTAAATAGCGAGCGCAGATATTTTCTTTAGTCCTTTTCTTTCTTTCTTCTCTGTATCGTGTTCCTATCCATCAGCAAACTACTACTTGTGTATGCAGTCTCCCAACAGTCTCCCGGGTCTCCTGAGAGTCTCCTGAGACTCCTGGATATTTTTTGAGTCTCCTGAGGCTCAGGAGATATCAGGAGACAAATGAAGTCTTGCTGATGTCTTCTCGTATATAGGAATATATCAATATTCTATCCATAGTCCTCGCTCTTCTTGTTTCGCTCTAAAGTTGCCTACTACTGCGACCTCTATTTTCTCTTCTTGTCTGGAGTTGCGGGCCTTATCAGCAAGACTTCATTTGTCTCCTGAGGTCTCCTGAGCCTCAGGAGACTCAAAAAATATCCAGGAGCCTCAGGAGACTCTTAGGAGACTCAGGAGACTGTTGGGAGACTGCATTCACAAGTAGTAGTTTGCTGATGCTTATAGTCTCGCCTCTATATTTATCCATAATCTTTGCTTTCCCTGTTGTGCCTTTGGTCTTCGTCTAGGCCGCTGCTTTAGGCTTCTATTGCTCCTGGCTGCGTCCCCCGATCTTGCCTTTGTCGTCACCTCCATCCGTCCTCCTTGTAGTCTTAGTTACTCTATCACACTATTGCATGGTTTCTATGAGTCAGTGAAATGCATGTATTTCTAATCGTATGTCTCAGTCGAGTTTCTACGAGATTTCATGAGATAGATCAATGAGGGATTTCTGGGGCTACATACTGTCCCGGCGTTTTTGCATTCGGCCCGACCGTTTGGTGATATTAGTATTAGTGCGATGGAGGAAGTAAGGATAAGCGAAGCGGGGATGGAGTGGTATGATGTTGATGTCATTTCTTTCTTTGAGGTTTGATTGAAGGGTGGATTGGTAATAGATTTAAGGGAGATGGTGTGAAGGAATACGAGGTGTGGTGATACTGAGTTTCTATGAGGTTCCATGGCTGATGTAAGAGAGTCTTGGCGGATTGATGGAGGGAGGTGTTAAATAGCGGGTGGAATCGTTTCCTTTAGTTTTTTTCTTTCTTTCCTCTCTGTCTTGTCTTCCTGTCTTTTAGTACATAGGAATATAATTATCTCCTATCCATAGTCCTCGCTTTTCGTGCTCGGCTCGAAGGTTGCCTACTACTGCGACCTCTATTGTCTTCCCCTTGCCTGACCTCGTGGCCCTCATAGTCTTGCCTCTGCCGTTATCTATAGTTCTCGCTTTCCTTGCCCTGCCTTTGATCTTCGCCTTTGTCGTGCCTTGTATCTCCGTTGCTCCTGGCTGTGTCCTTCTACCATAAATCGTCATCTTAAATACATTAAAATGTAGTCTTGAATTCTTTCCGTAACACATCATCAACAAGACTTTTTGTCTCGAGGCCTCCTGGCTCAGGAGCCTCAAAGACACCAGGAGACTGTTGGGAGACTGCATACACACATCAGCAAGACTTCATTTGTCTCCTGAGGTCTCCTGAGCCTCAGGAGACTCAAAAGATATCCAGGGTTCTCAGGAGACTCTCAGGAGACCCGGGAGATTGTTGGGAGACTATATACAGAAGTAGTAGTTTGCTGATGCAAGTAGTAGTTTGCTGATGCAGCAAATTCTCAGTCCCGATGATGAACAGACTTTACGGCTTTAGTGTATTCAGTACCATGCATGAGGATATCCAGCCAGGATTGATATGTTAAAGGATATGGCAGAAACAATTAGGCAGCAAAGGCACGAAGATGAGGGAAATATAACACCACTTTCTCCGATTGGGAAGAACTGGTACAAGCGGTTTTTAGGACGACATGAAGGGTTAAAGTTAATCTATGGTCGTAAGCTCATACCTGTGACATGAATAATAATCCTACAATTCTACGCGAATTCTTCAATCTATACAATCAAGTCGTTACGCAGTATAGTATCACCTCTGACTGTACCTTCAATATGAATGGAAAAGGTTTCCTCTTACGGCTTGCAAAATCATCAAAAGTGATCGTGCATGCATCAAAGAAATACAATTTTGTTACTCAAGATGGATCGAGAGAAACAGTGACAGTTCTGGAGGCTGTGAGTGTGAATGGATTTTTCTGTCCTCCATTGATAATCTATAAAGGGTCGTATCATCAGCGAGGCTGGCATCAGGATAGTCACTTGGTTCTGTGTGATTGAAGATTTTCCTACTCTAAAACAGGATGGACTAATGAATTTCTCTGTTTTGATTGGTTAAAATACAACTTTGATCTTCCTACCCGTCATCTACTTGATAATCCATCCTATTACTGTCTTCTCCTCTTAGATGGCCACAATTCCCATATTATATGGCAGTTCATCGAGTACCGTCTCAACAATAAAATTGTAGCACTGTGTTTACCACCGCATTCTACACACCTTCTACAACCACTTGATGTCAGTGTTTTTTCACCTTTCAATCACTACTATGGACGGGAGGTTGATGATATGGTTCGTCAAGGAATCACTGGTATTGGAAAGCCATTATTCTTACAACTCTTCATACAGTCTCGAGAGAAAACCATGCAATTATCAACAATAAAGAATTCTTTTATGGAGGCTGGACTCGTTCCCTTTTCCCCCGAAAAGGTTCTTAACAAGTTACCAAACCTCAATCACACCTTCCTCGTATTCGACTGAAACAGAATCGATCATGACCGAAAGTAACAAACAACTTTCTACACCCCGCAAATCAAAGGAAGTCCAGACGCACTTAGATTATATACTTAAGGACTTAGCAGAGCGGCTGCTGGAAGAGATCCCTACACCAACAAAAGTCAGAATAGAACAACTAGGACAATCACTAGAACGATCAATTGCTGAAAATGCACTCCTTACCCGGGCCGAATCAATAGTAAAGCTTAGGAACGCAAATAAAATGAAAAAAAGCCAGGACCAACGAGTACCATCCAAAACTAGAGTCTTAAGTGCAACGGAAGCGCAAGTATTAAAAAGAAGAGCCGAGTTAAAGGAGACAGAAGCAGCAAGAAAGAAATCAAAGAAGGGTGTAAAGGAATCCAGCATCATAGGTATCGCTGTAAGTCCTATCATAGTTATCATTAATACTAAATCATTGGAACGTTCCCTAACAACTTGAACGGCATACCAGAAACCTATATCAACTCCAAATGAATTCAATCTTCTCCATTCTAGTAGGATCAGCCTCGGCACCCTCGGCGCTTCCAGCCCTATAATCCCCCCCAGCGTAACCGGCACAATCAACAGTAGAGTGTCTAGAATCATAGACAATAATCCCTCAACAGTTCCAGATAGCAGCAGTCTCGGCAGTCTCGGCATTCCTACTAGTGTAGACAGGAGAGCTATAGCTAAAAGTCCTGAAGGAAGTCCTGGTAGTGTAGCGAGCATAGCTAGAGAATGGGGATTTGTCAACACTTTTGTAGAAGACATGGATTAAAACCTATGATTTAATTAGTTACTAGTATTAAAAATGAAGAGTCAACTTACCTTTGCATTGTGGTTGAGAGTTGAGAGCTGAGAGTTCATCAGTTCATTGACTTCGTTGCGGCTCAATTACCAGTCTGACACGGTACCCGGTCAAAAACGTTACCCCGCAAAGAGCCTGTAACTCAATCACCTTCTTCTCCTCATGGTTATTAGCGAAAAGACTCGGTTGCGACAAGAAAAAATTGAGGAGGCTCTTACAGCTCTTAAAGACCGACCGGATTTATACCCAAATGTAACGAAAGTAGCGATTGCTCATGGTGTTCCTGTAAGAACCTTGTGGGACTATTATAATAAAAAACATCAAAGCAAATTGGCCGATATAGAAAGAAGACAGTATTTGACATATGCAGAAGAGGAGGTCCTACTTAAGCGATGCGACGTATTAGCAAGACACAATTTTCCGGTTACTCCGTCAACACTTAAAGCATGGGGAAATTGTTTAATGAGAAGGAAAACTGGTAATGCTAATTTCCGGGTCGGACCTCACTGGACTGCAGAGGTTTTAAAGAGACATAGCTGCAAAAGCGCATGGAGTCAACATATCCATTACACAAGAGCTCGTATAAATGGTCCGAAAGGTTTATCACTATTGGATTTATTTTTTGATCAGGTAATTAATGAAATAATTAATTAGAAACAAAATACTGATATTTATTTAGTTGGACACCGCATTCGAATTTACACACATTGAGCCGCATAACCTTTACAACCTTGATGAAAAAGGATTTTTACTTGGTCGAAGCAATTCATGCCGTATAATCCTCAGACGTGACAAAAACTGTAGGACATCAGAAATGAAAAAGGTGATGGAGGATGGTAACCGTCAACTGATTACCGATCTGGAATGTGTTGCAGCAGACGGATTTGTTTTACCACCTTGTATTATTTTAAAGGGAGGAACACATCAGGTCGGCTGGTACTCTTCGCTTGATTCAGATCTGTTAGGGCATGGGCTTGAAAAATATTCATATACGCATTCAAGAAATGGTTGGTTGGATACAGAATTATATTTTGAGTGGATCAAAACTATTTTTGAACCCATTACTCGTGAAAGTAGGTATTTTAGGGCTGCTGGAGCGTGGCGACTACTTATAGTAGATGGACTCAACTCTCATACCGATCTCGATATCGTTGAATATTGCTGGGAGCATCAAATACTAGTCCATTGCTTACCTGCCCATTCAACGCACCTTTTACAGCTATTGGATGTAGGTGTATTCGCTACTTTACAGCATTATTATTCAGAGGAAATACGCGCACTTGTAAGCAATGGAGTTACAGGAATCGGAAAACACAATTTTCTTTCCTTTTTACATCCTGCTCGAATGAAAACCTTCAATTTAGACCATTCAAATAACCCGATACCGACTTCAAATACAAAATCAACAAATCTAGCAGCTACCGCATGCAGTCGTACTGGTTTATATCCTATCGATAGGGCTCTAGCCAAATCAAGATTACCTGGTATTGAACCCGATGATTCACTGAATTCTGAGGATCAAGACCAAGTTACTACGGACCCAACAGCAACCGGTATAGAAAGGGAAGGGGAAAGTAGTAATATGGTTGCGCGACATGAAGCTACAACTCAAAAGCGAATAAACAACGCACTTTCTAATTTAGACGCTTTCTCTATCACCACTCATTCACCTACAATTAGAAAGAAAATTGATGGAGTCAAAAATCTTATAGAAAGCCTATCACGAGATAGTAGCATTGCATGGGCTGAGGCAGCAGTCAATTCTGAGCAATTACTTGCAGCGCGTAAAGAGCTGGAAAGATTAACCAACACTAAAAGAGATGGAAGACAGATAGCTGAGAAGAGTAACTCACGGCTTTTTACCGGACAATACATTCAACAGGAAAAACATAAACGAGACAAAGTAAAGGGAAAGAAAGCGGCAAAACATAGCATACCGCACTCAAACCCAAACCCAAATCCAAGTCAAACAACTCCGATAAACAGCACTCCATTACTCCTACAACCAGAATCCCAAAGCTCAACTCCTATAAACCAAAGTCAAACAGGTCAAGGTCAGATAGGCCGAAGTCGCACGGGTCGCAGAGGTCGCACGGGTCGCAGAGGTCGCACGGGTCATGGAGGTCGAGGTCGAGGTCGCGGAGGTCAGTATCATGTACTAGGTCAGGGTCGAGAAAGTCGGAGTCAAGCCATTGAAAAAGATAGCCATGAAGACAATAGCCTATATGTAGGTATAAATGATGGATATACAGGAGTAGAGAGCCAGAATGGTACAGTTGGCGTAGATATCTCTTGGTCAAAGTCATGGAGACCTGAGGATCACAACTACAACAATTAGAATAGTTTTAGTTCAGCAAACAAAGTATAAGCGCACCTGTATTTGTCCTCAGCCTTGATGTAACAGGATCAGTAGATCACTTGCCCAATAGACTATTGCCGAGAAAAAGGGCGAGTGGACCGTCACGGCGACTGGACCATCATTCGCGGTAGTGAAACAATACCATCCCCAACGCATCGTGACATTCCAATCTGTGTTTGTGTGCATCCAAAACCTCCTAAAAATACTGCCAACTGATAACAAACTGCTCTATGAGGCAAACCATATTGTTTCCTCTGAAATACATTATGGTCTTTTAATCAAATTACAGAGTTTATCAAATGAGTCTCGATCCATCCGGAATAATGATCTGAAGACACGAGGGCTCTGCAGCATTGGTTGATGAAACCAGGCCTCGAGGGTAGTTGGTTTTGTTATAAGGCTTTCTCGTGGAAGCCAATACCTCCTCCCTTCAAGAAATTTTATTATTTCATCGTCCTAGTTTTTCCAGCTGCTAGTGACCCGGAAATCCTGAAGTAAGTCTCGTGTTCGCTGGAAAGATCCACATTGAAGAATAGGTGAACTAAATCCGTATCGCTCTCTTCAACCACCTGTGGCAGCTCCTAATCTCGCCTAAATCCTGGACCTGTATCAAGTAATTCCTCTAGTTGTCTAATCCCTTTGAACTCAAGTAGGCACTTTTTTTTCTCTGAATAGCGGGGCGTTTCAGTTGGCAAATATCGACAGTAACAGCTTTTCCAAACAACAATCTTCACACTAGGTTGAGCTAGTTGACATTTTTTCAACCGCACTTTCTCAAATTCTGCGCTCCAAAAACCTCAACCACAACCTCAACCGCTTTTGATTACCACTATTATATGGCGGATGTGTAAGGCCTTTGGAGAATCTTCCTCATGCATAAATATCATATCTCGATTTTGGGTGAGGGTAAGCAGTTCACCGCATTTACCACCGCAAGAGTGAACTCTACTACTGGCCTGAAATCCCTGTTCGCCATTATAGAGAGGCTACTATTACCGCAAAACTGGACTGAGACCGCAGGGTGAATACTGCTTTCTTATTTGTCGAAGAGTGTTGATCATCAGTCGAGCCTCAATCAAAACCGCCAAAAGAGTAAATTTGCATGATTCTAACCAGTGAGAGTACAGTATTCCAGCCCGGCCCCATTCTTTATTGTCGAATTTTTGCGGTACCCCGTGAACGACTGTACCACGCGATCTTTGAAGAATGCCACACTCAATTTATATACGTCATTTCACATAATTCGTAGAAAAACTTGAAAACTTCCTGACCCAAAATAAAGCAAACAAAAACTATTTGCTGAAAAATAAAGTATGGTCTCCAAGGTGAGCCAGAAAGCAACCAAGGATGTTCGGGTTGAGACCATACTTTTTTTTCCAGCAAGTAAACGCCCTTAATTCAAATGGTAGACAACACCCACATTCTTACATCTTGCCACTAGTGACGGTACTCGAATGCTTTGGGGAAACGAATCGTTTAAAAGCAGCACCAATGAAGCCATCAATAGGCTTCTGGTCATTATAGCCTTCAGATGCGTGATGGCCTCTTATTGTTTCAAGGTTCTTGAACATTGCGCCTCCTCGACCATCATTACCGCCTCCGAATGACTAAATGTAATAAAGTATTAGAAAAGCTCATAAGGTTGGGCCAGCAAGGTAGTAAAGAACACAACATACCAATCTCTTCTTCTTCCCCTGAGCCTCATCCTGGCGAGGAGAATAATCTTCAACGGAGGATGTGGTAGAAACCCTTCTAAGAGGGTTGGCGTTCTCATCAAGTGCGTTATATGGGTCTACTTGTGTATTGTACTCGTTCCCTTGAGTATAAGACCCTACAACCTGAGGACTTGTGTTTCTTTGAGACATTATAAAGTAAGAGTTTATGCTCAATTAGGGCAAATCGCTGTAGTCGTAAAAATCCGGACGGCAGTGAGATGATTCCTAAGTCCTCGACATTCACTCCCCTTTAAATAAGACGGTCTTCTGAACTGAACACCCATCTACGTCATTACACAAGACTGGGTTGGTGTGGGGCGGGTCCGCGGGGGAGAAAACCTCACCCCACGATCTCTGAGACAAGCTCGACTTTTCCCTCGATCTTGTCTATACGGATGTGGATCGCCAAGATTGAGGTGCTGCTTCAATGGGTCTGTTCCGGGTGTAGACAGTGGCCGTAGTACTGTTAGACACTCTGCACAAATGGCACCAATTAGGTTACCGGAAAATGGAGCTGGCCCCATCTTCGCAGAGTCTCTGTTGTAAGATGTTTATGTATTTAATTTACATTTAGCAGATATGGCTGAACCCCAGAACCCCCCAGAGGGGCACTCAGTCAGATATTAGGTTCGACAGGGCTTAATTTGGGCCCCTCACTTGCTATGAGCCGGAACACCAGGAGAAATGCTTCCGCCTTGATCCCGCAAAGCTGTGCATAACTCTAAAATGTCTGTTGGGGAATATTGAAATCTGTCTTCCATAGTTCCTGAAATATCTCTCCGCGTATGATACAAGACCTTCAGCCCTACCGTCAATGATACTTTATTGGTAACCTTTCCATTTCTTGTGTGGAGGCTTGATCATAGGATACAATCGTCCCAAATGGTAATTGATGTTGTTCTTCGTCATCGGGGGTCCTTTCTATTTCACCGCACGTAATCCAGTCAGCTTACACGTCTCCTTTCCTTCCTCAGGTCGCCCACCTTAGCATCCATGCAACTCCTTAATTGTTCTTCTATCTTTCCACACCCTTCGACAGCATACCCTTGAGACGCCCAGCAACTCAGCAATGTCGCCATCACCCCAATGCACGGATTCCTTGAAGCCTGGTTGGGGTTGGTGACCCGAAGGTTCCGCAGTGGCGGGAGACGCATTACCTATCGCCATTGAGAGTGAATAAGTTTCTGGACACAAGGGCAAATGTTTCATTACCTCTTGAACCATGTTTTTGATCTTCGGTGTATGAATAGCTGTGTATGGATGTCCGTTCAGTGGATGGTGCCGTTGGGTCGAGGAGTAAATTAGCAGCAACTAAGTCAGCAAAATCACGTGAATGGAGCAAACGTTGTTTATAATAGGATTGTTCTCGTAGGTTCTGCTTTTTAGTGTTGTAGATCAAAGCCAAGACTTCAAAATTAAAATACCGTATTATCTGAAAAAATTCGTTGCGAGACAGCAGGGGTATAGGCCAACCGGAGGTCACCTTTAGACGTCAATCTGCAAGATTTGGTGTGAATAATCCTTGCTGCAGCGCAACGAATTTTCTCAGATAATACGGTAGGTTTGATAGGCAGTCGGGTTTAGTGGGAAACTTAGTCGAATCCCTCTCATGCATTAGCGTCGAAATTCTGGCTGTAAAGACGTCCGGGTAAGCAAAGCAGTCTCTAAGATGCCCGGAGTGTGCATAAGAGAAATGTCTTATGCGCCTAAGACAATCTTCCCGCGAGAATGTCTTCGTCTGTATCCGGTTTTCAGGGCCTTTTAGCTTGGTAATAGGCAAGACACTAACTACAATTTGAGGCGCAGCACCCCCCCAAAAAGGAAGAGGTGGAGTGACGAGTTCTTTTTCTGGATATATAGAAATCAGGGGTTAGGTTTCTATCTACAAACAAGACTCTAAATATCATAATATAGCAGGTGACAAGCTTTACAAAGAGGCACTCCACAAAACAAGCATTTATGAAGTGTACCTAACCTTCCCCTTGGGTCCGTTATTACTATTAAGTGTCCTGGCTTCTTGACATCGGTCCCGAAGGTTCGGTAGGAGTAGCGCTGTTGTGGTTGAAGGAGTGAGAATAAGCAAGGAGGGAATAGGGTGGTGTGAGGTTGTCATTTCTTTCTATGAGGTTCGGTTGCAGGGAAGATTGGTAATAGGATTTTAAGAGAGGGTAGAGAGGAATATGAAGTGTGGTGATACTGGGTTTCTACGGGATTCTATAGGCTGATGTATGAGTCAAAATGAACTGACAGAGGATATTGTTAAATAGCGAGCAGAGGTGTTTTCTTTAGTTTCTTTCTTCATCAGCAAACTACTATTTGTGTATGGAGTCTCCCAGCAGTCTCCTGTGTTTCCTGGGAGTATCCTGAGACTCCTGGATATTTTTTGACTCTCTTGAGACTCAGGAGACATTATGAGACAAACTAAGTGTTGCTAATGTTTCTTCTCTGTCTCGTCTTCCTATCTTTTAAATGCGTAAGAATATATCGATATCACTATCAATAGTCGCCATTTCATCTTTATGCCATTTCGAAGGTTCTTTTACTCTGCACTCTATTGTCTCTTCTTTTGTTTAGCATAGTGGGCCTTATAGCCTCACCTCTACATTTAACTACGGTCCTCGTTTTCCCTGCCGCGCCTCCATCAGCAAACTACTACTTCTGTATGTAGTCTTCCAACAGTCTCCTGAGTCTCCTGACAGTCTCCTGAGGCTTCTGGATATTTTTTGAGTCTCCTGAGGCTCAGGAGACCTCAGGAGACAAATGAAGTCTTGCTGATATCTGGTCTTCACTTTGGCTGCTGCCTTACGCTTCCGTTGCTCTTGGCTGTGTCTCTCGATCTTGTCTTTGTCGTCATCTTCATCTGTCCTCCTTCATCAGCAAACTACTACTTGTGTATGCAGTCTCCCAACAGTCTCACAGGTCTCCTGAGAGACTCCTGAGGCTCCTGGATATTTTTTGAGTCTCCTAAGGCTCAGGAGACCTCAGGAGACAAATGCAATTTAACTGATGTTGTAGTCTTAGTTACTCCATCACACCCTCACTTTCCACGTCTAAACTTGAAGGTTGCTTACTACCGCCATATCAGCAAACTACTACTTATGTATGCAGTCTCCCAACAGTCTCCCGGGTCTCTTGAGAGTCTCCTGAGACCCCTGTATATTTTTTGAGTCTCCTGAGGCTCAGGAGACCTCAGGAGACAAATGAAGTCTTGCTGATGCACCTCTATAGTCTTCTTGTGTTTTATTTACGGGCCTCGTTTTCCCTTTCTGTAACAGAGTAACTAAGATTAACAGGAGGACAGATGAAGATGACGATAAAGACAAGAACGAAGGATATAGCCAGAAACATCCGAGGCACAAAGCAGCGGCCAAGGTGAAGACCAAAGACACAGCAGGAAAAGAGAGGATCATAGGTAAATGTAGAGAAAGAACTATATGTCCCTCTACGTCAGACAAGAGGAACGACAATAGAGGCCACAGTAATAGGCAACCTTTGAGCGAGACGTGAAGAGCGAGGACTATTGATAGGATACATCAGCAAACTACTAATTGTGTATGCAGTCTTCCAACAGTCTCCTGGGTCTCCTGAGAGTCTCCTGAGGCTCCTGGATATTTTTTGAATCTCCTGAGGCTCAGGAGACATCAGGAGACAAATGAAGTCTTGCTGATGTTGATATATTTCTATATACGAGAGAACAGGGAGATGAGACAGAGAAGAAAGAAAGGAAAGAACTAAAGAAAACGATTCTGCTCGCTATTTAACACCCTTTTCCGCCAGTCCGCTCTGATTCATACATTAGCCCACATCAGCAAGACTTCATTTGTCTCCTGAGGTCTCCTGAGCCTCAGGAGACTCAAAAAATATCCAGGAGTCTCAGGAGACTCTCAGGAGACCCAGGAGACTGTTGGGAGACTGCATACACAAGTAGTAGTTTGCTGATGCAAAGAATCTCTTAGAAACCTAGTATCACAACACCTCGTATTCCTCCCCACCCTCTCTAGAAATCCTATTACCAATCCCTCCTGTAACCGAACCTCATAGAAAGCAATGACGACAACCTCACATCACTCCACCTCCTTCTCGCTTATCACTACTCCTTCCACCAAAATAGTGATACCACTACTGAATCTCTGGAACCGATACTAAGACGCTGGAACACTGTCCTGTCTTTAGTTTTTGCTTTAGCTGCTGCCTTACGCCTCCGTTATTTCTGGCTCTATCCCCTGATTTTGTCTGCGTCATCATTGGTCTCTTCCTTACTAGTAGTTTTAGTTCTTTCAATCATCGCTTGATGATAGCATGAGCGATGGGAGAACAACTAGGGTTAATGGGCCTTGAGACAGCGGTGTGGCCAGATGGTGAGACGATAAGCATCAGCAAACTACTACTTGTGTATGCAGTCTCCCAACAGTCCCCTGGGTCTCCTGAGAGTCTCCTGAAGCTCAGGAGACCTCAGGAGACAAATGAAGTCTTGCTGATGAGGGGGACAGATGGAAATGATGATGCGAATAAGATGGGAGTACACAGTCAGGAATAACAAAGGCGTAAGGCAGCAAGCGGTCAAGGCAAAGACCAGAGGTATGGTAGGGAAAACGAGAATCATAGATAAACAAAAAGACAAAACTATGAAGGCTGTTGAATTAGACAAAGAGAAAGACTATAGAGGTAGCCGTAGTAGTCAACCTTTGAGTAAGATGAAAAAACATAAACTATGAATAGGATATTGATATATTCCTATATATGAGAAGACTGGAAGATGAGACAGAGAGGAAAGAAAGAAAAAAGACAAATGGAAAGCTATTCATTACTTTATTTATAGACATCCATCACCAGTCCAGTATGACTCATACTTCGCGTAATCAAAAATAATAGAAACCAATTACGCAAGTACTTCTAATAGGGCAAGATCGGGTACAGATTCGGTTACAAGTCCGGGGGAGAATCAAGGCAGGCAGGGTTGGCTCGAGATACACCAGAGCAGGTATGGGTTCGTATTCAGGGAAAACAAGGACAGGTTCAGATTCAGGTTCAGGTTCGGAGTCAGACAAATAGCTAAAGTTATAAATTGCTAACAGAAAGGAAACATTGCCTAGAGAGGTAAAGACATAAGAAAACATCACTCTATATATCTGATGGATTCTTCCTCATTGACTCATCTGTAGAATCATGAAACATACAATTTCAAACCGCATATTAATCCTAATACTATCGTTCTATGTATCATCGCGTCCTTCCTGCTGACGTCTCATTAAACTCACTATTTACGTTCTCTTCTTAGAAATCATGATACTATCAACAATCTTGTTAGAAGATCATGGGTGGTAGGGGGGTCTGAGGGACTGGCCGTGATAATCTTCGTAATTATTTTCATCCAATACTTGTCGTCATTCATAGCTCTTGAACAGTCTCTCCTCTCATTCATCGCATAGAATTCTGAGCATACATCTGTGGCGTTCAGTAGAGTATTGAATGGCGTCTGCGTGATAGGAGGGAAGGAGTAAGGATAAGCGAGGCGGAGGTATAGTGGTCTGATGTTGACATCATTTCTTTCTATGAGGGAAGGAGTAAGGATAAGCGAGGCGGAGGTGTAGTGGTCTGATGTTGACATCATTTCTTTCTATGAGGTTCGGTTGCAGGATGGTTTGGTAATAGATATTACGGAAAGAGGGTGTGAGGGAATACGAGGTGTGGTTGGATTGAGGTTCTTTGAGTTTCCATGTCTGATGTAAGATTCTTGGCGGACGAGTGAAGGGAGGTAGTTAAATAGCGAGCGGACTGGTTTCCTTTTGTTCTTTTCTTTCTTTCCTCTTTATGCCGTCTTCGCATGTACCGTATATAGGAATATATTAAATCTCTCCTATCGTAGTCATAAACCTTACCGTCGCAGGCTCGAAGGTTGCCTACTACTGCGGCCTCTATTGATCTCCTCTTGTCGGACCCTGTGGTCCCCTTCGTGTTGACTTTGGTTGATACCTACGATCCTCGCTTCCCCGGCCTTCTCGTGGCCCCATCATCAGCAAAACCGTTTTGTCTCGAGGTCTCCTGGCTCGAGGCTCATATCAAGGGCCTCAGGAGGCTCTCAGGAGGCCGGGAGACTGTTAGGAGACTAACATCTGTAGTAGTAGTTCTTGATGTAGTCTTCTCTGCCGTTATCTCTGATCGCCGTTTTCCTCTTTCGGCAAGTCTTCCTTTCGGTCGTCGCCTCTCTTATTTATCTTGGCTGTGTCCCCATAATACTTTTAAATCGTCATCTTCATCTGGAGTATAGTCTTGGCACTCCGTTTCTGTATGCGATCTCTCCTCATGCATGGCCAATTAAATAGTATCACTGTATAAGCTATTTCTCGCGGACTGTTACTGCGTGTTGGGACAAGCGGCCGTCTAGAGATAGAGTAAAATCTGGGGACCGTAGATAAAGCAGCGAAGAAGTATCATCAACAAACTAGTACCTGTGTATCGGTTTCCCAACAGTCTCCTAGTCTCCTGAGACGGATATTTTAAGTCTCGAAATTTCAGGAGATATCGAAGAACAAATGAAGTCTTGTTGATGTGTGAGTGGTAAAATGCGGAGGATGGATGAAGATGGCACGAAGATTGGGGCGAGGACACAGCCTAGAAACAACGAGCACGCAAAGCGAGCGGGCGGGCAGGCGGGAAGCGAGGACCGTGAGTAACAGCGAGCAATTTATAGGATTCGGTAGGCGTGAGGAGAACTATAGAGGTTGCAGTAGTAGGCAACCTTCGAGCGGAGTGAAAAAAGTGAGGACTAGTATGGATAGGATATAAATATATTCCTATGTACGAGAAGACAGGAAGACGAGACAGAGAGAAAAGGAAGAAAGAGATAAAAGGAAACCGCTCCGCTCGCTATTTAACAACCTCCCTCCGCCAGTCCGCCAAGACTTCTTACATCAGCCATAGTACCTCAAAAAGCTCGATATCATGCGCCTCGTATTACCATCTGGCACTCCCGTCGTCAATACTACTTGTGTATCTGATCTCAGTCTCGGGTCTCCTGAGTCTCAGCTCCTGGATATTTTTAGTCTCTTGAGGCTCAGGAGGCATCAGGAGACAAATGAAGTCTTCTTGATGGTAATCCTGTCTCGTCAATCCATCGCTGTAACCGAAGAAAGAAATGGCATCAACGTCACTCTCTCCTTTCCGCCGACATCGCTCTGTCACCATCCTAACTAGTATCACCCGAACCGTTGGGCTAAATGTCACGTCAACCAAACTACTACTTGTGTATGCAGTCTCATGATCTCGGGTCTCTGAGAGTCTCCTGAGACTCACCGGATATATTTGAGTCTCACAAAAGCTCAGGAGACGCTCAGGAGACAAATGAAGTCTTCTTGATGAAGGCAGGGACTGTCGGCGTCTTGGCATTGACGACTGTTCGGTGATGGCATGAGTCTTATGGAAGGGTAAGGATTAGCGGGGAAGGAATGGTCGATGGTGGCGTCTTCTTTCCTTTTAAATTGGTAACAGGGTAATGGTAAGCGAGGTAGGAATGGAGTGGTATGATGTTGGCGTCATTTTATTCTTTAAGGTTCGATGGGAGGATGGATTGTTAATAGGAATTGCCGAAGATGGTGTGAAGGAAGGCGAGGTGTGGTAATACCGGTTTTCTATGTGGTTCTATGGCTGATGTAATGATGACTTGGCGGGGTGGTAGGAGATGGTGTTAAATAGCGGGTTGAGTAGTTTCCTTTAGTTCTTTTCTTTCTTTCCTCTCTGTCTCGTCTTCTTACCGCGTATAGGAATATAAAAGTATATCATCCATAGTCATAAACACCGTCTTGGCTCGAAGGTTCTTTCTCTGCGGCCTCTATTGATCTCCTCTTGTCGGGTACTGTGGCGCTCGCCCGTTTTGACTTTGGGCGTCCTCGATCGCCGCTTTCTCTCTCTCATTTGGGCGCCGTAGTCTTCTTCTCTGCCGTTATCTACGGTCTCGCTTTCATTCGGCCTGAGTCTTCACCTTGATCGTTAATCCGCTTCGTTTATCTTGGCTGTGTCCTCGCGATCGCTTTAAATCGTCATCTTCATCGGCTCCTGTCGTCTTGGCCTCCGTCGCTAAGACGAGACCATCTTAAGCGGACGCAAGCAATTTCGTATCTTTCTAGTCCATGTGACCCAGCTACACGCCCGATTCTGTGTCAACAAGATCTCGTCGAACAACCGTTCTTCCTTTGAAGTTAATGAAATTTGGAAGCTAAACAGATATATATTTATTAGTGCGGGTGAAGGTGTTATTCAATCTTTCGATCGGCCTCTGGGCCACTCAAGCGAACAAAGCTCTGAGTTTCAGAAAAAAGTATTCTTAAAAGTAAGATCGAAAAGGAAGGAATCGAAGAAAGGTCTCGAGAACTTGTGATGGCTAAAACCAAAATCAGACTCGGGCCGAAAAAGTATAGGGGGATAAAAAGGTGAGGATGTTCGGCAACAATTCTGGTCATGGCCATGTCGCGATCGGTTTCTCGCCGGTAACAAATTGCATCTTTCTATCTACCGACTTGGAGGGGCCGCGGCGGGTTCTCAGCACTATATCGAATGAAGAATTGAAGCTTGGTTCGATGGCGGAATTTTTGAAATTTTGGATAATCTTTGGTGGCCAGGATAGAAGTATTCTGTTCTTCGAAATTTTAGGGAGATTAAACAGCAACAACGGCAGCTTTCTCAGAATCTTTCTTGAGTTAAGTTCTACTGCGGACTGAATTTAATAATTTCTAAAATTGAATCTCTGAAAGTCTTAATGAGCTAATAGCCTTATGATTCAAAAGCAGACAGCGATAAATTGCGGCCTACTTACAATGGTTGGACAATAAGCAGCGAACTTTCTGACGAGATGGGGAGGTTTAGGTTTTATTTCCAAGTGGTCCACTGCCGTGTCTTCTTTAACCTCGTCCTCGCCTTGTAAAACAACGTCGTCTGACACTCCGCCCATACAAAGAATCTTGTCTGGCTGGGACCCACTATCTTTCGCAGGGGGCGTTCACTATGGATTTGTCGAATAATCGTCATGTGGGATATGAAGGAAAGGGAAGGCTCGTGGGATGGAAAATCGTTGTTATTCTTGTGGAGGAGTTGGTCGTTTAATTAGGGGATTGCTTCAGTCGCCTCGGGAAGGCGCTAGATGAGGGCGTTGTTGGAGTCTAAAAGGACAAAGGAGGATTTAGTATCGGAGGAGGAGGTTAAAGATTTGTCACTGGCGGCGTAAGCGGGGCGCCAAGGTTTTTCTAAAAGTGTCTGTTCAGCGTTTTCGATGTCGAGGCGAGGAGATGGATGGGAATCAATTGATTGTAGTTTGTTCTATTCTTCAAAATAAAAAATCTATTGTACCCTTTTATCTTTGATTGATACTGGGCGTCGGGATATCTTTATAGATGAAGACTTTGTCTTGTGTGTGGGCGAAGACAAAAAATCTACAGTGGCGAGGAGATTGATGTGATCGATGGAAGGCACCATTGAGTCGAGGGAAAGTAATAAAGAAGGTGGTTACTGGAATTGGAAATTAATGGGCGTATGGAGGAGTGTCTCTTTTTTATTCTAATTTCGGTCATTTATCCAGGTGTGATAGAATTAGTGGATGAGGCGTGGAGTGTTGATTGATAGTGGGAGGAATGAAATTTCTTTTTCGGACGCCGTTCTGCTTGGAGCACTGTGTTCTTGATCATAAACCTGTTGTTGTTCTTTCGGGGATATCGATTCAACCACCGAGAAGTTTAATGTTAATATATCGGCGATAGCAGATTCTTTTAAAAGGTTAGCAGGATACCAGATTCAACTTTATTCAATTCTCTCCATACAATAAGCCGTATTCTCGAGACACCTGCAAATCCACAGGGGCTGATTCCTATTGAATACCAACAGTTTGACAGTTGTTTGATGAGAATAATCTTTCCGACTACCTTTCATCGGGTATATAATGAAATTAAATTGCGGAGGAACTCAACGCTTTGGCGCATGTATGGGATGTCGCGAGATGAACTGAAAGGCTCTGAGAGACTACGCCGTCGACAATTTGAAGAAAGGTTTTATTCGGTCAAGTGGATTCGCCTGCGAGTCTTGTAGTCTTGTTGTGAAAAGCGACGGATCTTTCACGGTTGTGTGTGTGGACTATCGAAAAGCTTAATCTTATTACCGTTAAAGATAGATACCGCTACCCTTAACCCGGACCATGGCTAATTTGGTGAATTATTTTACTAAAGCTTGGCTACGATGCTATAATCAAATTCGGATTAAAGAGGGCAGAATGGAAAACAGCTTTTGGCTACGGACACTGGGAATACCTAGTGATGCCCTTCGGACTCACCAATCTGCTCTTCTTTTCAACGATGGATTAATGATATTCTCCGTCTGTTTACGGATCGTTCTTGTACTATCTTGATGATATTACGGTGTATTGAAATCTTGGAACCAGGAAGGATGTGCAACAGGTTTTAGAAGCTTTGGAAGCTAATGAGGTTCATTTGAAACCGGAGAAGTCTTGAGTTTAGTGTCAGGAGACTAAATCTTGGGCGTGATTAACTAGGGAGGCGTGAAAATGGATCTCTAAAGGTCTCAACCATTGTGGACTGGGAGTCACCTAAGGCGGTGAAGGAGGTTCAAGAGTTCCTGGGATTTGCAAATTTCTATCGACGATTTATATATCTTTCTTTCGCGGTTAGCTAAGCACTTCTGACTCTTCTGCATAGCGTCCGATTTGAGTGGGCTGAAAACAAACGAGCGCTTTCAAGATTTGAAGACAGCTTTTACTACAGCACCTATTCTACAACATCAGACCCTGAAAAGGAGTTTATAGTGGAGACTGATCGTCGATTATGTGTCGCCGGTATTCTCTCTCAGCGAGATAGAGAGCGGTCTACGTCCGGTTCTTTTTCTCAAAGTCTTGTCTCGAATGCAATTCTGAAATCTATGACAAGGAGTTACTTGCAGTGATCCGATGCTTTGAGGAATGGAGACTGACAGAACAGCCGATATCGGTCGAGTCTTAACCGATCGTGAGCCTCAATACTTCATGTCTCTAAAATTTCATGTCGGCGACAAAGCCATTGGGCTGAATTTCTTTCGCGATTTAATTTTGTTATTTTATCTCGACCAGGAAAGCAAGGCGGAAGGTGGATTTGTTATTTCGGAGGCTCAGGATTTCTGGGAAGGAGATGAGAGGTTGGAACAACAAAAGTCGAATTAGTCTTAGAAGGAAAATTTAGATCACAAGATAAGTTTGTTGGCGGGTTCTTTGGCAAATGAGCCATTGAAGAATCGTCTCCGTTCTGAACTTAAATAAAACTGCAAGAAGATAGTTTTATAATAAGATTTTGAAAGCTCTTTCAGTGAAGGGGTTCGACAGTCTAAGGAAATATCGTTAAATTGAATCTTGCGGAGGAGCGGAGGATTCTTGTTATGTCGAAATCTTATATCGTTAAAGTCCATGACTTAAAGCTCTATCTGCTTGGGAATATCGCGATAAGCCGTCGGCGAACGTCACCGGAAGATCAAAAGCCTTAGAATTCTTAGTCGAAATTCTTATTGGCCAACAATCGGAAATATGTGGATAAGTATGTCCAAAATTGTCACCTGTCGAAGAAATGGCGATTTGAATCCTCTCCAAGGGTCATCCGACTTCGATCTTGACAGACGGGCGGATATCGCGTGGAACTTTGTTCTTGAACTTCGAAAGTAATGGCTTTAATCTTTATCTTGGTAGTGGTGGATCGATTAATGAAAATGAGACACTTTATTCATTCTGGCAAACTGTGAGCAGCAGGGAAGCTATCTGCGTCTATATCTCGAACAGGTATGGAAGTTCGTGGAATTTCTGAGACTATTGTCTCGATCGAGGGCCTCAATTACAATGGTAGAGTTTTGGAAAGCGGCTTTCTTCAGCGCGGAGATAGCCGATATTCTACCGCTTTCCACCGGTGATGGCCGGCGGAGACGGACCAATGCAATTATGGAGCAATATTTGCGCGGTTATGTGTCGTAATAAATATCAGCAGGACAAGACGGACTTTCTACTCTTCTTTGAATTTGCAAGTAATAAGCATTCGAAACAACGAATATGTCGCGCCAAAGCTAATTATGGCGTCACTCGCCAGCGTTTGGGGCTAATCTGCGGAAAACTAAGCGAATCGAAGCAAGCAGAGTGGCAGGAAATGTCATAAGTGTTTGAGTTTTTAAAAAAGCGAGATGTATAGGTAAAGGATTCAGGAGAAATGGCTAACATCATCGTCTCCATTTCGCTATCTAGTTGGGGATCGAGGTTTGGCTATCATTTCGAAATATCGCTCTTAGCGACCGTCCAAAAAATTTAGATTGGAAACAAGTTGGGCCTTATCTGATAAGCGAATTGTTAGTCACTCGCCTCTGAGTTGGAGTTCTGTCCTCTATGAAAATCTGCTGTCTTATGTTTAGATTGTTATACCTCTGGCTCAAGCGCTTGTCTTGGGACAAGCGATTATACCGCCTCGTAGAGATTGAAGGAGAAAGAATGGGAAGTAGAAATATTGGATTCTAGGAAGAAAGGACGAGTGGAGTCTGCGGTTAAATATCACGGGATATGAGGAACATGGCCATGGCCTCGGATGGCGCAAACGTAATCACTGAACTCCGAGTATCTTTTAAATCGGCAATATCGTGAAACCTCGGCTATCGGGGTAGGCCCGGAGAGGGACGATCTGTCGGCGTCTTGGCATTGACCCGACTGTTCGATGATGGGCGTAAATCTTATGGAAGGGGTAAGGATTAGCGGCGGGAAGAATGGTCCGATGGTGACGTACTTCTTTTCTTTTAAATTGGTAACAGGAGTAATGGTAAGCGAGGTAGGACTGGAGTGGTATGATGTTGGCGTCATTGTATTCTTTAAGGTTCGATGGGAGGATGGATTGTTAGTAGGAATTGCCGAAGATGGTGTGAAGGAAGGCGAGGTGTGGTATACCTGGGTTTTCTATGTGGTTATGGTGATGTAATGATGAGCTTGGCGGGGTGGTAGGAGATGGTGTTAAATAGCGGGTTGAGTAGTTTCGGCTGGATTCTTTTCTTTCTTTCCTCTCTGCCGTCTTCTGTCTTACCGTATAGGAATATAATATATCACTATCCATAGTCGCCTACCGTCTTGGCTCGAAGGTTCTTTACTCTGCGACCTCTATTGATCTCTCTTGTCGGGCGCTTGTGGCCTCCGTTTGACTTTGGCGTCTCCTCGATCCTCGCTTTTCCTCTCTCTCATTTGGAGGCCTCGTAGTCTTCTTTCTGCCGTTATCTACGGTCTCGCTTTCATTTCGTACCAGAGTCTTCACCTTTCGTTGCCATTTCGTTTATCTTGGCTGTGTCACTCGCGATACCTTTTCGTCGTCATCTTCATCGACCTCCTGTCATCTTGGCACTCCGTCGCGAGACGTATGAATGAGATATATTCATATATCGAGGAGACAGGAAGGCGACAGAAGAAGAAAAGAAAAAAAAAGCAAAAGAAATGACTTTCTTCATTATTTAACACCTTCCTCCGCCAGTCATGACTTATAAATTAAACCATAGAATCGTAGAAAGCTCAGCATTCTGGCAACCGTATTATTATTATTCTTGGGAATTGTATTCCAATCCTCTTTGAGCATATAGAATGAAATGGCGACAACCTTACCTCTCTATCCTCTCGCCATATATTTATTATTATTTTTCAACGCGATAAGCCTTCTCTACTACCGGGCGATCTTGAAAATTTGAAACAATTTCTTTCTATGGGATTCGGTTGCAAGTAGGATTGGTAATAGGGTTCTAAGATATAGTAGGGAAGAATACGAGGTGTGATGATACTAAGTTTCTACTGGATTCTATAGTTTGATGTATGAGTCAGAGCGGACTGGCGGAGAAGGGTGATAAATAGTGAGCATAAATGTTTCCTTTAGTTCTTTTCTTTCTTACCTCTCTTTCCGATCTTCCTATCTTCTCAACATATAAGAATATATCCTATTCATAGTCTATAGTCATCAGTAAGACTTCATTTATCTCCTGAAGTCTCCTGAGCCTTAGGAGACTCAAAAAATATCCAGGAGTCTCAAGAGACTCTCAGGAGACCCGAGAGACTATTGGGAGACTGCATACATAAGTAGTAGTTTCTTCTTGCCGTCTTTCTTCTTTATCTTGAAGCTGAAGGTTATCGTAAGATTTCGTTCTTTTCTTGATATTTCACTCAGCGCCGAGAACAAAATTATCCAGGAGTTTCAGGGGACTCTAAGGAGACCAAAGATACTGTTGGGAGACTTAAAAACCCTAAAATATAAACTTGATATAAGACATGTAATTTATAATTTTACAACCATACAAAGCAATTTTTTTGAACTTTTATTTTCTATAGAAAGATTATAAACTAGTATACATTGGATAGCAATATTTTGTTTGTTCAATATATAAATGTATAGATATTCATTGATTTGAATTAAATTTACAAGATTTCTCTAATACTGTACCATAAAAGAAATATTATGCCCCGAATTCCATACATACATATTTTCAATCTGTACTGGACTAGAGTCAATAATTATTTTGTTTTAATTAAATTGATTTCAATGTTGTTGGTTGGGAGGTGTTTTATAATATTGCTTGTGTAGTCTTATGTCTACCGAGACTTGTTCTGAAGCTCTACATGAGCCGTAAAACTTCTTCTCTGGGAATTACTTGTATGATCATTCTGCATAAGAGTGGCGTGTCGTTAAGTGATGCATTTACCTGTAAAAATTGAATTTAGTGATCTAGATATATTTACTGATGATTTTGCTGATAATTTTGCTGATGATATATCTTTTTAAACCACATATTAAGCAGGTAAAGTATAAATTATACATGTTATCATGGCTTAGGTGGAAGGACACTCACAGGAATAAATATGACACAAGTTCAAATCTCCTACATATTTTTTTATTGTTAGATTATCTACAAGTCTTGGCAAAATGAGACTGTGATGCATTATTGATGCATTATGAGATGCATTTATAGATTCATTGTTTATATGATGCATATACTGATGCATTTCCGATACATTTGCGATACACGTCTCGCCGTGGTAGAGTTACCAACGCAGACCAAGTCATTAATTCCTTCGCTTGAGTATTTTTCCAGTCCCTTCTCTGTGCACTGGTTGGTCTTTTTGCCTTCTGTATTGTCGGCAAAGTTCTCAAATAAAGTGACTGGAATGGACAATTGGAAAAAAGCAAGAGGACTTTTGCGGTCTAGTTCTGATGGTCCAGGATCCGCGGCTGCATAGTGTTGAGACTGAACTCTGAATAAAGTGGCTTAAAGTCCGGCACAGAATCAATTGAAGGAGGAAGGTAATCATGATAAGAATCTTTATCCGGCTCATTATCGATACCCTCTAGATCATACCTTCACGGCTACTAAATGTAGCTGGAGGCTTCGGAACATTCATTGCATCAATATACTTTCACAGTCTAAATCGGCAGTGTCCTCCTTTATTTCTTAAACTTCACGGTCTGAATCCTCAATGTCTGACACAGCTTGGGAGGAGATAGGAGGGTTGTGCAGTGCAACATTGAAGCTTCTGCGACAGGTTCTCAGAAGAACTTTTACCTTCAGCCGCCAACAAAAAGGGTCAGCATTTTGTCTGACAGGTTCATTTTATATGACAGGTTAAGGGATAACTAACGGTCCATAGAATTATCCCGCCAGACCGATCATTGGTACCCGCAAGTGGTTAAAATCCAATGGGAGTTGTATGTTTTTTTACCAGTTCAGATAAATCGCACAGCGAAAAGGAGAAAAAAACGGCCGTAGTGGTAGAATATGTAACGAAAATAGCCATACCACTTGTAATAGGTGATCTGGCTTAAAATAACTTGCGGTGAAATTAAGTATTGTCTCTCGCGATAGCATGGTTGCCAGCGCGGTTGGGACAATACTTAATTTCACCCCAAGTACATCTTACTAACCACTGAAGAATCTTCACACTAGAATTATTCACGCAGAGCTAAGCCTTACAATAATACAGCAATCTTTTTTCGGTTACTAAATACTGGAGCGGATCATGCTTCCCACTATGTCTGGGGTTAGCGTAGCCGGTCGGGGTAGGAGGTATGGCCACAAGTGCTACTAGTAGTCATCTCCCCGACTGATCACCTCCTTTACCGTGGGTCTAAGAAGGATTGTCTAAAATGTAATATTAGTCGATAAAATCCGGGAATATATTACCATAGATCTTACATGTTCGAATTGGGCAGTGTAAGAGCCCTTAGTATCACATAACGGTGGATAAGCTTCGACAATTCCGGTAGATACGAGATTGTTCAACTGATCTAGGTCAGTATGCATATTGTCTCATAACAGGCAAATAACAAACCCCCAAGAGATATTTGTCCTGTCCAAGACGGTCAAGGTATCTTCTGCAGAATGGTAGCGTTCCAAAATTCTTCTGAATGACACTAAGTATGTTCTTCGCCGATGAAAGGCGTAAAGATACGTTAGGCGCGTCTAGATTCTTAGCATAATGTGATGTTTCGAGCTGTAAGGTAGTTAATAAACCACATAAGAATAAACAGTGGGAGAGGGGGGTATTTGAAGGCTCACATCATCTCTAACGTATCCTTTACCCGTACTTCCAAAGGTCTCAATGGCAAATGTTTCCCCCTCCTCCATCTTGGTCTGGTCCGTACTTTTGACTATAGGGACACTCTTTCCGCCGTGGATCTGGAATTGGTTGATATTGTGACCGTTGAGGTTACGGATAGGTTTAACCTGGTGAATTTGGCCACCGATCTCTACCTCGTAACTTTCCATAACTTCTTGGATCGCGGCACCTATGTCGCACATTCGGACATCAATACCAGCCTCTCTGATACCGGTATTTGTCGCATCTTTGACTGCAGCCAGGAGGTTATCGTATACAGGGTCAAATGTCATGGTGAAGGCACTGTCAACAATCCTTCCATTTACGTGAACACCAAAATCTACTTTCATGACATCCTTCTCATGCAAAACTATAAAGGATTATCAAGATGAGAGCGGAAGCCCGTTTGTGGGGTGGGAAACCTACCCATTTTGTTTCCGGCATTAGGTGAGTAATGCGCAGCACAATTGTTGATGCTCAAACCGCAAGGGAATCCCATCCCCCCAAGAAGGGAATCTCCATCAGTGAGTCCGTCATGACCTACCAAAGCTCTAACAGAGTCCTCGATCCCCTCGGCAATCTGTGTAAGGGTCATCCCTGGCTTCACGGTCTTTTGGGCCCATTGCCTCACTTGACGATGAATTTCTGATCCTTTCCTGTATTCGGCCAAAAAGTCGTTGTTCATACGATCCAAATGTCTTTTCTCTTCATCTGTCTTCCTTTTCAGGTTCTCATCCCTGTAGTCACACACCTCTCCTATGGGGAAACTTCCGTCTGGAAATAGTTGATCTATCGGTACTCTAGGAGGGTTGGACTGGGTCGTGGCTCCTGCTTTCGTCTTCTTCTTTGTCTTCTTCTTCTTCTTCTTCTTCTTTGCAGCTCCTAGTAATGCCTTAGAATTAAAACTATGAATACTAAATGTAGTTATTTCAACCAACCTGTCACTCCAGCAGCTGCAGCGTCCACCTCGTCCTCATCCGCAGAGTCTCCGTCAGCTGCTTGGCCGTTTGGTGGGATTTCTTTGTTTTTCTCCTCGGAAACTGAATGAGAGGTTGAAAATGTCAGTGCATATATCTCTAAACTATGCGGGGTAGCCGTAATATTTCGTACCCTTAAAGAAACGTTCAAATTTCACTGCAGTCGCTTCCATGCTGCCCATTTTCAGCGAAGTAATTGGCGTGCCTTTCAAAAGAAAACCTTCAACGTTTCAACCGCAAAAGGGACTGGTTTACGAAAGATGAATTGCTTACTGGAGGGGAGGAAGGAATAGGCGATGTGTGGTGTGATTTCTTTACTTTTTCCCCAAGGGTGGGGTTGAGTAAGAACGGCATTTGACGCACCAGCCACTGAGCCTCAAACAAGGGTCTCCTCAATAGACGTCATACAAAATAACTCCCCAGGAATAATATATAATCTCATAGGAAACCCCCGCATCGATACATCAATCCGGTATGATCCATAGGTGATGCTACCGCGCTCGATTTCCCGCACCGTCCTCGGAACCCATACACTTTGCCTCAATAGGCATCTTCTACACACGTCCACTGCGTATCGTTTAGAAATTGAGGAAAGCAACCATTACGAAACCCTCAATCTCCCCAAAAGTTCAACGCGTGCAGAAGTTAAAAAGTAAAGGCAGCTATTCTATACTCGCTCTCTCACCATCTCTCTACAGACAGGAACTGACCCACACATAGACGATACTTTGAACTTAGCAAAGCTCACCACCCAGACCGCAACCGTAACGACGCCCAGGCATCAAAGCGCTTTATCAAGATAAGCGCCGCTTATGCTGTTCTTGGACACGAGAAACACCGCGCGAAATACGATGCTGAACTCGCGCGGAAGCATGGAGGTAGGCCTGCTGGTCCTGTAGGGGGTCGACCGGCGAGCGGATTGAGTAGGAGGCGTGGCCAATTTCACGGGCCACCACCTTCGTTTTTCCGGAGTGGTGGGAGGTCTGAACATGTAGGCAAAGGGAGGTCGGGTTCTAGCCCAGGCGCTGTGCCTGGGGCGGGCGGTCCAAAGGCCAGGAGGACGGATGATATCCCTCATTTCAACTACGAACAGAAGTATCGGCAATATGAGGAGCAGCAGAATCGGTGGGCACGAAGAGCTAAACAGCAACGATTTGAGCCTAATAGCAGCATACTATTTCCATTAATCGGGGTAACGACCATATTAGTTGGAGTAGTATCAATAGCAGGTTATGCAACCCCGTAGATTGCCCGGGTTCATTTGTGGGGTTTATTTAGAGGCTTGCGCTAGCAATTGATATACACTGAGGCCCTTTGAGTTTCGTTATTGACGATACATACTTGTAAATGCTTACTGGTTACCTTCTGATGGGTAACTGGAGCTATGGATGATTGAGAGCTCTATTGTTAACTCCAAGTGTTAGGAGCGACTTCTCTCAAGGGGCATAGAATATGACCCTAGAAAGCTTGTTTGAAAGAGATGTATTCCCGGTCGGCTAGGTAGCGGTTTCTAGGATGCAAAAATACTCGCCCCCTATCTTAGCACTCTAAGTACAAGAATACTTACCTTAGGTCGGAACTGGCGATCATTATTTCACAGAAAGTTTGCTTCAAAAATTTTCAAGAAAATTGCCTGTAGATACATTGGATATTAAAAGAAAGTGCTGGACGGAAGAACTCTAGGGAACTATGAATGAAATCTTCGTTTCTTTTCAAGAACTTCAAATACTCTACAAACGCCAACTTTGGAACCCCATACGTATCAGTATAGTCCCGGATTCTTAATTCAACCTGGTATCTCTAAGTGTTGTTAGTAAGAATCCTTAGTAGTAGGTAGAGAGATCTTACAAAGTTCTGGACTAATTATTTTAAAGTTCCACGCTTAAGCCTCGAAAACGAAGTTAAGACCGACTTTGTGAGCAGCGGCAGACTCATTCAAGTGCTGAGTGTCAACAGATGCACCGAGACCGAGAGTTACACCGGGGCGGAGGAGCTGGTTGTAGGCAAGAGCAGCAATTCCCTGATTATTGATCTTGGCCTTGACAAAGGCGGCGGAGTCCAACTTGTACTTAGAGGCAATCTCTAGACCTACACCACCAGCGTTTCCACTCTTAGCGTCCCAAGTAGCCTTGGCACCAGCCTCAACCTGGGCGTTGACCTTATGGTAATAGGACGCGGCGAAAACGTTCAAGTTGTTGGTAGCAGTGATGGCAGCAGTGTATTCGGGAATGGAGTATCCAACAGCGGCAGAGTAGCGGGTGATTCTGCCATTGACAACGTCGTACCCAACTTCGGCACCAGCAAGGAATCCATCGTGCCCGAGGACAACGTCACCGTTGAAGGATGGGCCCCTGAGGAGATCGAAGAAAGCGCGGGCATGGAAGAGAGGTTGACGGTAGTGAAGGTTGAGCTTAGCACCCTTGGACTTACTAGAGGGGAAGAAGTTGGTGATAACCTCGGCCTTTAGGCCTTTGGCAAGGGTGTTGTCAAGCTCAACCTTGGTGTCAAGGGCGTTTGCGGTGGTCCAGGCCTGGGTCAAGGTGACACCTGCAAATCCATTCATAAGTTTACGAAGAGCCAAGTCAACTGTGTGGAAGAAGCTCACCGGTAGGCTTGTCGGTGTACTTGGCCTCGATCTATTAGAGGAACTGAGGTTAATTAAGGTTCCCAATTCAGGCAGGGTCGGGCGGGGGGCTTTATATATATACCTGGCCAGCGATAGCTCCTGTCTTCTGGTCGCTCTTTCCTTTAACAGTGAACGCGACGCCATTGGGAGCCTTTGACTTGACCTCAAGGTTGGCTGGGATATGGGTTAGACTCTAATTGAATCAAAAGAAAAAGAATATGGGAACGAGGCGCAAGATTTAGAAAAACCACGGAAAGACCCACCAGAGGCAGTGTGGTAGAAATCCCTAGACAGGAGCTTTATATCAAAATGGTTATTAGCACTTGTGGAGATAATAAATTACGGAGAGAACATACATCGTTTGAGGGCTTAGCAATGTCAACAAAGGCGGGAATAGACATTTTGAAAGTATTTGCAGGGGGTACGACGAAAGAGAGGATGAGATTATGGACGGCGGGGCTGAGGGGAGAGGATGTGCCTTTTTTTCCCTACAAGAAAAGAAACCGGGTAATGATATTTTTCGTTGTGGTTACTTCCTGATCCGTGATTCGCTCTTGATGGGTTACAGTACCGGCAACCGGGAAGAATAAAGGGCAGCGGGCACAGGGCTAGGGCTTTAGGTAAAATCCAAACCTCACTATCTGACTGAAAGGTACTACTAAGTAGATCTGGATACGCAGTTGCAATATACTAGGGGTCATCAAACCTGAGTGGAGTCCCGGAGTTGTGGTTCTTAGTGTAGGAATTTATTGCCGTTGTATGTAGTTTACAGCCATACGTTACCTCGCTATCCCATCGCCCGTCAAGGCTGACCCTTTTGCGTGGGGGCCGGGAGGCAATGATTGCCGCACCAAGTTTTGGAACGGGTTTACATGTATTGCGGGTTCAACTCTAAACTATTCGCTAGCTACTTGAAGTGTGATAAGGAACAAAACAGTCTTCGCATATAAAAGTTTTACAAAGGGAACAAAAAGTACGGGTCTGCTTAGGTCTTTTCCCTTTACCTTTAGGGGCTCGCACCGTTGAGGTACTAGGGTTTTTGATGACTGTCCCAAAGCTTCTAGCCCTACTAGTATTTGTGCCTGACTGGTTCCGCTTCCATAGACAAAAGATACAGTATCCTAGTCTACCAATATTTCGGGGTAGCTTTACCATCTCGTGCTCCTCAGAGCGCAACAAGCGGATAGAAGGAAGGTCTTTCGCGTAACGTTGCCGATGGTTAGGCTTTGTTGGAGTAGAAGTTGTACCTTCCGCAATCAATTCTTGATAAAGCTTCTCTCTGAATTGGTAGAGGGAAAGGAGGCTGCCGGCTGTTTTTCCAGAGGTTATATTGACGGTCCGATAAAGGATATATGCGTTGATAACTGCGGTATCCGAGCACCAGAAGAAGAGTGGAAGCCAGTTCCTTGAAACGATTAATTGTAGAGGCCAATAGCTTCTTCTTTGGTCTGCGATATCTACACCTCCCATGTATAGATTATAGATATTGACGACAATTGGAATAAGGAGCCGCCTAGTTGTTTTGTCTTGAAAAACAGGACGTACAATTTTTGTATTTGTACTAGTAAGACCCGGTCTTTTTCGTACTTTGACAACATACCGCCAAAACTCGAAAAATTGGCTATCTCCGAAACCAAGGATCTGCATGCCGGGAGTCTGTTTGTGGCGATCCTATATGGTTGCTGGTAACTTCACTTGATGGTTTTGTTCGTTTGCACTTCTCAATACTACACTATGCAACGACAGAAATGCCTACACGTTCTGAAGTTACAATGGAGCCTCATCCTCGCCGAGGCCCTAGACCAAAGCCTATTAAGGACCGGATACTCAAGTTGAAGGCAATCAAGCGAGCAAAAAGAACCTAGAGTCAAGGCCAAAAGATACGGACTCTTGTGTTCCTTTTCCACCACCGTATACCTGTTTACTCTAAGGGCTTAAAAGAGCCTCATCTACGTCCCCAACTCAACTCGAAGCATCAGACTTGTTTGGGGTTCCGCAGAAAACTATTAGCAATTGGGTTCGGAAGCAGGAAGATATTGAGAAATTGGGATTTGCTAGCTCAATCAGGAGCAGACGGACACTGTCAGTGGGTGCAGCAATATGCAAGTGGCCCGAATTGAAGACACAACTCTATCCCATAGCGTGTCACCGAAAATGCTGACCCTTCGGAGTGGGGGCCATGATGTGAGTTGGTGGTCCGTGTTATATCAAAAGTGAAGTGAGACATCAGCCAAGCCATTCTGTTTGCTCTGATTTGGGAGTAGGAGATGCGATTGAGAATCCAGAAATCAATTCCCTAATCATCAACTATCTCGCAAATGTCAGACTTTGAAGGTTCAGATCAAGGGAATTCAGATTTGGAGTGTTACCGAGATGAGCAGTTTGATTCAGACTGTGAAAGTGAGTTTTTGGAGCTGGGAGTGGTGGAAAAAAATCAAGGAGGTCCGGATAGTGATGATGATTTCGGAGAGGAGGTTGAAGATATGGAAGAGGCCGAAGTAGAAGATGGTGATTATCTACCACCTTCGTTGGAAACTGTTCCTGAATTTATACCACTTGGTGCCGGATCGGAGTCAACATTTCCTTCACATATTGCTCAGCCACGCCTCCCTGAAGAATTTGATCGATCAAGTCCACTTGCGTTCTTTAAGTTATTTGTATCATATGATGCATTTGAAACTTTTGCAATCAATACAAATGCGTACGCAGTTGCAAAAGATGCAGTTCCCAAAATCCCGGCCAAACGACGACTTCCATGGTTACCAAAATCTAAGCGGAACTGGTGTTCAACAAATGGGAAAGAGTTAATGGTTTGGTTCGGGCTTTTGATCTTTATGGGTCTTATCAAAGCTCCGACTGTATGGCAGTATTGGAAAAGAGATGGAGAAGTTGAGTTTATGCCTATGAAGAAAATGGGTTTAGTAAGGTTTCAGCAACTAAAAAGGTACTTTCATCTATCTTCACCTACTTTGCCGGCTTCTACCCCATGGTATGCCAAAATTGAGCCATTTGGACAAGCATTACGATATTCCTCTCAAAAATACCTTTTACCAGCGACAGAGTGTTCAGTCGATGAGATGATGGTACGGTTCACTAATCGATCTTCACACACTGTTAAAATGAAGAATAAACCCATAGGACAAGGATATAAACTATTTGCTTTATGTTGGCATGGATATACCTATTCTTTTCTATATAATTCCCTTGTCAAGGGTATCGGTGGGGTTACGAAGATGGCAAATTTCTCTCATACTTCTTCTGCTGTTGTTCAACTGGTCAAAACTCTTCCTTATACAACACACCGTTTCGATATGGATAATTATTTCTCCAATATACCTCTTTTTGCCTATCTCCGTAGCTTAGGGATTGGAGCTTGCGGTACAGCAAGGCCTGGTTCAAAGCAATTTCCAACTGTTTTTGCAAAAAAGAAGTTTAACTCTTCCAAAAGCCAAAAACCTGTTTGGAATACCCTCGAAGCAATAACCGTCGGAAAGGTATTATCAATAATCTAGATGGACAATAATTATGTGTTACTTTTAACAACCATACACCAAGTCAAAGGCCTCCAAAATTATGTTAGGACTCAACGCCATGAACCCGATTAGCAGTCTGTGGCCAAAATTGTACAATAGGTATTAGGAGATAGACATCTTAATCAACTATTTATCTCATGGTATTAAATATGTACAATCTGTATATGGGAGAAGTGGATATTGCCAATCAGAGACGTAGCTATTATCCTACTCAACTCAAAGTTTCCCGGAATTGGCTCCCTCTATTCTTCTGGTGCTTAGATACTACAATTATAAATGCATATCTGCTGTACCGTACAGTTCACATAACAGCTGGATTTTAGTCAAAGACATTCTTTCACACCGGCAATTCAGGGAACAGCTATATCAAGAATTGATACTAGAAGGAACACGGGTTCCAAAAGTATCAAAAGAGTCCTCTATCCCTCGCAGATATTCAGTAAAAACTCTTCTTAAAAGCCGGTTACAGGAAAGAACTCATGAAAAAGTTAAACTGCCAAAGTCTTTTGGGAAAATTGGCTATTGTGCATATTGTTTATGGAAGTGGAAGACTGATGGGATAAGGACATTTGGAACTATGGTAGTTAATGGACGCGCACCTAAAGGCCAGGGAAAGAGAGCTCTTCAAACCCGTACCTTCTGTACTCTCTGCAAAACCTATCTATGTGATAAGGATTGTTTTAATTTGTGTCATGCACTATCTGCGAATAAGCTAGATCTATCACATACCGTTGAGGTTCAAGCGAGAACATGTGAAACTCCGTGCGTATGATTGATTTTGTCAGCATTAATGTTAATATATCTGTTTTTGTCGAGGCAGAACGAGACAGCGATAAGATGTGAATGGTTGAAATTATGGCTCAAATATTTTGCGATATATCATATCGATTATCGGTACTACTTCAATATTACCTACAATGGTTGGTTTGAGGCGTTTCTATGGCGTTTTAAATTGTCGATTTTCGATGTATAATCGAAAATTTCGAGAAAATCTTGGAAGACAATCAGCTCAAGTAGTGAATTGCTTCAATTCAATCGTCAGATATCAGTAAAACTTTATCAGGTGTATTTGGAAGTCTCCGGGTCTCTGACAGTCTCACTGAAGTCTCGCGAGGCACTGTAATCTCTCAGATTTGTAAAATCTTACGTCAATGAAACTTCATTTGTCTCTGATGTCGGCTCAGGAGACTCAAAAAAATATCCAAGAGCCTCAGGAGACTCTCAGGAGGCAGGAGGCTGTTGGGAGACTGCATCTGTAGTAGTAGTTTGCTGATGTTGCTGATGGAATTCAATTTCTGAGGCAATATCATGAAGACTTTTTGTCTCACGATATCTCCTGGCCTCAGGCTCAAAAAATATCCAGGAGTCTCAGGAGACTCTCAGGAGACAGGAGACTGTTGGGAGACTGCATCTAAGTAGTAGTTCTTGATGTCTTCGTAGTCTTGCTGGCGCCCTGCGCCCGTGTCGTCTGGGAAGACTACAGGGTTTGCTGATGGTATCGTGAAACCTGGATATTTTTTAGTCTCACGAAACAGAGACATCGAGAGACAAATAAAGTCTGGTTGATGTGATACTGGGTTTCTATAGGGTTCTATAGCGTGATGTATGAGTCTAAATAGACTAGTGAAGGGGGATGTTAAATAGCGGATCGGGTCATTTTCCTTAGTCTTTTCCTTTCTTTGTTCTCTGTCTCATCTTCCTGTTCTCTTGTATATAGGAATATATCTATATCTTATCTATAGTCACCATTTCTTCTTGTCATTTCGAAGGTTCTTTCTACAACTTCTGGCTAGAGTCTTGTCGTGGTCTAGGCTGGTATTATAGTCTTCTCTGCGTTTATCTACGATCCTCGTTTTCCTCTTTCTCACTCCAATCTTGGCGTTCGTCATTTGTCTTGCGCCTTTGTTACCTAGTTGTGTCTTGCGATCTTTTTCTGTGTCATTGTCTTTATCTCCTGTAGTTCCAGTTATACCATCACATGAACTTGAACCTGAAGCTGAATCTGAACCCACTCCGACTCCGGTGTATCCCGAGTTGAACTGGTTTCATATTATCTCTGCCTCCGACTTTTCTCCTGATTCTGTCCCCAACTCTGCCCCGTTAAAATAATTGATTCAATAGAGGCCCTAAAGATATTTACAGATAGTTTTTAAAAATGCAAAAATTTTAAGTACAGTAGATATAATGAAGTTAACCAACAAGATTTAACATATCTCCTGAGATATTCTGGATTTCACGAGACTCGGAAGATTATTAGGAGACACAAAGAAGACTTCAGTCATAAATGACAAAACTTGCTAATGTTGTTGTATTTCGCATCCATTGGATAAAACTCGCTTGTATTACAAAATATATCTGTTTGCTCAAATCTGATTACTTTAAAAAAAAACTGTAACTTTTATTCAATGGTAAAAGACTACGATGCAACGTTCTTTCATTGCATATATCTAGAATGTCACACCAAAATAAATGCTATAGCAGAGAAAATTTTTTAAGTGACCCTTCATTACTGCAACTACAATACTTCATCATTTTTTTACCATCAATAGTGATGGATCTAAAGAGTGCTACGCTATAAAATTTACAAGAAATACCTCATATAAGTTAGCTCTTTCTTGCTTTCAATAACTTGAAAAAATGCTTTCAAAACCTGTCTGTACATGAAAAATTTTCCTTTAAAGTACAGAAAGAGAATCCATCTTATGGTATATACTATTGTACTTAGGCAGTTAAAGGTTATACCTAGTAACTTAGGGCGAATAAAATACTGAATGAAAATATCAAAATTACAGTGTTTCAGCCAGAACACTTATGTCCTATCGTGGGGTTAATAATGCACTGGAAACGCTATAGTGGAGGAGACTGTGCACTGGTTGCGTAATGATTGTATTATGGATAGAGGAGACTGTATAGAGGTTGTATCTGCAAACCTTACCATTTGTGACTAGAGTCTTTTGAGTCTCTTGATAGTCTCCTGAATCTCTTGAGACCCAAAAGATCTCAAGAGATAGGTAAAATCTTACTGATGTGCGTAATGGGTTTCTATAAGCTTCCATTACGTGAAGTATGAGTCATATTGGACTGGTGATAGAGGTCTATAAATATGAAGTGGAACAGCCTTCCTTTGTCTATTTCTTTCTTTCTTTTCTATCTCATTTTCCTGTTTTCTCGATATATAGGAATATATACTATTAACAGTACATAGTCCGTGCTTCTTGTGTCTATGCTCGAAGGTTGCTTACTACCGCGACCTCTATAGTTTCCTTGTGCTTTCCTCACGATCGCCATTTGTCTCTGCACTCTAGTGTTCGCATTGGTATTAAGCTTGCTCCGTTATTATTTGCGTCCTCCGATCTCGTTTGTGTCATCATTGTCCTCTTTTTCTCATGTAGTTTTAGTTACTCCGTCACACATCAATGTCATTTTCCTTTCTCATAGCTTTAGTGACTTTATCACAAATGTGCACACTCATGATTAATCACTATTGGGTGTAGAGGAACACCTGTTATCGAAACTGATTCAATAACAGTTACCCAGGTTCGGTTGCCTGCATCAGCAAGCTTTACCAAGTATGACTGAAGTTTCCTGTGTCTTCTGACAGTCTCCTAAGTCTCCTGAGACTCAGATAATCTCAGGAGATAGGTGAAATCTTGCTGATGTGAGTATGTTAAATGAGGATTTTTCTATCCAATTCTCCAAATTACTTTGACTTTTGCAGCTATTCCTATCATAAAGCCCTTTTCATCCATATTGCATGAGTCTTTTGGGAGAATGTCATAAAGAGTAATGACATGCTTCAACTATATTGCTTTAGTATTCCGCAAATAACAGTGGCAATCATTATACCTTTTTAATATAATCCTTCAATAATTAAGGATTACTAGTAACTGCTCTTTGCCGATGGAGTCCAGCATTGATTTAGACGATAACGGTAGGTTGCGGGCTAAAAATTGGCTAAGCAGGTTTTTTCCTAGTGTTCTTCCATAGATACAATAGATTGTTCAGGATGGAAGGATTGGGACTGGACGGATTGAGATTATTGTGCGTTTGGGAAACAGGATTTGTCAGATGAGATTCTATGAGGTTCTGCTATACGGAGGAGAGAGTCATAGTTGGGTTACGCGGAAGTATGAGTCATGTTAAGTGAGGGGTCGTTGGATATATAAGGGAGGCAATAGGGTCTACTTGTGTTATTCTTTTCCTTTCTTTCTTCTCTACGCAACGTCTTTTGTACTTTATCAATTTATTATAGTTTTTTTTTTAGAAATTATCGCTGTTTATATAATATAATATATAACTCCGTTATTTATCGGAGTTATCATTTATTTCGGCCATGGCTTGCGAGCAAACTCTATTTACGCCTTGAGATGTTAGTTCAATTTCTCGACTTGTCTGAGATAAGCGGCGATTTCATAGCAAAAGTCGCGGATTAAATCGCAATGTCGAATTCGTTCGCGATTTTCTGAGCGTAATTTCTTAATATTTGTTTAATAGTTCTTTGAGATTGGTGGGCTCTTCTTAAAGTTTGTCTTGGTTAAGCGGTCACTAGAGTTGTATATGGTATCTGCAAGGTTTCTGCAGACAATCGCGTAGAAGATTTAGAGGATTCGTTATAGAGTAAAATCGACGATTGATAGCGTTCTCTCTTTCGCCGAGTTTTTCGCTTTCAGTTGAGGCATTGTGGACATGATGGTTGCATGTTGGCCTCAAGCGTCTTCTCTGGCTAGAAATCGTCGTTTGATGCGTGCTATCGACCATTCTTGCTACAAAATCGGACGTAATGTCGTCACTTGATCGTTATTCGCATTATTCTCTTGAGAGATGTCGTGATCGTTCGTTAGGAAGGGGAAGTCGTCGGAAAGTCATCCAATAGCTATACGATTATATCATCGTTATTATATCGATTGATGGCGCAAATTTGGGAAGGCGTATCGTGCAGCCTCTTATTTGGAATGCGCGTTCAATTCCGTACAGAATGGTATTTTTTCTGGATCGTATCGTTTACTTGATCGCTTTTACAGATCCGCTTCTTCGTTGGAAAGTCGTCGAATGAGGCCCAGGATCGTATCTTGCCGATCGTATCCGATCGTCAGCCGATCGTTCATGCCGATTAATATCTGAAGGATGCAATTCATGATGCATTTTGAGACCCACTCTCGATGCATTACCTGGCGTAGTAGAGGTGAGGAAACAGAGTTTTTAATCCTGGTTACCCGGTGATGGGCGGCTTCACCGTGAAATACGTTAATGGTAAGAACTTCTAAACTAGCGGTAGCGAATGTATTGATCAAATACGAGGTTTCCGTTATCTATCCGCTATTGCAACAGAACTTTCAGCTTCCGCTATCGACCTCAGGGATCTAGTTGTGATTAAGTCACAGGTTATTATCTATGAATCCCTCTAATAGCGCCGATAAAACGAGATATAGTCTTATTCTGTCTTAGAGCGCAGGTGAAACTGGCAGCGGCATAAGAAAATAAAAATTCATGAAAAGATACAGTTTCTCTCAGATAATTCTCTAGCAGCGTTTATTAGTCTCTTATTTTAATTTTCTCCATGGCGGTTGTTGGTCATGCGAAAAGTCTCATTTCTTATGATTTTGGGTCTTGTGATTGTTCTGTATAGCAGCTCACCAGGCAGTTGTCTTTGAGTAGCGCAACTACCACCACTGGGATCGAGCTAGTAGTCGTTTTCACGGCCCTTTATCACTTCTTTCAGCAAGCGTTGGGCCTTTTTGTGGGGGCCAAAATATTGATGGTGTTCTTGGCCAGGGCTGAGTTGACCCGTGCCATATCAAGTCCAGCTCACGGTTCCAACCTGTCTGTATTCTTGCCATCTAGAGATGTCAGACTACGAAGATTCAGATATCGGAGAGGTTGGAGAGGTTATTGGTGATGTTCAGATTGTGAAAGTGTGTGTTTAGGGAGGCTCACTGGTTAGTGAGGAGGACCTGGTGGATTCGGTGATTTTGATTATGGTAGTGTTGGTGAGGCGGATGGAAAGCAGGAATATCTTTCCTCCATCAATGGACACCAGCCTGCCTTTGAGCCGCTAAAACCGTTTTCCTCTCGTGTAGGGTCGACTTGTGGCAAATAGTCTTCTTATCAACAGGCGAGTCCCTCGCGTTCTTGAGTTGTTTGTTGGAGATAGTGATTTGGAAGTGTTTGCAAAAAATACCAATGCATCAACTGGAAGAGGATGGATGAGCACAAAGGTAGTCTTTCAACAAATGCGAAAGAAATTATGGTATGGTTTGCACTTTTGATATTTATGGGGTTGGTGAAAATCCCACGAGTGGATCTGTACTGGCGAAGGGATGGACAATGTACTTTTGCTCCTATGCAGTATATGGGTCTCAAGCGGTTTGAACAGCTAAAGCGTTACTTTCATTTGTCTGCACCGGATCTAAGTCAAAATCTCTCCAAATCAACACCCTGGTATGCCAAATTGGAGCCGTTAGGACAGCCGTTTCAGGAAGCATCCCGCAAATACCTACTTCCTGCCACAGAAATGTCAATCGATGAAATGATGGTGAGGTTTACAGGTCGATCAAGTCATACAATCAAGATTAAGAATAAACCAATCAAGCAAGGGTACAAGATATTTGCCCTTTGCTGGCGGGGTTATACTTATTCGTTATTTATTGATACCGTCTGAAAGAAAATCGGAGGTATCGAAATTCTGGGGCCATTCTCTCACTTCCTCATTTGTTATACATCTTGCCAAAACACTTCCTTATCACAACCACCGCTTCGATATTTACATGGACAACTACTTCACAAATGTACCACTATTTGCTTATCTTAGGTCTCTTGAGATTGGAGCCTGTGGTACTGCACGTCAAAAATCTAAGGGGTCTACGGTTTTCTTTCGGAAGAAAGCATTGGATTCAAAACAAATTTCGTCCTGCATGGAATAGTATGGAAGGGGAGGTTATCGATGGTGTTTTGGTACTTCTGTGGATGGATAATAATTATGTACTTTTGTTGACAACAATCCATCGAGTTCGAGGAAGGGACAATTATGTATGAATTATGTAAAAGCAGTAGAATGCTTCAGTCTGCGAAATCTTTAGAAGTAGTCTGTATATTTGGTGATAAATTTATCTTCGGCGTCTCTTGATACCTATCGCTATACACATGTATAATTGCTTTATGGGAGGTGTGGATATAGCAGACCAGGAGGAGCTATTAGCTCTTGAGTTGAGGTGTCAGCATAGCCGAACTACTATTTTTGGTTTTGGAATATTATCGTGATTCCTTCTCTTTCTGAGCAGCGAAGCCTCTGGCATCTCGCCGAAACTTATTAGATCGCGTCGATTCAGGAAAAACTCTACAAGAACTATCATTGCGGCTACCACGAACGAGATTTCCGGTCCTTGTGACCCCATACTGATCTGAGGATCTTCTACTATTCATGGCAAAAAAATCATGAGATGATCAAGCTGCCGAGAAAAATCGCTCGGCAAGGTTATTGCGCATATTGCTTATGGGTGCGCAAGAAAGAGCGAGCTGGTGAAGTGGTTGAAGCAGGAAAACCTTCAAGGCAGCGGGTATTTGGTGCTATGGTGACCAACAGTGAAACTCAGATGCCAGTGGATCGGGCTCCAAAGGGTGCAGGAAAAAGAGCTACACAGACGAGAACATTCTGCTTATTTTGTAAAACTTTCATATGCGAGAGCTGTTTTGATTTGTATCATAGAAAGATGTAGTACCCGCAATCATTGACATGAGGTTTTGGTTGCCGCCATACTTTTTGGCCCCCACAAGAAAGGGTCCGCATTGCCAGAGTAAGGGATAAGTCGTCGGATATCATTGCAACTAAACGCTTATTAAAAACTCCGATCTTTTAATTAACGACTGAGTACTAAAGTATCGCTATAACTCGAAAATTTGGCTGTGCGCATGAGATCAAAATTACTATTAGCAGACCTGATTTACATCCTTCAACCAATCATTAAGGAGGTAATCCCTGGCGGGAGATGACCAATTTTTCTTGTGTTTAGCGGCAACATCTCCACATACAGCATGTGACAGTCAACGACGCCCCCCTCCATCCTCCGCTCTCCTGAGATTTCGGGGTAATTCTATGTATGTTTTTACATAAGAGGTAAATATGTCACAGGGACGAGAAATGGGTAGGTAGATCCTAACCTGTAAATGTGAAGAGTAAGGCTGTGAAGAAAGAAACACTGACTAAATCTAATAACTCCTGATTTTGTCCCCGGTATAGATAGATTATAGAAGCGCATGAAAGAAGGGCCTAGAAGACTGCCACTATGAATTAGGGTTTCTCAGAATCCAAAACAGATGCCCAAATCTATTTCTTCTTGTCAGTGCTTGGAAAGTAAGAACCTGGGGTTCCAACATACATCTCTACTACCCTCATATGCATCGCTAAGTGTTGGCGTGCTTGGGGAACGATGGAACGGTGACAGCGGGGGTGTCTTGAGGAAAGAACTCTGTGAAATAGCAGCGGTACCTGGACGAACAAGACCAGCTTTCTCACGTTGTTCTAAAGTACCCAACTATTATCAGCACTATTATCTTTTCACTTTAGGCGTTGTTGGTGTAAGGAGTGGTGCTAACCATCATTCCAGTCAAGTACAGAGGCAATTAGCTGAAGAATTTCGTATTTCTTAGAATCGCCTCTTTGTATGCTAACAAACTGAAGGAAAACATTTGTCACAAGATTTCTGTAGTTACTAGGTCAGCAGCATATCAGACATAGATAGGTATTTATGCTATTGCGTAGGATAATACTTGTCAATCTTGTCATCGGCGTTATCACGTTTCAGCATACGAAGTGCCTTTCTAAGATGATCGTTAAGAGTGACCGCTTATCAAATGTGATGTTAGTCTTTATATATTTGAGATGAGGTTTTTCAAAACCTACCCTCATGGCGAAGTTTTCCAATTAGAAGGTTCTTCTCCTTAACCTCTTTTTCAAATGGTAGGACACGCTCAAGGTCCTGCCGAGCCATGGTCAACTCTGCTTCAGCTTCCTTTACCTGTTTTTCTAGAGTTTCTCCTTTCGATGATAGCTGATTTATTTGCGCTTCCATGGTCTCAACAACCTCCCGCAATTCTTGTTTACGTGCTGAAAAAGGGTTAGTGGGAATGGACTTTATGGGTCAGGGTACTATCAGTACCGTTTTGTATATCTTGCAACGCTCTCTGAAGACCATCAACTGTACTAGACTCTCTATCTCTCTCTGAGAGAACCTTATTATATGCAGCTTCTTGATTTGATAGCTGTTCCTCCAGTTCAATAACACGATCCCCTAATGATACACGCACAGATCGTTCTTCTGTTGCTATAATTTCCCATTCCTGCATCGCCTGTTTGGCAGCTTCATACTCCTCGCGAGCGTATTTTTCTGCATTGGTTAGATCGTTCCTTTCTTTCATCCAATTCTGCTGCGAGAGATTCAACCTATTTCGAAGCATTGAAAGCTCCTTTGAAACATCATAACCTTCCTCATTCGCTTTTTCTAGGTCGGCCTGAAGATTATTTATAGTTTGGTTGAGGGCTCGGTTTTCCTCCTCTAAGCTTTCCACCATATTTCTAGTACGTTCAAGCTCTTCCTACGCGGTGTTAGTATGCAGTAAGTTAATTGAACTCTCTACGGGTTTACCCACTGCATCAGACTTCAGCTTGTCACTAAGAGTTATTCTGATATGCGCAACTCTTCCAAGGAGTGCTTTGTATTGAGTATCTAGTTGTTGTTTTTCTTCTTGTACCGCTGCGAGTCTTTGCCCCGCATCAAGACGGTCCTTTTCCCGAGATTCCTTCTCGCGCTCAAGAAGCTGCCGCAGTTTGGAAATCTCTTCTTCCCCCTGTGCCGGGGGCTCTTCGCCCAGTTCTTGAACGCCCCCCCGTATAGTTATGTCGTTTACTAGGGGCTTCGACTTCTCCAAAAGCTGAGCCTTCAGCTCTTGTATAGCTTTTTCCAGCTCCTGCGATCTTGACCTTTCCTTCTGTAGCTCTTCGCTAGCTGGTGCTGTGGTCTCTACTGAAGACGAACTCTCCCCTAGTTTCCTTTTTAGTGCTTCAACCAGCCCCTCCAACTCCTGGGCTCTCTTAAGTCCCTCCACAAGCTTTTCCCGTAGCGCATTCTCGTCGTCCTCAGGAGAATTGTCGTCATCTTTATCGCCGTTCGTATAGTCCTGGCTCTCTCGGCCGTTAGGGGCATTAGGCGCGCAATTCTGCGTGTTCCTTGAGTAATGAAGCTCTATCGCAAGGGCAAAGGGGGCAAAAATACCGTGATTTCCGATACATGTTTCTTCTCCGTTTCTACGTCGCCATCCCCAAGACCACCACCCCCGTCTTCCATTTCTTGAGTGGGGTCCGGGGAATTTGGTCTAGATACCGATAAGACTTGCTCTTCTCTGTTTTGTTGTTCGTTCTTCTTCGCTGTCTTCTTCTCGCCCGAGAGTGCTACACGCTACGTTAATGCTACACTGTCAAGGCCCATGAAAAGGACTCACCAGAATTTGCCGTTATAGCCGAGGTAGCTTTGGTGTCCGTGGTATCCATATGGGCGGAATTATTAAGAACTAAGAGGTGTAAACTTATTTACAATCTGGCGTCTTCAGCAGTGGAGCAGGTACAACATGCAGGTAACGTCCCAAAGCAACGGATATAGAACTACGCAACACTACATTTACGGCAAAGCGCTACATCCTTGTAGCCGCAATGTACCTACTATGTACTACTATGGGTGTAGGGTAAGTCTGTAGACACCAACCACGACCACTGTCTAAGACTACAGACACCCGTAGTACTAGTGATGTTTACAATACCTGAGATCGTCCGGTACAATGTACCTAGTACAAATAACGCGGGTATCGCTTGAGGGATATCAGTATGTATGTGTGCTATTACACATGCATACAACATATATGTGGCACGCTTTAGAGTATTTCACTTTTTCCGAGCAAAAGAGTGATGTATTCTATTTTTTTCTTTTCTTCTTCCTCTAGTCAAGAAGGTGGGGGGGATATGAAGGCATATCGTAAAAACTAACTAAGCCTTCTGTGACCCCTATGTGTTCTATACCAGTGCCTGGCGTCCCCAAACCCTCGCCTATGACCTACGTAGGGCCAACCCAGTTTACCCATCCATAACCAAGAAAGAAAGGAAAGAAGGAAAGGAATGTAAGCGCCCTTAACTCTACACCACTCTAAACAACAGCTGAACCGTCGAGCTTCTTCTCTTTGTAATAATGGAACTGCCCAAAAATCTGCAGAGACGGATATTAGCAGGCTACAAAGCAAGCCATGGCTTGTACGACTATACGAGTACCATAAACCTACAATAAAGTCCTGGGCCATTGTTCCCAAACTCCCAATCAACCAGGGAAGGTTATGAGTCACATAGTCGCGCTTAGTGGAATGAAGTAGAATCTGGGAAGTAAGCGAATTTTACCCAAATATTCTAATGATTGAGGTTACTTACTCCGGCTCCATAGGAAACATTCCCTAACAGCGATAATAAAAAAAATAAGATTGAAAGACCTTGGCTAAATATCAACTCTGAGAAAACAGGCTAATAACATATCTGGGAGGTACCTTCACAAGACTGGTAGCGGTGATTCTTGATGATTTGGGGAATCCTAGCCCTACAATGATGTTAGGCTCTGTATTGATAAACGGGGTTACAGGTTACCAACCCAAGGTATAATATAGAACTTATATATCCCAGGATTACGCCAACTAAGGAGGTCTCGACGCCATTTCCATCATCGACTGTAACAGACCATGCACCGCTCTTCCAAGCAAGAAACCATCCCAAGCACCCAATAATTATTACAGATATTACTGAAAGAGAATTCTTAGTCACTTCCTCCATGGTGCTGGTCTCTTTCTCAATAACGGTAGAAAGCGCAGGATTATTAGGCATAGTTCCAGATGGCCTACTACGGGTGTTTGCGCCGGAACTTCTACGACGAGCAAACAATGGTTGGGTGGGATCATCCGCATTGCTTGAACGAGATTGACGCCGCGCCTCCTTGACAGCCGCCTTTCGCATGTTGACATACTTATAATAAAAAGTTTGTGATATTATGATGATATCTGCGAGGCAGAAGTACACAGCAAGAGTAACGACGGTGGACAGAAGCTTTGACTTGATGGCACCTACAATAGAGGGGCAAATGGGGTCAGCATTTCCCAGTAATAGTAGTAGCCATATGCTTATACAGCTTACGGCCGTAATTCCGAAGCAGACATTGACCTCCTGGCGAAAGAAATATCAGAGGGTTGGGGGGGGGGGGGGGGAACAAACCAGCCAAATTTGTAATATCGCCAAAGAGCCATATAAGCAGAAAGGCCGTGGATACACCGTCACCGCTTTGGTTCTTGTGGTTTTCTAGAATTTGGGGTACCTGCAGCGCAGGCAGAATGATGTCAGTCGAGACACGGTCGGTCGCAACACGGGACGAAAAGTTTAACGCACGAGCAAAACGATCCATGAAACGAGTGACACGGTACCAGAGATACCAGATAGAGCTTCCCGGATGGTCAGTGGGGCAGAAGCTTGCGCAGATAAAAGTGAATACAGGTTCATGGTGGTGAGAGTGTCGCGTATAGAAGTGGATAAGGAGAGTTCATGGGGTGCCCGGCCAGAAAAAGCTGTTGACGGGAGAGAAAAAAATTGAGCTGCAAAAAGCAAACCGGTATTTGGTGTAGGGTACGGTAGGTACATTATATGTAGTTATCGGTTGATACTATCCCTGTATATAGAGTACGTGCCAAAAAATTTTCGAAATGCAACGCTGGAGATGCATTACCCTATGTTTTTTTTTTTTTTTTTAACTCATAGTTTCATTCGATTCTAGGTCCCTATGTACAGCGGTGGGTAATAAGTCATCGGATGGCCTAACCAAAATTTTGCCTGCAAACGCGCATTCTGGTGGCGTTCCGTCCGATGACTTATCACCTACCGCTGTACAGCCGCGTGTAACAAGTTCCCGCCGTTTCGCCCGGGTCAACCATGCGCGACACCCCCGAATATCAACGAATAAATCAATTGACAAGCTATTTGATAGAGAATACATAGTAGTGTTTAATAAAATATAAGGAAATTAAATACTATGTGACTAGCATTTAGCGCCTCCAACCTGCCAGAAGTAATACATTTGTTTTTAGTAAGAAATTTACTAACTTATTTACCTTTTGTATAGAAAAATTAGCCCTTATTATTTAGGACTGTAATAAATAAATTTTATCTTTATTATAAGATACCCCTATATATAACCTTTTAATATTTTAAGGCTCTCAGAAAGATTCATACGATAAGATATAGTGTTGAAAGATAGTTTTAACTTTTATCGCTTTTATGACATCTATATCAAAATACCAAAAACGATACCGCCGATCAAATATTAATATATTCAATTGAGAATATATATTAACTCGCTAATCTATAACAAAATCAAAGATATTAATATACTTCTATATATTCTTAATCTATCCCTCAGAAACACTCCAACTATTAAAAACAAAGAATTTTAATATCGATCAAGAGACGCTTATTCTGTAGTTCATACATGAAAAACACACAACATACCCTCAAAATACTATTAAGTTATAGCTAGAAAGTCACTTTATATTAAACATATGTTTTAAATTATAGCTCTGATTGAGTCGAACGTAAATTTCCCATTGAGTAAACGAATGCAGAATTCGACTAACAGAAAATGGAGAATTTCTGATTACAAACAGTAGATATTTTAAACTCTGATCCCATATTTAATTTACTTATACCCTATTAAATACTGCTATATCCTATTTATTAAATATATTATCATTTGATTTTTCTGTTGATGTTCGTGGTGTGTCGCGCTGTTGCTAAGTCCTCCCAACGGCGGAAACTTGTTGAGCGCGACTGTACTACTCGCAATTTCATAGCATTTTTGAACACGACTAATATTGCATACACGCAAAAAAACGCCAAGACTATATTTTTGCATGGCATGTAATAGCGGTTGTATAATTTCCTACACCGATACGATCCAAAACCCGGAATCACCCTCTCCTATGTGGATGACCTAGCGGTCACTGTTGGATCGAGTTCATATCAAGAAAATGTGAGAACCCTCACAGAACACTTCAATAAAATGTCCCAAATGGCTCAACCGCACAACATCTACTTCTCAACACCCAAAACAGAACTAGCACACTAGAGAACGCCTAGGGACAAAACCCCGAGATGCCACCTCCCAATCGTGCTAGAAAACCAAATTATCGACCCCAAACAATACACCAAATGGATAGGCTTCTGGCTCTCTGAGTCCACCAACCCCAACGAACACTATAAGCGAAGACTTGCAGGAGCAAGAGCATCCTTCGGGCAGATACAACGCTTCTCCTCCGCAGGCAAAGGCCTCTCACCAACAACTGCAGGAAAATAGCTCTCCTTGCAATTAGACCAATTCTCACATACGGAAGCTCAGTCCTCACCCCGACCTCCTCAATTAAAAAAATGAATACATTCTGGAACTCAGTATTACGCTGGGTAACAGGATGCTTCCGCGCCACAAACCAACGTGCCCTATGGGGCGAAGCGAACTCACCGCCCCTTGACCTATACTTTCACTACCTGAAATGCAAGTATGCAATGAGAATTCTACAAGCATCACCACTAGCCAATCTAGTTACAGGAAGAACAGCGATATCCTTCCTGACCATAAGCAAAGACAGAGTCTACAGTCATACTAGCCTAAGTAAAGGCCTTCCGAACCCCCCTAAGAAATGGAACTCCAAAGCAAAGAAAGGAGTAAACCATCTCCCAATCGAACATCTATGCTCGATAATTCAACCCCTCATAGAAGAAGGTATTCCACACAACAAAATGGCAGCCAGAGTGAAAACACAACTTATCGCCAACTGGAACTTCCATTATCCTCCACCAGCCTACTATCCACATACACTATCAACAATACCTCAGTACTATACAAATCTCCACAAATTTGTTGCCTCCCGTATTCATCAAATGAGAGCAGGAAAAAGTTATCTACGCGGTCAAAAGTCCTGGATTAACATCCACCTACCCGATACCTGCATAAGATGCAACCAAGAACCTGAAACACCCTCACACGTTATCCTGAGATGTCAAGCTCCAAATGTACTCAGACCGGACCCAATCACAAATACGGCTACACTAGACGAAATCTGGAAAAGCCAACAACTTACCACTATTCTTAGCGGATTTATTATCGCCGCAAAAATAAACTTTCCGATCCCAAATACGATATTCCCTCTCCGATCAGGATCATCAGTATCCACGTTGACCACGATATCCACAACCGAATCTCAAATACTGGGTGTACCATTCAACCCAATTTACGCATCCTAAATAAAAGTCCCATTGAGGGCACCGAAGGAAGAATTTGTTGGTTTTTTTTTTTATGTAATTTTCTTTGTTGGAGTTGGTTTTGATTTATTTCTTTAAGGGGAATAGAGTTTGGAGGAGGCACAGAGGTTTTTTATGCCATAGTTTATAACTGCACGCAATGTTTTGTACCTTAAACAAATACAACTGATTTAAAAAAAAAAAAAAAAAAAAAAAGTAATAGCGGCTGTGTTCAGAAACGCGAGTACTCGCGCGTTAACTTCGTTGCAACCAAACGCTTATTAAAAATTCCGACTCTTTAATTAAAATGATAGAAAAAAAAATTCTACTCTCACATCACTGATGAAAAGTCTCGGCGGATATGAACCCTCAACCTATAAAGATCACACAATTCGGCCATTGTAGTAGTGCGCCAGTAACAGGTGCAAGTTAAGGCCGATGGGATGGGTAACGGCGTGCCGGCTGCGCAGCCCAAGAAGCTCGGGGTTTCACATGGCCGTCAAAGCTTCCATTACGAAAAGCTGGTTGGTTGCAGCGACGTCTGCTCCTGCGACTTTATTTCCTTTTCCTGGATTCCCTTTGCACTTTCTCTATCCCAGGGTATCGGGCTATTGTAATTCTCTTGTTTGGATTCCTACTCAACGTAAGTGCAAGTTCTAATACCCCTTCTGTACAGGGTCCGACCTTTTCCTTGTGAATCTAGTCGAACGCCCTTCTCCCCTTCCCCCAAGCTCGAACCGGCTCTCAAGTTCCCGAGGGGTGTTGTCAGCGTCGTCGCCACCTCTGCCGGCCCCCCCCCCCCCCTGCTGCCCTTATACCTTCATCTTCAGACTCGATCCCCCCCCAAGCCAGTGGTGTTGCTACTTACTACATACTCCACTTCCCCAATTTTGTTTTGAAAACCACTGTTTTGTCGCAGTCGCTCACTCACTCGCTCACTCACCTGCTCACATCCTTCACTCACTCACTCACTTTGTCCACCTTCTCCAGTCTTCTCCATCTCTTTCTTCAGCGCCTGAAACCACTCACGCCTCTCGCTTGCTACGGCGCTATATAGAAAGTATACTATATATACATACATAATATTCATAGCAAATAAATTTTGCTTCACTTCGCTCCTTTGTGTTTGTCTGTGGCTTCCGATTATTGGCGGCCACCTCTCTTTTATCCATCCCCGACCGAACACCCCCTCCTTTTTGCCATCTGAAAGCAAAAGCTGGATTCCACTGGCCCGGAATTACATAGAATCGGGTGTAAAATCGCCTGAAGTCACACGGCCTGCTGGTACAAAGCATACCCACCCCCGACTACTTGAGTTTTCTCTTCCGGCCTGGGGCTTCCCCCTAATTAAATTTTGTTTTTCATCATACTGCTCACCCTTCAGTCCATCATGGCCAAAATATCAACCCTTCTCATCTGTTTCTCGCTTCTATGTCTGCTAGCGGGGTCTTCACTAGCCAACCCAGCACCAATGCCGTTTGATGACTTGGAATTACCCGAACTTGACAAACGTCAAGAAAATAGTAACTCGACTTCCACTTCCTCGGAAACCTCCTTCACGTCCACTAGATCAACTACTTCGAGGACTACCTCTATAGTAACTCCCACAACCACAACAACTACCACTAGTCGAACTACACCGACAACCCCCACGACCTCCTCAACTCCTACAACATCCACAACTCCTGCCCCTCCAGTTACAACATCCACGACGCCAACCTCAACATCGACAACGCCGAGACCACCTGCGGAGACCACCTCAACAGACCCTGCGCCCTCTACCACTCAGCCTGAGGATGTAGTCACTGCTAGCCCGACTACTCGCATAGTTGTAGCTACGATCTATACTACCCTCAGCAGTAACGGTCAGGTCAGTTCGTATGTCACATCAAGTACCACCGTTGAAACCCCGACTGGGACTGCCCTTCCGTCAGGTAGCAATAACGGCGATGGTGGTTCGGGTCTCTCAACTTCAACGAGAAACACTATAATTGGGGTTGTTGTTGGTGTGGGTGGTGCGCTTCTGATCGGTGGGCTTGCAATTGTTGCTTGGCGCCTAAAGAGGAAGAGGGTCAATCCAGTCGATGAGGATGACCTGATGCGACGTGATGGATCACCACTCGCTGCAGGGAGGGATATGCATCCTGCAAGCCCTGAGACATCTCCGTTTAAGGCTACTCTGGATCAGTACCACAAACCTCCTGGTGTTGTTAACACCTCGTCCAACTTTTAAATCGATAACCCGTACATGCGGTACCTTAATGAGGGGGTTATAAAAAAAATCGATGTGCGCCTTTTTCATTTTAATCAATCCTTCGATACCCGGGTATCTTTTTTTTGTGCTGCGATAGAATCTTTCCTTCTGTTTTAATTCTTGCAGGGTTAGATCGACGCTACAGGATTCTCCCGTTTCTCGTGTCGTTAGTGCGTTTGCGGGGTTTTTATGAATGGATTGTTACTGATACGAGTGCTGTGAAATGCTTTTCTGATTCTCTATCTCTTGGTCAATGGATAATTCAAGGTACTCTGTGGATATCAACACAGGCTCCAACTTTTACACTTTTTACTTTAGTATCTACGATGGGACATGGTATGGGGGTCGTTTCTAGCGTTTATGTATTTTACTTCCGAAATGTTGATTACTCAACCTGCTTTATTATAAGCCCATCTCATCTAATACATGTATATATGGGTATAATAATCTAAATCTACATATGATATTTTGTGGGGTAACCTCTATCCCTTGGGCGGTCAACTCAGTGCTGACCCTTTTTGGTGGGGGCCAGAAAGTAGCCAAGATGCGAAAGGCGAAGTGAAGATGAGACTGAAGTGGTCTGTGCTGTATAAACTTGAGAACAAACGCATTCTGCTAGTAGTTTGGCCTAAATGCGAAGAATGTCAGATTACGAGGATTCAGACTTTGAGCATGAGTATAGCGGGGAGGAGGACTCAGATTGTGAGAGTGTGATTTTGGGAGATAAGGATTCAGTCAACCCGGGACCTCCAGCAAAATTCAGTTGTGCCAGACAGGAGAGATCTGGGGAGTGGTAGCGAGCAATGAAGCAGGGAGATTTGCTGGTAGAGAAGGAGTGATTGGTGAAGAAGGCATGGGTAGTGAAATGGATAGTGAGGTGGAAAGCGAGTTAGAATTAGATCCTATCGAACCAGAACACATACCACCATCCTTAAACACTGTTCCGGACTTTGAACCTCTCAAGACGCCTTTTGATCCGCGTCCTGCCTACTCTCGTGTACTAGCTGGAATCAATATGAAAAGCCCTGTTGCTCTTTTCAAGCTTTTTGCTACCGATGATTTATTTGATATTTTGCAAGGAACACGAATGCATATGCGGCTTCAAAAAATGCAGGTGGAAGACCCGAACCTCGTTCAGAAGGCAAGCGATTAGTTCCTTGGGTTCCACGGGAAAAACATCAACGTTGTTGGAAACCAGCAACTGTAGCAGAATTAAAAGTATGGATTGGACTTCAATCTTTATGGATATTATTATCAGCTTGATATAGGGTTTAGTTAAACATGATATATGGTTGATTTGGCATTTCATATGATATTTTTTATCATGCCTCATTGAAGCTAACTTTTGGCTCAGTCTGATATTTTTATCATATGATATCATGCGAGAAGTCCTATAATACTGATATCACGGCGTACCACGGACTATTATGGGAAGGCGGATATTAGGGAATGGGATACGGGTCTTGGGTTTCTTCTATGGGTTTCTGTTACACGATGTTATGAGTCATGACGGTGCAGGGATTAGAATGGGTATATATATGTTGTTACGGGTCTTTCCTTTGTCTCTTTCCTTTCTCTTTCTTCTCTACTTCGTCTTCCTGTTATCAACCCTACTATCAAGGGTCTCTCGTCTCGTTTGTCCTTGGTCTTGTTTGTCTCTAGGAAATATACGATCGTCTATATACTTCGCTTCGCTTGGCATAGTGCCAGGAACCACGTGACCTTACCCCGCTTCGCCATAGTCCTCGCTTCGCCATAGTCTTCGCCTCGTCATAGTCTCTGTCCCTTCACGTATATGTACGAGGAAGTGGAAACCCTGATCTACTGTTGTCTATACGTCTACGCCTACGCTCGCCACTCTGTGTGGTACTACGTCCCTGATCTACTACTACTCGGTTAAGTCTTGTCTCGTTTCCGTCTCGGTTGTGAACCTACATCAGCAAACTACTACTTGTGTATGCAGTCTCCCAACAGTCTCCCGGGTCTCCTGAGAGTCTCCTGAGGCTCAGGAGACCTCAGGAGACAAATGAAGTCTTGCTGATGTAGGCCCTCTGTTCTATTGTCTCCGCTTCGCTCCGTAACACTAAGACGAAGTCGCCCCCCCCGCCTACCTTCACAACAAATCCTTGTACCCCGCCCCGTCTCGGTTATAACTATGACCGACCTCAGCTGGGATGTCCCTATGGGGGATATGCCCAACCCCGTTTTCTTCTCCCCCGGTCCCCTCGAATGCTACTTCCCTGAAAGAAAGGGATACTGCTACCTTGCTCTGCTCCCCCGCCACTATTGGTTCGATGCAGGCTGTCACCTCGGTCACGACCCTTCGGTTTCTTGTCTCAGAAAGTACGCCATCCGCCACCGCCTCAAACGTGCTGAAGCCCACTGGGCCAAAGCTACCTTCACTGTTTCTGCCCCGGGTAAGCTCCATGTGGGAGCCCCCACCACCGACGACTCCTGTCCCGCTTACGAAACTGAAGCCATTATTCGTGGCCTCGACTCACAAGACAAAACACCATCGCCGCCATTGAAACCCCTGTTCGCCGACCGGTAGACTTTACCGAAGCTTTCTGGAAGTTTTCGGTCCCATCGAAGAAGATTTTGGGTATGAAAAGCCCACATCCCGACGCCGCGTTCTGTTCCCGCCGCGACCATTATCTCTATTGAACCTGGGCATACGCCCATGACGGTTATTGAGAACCTCACCTCGAACTCGCTCCGACACCAAAGTCGGCGACCTCAACGAACGCTGGGTTAACGAGCCGCCGAGGCCAGAGAGAAGAAGTTACCTTCCTCGCCACCGAGAAGGAGGAGTTTCGTTATCGACTGGCCCTGCACCAGGAAGCCCTTGCCAACGCGGATGCCACTATTGCTGACCTTCACCGTCGCCCCGTTCCCGTTGCCTCCGCCAAGATTTCCGCTCTCCCCGTTGCCAAACCCCTAAGGCCCCGTTACCTTGCTCCTGTTTCCCAGGAATCCTATACTGTTAATAATTGGCATAAAGCCCCCATTGAACAACTAAACCTCAAGCCGGCGTTAAAAGGTCAGCCCCTTTGGTAAAATCTGGCACACCAAAGGGGCTAGTCCCGCCACCTACTTTTGTACTCTCCGCTGTCGCCGTCTCCGAAGACAGGATGTCCGAGGAATCTCTTGTTGTATCCTGTTCGGTCGCCCAAGATACCGCCACCGCTATTGCTACCCACGCCCTAATAGATACGGGCGCGTCGGGCTACGCTTTTGTGGACCAAGGATTTGTCTTACAACACGGTCTTACTCCGGTCCCCCTGAAGAAACCACGCCTGCTTGAAGTAATCGACGGCAGGTTGGTATAATCAGGGAAAATAACGCATATTGTTAAGCTTACGTTGGATATCAATGGGCACCGGGAACTTGCTCCATTTTTTGTTACTAAACTCGGACACTACCCAATAGTAATGGGTATCCCCTGGATGAGACATCATGATTTGGCTATCAGACCGAAGACGAATAAAGTCATCTTCGACTCTGATTTCTGTGTTCAGAATTGTTCTCGATCTTATGCCCCGGTTACTGCCAAGGGAATCTCGGTTTCGTTCCCGGATGCTCCGCCCACATCAGCAAGACTTCATTTGTCTCCTGATGTCTCCTGGGCCTCAGGAGACTCAAAAAATATCCAGGAGCCTCAGGAGACTCTCAGGAGACCTGGGAGACTGTTGGGAGACTGGATACACAAGTAGTAGTTTGCTGATGCATTCAGATAGCGGCCATCGGAGCTGTCCCGTTTTTTGGAATCGCTCGACGCAAGCAGAATAAACTCTTCTGTGCGTCGATTCATGCCATTGACGAGGCCCTCGTGGGAAAAACTATATTGGATCCCATGGCTCACGTACCCCAGGATCTTCAGGAATTCCTGTCACTGTTTAAAGAATCGGATGCTGCTGCGCTACCCCCACACCGCCCTCACGACTTGAAAATAGTCTTGCAGGACGGAAAGACACCCCCGTTCGGCCCCCTATATGGTATGTCCCGCCTTGAGCTCCAGGCTCTACGAGATTATATTACCGAGAACTTGTCGAAAGGCTTTATCCGGTATTCTGAATCCCCCGCTGGCGCCCCCGTACTGTTTGTAAAGAAATCCGATGGTTCTCTTCGTCTCTGCATCGATTATCGGAAGCTTAACGAAATTACGGTTAAGAATCGTCACCCGTTACCACTAATTCCTGAGACCTTGTCACGGCTGTCCAAGGCCAAATATTATACCAAGCTGGATCTTCGTTGGGGCTACCACCAGATTAGGATACAAGAAGGGGATGAATGGAAAACCGCTTTTCGGACCCGCTATGGGCACTTCGAGTATAATGTAATGCCCTTTGGACTTACCAATGCCCCAGCCGCGTTCCAACACTGGATTAATGACCTTCTGCGCCCCTTCCTGGATATCTTCGCCACGGCGTATCTTGACGATGTATTAATTTACTCGGAAACGCTGGAGGAACATAAGCAACATGTCCGAGAGATTTTAAAAGTGTTCCAGATTCACGGCATGCACCTTAAGCCAGAGAAGTGCCAATTCTATGTGCAGCAAACTAAGTACCTCGGAATTATTATTACCCCGGAAGGCCTTCAGATGGACCCCAGTAAGGTATCCGCGGTTAAGAATTGGGAAACGCCCACTAAGCTTCGGGAAGTCCAAGAGTTTTTAGGCTTCGCCAACTTTTATCGACGGTTTATCTATGCGTATTCTCGGGTAGTTTCTCCACTGACAGCCCTGACCAAGAAGAACGTAAAGTTTCAATGGTCCTCCAAAGCGGATAAGGCCTTCCAGGATCTTAAGGAAGCTTTTACCTCGGCCCCGATTCTCGTCCACTTTGACTTTGAAAAGAAAGTTATTGTGGAAACCGATGCCTCCGATTATGTCTCCGCCGGGATTATGTCCCAATACGGCGACGACGGACTCTTGCATCCAATAGCGTTCTTCTCTAAGAAACATTCCCTAGCCGAATGCAATTATGAGATCTACGATAAGGAGTTGCTAGCCATTGTCAAAAGCTTCGAGGAATGGCGCCTAAATCTAGAAGGATCCCGATTCCCAATCACGGTGCTCACAGACCATAGGAACCTGGAATACTTTATGTCAACCAAGCTTCTAAATCGTCGCCAGACTCGTTGGGCTGAATTCTTATCTCGCTTCGACTTTGTTATTAAGTACAGACCAGGAAAGCAAGGAGGAAAACCGGATGCACTTACCAGGAGATCAGGAGACCTCCCTACGGAGGGGGATGAACGTCTTACGCACCAGTCTCAGGTTGTTTTGAAACAAGGAAATCTGGATCTAGGAATTAAGCTAAGTTTGTTGGCGGGTTCTTTGGCAAACGAACCCGCTGAAGGAATGTCTACCGTGAGAGATTTGTTGACTCAGGCTTACCAAGATAGTTTCAACTAAGTCCCGACTATCTCAGACCGGCGTTAAGATTCAAAAGATTTCTGGCGAATCGATTAAACCAAGATGGTTTCCTGCTATATCGAAATACAATCTTCGTTCCCGAGTTTAATGAGCTGCAGTTACGTCTTCTGCAGGAACACCATGATAAGCCCTCCGCCGGACACCCAGGCCGCGCCAAGACCCTCGAGCTCCTCAGCCGTAACTACTACTGGCCCAATATGAGGAAGTATGTGGACCGCTACATGATGAATTGCGCGACGTGTTCTCGCAGCAAAGCCTCCCGTAATGCTTTACAAGGTGTTCTTCGACCTCTTGCTGTACCCAAAGGACCATGGACCGATGTATCAATGGACTTCGTTACAGGACTCCCCGAAAGTAATGGATTTAATGCAATCTTGGTCGTGGTTGACCGTCTAACGAAGATGCGTCATTTTATACCATGCACGGAGGAAGCCAACGCTAGAGATGTGGCCGCCATGTACCTTGACTCAGTTTGGAAACTTCACGGACTCCCGGAAACTATTGTCTCAGACCGCGGTACACAATTTACAGCTGAATTCTGGAAGACTCTTTGTTCCCGTCTCGAGATTGCCCCCCGCTACAGTACAGCTTTTCATCCGCAGACAGACGGGCAGACGGAAAGGATTAATGCCGTTATGGAACAATACCTTCGAGCCTACGTGTCCTATCAACAGGATGACTGGACCCAGTATCTTTCCATGGCAGAGTTCGCAACAAATAATCATGTTTCCGAAACCACTAAGATGTCTCCGTTCCAGGCAAATTATGGTAGAAGTCCCCGAATGTCTTTTAGTCCGCTACAGCATGGGAAGACCACCAACGAAGACCAGGCCAACAGCATGGCCAGAACGATGGCACAAATCTATGAGTTTCTTCGTGACGAAATGGCTCGGGCACAAAGGATCCATGAAGATGCCGCAAATCGGAACAGAACCCCTGCTCCCAGATATGCTATTGGAGATGAAGTGTTTCTTTCGAATAATATTGAGGCGCCTCAAAGAAACTCGACAAACGATCGGTCAGATATGATAAAAGCGGATGGTGTCTACGCTATTTAACTTGATCTTCCGGTCTCCATGAAAATTCATCCCGTCTTTCATGTTTCGCTTTTGTCCCTTGCACCATGCAACCCCGTCCCCGGTCAATTACAGTCTCCGCCCCCGGCAATAGAAATCGAAGGTGAACAAGAATGGGAGGTGGAACAGGTTCTGGACTCTCGACGGCGTCACGGAAGAATGGAGTACTTGATTAGGTATCTCGGCTACGACGAACCCTCCTGGCAACCCCCTTCGGATCTTGAACATGCCCCCGACCTCGTTAAGGACTTCCACGCCAGACTGCCCAGCCTACCAGGAGTTAGGCCTGGAGGAGGACCTAATCTATCACGGCGTACCACGGACTATTAAGGGAAGGCGGATATTAGGGAATGGGATACGGGTCTTGGGTTTCTTCTATGGGTTTCTGTTACACGATGTTATGAGTCATGACGGTGCAGGGATTAGAATGGGTATATATATGTTGTTACGGGTCTTTCCTTTGTCTCTTTCCTTTCTCTTTCTTCTCTACTTCGTCTTCCTGTTATCAACCCTACTATCAAGGGTCTCTCGTCTCGTTTGTCCTTGGTCTTGTTTGTCTCTAGGAAATATACGATCGTCTATATACTTCGCTCTGCTTGGTATCGTGCCAGGAACCACGTGACCTTACCCCGCTTTACCATAGTCCTCGCCTCGCCATAGTCCTCGTCTCGCCATAGTTTTCGCCTCGTCATAGTCTCTGTCCCTTCACGTATATGTACGAGGAAGTGGAAACCCTGATCTACTGTTGCCTTTACGTCTACGCCCACGCCACTCATTACACGCCCCGATCTACTACTACTTCGGTTAAGTCTTGTCTGCTTTCCGCCTCGGTTGTAACCTAGGCCTCTGTTTATTATGCTCGTCATTCAGAACAACTGATTTTATTCACTGAAAAAAAGGTAGGCCACTATTCACACTTGTTCCGTATAGGGAAATTTCACAGATCAAATTCTTATTTATTTCGCGATTTAATAATAAGTATATACATAAACTTAATTACTACAGCGGCTTGCCTGCTTCATTGTGTGACGGAGTGCCAAGATGACAGGAGGTCAGATGAAGATGACGACGAAAGGTATCGCGAGGGACACAGCCAAGATAAACGAAGCGGGATGGCAACGACCAAGGTGAAGACCTAGGGTCGAGCGGGGAAAGCGAGATGAGATAACGGCAGAGGCAAGACTATGAGGCCTCCAGCGAGAGAGAGGAAAAGCGAGGATCGTAGGTATCAGCCAAAGTCAAAACGAAGGAGGCCACAGGGCCCGACAAGAGGAGATCAATAGAGGCCGCAGTAGTAGGCAACCTTCGAGCCAAGACGAGAAGCGAGGACTATGGATAGGATATAACTTATATTCCTATATGCGAGAAGACAGGAAGACGAGACAGAGAGGAAAGAAAGAAAAGAACTAAAGGAAACTACTCAACCCGCTATTTAACACCATCTCCTACCAACCCGCCAAGTCATCATTACATCAGCCATAGAACCACATAGAAAACCGGTATTACCACACCTCGCCTTCCTTCACACCATCTTCGGCAATTCCTATTAACAATCCATCCTCCCATCGAACCTTAAAGAATAAAATGACGCCAACATCATACCACTCCATTCCTACCTCGCTTACCATTACTCCTGTTACCAATTTAAAAGAAAAGAAGTACGTCACCATCGGACCATTCCTTCCCCGCCTCGCTAATCCTTACCCCTTCCATAGTACTCATGCTTCCATCACCGAACAGTCGGGCCGAATGCCAAGACGCCGGGACACATTGCATTTTCTGTATGGTTTTTTTTTAACTCATAATTTCATTCAATTCTAGGTACAAGAATGTTGCTTGCAGGGATTCTCTATAGCATAAACAAAACCAATTTCCACAGACCAAAAACAAAGGAGACCGCCTCCATTTCTACCGCCAAGCAAACAAAATAAAACAAAACAAAACTAGCAAATAAAATATTAAAAGCAAAGCCGATACCTGTCATTCCTCTGTTGCACTATAACTTAGAGACAACAGAGACGATAATGTAGAAGAAACTTGAAGAGAGTAAGTTCCAAGGTATTTTCTAAAGTGTCTATTTCAACGTTTTCAATATCAGACCAGGAGATGGATAAGAATCAATTGATTGTAGTTTGTTTTATTTCTCAAAATAAAAAATCTATTGTACCCACTTATCATTTGATTGATACTGGAGCGTCGGGATATTCATTTATAGACGAAGACTTTATATGCCGCCATGAATTGAAAACCATGAATTTACGAACAGCAAGAGAGATTGATATGTGACGGAGTAACTAAGACTACCCAAAGGACAGATGAAGATGACGATGAAGACAAGAGCGAGGGACACAGTCAGGAATAGCGAAGGCACAAGGCCACGACCAAGGCGAAAACCTGAGGCCGGACAGGGAGAGCGAGGATCGTAGGTAGAGGCAGAGGCGAGTCTAAATGACTCACAAAGTCAGGCAAGAGGAGAACTATAGAGGTCGCAGTAGTAGGCAACCTTCGAGCAGGGCAAGAAAAACGAGGACTATGGATAGGATAAATATATTCCTATATACGAGATGACAGGAAGACGAGACAAAGAAGAAAGAAAGAAAAGAATTAAAGAAAACAACTCCGCTCGCTATTTAAACCTCCCTTTGCCAATCTGCCAAGACTCTTACATCAGCCCATAGAACCTCATCGAAACTCAGTATCCCTACACCTCGTATTCCTCCACACCATCTTCCATAATCCTATTATCAATCCCTCCTGCAACCGAAACTCAGAGAAAGAAATAACGACAACATCAGCCCACTCCCTCCCTTCCTTGCTTACCCTTAATTCTTCTACCGCATTAGTACCAATATTATCGAACAGTCAGGCGGAGTGCCAAGACGCTGAGACAGATATTATTGATGGAAGACCGATTGAATCTGGAAAGGTAATTAAGAAGGTGGTAATGGAGTTAGAAATTAACGGACACTTTGAAGAATGTCCTTTCTTTGTTACTAAGTTGAGACACTACCCGATTGTGATGGGAATTCCCTGGATAAGGAAACATAGGTTACTTATCGACAGCAGAAAGAAGAAAATAGTTTTTAAATCACCTCTCTGCCTTGAGCATTGCGTGGTCAATTAGAAACTAGTATTCGCTTGCGGAATATATCAGCAAACTACTACTTGTGTATGTAGTCTTCCAACAGTCTCCCGGATCTCCTGAGAGTCTCCTGAGACTCCTAGATATTTTTTGAGTCTCCAGAGGCTCAGGAGATATTAGGAGACAAATGAAGTCTTGCTGATGTATCAATTCAATCACCTGAGAAACTCAATGTTAATATATCAGCAGTTACTCCTCATTCCTTTAAGAAGTTGACACAGGACTCCACTGTACAACTCTACTCAATTACTCTTCATACCATTAATCAAATTCTAGAGACACTTGTCAATCCAGATGGACTGATCCCTATTCATCAGCAAACCACTACTTGTGTATGCAGTCTCCCAACAGTCTCCTGGGTCTCCTGAGGGTCTCCTGAGGCTCCTGGATATTTTTTAAGTCTCCTGAGGCTCAGGAGACCTCAGGAGACAAATGAAGTCTTGCTGATGCACCTCCATCTCCATCTCGAGTATCTCCCTACCTCTATATTGCGACACCCATGCTAATCTCTATACAGCGTCCACATTCACGCCCAAAACCCCGCCTAAGACACGCCCAAATCGACGCCATGGACACGCCCTAATCGACGCCCAAATCGAAGCCATTGACATGCCCTAATTGACGCCCAAATTGACGCCATGGACACGTCCAAATAGGCGCCATTGACACGCCCAAATCGATGACTTCTGCATGTAGGATAGTCGCACAGGCAGGAGCGCAGGCAGGAGCGCAGGCAGGCGCGCAGGCTCAGGTGGAAGCATACATATGTACATAGATATTATTAGACTATATAGAAATAAATAGAGACGCGATTATTTGCTACATAAATCGTCTAATCGCCACCATGTAGTGAGAGAATGCACTGGGAATAACAGTGTGCGCCAGGAGATGGTAGTGTACGCCTTTAACGCCTGGAGCGCCAGGGACGCCAGGTGCGCCAGGCGGAGACATGTAAGTTTGCTGATGTAACTAAAACTACAAGGAGAACAGATGAAGATGACGACGATATCAGCAAACTACTACTTATGTATGCAGTCTCTCAACAGTCTCCCAGGTCTCCTGAGGGTCTCCTGAGGCTCCTGGATATTTTTTGAGTCTCCTGAGGCTCAGAAGACATTTTTGGGGGACACAGTCAGGAACAACGAAGGCACAAGGCCGCGGTCAAGGCGAAGACTAGAGGCCCAGCAGAGAAAGCAAGGATTGTAGATAAACGTTTAGGCAAGACTGTAAGATCCGCTATATCAAGCAAGAAAGGAGACAATAGAGGTCGAGGTAGTAGGCAACCTTCGAGACAGACGAGAGGAGCGAGGACTATTATCACGGCGTGGAACGTACTAAGTTAGGTTGCGGGAAGAAGGATTAGTCAGGTGTTTCTATTGGGTTCTATGGGTTTCGGTTGCACGGGTTTGTGAGTCAGTGATATGTATGTATTTCTAATCAGGTGTGGTGCTTGGGTTTTCTATGGGTTTCTATGGATGAGTCAGCGAAGGGATTTCTGGTCTATATATAGGGAGCTGTCCCGCTGCCTTTTAAGACTTACCGATCGTTTCTAATTGAGTATTAGTACGAGAGGGTTAGGATAAGTCGTGGAATAGTCTGATAGTGATGTCATTTCTTTCTTTGAGGTTCGGTTGCAGGATGGATTGGTGATGGGGATTACAGTGGGTGTGAAGGAATCAGGTGTGGTGAGACTTTCATGTGATTCTATTACCGATGTAAGAGTGTTTTGGCGGATTGGTGGAGTGAGGTGTTAAATAGGCATTGAGCGGTTTCTTTAGTTCTTTCTTTCTTTTCTTCGCCTCGCCTTCCTGTCTTCTGCACATGGAATATAGTCCTTTCCTATCCATAGTCCTCGCTTCGCCCCCGGGTCAAGGTTTACCATCATGACCTCTATCGATCTCCTCTTTTCGCCTCCTTCGCTTTGACTCTACTGATACCCACGATCTTCGCCTCGCCTCCTGCTTCATAGCATTGCTCTGCCATTATCTACAGTCCTCGCTTCCTCGCTTCTTCTAGGTCTTCACCTTTGCTTCTCACTTCGCTTATCTTGGCTGTGTCCCTCGCGATACTTTTCGTCGTCATCTTCATCTGGCCCCGCGTAGTCTTGGCACCCCGTCACAGGAGCTCTTTCCCTCGTTTGTAGGATTTCTCTTCTTCTTCTTTTCTCTTTACGCAACCTTCTTGTCTTTTTAGTCAATACGATACTTTAGGACCTTCATAGTATTTCGGAGCTTCGTGCTCATACCTCGTTCTTCGTCCCTGTTGTGCTTTGTGTTCCTACTTCGAATTACTTCGTCTATTTCGTTTCGCTTTGTTCTGCCTCGGTTGTGTACCTTGGCACGTCTCGTTCTAAGTCTCGCCAAGCCTCCGTGATAACTATAGATAGGATATTGATATATTCCTATATACGAGAAGTATCATGTCGTACCATGTACTTCTAGGGAAGGAAAGATATTGAGGAATGGGTTACGGGTCTGGAATTTATTCTACAGGTTCCGTTACACGAAGCATGAGTCATAACGGACAGGGGTAGGAGGTAGTATATATATTTGGCTATAGGTCCTCTTTTGTTCTTTTCCTTTCTCTTTCTTCTCTACTTCGTCTTCCTGTTATCAACCCTACCATCCATCAGCAAACTACATCAGCAAGACTTCATTTCTCTCCTGATGTCTCCTGAGCCTCAGGAGACTCAAAAAATATCCAGGAGTCTCAGGAGACTCTCAGGAGACCCAGGAGACTGTTGGGAGACTGCATTCACAAGTAGTAGTTTGCTGATGATAGGGCCTTTAGTTTTTGTCTTGTCTCTAGAGAATATACGATTGTCTATATACTTTGCTTCGCTTGGCATATCGCCAGGAACTACGTGACCACTTTGTTTAGCCATAGTCCTCTTGTCTTCGTCCGTATCCTTGTCTTCGTCTTGGTCTTCGTTCTCGTTCTCGTCCCTGTCTCTTGTCTTCGTTCTTGTCCTGCTCTTCGATTTCGTCCTCGTCTCGGTGTGCGTTCTCGTTCTGTCCTCGCCCTGCCTTGGTTGTGAACCTTGGCCCTCTGAATTATTGTCTCCGTAACAAGAAGACAGGAAGACGAAACGGAGAAGAAAGAAAGAAAAGAACTAAAAGAAACAACTCTGCTCGCTATTTAACACCCTCCTCCTATCAGCAAACTACTATTTGTATATGGAGTCTCCCAGCAGTCTCCTGGGTCTCCTGAGAGTCTCCTAAGACTCCTGGATATTTTTTGACTCTCCTGAGGCTCAGGAGACATCAGGAGACAAATCAAGTCTTGCTAATGCCGCCAGTCCGCTCTCATCAGCAAGACTTCATTTGTCTCCTGATGTCTCCTGAGCCTCAGGAGACTCTCAGGAGGCTCAGGAGACTGTTGGGAGACTGCATACACAAGTAGTAATTTGCTGATACTGACCCATACATCAGCCTATAGAACCCCGTAGAAACTCCATATCACCACATCTTGTATTCTACCCTACTATTTCCTAAAGTCCTATTACCAATCCCTCCTGCAACCCAACCTTATAGGAAGAAATGACGACAACCTCACACCACTCCAGTCCAGCCTCGCTTATCCTTACTCCCTCAACCTCAACAGCGCTGCTGCTACCAAACCTTTGGGAACAATGCCAAGACACCGGGACAAAATGAACCCGCTAAAGGATCGTCTCCAATTATTGATTTATTTAATAAAGCTTACCAAGAGGATAGTTTTCCAAATAAAATATTATCTCTACTTCGCCAAGTGGTTTGATAATTAAAGGGGATATTGTTAGCGGAATGCAAGGAAGATGAGGAGGAATTTCTACTTTATCGAACCGCTCTATACGTTCCCGATTCGAATGAACTTAAGCTCTACCTCCTACGGGAATATCATGATAAACTCTCCACTGGCCATATTGGTAGATCCGAAACTTTGGAACTTCTTAGTCAGAATTATTATTGGCCAACCATGCGAAAATACGTTGATTGATATGTCCAGAATTATCATGTCTACCACTGGAGTAAGCCTAACCTCAACCCTCAACAAACTTTACCAAGTGTGACTAAAGTCTTTTAAGTCTCCTGACAGTCTCCTGAGTCTTTTAAGACCCCTGTAATCTCCTGAGACTTGTAAAATCTTGCTGATGCATATCAGCAAACTACTACTTATGTATACAGTCTCCCAACAGTCTCCTGGGTCTCCTGAGCGTCTCCCGAGGTTCCTGGATTTTTTTTGAATCTCCTGAGGCTCACGAGATATCAGGAGACAAATGAAGTCTTGCTGATGCAAGGGGTGCTGTGACTACTTTCAGTTCCAAAGAGGCCATGGACGGATGTTACGATAGATTTTGTGACTGGACTTCCCGGAAGCAAAGGTTTTAATGCAATTCTCGTTGTGGTGGATCGATTAACAAAAATGAAATGCTTCATTGCCACGACCGAATGCGTCAACATCAGGGATCTATCTTGTCTATACCTGGAATAGGTATGGAAACTTCATGGGCTACCGGAAATAATTGTCTCATAACTAGGAACACAGTTCACTACCGAGCTCTGGAAAGCATTATGGAACTGCCTTTAGATCGCCTCTCGCTACTCCACGGCCTTTCATCCTCAAACTGATGGACAAACTGAAAGGACCAACGCCATCATCAGTAAGACTTCATTTGTCTCCTAATGTTTCCTGAGCCTCAGGAGAATCAAAAAATATCCAGAAGCCTCAGGAGACTCTCAGAAGACCCGGGAGACTGTTGGGAGGCTGAATATACAAGTAATAGTTTGCTGATGATTATGGAGTAATACCTACAGAGCTATGTCTCTTATCAGCAAGATAACTAGGCGGACTTTCTACCCTAGACCGAGTTTGCGACTAATAATCATATTTCGGAAACGATAAATATGTCTCTCTTCCTAGCTAACTATTGGCGATATGTTCGTATGATATTTAAACCTCTAATATACGGAGCTACTATTAATGAAGACTAAGCCAATGGGTTAATCCGGGAAATGTCGCAAGTCTTTGAATTCCTGCAAAACAAAATATTCCGATCGCAGAAGATACAGAAGGAGATAGCAAATCTATATCGTATTCCAGCCCCCCACTATGTTGTCGGTAACCAGGTCTGGCTATCCACCAAGAATTTGGAAACTATACAGTCTTCGAAGAAATTAGATTGGAAACAAATTAGGCCTTATCCGATTAAGAGAGTTGTGAGTCCCTATGCTTATGAATTAATGTTACCCACTTCTATGAAAGTCCACCTGGTTTTCCATGTCTCTCTATTGTCGCCAGTTGTAGACTATCCTGTCTCTGAGCTAGTTATTGAATTTCCCGGCCACTTGGTATCCATCAGCAAACTACTACTTGTGTATGCAGTCTCCCAACAGTCTCCCGGGTCTCCTGAGAGTCTCCTGAGGTCCCTGGATATTTTTTGAGTCTCCTGAGGCTCAGGAGACATCAGGAGACAAATGAAGTCTTGCTGATGTCGGTTCCAAAGATTCGGTAGTAGTAACGGCTGTTGTGGTTGAAGGAGTAGTGATAAGAGAGGAAGAGATGGAGTGGTGTGAGGTTGTCGTCATTTCTTTCTATGAGGTTCAGTTGCAGAAGGAATTGGTAATATGATTTTAAGAGATGATGGGGCGGAATACGAGATGTGGTGATACTGGGTTTCTGTGAGATTCTATGAGCTAATGTATGGGTCAGAACGGACTAGCAGAGGAGAGTGTTAAATAGCGAGGAGTGCTCTTTCCTTTAGTTCCTTTCTTTCTTTCTTTTCTGTCTCGTCTTCCTGTATTCTAGTACATAGGAATATACTTATCCTATCCATAGTCCTCGCTCTTCTCATCTTGCTCAAAGGTTCCCTACTACTGCGAACTCTATATTCCTTCCTCTCATCCGGCTTCACAAGCCCTATAATCCTGTCTCTGCCGATACCTACAGTCTTCGCTTGTCTCTACCTCTGCTTACCATTGCTCAAGGCTGTTGTTCTGACTGCGTCTCGTTTGTCTTCGTCGTTATCTTGATATGTCCTCCGTGTAGTCTTAGTTACTCCATTATATAAACTACCACTCCCTATGGAAATAAAGAAAGAAACAGAATGGAAAGTGGAAGAGATTTTGAATTCGCAAAAACTGGGCAGAAGGCTGGAATATCTGGTGAAGTATACTGGGTATGAGGAACCCTCATGGCAGCCGAAGGTGAATGTGAAGCATGCACCCTTACTTCGACAAGCGTATCATAACTGATATCCTACGAAACCTAGGCCTATTAAGAGCTAAACTTTAGGATGGAACCTGATCTGTCCCAACGTCTTGGCATCTATTCCAAAAGTTCAATAATAATAGCACTATTATGGTTGAAGGAGTAAGAATAAGCGAGGAGGAGATGAAATAGTGTAAGGTTGTCATCACTACCTTCTATAGGGTTCGGATTTAGGGAGAATTGGTAATAGAATTGTGTGAGATAGCATCAGCAAACTACTACTTGTGAATGCAGTCTCCCAATAGTCTCCTGACGCTCAGGAGACATCAGGAGACACATCAGCAAACTACTACTTATGTATGCAGTCTCCCAACAGTCTCCCGGGTCTCCTGATAGTCTCCTGAAGCTTCTGAATATTTTTTGAGTCTCCTGAGGCTCAGGAGACCTCAGGAGACAAATGAAGTCTTGCTGATGCAAATGAAGTCTTGCTGATGTTGTTCCTGGCTGTGTCCCCCGATCTTGTCTTTATCGTCATCTTCATCTGTCCTACTTGTAATCTTGTTTACTCCCATCAGCAAACTACTACTTGTGTATGCAGTCTCCCAACAGTCTCCCAGGTCTCCTGAGAGTCTCCTGAGGCTCCTAGATTTTTTTTGAGTCTCCTGAGGCTCAGGAGATATCAGGAGACAAATGAAGTCTTGCTGATGCCGTTACAACATCAGTAAGACTTGATTTGTCTCCTGATGTCTCCTGAACCTCAGGAGACTCAAAAAATATCCAGGAGACTCAGGAGACTCTCAAGAGACTCAGGAGACAGTTGGGAGACTGTAGACACAAGTAGTAGTTTGCTGATGAATATTTTTCAATATCAACAAACTTAACTATTTGTGACTAGAGTCTCCTGAGCCTCCTCCAAGTCCCCTGAATCTCCTGAGACTCAGAAAATCCCAGGAGAGAGGTGAAATCTTGCTGATGAAACTACTACCAGTTTATGATTGGCTATACTGTACTCAAGTCAAAGGAGTGACTTAAAAGAAATTTCATTCCTTCCACTGTCGATAAACACTCCATATTTTCTCATCCAAAAGATTCCAATCACGATTGGATAGGGTCCCCCAAATTGGTAACAAAGAAAGAGCATTCTTCAAGATGTCCATTAATCTACAATGCCAGCACTACTTTCTTTACCACCTTCATCAGCAAATCACTTATTGTATATGGAGTCTCCCAGTAGTCTCCTGAGTCTCTTGAGAGTCTCCTGAGACTCTTGAATATTTTTTGAATCTCCTAAGGCTCAGGAGACAACAGGAGATAAAAGAAGTCTTGTTGATTTAGCCTCGTCTTAGTGTGACAGAGTAACTAAGACTACGAGGGAAGAAGAAGACGATGATGATGCAGATAATGTTGAGGAACACAACCAAAAATAGTACATCAGCAAGACTTCATTTGTCTCCTGATGTCTCCTGAGCCTCAGAAGACCCAAAAAATATCCAAGAGCCTCAGGAGACTCTCAGGAGACTCAGGAGACTGTTGGGAGACTGAATACACAAGTAGTAGTTTGCTGATGCAAGTAGTAGTTTGCTGATGTAATGATGCAAGGCAACGGTCAAAGCGGAAGACCAGAGCAGTGTGGAAAGCGAGAATCAGAGAAAGATACATCAAGAACTACTACTCAGATGCAGTCTCCCAACAGTCTCTCAGGTCTCCTGAGAGTCTCCTGAGGCTCCGGGATATTTTTTGAGTCTCCTGAGGCTCAGGAGACATCAAGAGACAAATGAAGTCTTGCTGATGTAACTCCGAAGATATTGTTCCATAATGGCATTAATTCTCTCTGTCTGGCCATCAGTTTGGGGGTGGAAAGCGGTAGAGTAGCGAGGAGAAATTTCAAGACGTTTGCATAGAGATTTCCAAAAATCGGCATCAGCAAGACTTCATTTGTCTCCTGATGTCTCCTGAGCCTCAGGAGACTCAAAAAATATTCAGGAGTCTCAGGAGACTCTCAGGAGACCCGGGAGACTGTTGAGAGACTGCATACACAAGTAGTAGTTTGCTGATGGGAGGTAAACTGGGTCCCACGGTCGGACACTATTTTCTCGGGGAGGCCGTGTAGTTTCCAAACATTTTCTAGGTACATTCGGGCGACGTCTCTAGCTCCTGATTCTTCAGTGCATGAAATAAAATGTCTCATTTTTGCAAGACCGTCGACAATGACGAGAATTGCATTATAACCATTGCTAAAAGGTAATCTGGTAACGAAGTTCATCAAAACATCTGTCCATGGTGCTTTGAGGACTGACTGGGGGCGAAGAACTCCTTGGAAGGCATTGTGATTAACCTTACTCATTCGACAAGTGTGGCAATTCATTACATAATGGTCGGTATATCTCCGCATGTTCGGCCAGTAGTATTCGCGACTAAGTAATTCGAGGGTTTTTGCTCTGCCTGGGTGTTCTGCTGATGGTTTATTGTGATATTCCTGGAAAAGTCTCAACTGTAATTCTTCATGTTCTGGTACAAAGAGCTTTCGACGATATAGAAGAAATCTGTCTTCGTTTTCGGCACATTCGGCGAGGGAAATTTGCTTCGATTGTTTCGTTCCGTCTTTTAGCATCGTCAGGACCTTATTCGGGAAACTATTTTCTTGGTAAGCTTGGACAAATAACTCTTGAACGGTAGGCATTCCTTCAGCGGGTTCATTTGCCAAAGGACCCGCCAACAAACTTAGCTTAGAGTCCAAATTTTCTTTCTTCAACACCGCTCGACATTTGAACGTAGCGCTGCTCATCCCCTCTTTAGGAGATCTCCCGATCGCCTCATTAACGATCCTGGTTTTCCTCCTTGCTTTCTGGCCTAAACTGAATAACGTTTAAACGCGATAGAAATTCCGACCAACGGTTTGGCTTGCTTGAGTGAGTTTTGTTGATATAAAGACTCCAGATTCCTATGACTACAGACTTTAATTAAGACATCGACAAGTTTCATGAATATTGCCATTCTTCAAATGCCCTAATTATCGCCATAAGTTCTTTATTGTAAATCTCGTAGTTGCATTCCGCAGGTATATATCTTTTCGAGAAGAAGGCTACCGGATGCAATATCCATTCATCATCCCTTTGCGACATAATAGCGGCGGAGACGTAGTCTGAGGCATCTGTTTCCACGATAATTTCTCGATGAATGTCAAAGTATCTTAGTATCGGTGCGGTGGTAAAGGCTATCTTTAAATCTTTGAAGGCCTTCTCTGTTTTATTGTTCCATTCAAATTTAACTTCTTTCTTTGTCAATGCTGTTAGAGGGGAGACCACTTTGGAATATGCATAGATAAATCGTCGATAAAAATTCGCGAATCCTAAGAATTCTTGTACATCTTTCAGACAGGTGGGGGTATCCCAGTTTCGAATGGTAGCGACTTTCTTTTCGTTCATCTTCAGGCCTTCGGGGGTAAGAACAAAACCAAGATACATTATTTCCTTCACATGCCATTCGCATTTCTCGGGCTTAAGATATACGTGGTTTCGTTCCAGAATTTGTAATATCTTATCCACATGCTTCTTGTGTTCTTCGAGGGTTTCAGAGTAAATCAGAATATTATCGAGGTAGGCCGTGGCGAAGTGGTACAGGTAAAGACGTAGCACATCGTTGATCCAATGTTGATAAGCGGCTGGCGCATTGATGAGACCAAATGGCATAACCGTATATTCGAAGTGGCAGTAACGAGTCCTGAATGCAGTCTTCCACTCGTTTCCTTCCCTAATCCTTAACTGGTGATAACCATTGCAAAGATCCAGTTTGGTGAAATATTTGGCGGCGGAGATACCCATAAAGGTTTCAGGGGTAAGAGGTAGGGGGCGTCAGTTCTTGACTGTAACTGAGTTTGACTTCCGATAATCAACGCAGAAGCGAAGAGATCCATCAGCCTTTTGAACAAATAATACTGGAGATCCTGCGGGCGAGGTGCTGTGCCAAATACGTCCACATCAGCAAGACTTCATTTGTCTCCTGATGTCTCCTGAGCCTCAGGAGACTCAAAAAATATGCAGGAGCCTCAGGAGACTCTCAGGAGACCCGAGAGACTGTTGGGAGACTGCATATACAAGTAGTAGTTTGCTGATGCACTTGAAAGATACTCTGCCAGATAATCCCGGAGTGCTTGTAATTCTAACCGAGTCATCTCATACATGGGTCCAAAGGGTACTGTCTTCCCTTCTTGGATGTCAATCGACAAATCATATTCGGTACGATCTGCAATCCGTCAACACCCAGTACTGTCGTTCACTGGGTGCTGACGGACACTGGGTGTTGACGGAACAAGCCAAAAGAGAGACAGCCAAGCCAAGTTTTGCCTGCAATCCGTCAACACCCAGTACCCGTCAATACCCCGTGAATGACAGTACCCCCTGAAGACAGTAACTGAATTACCGAGAGACAGCAGGGGTAAAGGCCAACCAGAGGCGCAGTTTTGGTGTAGAATATGATTTCTCTGTACAGGCACCCACGGGGTGAAGGCGGATCCTCGGCCAGGGCACGCGAGGGGCATTCTTTACAATTCACGTATGAAATTACCCTGGCCCTAGCTCCTAACTCAGTTACTCTGAGTCCCTGCCCATATTATGTACTCGCCTGAAAAAAAAAGTCTGTTGATGTTGGCTCCCAGCACCTAATCCTCACACCTCCGAACTGCGGGTGTTGGGTAAGTCTATTGACATTAGAGAAACAAAACTATATCTACCTATATGGAGCGGCAAGTGTGTCAGAAGTAATTTTGCCACCGGTGATGAAAATAATACCATGATTTATACCTATAATGTCACTTTTTATGGTAAAAGCACCCGAAAGTGGCTATATGAGCCCTATTGTCCACCAGTGGGGAACCCCACCACTGGTGGTAGGCACTTCACTAGAACAAGAACTGAAATCCAGTGCCTATACCACCGGTGGTGATATAATTCACCACCGTTGGTAAAATTATTTTTGACACATTTACCGCACCATACACCTAGGCCTGGATTGTCTTTATGAGAATATACATGTAGTTTTTTTTTTTTTTTTTTTCTTAAAAAAAAAAAAAGACTCCTATTATGCTAAAAATCCTTAGGGATTTAAAACGGGGTGATAGTTATATACAGCGCCTAGCTACTGGTGAGATCACTGTGCCGCACATTAATCATTTCGTTGGACTGAATTCGGGGTACGTAGTCTGCGCAGACCCTTAGAAATATCTACCATCGGGATTTCTCGATGGGTGATTTTGATTTATTTGATCAGTAATTTCGGATAGAGGAAATTTGCCAAGTCGATACTTCGAAATTGGGTATGTACCAAGGGCTACAAGCGCTAACAAGCCGATTCGCCGTAAAAACAACCTGGATATTGGGGGAGCCTAGTCAAGTTTACATCTGGGGAACCAACTGACATCAGTGCCCAGAGTCTTCACACTTAGCTCCTACAGATCCTTACTTGTTCGTTTAATTAGGTCACCAGTACAGAGGCTTATACTAAAGTGGACGATGTTGTCCCCCCGTGTTAGGGGTTTCATGTTAATCGCGAAAACCTACTCCTTCATCTTAGATCCCTAACACTTCCACACATCAGTCCCCTACTTCCCAGATACCGAATAGTCTAAGTTTGGCAAGTAGTAAATTGGGATATGGCAAGATGCACCCAGATAATTGTGCAAGTAATATAGCCATCCTAATGTTGGGCAACTTCAATATCCTAGTCGCTGGCTGCAAACCCCTACTTCTGACCCCAGAATCAAGAGCTAATTTACGACTGATTTTTGCTGTCCAAACTTCCTATCTGCACCTTCTCACCCTTTCCTTCTTATTCTCGACTCCTCCCCCCTTCCTCTCTCTTTCCTCTTCACCTACAACCTTTGAAAGCATAACGTTTTTCTTTTCTTTTGCCCACGTTCGTTACCGCTTTTTCGGCTTCAGTCTTTGTCACTCATTTAAACCCAACAATATCAATCTTTCGTTTTCGGTTCTAACAGCGCATTGATTGCTTCGTTTCCAGTGTTTCTAGAATAAAAAGATTGTCATTTCTGGCCCTTTACGGACGTCAATCAGTTACAAAAAATAAAAAAATGGTCTCCTTTAGTAACCTCGTCATCTGTCTCACCGCCGTTGTTTCTGCTTGTAGTGCTCATGGCCACAACCACCTGCACCGCCGTGGCCATCTTGCAGCTAGGCAAAACTACAACGGGACTGAGGCCACAATCACCTACGGAACTGGGACTGCTGCCGTTACTCCTTCGCTGTACACTGTCACTGTTACTCAGACAAATACTAAGCTTGTAACCGTTACTTACACTTTGGGCGATGGGCGTATCAAGACTACTACTATTACAAAGGTAAGACATTGATCTGCAAATATCTGCACGCGGCTAATTCTAATAACCATTATAGGCGGAAGAAACCACCCAGACAGTTGCGCACGTAAAGAGCACTGTCATAGTGTCTCCTATCGTTGAGGCTACGCCTGCTGCTCTTCCTTCTGCTAGTTCAGTTGAGCCTGTAGTTTCCGTTGCTGCTGTCCAGGCTACTCCCTCAACTAAGTCAAAATCTACAACCACCACGACTATGGTAGTCACAGTTCCCAATGTTGCATCTACCGTCACTGTCGAAGATGCCTCTGCTGCTGCTGTGGCTGCCGTGACCCCTGCAGCTGCTTGCTCAGTGGAGACTGTTTATGTCCCACAGTATGTCACTTTTTACAGTACAATTGTTGGTATCTCAGTCCATATCTTTCTTATCATTCTCTAACTTGTCTTATAGACCGTCTCCGCCCCTACCGCCGCCCCGACCGTTATCCATTCGCCTATCATACCTCCCTACTCTAACAACACCATGAGCTCCATTTCCTACGATAGCACCAGTACTACCACAATGAGCGTCTACACTACTGTGTTTGTCACTCCCTCAGCCCCTGCCTCGGCCTAAATTCTTAATGTGTGGTTGTGGCTGCTCCAGTCTTTGAAAGTTGGATGCAATTGAAGGCTGGCATCCTATTGGGAAAACATTCTTTTCTTTGTATTTTAAATTTATACAAACCTTCTTACATACGTTATTATTATTCCAACAGAGAACACTTCTTTTCCAGTGGGGGAGGATAGTTGATCAAGACATTTAGTAATCTGGTATAGCTTGGAATTTGGCCTTGTCTTTCAGATAAAAGAGTCTAGTGTGTTCGAATTACTTGAGCTGAAATTAGTACATGGCTCTATGATATTAAAATTTTTTTAGGTGTTTCTAGTATATCTAAACCCCTTGTAACACCCCGTAGCTCAAGTGACCACATATAATACTTACTCTACATATAATGTAAAGTATAACATGCACTGATACGTGCTTATAAATTTCAAATTTTAACTGTGTTCTTTAGTTGCCCCCCCAAATACATGTAATACCAATATGTACCTTCATGGATCTTCACTCGAGGTAGCGAAGAAGCTTGTGGAAGATAAGTAGGCGGTTGCATTGTGCAGGGTTGCTCAGCGGACTACCGACGATGTCAAAGCAGCCGCACACGACCATAACCCCATGTTGCTCATCACGTAACAACATAACTACATCCTTTGCTTCACTCCGTAACATCAACGTTATCTGTTTGACCAACGATCTTTCACTTTTAGCTACTTTGCAGGATCTATCGGGTAACCATGTCTTCAAACTCAGAATCCGAAGCCGACAAAGTGAGTAGAGTTACTCAAACTGAAAGCTCTATTTTTTTTTTGATGTCTCAAAGCACGATTTAACACATTATAGATTCGTAACAAGCGGCTAGCAAGACTTCAGGCCTTATCACAGACAAAACCCCAAACAGAGGATGATGAAAGCGGTCCCTCCCCTACACAGGTTCTCCAAACAACGATACCCGGGCCTCAAAGTGATACTGCGCCAAACCCGTTCACTAAGCTAGGGTTGAATCAATCGTCGAGTTCAACGCCAAAAAGGACAGCTACATCGCCCCCTCCAGATGTCCGTTCCCCTGTAAAACAAACACAGCCTACGCCGCTACCAGAGTACCCAGCGGCTCAATCAACTTCCGTGGGTAGCCTCAGTGCTATAGAGTTATGGGAAGACAAAACTTTGAAGCACATATTTAAGGCGGCCCTGGAGGTTGGTGCCTGCATATCTGTATGAGCATTTTGTTATCTTCAAATAATAATAAGTTTAATTTAGCCTGGGCCACGGGCAATAGGATATCACATCTTGGATGACCTGCGGCAAGATTTGGAAGAGCAAGCAGTTGAAGGAAAGCGTACGTCTGCCCCCTCACATCGGCTCTGGAACCCATATTGACGCTTCTAGCGACGCATATTTCCGTGGGTACATTGGACCAATTGGTATTGTCAGTGTGCAAAGACTCTAATGTCATCCCTATGGACTATTTGGTCAGTTGTTGGAGGCGGGCCTCTGCTATACTGCGGAATACACCTCCGTCCAGATTAGACGAGAAAAAGCTCAATATCTTGAATACAGCCAAGAAGTTCTGTATCAACTTTGGAGAAAACTGTATTACCACGCCAGAAATCTTCGAGTAAGTTACGGAAAAGCAATACCTTTGGGTTAATCTAATATCACTATAGGAATGACCGCGCACTAGTCAAACTCGAGAATCGTTTATTAAACGATGCAGAAGATGATCTCGGCTTACCCCAAGAATTTCTAAATGAACTTGTGTCTCGCCAAGAGCTTGTGGGGTTTTTACGGCAAGCAATTCAAAACCTTAGTGTTCGATTAAGTAAGATGAACATGACAGACAACTATAAGCCATTCATATCGGCTTTAGGGCGACTTTGCCAGTATAAGTCACTTGTGGAACTCATGATTCAACTGCCTTCATTTCTACCTTCTCTAGAGCAAACCCCGGCACACCTTGTAGAAAAGGAAACCTTCTTAGGCCCTTTTTTTCAACTCTCCCCTCTTCAGGTATTTAATACCTCTGAGTTAGACGACATATAACACATGGCTCAACTGACCATTGAATAGTCACAAGTATGTCGTACATATTTCACTGGCGCAAAGACCAAAAGCCAAACCGCCCTAAATGATGCAACCAGGGCCCTCCGATTATCCCTCCAAACGATACAGGTAAGTTCCAATGTACGGGATTCAGTTCGTTTGCTAAAACTTTTAAGGATCAATTATACCAGATAACCATGTGTATAATTCGGGCATCTCATGAAGCGAAGATCAAGGTTCTCGACTTCTTTGCTTTAGCAATCAATTTGAATAAGAAGCGTGGTGCTATACAGGTAATGATACGCTTGGAGACCCCATATAACTATCAAATATCCTAATCTCTTATTATGAAGGTGGACCCAGCTACAGTAGCTTCAGATGGTTTTATGCTCAATATAACAGCTGTACTAAATAAGTTATCTGAGCCTTTTATGGACGCATCTTTTTCGAAGGTTTGTTTTACAATATAATCTGCTTCATGGTTTCTAACCCACTGCAGCTTGACAAAATTGATATCAACTACTTCCGACGTAACCCCAGGTTGGACATCGGCGATGAGACAAAAATTAACGCAGACGAAGATACCGCGTCGGAATTCTACTCAAAGAAAATTGAAGGACCAAACAATTTCATCTCGGAGGTCTTTTTCCTAAATGCTGCAGCCCATCATTACGGACTTGGCGCTACTGAAGTTAATCATGACCAACTGGCAAAAGATATTGGAGATTTGGAGAAACACTTGGAGAGAATCCAAGGCGAGAGATCTCGCTGGGTTAACGTAAGGGTTTTGGCACACCCAAATCCCAGTTTAACTTGATACTGATTTGAATTATAGACGCCACAGATAGGGATTTGGGATAGGAACATAGAAAAATTGAGGCAGCGTATAGACGAGGGAATCGCATATAAGTTCGCACTTGAAGTATTCCTCTTTGACGGTTTATCACAAACAAGGTCGCTTATGTTTATGCGATACCTTACAACCTGGCTCCTGAGACTTGTTTCCCCAGGACATAGCTTCCCGCAAAGAATGATGAGGTGATTGACTTAATATCCTGGTTGTACGATGTAAGCTGACAACTAGCAGCCTACCCCTACCTGAAGACGCACCTCCTGAGTTCAGTGCTTTGCCGGAGTATTTTATCGAGGATATTGGACTTTGTTTTGGATTTGTAGGGAGATATTTACCAGAGTGCATAGCAACGAGCCAAGTAGATGAACTCGTCATCTTCTGCACGACCTTTTTGCGTACATCAACCTATATAAAAAAGCCTAACCTTAAATCGAAACTCGTCGAAATTCTCTATTATGGAATTTCACCTTATCGTGGCAAGGCGGCTGGCATGTTGGGAGATGTCATAAATACTCACAAATTCGTATTGCAACACTTTCTGCATGCCCTCATGAACTTCTATATTGGTAGGCTAGCCCTTCTTTATCCAAGAGCGGGTACTAATTAATCGCAGAAATCGAGAGGCAATATTACGAGAAATTTACTGTTCGTTATCACATTTCTGAGGTCATAAAATCAATATGGCCAAACCCTGAATACAGAGCCAAGCTGGATCAGGAAAGCAGGTATGTTTGCTCTCTTGTTCTAGATCCATACGAAGTTAACATGACGAATTAAGGTTGAACGTCGATTTTTTCATCCGATTTGTGGCCCTTCTTCTCAACGACGTAACATACGTGCTAGACAACTCACTTAGTGCACTTGCCGAAATTAACAAACTGCAGCATGAGCTGGAAGGCGATGCAGCCTCTTCCATGAGCCCTCAAGAAAAGGCAGAAAAAGAGAAGGCACTAGCGAAATCTGAGCGAGATGCAACTTCCTACATGTCATTAGGCAATGAAACGGTCACGATGCTGAGGCTCTTCACGTCTGCGATCCCTAACGCTTTCATTATGCCAGAAATTGTCAATCGGTTGGCTGGTATGTTGGATTACAACCTTGAGGCTCTAGTCGGACCTAAATACAACTCCCTTAGAGTTCGGAACCCTGAGAAATACCGTTTTAACCCCAAAGCCTTGCTGTCAGAGATTACAGATGTCTATCTAAATCTTAGGCACTTCACACAGTTTGTGGAAGCTGTTGCGAGAGATGGGCGTTCGTATAAGCCAGAGCTCTTTCAAAAATTACAGGCTGTTTTAGAAAAGAATAGTTTGAAAGGCACTCCTGACATAGCAGCGCTGGCTAAGTTAGCCGCAATGGTTGAAGAAACTAAACGGCGTGAAGAGGAAGGCGAGGAAGAGCTTGGAGAAATCCCTGATGACTTTTTGGGTAGACCCTCCCATCTAGTTACTTATTAAGATCTAACCGCAATTTCTAGACCCACTGATGGCTACACTGATGGAAGATCCTGTAATTTTACCGTCTTCCAAGGTTACGATTGATCGACAAACCATCAAAGTTCATTTGCTCAGCGACCCCAAAGATCCATTTAACAGAGAACCTTTAAAAATTGAAGATGTCATTCCTAGTAAGCATGGTTTCTTCCGTGGACTGTCCATCGTGTCCTATCACACTAACCAATCATTTTAGATACGGAGCTCAAGGGGCAGATAGAGGCTTGGGTAAAAGAACGGCGTGCCGGAAATTCATTGACGGCGGACACAATGGATGTTGATGGTTAGAGGTCCTAGAGGGAAATGTCTATAATGGCTTTGTCTTTGTGTCGTGTGTAATCCTATATGTGGAGTAGTTACCAGAGATAAGAAAGCATCCGGCAAATAGACACTTGGATCATTGGATACTGGCCGAGGCTGAGCTTGCCGCTGATAAGCGATATTCCTTTATTCACCAATCAGTCTTCTCAGCCTCGCTTCAGGCGGATTCGCCTCGAAGTACGGTGGGATTGGCATGGGAATTTCACGATTATCACAAGAGAGAGAGGTCGCTGGTAAATGGGTCGTACGCCAGGGGGTGAGTTTTTAAAAAGCACACCTGTGTTCGACGATTATCCCCCTCCTAGCGGCAGAGGGTAGAAGAGAAAACAAAGAACAGATTGTAAAAAGACAATACCAAACCAGGACAACTCAAATGGGGATAATAAGGAACCAACACAAGAAAAACCGCACCACTTCAAAAGAGATGAGAAACAGTAAAAATAGAGAATAAGAAAAGTACATGTCCCAACAATTGTTTCCGTTCCTCCCTTACTTTGCTGTCCCCATCCCACAATATCCGTAATTGCTTCCCCGGCTTTGACTCAACTAATGCTTCAATCTCCCGCTTCAAAAGACGCTTGAACAGTACACTAAAGTGCCCATTTACTGCATCATGTTGGGAATTTCGCAGAACGGAAGGGAAAAAAAGCACGCCACCGTTGATTTAAAAACACCAGAGACAACCACCCTACTCTAAAGACTTTATCAACTTACAAGATACTGCACGTCTTGCGATGCTTTGGCTTTTTCTGTAGTAGGGCACAACGAGTTGCGTGCTCAAAAACCTCACGGACACCCTCATTGGTCTTGGCTGAGCACTCAAGGTAACGATCTGCGTGAATGACCTTTTTAACGGCATCACCCTATTTAAACGTTAGCTGTGAGTTTTGTTGCTGTGAGAATGGTAGATAACGTGCCTCAGCTTCGGTTACTGGCTTCTGGGAGGTTTTGGAGAGCTCCTGGACGGTCTTCTGGTCATGTCGGAGATCCTTTTTGCATCCTACGAGAATGATAGGGAGGCCTTGACAGAAGTGAAGGACCTCAGAAATCCACTGTTGGAGTAGTCTTGACGTTAGAAACCAGTTTGCCACCTCGGGATGGGCCTTGTAAGAGGAAAGTGGCAAGATGTACCTTCTCTTGAACGTTGTCGAGCGAGTCGGGTGAGTCGATCGCGAAACAAATCAAAATAACGTGAGAGTCGGGGTACGAAAGAGGGCGGAGACGGTCGTAATCCTCCTGTCCGGCAGTATCCCAAAGAGCGAGTTCTACATGCTTTCCATCGACCTCTACATCGGCGACATAGTTCTCGAAAACAGTGGGAACATACACCTACACAAATTTTGTCAGTACTACAACAATCCAGTGCCAAATAACATTAAGTAGCTGAACATGCATACCTCGGGGAAAGTTCCCTTAGAGAATACACTATCAGTAACATATTTGTTAGTAAAGCTGTTATTGAAAAGGCGAGCCTTAAAGCTCGCGAAGATTGTGAGATTCCTTACATCAACAAACAGGTCTTTCCACAGGCACCGTCACCGACGATAACCAACTTACGTCTAATTTCGGCCATGTCTGTAAAGCACGCAGGATATGATTAGAGAGCCAAAAATACCAAGCGACCGATAGATGTAAAGCGAAGCATCAACCAACAACTTTGTAACATCACAGATAACAGGAGTAGTAGTAGGATGTTTACAAGCTCTTTGCCATCCATTTTGAACAAGGGAGGAGTATGATATACAGGGACAGGTCTGGGCACATGTATAAACATTGGTATAAGGATCATTACTCACCGAAGGTTGTTTATTTTGCTAAGAGGGGGGGGGAGGTGGAGGTGGAGGAGGTGGTGGAGGAGGTGGTGGTGGTGGTGGTGGTGGGGGGGGATAGCGTAGATGTGTTTGTAGATGGGAGGATGAAAGAGGATTACAACAGTATTAAAAGGGAGAAGAGCAGGCAGTAGCGTGGTAGGAGACTACGCAGAGAGAGGCAACGGTAAAGATGCACAGGGTGTGGTGGAGAGAAGACAGAGGATGAAGAGAGAGGAAGCGCGAAGGGCAGTTGATGGCTCAGTGGTCTTAGGTAGTGGAGTTGGCCCAGGAGGGTTGTTGTGAAGAGAGAGAAGGGGATGGAACGGAGGGCTGTTGGACACAGGCTGAGGTCTTGGCCGCAGCTGAACGAATAGGGCTTGCTTGCCTGCCTACCAGTGCCAGTGCCAGTGCCAGTGCCAGTGCTGTTACTGTTGCCTGTGTGCATCGTTCTCCATCCATACGTGGAAAATGGACGTGCGCCGGCGCGAGAGACAGTTTGTCATAATTGCACTGTATGATAAATAATACCTATTGCCCTCTGGCCTCATAAATGTGCTTCACGACAACAGCCCCGAATAATAATTCAAAGAATCAGTTGGTCTGGTCCTATCCCCGAAATATCTCCTATTTGCATATCTGCGTACCATACAGGTAAGATATGGATCTGTGGTACTGTAACTGCAAATCCTCCCCGTAAAGTAATCGTTATGCTCCACACACCACTACTAAATTATTATGTTGCTATGCTTTCTGTGTCTCCCTGCCTGCCGTATTTCCGCCTGTTCATATCCCTTCTCACCATCACTATTTCCGCGTTCATTTGGGTCTGGTCCTTTCGGCGTGCGTGGCTGGTACATGGACGTACGTACTGCTCCTTGAAGCTGAAACCTTACCACTCCAGCTCACAAACGGGAAACCCAAATACAACCCCTGAATCGCTTTGTCCCCCAGAAAAGGCCCCGGGAGTTCACTCACAGTATATTATCTACAGCTAGTACTTGAAAGTAATTTAATTACATACCCTATATTTACTTACCTGCTGTATGATATGTATATGCTATGTATTGTATGTACTTACATGTAAGTACATGTATGTATATGATGTAGAGTACATGTATGTGTGCATGTATTACAATATAAAACCACTGTTGAGGCAGAGTTCATGGAATTTTGCAACATGCTCTATCGCGGCAAGTCCCATAGATCCCCGCTAGCGAGGACTTAAACTCCCGACTTGCCGCACCTCACACAGAGAAGAGTCAGACGCATGGGCTAGTTGGGAACACTACTCGGAGTCGGAGTCGGAGTCGGAGTCGGGTCTAGATATATACTCGCGACAGGTAACAAGTACCCGAAAATGCAGCTGCACTGAATTGGTGTATTGCCCTCTTTTAATCCAATAATAATTACATCTCAAGACTTGCATATTCGGGTACCTCTTACCTGCCACAAGTACATGGATGTAAGTGAGTATGTTGCACCTACTAAACTGCCCACCTCTGTACCAAAAAATGCGGCTGACACAGAGCTACATTCAGTATAGAGAAGAAGGGCAGAGTTAGAGGGAGTCTGGTTATATCTCAATTCAGAAGTAGAAACGACAATTAGGCAGTAGGGGGTTTGGTAGAGATAAGAAATAAAATCAACAACCTTGGGTGTATCGAATTCAATTATATGTGTACTCTGCCTACCACAACAGAAATGCAACCTCCCTTCCTAGAAACTAATACATATGTACATGCACTCTTTCGCGTATTTGAAACGGCCCTGCCGGTATAAATCCCTAGGAATACGATAGAACAACCCTCCAGCTTTCGCAGAATCCCTGGTACTGGAAAATTCGTCCCATTATGTAGGTACATAATGTACTCTATGTAGGTACACGAGCCTAGGTCTTTCCATCTTCGCACAACTGACCTTAGTGCAAGCAAGTGCTATCATCATCTCTAATGCGCTATCCCGTATGCAATATTGCTGGAGAAACGTGATAAAATATATTATACACAAATGATGCTATGCCATGTCCAAATGGATCATAATACTTGTACTAATCAAAATCCAATTTCTAAATTAAACACAAACCGATGCTTGATTTTTAACACAACATGACTTTAGGAGGCTTCTGTCCCGTTGTCTTCACTATTCCGTAGATCCTCGCAAATCTCAAAGCATTCTGCCAATAGGGAATTAACCCTTCCCTGGCCCTCGGGGATATCTGTCCCCACCATAAATTTGCCATCGACTCTCATATTATCAATAGAAGCTAACTATAATCAAGCATCAGTTATACAGGGGGAAAAATAAGCGCATAATAGGTATAACCCACTTTCATGCTATACGGATAGAGGTCTCTAGCGTTGCTTATACCGAATTTCTGTACTTCTTTTAAACAACGGCGTACTGTTTGGAGCTGGTTAAAAACGGGCGTCAGGGCTTCGCTGACAGGCTGTACGTTGTGTTAAACTTTGCCTAGGAATGTATGCCAAGAGTGTGCTGCTTACTTCACTTGAATTTATCAGACTATATATGTGTGCATAACACCGCCGAACCATATACAATAATATCTGCATAAAATGATTTGGGTTAGCTTAAAGCTCGAATATGAGTTATGAGCCGTTTGAAAGTCTTACGCCTTGGCCTTCTTCAGGTGCGTTTCCTTCACTATCCATAAATTTTCCATTCACTCGTCCCTGATCTAGGGCTAGGACAAGCTTTTGGAACTCATAAAGATCGGTTTCTCTCAGCGACCAGGCTTGAGTCAGTTCCAGTTTCTCTAGTTGATTCTTCGCTTGAAACAGTTCTTCATATGTGGTTTTCAGTCCAGATGCTACTGCACCTTGCCTAGAAAGTAAGGAGTGTCAGTAAAACCTCAATAGTACATCATGATCGATGCATTTGTTGCCCACTTTTCCAGGGCATTTTCTGCTACTATATAGCAGCGTTTAAGTAAAGTGTCCAAGATATCCTGTCCTGTCTCCGGAATACCTCCGTCCTCTGATACAAACTTCCCATCCACTCTCGTCGCATCAATTTCTTTGATTTGTGATAGGTATCCCTCGACCTCAGCAACTGGAAACTGAACAGGAAACTCAATAAACCTTCCCCGCATAACTCTGGGATACGACATACCTGCTTCTTGGATTCGCAGGCCTTGATGCTCCTCCGCAGGCTTACAAGTCTCTCTAATATACCCTCCAGTTCCGCTGGTACTGGCTCCAGCCTTTTCTTTAATTCCTTTAAGGATTTTTCAGAAGCGGAGACTTGTGATTCAAGCATAGATATGATCAGAGAATTGTAGAGAGGACGGCCATGTTCAATGTTCTCGCGCATGTTTGTTAGCGTACGCTGAAGTGGCACAAGATCCTTCCTAGAGAAATTTCCCGATTCATTTAGGTGCTCTAAAAGTCGCTTTGTAACTGTTAGTATGATATATAGAAAGGGGGTTTTGCGTAGCGGAACCTTGATAATGACGCTAGGGGCATAACTTAAGAACAATTAGCGTAGTCGGGCTTCAATCATAGCAATTTTCATGATATAAGATTCGGCCGGGTCATAACACATGGCACAGCGCAACTTTAAAACCCCTGGTGAATTCATGAGAATAGCCTAGTTCGACCGTCAAGGTTGCACTGTACCTACATGTTACAACGCTTTACCGAGTCTAATATTATGAAAACTGCCGTAAGCGTTCACATGTTGACTTACACTGCTGGTGGTTCGTTGTTTCTTCCGACTGTTAGGAAAAACAGTGAGATTAACTCGTAGCAGTCGGTCACAAGCTCACCAACTAAGTTTCATATATATAATTTAGTACAATAGATTCAAGGTGCCCTTGGCAGCAAATAACATTTCCAGAGAAGTTGTCTCACGTTTGCTCCCACTTTCCCTCGGACCATTTAGAAGTTCACTCTCAAACTCCTGTGCTTGTCGGATATATTCGCATAATTCATCGTAGAGACGAACCACACTACTAGACTTGACGTATGTTGTTCGATCCCCCTTAAGCTTTACCAAGCTGTCCCGGAGCTTAACGAGTTTCTCGGAAACTGCTTCTGGTGTAGTGAACATATTCTGATTGAGTATGCAATAAGACCCTTGATGCAAAAGATGACGATGTTTTCAAAGCCACAGCTGCCAGTGGTATAAGGTACACAGGGGTATGATGGATGACTTGGAGCAACAATCGAAGACCTGTCATTCTCAGAACTACGCGCTTATCGTTATCGCTAGATGTAGTTAATATATTGTCGGGTGGCAAAAGTAACCATGATTTTGCATTGCAACCAGATTTTGTATGGGAATGCGTCTTGGAACAAGTATAACTCACAACCATACTAGATATGAAATAAAGGATTGATAGAACCTATCCCTTGGGTATGAATCTCCTGAACTGACTTTGGCAGTCGGTTTGGGCCATTTTTTCTGGTTGCTACGCAAAATCACGATACATCATAGTGAGATGAGACTATGTTGCAGAGATACATCAACCCTCTTAATTTTCGGCCTCGTACCTACAGGTCCTACTGTTCCTGCAGCTTATGTGCTTATGTGATGTCCATATCCCGTAGTCCAGAACTATCACTTGTGTTTCAAAGAATGTAGTTGCTTTGTCATCACTAGGCTTGTGAGAAGCAATATAGGCTCGAGTTAGATTCTATGAGCGTGAGTATAGACAACTGTAGAGCACTATAATAAATAATTAAGTGAGAACCAAATATTAGATGTATCTAATTACATGTAGTAAAGGGCCTATAAAATCTGATCTGAGTATTTGGTACAATGCTATAAACACTGTATTTACGTGCCTTAAATCTAAAGTGGCGTCTTGTGGCTGAGGCGGACCTGATCAGTCACCAGGCTGTGAAATGCTGCATGACTGCTTTTTAGCCCACACAGGGCTCAAACCCACCAGAGCCACCGAACATTCATTACCATCAATCAAGTACCCACCCTTGATAATCTCACGACAGTAAACGCCGACAGACGCCCTACATCTCTATCAACATCCAAGGAATAAGTGACTAAACACTTCGGCAGACCTTACACCCCAAAATCGGCCAGCTCCTAATCCCAAATTCCGCAGATATCGAGATGTCTAACACCGAACTCGCCGTTTCATATGCCGCCCTCATCTTGGCCGATGATGGTGTTGAAATCACCGTACGTCCTCGCAAGGCTTAAAACATTACTCAGTGACCTTTCGCCTACCCCAAACTAATGCTTGGTGATGTAATTATAGGCCGACAAGCTGCAGTCCCTCATTAAGGCCGCAGGCTGTACCGACGTCGAGCCCATCTGGACCACCCTGTTCGCTAAGGTCTGAAACCAACAATGTAGATATTGAGAAGGGATTGAGGAAAGATTGGTTGCTGACCATTTTTCCTTTTACGAAATAGGCACTTGAGGGGAAAGATGTTAAGGAGATGCTCCTGAACGTGGGATCTGGTGGTGGTGCCGCTGCTGCGCCAGCTGCTGGTGGTGCTGCTGCCGCTGGTGGTGCCGCCGCTGCTGAGGAGAAGGTCGAGGAGAAGGAGGAGGAGAAGGAGGAGTCAGACGAGGATATGGGTTTCGGTCTTTTTGACTAAACGCCATTTCCTCATTTTTCACCCAAGGGCCTGTAGATCAGAAAAAAAAAAAAATTCTGAAAAAAAACAAGTACTCAAAGTAGAAGTTATGAGCGGATTGTTCCAAAGTGCATATAACATTTTGAACGCTGCGCATATGTGTTGCAAGCTCTGCAGTAAATAACTTTTACATTAATAAACTTCAAATATCCCCTTTTTTCTTAAAACTAGTGACTAAAGGAATACATGTAATTGTAGTAGTAGTACATGTATGTCTTAACAACTCTATGTCATGTATTTACTAATGACAACCGAGTGATCGCTCATGAGTTGACTATTTCAATCAACAAGCAAAACACCATCAACACTTCCAAATCCTGCTGCCACCCCACCTTCTTCACTATCCTTTCCTTTTGTTCTCAGTAACCAGCCCGACTCCTCATTCATAACGATTTCTTTTACCACTTTGCCCCTTTCTTGCCCCTCACCGTCTCTCCAAAGCACTGTCCCAAAGACACCCAGTTCACAAACAACATCTCCAGTCATTATGTTGCCATTCCTGACTATGCTATTACCCAAGTTCGGCGGTTCAATCAATTTCATGAGTATGTAACCGCCCCAGTGCGACTCCGGAATTGATTTGAGGAAGTCTGGGATCTTAGATCTGTAGATATTATTTCCGCCGCCTTCCCGCTGCGGCTTCAGGACATACTTTTCCGGATTCTTGAGTGCCAGCTCACGGGCGGCTAGACCAGCCGGTGAAGTATCGAGTGGGTATATGGCTGCGAAAGTGTTCCGGATTCGAGTTGAGGCCGATGTGTCTGGAAGAAACCTTTCGACTGTACCTTCCATCGCGAGAACTTGTTGTACCTTTTTGGCACCAGCTAGCTGGGTGATGACTGATGGGCACTTGATGGCCTTTGAGCGCTCAATCATGGTACGAGATTCCCAGTCGACCTCAGAGTGAAAATCCTCTGGGCCGTAGCATGAGCGGAAGTATGCGATGGATATCTCTACATAGACAGCATCATCATGTGGTGGGTGATATATCAGCGCTCGTGTTACGGGATCTAGAGTAATGAGGTCCGGGACTTGTTGTATAGTAATGCGATAGCTGTGGATGTCATGGTTTTCTAAGAGGTTATGTTCTACCAACCTCTGATCAAAGATATTTCTCTCATCACCCTGAATGATGAACAATACTGCAGTATTACGTCTCAAGCCACCGGGGCCATATGCCTTATGTGCCGCTGCCAGACCACCGGCTATCTCTTTGGCCGAGGGATCCAGCGGTATATTCTCCTGCGTTAATAAGCTGGCCGTCGTAGATGGATATGCGCCCACCCGCAGTAAGTGTCTATGGAGCTCCGAAACACGAGTCGCAAGACCCCCGAACGACACTGAAATGGTGTTGAACTCCACCTGGCGGATAACTGGGTACGGTGTCGCAGACGAAGGGTCCACATGGAGCAAGTAGTCTGAGCGGAATATGCCGAGCGAGAGATCCTGAACAAAGCCTTCCTTCTTGACGTCAAGATGCACTTTGTATAGGCGAGCCATGAAGTCGTCCACCTCGATCAATCTGCAGACAGGGAGAAAAGAAAAATCTCAGCCACTTTCCAAGCCCAAATTTTTCTTCCGGCTCAGCTTGAATGCAAATATCCACCGTAAGGGTTTAATCGGGAAAGCGAAGGGCTCCACATACTCGTCCACAATCTTGAATAACCACTCCTCGTCCGATGCAATCCGCACATATAGCTCATTGTACCACCTTTGGGTTGCTTTCGCCTCCTCAAAGCAAGCTCTCGGAAAGGGGCTTGGGAATAGGGTTACTGGCGCATGCGATGCTAGAGCTCCATTTGTGTTTTCCGCATGGGGCGGACGGATACTAAGACCAATGAACAACGACCAATCTATGAAAGTCTTAAGCAAGTGTAAAGACTGTTCGGGTGATATTGAGGGGGGGTACGAAGGAAAAATCGAGGCAGCCATTGTTGCGATTGTTGGACCGTATTCATAGTCAGGAACGTAAGAGGAAGCGTTTAAATATGGTACGGAGGGGTTGCGATACCTGATTGGAAATCACAAACATCCCCGCAGCCATAACACGTGATTGACAATGGGAGTTAATAATTGATGCTTACGGCGAGTGACCCCATGAAAGAATATTAATAGCGAAAATCAGCCAGTCTTTTCATTGGTGCTTACTCCTTAAGGATATGCAGTACATGTAACATGGCCAGACAGCAAATTCAGAAGGGAAAAAAAGATATAATAAGATAACAGTATGAAATAAAGAAAGGAACCCAAAATATGTAATTCGCCACGGAATGCTTCAGTCTCGGAGCGTAAACTCTTATTTCATTTAATCCCATTCAGGCGTTTCGGTAGCGGGTGGCCCACGGCTTCTTCGAGGTATATACTTATTTGAACTCCTCAACCCCGAACCCCGAGCCGTCCTCCTGAGAACCTTTTTCTTCTCCTGCACAACCCTCCCGGCACTATTACCACCGGTTAGCTGAAGCTGGTTTATGTCGGTGTCATCCCCTGTAATAACACCATCCGCATCATAACCCCATAAGCTAGAAACATTCCCTCGCTGTGATGAAGAAGATAAAGCCCTTTCTCTCATAGAAAACGATGACGAGGTGCTTGACGATATGCTTCTATGCCCTCTATTGCGATAACTCACACGTTTCTCTTTCTCCCTCTCAGCACACATCTTTATCAATTCTCCCGCGAGGTTCGAAACAAGCACAGCATTATCCTTTTGCGCCAAACGGTAGATAGCACTATACATCCCATGTATTCTGACCAGGGATTCTTTCTGCTCGCTTGCATCGCAGATGGTTCTTAGTATCCTGAGAAGATTCAATCGAACAACAGCTTTGTGGTGAGATAATTTGCTAAGAATTCGAGCAAAAAACTCTGGTTGGCCAACGGCATGAGCAATCGGTAGGCTTAAACGCATTAGTTTCTGTAAAGGATCAAGGATGTTTTCGAAGGCGTTTGTTTTCGAAGTGGTAAAGCAGTTGATAATAGCTGTAGTAAACGACTCGCCAAGGAGCTTCTCCTCTACCCTTGCTGTCTCCTCTTGGAGCCTACCGTACTGTCAGTCATGAGCCAAACATTCTAGTGCAAAAAAAGCCTACCAAACGAAGATAGCATCAAGTGCAGTAACCTGCCAATACGGGTCCGATAGCAATGATATATAAAACTGGAGACCCTTGTTTTGCCAAAGTATCTTTCTGCAAACCTTTCCAGAGTGCGCCATATCACAAAGTATAGGTAGTGCGAACTCCTTAAGTGGCCGCTCTGTACTAACAATACGCTGGAGCAAGGGAATAATGCCATGGAGAGCAGCCTCCTCCTGTCGAGATTTACTCAATCTACACAAGTTAAACATCGTATTCAAGACTTGATTTGAAATTTCCTAGAATAATGTTAGAATAGCAAATAAGCGTATGATGGACCTAAAATAAACCTTAAAATGCGATGCATTCATACTAGTAGTCAAAAGATCGGTCAGAACCTCGATTGCATTGGAGTTTTGCAAAGTGTCCAGGGTAGATGACAGCATAGACAGGTTTTTGATGAATTTTAGCATCACCACCTGATGGGACGGCGCCATCCGTTTCAGATCCTTCAACACCCCTTTATAAACCAAAATGTCAATTTTGAGGCCGAATGAGGGATATAGGAATGACACACTTTTCAAGACGATTCTATCCGCCACCATTTCCTTGACATGGTTTTCTGCTTGTGAAAATAAGTAGAATATGTTGACTATGCGATCCACGCATAGATCCGACAATTCCCCACTCTCATCGAGGACATGACACAATACCAGCGATAACGGATGCAAGACCGAGCTTCGGGAAAATATCCGGCAAAAGTCATTCTTTGGCGTAGGACCCTGCATTTCAAAGACGTTCCAAATGCCATTCACTCCGATGAGTACCAAGTCCTTCTGGGCGTCATAATCCTCCTCCAGAAACTCTACGAGAACATTCAATCCTCCGCAGCTGACAAACATCTGCAATGTCAGTGTAGAAGTCTGATACATTTGTCTTACAAACGCTGCTGCTTCCAGACGGATATGCCCAGGATACTTTTTTGACGCAAATTTCGTGATGATGGGGATCCCTCCAACAAAACACAAGTTCTCTTGAATTTCAACATCATCAAAAATGATCTAAGATTCGTTAGAATAATGGCGCAGAAAAGAAGCGTTCCAACTTACGGCATTGACAATCTTCAACAGTTTGAGAATGACTTCTCGTTTCTGGCAAGTCTCTAAAACCTCAAGTATTGGTAGCATACCATGAGCGCCAATAATTGTATTTCTTGTTTCTGGGGATTCTAGAAGAACTTCCATCTACTAGAATTAGCTGATAGGCTTGTTTTTGCTGCTTTAAGAGGTCCGTACCAATTGGGATGAGATGTCATCAAGGTCTTCTTCCGACTGAGTTTCTTTTAATGAGCCAACCAAGGCCTCGACCTGTATACAAAGGCGTGCATATTTATCTCTAGCAATATTGGCCTCGAGATCTATAAGCATGTTAGTTATAGTTCCTTATCCCAGTCTAATATAGAAAACCTCACCCATTTCATCAAACCCTTCTTCTAATTGGGCAAATGGATCATCCTCATCCGGCTCCTCGTCTCCCAGCTAACAAGTCAGTAGAACACAACCCAAGGATAAGATAATGGCTTACCCAGGAATTATTTGAAAGCTTAGTATTTAGTAATAGGCTATGATTATCATCACTAGTTTCTGAACCAGCCTCATCGGTTCCCCCCTCGCTACCAAATATATCTGAATAATCGTCCTCGCCCTCAGGCTCCGCAAATCTCTGTATTTCCATTGAAGACCGTGACCTCCGTATCGCATGTGCTTGCGTTTCTGTATCTCCCAATGCTAATGAGATTTGTCTCCTTAGACTGCCATGCTGTGATGAATTTGCAGATCTTGGGAGACTTTTAAGGTCACTCGGGTGGAAAAGCCGCGGACTCAACGACGCATCCTTCTATTTATAATCCGGTGAGACAAAAGCATACGACAGGGAGACGGGACATATACCTTCATTAAATCAACCTTCCTAGCAAATGTTGCTTCATTGACAGGTGCAAGGTCGGAATAATCTTCGGAGGCGTCTTCTCTGAATACTGACGGATGCCGTGACGTAGCCCGAAACGGCAACATTAGCTTTCGTGGTTTCGACTTTGTAGGTGTTGTGGGTAATGGCAGGGGCTCAGTAAATGGGATCGTCGTGGTCACTATCTCATCACTCGGCAGAAGGGGTTCGCTTTGTCTACGAGGAAAGTAAGGTCTTATTGTTTGCATAGGATCCGCCTCAAAGTCCATGACTGTATCTACGTTAATAACAACCGTTGATATGGGTTTAGCTCATGGATCATCACTCACTAGGCGGACTTTTGATAGTTATATCCCCTTCGAAATCATCACCCCAATTCTCATCCGCGCCATCGTTTGACGCAAAAGACTTCAATCGAGCAGAAGTTTGTTGTAGACTTGCTAAGGCCCCCTCCACGGGCTTATTTACATTTCGGGGAAACTGGAGAGCAGCTGCAGATATAACAGACCCGAAATCATCGTCCCAGTTATCATCCTCCACTGTAGTAAATTTAGTAATCCAGGAAACACCAAAAGAGAAGGGATTGTATACTGACGGGTATTCTCTGGAGACATGAACGCATCGGTTGGTCGAGTCCTTAACGCCAATGGTCCTTTCCCAGGGTCGAGACTGTACACATGTGTACGTCGAGGAGGATTTGGACTAAGGACAGAAGGCCTAGTTGTTTTCGGAGCATTTGGAGACTGTAAAGCTGCGTTCCATTGCTGCACACTTTTGACAGCCTCATCATACTTTGTGGTTGGTGTCCGCACCACAGAGTCCGACCTCTTCGCATTGATAATCCATGGATGTTTTAGCAGCTTCCTAGCCGAAACTCGAAGATTGGGATCCTTCTGGAAACACTGCATAAGGAAATCCCGAACAGCTGGCGAGGCACCCTCCGGAAGTGGCGGGTGGTCATCATTGACAATTCTAAACAGTGCTTGCATGGAAGCAAGCTTGTGATATGGCGGTTTTCCATCAAGAAGCTCAACAACTGTACAGCCCACACTCCTTCACCTCTATAAGCCCCATTCAAGAACCTCCCAAAAGGCTAAGAAAGCATCTTACCAGATATCTGACGATGTAGTAGCTCCTGCAAGCTCAATAACCTCCGGCGCCATCCAATATGGCGTTCCGACGACAGACGAGTCACTAAGCCCAGTAGTTCTTGTGGCAACCCCGAAATCCGCCAGCTTGACCAATCCTTCTTTCGTTGTTAAAATATTGGCCCCCTTGATATCACGGTGTATAACACCCTGGTCATGGAGATAGAGTAGTCCATGTAGAACTTGTGTCATATAGAGGCCAACCAAATTTTCGGGAAACTTCCCAAAGTTTTTACAAATGCTGTGAAGGGAGCCATTTTCACAGTACCTATCGATCATTAGCCCAGCAGTACTTGCCCGCCCTCGATATATCTACGTACTCCAGAATGATGTACAGAGAATCCGTTGTCTTAACAAAGCCATGGTATTGAACAATATTCGGGTGCTGCCTTGAATCAGTGTGTGTAAGTAGTACCAGGGACAGTGGAGGTATAATTCCCATACATTCAAGTTCTTCAGAAGGTCGATTTCAAGCTATGCAACAGGAACTCAGTTACTAGTCCAACAACCCACACAGGTCGCGGAAGACTTACCATAATAACCCTCAGCTCACTTTTCGGCAGATCTGCGAGCCTCACCTGCTTCACAGCGACGGTTTCCCCGGTTCCCCAATTGAGTGCTCGATACACCGAACCAAATGCGCCCTTCCCCAGACAGTCTCCAAGGGTCTATTTCTCTCAGTGTCAGCCCAGGCGTCCCCCTCCATTTCAAAAGTCAAAACCCACATAATCTGCCAGGGGCGCGGAATTTTTCGAGGATTCATTTTCTTTTGAGGAAGACGAGGTGCTGGGCCTGCTTGGGGTTCTCGGACGTTCGATTTGACGGCCGTTCTGTCTGACCGGGATGGGAGTAAGGGTTGGCATTTCTTATTTCACTTAGAGAAGCAGCAGAGGCGATTTGTAGAGTTGAAATCGGGCGAGCAATAGCAGCAGCGTCTTCATTGCCAGGACACAGACACAAGGAGGACGAACGCAAGGACAATGGCCAGGACAAGAAGTGAGCAGAGCAGCAGCAGGCAGGACAAGAGATGGGGTCCTTGTGTAGGGGACAAACTGCGCGAAGGGTTGCGGCTCAAACACAGGTATGTATGGGCTTCCTGTCCCTAGTCGAGACGGGAGTTTCAACCACGGCCGTCGCAGACAACGGAAGAGAAGCGTAAACCACAAGTGCAATGGGTGGGGAAAGAGAAAGAGACACAATCTCTTTCTCTTTCTCTCACTCTATCCTTTCTGTCCTCTCTTGCACGGGGTTATCTTTGGCAGTCTCGATCCCCCTCCCCCAGTGTAACTGGATACTGGAAATGACTTTGTCTACCTCCCCCCCCCCCGGGCCTATCCCATTACATGTATGTATATATCCACGAATCTACAATCTACCGACTGCAGTACTGTAAGGTGCTCTCTATGTGAGGTAGATTAAAGGGGGTTTCCCGCGAATCATCCCGGGCAGTTTTATAAACAAGGACCCCTCTCTCCCTTTCTCTCATAAATTTACGAGATACATGTATACTCTAGACAGCTACATGTAGATAGGACACACATTCACCTGCCCTACAAGTTCAAGGATTGATCTCCCAACCTACAACGAACAGGCTATCTATCAATAGAAAATTACAGACTCGAAGACTGGGCCAATCATCTCCGAATTCCAATTATCTGAATCATTCTCAGTAAGTTAAGCCCAGATCGAGGCTACAGTCCCATTGCGAAAGATATCTAGCACGAATCTAAGTCAAGGAGCGGCTGGTATGTACCGATACATATCGTAATTAACCAACGGGTAGCGATGTCGCAATCTCCACTGCGGATCAGGCTGTCAAGCTTCCTCCAAAGTCCGAGCTACAACATGGGGTAGCTCTCTTTCACGTGATAGGAGTTCCGCGCGCATACTTCCCAGATTGATACGCATTTGTCTATGTTGTATTTTTTGTATTTGATAAAACAAATATCTACAGAAACCTACACGCCAGGAAACCCATAACATCGCAAAGAGAAGATATAAAGGGGAAAGGGAGAGAGAAAAAGAAAAAAAAAGGGAAACATTTTAGAACCCAGCCTTCCATCTAAAACCGCTCCTTCTGCCTCGCAGCCACTGTTCGGAGATTCCCATAAACTTTGCCCTGCAATGCCGTCAGTACCCCTCCCCACCAAGAATTCGCTGCGAGGATTGCACATACCGGAGGGCTTCCTAGGATCAAAGAAACAATGGCCTCCCTTGCCATCCTGATATTCTGAAATCCCCCCAGAATATGGATTTTCTGATCCGCCAAAACGACTCTAGTCTTTGTAGTGTTCTCAATCGCGAACTTTGTTTTTCCGTCCTTTCCTGCTATCCGCCCAATTGCTCTACCCAAGTGCTCGCCAGTAAGCGTCTTGACATCCTTGATCTCGAATGTCTCAATATACAGATCATCGAGCCTGAGCAGAGCGATAGCATCATCCACATCGAACCCCAGTGCAAACGCCTTCACAAAGTCGGCACCCTTCTGCAGCGCCCCAGTATCTGTTGTGAGAGCCGAAGAGCGCAGCTCAACAGCTTTATCCTTGAGGTTCATCCTGACCTGGAGCTTCAGGTGCTCCACGAGGGGGGGGTAGATCTTGGGCCATGTCGATTTGAGAGGTGCCATCCTGTGAGGTGGGATACTGACCTTTCGCGACTCTGATTTTTGCCTAATTCTCTATATACCGTGGGGTTTTAGTGGGAGGGGGAGGATGAGGATTGGAGGGAGCAAAGCAAAGCTAGAGATAGATATTGTTATGTACCTTTGCTTTTGCAGGCGCAAACTTTGGGCGCCCCTCTTCGTCTATGTGCATCTCGATGTCCTCAGACTCCTTCAACGGGGGGACCACAATGCTAACAGTGGCAGGGGCTGTGGATGTGGACGCGTCGATGAGAATTTCGTCGTAAACGACCTCTAGAGAAACAACCCCGCCATAGCCTCAGTTAGAACTTTCTTTTTTTCTCTCTCTTCTCTTGATTGCTGTATTTTATCTACAAAAATAAAAGAGAGGTAGGTGGTACCCATTTTCTGCTGCTGTTCCGTAGATGTGGGGACAGGTTCAGGCGCTTTCACGAGAGCTGTAGGGGCAGGCATGTTTGACTTTTTTTCCTTGTGGTGGTTGAGGTGCAATTTTGTGTGGGGATCTTCTCGGAGATTTTCACGAAACCTGTAAAAAAATCATTCGGGCCAGTCAGCCACAGATGGCTAACACTAGCGGGGTTGCTTATCTAAGAAGCGAAACTAGTACTGAACGGGCCTTAAGATCTAGACCACTTCACGGGGTGTGGTGCAACGACCAAGGACGTCGAAAACGAATTCAAGGAAAACTAACAGTAATACTTATTATGCACAGAGAATTCTATTCATGTATTGATTCTATCAATTTGCCTTGTACTCTCTGTGGTCAATCTTGATGTTACTAGGCGTTGCACCATACCCCCCGTGAAGAGGTCTATCTTCTTCTTCTACTTCTACGTGTTTTGATCTTGGAATAGTTTATTGACCTGATCTGTGGGAAAAATTCATAAGAGAGGTGCTGGGGGTACATTACTCTTATCAATCATCCAATCATCCGATCACTAAAAGTACCACTATGGTATATCTACTATACTCTCTCTACCCAGAGTAGTAGTAGATTCACAACCTAATTGGACCTCGTCACTCTGTGAACCTCTCCAGCTAAATATCTGCAAATAGGGTCAGTTTGCAACTCGGATCTCCTTGGCACGGGAGGGGGAGGGGGGGGGTATATATATAATTATACTCACAAGCTGCCCGCAACGACCACATTCCCGCCAGTAGCACATGCAGTCCTTAGCGCCGCAGCCACATCGTTCCTAGAGCTCGAAACGTCTGCTCCACTGCCTAAAATCGCCAATGCTTCGTTCACAATCTCATGCGGGTCCGTAGGTGAAACCCACGGCATTCCGTCCACCGCTCCGAAAGCAACAGCAATAACGCTGTCCCCGTCCCTCAGGAGGCTCTTCAGCATTGCACTGACCTCTTTCCCCTTGGACGCAGACAACACCCATGTCACTGGGCCCGGGAACGTTCTATTTACATATTCGGCCAGTGCCTCTGCGGCCTCAGGGTTATGGGCGCCGTCAACCAACACTGAGGCCTGCCTCCCAATCACGGGCGAGACGTCAACCCACTCCATCCTTCCGGGCCACCTCGTAGCTTTGATTCCCTCCTGGAGCGCGGCCACTGTTATCGCCGGGAATGTTTCCACCGCGTGAGAGAGTGCATTGACTGCGCACGCAAGATTCGCTGGCTGGTAGCTCCCCTGGAGGAACCTCATGAACCGCTGCGCTCCAAACGCTGGCGTCACGATTTCAGCAAACCCATCACCTACGGCCTCGGGCTTCGCAAGAGTGCACGACGCAGTCCCCACCTCTGCCGCAACACGCCATAGCACGGAGAGCGCCTGCGCAGCGTTTGATCCATCGACCACGCACGCCGCCCCCTCCTTCATGATGCCTGCCTTCTCCCCAGCAATCTCCTCGAGCGTATTACCGAGGAAGGCCTGGTGGTCCAACGCAATCTTGGTGATAACCGTTGCAAGCGGCTTCTCGAACACATTTGTCGCGTCCAGTCGCCCGCCAACACCGACCTCGACGACGGCGATATCGACGCGCTGTCGCGAGAAGATCTCGAATGCCGTGGCGGTAAGGAGCTCGAACTCGGTGGCACCGATACCGAGATTGGCGTCGCGCGCCTTGACAGCGGCCTCAGCTTCGAGGAAGAGGGACTGTGGGACGGTGACCTCGTTGAGGGTGATGCAGTCCCAGCGGTCTACAAGGTGCGGGGAAGTGAAGCGGCCACTAGGGATGCCAGCAGCGTGAAGCACGGACGAGATGTAGGCGCAGACCGAACCCTATTTGCGCATGAGAATGTGTAACGAGGGAGTTTTATTTTATTTTATTATTTTATTTTCATTTTTTTTTTCTTTAAAAAACACATTAAATCAGATTAACAATGGACCTGAGAGAATAACTCGCTTTTCCATTCGTTCCTGCAACCTGCGGGAGAAGGGGGTGGGTGTCAGAGAGCTGAAACATGTCTATATCTGCCTGAAGTCTGTGGTGCATGAGAGACATACGTGAATAGCCTGCCATGGGAAGCGACCTTGGTTTTGCAGGAGTGCACCGATTCTTTTGAGGCCAAGATCAATCATTGTTGTAGGCAGTGTTTAGTTATCTGTATGAAGTGTTTGAGTGAGAGTATGAGAGTATGAGAGTATGATGGGTCTATAAATGAGTGGGGGTGGTTGATATTTGTATGGTGTAGAGCACAGGATATATAGAGTACATGTAGTATATCACAATGAGGTGATGACTGAGACTGACACATGTATGTATGCACCGGGTAGATCTGCAGCGGGAGCGAGCCGTCTTGGCTGTCATTTATCCCCTACCTGGACAGCGATAACGTTGATAGGAGCAGTCGGATGAGGTGGGGGGAGAGTGTGGAGGGGGAGAAGAGAGGAGGGGAGGGGAGGAGGGGAGGAGGGGAGGAGGGGAGAGGGAAGGGAGGGAGGAGAAGAAGAAAGAGTTCATGTATACGTGTATGTAGAGAGAGAGAGAGAGAGAGACAGCTACTCCTACTGCCACGGTTACTGTTACTGTTACTGTTACTGCCACTGTTAGTTAATACAGCTCCTACTACCCCTACTGTGTGATCGTTCTGCTGGGCTATTCAACAACTACCATCATACAAACAATTGCAAGTCTTCAGTTTCGAAACATTGCATAGTAAATATAGTAATAATAGTCTAAATAGCTCTATACTCGTGGTAAGTATCCCCCCCCAATTCACGCATCACGATCATTACCAATATACAAATTAGCTAATGAACTCTCCAGACAGAATCTCCTCCTCCTCACACTTTGATTCTTCACCACCACCACCACCACCACCACCACCAAATAGCCCCCCAATATGATGGAAAATATAATCGATGACCTCGTGAACGCAACAAGTAGTATGTGTAAATTTTTCCACTTAATTCTCACCACAACTACCACCACAAAAAAAGTCACTACATGTACAGTTAATCACCATCAATGATATATCATAACATAACAAAAACAAAACTCTCATCGCGCGTGCAGAGCTCCTCGCCTCCGCGTCCCCCTCCTCCCGCGTCCTCATCAGCGTCTCTGGCATGCCCGGCAGTGGCAAGACCACACTCGCCGGAAAGGTCGTCAACCGTCTCAACGCCGACACCCCAGGTATCGCCGCAATGATCCCCATGGTACGAGAAACACACACACCACACACAAACACCAGATTATAATTATAAAAATGATGAATAACAAAGCAATTAAAAGGACGGCTACCATCTTACACGAGCTGCCCTCTCCGCCATGCCCAACCCTCTCGAAGCTCACGCCCGCCGCGGCGCCCCCTTCACCTTCGATCCCGAAGCACTCAAGGACCTCGTCTTGCGCGTCAAAGCGCCAATTACCCCAGCCTCGGTGACTATCTATGCGCCCAGCTTCGATCACGCAAAGAAGGACCCTGTCGTGGATGATATTGCGATATTGACGACGCAGCGAATCCTCGTTTTCGAAGGTCTCTATCTCCTACCCCCCCCCCCTCCGTCCGCCCGCCCCCTATGTGGGGAAGTAACAGGTGTGGTTGACTATGAGAGAGTGTAGGAAACTATCTATCCCTCAAGACAGGTATCTGGGGCGAGATCTCACAGCTCTTCGATGAGTTGTGGTTTGTATCTGTCGAGCGGGACGTTGCGCGGAAACGCCTGATTGTGCGGCATCTGGCAGCTGGCCTGGTAGACACGGAGGAGGCGGCGGCAAAGAGGGCGGATGAGAATGACTTGGTCAATGGGGACTATATCGTCGAGAACATGTGCAAGCCGACCAGGGTCATCAGGAGTGTAGAGGACCCGGAGTATGCAGGGTCTGAATAGATCAATTTGGTACATGATTAGGATATGGCCTTCCTGTATACAGTACTAAAGTTAGACTGGATAGAGACATGGAACTATGGTGGTGGTGGTGGTGGTGGTGGTGGTGGCCATGAATAGAAGTACCTGGATAGAGTGTATTAGCTTTTCTGGTTTTCCTCGAGTGACCCCTCTAGAGTCCGAGTCAGAGCCGGTGATTAGATGGTGATTTATTTGTGCCTTCTGAGTGATGTCTCGTGTCCGAGCACAGAGAATCACGATACACAAAAAAAAAAAGAGGAAATGAAAAAAGCTATTGCAGACCCTCGAAATAGTGTCCATACCCCAAGTAAAAACAAATCACAAATATACACATTCATATATATCCCGCACACAAAGAGAGATGAAAAGAAGAGGGAAAAACAAAAAACGTCGACACCCTGAGCAATGACCCTAATTGTCGCTCCAATCGTTGAGAAAAAGTGAAAGATTGAGGGAGAGAGAAGTAAAGAAGATAAAAAGACAATACCAACACACCAAAGAATAGAGGAGGGGAATAAAATCATAAACTTCGATTCATTATTAATTTTGAACTCCTTCAACAAGCCTGTCAATGTCCCTACTACGTGTCGCGAATATACCGGCCACTCTCCTCAATCTCTCCACCTCGGACCTATCCCTCTCAACTTCCCCTTCAAGACTTCCGAGAGCGTCCATGAGATTATGCTCATCGTCCTCACTGTCCTCGCTATCCTGCTCACAGCCTGGGAACCCAAGTTCAGCCATAAGCTCCCACTGGGTTACATCAGGACTATTATCCATTCCTTCGATTAGCCTAGTGAGATATGCAGGGAATGAGGGTATTGACCTGAGAGAGCGCTCCCGATCACCCAAGCCGTCGATATTAAACCGCGGCAAGTGAATCTCGCGGCTCGTGCTTGATGACGGGTCGGGTCGGCGGTCTTCGTCAACACTAGCGGAGTATCTATAACGTCCCGCCCGCGGAAACCTGAACCATGACATGTCATCTTGTGCATAGTCTTCGGTCAGGCGCGTCATCCTCTCGCGCTGCTCTCTTTCAATCTCGCCTCTTTCGTGCTCCCTTTCCAACCTATCCAGAACTCTACGTCTCTCATTTTCATCTCTAATACGGTCCAACTCTTCCCTGCGCTGCATTGCTATCTCACGATCGCCGGCTGGCGGGAACCATGGCGTGTAGACCTCTTCGCCCATCGCCACCGAGCGACTTAACTGAGGGCGTAGTGTCTCGGACCTGCCAAGGCCTCTTCTGGTGCTACGTGCAGGTGGAAGAAAACCGCTTGGGGGCGCGTCGCTCCATGTGGCAGGGCCTGTATTCAGGCCCTCGAGCGCATAATCACTGCGGAGGAGATTGAATAGCGTACCCGAAGAGCGTTCTGAGCCGCGTACTCTGGGGCGATTGATGGCAGAACGACGGGCGACAGCTTCTCGACGAGGTTCGAGTGCGGCATCGGGTGTGCGCTTTTCGGTAGGTTCGCGCCAAATTGGTCGACCCATGGTGTGGAGTTTAGTGGTGGTTGTTAGGCGCGTGAGGAAAGGTAGGTGGTAGGCTATTGGGGTGAGGGATGGAAAAAAGATTTTGATTTGGTTGGATGTGAGAGTGTTGGTTTGGAGGATGTTAGGTTATGACAATGCAGGAGAGAGAGAGAGAGAGAGAACGATAAGCAGATACCCGGGTGTATGGGTAATACGGATTGTAGGGGGGGGGGGGGGCGAGTGGCAAAGAAGAGTGAGAATTCGGAAAAGATGCCCCGTTTAAACAGGGGAGGTGATGGACTGAGAACGGCCGAATGGGATGTAGTAGTAGTTGATGGGATGGATGATTGGGCTGTGTGATTTCTGGTTGGTTGATAACTTTCAAAACTGAAGAACAAGAGAAAGAGAAAGAGCAGGGGAAGCAGGGGAAGCAACAGCAACAGCTGTCCTATTACTACTTGAAGATCCAATGTGTCCCGTGCTCCTTTGTACCTACAACCTACAAACTGTCGTTACCAATATTACAATATTACCGCATAGAAGGAGCAATTTCCACCCACAAGCTAGGAGAGATCTATTGTCTGTATGTAACCAACCCCCCCCCCCCCCCCCCCTGCCTGTCCAGTTAACAGTTTGATAGCCAAACCTCCCCGGCCGTTCTCTCTTGGCATTGTCTCATTAACAATGCAACCGGCTGCATTAACTATATGTACATATAAAGCTATCATAGGTGAACGTGCCCGAGGAATAATTCTGAATATCGTTGGTAATCCAATTGGGATTTCATAAACTCGACGTCATCCATCGAAGACATTAAAATCTATGGTAGGTACACCATCTAGCCAGAGAACACATTACCCCAAAGGTTATGTACATGTACTTACCATGTAGGAAGGTAAGTTTCTGACACGCCAATGTCGATTTAGTGGCTAATAACCAAGGCCCCTTACCAGTCAGTATACATGTATCTAATGGAGGGCTCAAAGGTACATAAGTACATACATACATACATGTACGTTTCAATTCCGTAGAACAATCACAGCACATCACTCGTTTATGCTAATCACTCGCTAAAAACAAGCGGGACGGACCGCGTGAGTGGGGGCTCTGGAGACGATATATGGAGTCGTGTGTATCTATGAGTATCCCCCATAGCACCGAAGGGGGCTAGGGGACTAGTTTTCCTAGTAGCATGGGGTAGGGGTTAGATTAGATGATGAAGTTTAGGATAGTCGTGGACTTGATCATTGACTATAGAACGTTATGGAATGGTCTTAAACTCGAGGTTTATGAATATATGAAGATTATTGCACCTGACGGATACTGACGTTAGCACCAGGGCCGTTTATGACTCTGACTGGGCTGATTGTTCAACGCAAATCCCCTGAAGGAGATACCGGGTCACTACATGTACTTAAGCCCAGCCTACATGTAGATATGGACTCACTGTTTTTTATCTGCTGTAGCTGAGCTACCCCGTTCGGCTGCTAGTGATTGGTGTGTTGGTGTGCATCATAGAGAATCACTCAGTTTCTGAGCCTAGGATACATGTATATACCCCTGATGAGACCGAGGAGGTTTTATCACTATCACTACATCTATTTTTATCACTATTACATATAAGTAGTGCGGCGGCCGAGTGACCTCTCCCATATATGTGTAAATCTGACACATGTATTAGATTGCTAGCCTTTGACCCTAATAAAGTCGACATTAATAAATAAGCATTTCAAGAAAGTAAAACCACTACCCTCGTTCTCGAACCAGGCCAATGATAGCTTTTAGGGAACCAACTAGTCTATAACCATGTCAATGATACACCCGCAAACCTTGATCATTCATCTACCACCCTCATTCAACGAAATTTACAGCCTTATTCCTGTTTTAAAGGCGAAGCGTAAAAAGAGGAGACATGAAAGGCTTTGAAGGAGAAGAAAAGAAAAGACAAAAGGAGAAGAGGCTATTTACTTATCGCACACATTGGGGGAGAAAAAAAGAGGAACCCAGCTAACCAGTCCAAATCGCCCAAATGCAAACCAGCAACTTTATCGTTTTTTCGCTACTACTGTGGCTTGATTCTGGCTCTCTCGCATCGCCGCACGGGCTTGTCTGCTCCCTCCGAGTTTCGGCCCCCGCGGCTTCTTCGTCTCGTCTCTCTTCTTGCGGTTGTCGCCGCCTCTGCGGCGACGCCGCGACATGAGCGCGTCTAGGAACTCGCGGCGGAACTTTTCGGCGATGCGATCGTCTGCTGCGCCTTCTGTTTCGCGCTGCTCTTCAGATGGGTCGGGCTCGGTATACATTTCCACTACCACTAGTTAGACTCTCTGTGTGTGGAGTAAATGGAATGGATAGAGTGAACATACATCGACTCTCCTTTAGAACTTCCTCTACTAGTTTATCTCTCTGAATATCCTGGCTGTTGCGTCTCCTGCGCCCCTTCATCTTCTTTTTACCTGCACCATCTTCCTCTTCCACAGGTAGCACTGCGGTGCCGTCATCCTGAAGCCGTCGCGTAGCCTCCTGTGTCCGTGCAATATTGCGCTTCTTAGTCTCCTCCCCAAGATCAACCTCATGAAGTTTTCCCAGCGTTGCGCCCCGACCTTCAGGAACCACCGGTGTCCAGTACGCCGATCGACTTGTACTCTCGCTCGAAGGCGCGCTGCTATTACTATTATTACCGCCAGCGCCCCCGGAGGTGTCGATGCCGCGCCGTCGCTGCATCTCACTATCAATATAGGCCATCATGTGCTTGTCTACATCGAGAATCTGGCCTGTTTGGTGCGTGAACCTATTGACGACGGCCTGAAGCTCCTCCTCCTCCTCAGCGGCTTTTGAGGCAGCGGCCTCATCGTCGGGGGAGAGATGTGGTGCTGCTGCATCGGTCTGAGGGGTGGGTTTGTGCGCGGTGACCTCAAGACCGCGGGGGCGCGTGAGTTTCTTACGGAGACGAAGAATGGTAGAGAGATCTGGGGCCTCGGAGTCTGCTGGAGGCGAAGGTGAGGCTGCGCTCTCGGATGGGGGCGGGGGTGTGCTCTGTATAGTCTCGGGAAGAGTGTCATCGTTGTCTGCCCGGCGACGAATAAACTTGCGCTTCTTTGGGGGTGGAGGGGCAAAAGTTGGAGCTTCGGTCATGGCGATTTCGGCTGACTCCATGGTCATTGATGTATTTGTACGAATGTACGTGTGTACGTGTGTAGGTGCAGCGACTTTGTGAGGTCTTACTGAAAAAGGAGTGACTTGTAGAGAGTGTGGATGAGCGAGAGTAAATGAGAAGATCTGGTGAGTATGTATTGGAGGGGGTGGGGGCACTTCTGGCGTCTTATAAACCTCTAGATGTTTCCTTGTTGTTCACGGGTTGAGATTCGATGTGGTGATAAGTAGAAGATGAAGAGAAGGAAGACGAGACGAGACGATACGAGAGAGAGAGAAGCTTGATGTCTCGCACATCACGTGGGTGGCGGTTAGCAACAGTGCATTGGGGGCAGGAAAGGCGGCTATGCAAGTCACCTTTCTGTGGCGTTGACTGACTGGGACCCTGTGAGATGGTCAGAGGTTATTATGTACGATATTCAGATCTTTCTTACTACGTACCTTTTGGAGTGTGGGAGTGGTATCTTGCTTTATCCGCTGCTATGTACCTAAACTTTTAGGGACCTATGATCAGCCAGTTAAGATTGAGGTGCCCTAATAATAATATCTGTGTGTCCAATCAACACCCCAACCTCTCACTATCCTGGGGTAGGATCTAGGAACAGTGGGTATGTCATGTGGGGGGGGGGGGGGGAGAGGGAGGGAGAGAGAGAGAAGGGAGGAAGTGGGAGGGATGAATTCAAAACAGAGATACCTACATGTAATGTAGTGCTTGCTTGGTGCACAATCCTCTGGCAGCAGCATTTGATTGAATAATATTTTAACTCGGCTTGAGAGTCGGCGTTCCTTCTTACTAATCTCACAGAGAACCAACTGTCACACACCCTCACGTCACGTGAGTGGCGTGCTCATCTCATCGTATCTCTCTCTGCAGAATCAATCGATCTGATAACACTTGGTCCCTCCTAATTACCTGGTTCCATCCCATCTCTCGCAACTTCCTTCTTGCTCTCTTTCCCCCAAACTCAACTGGATTCTCCCTCCACCTCACCACCCAGCCCATCATGTACAGAGCGGTTTCCCGTTTCTCATGGCCAACCCTCTGCGCCCGCTGCTGGCGTAAACAGCTGCTGCAGAAAAGGCACCTTGCGACCGCCGCCGTCGAGTCCCCGAAGCTTGCAGCTTCCTACAACCCTGTGCTGCATTCCTCTCCAGGTGCGGGCTGGGAAGACAAGACCTTGAGGGATATCTTGTAATTTTCACTCCCTTCAATTGTTCGTTTTTTAAAAGCAAAAGGCAAAAAAGAAAAGAAAAAAAGGAAAGAGAAAAAAAGAAAGAAAAAAGCACCCAGATACCTACATGCCTGCTAAGTTTACATGTATTCTACAATTATAAATATAAAATGTCTCTTTCTAGAAATATCCAAAAAGGTATACCAGCTAAGTGGTTATGACTCTCCAGCGACAACCCCTCGGTCTGGCGCGACTTCTCTGCAAAATCCCACAACCCTACAGCCCAGCACACAGGTCTCTTCCAGAACAAAGACCTTACCTCCGCTGCCGGCTTCAAGGCATATGCAGATCGCACTCTCCAGAAAGCCAAACGTCAAGTTGAGAAGATCGTCAATGCTCATGCACCCGATGAGCTAGTCCGGGTTGTACGAGACCTCGACAGGTTGAGTGACCTGCTATGCAGAGTCATTGACATGTCGGACTTTGTTCGGGCGACACACCCGGACCGTACAATTGTTATGGCGGCGCACGAGGCTTATACTATCATGTATGAGTACATGAATATCCTTAATACCACTACGGGTCTCTATGATTCCTTGAAACGGGCGCTAGACCATCCAGAGGTTGTGGCAAAGTTCTCAGACGAGGAGAGAGCGGTTGCTACTATTCTTTATAAAGATTTTGAAAAGAGCGGTATCAATCTTCCAGCCGGAGCTAGGCGAAAGTTTGTAGAGTTGTCCAATGATATTGCAGAGCTAGGTCCACAATTTGTCAATGAGATGACGCCGGAAAAGTACTTTCTGACGTTTGACTCTGAAAGATTGAGAGGGATGGACCCCATGGTTGTTCGGGAGCTCACGAAGCGGGGGAAGGTGACACTCCCCACAATTGGGATGCCAGCAAACCATGCTATAAGATCTGTAGAAGATGAAGAGGTGAGGAAGGAGATATACTTGGCTAGCCATACGAGTAGCGCCCGACAGATAGGTGTTCTGGAGGAGCTATTGAAGCAAAGAGCGGAGCTTGCGGTTTTAGTGGGGCGTGAGAGCTATGCTGAGGTCGCATTAGCAGACAAGATGGCGTCCTCTCCAGGTCAGTGATATTCTTCATTCTGCCTATACCTAACCCCCCCGATTTAACATTAGCCCGAGGTCTATAGAAGCCGTAACCAAATTTCTCAACGCCCTCGCAGATGCCAATCGTCCAGCCGCCCAGAAAGAACTCGATGGCCTCGCCCTCCTCAAAAAACAGGCTGGTCAATCATTACCCCTCCAGCCATGGGACAAAGACCTCTACACGGCAAGAATGATGCATGCGATCCGCTCCCGGCGTCGTGGCTCAGACATCCTCTCGTCATACTTCTCCCTTGGCACAGTCATGCAAGGTCTCTCCCGCCTCTTCAACCGCCTCTACGGCGTCCGCTTGGTCCCTCATGAGACCCTCCCAGGCGAAACATGGAACAACGATGTCCGCCGCCTAGACGTAATCGATGAGACAGATGGCCACATAGCAGTGGTCTACTGCGATCTTTTTGAGCGCGAGGGCAAGAACCCAAACCCAGCGCACTTCACCCTCCGCTGCTCTCGCAAGATCGGCGACGAGGAGTACCTCGAGGAAGCACTCGAAGGCGAGCGCGAAGACGACGGAATGGCGTCTGTCCGTCGCCCTAACGGCTCTCTATACCAGTTGCCCACAATTGCACTCATCTGCGATTTCACTCGGGGGAACCCCGCGCTGCTAAACTTTCGCGAGGTGCAGACACTCTTCCACGAGATGGGGCACGCACTGCACTCCATGCTTGGCCGGACCGCGCTCCACAACGTCGCTGGGACACGGTGCGCGACAGACTGGGCGGAGCTGCCGAGCGTGCTCATGGAGCACTTTGCGAAGGCGCCTGAGGTCTTGGGTCTGTTTGCGAGACATTACCAGACGGATGAGCCACTGCCAATGCATCTGGTCGCTGAGCGTCTGCAGCAGGAGTCTCTGATGGAGGCGACAGAAACGCGGACGCAGATCCTTCTGTCGCTGCTTGACCAGCGGTACCACTCTGCGCTGCCGCTTCAGAATGGATTTAATTCCACCGCCGTGTATCACGACGTCGAGACCAAGTATGGGCTGCTGCCGCCGGCAAAGGGGACATCATGGCAGGGATTTTTCGGACACCTGTTTGGGTATGGAGCCACATACTATTCCTATCTGTTTGATCGAGCGATTGCGGCAAAGATCTGGAAAGATGTATTTGAGCAGGACCCGCTGAGGAGGGATTCTGGGGAGAGGTACAAGGAGGAGGTACTACGGTGGGGTGGAGCGCGGAGCGGGTGGAAGAGCTTGGCGGGGGTTCTGGGGAAGGTGCATTTGGAGGAGGGGGGTGAGAAGGCGATGGTTGAGGTTGGGGAATGGGGGAGGGAGCTGAAGTAGATACTATGATAGATAGATGACCTATGCAGTTATGTAGATATGCATGCAGTAGTTCTTCCCTTTCTTTTCTGTACCTTTCTGTAGGTCTACAGATCTTTGATAGTATTCTTTGTACATATAGATTGTACGTTTATGGCTTTGGAAGTAGGTTCTCCAATCTTGTTACCCCCTTCCCCGTCCCGTGCCCGTACCACTATGTAGCTACATGTAGCCAAAGTTATGTCTGATGTCATGAGAAAATGTTATATTCCTGCGAATGATTTTCTATGATCCATCCGTACTGGACCATGTTACAGCAAACCCTAAAACCCTATATCACCAAAAGCTATTTAGATGTGACTTTCGAGGCTTGGATGATATATACATACATTCATTGTGTGTATAGCCGCATTGGAATCTCAAATAGTCGAAGTGCCTGGGATTATTCGTTCTGCAGCTAGAGTATATATGAAAAAAGGTGTCCCCGCGCGTCTTAGAATCGGATTATCACCTAAAACTGTTCCAACCAAGCTATATGTATAGCCTCGGGTTAAACGTTCGTGTGTTTAGAGCCTTAAAAACAACCACTGTTACCATGGGGCTGATTTGGTCAACTCATGTTCCCTGGGCATTTAGTTCAAGACCGAGAAAATTTTGAGCGAGCCATACATGCAGCCGGCCCTTGGGTTACTGGCCTGGGAAGCTATCAGTTGTTCCTATATGGTCAGGACATCGCATACCTCTGGCGGGGACTGAAACATCCCCACAATCCTACTTTCATCATCAACCCCTTCTTATTCATCTCTTGCTACAAGATCAACGACTACCTTATACCCTAATTTTCGACATTCTCATTGGAGATCTCTTAGTTTAGCGGGTTTGCGCAGCAGGAGATGGGATGCACACCCATTCGATGTAATATTTAAGCGGCAGTTTTTCGCTTCCAAGATAAGTACATGTAAGTAGCTGTAGCTTATCTTTTGGTATGAGTTTAAACATGTCACTAGAGTAAAACTATCAGGTTCAAGTGTCAAGACTCGGAGGTTTGTGTTCAGGCCTAAGCGGAGTATCTTTCACTAGAGATAGCGCTATAGCGCAGCAGGAAATTAGGGTATGATATCATTCTTTTTACCCCTTCTACAATTATGTTATCTTTACAGAAACCTCTTGCAGTATGCCCGAATATGGTACCTTCCAACAGTATCAAGGATTCTATCTCGGTTGCCTCTACGGCTTGGTTGGGTTTCCATAGGGGCCGGTCTACCGGGTCTTTAATAACCTATTAAACCACTGTATACTACAGCTCTTTCACAAGCCTTTGAGTACGTCCCAGCGCTGCCAAATATTTCAGCCCTCTATGGGCAAACTGCACTAGCTGCTACGACCTCCCTTTCCTTCCCTCTGAGATTGCCACCACTCATATATAACCAAAACAGCCAGAGGCTGAAAGCCGCGCATAGAGACATTGGTAGTATGATCTACGGGCTGGCCGAACCTAAGGCGCCGGTTTTGGGGAGTGAAGGAGATCAAAAGGGGAGGGGGAGAAGGCCCGCGTAGTATCCAGAACCGAGTAAACCTATGCCCCTAAATTCTAGTGGATTACGCCTTAGGGTGGTTCTGTAGTGAGAATTCCACTCTTGCCTTGTGTAAGCAGATTTTTAGTTGAGGCGATCATCTTTGCCTGTGGCCGAGGCGAGTGATAGTTTATGATTAATCTTACACGAGTGATATTATATGACCAAAGCGCGCCAGTGTTCGGACTGAGACTCATTAGTTTGACGACTTAGAATAACAGGGTATTTAGCTAACGCAGCCTTCACACTGTCCAGCAGCCCATAAACCCATACCCAATTTAGAGACACCAGAATCCGTACGAACGGAAGCAAGAAAAGGATACAAAAATACCTCCCACAGACGCATAACACACAAAAAAACAAAGCGGTCGTAAGCATTAAGACAAGACAAACAAAACGAAATTAGATCCAGTCCGCATCTAATAGACTTTTCTTCGCCACTCCCTCCGTTCTCATCAACAAGTTCATAAACCCCGTCTAACTGCCTAAGTATAAAATCTGATGGAAGCCACAATCAGCACTATACTAAGAAATAGGCTTTTAGTGGAATATCGCTGGCCGCATCTAGTCGCCTAAAGCGATCTATACAGGTTACAATTTGAAACTCCAAACAAGAACATCGCTGCAGCACTACATGCCACCAACAGGCCCATGCATACCTCCACCGCCTCCATACCCACCTCTCCCAAATGTTGCGCCCCCACCCCACGGTTGTTGCTGCTGATGTGCCTGATATGGCAGCCCTCCGAATGATGGGGCATTTCTATCAAAACTTTGCATGCCCGGTTGAGACCTTGTCACATTCATTGGTACCCCTCCAACAGCAGGAGCGCTCCAGCCGAATCCCGATTGCGGAAATCGGTGCTGAGTTAAATTATTGTTGTTCACAGCATAGTTAGAGGGGGCATTATATGGATGCCTGTTCCCAGATGCAGGGGTAGGAGGCATGGGGTGATGAGGAGAGCTATGTGGTGGTTGTTGTGGTACAAAGCGGGGGGGGTTAGCGAATGAAGGATTGACCATCGCATTGTGCTGTTGTTGGGAAGGGCCTAGGGAATTGAAGTGGTTTGGCTGCTCAAAGAAATTATTGCGTTGCTGCTGTTGAAGTTGGTTCTGATGCGGTTGCGGCTGTGGCTGAGATTGCAGTTGTAATTGCAGCTGTAATTGCTGTTGCTGTTGCTGTTGCTGTTGCTGTTGCTGTTGCTGTTGCTGTTGGTGCTGGTGCTGGTGTTGCTGATGATTTTGAGGCTGTTGCTGTTGCTGTTGCTGTTGGTGATGGTTCTGGAATTGCTGCTGCTGGTGGTGTGGTTGGAGCTGTTGTTGGGGGTATCCAAGATGCCCCATATTAACAGGGGTTTGCGCGTTGAACCTATCATTTGGTGTTTGGAATTGCCGGCCGGGCGCCACAGGTACATAAGGTTGTGGGTTGAAACTGCTACTGGCGGGATTGAAGTTTGGCATGTTTGGATTGAAACTAGGAGTACTTGGGTTGAAGCGGGGTGCTAAAGGCATGTGTGGGTTTTGAAACTGCAACCCCGAGTTCTCATATTGGGGGTAATAGTTTGGGTTGGCCGTAGGTGCTGAAGGAGATAATACAGGGAAAAACTGAGAGCGACCTGAAAAATCGTCGGGCTGTTCTTGTCTCTTCTGCTTATCGTTCTGTTTAGTTGGCGGAGGCGTCTCTGGAGGCGATACGACAAAGTCTTTAAAAATACGCTCCCGAGCAGCCCTGTAGGCTTCCTCTCTTTCCTCTCTACTACCCGTTCGGGCCGAACCGTCTCCAGATGATGTCTCAGAAGATGGTTTCTTCGGTGTATTAGAATTCCGATGCTCGGGAGGTGTATCGGACCCCTTTTCGGAATGTGTTCGCCGCATAATTTTCATAGGGGCGGTGGGTCCATTGGCTGCAGAATTGAGCTGAAGGGCCGCAGTTGGTTTATCCCCTAATTTCACAGGAGGGCTAAAAAGTAAATCTAGTAAATAGAAATCCTTCAATTTCGGTTGGATTGGAACCCATACATTCTGGCATGTTGACCTCTGTAAAATCTGACACTAGCCCCGGTGGCATCCGCAACATGGGTAAGTCTGTAATACTCAGCCATTTTATGAGCGAGTAAACGTTGGTACGCATTGATAGGAGGAAGGTCATAAACATCGCAGCTGCATTTGATTAGGTTTAATCTTCCCACAGATGACCAAGCTGAACGTACATATTCTCTTGGATGAAATTAATGACACTGTGCTCCAGCTTTATCACAAATAAACGTTCGCGGGGGTTTTCCAAAGCCTTTAAAAGACGCTCATCAGGTTCGTCAATTAGCATTGCAACTGCGGGCTTGAGCTGGTCGACGAATGGCTCAGGGGATTGAGACTGTGATGACACGACTATCACTGGGGAGGATTCTACACAATCGGATGTGACCGAGCTATGTTCACTGTCGCGGGACACAAGTTGCGGAACATGATCTTCTGGCTGATTGGGAGCTACGTTTTGTGACTGGGTGCTTGTAAGCAACAAAAACATGTTTTTCGGTTTTTCAGAAGTAGGTGTACCCACAGTAGCTGATTCAGTAGGATTCCCCACTAAAGTATCCCTAGTGAGCTGACACAGGTCTGAGGCACCGCTATGAGGTTCAGAGCTCACGATAGTGTGGCTAGTACCTAAGTTTAGACCCTCCAGGGATTCTTGAATCAAGGAAATATCTTGGGGGCAAGAACTAGGCTGCTGTGCGCCTTGTTCGAGTGGGGTTGGAGTAGGGTAGACATCGCCTGAGATCGTGGGGGTAACGGTGCTATTCTTGTTGCTGTCGAGAGCGATTTCGGCGCTAGCGTTTACTGTTATGGGAGAATCCACCTGGGATTCTTTCGCATCCATAAGCTTCAAATGAGAAAATAATGTTAGTAAAGGTAAGAGGCTAGCGTGGTGTAGATGGAGATTTACCTCAAGACTACTATTAGAAGCGTTGATAGTGGCGTCAACCGCAGCAGTTGCAGTCGTGGTGGATTTTGTTGGGGCGTCGGTGGTGATGGTGGTGATAGTGGTGGTGGTGGTGGTTGGAACAGTAGCAGTAGCAGTAGCAGTTGTAGAAGCTGAAAGAGCAGGAACGGGTGATGAACTAGACATCTCCGCCGAAAGCTATACAGCTGGAAAAGAACAAATACGAGAACTAAACCAATAAAGCTCAAAAGGAAGTTGTTGGAAATTGCGATGCTCCCGAGACATGCTCCAACGAACACATTTGCGAAAGATCGAAGCAAAGTGGGGTGTACCAGCAACAGGGGGAGAGGGGGGTCCAGATGAAGGGGAAAGGCGATGAAGCCCGGAAGGAAGGCCAGGTTTTAAGTGCAAAGAGAAAGGTAGGACATGTAGTAAAGATTTTAGGGGAATTCTTTTATTTAGTATATAACTAAGGAAGATAGACCTCCTTCGAGTAAGATAGAAGAATGAGATTGTGGGGGGGGGGGGGGGGGAGCAGGAAAGAGAAAAGTCGTTGCCTTGCCAAACTTTGGTGATTATTACTTGGCAACCGCCGCGATAGGTTCTTCTGAGATCTGATACATAGATCTGATTAGTCAGTGGATGAGGTCAAACAGTGCATTTGTGCACAAGAGCGGGAGTCGCAGACTCCCGTTCTGGGCAAAACGAGTTATGGCTACATTCGCATACAGGTGAGCAGATAATAAAGGCAATTTACGATGTGGGCTCTCTCTCTCTCTTTTTTTTTTTTTAAATGGTCTTGATGAATGGGTGGGTGAGCACAAAGGACAGTGCAAAACAGAACACCTACAGACATTGTATTGTATCTACATGTACATGTAGTAATTCAGTCACTAACACATACACCTACACCTCAGAATATCTTCCGTACATAAGTTCGCCTCATATTATTATGCTAAGAGAGTGTGAAAGATATTTATTTTTTCAATTACTAAACTCTCTCGTATATTAGTACACAGATCTATATATCGTTTCATCATCATCATCAACAGCATCCCTTCATTCATCGCCTTCCACCCCCCCTTCATCACCACCCACAAAAATTCCCTTCTTTCCAGCAATGTATCGCTCTCGGGGTCCCTTTGCCCCTTCCGCCTCCTCATCTCGTGCTTCTGCTTCAACGAAGTGCCAGAAATGCCTTAAGCTTGGTACTTTACCACGGAGCTCTCTTCTCCATTATCTTGCCTTCACGCAAGACTATTTGCTGACAAAATTGGTAAACATCTAGGCCATTATAGTTTTGAATGCAAAGCCGCTGCTAGTGAACGACCATATATATCTCGCCCTTCGCGCACCCAGCAACTGCTGAATCCCTCATTACGCCCAGCTCTTACAGACTCGACCCCTCCCTCCGATGCAGTCATAATTAAGAAAAAAGGGACCGCAGACGACATCTTGAAATCGAAGCAGAAAGAAAGGGACAGGGACCGTGCACTAGACCGAGGGGATCGCGGTCGTAAGAGGCGACGAGAAAGGTTGGTAACTCCTTAATATTGTAACATAATTATAGACTAAAATTTCCCCCAACTTAGTCCATCACCCGGCGCTGCATCACGTACCCGTTCAATTTCAACAGGATCAACATCCTCGTACTCCAGCATATCTTCAGGCCGCTCCCCTACACCACCTAACTACTCACAGGATCGCGCAGTAACCCATCGTTCCCCAAAGACTCGCCGCCGCAGTGACTCCCACACTCGAGACCATCATGAACGCTCTGTTCGTCGAAAGTACCGCGATTCGCCATCCCCCGGTCGAAGAGGCCGTAAAATGAGTCCGACAGATTTCTCCAAGAAGACAAGGAGCCCTTCCCCTAGACGAGCAAGACGAAGGTCATTCTCTCCCGCTGAAAAGATGTCCGTTTCACCAACGAGAAGAGGAAACGGGGGGCACGTACTGAAGAGGCCAAGTCCACCCAGAGAGAGGAGCTTGAGCCCGTTCACGCGGAGAAAGCTTCTTACGGAACAGATGCAGAGAGGGTCCGGATAGATAGGTTCCAAGGGATCATTTTAGCAAGAAAAATATCCCTTTATACCTCATTTTTATTCTTATTTGAAAATCTCTTATTCACCCTAAGTACTGTTTTTTATACGTTTCCGAAACCGGCCACAGCTGCCGTTCTTTTACCTGACCTCAATTACGCGTTTTAGCACAACACACATTATTGTACATTATTACCGTTTATACTCCTTGTCCGCTTGGAATCGTCACTGTAGTTTTACATGCATAAAAGAAAGAGAGAAAAGATGAGAGCTTAAAAAATAAAAACGGGAGAAACATGTCGCCAATTGATGTAATTGGCCTCCAACTACTACGTTTCTGATCATAGTTCCTCGCTGTCACTGTCCCTCTCTCCCGCTTCCCTTTCCTTTTCGGCCTCTCTTTCCCTCTCTGTAACCATCGCCCCCAAGTTCCCCTCCACTCCTTCCATCTCATCTACACCTTCTTTGCTCTCTGCCTTCTTCTTTTTGGCCTCTTCAATCCTCGCCCGGATGATCTTTGCGATTGCGACTTCCGTTTTCATATCCAGCTTTTCCAGTTTCTTGTCAACATCTCTTTTTAAATCCCAGTTCGGCTTTTTGGGTTGTAGGCTGAAAAGATCAATTGCTTTGTCGTTTTTTTCGTCCGCCAGTTGTTGTTCCTTAGTTTTGGTAACAATGGCTGCTGCGAGGTCCTCTAGAGTTTCGACACCTTCTGTAGGGGCTTGTGCAAACCCCATCTTTGGTGCACGAGATTCTATATCATAATTGCGCCCAGAGAGGAGGTGGGAGGTATCTTTCTCCCCCAAGGGTGAAGGTGATTTTGAAATCGCATTTGAGGCGGGAGCATCTGGAATTTCTGTGTCTGTATCGGTAGAGGAGGATGGTTGTTTGCGTTTTAACGCATTGAGTTTTGCAAGACGCTCTTTGCGCGCTGCAGCTGCAGCATCGAGTGAAGCTATTGATGACATTTCAGTTTATTTTATCAAAGTTGTCTTGTTTTCTGAAGTGATTCCTGGCGAGAATCACAAAGGCTTTGGGGTTTAGAAGCTCCGATATCCTCGTACACGCCAAGTCACTCGAAAACCGGGTAACGTTAAGAGTTTCCCGCTGGAAAGCGGGAAGAAAAACTCTCTAGCGAAACGGATGAAAAAACTGCATGACGACGCCTCTTCCTCTTTCAAACAATGCGTCAATGTGGTTGGGCCTTCTCTCCTTGTCGACCCGACGGTCATCGCCGACCTTTATGCCCCCTGTGTCGAGTTGGGCTTGGAACTCCATGACAGTAGTGGGGGCGGGGGAGGGAATTCATATTATGAGCGCTTTGAGTCGAGGTGTGTACATATTTTCCATTTTCCAATCGAGACAGCAGTGGTTTAAATTCAAATTCTGGGAAACGAGAGACTAATGAGCCAGATAAAAGCCCGCCGAAAACCGAAGTCAAAACCGAAACCAACCCTAGCAGTACACCGAGTTAAACCAAAAATAATTCTGCGTCGTATAGCGAGCGTTCCCTTCACACCCTTCCAAAGTTCAGTAAAGGACTCAACTAAAAAATGGGGTCCGGATACGATTGTTGAATGGCTCCCAGAATCTTCGAGTCAAATGCAATCCGTAGCAGATGTGGTCTCAAATGAGGATGCAGATGATGGATTCGTGATACGCAGGGTGTCACAATTAGCTCGGAAACACTCTGATGATAGGCTTCGCAGGATTATCCCTTTGATTCTATCCGAAGGGCATAGTTTTGAAGCAATAGCCAAAGGTTGGACAAAATTGGATCCGACGGAACGTCGTCACGGGGTTTTAATGAGCATTGTTGGGTACCTCATCGAAAGGAAATGCCCAAAGATCTGCATGAAATTAATACAATGTTGTATCCATAATAAACATGTACCGAATCCGGAAGATATTTCATTGGTAATGGAGTTTCTAGTTGCCTCTGAATTTCGGGTCAGGAAGGGAAACAAACACTGGCTGCCATCACCGAGAGAAAGGATTGAGAAAAGGGCTTTCATGTACATCGAGCTTCTCCGACAGATGCTGCAGATAGACTACGGTGGGGCCCTCCATCTACGGCAGTCGACGATATATAGGCTCATTCAGGGTGCATCATTGGAGGGAGTTGAACGACTTTATGATGTTGTCGAAAATGCTAAGGTAGCACTCACTACCGACACTATTCTTCACTTCATTCACCGATTATCAGAACCTGAGCGATGGTCTAAGGCCTATTCAATTCTCGAAAACCTTGCAGAAGACTCGAAAAGGAGTTTAAACTTCCCGCAGGTTTGGAAAGGGTTTCAGACGATGTTTTACAAGGCGACCTTCATTGGTGAGGAGGAGAGTAGCAAGGTTATTCGGATGATGCTCCAGTGCGGAATTGGCCCTGGACTAACTTCCTATAATATACTCATGAGCAAGGCTGTTCGTGATAACGACGACCACAGCTTGGCCACGATATTTCGGCAGATGTTTGATAGTGGCTTGAGACCATCGATGGTTACATTTGGACTTCTTCACAACTTCTACAAAAATAGAAATCAAGAGCAAGAACGAGTAAACGTTATTCGAGATGCTATGCAGTTGGATAGCAGACTCAACCATGTCATCGCTACAGATATCTTACACGCCAAACTCCAAACTACTGAGTACTACTTTCCAGTTCTAGAGGAATACCTACGTTTTTTCAGCCCCGGACCACTTATTCCCCTTGGGATTGCCCCCACAGAACTCGGTAGTCCACAGCGATTACCCGTGGAGAACAAGCTTGAGCCAAACCACAAAACAATTGCCGTGATGGTCTATGCATTTACTGTTCATGAGCAGGACTCTTCAGCGGTATGGGCAGCCTACAAACGCTACCGCAATATTGTTAGAAACGAAGAAAGTAAATATTGCGAACTCATTCGTAAAGCTGGTTGCCACATACCAAACTCGTACATGTTCGCGCTTGGAAAACATGTGAACACTCTTCAGTACTCTGTGATGATAATGGAGGACATGCTTAAACCTGACTCAGCTGTCCACCCAAACGTTCATTCCTGGTCAATTTTAATGTATGCAATGGCAAGGAATGGGAAGGTCGATCATGCAGAACAGGTACTGGGCGCGATGCGGCGGAAAGGTATCCAGCCGAATGTGGTCACCTGGACTTCATTGCTGTCAGGATATGTGAGGGTTCAGAGTATACGAAAGGCAGGGGGTGTTTTAAGAAGGATGAGTGAACATAACGTGAAGCCGAATAACCACACTCTCAACCTGTTGAAAAGCATTGTGGACTCAGATGAGCTTGTAAAAGGCATGATGTCAGTCCAGGAGCTGGAGAACCCAGGGGAGCAAAATCCTGGGAGCAATATCGATAGGAGGATGACGGAAGATGAGATCGATAGGCTTCTATTGAGGGGTTAGAGCAGAAATATGAAGCTGCTACAATGTAGGATTCATTCTTTGTATACCTTTGTAATACTCGATGTAAATACGATGAGGTACATGGGAGGGTTTGCTACGGAGTATGTACATGTAGATTTTTTTGTCCTGTTTTATACCTCTCTACATATACTTTAGATTGCGTTTTTCTTCATGTTATTCATGCGCTCTTTACACCGCTGCAGCAGAACCACAAGATCCTTCTTATCAGCATTCTGCATCAAATCACCAACAAGCAGCGCTCTCCCAGCTAACGCATACGAGCGCTCAAAGTCCCGAGAGTAATAACGCTCCTCGGCCGCAGCCTTAATCTCAAGCGCTTCATCTTTAGAGGAAGGTATGTCTGTGGGTGATACGGAGAGATTTAGTCTCCTTGCTGCCTGGTTTTTACACAATTCAGTGAGTCTCTTTGTCATTGGTATTATAAGTATCGTGCGTATTCCCCGAGGAAGCATACCTGCTTAATTTGACACACTGGATGCCATAACTGTTTCTCTGCCTGGAACGCCTCCTCGGTTTGGTTGAGTTTTGCTTGACGGTCCTTTTGTATTCTACTCTCCTCTTCATCGGAGAAGTCAAAGCCGCAGAGAAGATCGTCCTCCATTATTTGTTTACTATGATGACCCGTACGAATCGGTATGTTGTATGTACTACGGGTGTAGGGTAAGTCTAGCTCAGAATCAGAATCAGAATCAGATCACTGTCGCCAGACTCACAATAGGTACATGTACCTACTACGTACCGGGTGTGCACCTTAAATACCGAGACACCTGGATTGATTGGGTGAATTTGTATGGGCGCCATGTGTGGCAACCAGTGGCATCCAATGAATTTTGGCCTTGGCCCGAAGATTTGTATGTGGGAAAAAAATACCGAGACACTTCATATATTTTCATTCAAAAAAATCAAAATATTTTCCTAAAAATACAAAAAAATAATCGCTGAATAGCGCTCAATCCCAGCTCTATCTGAGTAATGATTTTAGTCCATCAAAATTGTTTCGGTGAAGTTCAAAAAAGACGAGGGTAGAAAAAAGGTTTAGAAGGTTGTGTTGCAAAAACTGCGGGGCAACACTATCCAAATACCTGCTTGGCTGCCAAGTGTTATTTTTTCAAAAAATTATATCTATCAGCCCAATCAGATCCTTTTGCAGGCACTCACTTTTTAAAATTCCCCAAAATGGGCGTCTCTGTACTTACCCTTACACCCCGGTACATGTATGTAAGCAGTTAGCTGACACACTAGCCACATATAGACAAAGCTACATGTGATGTATGTACCTATATGTACTCGTCCCTCCATGACGTTTCCGAACACGACCAATATTGCATACCATACAAATACGAGGGACTTGGCGCTTTTTTGTGTGTATGCAATAGCAGTCGTGTTCGGAAACGTATGGAATTGGTAGTACACAAGAGGAGGGAACGGTGCTACACCAATCCTTACATTGAGAAACTGCATTTCTGGTTCCCCTGCCTACAAGCAAGTATGTATCTCTATTGAATATAAAGGCCCAAGTATATATGCATGCAGCGAATATCTTGGTAACGCTACATCGATGGGGTGAATACATGTATGTATGTACTCAAGGGGCTCGAGATTTAGATACATACGAGAATTTTTATATTATTTGATTCATTTTATATACATGCACTTACATGTACTTAAGCTAAAGGGGGAGGGGTGTAATAGGTACTGTGCTAGCAATATAGTACCGTGAAAAACTTCCGGGTCTATTTGGAATCTTAGCCATTCTACCGTAGCAATGTAGCAGAAATACTGCAGTGTGGTATTCTGGCAGATAAGGTATGTACTAGATACATACGCTGCTTTGATACTGTGGGTAATTATAAGTACTTTATTGAAAATTAGAGTCTAAACGTCATCATGCCTACTACAGTATGAAAAGATGGGGTGAAATCACTACCAAATTAAACCCGCATTAGAGGAAGAGTACTAGTACTGTATCCTTACCACACTACTAGCGTATCAGCGGCAATACCGTAGTAATCACACCCCTCTTTTTGATACTGTAGTTGCAATAAGTTGAGCAGATCCGGGCCAGGGTTGTTTTTAGTCTTAATAAGAAAAAATCTTCCAAATTCTTCTGGGGCCTTGGGAAGATAGACTATGGACAGTCGGCTCAGTGGACATTCAATCCATCTGATAGCCAAAATCAAGTTATTTGTCAAGATTTTGTATAGTCTTTATATCAACGCGTATGGTTTGTTCAGGGCGTTTTCTCCTAATGGGGAGCACTTCGTTTCCGTCGGTCCAGATCGCAAGATATTCCTCTATGATGGCAAGACTGGGGACTTGACAATTTTTTGCGTTGGGAAAACAAGCATATAGGTAATTTCCTATATACATGTATCTATACATGTATGTCTTTGAACAAATTACCGCAGTCTTGGATACATGTAATACCCATATATCGTTACAACACACAGTTAAGGAACAATCGATTTGTAGACTATATCCTAGTGTCACTGAAGCATTAACAAACTCAGCCATGAAATATCACTCGGTTATTGCTCAGGAAAAATGGAGTCGAACAATCAGGTACAGTGTGGGTATGTCACTAGAATACGTGTTTGCAGGCAAAATTGTAGCTAGGTCGCCCAATGACCTATTACCCACTGTACCTATATATTGGATTTCTAGACAATAGTCTGCCCCTCAATAAGAGTTTCCCTGTGCTGAGTACGTGATGCACGGCCTAAGTTCTACTCAGACAAGGACCCACCTGGCTGTTATCGGAAGGTTTCTATCAAATTGAAGGGATTTGGATCACTAAAGCGGGTATAAGCGATTTCCAGGAAATTGCTATCCATTCATTATATAATTAAGATACTGACTTCCGACCGGTTTTTGCAAGAAGCCTAAGGCAGGATAGCTTTGATATAGATGGTGTTCAAAGGTACAATGGTCACTAAAAATTTTGCACTAAAAAACCCCATTACTTTCGGTCGAAACCTTTGCCAGACATTTCATTTATTTATCGTGAAGCAAAAGAAAAAAAAAGGGGAGGAAGAGAGGGAAAGAAACCAAATCCAAACGAAAAATTGTTTAAGAACGAGGCTTCTCCTTCTTCTCTTTCCACAGGCTGTAACATGGATTAGCTTTATTTCTGCAGTAGAGTGGGGTTTGGAAAACTTACGCGGAAAGACCGACACCAGAAACCTTGACGACCTTGAAACGAACACCAGGAATATCACCCTTGGCCTTTCCCTTACGTCCGAAACCAGCAAGCAGCACTTCATCGTTCTCGTCGACGAAGTTCAAGCAACCATCGTTGGGGACTATGACACAAAAGTCCCCGTTAGCCACCAAACCCTAACCATATCGCATCCATTGAGCTCCAACCCCCCAACCACAGTTCGCCAACTACGCCCAGACAGAGGATTGCATACCGAAAGCGGTAACCTTCTTTCCGTTCTTGATAAGCTGTACCCTGACACACTTTCGGATGGCAGAGTTAGGCTGTTTGGCCTCGACACCGACTTTCTCGAGGACAATTCCCTTGGCGTGAGAGGATCCACCGAAGGGAGAGGACTTGAAAGCAGTTCCTAAAAGTCTCTTCTTGAAAGACTGGTCGGCCCAGCGACTGCAAGTGTGTCAGTGAATACTATTGAAATTGCCGACTGCGGGTTGTGAAAGAGATTCGTACTTGTCACGGCGGTGGGTGCGGAGCTTGCGCGCGGCGTTGAGACCTCTTGGTTTACCTCTAGAAAACACGAAGAAAATTGTCAGTGACCCCCTACGCCATTTCACGAGCCGTTAGGTTTCGTTAAACTCACTTTCCCATCTTGAGTTATTTGGTAGTTGTTTCTGGCTGGGAGATTATCGTGATGTCCTTGAGTTGTCTGTGGGTGTATACAATGTTCCGTGCGGCCTGCGTTATCGAATGTGGGCTAAGGAGTAGGGCCTGGACCCTAGCAAGAGTAGATGCCAGTCACGCTGAGTCAGGTACAATGTTACCCTACCATATGAAACCTCATCACTGAAATTTGTATCATTACGTGAGCCACCGAACCAGGCTAGCCACACCCATGTATCATATCTTTCAATTAACCTCTGCACGCCACATGTATAAGTACATGTAGTCTTTGGTAGTGATCATGTATCTACCAAAATACCACCCGGCTTTATCTTCAAAGTTGATAGGCAATTGATCAACTGTAGGTTCGAAGTCTTGGTGCTGATATTTTTGATGTGCTCCTTACGTGGTGTTAACATGTAGCTAAATGTCTGCCCTACTCGAGAGGTATTCTAAAATCAGCTTTATTAGGCCTGCAAATTCCGGTGTCTTTCATCCGAGTTCCGGCAATCATCATATGTACGGCACATCCCAAATGGTCTCTTTGCATTGATGCATTCAGCGGTTATATTGCCAATAATTTTCACAAGCCCCATCGGGGAAAGCATGTTGTATTGTAAATTTGAAATTGGGGGGGGGGGGGGGGTAGAATGAGGTAGCGACTCAGCAAGTTACGGACCTAAACGACGGAATCCTCTGAAGCCTGTCAAAGTGTGAGTACAACATAACAGGTGCATTTATCCGTGGAATACTCTACCTCAATCCAATATCTCGGACCGCACCAAAAGCACCAAAAGCATATTGTATAGGGAGCCCTGAGATAACGGGTACAAGTAAAAAGCCAATAGGCCCCCTTACAAGCATTTTGTTCCCAGCTGCAGGCACTCGCATGCCTGGGGCATTTACGAATTCATAGCGGCCAATTACCGCTCATCATACAAACACGTGCCTAAACTTCTCTATGGAAAAAGCAGTTTCTATCTGAAAATCCGGGGAGTGAGGGTAAAGCACCAACCGCAATAGCCTGACTGCTGGTCACGGTAATCTAGAGTATTCCCTCATGTAGCACCTATGGAATAGGTTTGAGGATTTACCGTTTGATTTCGATACCGACTCAATCGGCACATGTCGAATATAATCAAATGTGGCCGATCTCAACCGAAAACACTTATCCGAAGGATTGCCGACTGATAGGTGCTGCATGAATTGCTGGATGATACTCGAGTTTAAGTATGCAACCATCTTCCAAAGGGATGAGGCGGAACTTACATGTACCTAGTTGTTATCTTCGAGCGGAGATCCAGCGATAGAATAAAACCAATTGTTTGTGCAGTCACAATAGTTTGTGGTTCGCCATGGAGGCTTTCTAAATCATGTATAAGTGCGGGATGACGATAAGTCGTTTCTTGGCAGAGCTCTTCAAGTTTTTAGTTGCCGACTAAAGTCCCTTTTTTGATGAGCGCATGATGCTAGGGTGCTGGCGATGAGCTTCGGCTAGCGGCTCAAACGAACAATGAATAAGTTAAAAAAGCGATCTGGACCAAGAAGAAGTCTCAGCCTCATGCTCAATAGCCTCACTCAGGAGTGTTAATTGCCTGCATCTTGGGAGCTCTGAATGGTCGAACTAAAAATATCGCTAACAAATCAGTGTCCGTCATCACCGAGGGGTTGTTTGAAGTCCCTGGCAAAGCTGAAATTAAGCGTTTACGTACCTAGTATTGTAAAGGTGATGGCAAAGCTCGATTCATATAGGTGTTTTTGGATTGGCGTTATGATCGAAGCCCGCCATCGACAAATACCACTTTTCTTTTGCTCTTCACGACTCAACCCCCACAATCAAAATTTTCGCAACAATCACCCCCAGTGCCAAAGGTATTACCTCTTAATTTTCCCTTTTTTCTTCTCTGCTTTCTTCTTGGTACCAGCTGACACTTTTTTATCTCCTGGAAGACCTGTATATAAAACACATGTAATTAACTATAAAACTCTAACATAGAAACGTTGTCTTTCGGAATCCAATACATCAGCTCAAGGTACTTACTTGAGCGCAGCTGCACAGTTGCCGGAGTGTGTCCGTTACACCCGGCGATTCTAGATCATCCCTGTCTACCTTGCTGCACAACTGCGTCTTGTTGCATCTCTCGCTCCCAGATTCTGCAATTGCTCCCGTGCTCTTCAATTTATCATCTCGCCTCTGGCACCCTTATTTTTTTATTTTAATTGTGATAAGACGACAGCCGAGAACATATACTCGTTAACACCCCCCTCCCACTGCCCATCACACTTCTTTCCTTCAATCGCCGCTGATTAAAGCTTATCCGGCCTTATCTACCTTTCACCGCTCCCAGTTCTTGAACGGAGCTTGAAATCTGTTTACGTTCTATACTTACCATACATCCGATGAAATTTGGAGAGGCCCTTCCTCAGCGTTCCGTACCGGAATGGCTCACTTGTGAGTATTTATTTACCCCTTGCTCCTTATCCGGAAACCCATTACTGATCCGAAACCTCTAGATAACCTTGATTATAGTGAAATCAAGCAGTTAATAAAGCGATACACTACCGGGAAACCTCTTGTACAGGTACCTGAGCTAAAAACGGGGTTCGAGGATGAGTTCTTTCAGGTTTTCATGGATCAGTTGGGAAGGGTATGTTACTGTTCATTGCACTATCCAACAGCACAACTGATCTTTACCACAGATCGATCTATTTGTGAAGAGTAAAGCTAGTGAAATAGATCGTCGTATAGGTATGCCCGAGACTGGTCAGATAAAAGCCTTCTCGCTGACGTTCACTAGTTCACTGTAACAAACAAGTTGCGCCACTTCGCAGACGGGATCCAACAGAAGGATTAACGCCCCGAAAAGCGAGTCGTTATGCAAAAGTTGAGCAAGAGGTTGAACGGTAAATTCGTCCCATCAACCTAGTGGCGGCACGGCAGATTGTGTTACAATGAACTGACTTTGGTACCAGAGTGAGCTACGAAATTCAAAGTCTGTCCCGCTTCGTGAACGTTCAGCATACCGGCTTCATCAAGCTTTTAAAAAAATACAAAAAATGGACTGGCTCATCACATCTTACGACTCGCTTTCTCCCAATACTGGAGTCACCCACTTCCTTTCACAAGATCGATTTTGAAAAAAACGTGCTAGACCTCTCGGATCTATTGATTGTTGTGCGGAGTGGATTCGATTCTTTCAAACTTGCAACATTGACGGGACAGTACAACCGCCCTCCCAAAGAGACCTCACTTAAAGATAGCCAACCCCGTGACCACGCCAATTCCCATACAATAACGTCCGAAAGCCAAGCTTATATTGATACTGTCTTGGCAATGTCAGCTTCTAGTGGCGGCAATGGCGGAAAAGCGACGTTCTGGGTCCACTACGACCATCTTATCGAGGTACAGGTGCTTTTAATGAAATATTTAACATTGCAAACAACATCGCCGTCTTCTAGTATACCGTCAACACCGTTGGCGTATAAAGAATCATGGCTTGGACCTGTCGGGAAGGATGATGAGGTTGGTGTGGTAGTTCTGGATGATTTAGAGAGCTTTTCCGATGTGCAAAGCACTGCCACTATTGCCGAAGTCAACAAAGCTGGACTGCGAACTGCAGGGCAAATTAGGTGGTGTTCCAGAGATTCGGAAGCTGTTGTCGTAGTTTCAGATGCTTCCTCTACAATACTAAATGGCAACGATGCGAATTCTGGGGAGACATTAGAGGTCAAAATGAAGCGAAAGCACGTCCAAGGGTTGCTTGAGATGGTGTCGCCCGGGTCCAATTCAAATTTTGAGTTAGCGGATGCCGAAGAGGGTCCTAAACTAGAGGAGATCAAGGGGTGGTTTACCAGACACCAGAACGTTGTGCCTTTAGTCAAGATTTTGACGAAGCGCACAAGATTTGCAGACACCCCGGACGGTAGTCCAGTCTGGGCTCTTCTTGACTGGGATATCAGAATGTTCAAAATCACGAAGGGTATGCAGTGGATGGACGATCCGGAATTGGATGACCTAGGAAGAGGCTTGAGAAACGGAACCACAATGAAATTTCCGCATGCAGTGCTTGAAGTGCAATGGGAAGGAGAGATGCCGGGGCTTGTGAGGGAACTTGAGACAAGTCATATGGTTAGATTATCACGTGGAAGTTTGCATTAGCTAGAAACTAACTGAATTCGTCTAGGTTGAAAACGTGAGGGGATTCTCACTCGATGTGCATGCAGTTGCAGAGCTCTATCGGCCAAAGAAAATGACAGCACCGTTTTGGGTAAGGTGGTCCTTTTTTCCCTGCGCTCTGTGCCAAAGTTATAACATTTAAATAGATATCTGCGCTGAAAAAGGATATTCGAAAAACACCGGTACACACACCACGACACAGCCGACGGGGCTCATCACATTTGACGTTTGCCTCGAATTCTAAAGCCGCATCTGTCGGTGGGTCAACAGCAGTTCATGATCTTACTGATGGATTTGATTCTTCAGCAACAGCTTATGAAAGTGGTTCGGGCACTGGTTACCGGAATGGAAGGAAGTATAATAGGACCAAAAGTGGATTATCTGAAATCGAAAGCATTGGTGGTGAACGCTACTGGAGCGAATTTAATGATGCCACTGACAACGAGGAGGAACCATATACAATCCTTGTCAGCCGCAAAGCATCATCCGATGATGAATTCGATGATGATGATGACACGCTTGGAGAGTTTATCAAAAAGGGCTTTGTTTCTGCGGGAACAAAAATACAAAATATCTTTATTCGGAAACCAGAGAAAAAGGCAGAACGCCAACCTTTACTACGAAAACCAAGCATGGCAAGCTCTCTGTCTTCACGCGAGGTTGATGTGGAAACAGGAATGTTGTTGAGCACTCGGTCTGCACATAGGCGTCGTTCTGGTACTGCCGCTTCGCGGTTCGATGTTTCACGGTCTTCGAACAGGGCAGATATCTATTGCCTTGCTGGTTCAGTTTTCATCCTTTCGGTTACAGCTATTCTCGCAATGAACTCGACTATATTAAGTCATAAGCACAAATGGCGCAAAAGAGGGTTTACGGTAGATATCGAGGTCTGCAGTGCTGTGTTGGTTGCTTTAATAATGGCAGGAACAGGTTTAGTGATGTTTTTAACGAAACGATTGAGGGTTGGGGTATTGCATCAAGCGATGGTATGGTTTGCCTTTGCCTCGGTTTGTATCGGGAGCGGTGTAATTTTTGCCATCGTGGGGGAGAGCGAAGTCGGCTCTTGAATTGGTTGAGATGGTTGGATACGAGGCGGTTCCCAGCACCAAGCCTTTCAACGGTGGGCAACAAGTGTAGGGGCCAATCACGACTAGGTAATGCTAATAACGACTTTTCTTTACCTTTTGTTAGGCTATTGGTTCTTTCATTCCTTATTATTACACTACAGTTCTCACGGACTATTCACTAGAAGTCTTGAGGAAGACAAAACGTCCGATGCTTTACTGGGAGATTCTCCGTGAATTCAGGTGTGTTTTTTTCTTTTTCTTTTTCTTTTTTTACTTGCTGTGCTTCCTTGCGCGCTACAACCAATTACAGCTAGTATGCGTCTCTTTGGGTTTTCGCTTTCTTTATAACGGCTACAGTCTGGTTGTGTTTTTGTACAGAGCTTGTTGATTTGCTTCGTCTGTCTCTTTCACTATAATTGTTATAATTGCTATACATAGCGTGGGAGTCACGGCGAACAAGGAATGGCATCTTCGATTTACTGTAATAATTACATCATACCCCTACACGCATGTACTCGTTATCCACCAGGTGCCAATAATTGTATGGGCCAAGACGATCCTCCATACAAATTATCCCTGGTTCTTATGGTTGATAGCGAGTATACGAGCTCTATAAAGCTGCCTGAACTAGTAGAATTTGCATGATAGACAAATAGACTCACTTATGGGGGTATGCCGAACATGACATGGACGCCGAACAGGCAAGAGTAGCTGGTTGATGTGATGCCACATGTTTTGACAGCGGGTAAAACTGTTGGGCATTCCAATCTTACTTCTAGAAACCTGTTTAGGGCTAGGGTATATTTATGGTTGAGGCGCTGTGGCTGTGCACAACGATGACGGTTGCATCCACCAGGCTGTTTCCGTTCGGCTAGTGTTACGCCAAATTCCCACCAAATGAAAGAAGGGGAAAAAAGACCAAGAAGTTACAGTCGGAATAAGCGTAGACCGAGGAGAAGCGGAACGGACAGCTTGAGGAACTAAGGAGGAGGAGGAGGACGAGGAGGAGGAGGAGGACGAGGAGGACGAGGAGGATGTGGTGATGATACTACTACTCAAGATTACTAAGTGTAACCTCTACAGACCAAATCAGCCTGTAAGAACCGGAGCTTCAACACGTTTTACTGGTAGAGTACACATAGCTTCGGCACTGGCAATCCTCCTTCTTGTACCCAATCCTCTTTAAATCAAGTTTTGACCTCATCCTTTCCCGCCCCCATTAAATTCGAGCCTCTTAAAATTTATCGTAACCCATTATCACAAGCAACATCGCAAAAGGCCTGTTGTGCCGCCAGGTTTTCGCCAACAAAACCTCAGTCGAATGTTGACGTGAACCACCACCCCTTTCCCTTGCCCTCTCTCTTAAAAAAAAAAAACGAAGACAAAAACCCTGCTTCTACTTCCGAATTCTGATAACAAGAAAGCCAGATTTGAGGGGGGTATTTTTTTTTTGGTTCAAAAAAAGGAGGTTGACTTCCAAGAACTTAGACCCGACTCTTTGGATTTCCCGACACAGACTTTTAACCACCTTTGATTTCTTTACCTTATAAAAATTTCCCTGCTACCTTCGAACCCAGTATCACTACTCAAAGCAGTCATGTCATCCTCATCGAGTTCAATTAATAAGCGCAAGAGGTTAAACTCAAGAACCTCTGACAATCGTCTTTCAATGGAGGGAAACCCTTCAAACCAGCAGCCAACATCAGGCGAGGAGGCCGACGCAGAGCTCTCCTACGACTCTGCTCCTACAGCTAAGGGAGGGTCGAAGCAATCAGAGTCAGTTCCTGGCGATCACCCGGCGAAGCGAGCTAAAAGACAATCGCTCGGCCATGATTATGTCGACGAAGGTGATAAATCATCGACCACGGAAGCTAGTAGTGCTATCGAGAACCGTGTCGGAGAGGGGCGACGCCCGTTGAGTGGTACGAGAACAAACTCGAGCGCAAGTGCCAGTAGCACCGGGAGTGTGGACGGGCCACCTGCTCCACCACCTATAGCACCGCCAGAGAAGGGAGGCACATTGGCTCCCGCGGGGTACTCTATGAACCCCCCTCCCACAGATAGACTAGTGAGGGTGTATGCTGATGGAGTTTTCGACCTGTTTCATCTTGGGTGAGTTTATAATTGGGTTCCCGTTTGTGCTTACGCATGTCGAAAAAAACGGAAAGAAGAAATGTTTCTGACGCAGGTTATTCGGCGCCCAGGCATATGCGACAGCTCGAACAAGCGAAGAAGGCATTCCCAAATACTTATCTTCTTGTTGGGATCCCCAATGATACCGAAACCCACAAGCACAAGGGACTCACGGTTCTGACTGACCAAGAGAGAGCCGAGACACTTCGCCATTGCAAATGGGTTGACGAGGTTATCGAGAACGCGCCATGGATTGTCACCCCTGAGTTCTTGGAACAGCACTCGATCGATTATGTCGCACACGATGATGAACCATATGCCAGTGCGGATTCCGATGACATTTACCGTCCCTGCAAAGAGGCCGGTAAATTTCTCGTGACCCAAAGGACAGAGGGTATCTCGACTACCTACATCATCACAAAGTGAGATATACCAAACTCAATTGGTAATTTGGTCTTTGGACAGAGTACTGACATGAAAATTATAGAATTGTGCGTGATTACGAGAAGTATATCATTCGGCAACTCAAGCGGGGCACTAGTCGTCAAGAGCTCAATGTCTCCTGGCTCAAGAAGAACGAACTCGATCTCAAGCGCCACGTCACTGAGCTCCGAGAGACCATCAAGAACAACTGGTCTACAACCGGTCGAGAGCTTCGGGACGAATTCCGAAACTATTGGGCACCTGCCTCTCCCAGGTCGTCCTCACCATATCTCTTCGGGACATATGGTGGATCAAATGTGTCAAGCAAGGATGCTGGCGGCGAGAAGAGCCACCTCTCACATTTGGAACCGCCTTCTAGGCCACAGTCGCCGCACACTGAGTTTGCGAATGGATATTCACTAGGTCTCATCGGCGGTGTTAGATCTTGGGTGAGTGGATAAATTGATCCCTGAAGAAAACATGCTCAGATGAGCTTGCGTTGATATTAAATGAAATCCGATTAGATGCGTGCAAGACAAACTCCTCGTGGCTCTATGGCTCAATCGGAAGCTTCATCTGACGACGAGGATGCACAGAGTCCCCCTAAAGAAGCAGAGGAGAAGAGGTTACAGGCCAGTATCCAAAACGACATTAAAGCCGGGGCAGATGAGGCGGCGGCGACGAGCGGTAATAAGGCTACCGAGACGCCAGTCATCCTAAAAACTAGTCCATGAATGAATGCGCGTGTTTCGTTTTTTGAATTTTGAAATTTGAATTTCAGCTTGGCTTTTCTCTTTATTAGCAACAGATGTCGGCACGTTATCTAAATTAAAGAAAGACTTGCCGTTTGAACTTTTTATATTCTTTCTTGATTTACATTTTTATATCTTTCTCTCATTAGTTCGTGGACCGGTGTTATTTTTAGATGTCATGCCGTATGGCTTTATTGGTTTAATGTCTGGTGAATGTAGTGTGATGCTGAAAGAAGAGAGAACGGAAAGGACTGCGCGAGAGGGCAGGAGGAGGAGGAGGAGAGGAGGAGGATGGCGATCCATGGGAGGAGGGTTTTCTTTTCCCTTCTAATTACCACTCATTAAAAGCCCAATGCGGGTAATTCGCATTAATGCTCTGCTCTACACCAGGTTGTTTAGTCCAGTCCGGTGAATGCACGCCCTATGTAAATATCTATATAAAAATAAGCCCACGAAGCTCTTGCCCCACCCAAACTCCACAGAAAAAAAGAAAGAGGAAAAGAGAAAATCGCCCACTATCTACATCATTTGCTCAACCCATCAGAGAGCTCCCCTCCGACTCACTTCCCCCCGCCCAGATACCCCTACTTTCCAACTCCACTCCTGCCATGGCCCTCGCCACATTCTCTAGCCGTCTCGTCACATCGACCACACTCATCGCAACCCTACTAAAATGGGCATCATTTGCCCTCCTGCGCTCTCCCGCTAGCAGTAAATCCTCATCGTGGTCATGCATCGCCGCCGCGGAGGAGGAGGGAGCAGCAGCAGCAGCGGTACCAGCAGTACCAGCAGTACTACCAGCATTGGCAGCGGGGGCAAAGGCCTGACGTCCAAACACGGTGTGTTTATTATCAAGGTCCTCCTCCTCGCTGCGCATCCATGCCTGGGCGAGCTCGACCTGGGCCGTGCGCAGGTTGGCAAGCGACTTTGAGTGCGTGCTGCCAAAGACGTGGTCGCCGGAGAGCGAAACCTCCTCGAGCTTTTGCTGCATCTCGTGCCACATCTTCTCGTGGGCTGTTTGTGTTGTTGTTGCGCCGGTGTTTGTGGCCATGGCAGTGGCAGTGGGAGCTGACATGGCGTTTGGGGGGGTCGAGGGCGAGGGCGGGCCCGAGAAGAATTGGCGAGTGAGGGAAGGTGAGGAGGGGAGGTGAGAGGTTTGGGCTGAGGACTCGCTGGTGAGCTTAGTGGGTGGGAAGAGGAGGGAACGGCGGTTTGCTGTGTTTTCCCCTCCCCCTCGGATGCGAGAGGCTGTGTGAGACATCGTGCAGGATGTGAGTGTGTATATCTCTATATATATAAAAGTGTTTTGTGAGGTGTGATAGGAGGACGTTTGGCTGCGCATGAAATAACAAGCAATTTGAGTAGAAGAGCAACGCGCAGGATAATTTAAGTTGTGATGAGCTTGGACCATGTAGTCATGGATTATCACTCGGTCTGTGGCGATCCCGATCCTCAATGATAATAGTAATAGTAGTACTGAGTAATAACTGCTCTAGATATCAACAGTTTTTACATGCACTGGTAGACCCTCTGGATATCCACCTTAGGACCTTCTTCTCAAGTCCCAGCTCTAGATCTCTGACCCCCTCCTCCTCCCCTTCTTGCACCCAATTTTTTACCATACCAACCAATTCTTCTTGTTGAGCTTTCTCTAGTAGCCTTCCGTCAACCATTACGGTTCTTATAAATACCCACACACTCTCGTGCCCTCTGGCAATATCATGCGCATATATTGCCGCCTCTTTCGTGATACTGAATGCATATACGTGCCCACAACCACCCGACGGCGACTCCCCCTCCAGAGCTTTATAGAACAGGAACAGCAAGAAAGACCAAAAGCTGGTATCCGATACGTGAGTTCTACACAGAACCGCATGGCTCTCAATCAGTCCCCGCAACTGTGGGGGCAAAATACTGTATTTCCCTGGTTGGGGCCCATCAGCGCTATAGAATTTGTCGACAATAAACCGCGCATAGCTCCAGGCCTACCCCCCTAACCCTTCAGCGACTTGTTCTCCGCAGAAGAAGAAGAAGAAGAAGAAGTAGAACAGGTGCTTGATTATTCCTCACATAGTAATTCCTTGGATGCGCCTCACCGCTCTTCCTCACCACTTCCAACTCCTCCTTTATCCCGTCCTCGCCTAAAACCTCTACCCCGTATGTCTCTATGATCCAGCGCCGATAGTACCATAAGCTTGGGGACTTGTTATGTTTTGCTAAATGGCTCGTCAGGATACCCTCCAGCAGCTTTATCTCGTCCCGCGGCGTCACCACGCGGTCCCCTAGCCCTAGCCTTAGTATCCGTCGCCGCGTATTAACGGCGGTGGTGTGCTCAGCCGCCACAAGTATCAGGATAAGGGTAGCATCAAGAAGGGCCCGGGCGTCCTCTGCACCCCATGGCGCGGCAGGAAGGAGCGCATTGAAAATTGCAAAAGCGCTGCTGAAGGCGCCGATGAGATACGACTTTGGGATTGCGATATTGGGCCCGGACGTCAAGAGGGGTGAGTCTGGGGGGTAGTACTCTATGGATACGGGGGTGCCGCGGTGGGCGTTGAAAAAACTGCTGAGCTCTGAGGCATAGTCGACGGTTGCCATGTTTCTGTTTCTGGAGAGGGGGGGGGAAGGGGATAGTGTGCAGCACCTCTAACTGGGGGGGGAGCTGTTGCGGCTGTTGGAAGGTTGCCAAGAATTGTCGCCGCCCTGTTCGCGCCCCCGGGTTTCAAATTGCGTCTCGTCTTTTGTGGGTTTCAAGGTGAAATAGTTCTTGTATTGGAGTTTATATGCGGTACCAGGGACAGTTGAAGTGGGGGCTTTGTAATAATTCCAAATATGTATTTACGTACACTACCAGGTATATTTAATATGTACCTACATGTACCTACTTTAACGCCCGATCGGATATTCGTATGGGCCTGATTTCAGCCTTAAAAAGGGCTTAGTGAAAAGTTAGTCTAATAAAGACCTTATTCAAGAATTTTCAAGAGTGATTTGAGGAATATATAAGGTCTTTATTAGACTAACTTTTGACTAAGGCTTATAGGAATATCCGATCGGGCGTTAAAGTATGTACCATTCTTGGAGAAGTATTGATCGGTCACTCCTACTAGTAAGTAGGTATTTGGGAGTGTTTTTGGTGATCAATGTAGCTATGTAGATAGGATATTGAAATGGAGTAAGCACTTCGAGTGCTATATTTTTTATCTTATGATCACAGACCAAGCAAACCAGTTACTTATATACGAACCAGCATATTTTATCCTTCTCAATTGACCGGCCCAAGTTTATAAAAAATGAAAGAAAAAGGAGGGAAATGGAGGCAAATGAAAATAAGGCTTCTTAAAAAGTATATACATATAAAAAAGTACGCAAGTCTTAAGAAGCCACACGAGAAGAAAAGGAGGAAGAGAAGATAGGAGGGTGAAATGGACTGAAGGGGGTAAGAGATATTAACTGCAATTTAACAGAATTTTCGAGAAGCCCGCCCCCAGATAATAATAAGCAAAATTAGATTTTATAAGGGGCTTGCCCATAATCAAATGCGAAGATCTTAATGAAGGAAAGAAAAAAAGCCGAAAGGAAAACATAGAAAGAAAAAGATAGAGAGACAGAGAGACAAAGTTAACTAGTAGCTAACACCTCGCAGAGGAAGCAAGCAATTATTTACCAAGGTGCCGGAAGAGAGCCTACACCAAAAGAAATCAGCTATGTACGATTATACAATGTGCCCAACCCTCAAAGAGGTGAGTTACCTCCAAAACCACCATAGGCCCCAACACCATCTCCCTGCGGGAACGCCGCAACCCCACAAAGACACGCGCACTGGCAAGTGTTGGCACCACCTTGATTCCACCCCGTCTGGATTGGCGCAGCCCCCGTCGCCGTCGCCACCGCATCTGTCGGCTGGGACGTCGGTGAAGCGATCAATGTAACAGTTCCTACGGCCGTTGTCTCAGCAGCGGCGCTAGAGGTCGTTGTGGCGGTCCCGTTCAGCATGATCGCGGCAGCCTTGAATGTATCAAAGGACTTCTCAACGGTGGGGTTGATGGCAAATACCATTCCCTTCCCGCAATGCGTCCCCGTCCTCTGCTTGCAGTACCACCATGTAGGCTCAGTGCCCGTCACGGTGTACTCCCATGTTGGGGCGGGTACAATAGTATTATTAGGGTTAGCCAAGAAGCCCGAATCGGGTGCGTCGGGGGTCTTCTTATTGCAGGGCAGGGCAAAGGTTGACTCCGTGACTGTGTGGTTTTGCGACATAAACACAAACTGCACCACATCGTTTACCGCTGCTACGATCTGGCTGGGGGCATAGACTAAGCCTGCGGCGCCGCCGACAGTTACCTATGTGCATGGTCAATGATCGTTGCTCAGGTATTGTGGAAAATGGCGCTTAATAGCTATGTACTTACGGTATGTGTTGTTGGCCCGCCTGAGGATGCTGGTGCGGCCATCGAGGCAGTATATGTGCCCATAGCTGTAGTCATAGCAGCAGCACTTGTAGCCTCTGCGGCCGCTGCGGAACTCATTGGTGGATGCGCCATTGCTGATACGGAGCTACTGGAAGCAACGTGCATCATGGCCGAACTGGATGAGCTCTCTGCCACAACAGGGGCGGCAATAACGGTAGTTTCGGCGGGGCCAGAAACATAGCCAAATGTGATGGACTCTGCCACTGGATGTGCGGCGAAAGATAAGCCAGCGGCGGAAGAGACTAGAAGGGCGGTAGCGAATCTCATATTGGATTTCGATACCAGGAATTACGTTAAGGATGAAGTATGACCGCTCAGCGGGAGAAGCAGCAAGGGAAAGAGGGATATAGGGTAGAAACGTCGAGTCCCGACTCGTAAAGCGGAATAATCAAAAGGCGAATAAAAAAGACGTAAAGAAGGAAACAACTCGCCTAGGTAAGAAAGAGTGCAAGGAAGATGAGGAGTAGGTAGGTAAAGTAAGAAGGAAGGATAAAGCTAAAGGGAGTGAGGGAGAGCTTTATGTTTATATTTGCAGCTTCTGAACTCTCCAGCCCCTATGCAGTACACAAACAGTACCTTTTTTCGGGCCTAACAGTATTTTTTCTTTTCCATGTGAGGAATTCTCCATTTAGAGGCCTGTTGCAAACCCCTGGACCAGTCACTGGCTGTATTTCAAGCACAGTTACCAAAAATGGTTGTTGTAGTAGATAGTAGTAGTGATAGAGTTCTATAAACAGGGTAGCGGCGCCTCGGTTGTGGTGAACCAGGGTCGCCGCGACGTCTTGTTGGTGTCTGGAGGCGTGTATCAGAAAGCTTGACTCCGTTTGAGTTGGGCGCTAACAGGATTTTGGGCCCTGGCAACCACAGATCTGATGTTATCGGTTTCTGGAAATATCCAAGGGTTTCTCTCCCCTTATTCGTACATCATCTGTCTCGCACCCCCCTGTAGCTTGAGAGCCGTTGGGGTTGGGTTTATGACATCTTTTCCACCTATCCCTTGGACTAGCGATATGCACGAGACAACCCTTTTTTTTTTCCCCCTCCAGGGAGAGAGTTCATCTCGAGGTTTAATTTTAGACTCTAAAGAAGAGAAGTTTTTAATCTTAACGTCTTAAGAATATCGAATCTTGGTTATTAAAAGTCTAAAAATGGCCCAAATACATGAACATACTCACATTGATCTTCTCCTAGACGGTGGTCAAGACTTTCTCAAGCCTAGGTGCAGTTACAAAACCTAGTGGGAACATAGGGAGACAAGCCAATGTTGCCCTTAAATCTCATCTCCCCTCACATTGCACCCATCACTTTTTTTTTTTCATCGCTTGTTTTTAAAGATGTGAAGCAGAACTGCTCTATTCCGCTTTCCCGTAAAAGCCAGAAAGCGGGACTCGGATAGGTAGAAAGTAATACTTATAAGATTATTAGATACCCTACCTAGCTATGGCGAACCTGGCTACTGTGACTGTTGACCCCCATTCAATTGTTGCTGTGCTTGCTGCTGCCCTTCGTACAATCCCGTGTAGTAACCGGCAAAGTACCAGGACATCATAAGATTCCTCAACGCCTCGTTATCTACATGTCTCACTTTATTAGCGGCCAAAAAACCACATACACGTCAGATCGGAGGGCTAAGACACTAACCCTGGCCTTTTATATCCCCCGGAAACTTCATCGGAAACGGTGGCGGCGCTGACTGTAGAGCTGCTTGTGCGTCTAGATGGCTTTGTATCCGGGCGTGTGACTCTCTCTGGGCTTGAGCAGCAGCACTCACTTCCTGGGTGGTAGCATCCTGTTCCTGGGCGGTAGCACTATTTTCTTGAGCAGCGACTAGGGGTTGTTCTTGGTCTGTGATCTTGGTAATGGTATCTGAGACCTGATCTCGTCAGCTTCCTATCCTGTCCTCAAGTATTTGGCCTTCGTTGTATGCACCTGCTCATGGCTTCCCTGGGACTCCTTCTGCCCGGCGGTTTCAACTTCAACCTCGACCTGGGGCGCAGTAGCTTCCTCATGCTCTATTGCGTTGTCCTCCTCTACATCCTCGATCGATGGCTGGTATTCCGTAACTTCCCTAGCAGCAAATACATCACACTATTAGCAATAGCCCCTCCAGGCCGGTAGATGGGCTACGTAGGCGGTTTCTTACTGGTTCATGCTCGGCGCGTCTTGCATTTCCGCCTCCTCTACTTCGCGCAAGATTTTTGTCTTGTTCTCCCCTGTAGCCTCGATGCTGTGATATTTCTAATTGCACCTTACGTCGTTAGCTCCGCCATGTTTAATGACCCGCCCAGATACTACATCTGAAGCTCAGCGCAAACCCGTGGGAACGGGGGACTGGAAAGAAACTTCTCAGGTACCAACCAACCTTATACTCGTTTAGAGCCTCGTCCCAGGCATTGACCAGTGTCGAGTCGTCCCAAATTTCCTCATGTGTGAGTAGGTTCTCTGAGGTATCCATTAGTTATTATTAGGGTTGTATCAGGGGGTGCTGAAGCTGTAGTCGAGAGCGGTTGAAAGTTCCAAGCTTTCAAATGAACCTACAATCAAAGCCAAGCGCGGCGGCCAAAATGCACCTTCCTTTCTTGTACCAAGTAAGTACTGAAGTACATAAATTTATCACGTGAAATTCGACTCTTTAAAAAGACGAGATTTTTCCTTTCCCCGCGACGTTAACACTATTTTTTCCCCAGTAGCAGCTTCATGTACATCAATCCAATTCCAATAATACAATTGTTTTTTTTTCTTTGAACTGTTCCCCCCCCTTTCTACCGCAGATTCCTTTATTTTTCTTTTTTTTTTTTTTTAAACACTGGCACTTTCGAAGCTTTGACGGCCCCTCCTCCATGGTCGTTAAAGTCAAAAAGTTTTTTAAAGCCTATAGTAACAGCCTTGCCTCCCCTCTTTAGTATCTGGTGGCGGTTTAAGCGGTTTTACTGTGTGGACCGTTACCTCGATTAAGAGGGACATAACTTTCATCTCGTTTGTATCTTTTTTTCTTCTTTCCCCCTTCCTCCTCATAAAATAATTAGAATTTTTTTTTTAAAAAAAAACGAATAAAATATATTTCAAAATTGATTTTACTGCGCACTGAATTATCCCCAAGCTATAAGCATATCTTCTATTCTGGCCGGGACTAGATAGGAAGAAATAAAAGAAAAAGAAAAGCATATCTCCATTTATTCTATGGGAGGATAGCGATATTGCCAGTACCCATGGGCACCTGCTAATGATAATGGCCCAAACAGAGGTGATGCCACAAAGCCAAACCAGTTAAAGCTACAAAAGCCTCCCAGGAATGGGCGAGGAGACCGAGCATCTACTCCTCAATCCTCGTATATGGATTCCCCTTCACCTTATACTGCGATGGTGACGGCTTCGACGAATAACTCGACTCCCCCGCCTCAGACACCGCATACGAGTTTCCAGGCATGCCATACCTCACCGGCGTGGGCCTCACCCCCGCATACTGGGACAGCGAGAACCCTGCCTCTGAGCCCTCCACCCAACTTCCACGGTTATCTACGGCCGGTGGTGGTGATGGTCGTGGCGTCTGTGGTGATCGTAAGGGCGATGTGGACGCCGTAACGTACGGGAACGCACCTTTACTAGATGTCATTGAGGCCCTCCTACTTGCCATATCGACGTTCTCCGACGGGACTCTCTTAGGCTCGTGGCCTTTTGGCGCAACTCGTGACGCCTTGGAAAACGTGCGTTGGGGGAATGTGGGTCCTCCTTCGGCGACGATACGGTCCAGCGTAGCGGGCCTACGAGTCTCTTTGCTTTCCTTTGAGATAGCACGGATCTTACGTGCCGTGGTGTGCGTCTGAGAGTTGCAGAATACAAAGTTCTGTCCAAATCATCGGGTTATCATGACGCCGGTGAAAACCGGGGGAGAGGGGGGGGGAGGTGTAGCTACAGCGATGAAGACTATTGCGCCTGTCACGCAGTTGAGCGCGCCGGCGGCCATGAGGATCTTGTCGAAGGAGATGATGACGGCACTTTCGACCTCTTCGCCGCCTTGATCATTGACCATACCGAGAAGCTGGAAGCCGACAATAACCTCTGCGATGCCAATGCTGATGAGTGAGGATTCTGGGCCGAAGAGGGGCCATCGACGCTTGTAGTAGGTGCTTAAGAGTGGTGTTTCTGAAACCAGAAGAAACGCTATAATATGACACTACCCATTAACAAACTAGCAAGCCCGAGGCGCTACACCACGAGCCATGAACTTACCGCAGAAAAGTGCAAGAACGAGATTATTTAAGACATCAAATAGGAAATACTATAACACGGAGCATTTAGCAAACTTTAGCGGGGTGGGTAGCGAAAGGGTACCCTCATACTTTAGACTGGATGAAGCTCTTGACCAGATGTGTGATGGACGCCACTATAGCCATGGACAGAGCTACTACACTGAAGCCGCGGATTACATTCAGGGCTATAAAGCCCCTAGAGTGCCGTGGCATTATGAAAATCTAAAGGCTGGAGGCTTAGGTCTATACACTAGTTAATATGAGTATTGAAAACTAGAGAGTATTTTGTGGAACAGGGCAGAAAAAGAGAATATCTAGATAGAGACCATTTGTTAACTGAAAGGGGGCGTGTATCCTTATAACAATCTGACGTGAATTTACAGGGGAGCTGGAAATTATCTATAGTTAGACCTGAATGTCCACAGAAATGGAATTCAATGGATCAAATAGTACCGCAAGTCACGGGTAGGTGAGTGTCAATGATTTCTATTGACACCTTACCCAAGCAAACCCATTTCTATCTCCTGTGTTCCCCAATCTCCAGCATTCCCAAGTCCCACTCAAACAATATAATTACCATTAAATAACTCCCCACGCACACCCAATAGCAGCAAAGTGCACTAGTTGCTATTTCAGATCTCAACCCGACTGGACCCGGTAAAGTAGCGCAGATCACCAGTCAGCGCACGTGATCAAGATTAGCGAGGCTGAGCCTCCTCTTGGACGCCGAACCCTAACCCCCCACTCAACACTGCCCACCTGGCAAAATCCCTTCTGTCTCGCTCTTTCTCTCTCACGTTCTTCTTCTTTCCACACCTCACCCCACACCCCCCATACCTCCCCAAAGCACCTGCGATACACCCACACCCATCAACAGCACAACAACTCACAACAGCAGTCATGACTCGTGGAAATCAGGTACGTCGGCATCCCTGATCGCCCCCAGAGGGGTGGTGGGACTATCAATACTGACTGGTGGTGGTGCGGCAGCGTGAGAGAGATCGCTTGAAGGCGCAGAAGGCCGCCTCGTCCCAGAAGAGCAAGAATTCTGTACACAGCACCTCACTATCTTCCCCCCTCTCCCCCCCGTAGCAGCAGAAGGAGCTAATAGGTACCCTGCAAATAGAAAACCGGCTCTGAAATGCAGCGCGACAAAGAGCAGGTCGCGCAGATTATGCGTCAGAAGCAACAAGAAGGTAACTATATATAGAAAGCACTACAAGCCCGTAGCCATATGCCACAATCAAAACGCATCACCACCAACACCACCACCACCACCACCACCACCACCACCACCACCATCATCCAGGAGGTTGAGATAGATGAAAGGAGAAGGAAAGAGTGAGAGTGAGAGTGGAAAGAGTTCCGGGGGTATTCTAAATCCAGGACCTCTATTCTTATTCTTCTTCCACTCCCCCCCCCTCCATTCCCCTTTCTTATCCTCCCCCACCCTCCCCCCCTCCCTCTTTGATGAGCTAAAATACAAACCACCAAAGACGTATAACTTCCGGCCCAAATACTGACCCACACCCTCTCTCACCGCAGCTGAAGCAAAGAGAAAAGCAGAAGCCGCAAAAGCAGGCTCCAGTAGTGGTGGCGGAAAATAGCCCCGGCCCCCACCCCACACATACATACACACATACTATACGGGCAACCCGTAAGGGACACGGAGTACTGGGGCTGTTTGGAAAATTCTTCTTTGGCGTCTGTCAGCTGGGAAGAAGAAGAAAAACAGCATTTGTTTTTTTACGAGTTTGTATGATGACGACGATGATTGGAGGGGAAGAGCGTTTTTGCCCTTTGTACGTTTTATTATTATCTTTCTATCTTTTGCTATCAGAACCTTGATTTGACATATCTTCTTCTGAAAAATCAGTCTGGGGACATCATATTCTTTAGATATTTGGCGCGCCGAGTAGTAGTTAGTGGTATGGCCTTTGTATTGTATGCGCTCTGGTTCTTTGTTTAGTGCGTGCGCCTGAGGATATCCAGAATTGTGTCAATCGATTAACTATATTATTATCTTTGAAAAATCTCACTCGGCCCATGATCGCCCGCTAATGTATAGCTGGTAGATCCGTTGGCGGCCTGACCCGCGCCTTAGCACTTGGATACAACATGCATTATCACTCGGCCACTATTTCTTGGGATTGGACGCCTCAATTTATTACCCCCCACTCTCAACTCCGGTCTTGTTTCAAAGCTTTGTTCCATCTCAATCTGAATTCGAAGATCCAAAAAACACTTTATCCTACATACACATCCAGTCAATGATATCAAAAACATAATAAATTTACTATCCTACAGCTACTCCACCCGCTCCACCTCCCCCTACTTCAACGTCACCAGCTCCTCCGCACTCGTCGGGTGTATCGCCACACAACTATCAAAGTCCGCCTTCGTCGCGCCCATCTTGATTGCGACACCAAAACCCTGCAGCATTTCGCCACTACCCAATCCAATGATATGCAAGCCCACGACCTTCTCCTCAGGCCCCTGGCAAATGAGCTTGTATGATGTTGGGCCTTTGTGCTCCAACATCGCGTAGTACATAGCCGTGAACGACGTCTTGTACACCTTGATGTTGGCGTCGCCGTACTTCTCGCGTGCCTCAGGCTCGGAAAGCCCAATGGTGCCGATCTCGGGGTGGGCGAAGACAACGGAGGGGACGTTGCTGTAGTCGAGTTTAGCCTGCGCGAAGAGCGGGCCGCCGAAGAGGCGGTCGGCGAGACGGCGGCCGGCGGCGATAGCGACTATGTAGGGTTAGCCGGGGAGGGGTTAGGAGGGGGGGAAGAGAGTACGGACCGGGTGTCAGTTCCATCTTGCCGGATACGTCGCCAAGGGAGTAGATGTTTGGCACATTGGTGTTCTGGAAGTCATCAGCGATGACATGTCCCTTCTTATTCGTCTCCACGCCAGGCTTATCCAGCGCCAGATTCCCCGTCTCCGGCGCTCTTCCAATCGCCCAGATGAGCGTATCGACATCGTGCATGACCGCCGGGCCATTGACATCCTCATAATGGATGGTGAGTTTTCCGGTGGTCTCGTCCTTCTCGACCTTTGTCTGCTTCGAGTGGCGGTGGATGTTCATGCCCATGCCCTCCTCGTAATGCTTGGTCATGACCTCCTGGATCATGGGATCAAAATGGCGCAGGAAGGTGTCGCCGCGGATCATGAGATGGGTCTCGGAGGCGAGGGCCTGGAAGATTCCCGCGAGCTCAACGGCGATATAGCCGGCGCCGACGAGGACAACCTTTTTGGGCTGGTGCTCGAGCTCGAAGAAGCCGTCGGAGGTGGTGCCATGCTCAGCGCCGGGGATGTTTTTGGGAATCAACGGATATCCGCCTGCCATCACATACATATTCGTATTAGCCAACGCCGCCCATCCATCCACCCACCCACAACGTATATACCAAACAAACGTATATATATATATATATATAAAGAACATACCAGTCGCAATCAGGATCTTATCGGCGCCATAAACCGTCTTTTCCCCATCCTCACCCGTCACCTCCACCTCATTCTGCGATAGAAAGTGACCGCGCCCACGGATGTAGTCGACACCGTCATTTCCGAGATTGCGCTCATAGATGCCGTTGAGACGCTTGATGTAGGCGTCGCGCTTTGCCTTGAAGCGTGGCCAGTCAAAGCCCCTGACCTCCGTGTCGAAGCAGTAGCCCTTTGACTCTGCCAGCGTCTCTGCCATTGTCGCTGCGTTCCACATGACTTTCTTCGGGACACATCTACCACCTTATTCTCAGCACTCTTCTACCCGTGGGAGGGGGGGGGGGAGGGGGGGATGGGAGAAAGAAAGAGGACGAACCCAACATTGACACAAGTGCCACCGAGACGGCCGCTCTCGATAATACCGACCTTCTTCCCGTAAAGGGCTGAAGCGCGGCGTCCACTGGCGAGACCACCACTACCACCGCCGATCACGAGGTAGTCGTAGTGCTTTGCGATGGGGGCCATGGCGGAGAGGTGGCGGGTGAGATGTGACAGTCTGTTTACAGTTACTGTATTTGTTGTTGTTGACGCCGGAGAGGATAGGCGTTTGAGGAGGAGCGTGGCCGACAGTTTGGTTTTTTTTTGGGGGGGTGGAGTGCACTACTCTGTGCGAGAGAGAAGTGCTCTACTGCTGGGAGGGAAGGGAGGAAGGGAAGGGGATTGTCTATAGATGAGGGGTGAGGGGAGTATTTATAAAACCTCAAGAAGAAGTGTAATTATATAGACAGATGCAGTGATTATGATATCTGCAGTGATTATGATATCTAGCTGTAGCGGATGGATGTGGATGGTGGAAGATGGACGGACGGTGGATGGATGAGGATGTGGATGTGGATGTGATGTGGGGATGGTGGGGTCAATCGAGATTTTTGGGTATATGTGGTGGGATGAGTGTTGGTGGATTTGTAATTTGTAAAACTCTCAAGTTCGGAATTTAGACTCTGGATGCGGGGAATATGACGGTCTAGGCACTTTGCTTGCTTACTTGCTACATACATCCTGCCTGCAAGCCTCTTTCTCTCTCTCTCTCCCTCACTCCCTCTCTCCCTCTCTCTCGGAGTCTTGGTAGTTCAATGATCACTACCCTAACCCTTCGCGACTACATACCATCTAATAATAATATCAGGATCACTCAACAACTCCGAAAATTTGTCAGGGTGGGTCGGTGTGAGCTCGACTGGGATGGGATCATATCAATAATTGATGTCGGCTTCGGGAACATTCCATAGGCGAGCATGGGCATACTAAATTGACCCGAGATGACATTCAATAAAGTACATGTATTAATTAATTATCCTGCCCATGCATCTACCCGCTCGGTAATATCACGATCGAAACAACTACCAACCCCAAATAAAATGCATCATGAGGATAACAATTTCACATTGGAAATCACTATTTTGGTACTATACGGGTATACAACTAAATACTTTTTTGCAATCGTCCTCAATGACCAAACGCCTAAATATTACCATTTCCTTTCCGGATCTAACACCATGACGGGGACTCAAATTCGTAAAAAGAGAAACTACAGCTCATAACTCAAGCCTATCATCTCTTTTACATGGTTTTTTTCGTCTTCTCCTCGCCTGCTGCCGCCGTCGCCGGCATCGCAACTGGGGTCCTTCCAAACGCTGCAGAGAAATCCATCACAATTCCCGCAATCAAGCTCACCACCTGCCCGACGGCAAAGCTCCACACCTGGATCGAGACACTCCCGATGGGCGCCTTAGGGAACGATAGCCCCCACTCAACATAGCCCGGTACCCACCCCTCGGGCATCCAGAACATCGGCTCCTTGTTGTACCAGAAGAGCACAAACCACCTCAGCCCGGAGGTAAGCGTCCATCGCACCGCCTTGGTCTTTGCGTCGAACGAAACACGCGCCGTCGAGATCGAGGCGTCTAAACCACAACCACCGCCCAATCAGTATTTACCACTATAAATCCCACATCGACAAAGAATAAAAACTTACTCAGCCTCTCGAGCTCTACACTCTTCTTGTCCAGGGTGCGCTGTAGCTTTGCCCATTTTGCAAACTCGTCCTGGGAGCTTGTGGCCCGCTGCTGGGCGCGGAGCGTTACGATCTCGCGCTGGAGGGTACGCCTCTTTGCGACATCGTTCTTGGATGCGCTGAAAGGGAGGGAGTTGTAGAACGACCACAACTACCATACACACAGGGCAATCAATTAGCTTTTCCATCATAACCACTATACCTGTCTGCGCAGTATACGTACCAGATTATCAATCTGCTGAGCACCCAGCGTATTCACCACATGCGTCACCACCGTCAACACGACGACAAGCACCAAGAGCGAAACCATCGAAGTTTGAAGAGAGGGTATGATAGGAAGGGTGAAGAAATGGCAGCTCTCTCGCAGTTGAATATCCTGTTCTCAAAAAGGTTGATCTGGTCGAAACTGGGACGTGGCAACGACTGGGGGTAGTAATGGCTTGGCATTGTTGGGAATTGGGAGCCGCCCCTAGTTTAGTAACACAGCCAAGCCAGTCCGCGCTTGCGAGATATACTAGACGCGGGGCCGAGTGATGAGTGGTGATTAGGTCTAATTTTATGGGTTGTGGGTTGTGGGTTGTGGGTTGGTCTAAGCCGAGTGATAGCAACGGACTTGAACTGTTCAAGATGAAGAGTTGCCGCTCGGTCTATAAACTCACATATAGCTAATGCGTTAAAATTGGAGAGTCACATCTATGGTCGGGCTAATGATACCTTTTTTTTTTAAATCATGTCATTTTATTTCTAGGTACAAAACGCTGCGTGCAGTCAAAGACTATGACATAGGGCTAATGATACCTAAACAGATGTATATATATTAGAGCGTCTTCGCAGTCGTAGGTTATCCCCACAACCAAGGACCTACAAACCCTCGCTAGGAGCAGCATCCAAGCCAACCTCAGTTAAGTCCACCGTCCAATCAATCCCCTATCACGGAGGGCTAGCTCTTCCAACTGCTACCAGCTTTCAACCAACCAAACAGGAATTGCAGAACCTATACAGTTTTTCCCGATGGAGAGGTAGCCCTATATATACAGATACAGGCGCTCTATTCCAAGTCATGGGCCACCTTAGTTCTTTACTAGGAAAAATGTTCTAGCACCTCTTCCACCTTAAATGATTCCAATACTCAACTCGGGGGATGGGATAAGTGAAGATAAGGCAAGATCTCGGTCAGGGGACTGTTTCTTCCATCCCCGCCCCCCACAAGAATCTACACACTTCCGACCTGTCATATCCCGCACAATGTTTTCCCATAACCACTAAGCTATAGTGGTTGTGACAAAGTATTGCATACACATTACGGCCAGATCTAGAGCTCCTAAAATCCCCTCTCGATTCCTCGGACAGCGCCCAAGAACCAATAGGGACCGCGACCCAACGCAAAAGAGGCCCCCCTCGGTCCTCGGGCCAAAGACCAAGAACCAAGAGAGGCCTTTCTATAGAATGAAGAGGGGTTGTAAGAAAACTAATTGCCTAACGCAAAAAAGGCTCTCTCAATCCTCGGGCTAAAGCCTAAGAACTAAGAGAGGCCTTTCTACACAGCAAGAAGGAACGGTGGGGAAACAGCTAACCTAACGCAAAAAAGGCCCCTCCTGACCCTCAGGCCGGAGCCCAAGGACCAGGAGAGGCCTTTCCTCACGCTAGTCCCCCCAACAATAGTCAGGGGGACCTAACGCAAAAAAGGCCCCCCCTGATCCTCAGGCCGAAGCCCAAGGACCAAGAGAGGCCTTTGATCACGCTAGTCTCCCCGACAATAGCCAAGGAGACCTAACGCAAAAAAGGCCCCCCCTGATCCTCAGGCCAAAGCCCAAGGACCAGGAGAGGCCTTTGATCACGCTAGTCTCCCCGACAATAGTCGGGGAGACCTAACGCAAAAAAGCCCCGCTTGGAACTCTGAGCATTTCGCTCAGAGCCCAAGAGGGGCTTTTTTACGCCCCCCTGACAGCAGCAGCCAGGGGAGACAGCGGCCAGGATAGCCCCTCAACTCCTCTATGGCAACAATGCCAGAGCGAGTGAGTGGGGACTATCCCTACCACTTTTTGCTACCCCCCGCTTCTATTTCCCTCTCAGAATTTGAGGAGAGGGAGTCAAGGGGGGGTATGCAGACAGGTTCTAGCCCGGTGAGGCCAGAAGCTGTCTGCTGCTTGGGGGAGAGAAGAGGGAGTGGGAGGGAGGGGTTTATATAGCTGGTAGGAGGAACCGCCAAGACGCCTTTTTTTTTCGCCATTTAAATCTTCTTAGGACTAAAACCAAGTTTTTTCGCCGACCTTGCAGCTTCCCAGAGGTGGCTATAGCCAAGGTGCTAACTCTACAACAGTTACCCAGCTGGATGTCTACGAGTAAGTTTTTTCCCCCCGAGAATGGCCCTTGTGCGTGTAAGTTATAATTGGTTATGGCTGTCTGAATTGCGGGCAAACCACCTCCTTGATTGGTAGAGGCGAGCGAGGAAAGCCCTAGACACAGTCCCCATTCAGAGTTCTTCTCCATATGACCACTTCCCTAAATCGAGTGTTATAGGTTTAATGTTCCCGTGAAACTACGCTAAACCTATGTTACTAGTCCGTCCACCCAAATTCCCTACCAACCAGCAGAGCGGACTTCGATGGCGGAGTAAAGAGGTGAGTTTCACTAACAACTATATACTGCATAACAATAGTCCCACAAGACCCCTGGAGCGTAATTGTAGCATGTGGCCAACTCGGTTTATTGCTTATTTCCTCACGGCCAATTTCAACTAGAGAGCTTGAAAATTTTTCAATTGACCCCGAGCTTCAATAGCGAGAAAAGAAACTATCTATGGAAGGATAGTTTACTAATAGAGAAGTATACGAAACAGGTTGTAGCCATCTTGTAGCACCCCGTGAGAGAGTGATATGTACATGTATGTAGTGTTCCGCCTTTCTGAGAGCAAGCAGCAGGGTTTTCTTGGCGCGAGTGATGAGTTGTGATTCTACCACGGCTGGGTAACCCACCCAAAATACTCTAGGGTAGCCAATCTTATAGGCAAGCTTACAAACTACATAGACGCCTCCCATCCCAACTCTTCTTCACGCTTTCTCCATCCTGTTCCAGCCGACCGAATCTAAACATAGTCTATCCGCCAGTGCCCGCAGGTTTGCCGGTCCCTCTACTCTATAGTCAGCCTTGTATAGATTTGTATGTGTTCATGAACTGCCGTTAATTAATGCCAGTACTCCCAACATTGAATACTGTCGACGGCCACTTTAAAGGCAAATTGAGCAACGCTAGACCGACCATCTTGAGGGCCGGGACCACCCTAGAACCTATGGACCTTACAAAAGGTACCTAGCCCTTTTTACCAATATCAGGAGCACCCGCAGACCGTATGAGCGTAGTCCTTTTCATTATGAGAAAGTCCATATTCGCTCACATCATTTAGCCCATTCGTGGTTGGACCAGTCCCGAAAGTCCTTTGATAGATTGCATTCATAGTTAAATCAGAACAAGTGTCAAACACCAATCTCAGCTTCTTCGCCAAAGTATCTTCCTTTCCAGTCCTTTTGTTCTAATTTCCTCCTACCGTGCCCAATTTGACAATTTACCCTCCGCCCCAACCCCTCTATGACCGTTCTTTAGTACCATGATGTTATATTCTTCGTAGGTATGCAGATCACATCATTGTCACCACCGCTATTTTCAATCTTGAGATACTAACTTCTTACCATTAAGGGGCCCGGGGTTATTCCTTGGGACTACAGGTCTATATGATCCGCCCGCACAGATTTATGTCAAGTTTGAAGCTTTCATATCCTCGACCCTTAACTGTCCTAGTCAACCTGAAGCCTGGCCGAACCGGAATATTTCTCCCTCCCAAAAAAAAGAGCGCTCACACCACACCCACCCCTGGAGAGCTGTTGAAGCGCCAACAGGACTGGGGGATCAAACTTGAGTAAGCTTAACTATGGCGCGGAGGGCCGCCAGCATTTGTCTACAGCCGAGGAAAATAGGCGAAAAAGGTGAAAGAGGCCATGGTAAGAAATGTGGCGGTACATGAGTGCACTGCCAAGGTATAAACGGCAAAATTTCTCTTATTCGGCCTCCTTGTATATCTTAAGGCGCCCTTAAGCTAGAAACATTCGACTATCTCGATTTCCGGCAAATAGTGATTGCGCTCAAATCAAGGCAACTGAATATCTCCCCGAAAGTAGTTGAGGACGCGAACCAGAGAACCAGGAACACCCAGATACAAGTTGCTACTGCATTGGCAATTCTTGGTCGCGAGATTGGTGGCGTACCTATATAAGGAAGCTTACGGCAGCACCAAAATTCAAAGAGTTACAACACCTGGCTTCGACCCCTTTAGCCCTAATTGATGAGCATCGCACTTTACCACACCATAGCCTCAGGATGATATATTCCGAAACAGCGAGTGGAAGGGGGCGCCGTACTGTATGTACGCACGATGATGTTCCCGAAAGTGCGGTCTCATCCCCCACTCGGAAACTACGAATAAGGCAAACAAGCAGTGAACCCATTATTCTACGAATGGCATGTTATTGATCAACAAAAAGAAAGTCTGTGCTTCCACTGCTTATACTCCGCCTATAGATCCTCAAAGCACACCCAATTTCCCACCTTCACCCCACCACGCATCGAGTGATTGGTGATGATTTAATTATGGTTAATAGACTAAAAAAAGGGCACCTAGGCTCATGTTTTCGGGCCTGATTCATGAGACTTGCCAACAAGTAACTCCTTCGAGCAGCAAGGGTTGGTCTGTAGGATATAAACATACCTTCTAGAAGGGGAAATCTCTATCCCTGGAGCTGCTTTAACTAATTCAGAAAATCGGATACAACTAGTCCTCGGATCGTGAGGCCCAAGCGAAAAGCCAAAAATCGATCTGCCGGGTGCATATGAGACACGGGTCGGTCACCCAGTACCACGGGGAACGGGGAACGGAGAACGAACTCTCCGTCCCTATTTGGAGCTTTCCAATAGTGCCTCCCGGGGAGTTTTAAACGCCTAATCAACCTCCATAACATGCCGTGTTCGATTTCAACTAAGCTTTGGCCAGTACTTTGCACTCTACGCATGGCGTCTTTGCCCGGATCGACCGAGCCCGCATAAGGTGCACCCAGCTGTCACGCAGAGTACTCATTAGAGTAGATCATGCAGTCTACAGCCGCTGATCAGGCACGGCCCCAGTTTGTGCTGCCGATATGCCCACGTCACATGTTGGCTTCTTTTATCTAGTTCTACGTTGCTTCCAAAGGCCGCTTTATTTGTTGACATTAACTAATTATTTTATTGCTGGAACATTACTGTCTCGGGAGAGTACAAGCGCCGTTCAAGCGGGAAATGACGGAAGAATGATTTTGATCGAGAGCAGAAACCGTTTCCGAGACGAACTTCGGCCATCAAGAGCATCTTTAGTTGGTGAGAAATAAAGTTACGCCCCGTGAGGTAAGTCTAGCATGAAAAGGTACTTGCTTGTACTAGTCTCATGCCTGTACCCCTCGGCATGCCGCTTACTGGGTGCCATTTAGAGCATATAGTTTAGATGTGTATCAGACTACACATAGGTACCTGCATACAAACTCAAACATTCCGTAGCTCATCCTCTTAAAAAAGGGGGGAGAGAGAGAGGAGAGGAGGGCGCAGAACGACGCGTAACTCATGGTCGATCACTCGGACATGGCCAGATTTGCCCAAGATTTACGGGGTTCGTACGAGAATAATGAAATCACGTCCATCGACTATGGATGGGCTAGAATTCACTGATAATAGGAGGCTAGTCTGCATTTACTACTTATTCCATTTAAGATCAATTAGAATTTTTCCCTAGTTCGAACATCGGTTCATGTAGTAGCTACCTAGCTAGGGTTTAACTTACATGTATATTTCTTAAGCGTGATCACTGCCTCTCACTCACCTATCACAGGTAAGGAGGGGGGGTTGTTGGTCACGGGAAAGTCTTTACGCGCGGATCTGCCTATCCAGTAATATCTATCAGACTCTGTAATCGTCTCCGTTTTCACGGCAAGAATTAATTCCGTTCTGGATTCCAATAAACAAACATGGGCCCGGATCATGATTAGTTGAAAGATAGTTGCTACTTTACTACATGTACTATCATAACACACAGGACTGTTATGATTGGATCACTAATAGTAGAACCACCCTATCAAACCAAAAACATAACTAATAGCAACCTCCTCTATCAGAACCTAAATCCACATGGCAATCCTGAGGCTCGCAAATGTGGTCTCCTGAGAATAGAGCACGTGGTAGCAACACATGACATGAACATGTCATGCAAGAAAAAAAAATAAAACTAATAGGTCCTAAGCACTGTTTCGCATAAATAGAAGACCGCCTCCCAGCGCACAGCCCGGCATCCGAGTTCTCCCGCTGCCTCACCACAGGTGATGATCTATAATGAAATAAAATAAAAAAATTTCCTATCAAGTGAAATAAAAACCGCTCAAGCACCTCTGGCGCTCCGCTCCGCTGGCCGTTGCACTGCCCCGCTCGAGGGAAGAAAGCGCTTGATTACGGCTGAGCTGATAGATGCTCGGCCATCGACGGTATTTTTGCCCGCCGAATCATTGGCCATTGAGACTCGGGCCAACTGTCTGTGCGGACAGCATCGAGTCGGGGTGCTGCGGGGTAAGCACCCGTCCATCCATCAAACGGCGAGTCGGCGGCGAGCGGGTATTATCACCTCATCACATCTGTTGGGGGTATTTCCCCCCTCCTTTAATGATAAACATCCTGGCGAGTGATTGGTTATGACTTTGAAGTACCAAATCGCTGGGGATATGAAAAAACATCCCATTCCTACGCAATTCAGAGGTCACTTGTAATCGAGACGTCGATACGAACGTATCTTTTGCTTCACCACATTGGTGCCGATTCTAAATCCGCCCTGATAGGCTGATTAGAACTGCGGGCCCGCCAATCAGAAAGCCCGCTAAGTAGCCGAGAGGAAACTCAATTGTTATGAGGTGGCCGCATTCCAAACGCCTCCAGAGAGATGGAGGTCCTATGTACGGTGGAGAGATAGAGGAAAGTAGACAAAGTGTACCGGTGAGAAAGCCGTTGGTAATTCATGGTTAACATGTGCCTGGATTTAATATTCATCAGATGAATCGCGCCAACAGTTAGAAATTCCGGCACCCACAACTCTCGGTCCCTTCTCAGCCGGAACGTCAGTGAGAGCTGTATCCTCTCTGCCCAGGTGGATTCTTGAGAATCCTGTTTTGAAAGCAGCAGTTGCTGCTAGTATTCCAAACGATGATTAGCTAGGTATTTGTATCTCTGACGAGCTCAACAGATGTTGCCACGTAAAGCTCCCGTCCCTCGATTTCGGCAAAGCGGTCCATGGGGGATGAAATGGTAATACCCAAGACGCCGCTGACCATAGCCCCTGGCAGGAGGAGAGTTATTGGTGGTCAAAGAAAAGATCACACCGTTCGCGAATCGCTAGAATTTTTCGCAATGGGGTGTGGTTCATCTGTCGATCTTGTAAAAGATCTAGAGAGAGACACCCCTGCCTTTTGCCTATTGGCGTACCAAGGGACCGTTCCCTGCGTCCAACACGCGACTGACATTATAGCCAGTTATGTACTGAAAGTAAGCAGAAATTTTATTCCTGCGAGAGAAGCCGATATTGGTCTACCTCCAAACGACCTGGTTCGCGGGGGTAATTAGCGTCGTAGGAAAAATTCAACATCTCGATGAACGGTAACCAATGCTGTCAATGATTGTCTAACCCAGGCCAGTAGGAATATGGTTTTTCTCTCTCAACGTATGTATGTGGTGCTTTGCCACGCACTGGCCAGATATATGTACCTAGATAGTGGCAATGCCGATTCCACCTTAGATTATTTGAATCATTATTGTCAACTGAGGAACCAGGAGGGCCCAGGGCAGTCGTTCTCTCTACTCTTCCCCCCTCTCGTTGCACCGATAGCCGGCGATTTTACTAAGAGGAAGAGCGTTCCCTCGGAATGGCCCTTGTGAGAAGCTTGTGATCGGTTAGCCCAGAGGGGCCGGATATTCTCCATATGCCTGCTACTTGCTAGCAGCATCTGGATATATATATATAAAAAATCTTTTTCTTTCTTGTCTTGGGAGGGATATCCTCGCCGTCGCCCCTCCTCCTCACCCTCCTCCAGCTCTCAACGACTCGCGTAATACTTGATGACTGTTCGCCGCTGGTGTGCTTTTGCTGGTGCTGGTGCTGCTGGTGCTGGTTGTGCTGCTGGTTGTGGTGGCAGTGATGATACGTATGTTATGTATGTAAGGTTTGTTGTAGGAGATGAGGCCGTCCAAGGGTGTGTGTGTGTGTGGGGGGGGGGGGGGGGGAAGGTAAGGGAAGGGGAGGGGGATAGGAACACATCACGCAAAATTAAATAACAGAAAGGATCCAGTTACAACTACTATTGGTATCTGTTGTTATTGTTGCCGTTGTTGGTCAGACTCTCTGGTGGCCGTTGTTTCATCTAGTTTGAGATGGGGATCCCCCACCTGTTGGTCCCCCGAGTGATATTTTAATGCGGGTCAAACAGTCAGTCATGTAGAAGCGGGTTGTACATGTAGTTAGTCTGGTCTGGTCGTCTGTAGGCGAAGCAAGAAATTGGAGGGAGAAAAAGATGTGCAATCCCCCATCACAATACGTATACACAAAAAGGAACCTCATGCCTGGGTACTTCTAGCTATAGTATATAACAAAATGATATATCATTCTTTTTTTTCCCCCTCCCCTCGAGAAGGATTATTATTTGGACCCACAAATCAGAGAAATCGTAGTTGTGTGGTCCCAGACAGACATTTCCATGTTCTATCTAAGAACCAACCAGACAGAAAGACAGCCAGCCAGGACCGTCCTCAATGTCAGGAATCCCATCGACAGATCTATGGTCCGTGCACTGTCCAACCAGCCAACCATCTAAATACCTCCCCCCCTCCAGACAACGTATTCTAGAACGGCGCTAGCGGTACGGCAGTTTACCTACCCTACTACTACGCGAACCCCCCCCCCTCTTTTACCCTGACCTGGTCCCTTGCCGCTATCAAATTCTGGAAGGGACCAATCGAAAACGTGGGTCAGCCATGAGAGTGAACCTGAACCATGGGTCCGCGTCGCGTCGACGGTCGGGTAGTCGGTCCTTTCACCGATCGTTCCGCAGAGCCTCCTCCTCCTCCTCCTCCCTCCCCATCCATCGCGAGAGTTTTATATCGGGGAATTTAATTTTTCTTTCTTTTCTTTTGACGGTACCTAGATCGGCATGTGAGAGGGGTAGGTTGCATTGAAAATCACTCTGGCTCCTGCGATGCGCTGCTGCGTTACGGTTAGCTTACAAATAGTACATGTAGTTTACATGTACTCCTAGTAGTACTACTGATATTGATATGGTTCTTACGATGCTGGAGTAAGTGCAGTAATGTTCCCCTACATGAATGATGGTGAATACACCCCTAACCACAACAAACCCGTAAACGTAAACGTAGAGTTACAGTTTATGGTAGCTGTAACCTACATGTACATGTACTTGACATGCTTCTTACCCGGGAGGAGGATTATACATGTATGTACATGTATGTATGTGCACAGAACTAGAAGGCAGTCAGACAGGTGGGCAGGAGAAAGGAAAAAAAAAAAAAAAAGAAGGCAGGAAGGCCACTGTGTAACACCTGCATGTGTGTGTGTCCCTATGTCGTGTGCTTGCTTGCTTGCTGCTTGTTCCCTTCCTGTGTTTCTTTCGGCTGATCTTTGCCGGTGCCCCATTTGAAGAAGGTATAGCCACCCCATGTGCTCTCTTGGACCTGCTCTGAGGATGGATAAGTTATGTAAATTAAGTATTGCCGCAAAACCTGGCATAGAAGGGCATACAGAGGAGTGTGGTGAGTAAGTACATACATGTATATAGATGGTCGGTCAAGGTTCATCCTTAGGAGTTGGATCACAGTGTATCTGAGGTGCGTGTGATGATGATGATTACTGAGGGAACAATTAATCGATCGATATGAATTAACTATACAAACCATATGTAGGTAGGGGGACACAGTGCAGTAACGTCGTCTACAAACTTCTGTATTCAAGCAGGCAGGTAGGTCAAGTAGATCTGGGGGTGCAATTGCGGGTGAGTTGAAGTCATATATCAATATTACATGTATATTGTAACAATGTACATATACGTAGTATGTAGCTAAGTAAGTACATGTAGGCACCAACTGCCATATAGTAGATCAGTTCTTGTACCTACTGACTGCGTAGAGCGCTGTACTGTCTAAGGTACTGTATCGCGCTCGCCGATGAATAGGTCCAGTGACCATCTTTTTCTTTTTTTTTTTCTTTTTTTTTTTTAATTGCAATTTCCTTAGAGTGCTCTCCCTATGTGCGCGCCGCGATACAAAGCATAGCATCCCTACATGTCTTGAAATTTCACTTCTCTTTTTCGCACCGTCCCTCTCCTCTATTATACACTGTTGACAAACATCTACCGTCGATACATGTATTACCATTGGCATGCGCAACCAATCAATCAATCGTTAGGTATTGCTACATGTATACATGTAGGTACATCATCAGGGTCCATCCATCCCTGGGCCCTCAAAGTTCTCTTTTTACACACCTTCTTTTCTGCCGTGTTTGCCGTTAAACGTGCGAGCGAACGAGTTCTTCTGGAAGCCCGAGTTCATGTCTACTGTGCTAGATTGGTCATTAGATTTTGCACTTTGGAGGGGGAAAGGTTGCTCACGTGTGTGGTGGTGGTGGTGGGGTACGGTAGAGCACGCTTAATCGACTTCCATTAACGGCCAGCACAGCCAGCAAAAGTGGAAGTGCAAAAGGTCAAGCATTTTGATATTTTCCCAGGGCCGCCAGCACCACGTTTTTCCGATAAAAGGAAAAAAAAAAAAAAGGAAAAAAAAAAAAAAAAAGTAAATATACAAATTGGGCCCAAACAAAATAAGCTGGGACATATATAGAGAGTATGGTATGTAGGTAAATTAGAGCAAAGCAGCCCCCCCCCGAATGTTTCAGGCAAAGCTAAACCAAAATGGCGGGTGTTTGAGATCCCGTAATGGGGTCAGGATCAAATCATTTTCTTCGAAAGAAGAAGCGGGAAATGCCCGAGAGAAGATCCAAGCTCACACTTTCGACGCTCGCTCGCTCGCGCCAGAAAGAGGGGTCTACCACCACCACCACCACGTTCGTTAACACACAACTCGTGACGGGCAGAGCCTTATTTTTTTATTTTTATTTTTATTTGGTCTATTTCTAGGGGTAGTGGGAGGAGGGGTGGGAGGGTGGGAGGGGGTGTTGGTATGGGATTTGTTTTTTCCTTTCCTCGAGTTGAAGAAACATCTGGACGGACATAGGCGAAGGTTAGGCACCACAACCACCAGGCAAGTCAGGCACGTAAGTTGGCGGATAGCGTGATGCCCACGCAACACGTGTCTCGAATGTTGAAATGCGCATCAGCATCAGCATCACATCAGGAAGAAAGGGGTGAGTATAGTATTAGGTTTGATAATTGACATTGCAGCACGAACCGGGGAACTGAGAGCCAATTAACACAACGGTCAAGATATACGTCCCAGGGAGGTTTCCTCGTGTGCATGCCTCGTTTCCAGTTTACATACATGTACTCCCGTGTAGCAGAATGTGGTTTGCGGGCCAAATAAATCGATCAATCATTCTCGGGTGTCCCTCCCCGGTACCAGTTGGTACTTTGTATGTTATCTTACAGGCAAGCGAGTGGTGGTATCTACATGTACATGTATGCTTCCCTCGGCGGACCGGTAATCAATTAGAATGGATGATGGCTTAAATCGCCAGTGCGAGCCATGTCTTACATCTACTCTAGCCTCCTCACACACACCCCTTTAAAATGAGCAACCAATCTCAGGTTGCATGCATGGGGTGACATGACAAGCTGTTCAGCCAGGTGGTGGCTTTGTAGATACCCTTTTAAGCAGTCATAGGATGCGTTCTGAAGGGGTAAAAGATATGGCATATGGGTTTAGCATCCACTCGATTTGTTTGGTGGTGGGCATGCGGGTGGTACCTGTGGATAGATGGGGGCTGCAATATGTACTTGTTTAAGCCACCTTTTCAGGCCCGTTACGCATTGAATGGGCTATACAAATACGAACAGTTATATATACCCACTCGACCTCGATCCAATAAGGTTGCTTAGGTGGTGATGGTTGTGGTGCTTAATATCAGACGTTTCCCTCAACCTTCAACATAAGCCTAACATCGTGATACTACAAAGGCGGCCAGCTCACCGGCACCGGATACGTATTGCACCTAAAGTCTGTCCTCGCTGATAAGAGGAGGAAAAGAAAACCTAAAAAAAGTTAAAAAATTAACAATAGCATCTGTGAAATAATAAAGGGGAGAAGCGACGTCTACTTACTGATATGCTATTAATTGAGGACGACGCACAAAGGAGTTACATGTAAAAAGAGTATCCTAGATCCTGTCGTGATATGATTGATATCTATCGCGATCAGAGGAGCCGAGGGTCATCCACTCTAGCTTTGATGCACCACCACCCCAGCTCTCTCGTCTACCATCTAACTACTCCCGCCGACCTGGACGGAGCCTCCTCCTCCTCCTCTTCTTCAAAGCTTCAGCTATAGCTAGACCTTTGTTGTCCATGGGTGGAGTCGGGATGGAAGAAAGAAACCTTAACATCCTAGGTTCTATGATGTAAAGAGACATATGCGAAATTGTGTCCAGTCCGCGCCGGGTGTGGAGGAGCAGCGGCAGTAGTCGTGGCGCGACAATTCACGACACTGGTGAACTCAAGGGGGTAGCTGGGAGTGAGCTATCTAGGAGGAGGAGATCTCAGGGACCTTCGCCGGCCGGGATTGTGGTGACCATTCTAACACCATGCGTCTTTACCTGGCTGGTACTGTGCACTCCATGTCTGGCGGGTTATCATGGAAGCCGTTCATAGGGTGGAGAGTGATTGAGAACTGCAGATTACCGAGTTCTCCGAGAAGGCCCGTAAATACTGGGTTCGAAGAAGTCCACCACACACACACAGTACGTTACAGACAGCATATGTACTTTACCTAAGAAGGGTATTCTAATCAGAAATAGAGGACATCGAGATGAATGGGCCACACTTATGCGCCAAGTAACCTACTTACAGGCCAGAGCTTGAAAGCAGTAATATCACTGAGGTAAAATAGTAGGTATTATCCAGGTACATACAGCATGTGCGGTACTGGATGTGCCCTCTTTGATAGGGACGTCCTTACTTGCATAAAGTATCACTTGTCTGTGGCAAGCAGGGCAAATCCGTGTTGATAATTGATTGTGGCGATAGAAGACAGTAGATGTAGCAGCACCAGCAATGAGAGCGGAAAAAAAAAAAAGCTGACGGGGCGAAGGGGGCAGAAGGTGTGAGAGAGATGGAACCATGTATGTATACTGTACGTATATGTACTTTCCTCTACGGCATCAGGGGTGAGGAGAGGGGCTCATGACGACAGTGGTGTGCTTTTTTCTTTTACTCCTTTTGCTGTATGTCTTTCTTTCTTTCTTTCTTTCTTTCTTTCTTTCTTTTTTTTTTTTAAAAAAAAAAATCTACAAAGCATGATGACGGCAACTATCACGTACCATTTGGGGGGCGAGTGAGAAAGGAAGGGAAAAAAAAAAAAAAAAAAAAAGAGCAGCAGATTTTAGGCGCGTGGACAGGAAAAGCTGATATGCTTTTTTAAATTTCTCGGTGAGAATGTCCATGGGCCGGACGGGACAGGCAAACAGCGAGGAGCGCAGTCAATACTGATATAGAGCACCTACTACAATTGTCAAACTAAACAGGTATAGGCCTTCCTCTGCGATATGGTGCTAAGGTAGTTTCTTATGCCTGAACAGCAAGGGCTCGCAGAAGCAGTATGATATATCAAGGAGAGGGGTTTGCCATCATCATCATGAAGCTGGAGGTGGTGGATGGATGCTGATGATGGATGCTGATGGTGGTGATCATATGGAGACGACAGGTTGTGGCGAAACCAATTGTTCGTGAATCTCATCAAACGAACCGCTTTAGCATCGTCTTACCCCTCCTCCTCCTCGTTTCCGCTCACTCGATGAGGTTTCCCTCCCCACCCCTCGTCGCGTCTCTGCTGTCGGTGGGCGCGGTGGGCGGGGGGCGGGGGGGGTTACATATGTAACTGATTGTTGTCCTAAAATATACCTGGTAGCTCACTCTATCTCGCGCGAAACCCCGACATTCATGCACGGTTGCTTCCGTGCGGGATTGTGAAATTTTTCCTTTTTGTGCGTTGTCCGCCCACTAATTAGTGAGTCCCACGTACCCAGCTTCAGAGGCAATCATCATCACACCGTTTAGATTTCCTGTACCCGGGGCAAGCAGTTCGCGTAACGGCTGGTGGGCTTCCTCCTCCTCCTCCTCTTTTTTTATTATTATTTTTATTATTATTATTATTATTATTATTATTATTATCATTACTATTTCACCTGTTTCGCCTGGAAGAGGAGTTTGGAGGGGCCTTTTAATAGTACTATTTCGTAGTTGCTAGACGTTTCCGGGCCGGACTAGGCTTTGCATACAAGCCAAAAATCTGGTACTCCGAGCAAGTCATGCAGAAAGAGCATCTTTTCTAGCTCCTCTGAAGTTTGATTGGGTTTAGGTTCCAGGCAAACAAAAATGGTAGCTCGGTGGACCCGGAGAAAGTTGTGGATGTAGATAGACGGATCTGCCTTTTTTTGTTTTATTTTTTTTTTGTATTGGTTTTGCATAGTGTCAGTCTGTTAGTTGTAGTTACTTAGGTCAGTCAGTAGTCAGGATCAGTCAGTCTCTTCCAATCCGGCCGGACAGCTGAGTATTGTTGTTTATGCGCCAATCATTAGTAGCAAGGAAGGAGGAGCAGGGAGGAGGAGGGGAAGAAGAAGAAGATGTAGAGAGGGGGGGACAGAGTTAGTGGAGGCAGAGTGAGCAGCAACAGCAACAAAGTATCTACAGCATGAGCGTTGCCAAATAGCGATGTTAAGAGGGCAAAGCGCAATGTACTGTAATATTTCAAATGGGAATGATTTTTCCTTATTAATTCTCGCCCGCGGGGGTCCTTGTTTGTCTTCAATGGAAGTCAGCAAAAAGGGCCCACCCCAATTTGTCCCAGACATTCCCACCACACCCACGCCTGTAGCTCTCTTGTTGCATCTATCTCCTCGAAACTACATGTACGCTATGGGTTCAGCCCAAGTAGGGCAAAGAGGGAAAAGCGAGAAAAAAAAAAGAAAAAAAAAGAAAAGAAAAAAACCGAAAGTTACCAGTCCCCCCCCCCACCCATGCCACAGCTCTCCTTACCAGAGTTCTACCTTACCGATTAATGCAGGTCCCTTTATTTAAAATGAACTTGTCCCCCTCCCTCGCCCGGCCTCTATCCCCCCATATTCTCAATCAGATCAGCTTGCCTCGGCTTCTCAGTCTTCCTAAATCGCCTGGCTTCAGCATATATACAGCAGGTTGACCCAGCTTCTTCAGAGTTCAAGCTACTGAATTGTTACTCCCAGCTTGATTATATACAGTGTCTGTAAAAGATCGACGTCCCATACAACAATATTATACAACAATACTATATACAATACAGTAGTCCAAAATGGATTCCAGCCCTGGCCCTCACCACAGCCACAGCCAACCATTCCATCTACAAACATCAGATGGTGACTATGATACAGCTACTGCGCCCCCACAAAGCATAGAGCTTCCAGAGTCAAGCTCTCACAGTGTCAGTTCTGAGGTCTCTACGCCTGGATACGAATATCAGTCCTCTCCAAATGCACCAGCAAAGCGTTCAAATGAATCAGCTCCTCCATTCCCCAAACGCCCACGAGTAGAAGACACAGGCCCATGTTCAGAACCTGTATTACCAACATCGCCCACGCCATCAGAGCCAGCAACAACACCAGATTCAGATGTCGAGAGATCTTCAAGAAATAGATTCAACCAAAACAAGCAACCATATAGGTCACGATCACTACCTCCTACCCTTCGCCGCAAACGAAGAACAGTCGAGAACATCCACCAGCATATCCCTCCAGTCACTTTGAGCACATTGAGAGAGCTTGATCTACACGAAATCTACCGCAATCCCAAGCTTCGTCACGATGTCGTCTTTGACTCGCAGCTTCACTTCAGACCTAACCTTGATGGAACCCGGGGGAGGAGAAAGAAGGAGATGGCGGATATGTATTGGCAGATGGTATTGCACGAGTGCGAGGTTTTACTTGGACCTTCTAGGTGGGGGAGAAATAACTTAGCGCCCGTACCGATGAAGCTGCCAATTCTCTTCCAGACAATGCGTGATATTCTCTTGACTTTGGTTCCCAAGACCGACCGGATGGACGTCGATTCTATTCTCGACGCACCATTGCTGATGCAACAGCTCAAGCACAATGTTTTGGACTTCAAGGGGCTTGCGTTATGGTTGTCCGGCGTTCTAAAGGCACACTGCGCGCCAATGAGGGATCAGTGGGTGGAGCAGATGGTTGCAAAGGTAACATACGGGGTGGATAATGGAAAGGTCTCAGCATTGGTTGAAGGGCTGCAGATGGTTTTCGGGATTTTGGAGGCAATGAAACTGGTATGTCCTGTCTATTGGGTGGTTCCGGCAACCTGTGAGTCATACTAACCCTTCTTAGGATGTTGCAAACCACCAAATCCGAACACTCAGGCCTCACCTCATTTCCACGGCGATCAGTTTCGAACAGGGATACTTCCAGGAGAGGATAGAGCAGGGTCGCTTGGATATGAGGGAACCAAGGGAGTGGTACAACAAATCTGTTTCGGCCTGCAAAACCGAAAACGCCGACAATCTCACCACCTTTACTAGCGCCGTTATAGACATGGTCACGCCCTCAAACTACGCCAAGTACCCTGCCACGTTCGTGTTCGACTACGAGCGACTGGAGAGCCTTCGCGATGATATTCGCGAAGCCACTTGTCTCAAGCTAGCAATTCTCTTCTTCCGCCAACTCACCCTCTCATCACGACGCGACGTCAACTCTGCCACTACTGACAAGTTGAGGACCTCCATTTTGGCGATCTTGGGAGAGGAGGATGGTGTTCACCGATGGCTGCGAAACAGTAACGCTGTGGCTCTGCACATCACGCAAGCCGCTAATGAGTTCAATGGCTCCGCCGGCATTGCCGATGCTTCGTTGGTGAAGATGGCCGAGAACTGGTTTATTAAGCACTTACAGACAAACTCGCCCATCTACACTCGTGTTGAGAAGGGCATTACTGAAGAATTGACTGGGATGGTACTAAGAGTGATGAAGGGGTGGCATTCGCTGTCTACCTTCTCAATCATGTCAAACGTTGATGTAACAGGCTCATCAATGGAGTTGGCCTCAATAGCCCAGAGGGCCTCACATATCACATTCATGCATTGGCAAATCTTTGGAAAGATGTACTTGGCAGCTTGATGGGTCTATCTGCAGATCTATTTTTCCTTTTCGCTATTTCCCCTTTTCTTTTGATTATTGCCTCGTTTTTACTGCGAGCATTATAATAGCTGTTCGAGGATCATTGGCTGGGCCGCCTTTCAATTCCCTTTGTTTTTTGTTTTTTCCTGCTTTTTTCTTCGGTATAAACGGTTTTGGGCGGGTTCTGTTTTGTTTTGTTTTGTTTTGTTTATGTTTATCTGCAGTCACTAGGGGTTTGTTGGCTTTGATTTTTTTGACCTTTTTTTTTTTTATCTAATCCCGTTATATCTGAAAGAAGAGTTGGTTTTTGTTTTTGGTGGGCGGGCTGGGGTGTTTATTCTGGTTTCTTTAATTTCACGAAATTGGGTTTCCTTTTGACTTTCACTCTTCTTTAAGCTTTTTCCTTCTCAAGGGGCGCATCAAAGAGTAATATCACACATAGAAAGAGTAGAAGGAAAGATATAGATGTGCGCATCGTAAATACCCTGTATCTTAATACTTTGGTGTATCTAGAAAACTGTTACGAAATTTACAGTTTCCTGAAAATCCATAAACCTCGCTTCTGACCTCTCCCGTGTTCTGCTGTTGGGGACTTTAGGCATGCTCCGGGGTTTTTTTTTTTTCTCCCCCCCCCCCCCCATCTCTTACCAACCTAAATTGTAACCTCCACTGTTTGGGTTTGTCGTGCTTTCCCCAAGCAAATTCGTCAAGTACCAATCCTTTTTCGGAAATTCGGTTTTGGCATTATTTTTTCCGCCGGGGTTCCTTCCAACGGCGATTCGGCCTCATGACGAACCTTCCCCCAATTCCGAAGGGCTCTTTTTTTTTTTTTTTAAAGTCTTTTTTTTTTTTGCTGCCTGGGCTATTTTGCTGCTCGGAGACGTAGGAATTATAAGGCTTACTATGGTCTCAATATATTTTTCACTCACGTGTGCAGATGCATACTAATATGTGGGGTAAGGGTCCTTCCTGCAGGTATCAATCAATCAATCTACCGCGAGGGGTGGCATGCCGACTGCTCTACTCTACAACATCTGGGCCTGAAACAAAAAAGAGAGCGGGGAAGGGGCTACTTTTTTCCCTTTATTTCTTTCTCACTTGAGTCTCTGACGTCTTCATACATGGGCCACCGCAGAGTCACATCACCCAAAAAGAAAAGAAGGTGAAAATTGCAACATACCTACATATACATACACGCGTGCCACCGACGAAACTGCCTGGCCCATGCTTCCAGATGTACATACGCACTAGTAACCATCACCATCGTCTGCGGAGATTTTTTTTTTTCCTTTCAAATTGCGACACACTTCGTAAAGATCTGTAGACCGGTAATCTGTGGTTACCATGGGTGGGGGGGCGGCACGGGTGGGGGGAGAACGAGTACCCCGCGATTCAAATAAGGGCCGGTATCTTTTTAGTTACCGAAATTCTGGGACAGCATATTACTTGCTGACCAGGGCTATGTAGCAAGCAGAAGAACGACTTTATTTCCGTGCTTGCTGAAAACCTAGTTGCCTTTTAAAGATGCCAGAAGATCTGCCAGGCCATTGTTGAACTGAACTGTAGGTACATACATATATACGTTGAATGCGAATGTCTTGCATGTCACATACGCACAAGAAATGGAATTCGGTAGGTAGGCAGAGATAGGCCAAAGGCATGATGTTGCAGCTGTGGGGGTAGGGAAATAGTCGGCAACCCCGGCTATCCCGAGACGTCGGTAAATCACCAACTTATCCTATGCATATCTTTTGTTTTCTCGATATAGATTTGGACTACCTACTGCGGTTTTGCGGTGTGTTTCCTTTGCCCCGTCGCCACCACCACTGAACGCGTAGGGACTTCGAGGACTTTTTTTTTTATGCAGTCAACCGTTTACAGAAAAGAAAAACAGAAAAGCAAAAGCAAAAGCAAAGGCAGAAAGAAAAAATCATTACCCCACACACGTGGGGTTGCAGCGCGGTAGAGGCTCAACCCTGACACTTGATATATTTAAGTTTCGTTAAAAGCTTTCTTGGCTTTCTGGTGTGTGCAGCAGGGTTCCATTGCGTGATCCAAATATACTTTTTTTTTTTTTACTACATACACCAACTTCTGCGGGCGTTCCGAACTCCTTTTCCCACATTGAGAAAATCGATACAGTTGGTGGTAGTTGGATGGTCTGGCTTATAAAAAGTTCTGTCAGTAAGCAATAGGGCCGGTTTTTAGAGGAATTGCAATACGACTTGGGTCTGTAGCCTGGGTTGAATTTATAGGTCAAAGAAGACATTTAATCAGTGGCTAACTGGTAGAGGGATGATTCTTGTAAAGTCCTGAGTGATGCGTGTACCTACGTATACCCAATATACGTTACAATTCTACCTGAATGCATGTAAGCCCATACCCAAAACTTTTCGTGAAAGCCCGAAAGCGGTTCAGTGGTGAAATCCCATACAAATCTACCCTAGCAACGGGGTTCTCCACTAGAATATTTTATTATACCTTAACCACACCTTTTTTACCAATTTAAAATGTGCAAAAGGCTTCCCCCAAGGGTCAAAATGTTTTACCTCTGTTCATCATTATAATTAATTGTTGTGGCTCTACATTTGGAACCGGGTTCCGCCTAGCTAGTTTGGGTGGTAATCGGCCCTTTCACGAAAACTTTGGAATTGGATAGGGACTTTACATAAATCTCTAACCAGAGCTATATATTCTGGTGGTTGGGTGTATATAATAGGCTCATGGATTGTCACTCGACCCCACCCCACACAGAACCTATATCTATACTAATAAATTCCAAGGTCAAGGGCAAGTTAAACCACATACATTTATTATTGTGGCTTGTGTTTCTAATAAGTTCTTAGAAAATTGTATTTGTAAGAATAGGTATTAATATCATGCTAGTATACGCAATTAACGAACTCGTTACTTAACTCTGCCCTTGTAGCTGTTTCCTAACTTAACTAGCCAAGCCTTCAGGGGCCCACGGTGATACCCGATGCTGAAATATGTGTCTTAAAACAATGGGAATAAGCTTATCAAGGAACACTTTTCTTTAGACTTGCTAAACTACATGTGTGGGCTGATGCTGGAACATGTACGACGCCAGATCGCCGATCTCTTGCGCTAGAGTTTCGTAGCCGTACACAAGAAAGAAAATAGTGCTAGTACAGTGTAAACGAAGACGATTATGGCCATTCTCTGTTTCCAATTAATGTATCCTCCTTGTCTCTTATCTTCATGAACAATCACTCGACGCTGACGAAATAACGAAAAATTGCACCCCAACACTATGCGTCGTAGGTTGAGAACGGCATGGCTCTCGTTAAAGAGATAAAAATAATCTGGAAGGCTTGATGAATTTAACCCATTTCCACACTTGTTTCCGAACCAGTAATTGTTGATTGGTGTTAAGAGGAAGAAGACCTTAGTCTCCTAGCGTTATAACTAACTCAACCATCCTACAATATTTCGTAAATTGACAAAATACTTTGATATTCTAAGTCTAATTAACCACCGAAAGTAGACGAATTACACAAAATTTCACGTTCTGACATCAGCTGTTTTTATCTTTTAGTCGAGCCGCACAATACTTGACTCACATTCCAAGCGTTAGAGCCGTTTCCATATGATCTGTCCACGCTGGATTATATATAGATACATAGGGAAACTCCTGAATTAGGGAATAAGTATATACAATATTATTATAATTGACAACGAAATGTATATCACACATTTCCACTAGTTACTGAGCCTGAACTGGCCGTCACTTAATCTGTACGCGATTTGGAGCAGGTCTACGGAAGCTGCCGTAACAAACTCTTATTCAGAACATAGTCCCTCTAAGGATCAGGATTATGTAGAATCATCATAAATGGTGCGCGCAATCAATGGATTGACAAAGTACCATTGTAAAGGGCTTAACAGGTCAGAGAAGGTATGTATTATATTGAGACTATACCCATGGAATAAAGTATTTTACGGCTTGTGGGTAAAGGCAATGAACAAGTCATCTGACCACTATAACGATACTCAATTATTGTTGATTGAAGGTTTGAATCTTTCGGGCACAAGCATTTAGTATTATTCCGTGCTATATATTCCGTGCTATATATGCAGATGATTTTCCCGCTCTTAGCTCCCTTAAACCATGAGGTTCTATAACCGTAGAAATTAAAGGAGACATATACATTCTCAAAGCTATGAAGAATAGGCGCCCTGAATTGAATCGAAGTGGAGGTAAGGTAAGTAGGAAGTCCCTATATATTGCATGTATGAAGTACTCTAGCACCAAAGTAAAAAAAGAAAAAGTAAAGGGAAAGGGGCTCCGGGACACGTCCCAGTTGCGCAAAACAAGTCCTCGAAACGCGAGCTATTTTTATGGCGCGTGTGTTGATCCTGAAAGTTTTGTGGTGCGTACACACGTGCCTGTATTCCTGACAAGGTCATACCAGACCTCATGTGGGGGCTCTTCTCTACACCAAACTTCCGACACAATTTTCTCAGCTCGGAAAGTCATCTAAGATTACAGCAGGGTACCGATCTCAGCTTTTGAAGTCACTAGTGGAGATGGGCGAGATACTAATTTATACATGTAGCTATCATGAGCAACGACTCAGTCTGCAGACGTATCAGATGGAATTACCTCATATCCCCTGTCATTTCTAACCATATACTATCATCTACAGTTTCATCGCGACGTCCCCGATCCCCCCGCCTCCATGAGCGGCGTTCAAGAGCAGAGGGGATTGAATCATTCTTTTCGGCGGTGGAACACATGGGATATTATGACATAGAAGAAATGAGGGCCTATCTCGAGGAAAGTACTATTGATTTAACTTTGTCTCTATTTCCTGCAGGAGTATGGGCCGTGTCTATATGTAGTTAGAGGGACTATGGGTAAACCGTCCCCAGAGATGGGTCAGATGTCAATGATAGATAGCCGGGTAAATGAGAGATAATCGGTCAAGGAGAAATCAACGATAGAGAAATTTCACGCAACTTCTCGATTTTTTGATTTTCTTCCAATCCTCTAACTTATGGACTAAGCTGATATCCGAACCTTTTTGATATTCTGGTGGATATAACCAAGATTCTCTTCTGTTCCACGCTAACCGTATGTGTAGAATCTCAAACCCCGCCCCCCCCAAAAAAAATAAAGTAAAAAAAGTAAAAACAATAATACACGCTCTTTGGATATGATATTTTCCCGTTAAACCCAGTAAATATTGTCCGGAGGAAAAGGACCGGACTGGAAAAAGCAAATAAACAAAGCAACCGACCATAGCCATATTACAACAATAATTCAAAGAACGCTTGCACAACAATGCCATATGGTCACGCTCATAAAATATGATGAGGAAAGACATTGCGGTAATCACAAAAGTAGTACAAATGTAAGAAAATAAAATCAAGCAAGATGACTATCACACCGGACACCCTTTCCAAAAAAAAAATATGTAGTAGGCAGGAACTCAGGATACACAAGGAAAGATGTGGAAAAGGAACTAAAGCATTGGAGTACATGAAGTAGCAAACATTAAAACCCAGTATAAAGCAGCGAGGACAAAATAACTACTCCAGCCTTTTCTTCTTCTTTACTTCCCGTTGATCTGCAGGGTTGGCGTATGCAACCCCCACGTTTTATGCTTCTCTGCCTTTTTGGTAGGATTTTGAATTACAGGGACTTCATGCTGTTGCTGTGGTTGCTGTTGTGTTTTGGGCCTAGTCGGCTCCTTCATAAGCGTTGGATCAAGCTTAGCGGGTGCTGAAATTATATTATTAGCACGATGCAGCATCAAGGGAATATTATACTAAGGAACGATCATACTTCTATTGCTAGCAACCGTAGGGTGTCTAGAGCTATGAGATCCACTAGTAATAGTACGCCATATATGCTCGGATGTGTCTTGAAGATAGTTCGTCGCTGTAACCTTATTGTGAGATACCAGACTCCTGCCAGCGGGGATGGGGTGCAACTTAAACATACTGGACTTCGAAAAGAAACCAGACTTTCCACGGTTCTTCTTGGACAAGATGACTTCATCAAACAGCTTAATTGACGGGTCCGAGGGCTTTTTCGCCTCCCTGTCGTGGATAAACTCGCTGAAAGCCTGGGTCTGTTCAAGCATCTGGATAAAGAGCGAGTTTTCCTGTGGCATGCTCTTGAGGAAACCTTCCATGTTGAAACGGTAAATGTTTCCGGCTTTCTTTCCATCACCAGTGGCCGGTAGAAGAAACTTGCGGTATGTGTAAAACAAACTCGCAAAGCACCTGACGAACGCCGCACGTATTTGATCAGGGTGGAAAGCTACAGGGCATGGGAGACCGATTTGAGAGGAGCAGCGGGCATGTGCAGCAACACGACAGTCTAACATTTATATCAGCATGAACCACCGTACCCTATAGCTTTGTGAATTAAACACCTACTTGCACAACAGTAAATCCCCTCATCCGACTTTTCATCACAGATTGAGCAAACAGACTCAAGGTTGTGAGTCTTCCACTGCAAACAGTGGCCTTCAACCCATTTCGTGGTGTCCGTATTCCTTACCGGTTGTACTAACATGTTCGGCATGACTGTCGATGCTGCGATGGTGGATGGAGCAAATACGGAAGGGGGATAGGCGTTAAACACTGATTGATTGTCAGCACCCAGAGAACTAGTTGATGGAGACGGCGAGTGATTTGCAAAGGGTAGGCTAGGCCGGCGCAGAGTTGGCGTACGCTCAAACCCAAATGAAGAGCTCCTACGGGAGGCAGCATCAAAGTTTCCAGACCTCTTTCCTCTCAAAGTCGCAGTCAAAGTGAACCCGGTTTCATTCCTAGAGAGATTCGTTCCTGGTGGCGGATAATTCTGGGATTTTGGAGAGTGAGGGGACGGTGGTGACTGTCCTCTAACAGTACCACTTGTTCCCGGCCTTTCGTACCTGGTCTCACCTTTTGACTGAAGAAATGCGTTGAAAACCAAAGGTCTCGGGGCAAAGTCCGAAACCACAGCGTCGCCAAATGAGGTCGAGTTCAGGTTGACTAGTTTCGCAAGAGTACTAGGTTGAGGTGTAGGGGTGAATATTCCGGAGTTTTCCGACATAAAGGAGTTATGAGGGAAAGTCTCAATGGCGTACTGAGGAGGACCTACTGGCACACCATAACGGTTATGATGAGGAGCTGAAAGCTGCAATAACGAAAGTAACTTCCTTCTCTGCTGCCTTGGAAGGAGCACTGGTGGTGTGGACGAGATGATCACGTCGGAATCAAGGTCCACACAGACAAAATCCTCCTCAGGGAGTTCAAGTTTGTCATAACGGCGCTCTATACCCACAATGTAGGGACATGGAGCCTCAAGGGCAGATAGAAGACGAGCCGGAAGAACAGGAATGTAAATCCCAAGCCATTGTAAAGGATACATTAAACTAATCAGAGCACGTGTTGCGATATGCAACATAGCCGTATGTGACGACAAGAGAATGATGCGGGACTCGGCAAGTGCAAACTACCAGAGGTTTAGTAGATCTCAACAAAATACCTACGAGCAGGAACTCACCTCAAACATTGTTACAATGTTTGGAAGAGACAATGACCTGAACAAAGCATAAAGGTCGGTCTATGCCTATATTAGCAAAGAATTCTAGAATCGAGCATACAAGGACTTACAGTGCGGCTTCCGGGAATCTCATTTCCGGCTTCTTTCCTGGCAAACATCCTCAATTCACGAATTGCCAATTCGATTTGTGTTCTTGAAGAGTTGGGTGCTGGGGCCTCGGAGCAGAGGTTAACAACATATCTATCATTTATCAGTCGTGCGCATGGTATTTGGGGATATTGAGCGGCCCAGACCTCTCCAAGGGCTGCCACATCCCGATCTTTGGCGAAGAAAGAGGCACTCTAAGAATTGATCCGTTTATCATGGGCACAACAATTGCCTTCAACCACTCCTTCCAAAAGTTCACCATGGAAGAGTCCTTTCCTAGGATACCGTAAGCCCGAGGAATCCAAAGCCCAGTCTCGCCATCGGTCAGCCCTTCAATTTTCGAGGCTGCGCCATGACGCACAGGGCGTAACAGATCTGCCATAAGCCCAATCTTCTCCTCTGTGGCAAGTATCTGATCATCCAACTCCTCTCTCGCCTCAGGGTTATTCACCACTGATGGGAGTTTTGCCAGAAGCTTGGAGAGTTTTGTACGTTCCGCCGCCAGCCTAATAACTATGTTAATAATGCTTTAATACCAAACCCAAGACTAATGCAAGCTATACCTTTCACCCAAACTAGTAGCCAGCTCTCTTTCTTCATCTGTCATGTTATCTCTTCTCCATTCTTCACATCTCCTCTCAAGATCTTCCGCAGCCCTGGGGTTAAGGGGAATCCAAATGATTATACATATTCCATGGAGGCGTGCATTGTCACCGCCGGTCATTGTCTGCATTGGGTAAGCTATTAGTGCATTTAGTACACCGAATAGATGAACTTACAAATCCATGCCATGTGGATCTAGGCCTCTCATCACACGAGACAATATTCACATCATTAGGAAATGCAAACATGGGGACATAATCCGGGAATGGTCCGCGTCGTTTGGTCTCCTCCGTCAAATGCTTTGGCGGGTACCTGTCCAAGAGTACGGGCTCGAACTTACGTTTCAAAGGATGCATATTCGGGGATGAGTTGAGTGGTTGTGGTGTGGGAATAACAGAGTTGTAATTCGACATCCTCCTTGCTGTACGGACAGACGCTGTAGCTAATTGAAACCGTCAGCGAACTGAACCAATGTCCATCTTGTATTAGACAGCTCAGAGTAGTAGATCCTGATTCTTACAAGATCTATTAACAGACGGAGCTCTCCGCATGGATGTTAGGTCACGTAAAGAAATTCTCCGCCTCAACGAGGGGGCTTTCTGGAGGGCAGCCAGATCCTCACTAACGACTCTCTGGGCGCGGGGATGCATGACCGGTTTATGGGGTACAATGGTACCCGCACTGAATGAAAGATCATCCAAAAAGCTGTCTCGCTCAGCAGCAAACTTCAGAAGCGCGTTGTCGAAGTCATCGTCAGTCATCCCTTTGAACGTTCTCACCCGCCCATCGTTGTTAAGGTTACCGCTACCGCTAACAGTGCTATTATTGTTTGTAATTGTAGAACTGCTTGAGGTTGATGAATTGCGAATGAGATTGTTCGACGGGTTAGCTTGCACTGGGGAAGTTGTCTCCACAGCATCACCGACATCACCGATTGGAGATAATGGGTCAATGGTCACGGTGCTATCCGGTGAAGGCATCCCGTGCGAGGAGGGGCCATTTCTCGGGACGTGAAGGCTTTCTTGCACCTCCTCCTCTGCTTCGATAGCCTCCAGCAACTGTTCTGTGAAGCTTCGTCTGGCTGGCTTCGAGTCCTGAGCCAAATGTTCTCCATAAGAGATGGAGTCTATTCCGGCTATCCAGAAGTAGTCTGCCAGGGGAGGGTCAAGTCCAGGAGGGTTGTTCATGGCGTTTGTTTTATGCGGGTTCTGGATGTATTGTTTTATATCAGAGAGATTATTGGAGTGATGCGTACAGTGAATGGCTGTTTGAGATGACTGGAGCGTGTGGAGGGGGACAAACAGGGTTTAAGGAAAGAAAAAGAAGTTAAAGAAAAGGGGGAGATTAAAACAAAGAGGATTCGTTCATGACATTCGAAAAAGTTTCCGAAGTATGTAGGTCGAGGGGAAACAAGATGGGGGACAAATGGCAGCAGTAACAGAAACAACCGCAAGGCGGTGGTGTATTTTGTGGTGGTGAACGTCGTTGCTTGCTGGGTGTTGAGGTAAAGGGGCAGCAGTTCCTGAGTAAGGCTCAAACACCGTTGCAGGGCTCACGCTACTCGATCAGGAACACAACACTAAAAAAAAAAAAAAAAGTATGGTATGTAACTAGATATCGATCTCTTCCAGATAATCTTCTCTCCGGGAAAGCCACACGAAGAAGGAAAAGAAAGAATAGAAGGGAGAGATAAAAAAGGAAAAGAAACAAACAGCTATCTCAAGGATGAAATCCAGAAAGGATGATAAAGAAGGAAAGGCCAGGACAGCCTAGAAAGTCCATAACCCAAAACACGAAGCACAGAAACCGAACCCTTTGCTCAGTTGCTGCAGACTCTGTCTGCACAGACTGGACGCCGGACTAGGGATAGACACACAGACAGGTCCAGCCAACTATAGACGCACAGACAGGGGAGCCGGCAAACATTTGTGCCTTACCGACTTGGACTGCTCTCCAGCTTTTTTGACATTTCCCCATCCTTCGAAACAACGATAGGCTTGACCTGCGATTTGCACTTCGCGAGCTTCCTCGTGCAGGATAGGGAGCAGCTGGGGCAGCTGGGAAGGTCTCCCGTGTCTCTCATTGCTGTTCTGGGCGGGAATCTACCCACAGTCCCATCCATAAGCAGTATTCGCTGTGAGATGGAGTGTACCTGCTGGTACGAGCCCTCTATGGAGGGGTGGTAGAAAGGGTGCAGGGGCAGCGGCGATCTCTCCTCCCAAGAGCTGGTTGAAAGGAGCAGGGTCTAACCTACATGTAGCCACTAGTTAGGATGACACGGTATCTTCCATAATAATGTAACTTTGCTGTTCTCGGTCTTCCACCGTTCAAATCCAACCTATTCGTGTAGTTACTCTCTCCCCCCACTTCGTTCGTTACTGTGCGCAATCCCTTGATGTAAGCGAGATCATGCTTGATCATGCTTGATATGCGTAGAAGAGGAGCCGAAAGGGCTTTAAACTCGAAACCGGTAATTACTATACCATAATATCGTGTTGTATGTACCTGTACCACCTACTACGTGCTTGATACCTGTGATGATCAATTACCTCTTAGGAGGCATTGATATAAACACAGACAGAGAACCATATCAGGCATGTAGTCGTACTGCGGTAAGCATCACCACCAAAACTCGATAAGGAGAACAATACATCAACGTAAGCACCCGTATCTACTCTATGTATCTCGAGGTGGAGGAGGTTATATAGGCAAGTAGTGCTGCTATGTTGTAACCGGTACCTCATACCCCGCGGCCACCCGATATTGCAAGAGGTTTTTAGTAACTTCTAGCTGACAGTTCAGTTCGAAACAGATTATAACCAGCGGGAGGCTCGGGAGGAGAATTTTCAAAGGTTGGAACCGGGAGTGCATCATCTCTCTAACGTCTAGCCCGAAGTCCCCATTGCTGTGACGCCAGGACACGTAATCGTCCTTCCAAGGCTGTCATGTACCCCCAAAATTACTAGGTTGATTCCATGACCACACGTACGAGATACAGCTCGTGGATTTTTACTAGAACTACATGTACTTCATGTAGTAAATGTCTTTCGGGAGTGCAGGTAAAACTTGTTCACGATTTAATTGCACCTGTTGGGAAAATTTCTTATCGGTTTCTCTTTAGTATTACTGCAATTATACAGCCAGCTATCTAGGCAAAACATCAATCATGCCATTCAAATGGGCGCTCCGTTGAATTGATTACCAAGGACACTTTTGCGACTTTGAAGATTAGGATTTATGCCTAGGTAGGCATATCATCCGTATTACGATCTGGGCTGCAGCTGTTATGTACCCATATCGAAACGGTGTAGAGTACCTGCACACACACATGCAGCACATCCTTTAACAAAGATTGATTTTCAAGGCACAGTAGGGTTCGCCGTCGGCAAAAAATAATGCGTTGAATGGGCACACCTGGGGGGTTTGACGACGAGACGGCACTCTTCTTTCCCCGCAAGTTATGCACGACGAGCATCTAATATCACAATACCTAACCACGTGAACACGCGCTAATCGTTGCCGAATTGTCACGTTACCCAAATTTCTATGTGAATCAGCACATACTTCTTCTCTTGCAAAAAGACAACCAATTTGTGGGTGGACCAGAACACTCCACCACCATTCACGGCTGATTAGTAGCTACAAAATAGGTACATGTATGATGGTACCACGACCAACATGTGATGAACTACCGCAAAATCCAAGAAAATTCGTTGCGAGACAGCAGGGGTATAGGCCAACCAGAGGCAGTCTTTGAACGCCAATGTGTAAAATATCCCTGCCGCAGCGCAACGAATTTTCTCAGAGATTTTGCGGTACGCAGGTGATCAGGGTTACACGGAGCTAGACAAGCCACAAGGCTTGAGTACGACGTTGTAACGTCTTTTATGTAGGTACTCCTGAATTTCATTTATCCCAGTTAAACCCTTATTTTTAGCATTTTGTTTTTTAAAAAGCACGAGAGCTTCGTTTTCTGGCATTGAACGCGACTGTCGCTTTTTAATGGCGATATGCTTCTCTTGGTCTGGATAGATATGTCCCATCGGCATAAGTTTTATTAGGGAGTCCCTGTGCGCCTAACTTTCTGAAATAGAAGGTCTCGATCCATTGTTTGGGAATGTTACTTTCATTGTAATTATCCCGGTCGTATTCTATTTGCGACCTGCATAAGACGCCATACCCATCGCATTCCATACACCATACCAAACACAATACTCCGGTCTACACTTGCAACCCTAATCGACCTGTGGAAAGAACACCTCTATCTCCACATGCAGACCTCCACTCAATGCTCAATTGGCCTAATACAATTTTCTCTGTACCCGGGTCATCATCCTTTTTCTCTACTGTGCCATCATCAGGCTGTACTAAAAAGGCCACCTGCATCACATCACGGGATCGAAGGAGAGGCGTATCTCTAGGATCTTGCCCTGATAAACCTACTCCTGTTGATCCCGGCCAATTGAGAGAAACGGATTTCCACCCCCTCTTTGTACCTAAATTTACCATCTCTAAAGATATTGGACCATCGCCCATATTTTCTAATTGAGCTTCCAAAATTGCTCTCCCGCCAGGGAGGGGCCCTGTTTTGGTTCGAATGGTTAAGCATTGTTGGGCAACAAATTGGTAGAGTTTCCGGAACGTTCGAGTTCGGCCAGGCATTGTTTCATCGTCGTCGAGCTTCTTAGGTGCCTCCGTGTATGTCACCGTCACCGCCAAAACGTGATTCCCCTCTTCTTTCAAATCGTAGCGGACAATCTTTTGAGTTGTGCGCCCAACCTCTAGATCTACACTTTGCCGTTCATCACCTCCAAGCTCCAGGTTTAATGTCTGTGAGGGCGTCTGCATTTCGGCGCTTATGCGAACATTCGTAATAGTATTGGGCTTTTCATTATTGGCTGATAGGCAACAACTGAAATTTTCGCCAATGTAGGCATTTCCAAAAGCTGGGGGAAGAGTAAGCTTGGAGGTGTCAGCCCTTTCTTATCGTTATCTGGGTGCCCGTGTAAGGGGCATACCAATGGACTAAGAATAAAGGGATTCGAGAGTGGGTGCGAAGGATAAGCTTGGGAATGATTAGAAAGGGCCTCAAGCTCTGGAGCTCCAGAGGCTGTGTCGACAGGGAGTGGATGTTGCTCTGCTAAAGAAGGTCGGGAGAGCCTACAAAGGTTAGCAATAAGATGTGTACTTTGAGATGGTACGAGAGGGGACTCACCGGAGCACCTTAAGGGAGATTGAGTGAGGCTCCTTTACTTCTGAGACCGCTCGATCACGGGGCATAGTTAACTTATAGGATCTAAATAGTAGTACTACTTGTCTTTGGTCCGTCGTTTACTAAAGCCGACGTCGATGTTGCACTCGAACTCTCACCCAATCAATGAATGGGAGCCGCGCCAAGCTTCCGCTACACACCCCTGACCAATCTAAGAACATATTCCAACCCCACATTGAATTGATTGACATCGCCGTCTAAGATTCTGTACATACACAGTGCCCTACATCACCATTCCCCAGAGAATTATCTCAAGGCAGCCGTCGACTTCCTTTATTTACCCAGGTTTCAAATGTCAGTACCTTTGCAGCGCATTGACTGCTTGGAGCTCATCCTCGACACCCCAAAAGGTAAGTGAGCATACAGCCGCTGCGCTGCTCTATCTAAAAGAGAGTTAGGTGATTAAGTCGTGTGCATTCTAGGGCGCGGGGTCTTTGCAGCGAAGAATATCGAGGCTGGAACAGTAATTGACACGGCGCCAGTGATAATTCTCACCATGGAAGAATTTGATAGATATATCCAACATTCAAAGCTCATAAACTATAGCTAGTAATTGCCCTCTCATGCGTAGATTTATTTCCCCAAAACCCCAACCGTCCTTTTTCTTCGCCTTAATATTTTATTTTCCGTGCAGAACTGATCCTGATCCACCTCTCCCACTCTTCCGCGCTCTGTGTAGTAACTGGCCAAAGAGGTCCGAGTCTTCAGGAAAATCAATTATGCACCAGGCTATTGTCCTGGGGTTGGGATCAATGTTCAATCACTCATCGATCCGCCAAAATGTGGGATGGAAGCGTAATGTAGACGCGGAAGTGATCGTTTACTCAACATTGCGCGACATTGAGGAAGGAGAGGAATTGCTGATATCGTACGGAGCTTCTTTAACATTTAAAGATATAGAGGCAGATGAAGCCAGGAGTGACGACGAGGACGGACAAGATGTTTTAAGCCGGATTGATGTTTAATTTTTATATAGATGTTGGTTATGGGCTAGTCAGGGCTGATACTAGCACCGACTCCAGTTGTAACTTGTTCCTGCAGGCGGTTGCATGCCAAGTTATAATTATATGTGCTATAAGATTAAGACTCCACACCCCACAAGATGTGTGCGGAACGTCACCACATACATGAAGCTAAATAGGTACGCGACTGCCCACAACATCAATTCCTACAAAGTTACCGGGAACCCGTACAATGGCCTCTAGTAAGAGCAATGATCCTACCAACCCCGCTAGACGTCCATTGCGTGTAATCGATCTCACAGAAGAAGACTCTCCAAACCTGGAATCTTACACGGCTCCGGCCCCAGTGCGGGGTAGAGGTCGTAAACGAAAGGTTGACCTGGTAGATGTCGATAATGATATCGAGCCAAAGTCTGCACCAGCAAGGCCGAGGGAGGGGGTAAAAAAACCAAAGCATGCACCCGTAGCAGAAGAGAAAAGACTCGGAAAGTGGCGTTCACAACCAACCCAGCAACTGAGAGATAGGATACATAGATGTCTTACTCAACGGATGGTTGTGCTAAACAGACACAGAAATATGGAAGTGTCGCCGCCTGAAGAGCTATTTCAAATTGCTGGGACTACAGGAAATGTTTATCAAGTCCACATCAAACGCAAATCAACTTGTAGCTGTCCGGATGGTATTCAGGTAATGGTTCCATATTGTGTCATATCCTGTTTTGCGGGGCTAACTGTACTAGACTGGGCTGTGTAAGCACATACTCTATGTGAGTTCTAGTGAGATTTTAGATACTTCATAGGACTCATAACGTATATTATAGGTTTTGATGAAGGTCTTGAGAGCTCGTGATGAACTTGTCTATCAACCATCTCTTCTCTCGTCTGTAAGTACCGCATCCCCTCTAACTCCACCGAGACGCATTCTTAACGTATACGCTTAGGAACTTGAAACTATCTTTAGCCAAGCCCCCGCCGCCCCCGCAAGCAACTCAGCGAATAGTGGCCCCAGTAATAGAAAACCTCTTGAGGATGACGACTGCCCCATCTGCTATTCTGAATTTGATGACGAAGAGAGCACTGTATACTGTATAACTCAATGTGGAACTAATATTCACGAGGTATGTAAACTGCTTCAATTGCCAGTCTCAAGGCTTACTTGATTACAGGCCTGTTTTCGGCAGTGGGCCGCCACACAAGGCCCGGGTCAAGTGACATGCGTTATGTGCCGCCAACCATGGCATAGCGAAAACGTGAAGTCTACTCTCGTGGGGGGAAGAGTCGGAGAAGAGGGCTACGTCAATGTAGCTGAACAATTGGGTATGAGTCTTGAGCGTGGTATGTATCGACCATATTCCGCCGAAAGGTCACGTCTTGCTCACCACCCGAGATAGATACAAGCACATATACTCCAGGCTATGGAGTTTTTGGAGGATATGGGTATAGGAGAAGGGGCTATTGGTAGTTCTTTTCTATCAATCTAAACGGGTATTTTATCGCATAGGCTTTGTTCTAACCATCTCTTTTATTTTCTTCTGTTTCTACGAGGTTTTTGATGCCTTTTTTACTTCGGGGGTGTTCCGAAGATGTTCTGTCGAATGCCCCGACTTCTCTCCCCTGTTTGAGTATCAATCATATAGTTACTATTTATGGCTATGAGATATATGTATACACGTATTCACGAAGCTGGACTGAATGCTTACATGTATATATGTATACTTTATACCTATGATCTTCGTATATTTACATATATCACAAATAAGGGTAAATGTACCCTACACCATAACCATTGCTCTCAAAAGTATGTCTCTCAGTATCGACTATCGATTCTTAGTTAAATATTATTGTTAACAACATACTACCACTTAGGCCTGGGCGTAGTAACACCGGGCATATCTCGCGCGTAAACCACATAATTGAATCAAACACGGGACTTGTCAGAGTTGGCAGCTTAATAACGTGTGGGGTGTATACTCTTCAGGCGGAGCAGAATGTTTTCAAATGTGTCACAGTAAGTTCTTGGTACCTTGTACTCCGCCTTGACTTTTGACTTGAGGGTCCCGGATTATTAGTTTACAATACGGTTATAGTAAGGGTGTTGAGGGAACTCGTGGTTTATAATTTACTAGGACAAATGCATGTTAGGTCACGATGATCGAGGAGAGGTTTGACAGCCAAAACTGGATCAAGTGGATCATCGGTTTTTGTATGGTCGACCTTAGCATAGGAGCAATAAGTTCCCCTACTTTTTACTTCATTGACGTTATAACGCATTTACTGTATGATTTTGCAGACCCTCTTTAGTACGACACGAAATAGAGGGACGAGGTTTTTCAGACCGTTAAGGAAGCAGTTGAGAACTCTATGTCAAAGGCAAAGAGTGAAATTTAGTTACATAGTATGATTAAGGAATGATTGGTACCCCATATAAAAAGTGACACCCACTTGTGCGGGGCTATCTAGCGATGTCTAGTCACTTGGATAGTGGGGGGAAACCTATGATTACCGCCATAGATGACAATGGTTGGACAGATCCTCAGTTGAGGTTGGTTTAAAGTTCTTAGCGTGTGCGCCCACCCTGTTTAGTGGCTTGTCACAAGTCCAGTAATAACCTAGGCGATTTTAAGCCTCACCCACAACACCAAACATCTAACAATACCTACATATTCAAAACTATTCCCCAAGGCCAACCCTCAAGACACCCAGATTATGGCGCGCCCCCAACAGCCCCAATTTCAAAACTCCCATCAGGAGCTATCTTTATACTCTCATATCCCCTCATCAAGGCAGCCCCAGATCCTCCGTATTGTTTCCGGCATCACCGGTATGCTTCCCGACACTTCACTACACCACACTCTTGTCTTCAAACCCAAACGGCCAAAACAGTCCGGCCCCGGCGGCGGTAGTACAGAGCTATACTATGTGCACCTTGTTTCCAGGATCGACGAGACACAGGGGGCAGTGGGGAATGGCTACGATGTGCGGAAGCAGAAGTGGACAATGACGCTGAAGGATATACCGGAAGTGGTACGGAAACAGCCGGTCACTAATAGGGCTGTTCTGAGCTCGGACATCAGCGAGGGAGACGCTGTCGCTTTTATGGAGAGTTTAGGATATATGTGAGTTTTGCTTCTTGTAGGCAGGGGAGGCACGCTCCAATAAGGGTGTTGATAGAATTGGACTATTGATAGGTTCCAGGCGGCATACTTCACCAAGTCGTTTCGGCTAGTACATAATAACGTCATTATTAAGTTAACACAGATACTACTCCCACCAAACCATCCGGCCTTGGCCAATTCAGCTCCAGCTACAGCAACGCCTTCACTAGATGAGTTGCTGGGAAATCCGTTCCCAGTGACGGATTTAGTATCGCTCGATCCGGCCAAATCATGGATTTTGAAGGCAAGTATACGGGTACAGAGCAACCAGGACGTAGACAGTCTTACTGCTGGTGCGAATGAGTTGAAGGGATTCAAAGAACTCATGAAGGGAATGTGTGATTTGGAAGTTGCAGAGAGGTTGGCATTAGACACCAGGGCAAGGTAATTGTTTTGGAACTAGTTATTTGATTACTGCGTATCTAGCACTATTAAACTCCCCACCGAGAACATCTGCGTTATGACATTTTGCAATGTTGTGCCCTAAAAGTTTATAGTAACATATAGCTATTCAAACTTGATAGGCACTTAGTAGGCGCCTTTACAGGCTTATAAACCTATTTTGATCAGCATTCGCCCTATGACTGGATAGGTTTATCGACATTACCAAATATGATTGATCCGTGAAATGCCCCAAATGTCACACGAGCCGAATATGAGGGTCAATAATCGATCACCGGGATACAAGGTTCAAAAAATCTACAATTATGGCAAAGTTGAAAGCTATATATGTACTAGCCCTAATCTGCCCATCCCCTTTCTTCCCCATGAGTTGCAGTAGCCAACCTTAACACGTCCCACCCTCTACACCCCCCCTAAAAATCTTAAAAAAGCTCTGCATGACAGATATTGCCATAACACAGACCCCAAAAACCACTGTTGCACCCGCAATATACGTCTTCCAGCTCCTCGTTGAGAGCTTCATGTAGCACAATGGTGGTAGTATATATGCCAGCGCACATGCGCTCGTGGCGCCGATCAACTCGAACACGACACCCAGGTCGCATGTAAGAAGCGACAGAACCATTGCGGAAACAACATGTGAGGTCCCGAAGATGAGGTGACGCTTCATGCTGAAGGGGGCATCGGGGAAGAAGTAGGTTTCGACCACTTCTCGGCACACGAAAGCTTCCAGCGGGAGCGTGGTTAGCATATTGAGACCAAAGCAGCTATGGTTCGATCATTAGCGTAGGCTATAAAAAAAAGATTCATATGGGCACAGACAAACGTGCAATATTAACCATGAGGTTATCGGAGGGAAAGTTGTTAAGCACATTGCCTTCGGTTTTATCGCCGAATGTAAGGAATCCGCAAACAGCCATGAGAAGGCAGGCGATCATGGAAATTCCCGTGGAGTAGTGAGTTACTTGAGCGAAACGGTCCAAGGTGGGTGTTTTTAGGGAGCCATAGATCAACAGCGAGTTATGGTGACATACAAATGCTGCAAGGATTTTTTTTATTAAGGATTGGTCACGAGAGTTTGGAGAAGGGTGGGAAACAGACCGAATGAGATAACACCAATGGCTTGAAATACTCCATCGTTGACTAGAAGCATGTCCTTCCCGAGCCTGCCTTTCATATCTTCGGGTACAGTGAAGCCTTGGGTTATTACAGTGAGGACAATTATGAGCATTGATATAAGAGCTAGGGCTGATGCTTTTGCAAGCTTTGCGATATCGCGGTACCAGCTCAATGGGTATGATATTGTAAGAATGAAGATGACTATACAGGCTCTTCTATTCGTGAATATGCTGAGTATGGCGTTGGAATCCGCCGATGGGAAGAGCGCATATATAACGTGTGGGATTGTGTCCCCAACTATTATACAGAAGGCTATCATACCTCCGAATGCGCTAAAGAATAAACAAAGTTAGGAATTGAGCTTTAAATTTTGAACCCCAAACCCCCAGGTTTTGTATCCGAGTATATATAAAGATAGATGATGGTACTTACAATGCCCATTGCGAAATCTAGGGGAAGTATTAACTCTGTGTCCATTATTTACACCGCCACGGTTATTACTAGGGAAATAAAAACCTACAGAAATTGCAATCAATCCAGGTCTTCCAAAGCAAGCGCTGACGGTAGCTTGAAACGATTTTGTACCACTGAGTTTGGAGTTTATTACTATTAAGTTGATGGTCCAATCGACCTATGCGAATATCGCCCGTCAGCTGCAGCCCTATCGCCTGTGCAGAGGGGGCCAATGCAACGCAGGCATAAGCGTAAGCATCGCTATGTACCCACCGTTATCGTCAATCCCACTAACAAGAGTATACCCATCCCAAGTCCAGCTTGCCGGAATGCATATGGCTGTCCTATATCCCGATGATACTATTAGTACGCGCGTCATAAATCCTGTCATTGCGCGCGCGCGAGAGTGTAAACAGACTTACCAATAATACCCGCACCAATGATACTGTTAGCCATATTCATGAACGCCATCTTCATGCCACTTTTTGGCCGTGAGTTCTCCAGGAGCTCTCCGAACTCAAATTGCGAGGTTGGCCTACGACCCAGCAATCCTTCGTCCTCATCGTCGCTGTGGAGATAATCCTCCTCCGTCGTCCAGCGATCTCCTGTCTCTTCATCCTGATCATCGCCAGGAGTTTCATCTAGAGCAAACCGGACCGTTCGATTAGGCGTACGTGGAACTGGCTGTAGGGGTGGCACCGGTGAACGACTAGGTGCGGGAGCTTCGGGGGTGACAACTAAATCATCCGATGAGTGATCTGACGATAGAGCCGAAGAGAGAATTGAATCGTTGGAGCTACGCCTTACTAGGCGGGAGCTACTAAGAGCTTTGGAACTGATTAGAGTTGAGGGAGTTGACATTTCAGGATCAAGGCATGTTTAGGTAGTTGTAAAGCTTGTGTTGTGTTCAGATTTGGGGGGTGGTGTAGGAACTTTGGTTTGGTTCTTTGATCGGCAGCCGCCGTCCCGTCACCGGGTCTGCAGGGTTCTTGGTTTCTGGGAGAGACACAAAACGCAACTGTTTGGCATGGTAGATCACTCGCTTGAACGATTGCTCTCCTATGATTCGGGGGGTTGATATTTCTTGAAACGGATGGCATATCAAACATGACAGCTTAGAGGCATCACCGGGGAGAAGTTGAAAGTATGTATTTGAGTATGTGAGTCTCACAACCAAGTAATTTTAGCATTGATACACATACAAGTATCTTAGGCCAGACCCCAGAACATCACCATCAACTCCTAACCCTACATGCATGTAGATACATGCAGCTAATGTACTTTTACTATCTTAGGCTACATGTAGTGATGCGCATTTCTTAGCACTGGGCGTTGAGCGCATTCTGATTGGCTAAGTAACTACCATATAGCTTTATTTCCTTGGCCCTCGTTCTAGCCAAGTCAACGACTTCAAGGGTCACGCCCAGACTTTCAAACATGTGTTTACCTGCATCACGTACTAAAGTTTCAATAGGCGCTTGTAGGTGTCTCATGAATACCCATACCCTTTAGTGGTTGTAAAATTCTACACAATACTTTTTGTTGGCCCGGCAAAGCACATACAAACAAACCAAAAGGAAATCAATATAAGAGAGAGTAAAAGGGCTACATAATAATGCAAAGAAAAAAGAAAGGTACATCAAGACATAGGAGACTACAGTAGGCAAAAGTGAAGAGAGGAGGAAAGGAAAAAGAAAAAGAGTATACTACAAGAGCAAGCAGCAACTACCACCTAAGAAATTTTAGCCCTCCATAACCGCCTGCCCGTCCACACTGCTTTGCTATATTTACTCCGACCTGCTCTTCTTCTTCTTTCCATCTTTGTCCTTCTTACTCCTTTTCTTATCAACTTCGCCGTCAGTCTCGGCCTCTTTCCGTCTCTTCTTGCTAGACTTGTCCTCTTTCTTTTCCTTCTTTTCCTTCTTTTCCTTCTTTTCCTTCTTTTCCTTCTTTTCCTTCTTTCCCTTCTTTTCCTCCTTCTTTGCCTTCTTCTCGGCTTTCTTCTTAGCCTCCCTGTCCGTCTCCTCCTTCTCGTCCTCTGAGGACTCGACAGCAGGGATAGGTGCAGAAGGAAGAACGGCAACAATCCTCTCTTCCCTCTTCTTGTCCTCCTTGGTCTTCTTGTTTGTCTCGGTCTCATCCTCAGAGTCCTCATCCTCATCCTCAGAGTCCTCATCCTGATCCTCAGAGTCCATCTCAACATCTTCTTTGATAGCCTTTGCAGCAGCCTCGGCGACAGCCTGTGCGGCAGATGGAGCATCTTCCATAATGGCATCAGCGTCAGAGTTATACTTCTTAGCCTCCTTGATCTCCCATTTGCCGGGTTGTCTGGCGCCAGTAACGGGGGTAGCGTTGGCATTCGCGCCCCGGGGGACAAGAGGCTTCCCTTCCAGCTTGCGTACACGGTTCTCGACCTGAGCACGCATGGCAAGACCAATCGTAGCAGACTCGTCCTTATCCTCGGTAAGAGCGTCAACTCTCAGACCAAGAGCGGTCTTGGTTGCGAGCATACGGGCGATTTTGCCCTTGTTCTTTCCAGTTGATTGACCAATGAGGGAAGCGTGGTAGATCAAACCATACTTAGGGGTATCGTGTTTAGTCTTCAAAGCTCTGAAGAGCGCCTTCTCGGCACCAAGAATCTGGACAGTTGAGGCAGGAGATTTTGCGAGGTTCATCAGAGAACCAGCGTGGGCAATGAGACGAGCTCCAACAAGTTCGCCAACAAGGACAGTCAAATTAGGCGCGATAGCTGTCATGCGGGCGGACAGGTAAGATGATAATTGCTGTCTGTACTCTGTAAACGAGATGACCTGCTCCGCAAGAAGGGTGATATTGCTCAAATCCTCGTTGGTGATCTCAGTCCCCATAGAAACCTCGGCGGCGGCCTTGAGAGCAGTCTCGATTTCCTCAGGAAGGATCTCCGAAAGATCAACTGTGGAAGCTGAGGATCTCATACCCATGGCCTTGATTACTTTGGCGTATGCCAAGTTATCGTTGATGATTTTGCCCATTTCGGGGAAATGCCATCCGTACCATTCCTTCACACGCATAGCGTAGATATTGAGCTCCTTATCGAGATCATCAAGAAGGGCGATCGCCTGAACGATCATGGTGTCGACCTTATCGGGACTGAACTTGAGCTTATGGCGTGACAATGAGTGGGAAAGCCCCAGGGACATGGTGGAGATATCTGAGGGTGTGAGACCGGGGATAAGCGCGGTAAGGTGTTCGCGGATCGCTCGGTACAGGTCATGGGTGCTGGAATCAGATATTATGGTGAATGAGAGACCAGGGAGCTTATTGATGGCAATTCCTACAAAATGTTAGGATATTGGCAAAACTACGAAAACCAAGGGTGGGGCGGATGATAAAGCATACCCAACTTGGGATCAGCGACAACAAGTGAAGCCTTCTTCTCATCCTTGACGGACTCCAAGAGGTTTGAGAGCATGGGCGAAACTTTGTTTTCTACAATCGCAGTTACTTCTTCTAGAGCAGTAGCAGCACTGTCGAATTTTGCGAATTGCTTCAACTTCAGTCTTTACATAGATTAGGATGTTAGCTACAGTTTTCACCGTAATTGATTCTCACGTGCATTGAGAGTATACACCCCCATATCATAAAACAAGAATAGCAAAAGAGGAGCATACAGTCCAGCAGCGCCTTCAGGCGTGCTCATCTCACCGGCAAGATCATTCTTCTTTAACAATCTCTTGTCCTTAGCCTTGAAAAGAGCATAACCCGCACTGGTCTCGGTAAGAATTAGGAACGTCATTGTCTCGTTTGTCCTCGTGGGGGGGTGATTTATTAACACGAGGTTTGAGCGTTGCAGTTGAGGAGGTTGAGGAAGGGAACTTTGCAGGTGTGGACGGGCACACTTTTTTTTCGCAGAAGAACTTTTTTTTCCTGGTTGTTATTGGGCCAGACAATACCTTTGTTTAGGGTTTTGTGCGTCTCTTGGCAGGGCACGGCACCTACAATCCTAATCGTGGGAGACGGAGAGTTGGATCCTGGGACAATCCAAATAACCCATAGATCTTCCATCTTCCATCCGGACCTAGAATCAAAATCCCAACTCCACGGAAATAAAAAAAAAAAACACAATAGAGACTTTGCGCAAAGTCTCAAATAGTTCATTTCCCCAGGCCCCATATGTGCGGAACTATTAACTGTGAAAGGCATCAAGACGGAGCCGATTACCGTGGTTGACTTGATTTACAATGCACCGGCCGGGGTGGTAATACGGGGGAGGGACCAAGAGCACGATGTCTCATCCCTGGTATATCGTGGCAGGCCGAGACATCCTCAGAATCTAGTGCACTACTGCCTTGGCAACTTTGCCCCAAAAAGCACTTTCTGTTGTCATCTTAATTATATTATTAGAAAGCCAAGTTTGTATATGCAGTACACCAGATTCTGAGCATGTTTCGAAAACGAAAATAGCTGTGGATTCTGCCCGTTCCTGCCGTACGGTTCGTGCCGGCCCTCTTATCCCGCCTACATGTATGTTTCTCACCCATCCATGATCGAGTGTCTATAATCCGCAAAGACCATATCAGCACCAGAGAAAAGTTTTATCCTTTTCCGAGGAGGATTGCAGCGCGCATTTGCACATCCTGATGCGCTTAATCGAGGTGTCAAATATGTCAAGACATCACGTATCAACTCGAGTGATGCAACATGACCGAGTTTACTTACCAGGATTGGTTGGTCGGAGGCTATGGATCAGCGTTCAAACAAACCAACCGGAGACTTCCCCAAGATAGGGTAAAGGCTCGGCAAGATCGCTTCAAACGATAAATCTGCTTCTGCACAGACATATCAGATGAACTATGGATCGGCTAAATATGGAGGTACCGCGAATTCTCGTGGGAACAAAGACAATGCAACGACAATGCTAGATGGCGTACAAACCCAACCAAAGCGTTTGGATCTGTGCGGTTGTGATAAGACCGGAGCTGTCATCCGTCCAGTTGACATGTTTGGTTTGAAATTACCAGCATGGGGCATGTGTGACGTTGAGACTTTTCTTCTCGTCTTCTCTTTCCAGGGGATGGCAAGCCTGAACTGGGTGTGCTCTGACCTCGTCGGTAAAGGCGCCGCGAGATAAACGAATGTTCCATCTGCTGCCCAATGTCTAATGTTAAGACATGTGGAAGAAAGTAGACATGGGATCGCTCTTAGACCTCTGTTGGGCTCCATTGGGACTCACTGGATCTTACCACCATCTAGTGATGTTCCATTCTTGTTGGCGGAGGGTTCACTCGGATCCATTGACGACCCTTTAAAGGGTCCGTTGTTGCCGAGTCAGACCTGTAGACAGGTTATCAATAGCCTCGTAATGTTCCAAGGCATCATAACGGCGATGTGGTTCATAGAGTGTTTGGTATGTTAAATCGATACCAAAGGTGTAACCATTTCTTTCTGCATGGGCTTCCAAAACCCTAAATTGTGGGAATCTGAATACCCGAATCCATTTTTGCTCAGACTCAATATTTATTACTATAGCCTTCTCTGTTGGGCCCGGAGCCTTCTCTATTGGGCCCGGATCTATACTCTTATTCACGGATATTCAATGATATCTAGCATTAATATATATAATACGTATTATCAAATAGCTGAAATAGATAATTCTGAAGTTCTGATCTCGATAGATCACCCTATGTCCTGGACGCATAACATTTGGGAGAATCTCTCATGCATTAGCGCCGAAATTCTGGCTGTAAAGACGTCCGGGTAAGCAGACTAGTCTCTAGAATACCCTGAATGTGCCACGAAGTTCGCAGGCTCATGCATGAGAGAGATTCTCCCAAATGTCTTATGCGTCCAAGACATAGTGGATACGTCGCTAACGATCGATCCCATAAGATGGGGGGTCCGAGTTTAAATCTGTTTCAGAGACACGAGCGTAGCGTGCTGTTGCGACATAGAAACACAGGATTACCTACCAACAACAGGCTACCCACTACTCAGAATCGGTCACCCGGACCAATTAATGACCTAGGATAATAAGTCGAGCCGCTCTTCTTACCTCCTCTTACCGGTTTCTCGGCACAGGAAGCGTTTGTTAGATGATTGGCTAAGAAAAGATTCATTTGTTTCGGTTGCTTGACTTTACTTGAGAGTTCGGCTCGTTGTAGAGAATTAGCCTGGGCTACAAATGATAGGCTAGCCTAGGTCTTTACGTTATACCGGTGGGTTATCTCCAGAACAAGGTGCCAGGAGGTGTTGCGTTTTCGGTGCGCTAGATGAACGCTCAAAACTCATTTTCCCGAGTGATATAATGTGACCCGGCATTGCACGGGTGTGAACCTGGGTAGCTAGAATGTAAAACTGCTCTAAAGAAGAGGGCTGTGGCACAACAGAACGATAAGGTTTGGCTATCTATAGGCAAAAGCACATGCTACGAAGTTAATGGAAAACCCGCGAAAAAATGCATTTTTATACAGACAGTAAAACCCAAGCTAGCAAAGATTTGACGAAATGAACTCCCCCATTTTGGTATATTTAGGTGAATGACGAGAAGAAGGCGAGCTAGATTTGGGTGACCCAACTGGGCGGAAAACGAGAACCCAATTATCTATTTTCCATAGTTGAATATAAGAAGAACCCTTATCACGCAACCTTCCCACCACTCCCGAGAACCAAACACAGCTTTTGAATCGTAGTTTATTTTTTGGTTGACAAGACCGTTTATTTCTTGTCCTTGCTGACCTTCTTTCCGTGGGTTCCCCGTACCTCCTTACCCTTGTTCTTGCGCTGCTTGCCTGTATTTCAAAGAAGCCATGAATCAGCACCCCACCACGCATACATGGAAACAAGAGAAACATACGTTGTTGACGAGAAGGCTTCTCGATCTTGGTGGCATCACCGTAACGGACAAGACGGTAATGGGGCTCGAACTTCTTCAAGGCGTCGTGGGAGTCGTAGATCAAGGCGAAACCGGTAGATTTTCCGCCACCGAACTGGGTGCGGAATCCGAAGACGGAAACCTGACTCTTGTCGGCCTTATAGAGCTCAGCAAGCTTGGAGCGAAGCTCGTCCTTGGAGACGTTAGGTCGGTTGGGGTGGAGGACATCACTATTGAGCCAAGCGGCAAAATTAGTTCCAATCTAAAGTTTCACGAAGTATAAAAAAATCCTTCAATATCCTAGTCCAAGCCGATTCCTAAGCCTTCATATGACCCAATGACCACTCCAATCTCTCCTTCTTCCTTTTCCGGCTCTTAACTGATAAAGCTTTCCCGACACACAAATAAAGGTAACAAGTGAGATAACATACACCACCATCTGTTTCCTTCCTAAAAGGGCGTTCCTTAGAAACTTGCGGGTTCTCAGAGTGACTGGGTCGGCCATATTGATTTTTTTTTTTTTCGAAAACTTGCTGTACTTCGTTAAACCGGCTTTTCGGGAAGGGCGTCGAGGGTTATTGTCGTGGTCGTCTTCGGGTGCAGGAAATTTGGTGTATTCACAAATCAATTCGCCTAGCTGAACAAGTTGCCTGTATGCCCAGGGTGCAAAATTTGTGTGAGCTGGTGACTGCTGTCTATTATAAGAAGTTACCCGGCGTACTAGGTTCCTACCCTAATCAACTAAACCTGACCCTGATTCGTCAAACCTACGAAATAAATATTAGGATATAGTAGATACAAAGATAGGCTCATAGGCTTGTCTCTAACCTTCTAGATTGAAAATCTTGAACTGGTCGCAGTTTAGCCCACTTACAACCTCACGATACCAAAACCGAATATTTGAAGGGCGTGCCCTATCTGACAAATAGACCTCTAACCTTGCGGTTGGAGCAGTGTGGAATATGATTTTTTAATAATTAAATTTCAGCACAGTGGCTTATGTACATACATGTAGCTGACTCTCTAGGCTGTAACGACCATCATGTGAATTGATACAGTATGAAAAAATGGGGCGAAATCACTACCATAGAGGAAGAGCACTGTACAAATACCGTATTCTTACCGCAATGCTAGTGATCCCACCCCTCTTTTTGGTACTGTACATTTTTACCTTGTGTTTGCTTTTACTACATAAGGGGACAATCCAAATATTCTCATTTGGGCATTTGAGTCCGAAGGCTTTTGGTTGTTGGTTCAATGATCGACGCAGGGCGACAATTTTCACTCATTCATCTAATCAAATTTGCGTGGAGATGCTGAATCACCATTCAGCTCTCTTCACTCCATGTCAAAGAAGTTCAAGGGTTGGGTGAAGTTACTTAACCGATGTGATGATACATAATATTTGCCGTTTTGACCATTCATGGAAAAGGAGACAGGAAAAACAAAGTACGTCCGTCCCATCGGTAATTTTTGTCCACATCTCGATCTCGATCCTGGCATAGGGTGGTTTTTCAGTAGAAACTACCGGGGTACCCGCTCTTAGATATCATACATATTTACCTGTGCTCTCAAATCCGCGCTGGCTTGTGTACCTACATACTCATCCCGGCAGGACCTACATGGATACAGAGCAGAAAGGGATTCAGGTGTGTATCGAACCCAACAGCTGAGCCATTTAAAAAAATAAAGACGCTGAGGCCTCTCATCTGAAAAAATAATTCACAAGGCAGAATAATCCCTGTCAGTACCTCGTACATACAAGACGGGTATCAGCGACAATACATGTAGGTAGTCTACTCTGCTGTGCTGCGCAGCATCTGCCATCTGTCCCCTCACCCCGGGTTCTAAATAATAACCCCATCCACCCCCCCACATATAAGCTCATCACCTGGTTACCACAACAATTACCATACAATGGCCGAACCTCCACCATCGCCTGCTCCAACACTCTTCCGTGATTCCCTTCAATCTCCAGCTGATCTTCCAAGCGGTTGTAAGTATCCCTTTGATGTTTTGAATTTTCCTAAGCTCTGCCTTTTCTAAGACCAAGCCTTCCATAGACAATTCCTCCAACGACGACCACTTCTCAGACGCGCAAGAAGGTCGCGAGTCAGAGATGAGCGATTCAGATACCACACCATCTCCGACGGTACCAATACCACCTACAGACATGTCTAAGTTGGATGAAGCCCTTGGGACAGCACCCTTAGAAGATCTCTCGGGTGGTGGTGACACAAGAGTGCCTGACGGAGCCGAGACCCCAAAGAAGCGTAGATCAATGAGCATTACCATACCCGGAGCATTCAACGGAAGTGATTGTGACGCTGATGACGACAATAACGTGGAATCAACTCCGGAAACGCCAAGATCGGGTGTCCCAATCATCCTTCCGGAAAGGACCGAAAATACTTCCAGTGACGGGGGAAAAGCAACAACAGAATTGCCAAAGGAAGGCTTAACCGATCCACAACTTGATGTGGCCCGACATCCAAGCCCGATACCTACGATGATCGTACAAAGGATCGAGGAGGATAGGCCATACCATGGAGAGGTCCCTGGTACAGAAGCATACAAGAAACGGGCGGCAGATGCTCAACCGGACATTATTGTACGTTGGAATGAAGAAGAGGATCGGATCACAAGGAGAGTGCAGACTCAGCGTGAGAAGATCGAGATGATGGTCCATAGTGGTGGGACGCCAGTTGTGGCTCCTGTACACGGAAGGACAAGGAGTGTAAGCCCAGATGTGAACAAAGGGAAGGAGACACTATACAATCAAGTACACACACGAGCACGAAGTGCAGGCCCAAGTTTCGGGAAGATGGATGCCGTGGAAATAAAGGAGGGGGCTACGGCTGGTGAAGGTACAGTTGTTGTAAGTGGTGGCTTTCTGGAGATGCCAGTATCCAAAGCCCCACTTACAGTTGACCTTGACACAGCTGAGAACGACATTCCCAACACATCTGCGCTCTCCCCTACATTCTCTACAGGTTTCGAGGAGCACCCTGCTCCGCGGCGGCGGGAACCTTCTACTGCGTCGCGCAGGAGTAGAAAATCCGCCCCGCCGTCACCAGCTGTTCTTCCAGCAGATTTCGAGGGTTTCAAAGAGAATGAAGTAGCAGATGATGATTTTAACGATGATGATTTCGACGATTTTGGTGAGGTGGTGGAGGGGGAGGAATTTGACGATTTTGAGGGGTTTGGGGAAACCACAACAGATTTTGAGCCTGTATCTTTAGAGTCCCCGCATCCCGCTCCACAACCACCCGCACCGGTAAAACCAGTGATTTCTGTTCCAGTACTTGACCACAAGGAGCTTGGCGGGGCGGAAGCAGTTATCAAAGCCGTTTCCGAGTCACTGGAGATCATGTTCCCGACGGGTAAAAAAACTAAGCTCGCACCAGTAGAGGATAGCTGTTTTCTCACTGAAAGAAGGTAAATCTCAACCACTTGCATTGCCCCAAGCACATATACTAACTAGTATCACAGCCTATCACTCTGGAATCAGCTTGTTGCTCCGCCACCTCTACAACCTCCTAACTGGAAGATTTCTCGTATCCGCCGCCTCTTCCTTGTTTCACTTGGTGTGCCTGTCGACCTTGACGAAATTCTTCCTGCGGAAACTAAACAGAAAAAACTTGTCCTTCCTTCTATCAATACTCTCCGTCGCTCCTCGGGTGATGATGGCCACAGATCTCGTTCGAGCTCACAAACAAGGTCTTCGCGCCCTTCTTCTCGTGCAAGGAGGGCTGCAGCGGATGATAAAAACAAAAACGGTGGAATAGGGCCTGAATCTCTTGACGTACCAAGTGCCAGGATACTGTGCAGTACTAGCGACGTAGCACTGAGTGGATTAACAATGGAAGAGCTTCAAAGGCATGTGAGGGAGTTGGAGAAAGTCACGCATATTGCCAGCGAGGTGCTTACATACTGGCTCAGGAAGCGCGAGAGTGCAATTGGTGATAAGGAGACCTTCGAAACGGTCATTGAGAGTCTTGTGGGGTATGCAAGGAAGAAGAGGCAGAACGGTTAAGAGACTCCCTTGAAAAGTTGTTATCATTATGCATCTAATCCTCTACGTAATTTGGAGAGTACTTTCTTTATTTTCTATCTTTCTGCGGGTGCTCTAGGGGAAAGAAGGGAATACTGGGCCAGGAGTTTTATTTTAATTTTAAAAACGGGATTATGGGTGTGGGACACTATATATATGATATGGAAGACTTCTAGATTTCTTCGTTTGGGTTGGGAGGGCTGTTTGTTTTGTTCATTTATTAGGGTTGACCTAGCTACGCTGGTGTCCCGGCATTATTTGTGGGGCTTGATTATGAGGTCATGCCTTAATATATTTATGTAGCCTAAGTATTCTAATAACTGCCAGTTATGCGATCCCCCGCTTCATCTTGTAGTAGCTTGTAACCGTTACCCGAGGTACATACTTCGCCCATTATACCAAAGGCTTCAAGCAAAGTTCCCTAGGATAACCCTCAGTCATGTCGACACAAACCAGGACCATTCCGCCTGTTCCAGAGACCTCGGAGGACCCGCTGGCGTCACAGGCAATCCATAGATTGTTACCGGATGTACACAGGATAGAGACAAGTTCTGGAGCAACAGTAGTAGCGAGAACCCGGAGTTTGAGCAATGAAGAATTACCAGTGCTGGTGATGATTCATGGTTATCCACAGTCGTATGTTAATTGAAAGTCCCGGAGAAAAAATATGATCAAGAACAACTTCGTGCTAACCCAATAATGGCAGAATAAACATGTAAAGATCTTGTCCTAAGTGGCACGCAAAATCTCACCAGTATAGGTTTCGCTACTTAGTAGAACTTCTACCAGAACAGATTCCATTGTTTGTACCAGATGTATGTGTTTTATGGGTTTTGTTTTCGTTTCAACCTGCTAATAATTTTTGAGATTCCTGGATATGGCGAGTCTACTTATTCCGCTGCGCCATCGAACACAACAGCTTATTCAAAGCGTGAAATCGGAAATATCATTCTGGAAGCTCTCAAGGGACTACTTGATGCCCCCAAAAGGGAGATCATACTTCTGGGACATGACAGAGGCGCAAGGATCATTCATCGTCTAGCAGTTGATGCAGCAGAAGGCATTCTTCAAGAGAATTACGGATTTAATCTTCTAGGGATCACTTTGTTGGACATTGTCCCGACGATTGTTCAATTTGCGTCATTTACAGACCCTGCAGTTGCGGCAGCAACTTTTCATTGGTATTTATTCGGTTTCTGCTCATAATTGTTATATTAGAAAATGTCTAATCGCCCAATCCCTAGGTCTTTCCTAGCAGCCCCTTCGCCGTTGCCAGAAAATATGATTGAGGCACTTGGAGGAGATATATTCGTTAATAGTTTGATTAGGAAATGGACAGGAACCTCGGGAGAATCGCAGGTGTCTCTAAGTATTCCTATATATGCCGCGTATTTTAAAAGACCCTCTATAATTGCGGCGTCCTGCGCCGATTACCGTGCCGGCGCGCTTGTGGATGCGCCGGAACAGGTTGCGGATCAGAAGAAAGGTCGGAAGATTAGTTGCCCGACCTATGTTTTATATAGCGAGGGTTACTTGGGGAGTCGGTACGAAGTAGCGAAAGTATGGAATGATTGGGTTGATGGAGGTAAGGGGTTGTTGAGGGTAGAAGGGGTGGGGAATGGGGTAGGCCATTTCCTGTGCGAGGAGGCACCAGAAGAAGTGACAAATGGGGTTTTAAGATGGATTAGGAAAAGTCTAGGGGTGAAAGTCTAGAGGCGTGGTTCATGGAATATCACTCTTATCATGACTAGAGAAGGCGATTTTCATTTCTTTTTTCTCATAATGTACCTGTATGCTACAATTAGTACGGAATCGGTGAATAAGAGAGAGGGGTAGCCACAGGAAGATGTTTTCTCTAGTGTAAGTTGCATGGTCTGTGTCATATTGGGAGTATTCAGTCTCGTCTTTGACTTCATGAACATCTAGTCTCTTCCTTATCGCTTTCATGAATGTCAAATCCGCCTGTTGAAGCCTTAGCAGTTTACAAGATCAAGAGCGATTTGAAAGGCTGCTTACTCGTCTTCTCTTCTTGAAGCAAAAGAATACAATTGTGTTATCTCCCACCAAGTCCACTCTAAACATCAGTAAGCCCCTGTTATTGACTTGGCCATGGTAGAAAATATCCAACATACAGGGTTTTCTCTAGTAGCTGAAACGCAGGCTCGTAGTATACCTGAAATAATGGTTAATTAAGGTAGGATGCACCGCCTAACAAGAAGCATACACAGTCTGCTGCAAGCACAATATCCACAGGCTTCTTTGCTATTGAATCGGGTATGGGTTTGCTCCTGAGGCACTAGGTTTTAAAATCTATCATTTTGCGTTAAGGGTATGACATAACCGGCCTACCAGTCTAGTAATTCGACTTTGACTCTGTCCTGAAACCCGTTAAGTGTAACGTTCTTGTGTATTAAATCAATCATAGCGTCCATATCCGTAATGAATAATTCGCTGCCATGAAGATCACACGCGGCAGCAATAGCGAGGCTAATGGATTGGTCAGTCTTCACTGAGCCTTCATTCAATTATCAACAGAGACTCGTTCGTACCCTGTCAGCCCACCACCAGCACCCAGCTCTACAACCCTTTTCCCCCTCAGACTACCATTGTCCTTATATCTCCTGAGGATATATTTCGTGAGGGCCCTTCCTGCTGGCCATATTTGTCCACCGCATCCACTTGCAAGGTCTTCGTGAAGTTTGATAGGCGAATCAAGGAGGCCGTCAAAGGTAGTCTCTGTGATACGAGCTTGTAGAATTGGAGCAGGCGCAACAAGATCTGCCCCAAAGGGCTCAACCTCACTGTCACTATTGTCACCAAAGAGATCCATGATACTGCAACAGGTTACAGGCCGTGAAAGAGGCGGGGTTAAGAGGACCCACTAGAGCCCCACCGGGGCCGCAAAGCTTGGCACGTCAATGGTCATGATTGCACTTTGAATACTTTGTTTCTACATACATGTACATAAGTATGTTACGCTCTTGTGTAGAGTACATTTCAATTCATTCGACATTAACATGTCAACAGAGTGCTTAGGATGACAAATCGCCCCACACAACCCCCCATCGTGAATACAAACGGGAAGATAATCTTGTAAGGTAGAATTCTTGCAAGAGACCGACAGGATTTTGCCGTGGGAACGAGCCAAGAAACCCACTCATTTAACGCTGGTTTTCGCATTAATTCTACCCGAAACTATATCATAACAGCAACTGACATTATGGATCTTTCGAAGCTCATATTTGTAAGGCTACCTTCGAAAAATCTAGGTTCGGATTCGGACGTTCTTCTCAATAACATCAGACAAGTCGAAAAACGATCGTTCCCATCAAACGAAGTACTCGATTTCAGCACCGAACTCCTGAAAAGAACTACAAATCTGTACTGCGCGTTTACAAAAACCGAGAATGTGCCTGATCTGTGCGGTTATATCGTGTATGTGCGGTCGAAACTAGTTACAAGGGTTCATAAAGTTTGCGTCGTGAAAAACAAAAGAGGTCAGGGAATTGGAAAATGGATGATGGACCTCGTTCTTTCGGACCTGAAGAAGGGCGGGGCCGAAGTTGTTGATCTTTGGGTTGATAAAAGTAGAGAAATCGCACGAAAGCTATATGAGACGTGCGGGTTTGAGGAGAGGGAGACCGTTCAAAATTATTATTCGGGTGGGCGTGATGCTCTTAGGATGGAGATAAACCTGCGTGATTCTTAGTTAATCCTTGCGGGTATCACGAAAGTAAGACTATTTCAAATTCCTTTAGATGCGATTCTCCTCTAATGTTACTGAATAATTTTATATTTAGCAATTGGGTCAAGACCCTACTCGTCAACAACCCCTTGCATTGGTATATACCCCCATACCATTCCAACACTAACATACCAAATATGCTAATTCTTGGAGATTTTTAACTTAGTAGATAAGAAAACTTACTTGGTCTCCTTGTGTGGCTTGAATGGTTTGCGTCCCAGAAATGAAGATTCATCAACGTAAGGGAGATTCGCCGTCCTGGCCCCAAGTCTCATTACTAGATGATTTCTTCTTCCAAATGTTTTTGGGATTCCTTCCAAAAACCTATAGTACGCTGTCGTTCTTTCGCTCTTTTCTCGCTTATTCTACTCATTCATACCGTACATTCTTTCCTTGTCGTTCATACCGTCCACTGGTACACAATCCAGCAAATTATTTCTCATATCGAATCAACCAGCTTTCTTGAGTTAATCTGCGACTCCGTTAGGTATTTACTCTTGACTGGTAATACACGAGTTCAAGGTTTGCTAACGAGTGGTTAGAATTCTCGCCAATCTTTATAATGGTGGCTTTTGTTATTATCATTCTTTCATACGTCTCTCTTATAGCAGGAGCACCATCAGTTTCCTTTCCAATAAATTCGCAAGTACCACCAGTAGCTAGAGTATCGGAGGCATTCGGATTTGTATTTTCACCATGGACCTTCACCTCAAGTGTAAAGCCCATATCATACAATATCACCAGCGGGCCTTCATGGCTGATGCTCGATAGCAACTCACGAAGTCTGTATGGCACGCCAAACCAAGATAATATTGGGACTTTTGAAGTAGTTATAACTGCGACAGACCCAACAGGTTCAACACCACACCAAGCAACACTCGTTGTGTCGTCAGAACCGGGTCCAGTAATAGAAAAAGGTATTAATACTCAGTTAAAGAATGCCGGAATTAGAAATGGAAAGGGCGGGATAGTTTTTTTTCCCGGCCAGCCGTACGAGTTCTCATTCTCACAAGATACTTTTGGCCCTCCTGGATCAGTTAAACAGTACGAGGCTGTTTCGACAGGCAATACTCCATTGCCATCGTGGATTAACTTCGATCAAGGCCGCCTAAAATTTTCTGGAGTGACACCTGATCTGACATCTTTGATTGCCCCGCCGCAGTCTTTCGACGTTACTCTGATAGCAACCGATTATCCAGGATTTGCCGGGCCATCCGTGTCATTTCAAATAGTTGTTGGTCCTCATCGCATTTATTTCAAAGACACAATATTTACTGCCGACGCAAGATCCGGGGATCTGTTCAACTATAGGATTCCACGGGATGCTATATTACTAGATAGTGAGCCAATTGGGCTTGAAAACCTGAGTTCGTTATCTGTGGCTGGGTCTGATTGGCTTTCGTTTGACACGAACACCTTCTTGCTTAGTGGGACACCGCCAAAAGGTGTAAAGTCATCTACAGTTGATCTCGTGGCTCGCGATGTTTTCGGGGGCGAGGCGCAAGCAAAGTTCCAGATCAATGTTTCACCAGTGAACGTAACAGATAGTATATTTACCACTGGAATTCCCGACTTTAACATCACTGGTGGAGAGGATTTTGTGTACTTGATTGACCGAAAAACCCTTTCTACTAAAAGTGTTAAGTTAAGTGTGAAGTACAATCCGGACGTGGAGTGGATTACTTTTGACGCCGAAAACCTGCGGTTCCAGGGCACAGCACCGAAAAACTCTATCAAAGTTCATATCCTTGTGTCCGCTCAATCCATTGGGAGGCTTTCTGAATCTCGCAGCTTTTCGTTGAATATTGACGGAGATGTCGAATCGGTTTCAGCTCTTCCGACCAAAACGTCAACTGGAACTACAACGAACCAAACAGAAGCCAAAACAACCTCTGGCTCAGTTGTTCGTACAGGGTCACCTAAAGCTAAACCCCCAAAAGCAAAGGCAGATACAAATCTCGAGGATTCGGCGAAACGTAGTCGCAAGAGAACCCTGATAATTGTCCTCGCAACTGTTTTACCTCTTATTGTAGTTTGTAGTTTTCTCTTTATATGGTACTTTGCCACTCGTCGATCTACAGACTCAATTTCGTACTACAGTCGCTCTACAACCCCGATAGGCTCAGACATCTCTCGGCCCTTTGTGCAGCTCCCGCAACCATGGACAGCAACTTCAAGCAATCAAAAGGATTTAGAACCGCCAAGGCGTTTATCGGCCTTTGGATACTTCACGACAGACGGAAGCGGGAGAATATCAAATGGGTTTATGAGTTCGATGATGGGTAATGATGGGACGATACTGCGTTTGCCTTCACCGCCTATACATTCAGCTCTGCTCTCTTCCACACAAGAGTCGCCTGGTGATTGTGGTTCGGCTGGAGCCATCAACTTTTCCCAACATCCTGTGAATCGCATCTCATTCCCGACAGGGCCATTGTATTCCCTATATCCCGCAGTTGACCGCTCAAATTCTCGAGAAAAAGGCGCACATCCTGCGGTTGCGCGACCGAATTCTCGAAGAGGAAGCATTGTCCTAGGTAATCATCGAACAGGTTCCCGGGGGTCGAGTTCACGCCCTTGGGGAGCCAATGGCCGTGCTCTCAGGCGGCGTTCAAGCACATCTGTCAAAGGGAACGGTGTTGGTCACGGTAAATCCGCGTTTGGAGGACCGCCAGGATACGGCGTCCCTAAACGCTCGTGGAAAAGAACGGTAGTTTCACCTAGTCACTGGCCTGGGGGGAAACGGTTTAGAGAAAGTGAGGAAACGTTTGAGACTGTCTCGACCGGGATTTTCAATCAGGCGCCACAAGCTACTCAGAAAAAAGAGGTTGATCAACCTAGTGTTCGACTAGTTGACGGATCTCCTGAGGGTGCTGAAAAGGTGCAAGCACGGGCGAGAGGTTCCTCTCCTTTCTTTGCAGGGTCTTCAACAGCATGGAGAAGAGGGTCCAAGGTGCATTCATCAACTGGAGCTGAATCGAATGATGGCGACCAAGATGTTATCGACGATGTCATAAAAACAATGATTCGAGATAACAGCCGTACGAAGACAATCGGAACGTATTCATCACTCAATCTTCCGGAGACACCATTGCGAAGATATAACAGTGCTCTACCACCTCATTTTGCGGCCTCATCGTCGTTTATGAATTACCCTAGTAGGGGCTTGATTGCTGAAGAAGATGGCACTTTCTCAAACGTGGTTGATGAAAGTGGACAAAGGGTTTGGTACCCGAAACACTCTACTAGAGAGAGTGGTGTTACATCCTACAGTCGTGGAGGGTCATCATGCTACCCTTACGAGCCATTTGAGTATGGCGTTGCAGTAACCTCTACACGGGCACAGGGGCCAACTATAGGAAGAGCCAACATTGAAGGGGAACGGGAAGTGACTATACCACCTCTAGTCACACAGCGAGCAAAGTTGGTAGATTTCACGAAGAAGAGGCCAGTTGGAATTAGCGAGGAGGGGAATGAGGAGGAAATAAAAGGCAGCTTTCCGGTAGATATGACTTATCTGTAATATTATGTGGGGTTCAGTTATCGGAGTTTTGCGTTCTTTCAAAATCGCGTCTGTCCTTTGGGCTGGTTACCATGTAAATCTTAGAGTGATTTTCTGTGACGATATTGTTTATCCAGGTATTCCGACAAGAAAATAAAAGGTCAACTCGTATAAGGAAACACGTGAGAGTAATAAGGCTGTAAAAATAAGTAAAAGGACACAGGAAGACGGTGTTTTAACAGGATTGATAAATGTAGGAAGATAGGTCTTGGCCTTGGTGGTAGGGTTAGTGTTTGGTTGGTTATTTTTACTATAAATTCTGCAGTTCATTGAAACGTTCTTACCATAACCCAAAACATTTATTTATTGTTATATCTAATCATAAACTGTCAGTCGCCTCACATTATTGGCGCGCAGATGTTTAAATATTAAACCTGGAAGTGTAAGTGTAGTCAAAACCAGTGCCTAGGCCCAGCGTTCGTCGCCTCAACAATAATATATCAGCGTTCTGCAGCTGGTGAGTACCGTATGCACAACTACTGTTAGGTTCTACTATACCTTGTAATACACTACGATTCCCGCGCAAGTGTACCAGCACGGCATGGTAGAGACATACATACATGTACATGTATATACAATACATGTACTCTAGGTGCCTCGATATTCTAGGCAGCCACGCGTGGTTTGTAAATCAGGTTGAGCTAGACTGGAGCTTTCCCCGCTGTTCGCTGCTTGACAATACCACAGGGAGATAATTGAGGATTGTTCGTTTGGGGCTTGAGAATATTGATATTCCGCCTCCTCTTGTTACAACCCTAGTCTAATTTTGTATATACTTGTATGTATTCAAGTATTGAGTCTCTCGGGTGCCATATTTTTCTAGACATGAGTAGGAGGGTGTTTTTTTGGCGTCATCGGGAGTTTCATTTGCCCCTCTTTCCGGGTGAACGCTTCTCACTTCTCGTCTTCCCCGCGTCACTGATAAGATTCTAGTAATAGTAAATGCTCCGCAACAGCCATTTAGTATGAGGTTGTAAAATTGTAAAAGTACGTAGATGATATTGAATTATAGGAAGCCAGAATAAACGAGGAATTGGCTTCGCCCTCTTTGATGGTGATTGCCTTATCAGCTTTATCCAGCGCAGCAATGCCTTCCCTGTATCACCTCCTCTAAGAAGCACGCGACCGGAAAGAAGTTAAACCCTGAAAATCAGGATCTTCATTTTTCTGTTCTCATACGTCTCATACGGTGCCTAGTTTTTTTTGTGATATGCGTATATTGAGGTCTTGTTTTAATTAGCTCGTTCTTGTTTTCTCTCATTTTTTCGTTGTCCTTCTGACTGGGCGAGGGTCTTTCTGTAGCCGCAGCACAGACTTTGACAAGGCACTCCTACCCCTTCTTTCCCCTCCCCCACCATCACCACGCAGCGCAACTAGAGGGAAAGAATAAAGAGCGATTCCATCATCTTTTTAGGGAACACTTCTTTGTCTTACCTACAGGAGTCTTATCACCATCATATACAGGTTTCCCGCACATCAAAAATTACTACCAACCTTTTCGAGGACCTGGATTGAATCCTTTACCCATTTCGAATTTTAACGAACGACATCATGGGTCAGACTCTTTCGGAACCAGTAGTAGAGAAGGTACGTTATTTTAGAGAACGGAGTGAAGGGAGAAAGAATGAACGAGAAAAAGATGAACGGAACTCTTTCGCTATTTGGCTCTCTAGCGAAGTCCTTAGGAAGATATGATCAAGTGCCTGACACAAATTAGCTATCCGACAGCGGTGAAGATGATCGTTTGGCTTTCGGTCTATCCAGCATGCAGGGCTGGCGTATCTCTATGGAGGATGCTCACGCTGCTGTTCTTGATCTCCATAAGCCTGATGCTGCGAGTGCGGCCGGAAAAGAGGGAAGGTTAAGTTTCTTCGGTGTTTACGATGGACATGGAGGCGAGAAGGTTGCTGCATTCAGCGGGGAGAACGTTCATAAGATCGTGGCGAAGCAGGCTTCTTTCGAGGCTGGTGATTACGGAAAGGCCCTGCAGGATGGGTTTCTTGCTACAGATAGAGCTATCTTGCAGGGTAATAAACCACCTTTCCTAGTGTTTGTTAAGAGTTGGCTCGGATTCATTCTAGGGCAGGATACTGATGAGTCAACCGGTTCCCTAGATCCCCGCTATGGTGACGAGGTATCTGGATGTACTGCCACCGCCGCCCTCATTTCAGACACAAAAATCTATGTTGTAAGTTTTCTCCTGTCTTAACTAAGGAGAAATATACTAAGGAATTTGATAGGCAAACGCCGGTGATTCACGTACAGTTTTGGGTGTAAAGGGAAGAGCTAAACCCTTGTCTTTCGACCATAAACCACAGAATGAAGGTTGGCTTTCTTCCTCCCTGTGCATAACTGGCACGTTATCAGAGTATTAATATTGTCAAAATAGCCGAAAAGGCCAGGATACAGGCTGCTGGTGGTTTCGTTGATTTTGGAAGAGTCAACGGCAACCTTGCGTTGTCAAGAGCTATCGGCGATTTCGAGTTCAAAAAGAGCGCCGACCTCCCACCAGAGCAACAGATCGTTACCGCCTTTCCAGACGTTAGCGTACACGAGATCTCAGATGACGACGAGTTTTTGGTTCTTGCCTGCGATGGTAAATACTTTCTCTACTTCCGGGTTTTACCTCTATTACTAAAAATTTAACTAGGAATCTGGGATTGTCAGTCGTCTCAGGCCGTTATCGAGTTCGTTCGACGTGGCATAGCCGTCAAGCAAGAACTTCATCGTATCTGTGAAAATATGATGGACAACTGCCTTGCTTCCGGCAGTGATACTGGTGGTGTAGGATGTGACAACATGACCATCGCTATCGTTGCTTTACTCCGTGGAAAGACCAAAGAGGAGTGGTATGATATGATTGTGAAGCGTGTTGCTGCTGGCGATGGCCCCTGCGCTCCACCTGAGTACGGCAAGTCTTTTCCCCTTCCATTGCCTCCAGCAACATATCCTCCAAAGATCCCCATGTACCTGACTCAAATTACCCTCAGATTCTTTTGGGTGCTATTAAAACTAACATATCTATATCAGCTGAATTCCGCGGTCCGGGAGTTCATACCGACTTTGATGATAGTCCAGACGAATTTGATGCGCAGAATCAGTCGGGTGCGGGCCGCATCATCATGCTCGGTGATGGAACAGAAGTTTTAACTGATTCTGATGACGCAGACATGTTTGACGACGCAGAAGACAAAGAAGATGAGGAGAAGGACGACGAGGCGCTGCGAAAGGTAGCTGCGAGAGAAAGAAATGAGGAGGACGAGGAGATGAAAGACATTACAAAGTCGGACAAGGACAAGGAGAACTCAAAGGTCGACTCCCCCGCGAAAACCGCCGCTTCTACCGACGTAGAGCCCAAAAAGCAAGCTTCGGATTAACCAAAAAGTATTTCTGAAGAAGGGAAAGATCTGTTTCCTAAAACTTACTACTCCTACACTAAGCTTTATTGTGTTTTTTTGTGATTTTTTTTTTCCAGAGAAATGATATGGTTGACACGAATTTTCGTCACGCTTGTGCAACCGGAGGAACATCATTAGAATGAAGCGATGTATGTTCTATACTGGAAGCATACGAGAGCAGAGCATACCGGGCTTCGTCATAAAGGAAACATGGGGTCATGAGGAATCTAAACCTTCGAATGTTATGTTTGCCATTGTTTGTGCCATTTCATTTTTCATTGTTTCATGCTCATTTGCAATTTCTCATCTGTTTCTATTACTTGTTTTTTCTTCCTTTTCCGTGTGGGATTATTACTACTAGCTGGGTCATGGGCCGATGGTTGCTAGGTCTGTTAAGTTTCTGTTGCTACTACTACTACTACTACTACTACTACTACTACTACTACTACTACTACTATGGGCAATAGGGAATTACTGATTGGGAGAAATGAATCAACGAAATCCTTAGGGATGGAGCATTAAGTAGTTATATGCCCCCCTTTCTTCAGCTGCTATTTGCTTGTTTCTCTTGTTTCTCTTGTTCATGTGAGGTTGAAATTATTTTCTTTTGTTCTTCCTGCACTGTTTTGCGGATGGATTAGACGGACATTGGTTTTCTGCCTATCGATAAACAGGTTTTCCCCCAGGTTTGACTGCTGTTCTCTGTGGTTTCGCTATCTATAGATATTGTTCGGCTAAAAGCGTTGGTCTCGCTATAGACCCAAGCGCGCGGCTAATCTCTTTATTGCGAGTGATTATCTGTGAAGTAGTGAAGGTATTGTCGTTTAATTTATTAATAGTATTGCAAGTATAGTCCAATTTATCAACTGATTAAGCAAGTCTGCTTTGCTAAGGATGTCTCTTTCCCACTTAACACATTACCGATCTTATCTAATACTGAGCCTCATCTTCTTTGCCTCGCTGGAACTGTATTCTCGACATTCAGGCCGCAGAAGGCAATAGAGGGGTTAACCAGCTACTATAAACCCCACCCAAATGTCTATATATATAACAACCATGTAGCGGGCGCCTGTATTATCTATTAGGATACCCTGACGCCCAACCCAAAAACATCGACGGTGTTCCTCCATGCAGCTTCACAAACCTCCTCTATACTTATGCCCTTCACATTCGCGATGACATACGCCACCTGGGATATACACACCGGTTCGTTCCTGCCCTTTATTAGTTGATTTGCGCCAGCAACGAAGCGTTCCTTCTTGACTGATTTCGGCAGAGCTGGCGCGCCCTTGAGGTATTTCGAAGATGCGTGAGTAGGGCGAATCTCGCACCATGGTCCCTACAATATCACACCAGATTAACCACGCCGGAAATTCACACACAAAGGAAAAAAGAGGCAGACAAGAATACACATACATCAGTCTCAATCATAAGTCTGTCCAACGGGATCTCCTTCATGACCGCCAAGTTCTCTTCTGTCTTCAAGCTGCACCCATTGATACCTACATACAGCCCCGCCGCCACGATCCTCTTCATCTCATCCATGCTGCCCGTAAAGCTGTGCACCAGCCCCCCCCTCAGCTTCGGCAGCCTCGGGAATAAGATAGCCTCAAAGTCCTCGGCGGCCGCGCGCGAGTGTAGGAATAGCGGTAGCCCGAGCTCCTCCGCGAGGTCCAGCTGCAGCGTGAACGCTATCTTCTGCTCCTCGACAGAGGCATGGTAGAGGCGGTCATAGTCGAGCCCGATCTCACCGAATGCGGCGACGAGGGGTGAGGAGAGCGCGAGGGTGCGAAGAGCGTCGATGTAGGCGATGTGACCGGCGGGGTAGTTTGTGAGTTCTTTGGCGCTGCAAGGGTGTACGCCGACGGTTGTGTACATGTATTCGGCTTTGGGAAGGGAGAGGTGTTAGGAAGAGGGGGGGATATTTTAGTCCTTTTTAAGGAAAGAGAAGGGGGGGGGGGGTGTGCTTACGGTAGCTTTGGGCGATCTTGAGAGCGGCTTCAGATTCTTTGAGGCAGGAGCCGGTGAGCATGAGCTTCTTTACACCGCCTAGTCTGCCGCGCTGAACTATATCGTCAAGGTCGGATTCGTGTACCTGAATGATTGGGGGATTATTTAGCTATAACTACGGAAGGGTTACCGCGATAAGGTGATGGGAGTTATACCTGCTTACTATGGTATTCACCATGGAACTGGCGGTCCGTCAGGTTTATGCCTATGTCTATATACCGGGGGGCGTATGGGGACGATGGGGGCAATGGGTTGAGAGACAAGTCGGATTGTGAGGAAGCTGCCGTCGCACCTGCGGATGAGGTAGCTGTAGAATTCATAGCTGTTGGAGGAGCACTGGCAGTGGACATTTTTTTCCTAGTGGTTAATGCGGACGAAGGAGTGGCGAGCAGATGGGGTCTTCGGCTGTACGTATTTAGAAGTCCTTTCGAGTGCGCGAAATTAGAGAGAGGGGCACGAGGACGGGCATGTGAAGTTATATTTCGGGGGATTGGGAGGAGGAGGAGGAGGAGGGAGTGGTGGTGATGGTGTACTCGCATGTTTAAATACATGAGTATCTACATTCATGTAGGTGAGTCATGTATACAGGTACCTACATGTAAAGTACATGTACTCACTTCTCACACACAACTCCAAATACATGTAGCAGGGGGAGCTTAAGATTTGTATTGAGCTGGTTGCCCCTACATTTCCGGAGGGACTCAAAAAGAAACCCCCAATGATTCTGAATCCAGGACGGCATTCTGAGCACTGAGGATAAGCAGCGGGAGTGGGGGTTTCTTCTCTCTTTCTCTCTCTCTGCCGCTGGTGTGGTGCTGCGGCTCAATCAGCGGCAGGGTAACATGGGGGAGGGGGTTGGCTGTGGTGGGTCACAATATATCACTCGATACCTCCGGGCGTGGTGGGGGACAACAGTACAGCGGTAGGTACACTGACCTGACGTACCGTGCGTAGTAACGCATACAACAAAAAAATTATATTTCATGACTTTCTGCGGTTTGGTGACGTTTTATCACAGGATGGCCTGTCTTTTCAATGCCGCTATCAAAGCCATGTTTATATCGCAGATACATACATGTACAATACCCGGCAAATCGGGGTGTTCCATTTTCGCGTTGATACGTACGGCTAACAAAGGCTCCCCAGCCATGAACTCTCAGGACCAGGATGACCGGGGCTGCCCCCCGCCAGTTCTACTTGCGCAAATGCTGTGCTGCGCGCTAGGCAGTCGGGACAGAATTAAGCATAAAGGGGAAGTTTACCAAATCACTACGGCATGAACGCACACACTGTCAACCAGGAGAAAAAAATCTTCAGTAAATTCTAAATCAATTATCTTCCTCGGCGTAAATACATGTAGCTCTAATCTCATGCGAAACATGGAACCAGGAAAGAAACACACAACTCTGGAACGACACCAAACAAATGCTTTTCGTTGCTTTAAAAGCCTTCTGAACACCAATGGCACAAAGTGGCAGTGACTCACTCATTCATTGTACTCGCCTTTGGCCTACTAATTCTCGACTAATCCTGGAAAAGTAAAAAGGAAAAAGAAAGAAAGGAAGGAAAAATTCCTGGCCCAAACTAGGAATGAATTTTCATATTAAATTAACTCACTAATGACTTGGTTTCCCATACGCCGGCGGTCCGACAGGCTGGTACTGCATCGGCGGAGGAGAGGTAGCCTGATAGGCTCCGCTAGAGGGCCCATGAGGACCGACAGCTGAGGGTGGGGGAGACTGATAACCACCTGGGGCGCCAGGACCACCGGGACCACCGGGGCCACCAACTGGCTGCTGGGACTGGTAGCCACCAGGACCACCAGGGCCACCGGCTGAAGGGTGGGGTTGATAACTGCTAGGACCACCGGGACCACCAGGACCACCAGGACCACCGCTTGTTGATGGTGGGGCCTGGTATCCACCAGGTCCGCTGGTTGAGGACAAGGATTGGTATCCACCTGGCCCGCTGGCAGGGGGCGCATGGTAGCCTGGTGCACCACCAGCGGGGGAGTAGGCAGATGGCGGAGGGGAGTTATAGCCTTGGTATTGGCCTTGAGGGGGAGCACCGTACTGGCCCTGTGATGGAGGCGCGCCGTACTGGCCCTGCTGAGGAGGGGCTCCATATTGACCTTGCTGAGGGGGAGCACCGTATTGGCCTTGAATTGGTTGAGCGCCGTATTGGCCTTGAGGACCCTGAGGACCCTGAGGACCCTGAGGAGGGCCCTGGTAACCACCCTGAGGAGCTGGGCCGCCGTATTGGTGCTGTTGTCCAACAGGGCCAGAGAACTGTTGCCCTTGGGCACCGGGTGAGGGGTAGGACTGTTGAGGGTGACCGTAGGGGGGGTTAGCATTATAGGGGGGGTTAGGAGATGGTGAGCCATGTGAGCCATGTGAGCCGTGTGAGCCGTGTGAGCCGTATTGCTGGGGTTGCTGGGATTGTGGATGGCTTCCATAACCATAGCTTTGTTGTTGTTGCTGGCCCGGTTTCTATCATCATGACCGATCATTAGTATCGCAATATATTCTAAGGGCTCCGGGTGCGGAGTAATTCCGTGAATACCTGTTGAGCGTGACTTCCACCCCCTAAAACACCACCAAGAAGGCCACCAAGACCACCAAGGCCTCCCGCCATTCCACCACTGGATCCATGCCCGCCATGCCCACCCTGCCCACCCTGACCATATCCACCCTGCGAACCTTGGGTATTATGCTTGTTTTTACCACCGCCTAACAAGCCACCAGCAATTCCAGCAGCCTGCCCAAACAAGCCGCTGCTGCTTCCACTGCTGCTATGTCCACCATGTCCACCATGTCCACCATGTCCACTATTGCTCGGCTTCCCGCCACTCAACAATCCGCCCAATCCACCGCCACTAGATGAGTGACCACTGCTGGAATGCTTACCACCTCCTAGCATTCCCTGGGCAAGGGAACCAACGAGACTAGAGCCGCTTGAGTGTCCGCTGCCCGAGTGTTTTCCGCCGCCTCCTAGCATTCCCTGGGCAATACTTCCGGCAATACCACCGAATCCACCGGCGCGGGTAGTAGCCTGACCTTCTGGCTGAGGGCTATACTGCTGTGGGCTGTAAACTCCCTGCTGTTGCTGTTGCTGGTCTATAAAACCTGAGTGCGAAGGCTGGCTCTGTTGGTTATAGTTGTCTGTGGGCGCTGGATATGGAGATGGGGTGGGAGGACCAGGTGTGCTAGTAGCTTCCTGGGTTGGAACCTCCCAGGTTGTTTTTCCGTTCGCTGTTTGAACATAGTAATAACGCTGCGTTGTCGGATCCCATTGAGCGATCCTAGGTGGTAATAACAAGGTCAGATCCCACACTATTCCGCATATGATAAGGGTGGATAAGACACATACCAGCCGATAGGTAGGCTTGGCGGAGCGACAGTTGGGCCGTTGGCGTTCGGGGACGCGATGGGGTTTGGTGGGGTTACCATGGCTTGGGGTGATCGCTACTGAGGAGGATGCGGGGTATTCACGCTACGAGAAGTAGTAGGAAGCAAATGGACAAAGGGCAAGATGCAGGAGAGAAAAACGTAAGGAAGGAATGTTATGAAAGATATTTGGAGTGTGAGGGGTGTGTGAGAGGAAGTAGAAGGGGAAGAGGGAGGAAGCAGTAGTGGATAAGAAGAGATGGGGTGGAAGCGCCTCAGCGAGTAATAAGAGGTGGGGTTGGATGGATAAGTGAATGAGCAGAGGGTTCCACGGCGTGCATGTGCATCAGTGAAAAAAAAACTACCAGAACTGATCAAATAACGGGTGGGCTGTGCTCATCTCGGCCATCATCACCGCTCAGTAGTGCCAGGTACCTCAACACCCGCGCATGACACAGCAACAGCCACCGCTCACTCACTCCTACGTACCTACTTCTCTGAAGGGAAATAGCCATTATGTTTTTCCTGTTTGAATCTGTGGGTGTGGCTGAGTCTGTTATTTCTTTCATCCTTCCTGTGAACAAACGCTCTTTTGTTGTTGGAAATTATTTTATTTCTGTCCCAGACAAGCTGAAACTGAGGGAATATCACGTCAACAACCAGCCCACTCAGCCACCATCACCATCACCACCACCACCCCTCTTCAGTCGGGTTCTGTGATATTAATGACGGTGCATTCTATATGCCGTAGGACGTACACGCGTCTGCTGAAATCCCACACTTTTTAGTCAGCTTATGGAGGTGAAGGATGGTTAAATGCAGTATACTATCCACCCACAGCCATCGTGCCTGTGTACAGACAGGGCCCGTGAAGCAGATACCTATGTAAGTACGCATTACAATTATGATTATTTTAACGATACGGACCAGCCGGTGGGGACTACGAAATTATTCAAGGCTTCGGGGTTTACATGTCAGCAGATGGCCTCCCGGGGTTACCCTGTCGTTCTGTTTGTCGCCGGCAAAAGCCAAATATGGGCATTGGCTTGGCCTTGAGCCTTAATCTTAGTAGAAAACAAAATTGATTATTAATGATTCAAAGTTAAGAGATTGAGGTGGTCCGTAGTCATGGGTGATCACTCGGCCCTTATCTCCGTTAATTTGAGTATTGTGCTGTGGAGTAAAGATAGGCTGCACGAGCAATGTTCATAGGCACTTTGGATGGCCCCTCAGAAGCAACACATTCCTGCAATTTTCATTTGTTATACTCTGTAATGCTCCCGTAGAATCCTGCCAAACTCTCTGAAAAGCTGAAGTAAGCGATATATAAAAGATAAAAGTGTTAAGGTTGTCTCATGGATGTTACTAATATCGAGTGAGATTTTATGATACACTAACATAGACTTGCACCGCAAAAAAAAGCCGCAGTTTATCAGTTGACCTTTTATATCCTTTCAAATTGGTTGTATTATATTGCTAGATGTTATACTACACCAACAATACAAGGAAGGAAGTGACTGAACAAAAAGAAACACTCAAAATCATGCCCCGCCCCACCCCGCCCTATAAATGGTTCCCTATCACTAACCAAAACCCGAATCTCAGCCACTCACATGGTATTTTGCGAGTCTTACCGCATGCCTCTTGTTGCATTGATCTAGAAACAACCTAAGCTTTGGCATGCAGATAAGCTGTTGATACGCTGCATGGCTCATGACCTCTTTGCATTTCTGGGTTATTGCTTCCTCGGGGTTTCCGTCAAAGTGAACCTCGACTCGGAGGGGGAAGACACTATATTAGACACAAAGTTAGTATATTATAACAACCAAAAAGATAAATAAACTTACTCATAATTAGGTCGGAGGTCAAGAGAGATGTGATATGGAAACCGTGGCCTTTTCGATCTTGACTGCCCACCTTCAGAACCCGCGTAATCTACCATAGAATTCTTAGGGCTTATAGCCTGGCCGAGAAAACCGGACCGCTCTAAGCCTGTAGCCTCTTTGGGGTCTGTATCTTTCTTGAGAGCCCTCCTCTCGGTCTTCTCGTGCTCCGGCACCATTTGAGGCGGTTCTTGGTGAGCTTGCTCCATGTTTCCATACGGAGCTGATTTATGTGCACCATCTACAACCCCAGGTATATTGTGAGACATGCTTTCTTTTTCGTCTGAGCTTCCGTCTGTTGGGGAATTCTTGGGTCTACGTCTTCGGCGAGTGCGAGTGCGAGTCACCACTTCTGCACGGCACCTTTCTAAGTCTTTTACTTGTTGCAGGTGTTCCTTTACTAGCCGTTTTATCTCAATTTTATCCTTTGCATCTTTCATATAAGCTTTAAGTTCAGCCTGACGTCCTCGTCCCGCTTTTTCACGTTCTCGGTCCGCTTCCTCACGATCAATCAAACGTTGCTGCTCTGCTTTCTCATAAGCTGTGCGGGCAAGCGATCGTTTTCCTGCAGAAAGACCTTCGCTGTGGCGGCTTTCAGATGTACCGGATTCCTTGGTTGCACCAAATGTCTGCTCCTGAGATCTTCCCTCCCTCAATTGATGGTTTTCCACGGCTCTCAGCAAAGGTCTATCACCACGGGGACTGTTCTGGGCCCTATTTGACTCCATTGATTTGTCGGAGGTAGTCTCAACTCCGGATTCAACGGTTGATTGAACCTTAGGGGTTGTTTGGGAGCTGATCCTGTCTAGCTGTCCGTTGGTTTTGGAGAATTTTGTCACTTCGGTTTTTAGTCCCGAATTTCCCCCATCTTCAGAAAAACGCTTTACGGGGAATTCCTCCGTCTGGGTCTTGCCAGATGGCTTAACCTCACCCATGACCTCAATCTGCCTCTTTGATTCAGAATAACTTGCCTGAATGGGGTTATTGTATGTAAATCCCCAGGTGTTGGTCTCCAAACCGCCCCTAACCTGATATCCATTCTGTTGCGTTAAGCTTTGTGAAACTTTCTCCGTGGCATCTGACATTTCAATATCAGGATCTCCTGTCTCTGAAATTTCCTTAGCAATGGGATTTGATTCATCTCTGGGTGTAATATTTCCAGTTTTATGAATCGGAACTAGCATAGCCTGCTTGAGATTATCACTCTTTCTCTTAATCTCTTGCAGTTCATGTTCAACTTTGGTAATAATCTCTTCTTTGGTTTTGATTTCCTGAAGAATATCTTTCTTCATTTGCATCATTATAAAGATACGAGCCTGTAGAGATTTTTCGAAGTCGTCAATGCTAAGTACCTCTGCCTTGAGCTTGTTAACAGATTCCCTGAGGACACTGATATCAATATGCAGAGATTTAAGAGCCGCACCATCCCCATCAGGGGGATTATCCAGGCCATGGGGGGTTGTGTAAATATGTGCTTCTAGATCGCCTTTATTTACTATACCGGCCGGATCTTCAGGGATATTAATGCCGGTAGATTCCAATGGCCCAAGGGGCGTTTTGGCATCCTCAGGCTGTGGTTTACCAGAGAGCAGCTCCTGTGGAGCCACAGCAGCAGTAGCATCATTTTCAGGCATGGCCGGCACGGAGACAGACGACACTCTAGGGCCAAGGGGAGGGATGGAGCAATTTGCATTTGTTGGGAGTTTAAAGATGAACGGGACACCAGGCTCAGCTCTGGCCTCGGACTTAGGAATTAGCCCAGTGCTTGAGGAGAGGACTTCCGGGGAAATAGTAGATCCGAAAGGCTTTTGGGCCGGCGGGAAGATAACGGGCGCAGAACCCCCAGGGGTTTTTTGAACCAAGGGAAAGAGAACTGGGGCAGGTGAAACAGGGGGAAGTGTTTCAATAGAGCCAGATTTAACGACCTCAGAGCTCTCCCTAGGATTGCTAGGATTTTCTTGGCTCGGCAACTGAGATGAATTTCCAGAAGAAGGAACTTGTTCAGCCTTTGCTGGCGCTGGGAGCTGGAACAAGGTCACAGAGGAAGGAATTGGGTCCCTTGCTGGTGTTGAGAGTTGGGATAAACTGGAAGTAGTCTTCGGGGGATTTTTTAGGTAATCATAATCGCTGCTATTAGTTACAAGTTTACCTGTATTCCACCTAATTTCGAGTGTAGTTTAGTAAATGCTTCTCGATTGTTAAGGCGAACCCCGATAAACTTACTGGCTAACTTCTGGATTTTTGGTGACAGTCCTTGACAAGAGATGAGGTGGTAAACCAGGCGGTCTTTGAGAAGAAGAATTCGGGGGTATAAAAGCCTGTGTAGCACTTGTTTTCCGGGGCACGTCGAGTGGGGAGGTATGAGGCGGCGTACTCTCTATACCAGGAATGTTTGTTTTTAGAGGAATTCTAACGTTTCCAGAAAGATGATGCTTAACGATGTTTTGAACCACCCTGGAAGAAGACCGTTTTTTCGTTACCGGCTCTATGTTATCGCGCCATGGGACCAAAGGATCTCCTGAAGGCCCTTCAAAGCCATGTTTGCCACTGTTTGTTTGTTAATATCTGTAATACATCGAGGGACATCTGTGCGAGGTGAAAAAATCGGAAAAATCGGAAGGGAAAAAAGAAAAAGAAAAGGAAGGGAGGGCGGGGGTAACCCTTGTGAAAATGCACGCAGAGCGGCCCTGCGTCGCTGAACAGCGGCACCGTTCACAGTGCGAGAGCTATCAAGTGGGCCCTTATTAAAAAAAGGTATATCAGGGGCCTTTCCCAGCTCAAAGGATGACTCCGAACGACGTAAATTTCTATTCGGCGGTAACCTCTCGTGACGAGGGTTCCTACCTAAAGCTGACCCTATTTCTGCATGGCGGTCTATACGGCTTGAGCCTCTGGGACCATGGTGGTGGTCATCAGAACTGCTGGGCTGGTAGTTTGGGCCGCTACGGTGCATCTGGCCCTCGCCCAGGCCATCATCTCGTTCTTCGACTAGTTTAGGGTCGAACAAAGCTAGGCCGCAGGGGAAGGGGTGTTAGTTTGCTGGTGTAGGAGTAGCAGAGCACATAGGAGAAGGGGAGGGAGGGGGGAGAGAGAGAGAGAGAAGAGATATGACTTACAGCCCCATGCCTTAGAAATGTCGGAGTACTCTTCCGTGAGCTTTGCGAGCTTGGGACCATGCTTGGTGGGATCTGGGGGGGGAGGAGGCAGGATTACAGCACTCCCTGACAGGGGCAATGCTGCTCGTCGGTGGATACCGAGATCGGCCTTGATGATTTTTCGGGTTTAGCAAAAAGTGGAGGGTCTTTTGGCGGAGTAGAGGAAGAAGGAAGAAACAGAAAATTGGGAATGGTTACCATCATTTCGGCAGCTCCATAAGTATCCAGACTGACTGGAGCTGGCACGTACCGCGAATCCTGTCTTGAGAATGTCATCCCTAGATGAAAGGGTGGATGAAATGGGGTTGGATAAAAGTTTGGTCTGGGGGTAGGAGGGGAGGATTGAAAGTCTGGTATTATCAGACGTGGTGGGTGGGACAAGTATAAAGCAAGCTGCTTCCCCTTTTGTTTTTGATGATGAGGGAGACTACTATAATTGATGCTAGTTGTTAAAAGGGAGAAGTATGATAGACAGCTTGGTGACTTTCTTGAGGCAGTGTTTCTTTTGAGGGGCAATGGAGATTGAGGGAGGGACACGTAGTACATGTAGTTTGTGGGATCGCAGGATTAATTTAGCGGAGTGATATTCCATGATGCAGTAATTAAGGGCACAATTAAGGGCACAGACTTGGCAACCCTACCTGCAGCGCTCACAGACCAATTGGCGACCTTCCATCCATGCACAGTCAGCATGGCGGGGTGTGTGGGCACTGGCCGCACTAGAAAGGAAAAAAGAAAAAAAAAAGAAAAAAAGCAAAACACCTTGAAAAAAAAAAAAACTTTTGGTCGTGCGAGCTGTGTCTTCTCCTCACCCACCAAGCCAGTATGATACTTAAGGTGCCGTTTCTATAGTGGGGTAAAAATCCCCCCCCCCCTTTCCATGTCCCGCATCTACACATTGTCTAAACACCGAAGTGAGAATTACAAAAATGCAGCCAACAAGAATTTCGCGACTGGCTCGCGCCGGAAACAATAAGGTAAATTAAACACATTTCATCTCTAGTCTGGAGATTGCTTCAATTGCTATGTATTGGGCTCCACCCCCCTCCCCCATCTTGTCCGAAAGCTCGAAAGAAGAAGAAGAAGAAAATGGGGGAAGCTACATACACCTAGCTAATAACCTTCCCTCGTACATAGTGGACCCCCAGCAGGCAGTTCACCAGAACGCTCGCAACGCCTACAAGTTCAAACTTCGCCATCCACCCAGAGATCGCCTCACGAACACCACCCTATGCCAAACTCATCAAGAACTTGGCAGAAGTGCGTCGTGTACTTGGCTCCACCAACGGCCTCACCCTCGCTGAGAAGATTGTATACTCCCATCTTGCAAACCCTGAGGAGTCGCTCGCAGGTCGCAATGGAAAGATTCGGGGCGAGGCATACCTCAAGCTCAAGGTCGACCGTGTCGCCATGCAGGATGCGAGCGCGCAGATGGCGCTGTTGCAGTTTATGACCTGCGGTTTAGGGAAGACGGCGGTGCCGGCGAGTATCCACTGTGACCACATGATTGTGGGGGAGAAGGGTGCGGATGTCGACTTGCCGAAGAGTATCGAGGGCAACAAGGAGGTGTTTGACTTCTTAGAGAGTGCGGCAAAGAAGTATGGTATCCAGTTTTGGGCTCCTGGTTCCGGTATCATTCACCAAATTGTGCTCGAGAACTATGCGGCACCAGGATTGATGATGTTGGGAACGGACTCTCGTATGTACACCACATGATTGATAAGAATGGTAGAAGACTTATAATAGAACTATAGACACCCCTAATGGAGGAGGGCTCGGAGCTATCGCTATTGGTGTAGGTGGTGCCGACGCTGTCGAGCCATTGGTTGACGCGCCCTGGGAGTTGAAGGCGCCAAAGGTCCTTGGAGTGCGCCTTGAGGGGGAGCTCAGTGGATGGGCCACACCTAAGGATGTGATTCTTAACCTTACTGGACAGCTTACCGTTAGAGGGGGGACCGGATATATCATTGAGTACTTTGGACCCGGAGTTGAGACCCTTAGCTGCACTGGTATGGCTACTATCTGTAACATGGGTGCAGAGGTCGGTGCTACTACTTCCCTCTTCCCGTACACTTCCTCTATGACCTCATACCTTACCTCGACTCGCCGTGCACCTATTGCCGAGGCGGCGTCTGAGGTTAACAAGTCGCATAACTTCCTGCGTGCGGATGAGAACGCAAAGTATGATGAGATCATCACCATCAACCTCTCTGAGTTGGAACCACACATCAATGGCCCGTTCACCCCGGATTTGTCGACTCCACTGTCAAAGTTCAAGGATGTTGTTAAGGAGAATGAGTGGCCTACTGAGCTCTCAGCCGGTCTGATCGGATCTTGCACAAACTCTTCATACCAGGACATGTTGCGCGCGGAGCACTTGGTTAAGCAGGCCGAGGATGCCGGTTTGAAGCCAAGGGTAGGGTTCTTTATCACCCCTGGAAGTGAGCAGATCAGGGCCACCCTTGAACGAGACGAGACCTTGAATGTTTTCGAGAAGGCTGGCGGTACCGTTCTGGCAAACGCATGTGGGCCTTGGTAAGTTTATCTTCACGAGATATCACTCGGTCATATTTCTGACGAGGATGATGCAGTATCGGACAATGGAAGAGAAGCGATATCTCCAAGGGTGACTCCAATGCTATCCTGACCTCATACAATCGCAACTTCCGCGCCCGTAACGATGGGAACTCGCAAACCATGAACTTCCTTGCCTCCCCAGAGATCGTCACTGCCATGATCTACTCTGGCTCTATGTCCTTCAACCCCATTACCGATACCATCCCCACACCCTCTGGCAAGCCCTTCAAGTTCTCGCCCCCAACTGGCCCCGAACTCCCATCTAAGGGCTTCGAACTCGGAAATCTCGCTTTCGTCCCCTCAAACTCTGCCCCCTCCCCATCAACCGAGGTCGTCGTCTCACCCAGCTCTGACCGCCTTGCTCTTCTTGACCCCTTCGAACCATTCGGTAACAGCGATCTCAAGGGCCTCAAAGTCCTCTTCAAGGTTAAGGGCAAGTGCACAACAGACCACATCTCTGCTGCCGGTGCATGGCTCAAGTACAAGGGTCATCTCGAGAATATTTCCAATAACACCCTTATTGGCGCTATGAACGCTGAGACCGACGAAGTTAACAAGGCCTACGACGAGGATGGTACCGTTTCTGGCATCCCCGAGCTTGCACGCAAGTGGAAGGCGAAGGGCCAGCCGTGGCTCGTAGTCGCCGAGAACAACTACGGTGAGGGGTCGGCACGTGAGCATGCCGCACTCCAGCCTAGATATCTCGGTGGACGCATAATCTTGGCCAAGAGCTTTGCAAGGATCCACGAGACAAATTTGAAGAAGCAGGGTATTGTCCCATTGACGTTTGCTGATGAGGCGGATTATGATAGAATTGGATCCTGCGATTCTGTTGATACCGTGGGTTTGTATGAGATGTTGAAGAATGGTGGAAATGGTGAGGTGTCATTGGATGTGACAAAGAGGAATGGCGAGAAGTTGAACATCAAGGTGAAGCACACGATGAGTGAAGACCAGTGTGGGTTTGTTCTCGCTGGAAGCGCGCTGAATCTTTTGTCCAAGAGGAGCCAGGCGTAGAAGGTGCGAATATTTTAGGTAGTACCTGTTTTCTTTTTGCTTTTTCTTGCGCTTGTTGGCGTTAACTTTTGCATCATGTATGTAGTGTTGTTATCTGTAAGGGAAAACAAAGGTTTTTTGCTAAAAGCCTTTAATCTCACTATGCGTTATGTTGTGAAAGTACCAATGATCGATATGTAGTTAAAAGACACACCTATCATTGACCCTAAATATTGTATCTCTACACTCTGCAGGGATTCCCCCCCCCGAGTGCTCCCTAATGACCGCCAAGTCTTTTTGTTATCCTAAGCGAGGCCCCCAAGAACTGAAACGTCCAATGAGTATAATTAAAAATCTCACAATGACCGCCGCTTCCTCCTCCGACACCCGGGCCACCATGGCATCCCTCCTCCCTAGCTTCCGAGCGAATCTCCGCGCCTTCACCACCTCAAATATATCATACCAGCTCTTCCGCTCGACCACTGTAGCCCCAGCCTCTGCAGCAAAGAAGCTCTTCATCCTCGATTCCTCTTTTAACCCACCGACAAAGGCGCACTTCTCCATCGCGCTCAGCGCATTCCAGGACAGCACCACGGGGCCTCTAACAGGAAAACGCCTCCTTCTCCTCCTCGCCATAAATAATGCCGATAAGGGTGTGTGTATCGCGCCCCACCTAGCTAGCTAGCCAGCCAGCCATATCCTAGGCTAACACCGCAACGTAGCACCTAAGCCCGCGCCATTCGAGGAGCGTATCGCTATGATGTCACTCTTCTCATCTGAGATATCCGCTGCTGCCTCTGTTGCTGCTGATGCGGCGACAGTAGATGTGGCGGTCACGAAGCATGCACGCTTCCTTGATAAGGCGAAGGAGCTCGGGACACACTATGAGGGCGTAGATGAATTTGTATTTCTAACAGGGTTCGATACACTTGTGCGCATCTTTGATCCAAGGTATTACCCGGAGGACAGGTATCGTTTGGATGGCCTGGATCTGTTCTTTAAGCGTGGGGTGGTGTGGTGCATGTTCCGAACAGGAAACGGATATGGGTCTCGCGCTGAGCAGGAAGCGTGGTTAGGGCGTTTGCGGGGCGGGGAGTTGGAAAGTGTTGGTGGGAGGAGAGAATGGGCGGGGAGAGTCAAATTTATTGTGGGCTTTCTTCACTCACTTTATCATATATAGAGTGTGCTAACTATAGTGTAGGAGAATGATCTTGGAGAGGTGATTAGCTCTACGAGGGTCAGAGAGGCGGTGAAGGCGGAAGAAAAGGAGGCCCTAGGAGTGTTGTTGACAGAGGGGGTAAGGGATTGGATTCTGGAGAGGGGTCTGTACCGTACCGATTGAGACTGGGGGCTATTTATAGACATTGCGCTGCCCTTTGTCTTTACCCCTCATACCCTCAGAGTGTTGATAACAGTTTGTATGCCGAGGACTTGGGAGTTAGAGCGTTACAAATATTATATTGCATCGGTTGAAATAACCCATGCGCGGGGTGAATCTCGGGCACAAAATCTAACCCCCCGTGGATCATGGATGAGCACTCGCTAACATGAGATCCTGTGTGGCCCGCGAGGATGAGGTTCCTCACGCAATATACTAGGGTACGACTCGGAGCATTCAGGGCATACATACCCCAGAGCGATACCAATAGACCTCGGGGACGTTCGATATATCCCATCCCCTTCGATATGTCTCTTGGGCCACAAGTCGTTATCTGCTACCAGTGGATTCGATTGTAAGTAAAACTCTTGTGGGTCAATCCATAATGTATCGAGTGATTTACTTACTTATCTCCTAGCCATCATGTGCTCTCAAACATCCTTAAATCACAGATAGCACTGAAGGAAGGGGGGGGGGGGGCTGAATAGAGCGAGCAGAAACATATAGTTTTCATTATAAGGCTACATGTAATTGGCGGATCCGTAGACCGATCTAGGTGGCCATAAACTAGATTCAGGGAATGGCATCATGGTCTAAACCCATCATTAAATTGTGTCTTTTCGATAAAGCTTTTCAAAGTATTTTGGGGCTGTTGGCTTGACTACACATAGTATCCCGCACCCCACCCCCTAGTCCCCGTCAAACCTCCATCGATTGACAACAGTTAACGAGCGGTCGCTCGCGCGCTCAATTAAACCAGTGCAAATAAAGTATGCAATAGACAGGGAAGGGTGTTGTTTTGGAACTGTTATCACACCCGGCGAGAGGGTGAGAATGACTGCGTGCGGGGATGGGGGAACGCACGTAAAAAAAAACGTCGACTTGAGAAACGTTGATCAGCAATCTGACAGGCTATTACTGACTATATATAGATCTTCGATTATGACAGAATAGTAAGCCTAAACTTCACACCATAGTTGGTGAACTACACATAGGCCGGTCCATCTATTGTTTGAGGCCTGGAAATATTTTTGTCATACTTACGGGGTCGGTTCAAATCACCCCAGGTTTTAAAATAAAAGGAGATTGACGGCTGCTTGGGTGAATTCTATTGAAACACCCACGTCTTACGTTCCTCTAAGCCAATTAGTCTCTTCCCCACTCGATCGCGCTCAATAATAAGTGACACATGGCAAAATCGCAGAGCATCGCATGGTATTCTCCCCCCCCCATTTCACATCGATTTCACCTATTCATAACAAGTTTAATGTTTTAATTCCGATTTTTTCTAACTTAATCAAACAGACAGCATCTAAGATGTGCACAGCACATTCAAAAACACCAACATAAACTATACAAAAAACCTCCCCAGCCCTAGAACCAAGAAAGCGCATGTAGAAGGAAAAGAACCGGGATCTCCACCCCTCCCTACCTATGATTCTCCGGCAACCCTGCAGGCAGAAAATCCTCTTCATCGTCGAACGCGGCCCACCTTTCAACAGCGGCCGCATATCTCACATTAACCCCTCCATATGCACTTATATTCTTCTTTGAGCTCCCCGAGCTAGGGTCACCGGCCCTACGTACTTTAAGCTCTGCCTCCTTCTTCTCTTGCAGCTCGCGATACTCGCGGTCGCTGAGAAGGCGAGGCAGAGAGAGCTTTTTGGTATTCTTCTCTCGGGGCGGCTTGGTATAAGTCTCTTTGGCGGATGTCTTTGTGGGTGCGGAGGGGACAAACGGTTTGCTGAGAGGATTCAGCTTAGAGACATTTTTTGGTGTAGACATTATTGCTGGTTGGTTTTGAGTATTTTAATTTTAGTGAAGCTAATTTAAACTGAGTAGAGTAGTTGGAGTGAGATGATGAAGATGGAGTTTGATATGGCGCGACTCGAGGGTCATTTATAGGCCCGGTGAGGTCGTCACACACCCATAATATTTTGAAAAGAACCCTCTCTCCAATTACTTTATATGTGTTTGAAGACTTGAAAGTGGTGTTTGGTAGTGCCGAGTGATGGGTTGTGAAGAAACGTGCAGGGGGAATAGAAAGTCATTAATAGGAGCTCCCTGTATACCACTAACATACGCCTCACCTTTCAAAGAAAACCTAGTTTTACCAGATAGCACATAGATAGATAGATGCAAACAAACTGCCTCTTTATCGGTTTTATCGATTTAAATATAGTCATAGTTACACATTAGTTATTGACTTTTGTTTGAGCTTTCAAAACCAGGGAAGGTTTTGGGAAGATTTGACAGTTCTACTAAATCTGTTTCTTGAAAGAAGAAAAAAGAATGCAATTTCAAGATTTTGTTGCCCGAGCACATACATACATAGTACGTACCGAGCGAGATCGGCCCCTGGGCGACCCCTACATCGTCGTCGTGTGAAACATTATTAGGCAGCCGCACGTATATATCATATCTGACTCAAAGAATGTATTCATATCTTATTCCCCTTCTTAGCGTGCTCTTGTAATACTCAAGTTTCTCTTTTTAGCCCATTTCAAGTTCGAGTTCTGGTATGCATGGAAACAGAGCCTCAGGATAATTGTGTGTCAGCATGTTTCAAGTATTTGGTTATCACAAGCGAGCTCTCGTACCACTACTACACATGGATTCACCACAGATATATGCGTAGCGACTCAAAATCAGATCCGCCCCCCATCTTCCAGCGTGCAGCAGGCTGCTGGTCAGGAGATTGACAGACTTTATGCCAAATCCATGGATCTTCTGTACAGGCAGTCCAATAAGAGTATAGTGCTACTACAACAACGTTACTTCTCATCATCACATGGGGTTAATTGTATGTAGGTACATCCCGACTATTATATTGGCCTATCAGCAATATCGAGATCTTCTCAGTACCCCTGAAGACCCAACAAGATTGTGAGGGGATATTGTTTAATCTTATCAGATTTAAGAGGAGTCCCAGAATTCAAGTAAATTCTAAGGATGTATCTACAAGGCCCTCCCGCCCCCCCCCTATCTTCAGCCTTAAGGGCCAAGCCTCATTTCATTATCAGGCACTAGAACATTTCTAGAAAATCCGACCTCGGCTCATATTATCAGCTCATATTCATCGGAGAACTGCAGTTGCTAGCCAGCCCGTTCTCGAACTTCCACTGACTGACTGATACCGGGGTTGTATTCTTGTTGGTTCCGGGATCGGGTCTTTGCGAGCCGCATGCTGTGCCAATGTCACGTCACACGGCTAATAATTCGTAACATTTCAGACCATCAAAGCTCCGGGTGGCTTTCTCGGGGCTTTCTTCAAGAGGGGCTAGCCAAAAAAAGATAAAATGACATATCCCGGGACTATGTTTCATCGAGGGGAGTAGTACAAGAGACCGAATCATCATCCATCACTCGACCGATGTTAACTTCGAAAACAGATCGAGATCGCACTCTGGGTGCCAACGTCAACGGCACACACCCAAAAAAAAAATGTTTTTTTAAAGATAAGTCCACTAGCTCGCGATAATAATGACTTTTAGGCTCTCCCGAGGATAGATTGAGGCATTACTCCAAGGAAGTCACATCGGCGATGCCGAGAACTCAAAGAGAGAATAAGAGAGGTATATAAAAAAAAATCAAAAAAAACCAAAGGGCGTCTGACATTGCAGAAAGTTTGTGAGTTGGTTTTGTCTATGTGAGGTGAGAGTGAGGAAGGAGGGTGTCACCAAAATATGGAATAAGCATTTGAATGTTGCTGGCAAGATACGTCACCCGTTGAGGAGCGGGCCACCTGCACAAGCAATTGCTCAGGCACGCTCCCTCACTTTTGTGCTGTTGTTGGGAAGGAGTCATTATAGATTTTTATTATTATTATTGACTCCTCATTAGTGCTTCATGGCTACATACATAGCTTGGTGGATAAGGTACTCGGCCGCAGATAGATAACCAGAACATCGGTAAATGTTAGGACAATTCACGTGACCAGCCACGTTTATTATAAGTCATCTTTGGTATCAATTACTAAAATTGGGTATCAACACAGAAGGTATCCAGGCCCTCAGGCTTCTGCTGTGTAAAGGTCACTTACAAGCAAGTACTTATTCTACAAGAAGTCCAAGGCACACAAAGGGTAAAAGCAGATACCCATGGTCAGGCCAGCTGGTATCCTGAGTTCGGCGTTAATGTTAGCTATGGAGAAGAAGAAGAAGAAGAAGAAAAAGAAATTCGAAAGTCTCGTTGGCAACTATAAAACCTGTTTATCAGGTTTCAAACCCCCCCAAAAGAGGATCCGATTCATAATATTTGCTACGATCTGGGTAGTCTTCCGCAACCATATATACATGTACTTATCTTGGGACCTCAGAGAGAACACAAGATCATAGTACATAAGTATGTAGTGTATCTTACTAGAGAATGAGGCTAGAATGATCCTAAACCTAGAATATGCGCGTTAACATCATCTCATTCTCTAAGGGAGCCCCCCCCAGACACTACACAAGCCCATTTTATTGTTTCATAGCTCAACAATGTGGGAAAAAAATAATAATAATAACCTCAGCTAGATATCTAACTTCAGTTACAAAGACAACAGACCTGAGCTGCCGGGAGAAGCGAAATCAGCTCAATAGTAGCGGAGGAGACTCCGTGAACAGTCGACGTCGCATTGCATCTCCCAACGAAATGAGGAATCACAAGATTTACAGGGACCACCGTGATGTACTCGTTTACCACGAAAAGAACCAGAAAATGCAAGTGACTGGAACAAGGATGATTTGTAGGAAAGATCATCGCCAGCCCATACAAATTATCCTTGCCCTGAGCAACTACATTTTCTGGTTCTTTTCGTGGTAAACGAGTACAGTACTGTAAGTAATTGTTGATTGCGGTAAGCAAGTGCAAGCACCGCGCCGCTGAAGAGGTATACGAGAAGGTTATCCGGATAGACATGTCCTATCAAGCTTATTATGGTAGATAAACTCTCACCGGCAAACAAGGCGACTTTGATCGGATCGGGGCTAGTTTATCACCAAGGTCTTATGTTCCGTTGGCTGCTGCTGCTGCTGCCGCCGAATTTCTGCGCTGTAATCTATGTACCGCACGTTAAAGTACATGAGAAGGGAGAGATAAAAAGGTTTCTATGTTATAGCGGTATGTAAGCAAAACAACCAAGAAACCTCGAGGATTTCAAAGGGGACTAAAGATAGCAAATTGCTGGTTGAAACGAGCAAGTACAGGCTCGTACGAGGCGTGAGGGTGGAGTAGAGGGAATTAATAGGTGGGGTACATAGCATTTGTGGCGAGTATAAAATTGATAGCTAAGTACTCACATGTAACTTCTTCTTTATCTGCAAATGCTATCAAGTTTTAAATTCTACTATTCTCACAGAAATGGGAAAAACTAACTATGCGTAAGGCCAGAAACACCTTCAAAAAGCCGGTAGAAACGTGGGGTCGTAGAAAAAAAAAAGAGTGCTGTACCGGCATGTATGTACCTTCATCCAGGAGGTACGTACATAACGGTTCCCCACTGGAACGAAGACGACTCTGCTCTCTCCGCGGCTACGGTATCCTTTGATTTTTTTTTGTTTTAGCTGCACATCATGAGGCGGCAGACAGCTCCATGGCGGCATCGAGCAAAACCTCTGTTCGTGGTAGCTAAGTAGCTACATACTCTAGCTACATACATTATCAGAGACAGCTCAGAGAGCTCCTGCCTATAACAACAGCACAATGCACCTTGCGCAATTGCTTTTTTGCGTTCTGTAGAGTACTAGCTCTGCTACTTTTCTGAGCGCTGACAGGTCCAATTTAGAGAAAATAAGAAGTCACCATTTCTCGAGCTGCTGCGGGTGTGCTGTGCATAAAGCGCACGTTAGTTTATGTCCCGACCTGCTGTCTGTATGGCCTATCCGCACAGACTCGTGTATCTATCTCTTGGCCCTCAGAGAACAAGGGCCACTCATTTAAAAACCTAATCCTCACAGGATAACCGAGAGTGCAATTAATTCCACAATGACAGGGGGGTTATGGTACAATTGAGAGTCTTTAACTGGAGCCTGACACATCCCATGGCCCACCACACTACCCAGAGTACTCTAGGTACACTTTGTTGAGTATCAAACTTGCCCTTCCTCGGGCCCTACCTAGATCTGTCCGATTCGGAGCAGATAGCTAAGTAACTAACCCCCCCCCCCCCTTCGATCGGTGGTGTCGTTCAGAAGGTGCCGCACTGAATAAATACGTAAAGGGGTTTAACTTTAGTACTGGCAGCCTAGCACGAATCATGGATCTGGGATGGGCGTCAATACGCTTTATTTATTAGGAAGCCCCCTCGAAAAATAATTTCAAGGCTTAAGGGTACCTATGTTTAGAGTAAAGGAAACGAGAAAAAAAGCAACCAAAAAGAATTAGGCAGCCTCTCCCGGGATGATTGAAGACCAGATATGGGCAACTCTTTCGATGTCAACCAGCTTCCTAGGTACGGGAGCCCCAAAGGGTGCGGCTTTGGATCCCGGTAACAACTTACTTGAGATAAGAGATCTACCTTGACGCACCGGGGAGTCGCCTTTCTGTTGTTAGATTGTTTGCCGGTAACTAAACAACCGTTTCCCCCCCTAATTCTGGGTAGGAACGCGCCGCTGTGCAGCGGAGCGGAAAAGCCATGTCTAACAAAGGGAAGGGTCCTAATTTTTCCGGTGTCTTGGTTCCGGGGCCCTACCTTGTTACGAATAGGGGCTAGTACATGTAGTTTTTGAGGTTTTGTTACTACATGATGTTCGAGTATATATGTAGCCTTGTTGGTCATATTATATTCCACTTTTGGCGCAGATGCGGTGTGCGTTTCCCACACTGCCTGAAAATTAATTACTTTTGGCAATTTCTTTTCCTGTTGTTTTGTTGGGTGAAGGATCCATAGATGCTACGAAAAGTAACGAAACGGTGTACAGCTAACTAGGAGGCCCATAATATAAAGTTTTACTCCAATGGCCTTTATTTTCATTTAGATACAGGTCCCGCGTAAAACCTTTTCCAACTGCATAAAACAATATGTTGATAGCGTCGTTTGAGGGCAGCGGCAGGAGATCCGTTTGCATGTGCTGTGCGTGAATATTTGTTCGTGATCGTCGTGGGCAGGAGCTCACTTCTTATTCCTTCTCTCAGGACCGGTCCGGACTACTGTGTCTCGCTGAGCGGAAGCAACAACACTATCAATCAGAAGTGCTTAAGAAAGGGTTTCGACCGGCTGATAACAAAGCAGGCAGGCAAGATTTTCGGCCAAAAAGATTGTAGCCTCCGCTCCGTGCAGTAACAGCAGCAGCAGCGAGAGATGCTGCTGTCGCTGCTGCAATTGTCAGTTCGTTCCAGCTCCTTGGACACGAGCGGGGGAGCTCAACAGGATGGCACGTTCTTTAAATCGGAGATTGAGTCGAAATCGAAGCATGTAACCAAGAGGTGCGCGAAACTGGGTGGCGGGTAATCTGCATCGAACTGGGAAGGCAGGAATGCAGCCTTTTGTTTGGATGGGTGTACTGCAGAGACCATGGGGTGGTGAGGACTACGAGGCTTGGATGCAGTGTCACGTCATTGTCGCAGGGACCTGAAGGGATGGGACTTTGCAGGGATTAAAGGTTTGTACTTGTGTTTCTATTCTGTACTTTTTTTGGGGGGGGTGGAGGGGTGTTGGAGGGGAGAGATGGTGTCCAGCATTTGTTTTCGAATGCAGTGCAGGAGAGAGTGCAGGAGGGAGTGCAGGAGATGGTGGCCTCCAGTTCGTTTTCCTGCAAGCTATTTGGAGGAATAGAATTATATCCTAGGAACAGCAGATTTTAGGTGTGGGTACCGTCTTATTCCACCAGAAGAGACCGGCCCCTTCAGGCAAGATTACAGCGTAAGCCACTTCAAATGAATGCTAGTTTCTGTGGCTTGCGCCGTGGAGAGCGTGATTGCCACTGGTCTCTTCCAGTGCAATAGTGCAATATTAGGCCCTTTGCGCAAAAGACTCTAGTCTTTTTCTACTTATATAATTATATAATTGATTAATGGGAGGATAAGCACCAATAAGGTTACCAAAAAGACTCTGGAGTCTTTTGCGCAAAGGGCCTATTACGGTAGGTGAGTACATGTAAAGGGTGGGGTGGGGTGATTGACTGTAAGTGGTTGTAGATATGAAGGATCTAATCTAATCTAAGGGAGTCCCACTGATCCGTAATGAGTAAAGGTTAGGTTTCTTGGTCCTCTCGCCGCACTAATACGGGGAACGGTAGATTGAAGTGACTGACAGGCACACCCACGCCTAACTACCCACGCCCGACCGCCTCCGAATCTCTCCACCCCCATTTCACATTTCCCTATTTCCTCTCCCCCCTTCTCATCCACTAGTCACTCGAGCCCTCCACCCTATTCCACTATTCACTCGAACTCACCCCCCCCCCCTTGTCTGCCCTGTCTTGGCCGCTTCCTCTGAGTATATCCCGAGTCCGCGCTTTCAATAGAGTAACACGTACTAGCCATAGTATAACATTTACTCGCACACTTCCACCACTCAGAGAGCACTCAGTATTTGACTCTCCATAGTCAGATTTTTTTGTCCTTATCTTGTGCTCGCGCCCCCCCTCGCCTTCACCTTCCACCTCCCCATCAACAGTCAGCCTACCCAGTCCTCTTACTTATCTTCCGCTACCTGCCCGCCGACATTAGTCTTGTGTCTTCTGTTTTAACATCACCTCGCCGCCCTCTCTCGATTGCTCCTCATCCTCGCGATCTGAACATCAACCAGTCCACTTCAAGACTAAATTATATCAGCCCCAATACCAAATATGCTTCTTTCTCCTACTGAACGTCGCGAGTCGGGAGCTATTATCCCCTCTACTTCACAAACACAAACGAATGCACAGCCTTCCATCCCCAGGCCAGTTCGTGTTCCTGATGGAACCCTCAGACTCAGAGGAGGCCCCGTCGAAGACCGCCGTGTTAGATGGGGCGCCGATGTCATTGATAATGAAGGATTAGGTAGAAAGAAGTCGAAAGGTTTGTTACCCAAATCCTCTCGATTCATGGCTACTTGGCTGCTAGTTGCCACCCAGGCCTGAGTAGATGAACACCAATTAACATGTGATCTTTCCCTATAATAGTATGCTGCATTTACCACCGCCCAAGAGCTTACGACGAGTCCTCAAGCGATGACAGCGATTCCTCATCCGATGATGACAGTGATGCTAGTGATGACCGACACGGAAAAGACTGTGGACACGGACACGGCTCAATGAGGAATTCCCGCTCAAAGGGCAAGGGAAAGACCAGCAAGAGAGGCCCGAGCCCAAATGCATATGAGAAGATGCCCAAGACAAAGAAGAAGGCGTAAACGGCTGGTTCATTGGCTTGTAGAATTGGGTTTGGGCACTTCAACATAGAGTGGGAAAACAGGAATCGGGCCTGGGGTGTTTATTTCTTACTTGTGATTTCTCCTTCTTCTTCTCTTCTTCTCGTGAGGCGTAAAGTTTCTATGGATCCTGCTTGCAGTTCCTCTTCACTTCCTCTAGCCTCTATATCATTTTTTAGTTCTTTTTTAGTTTCATTTGTTTCAGGAGAACGATTGGGAAAAAAAAGTCGACTAGTTTGGGTTTAACAGTTGGCAATTGGGTATTTTTCTTCACTTCTTCTTACTTCTTTCCCTAGGCCATGTGGGGTTTCACGGGACACGATTGTTGTAGCTGCGATTTTCTATATCATCATCATTATGATGAAACTACACATTTAGGTACTTAAATCTCCGGAATACAATTTACATGGGGGGGGGGGATTCTTTACTAGAAAAACAACTTTTCTCTTGTTCATAATTGCTTCTTGTACCTTGCCAAGCGTGTGTTACTAGCACAGGGTCGTAACGGTTTCCCTGGTCTGTGCGTCTGCATGTAAATGCGGCTCGATGCCGTGACAACGTTGCAGTGTCACTACATGTAGTTCATAACTATTGAAATCTGACCCTCTTGCCATTCTTCCCACCATTTCACTGATATCTATACAAGAAAGAAAGGAAGAAGAAAAATGGCCTCCGCAGACCGCTCCACCGAAACTGAGGAGTACCTTCCTAGTCTCTACCGCCCATCAACAGTTCTTCCCATAACTCGACACCGAAATGCTCTTCTGTACCTTATCGAAAACTACCCAGTAACCATCGTAGTAGGCCAAACCGGGTCCGGGAAAACCACACAGCTACCCCAATACCTAAACGAAGCGGGATGGGCACGAGATGACAAGATTATCGCGTGTACACAGCCCAGGAGGGTTGCAGCTACCACAGTCGCAACAAGGGTGGCCGAGGAAATGGGCGTGAGGCTAGGTGAAGAGGTTTTGTGAGCCCCTGCCCCATTATACCTTACCTCAACTAGCTAAGAATAATAAATCCCATTGTTGTTGGGGCAGCATGTGCTGCTCAAATAACCTCTTTTTTTTTTTCCTTTCCTTGTGGCTTGGGGAGCTATATAGCTATCAATAGAAACATATGTTATTTTACTGGGCTGACGGTTTTTGCGGGGTTTCCGCGAAATAATGTTACTTTAGGTGGGTTACTCTATTCGTTTCGAGGATATGACATCCCCGCGCACACGGATAAAGTACATGACGGATGGAATGCTGCTCCGAGAAGCGCTGGTGGATCCTTTGCTATCCAGGTATTCTGTTGTCATGATCGACGAGGCGCATGAACGCAGCTTAGGCACGGATATATTGCTTGGGATATTGAAAAAGATTAGGAGAAAGAGAGAAGACTTGAGAATTGTGATTAGTTCTGCGACTCTTCAGGCGGAGGAATTTGTCAAGTTTTTTGAGAGCGATGAGACCCCCGATCAGGGCAAGGGCAAAGGGAAAGAGGTAGAGAAGAAAGAATTGGCAAAAATCATCTCGCTGGAGGGAAGATGCTATCCGGTGGATGTGCTCTATTTGGAGGAGCCTACGGAAGATTACGTAGAAAAGGCTGTGCAAACTGTTTTCGACATACATCTCAAGGTAAGTTTCGCTTTTAGCATCTATTATTTTGGGATATTTTTTCCCTCTAATTTTTTCCAATCTTCAATCCTCCTTTGATCAATAATTTCTGATACATCTGAGACATGCAGGAAGGTGAGGGTGACATCTTACTCTTCCTCACAGGCCGGGATGAGATCGAAAACACTGTTTCTGCGATCCATTCGCGAACCCAAGATCTCCACCCCCGGGCCCCACAGCTCTTACCCCTGCCCTTATATGCAGGTCTACCGCAGGACGCTCAACTTGCCGTTTTTGAGCCTGCGCCTGAAAACCACCGAAAAGTGATAGTATCTACCAACATTGCGGAAGCATCAGTCACAATCGAAAAAATTTGCTTTGTTATTGATTGCGGGTTTGTCAAGCTGCGAGCTTTTAACCCGCATACGGGGATCGAGTCATTGACTGCAGTACCGATCTCAAAGGCCTCTGCTACACAGCGCGCGGGAAGAGCAGGGAGGACAAGGGCGGGAAAGTGTTTTAGATTATACACTGAGAGTGCGTTTCAAGACGAGATGGCTGATATGGGCGTGCCAGAGATCCAGAGGAGCAATCTAGCCCCAGTAATTTTACAGCTAAAAGCACTGGGAATTGATAATGTTGCTCGTTTTTCCTTTATCACGCCACCACCAAGTGAGTTAATGGTGAGGGGCTTGGAGTTGCTGTACAGTCTTGGGGCCTTGGATGAATATGCAAAACTTACGAAACCATTGGGTATGAGGATGGCAGAAATGCCGTTAGAGCCCATGACAGCAAAGATTGTGAGCTGAACTTTCTCAAATCTTGTCTAATTTTGGGAGGCACAAAGGATAGCAAGCACTAACCCCCATAAACAGCTACTCAATTCCGTGGAGTTTGGGTGCACTGAGCAGATCCTTAGTATTGCTGCAATGACCAGCGTTCAAAACGTCTTTATCAGCCATGAAGGCGAAAAAAAGCCCGCCGAGTCGGCCAAGCGACGCTTTGCGGTTGAAGAAGGGGATCACCTGACCTTACTAAACGTCTACCAAGCATTCACAACTAAAGGTGGCCAGAAGTCATCATGGTGCAGAGATAATTACCTAAATTTCAAGGCACTATCGAGGGCGGTATCGGTACGAGCACAACTGAGAAAATACTTGGAAAGATTCACAGTGGACGTGGATGGAGAGAAATCCCGGTCACAAACTGCTACTGGTGAAAGCATCAGGAGATGTCTCACTACAGGTTATTTCGCCCATGCCGCTAGAATGCAGCCAGATGGGAGTTTTAAAAATGTGAATGGTGATATGATACTTTGGGCCCATCCTAGTAGCGTCATGTTCAATCGAAAGGCAGATTGGGTGATATTCCATGAAGTTGTGGAAACTGGAAATAAGACTTTCATCAGAGATGTATGGCAACCCCCACTACCATCCCTTACTACCACCACAAAATTAGCTAGGTATATTTTATTTGAACATGCACTAACTATCCGATCTCATCGTGCTTTTAGGTTACGTCTGTACAGAAAGACTGGTTACTGGAGTATGCGCCAGATTTTTACCAAGCGCGCAAGTAGATTTGTAGTTAGTTTAGTGGAGATCGTAGTGTTGCATGTGTAAATGATCTCCTTGATTGCGGGTATTACCATTTCTGAGGGTGAGGTCCCTGGGTCTTGGCAAAACACCTTTGTGGGTACGACATTGCTCTCGGCACTTATTACATGTAGCTACTGTAGTAACTGAACTGAACACAACATCAGCGTCCCAATAGATGTTCAACCATTTGTTCTCGGAATTATACCAGGCCATGGCTTACAGCACAAATGGTCAAGGTAATCGGACTAACGTAATACTTCTCCTAACTATCTTTGTCATTCTTGCGGCTGTACAGTACCCAGTTGTGCTCTCGTGGCTACAAAAGACCTCAGATCAACGAGCTTCCTCAGATCCATATCATGGCAGGAGCGCTAGCTATCAGTCCGAATCACTCAATATGGCTTCAACCCACAATTTACAGATAATCAAGTTTCCGGACGGGTCGAGCCGGCGGGGGGCTCGAGAGCGGATATTGAGGCAATTGAGAAAGACCAAGGGCTGGGAGCGCGATACAAGCCACCCTAGGCGAAGGGTATTAAGCGCACTTGTAGGGTACTTAGAGTATAAAGAGAAGATGGAAGAAGCCGTTAGAAGGAAGAGAGATGGGTGGAACAAGTTGACTGTTAGGCAGAAGGAGGTTTGTTGTAGCTTTTTTTTTTTTTCCTTCTCGTTTTCATTATCATGGCGTCACCACATTGTTTGGAGTCCATCGTGTTTGTTTAACCACACTTCTCGCCTGTCAGATTTATCTGGCGTAGATCATGGCTGCTTCTGTCTCTGAAATCTGCATCAATTAACCCGGCGCAACTCGGACATGACGTACTAGGGAGAAACCGAGATTGTGGAAAGACACTATCTAATAATTCTTATTTTATCGTTTTTACTTGTGTTCCTGGGGCTAATATACGTATCGTTGATCTCATCAGCTTATGTCTACAGTTCTCTACGGTGAAAAGCTGGAAAGGACATCCGCTCTCATTCGCGAGAATGATATCCTGGTGCAAAAAATCGTCGATCATGGGCTTTCATACTACGATCTAACACTTACCGAGCTCTTGTCCTTCAGATCTGCGCACAAGAACGACACAAAGTCTGTGGCGGACCATGGTTCAGTGATACAGTCCTTGAAGCACTTTATCCGCGACTGGTCCGCCGCGGGAAACCATGAGAGAGACGCGACCTTCCCGCAAATTCTCACTACCCTGGAATCACTATATCCTGACTCTGTGGGACGAGGAGAGAAGAAAGTCCTTGTTCCTGGCGCGGGGTTGGGGAGGTTATCGTATGAGATCGCTGATATAGGGTTCCAAACTGTTGCGAATGAATACAGCTTCTATCAAAACCTAGCGCATCTTTGGATCCTTTCTCTCCCCAACACAGCACAAAAGGAGACATTCAAACTGTACCCATTCATTAACTGGTGGTCACACCAGCGTACAACTGCCTCGCTGCTTCGCGGTATCTCATTCCCGGACACAGAGCTATCGACTTTAGCCCTCGAGAAACTCTGCCTGATCGACGGTGATTTCACAACTGCGTTCTATGCAGAGGCCAGTAGTTATGACGTTGTCGTGACACTGTTTTTCATCGATACAGCGCGTAACATTGTTGATTACCTCGACAAGATACACGCTGCTTTGAAACCCGGAGGAGTGTGGATCAACCTCGGACCGCTCCTATACGGGACGAGCCCGTGGTTAGAGCCGTCACTTGATGAAGTCTTGGCAATTGCGGAGAACATAGGGTTTGAATTAGTACCGACAGAAGAGAGGTGGGGGACGGATTCCTTTGCAGATGTGGAGGCTTGGAGGGGTAAGGTGAGGGGTGCGTTTGCGGGGTACAGTTGGGATCAAGACAGCCTTAGTCGCAATGCCTATTCGGCGCAGTTTTGGGTGGCGGTGAAGAAGTAGCTACATAATATGTATGTAGGTAGAGCATGTAGCATGAAATAGATATCATATTGGTCGGTATCACGATCGAGGTTATTGGTAGAATTTGGGGATCATGATAGTTACCAAACTCATCTCGATGGGAATTCTTATCATAGAAAGTATATAGCCAGGTGAAGATTTGGATACCGTGCATTGTATCTACATGTATGTACTATCGTGAGAAAAGCCACGATAGTGGGAAAAGAGGCTTGTGTTCCGAGTTGTGACCTACATGTTGTAGTGTAACGATAATCATAAAACCGAATAACCGCCCAGCATGAGTGCATCCCTGTTGTTGTTGTTAGGTTAAAAACTCGTTTTTTTCAGGAGGGAACAGTTTGGAGTCCTCGGCTATCAAAATATGCAGATCTTTCAACTGAAAACCCTACTCGGCGGCGTACAGCATAGGTGCCTTACACACGTGCTAGAGATTCATCTGATTCCTCAAAAGTGATCATCTTATCGTATTTCGTTATAGGTGTCAGCGATATTGCGAAGGTGACCGATAGATTGAGCAGTTCTAGGTTTCTAAAAGGGCAAGAGGGTCACATCCGTTTGGGGAGTAGGTACTTCAGGGCTGAGCGAGAACGAAAGAAGATGCCAGGGACCGGTCAATGCTCACAGCCCTTCCCTATAGATTTTTAGGGGAATACGGGATCTTTTCCGCCATGGGATCGCTAATCGAATATCGGTAGCATGTATGTACATACTAGACCTCCTCCATATTCCCTAGTACTTGCTTTGTGATGAAAATCACCTGTTGTCACTCGGTGGGTTCCTGGGGTTGAGTATTTCCGAAATGCCGTTAAGAAGGGAACATGGGAAAGAAAAATTCCCTTTGGATGATCACAGGTGAAATACAAAGGAGTGTGGGTGGGTGGAGAAGGCATGCCCCCCACCCCCTTCTCTTCTCTTCATCCCCGCATATAGCTCGGGGAAATCAATAGGAAGAAAGAAAAAAAAAAAAAAAAAAGACATCAGGCAAGTGCTAGACTGTGAAAAAGCAGCGACAGTAGTACCCATAACAGTTTTTTACAAGGGCGCTTTAACTTACCCATGGGAATTCTGAAATAAAGTAACTCGTTGATTGATGGCGCATACAGGTTTAATCCCGCACGTAGGTGTCGTTATTAATATCGGTTTTCCGATCGATCGATCGATCGCATCTCCCTAAATAAATACATAAAATGTCGCAAAAACGCCTAGAAAACATCCAGAGAAAAATTGGTTAATATCAATTAGTTCAAGGGAGATGTTTGATTGGCTATACCGTAAAAATGTTTTCCTGTATTTTCATGATAAGTAAGTATGCTGGTAGATTAATTGTAAACCTTTGTTTCTCCTATGAAAATTTTTGCACTTCCCCTCTTTCTTTCTTTCTTTTCTTTTCTTTCTTTCTTTCTTTGGCCGCATCTTCCATTTCTCGTCCCGTTTTTGCTTCCTCTATACTAGGTACCTACCTTTTTTCGGCGAGACAACTGCTATGACTGTACTGCAGGACATCAGCTTCACACTTTGGTAGGCACGATTCCTAGAATTTCACACGGCCCCATTTTCTACCTTATTGCATTCACTGTAATCTATTCACTATTCTGTCCACCACTCATTAAGAGATTTATAGCGAGTCAACCGTCCTCCAGGATTTGAATTTGCCTTTGTTTTTACCGCCCTTTCCACTTTAATAATCTAGCTCTGATTTCATATGTACCTACTTCCGCCGTGTGATAGAAACACGTGCAGACAAATATCAGGATGAGACCGTTATCAGCTTTTCGTACATATCTGGAGAAAGAGCCAGATAGTACATACAGGAGCCCAATTTCGAATGAAGTCCAAAACAACTAGTTAGCCTCGGAGGGCATGGCCGTTGTTGCGTTATCAATTGGATCGGTGTATTATCCCTAAAGAAAAGCCGAATTGATGCCCGTTCCAGATATTGAGGCGGGCAGAGCTAGAGCTGAGTGGGAACTCTTGTTGTTTAAGACAATTGGTCGGGTCACTGGAAGCAATTATTGATAGTCCAAGTATGTAGTAGGTACGTACATGTATGTACCGGATAGTTTTGGATAGTTTTGGACTCGGAAGTTAGTGTTGAAACTCACCCTTTAGGTACGCGAGACTATGCCTGAAGTGCATACCTGCACACTTACCGACTGCAACGCAACGCGCATCCTCGACCTGCATATGTGCCAATTACTACAATTCATCCGCACATTCCATTCTAGAGTACTTCGGTACTCCAAAGCTGGGAACCCAAGCGAGCAGGAAAAAAAGAAAGAAAAAGCCATCCAACGCGGCGGCGGCTGCTGATCCTGGATAGTGAAGTCTGAAATGCGGGATGAATATCTTCTTTTCTTTTCCGGTTGGTTTTGGTACTTTTTACGTCTCGTATATTTTTTGATTCGTTTCAACGGCATTGTAACGGGCGGCAATCATTCATCCCACTCGGTAGGCGGCATATATGGATCTACAGTTTTTTTTTTTCTTTTTTGTGTTCCAGAGTATGGTCAGGAGGCTAGCAGCGGCAGTCGACTCGGAAAAAAAAAAAAGGTAGAGTCAGTAAATAGACCCCACGAGGCATGCAGAGGGTGAAATGAACCCCACGCGCACAGTACAGCATGTAGACGTACTACTACTTCGTGGGATACCTAGTATGTACCAGGTGCATAGCCTACTGAGATCAAAATCCTCCCTAGCCAATGGAACTTCCTTTTGGGGGGCTCAAACATGATGGGGAAATTTCGATACTCAGTGATGTTTCCAGGGTGCTTGAGCTGGTATCTATTACAATATAGGCGTTACGTTGGGCTAGTTAATAATGTAAGCCCCAAAGTTTGAGGGGAATCCACGTAGGTATATGGTGTTTCATGCTTTCTTTTTGATTTCAGCTAAGTACCCATCCTGCAGTTAGCAAATCACAATCAATCACTCGTGATAATCATGTGCTCGAGCCCAGGAAAGGCTCGATTCATAAGACTTTGTAGATCATAAATTTCTAAAGTGGGGGTCCTGTAACGTAGCTTAAAAGAAGAAAATAATTTTATATTGTAGATCATCCGTCTTGTTCGTACCGGGAACCGAAAGGTTCGTTTACTGAGCGTACCAGAGACGCATTTATCCCCCTGTTCCCCGCAAATATCATCAATTCGCTATCATTATGAGACCTGTCAGGTACGCAAGCCCAACGAATCTTAACCGAAAGCCTCAAAAACTACCAGAAAGCCGCTATACCACCGGTGTTTCTAGAAAAACTAATTATTCAATATTCGATACGCGTTCGTAGTTGTAATACTCTTCCAAATTTGACCAGGCTTGCGTATCTTTACGAAAACGTACTTGATGCAATAAGTATTCCCCCCCGGTTTTATGTAACTGAAAACGTTACGCGTACATACATACTACTCTACATGTATTATGATGTACATGTATCTATATATATATACGCGAATGCATGTACCTACAACTTACAAGAAGTACATGTAGTACATGTATCTTGCAGAACTTTTTATTGTGGCGGTGGTCGGGCTAGGGGAAGTATAGACTGAGTAGCTGACTCAAGGACAACATGGAGAATATGTGATTGCATGTATCAAACTGAACTCAATATGTGTAGAATGTTGTATACATGTAGTTTGTGATATCGCATGATTTATTGGACCTTCAAATCTTCTAGGGTTATGGAAACTCTAATAATTTAATATCCAAACTTCGTAAGTAGCAGCTTTCTGAAGCATTACCATAGGCCCAGGGCCTGATCGTGATCAGGGGGTTTCATATGGCCAAGATGTTAATTGTGCATATCATATATGATCGCAAGAAGCTTCCTTAACAACTCACCGGTTACTAATAAAGGAGACCACTACCTAACCCTCATATGATGACTATGCAGGGTGAGCCCGATTTCCGATTCTTGAATTCATGTAATCTCAAGAATTTGTGCTGTAACTGATGATTGGTAGATCTTGAATCAGAATTGTGATTCCATCGATCATCTATCCGATGGAGGTGACACCGAAACTCTAGAAGTCGACGTTTATTAGATGTTTCATCTAGTCTTATTATTTGTCTATACTATTTAACGGCTGTTTACACGGTACAATGTCATGTATGTACTTCGAGAGACAACCTTTTGGTTCTTGGCGTTAGCACTAAATTATTGTTTTGTGTGGTACGAATATTTATATCGGTCAGTTCTAACCATTAACGTCCAGCGAGATCGGGGGTATCAGGCAAGCCATGAGAGCTCTGCAGCTAACAACGTACTAGATTCGCCTATATCTTGGATTTTGGTCATCTACATCTAGGGCCCCAGTTAGTTACGTACATCAGCCTGTTCACTCATGATCAGTACAGACTAGACTGCTGTTAATTAAGATGCCACTCAAGGAGAGACGGCAAAATGGCTTCGAACCTCTATCTCGTCTTTAACAGTAGGGCTTACACCGAGGTGCACGTGCCTTGGAGCGAAGAACACTGTTTGTGTCGAATAGCTTTATTCTCGTAGACTAACTACTTGTTATGCTGTTTTGGGTCCCATGGATCATTATAGGATATTTCGGGTCTGCGTGCTTTTGGGGGGAAAATATTACTCTCTCAAGCATCAGCCCAACAACCCTGGTACCTAAGTTGGCCGTGGCCAGGCCACACTCGTGACGTCTGATGCTGTACTTTTGGTGGCCCCGAGAAACCTTCTAGATCTGAGGCCTTGGACCGTCAGCCCAAATAATTCTCCTATCTACTGTGCGTACCATCTGCATCGAGGGAAGTCGGGTTACCTACAAGCAGTACTCTATGAGATAATTCTTCCTCGATTGGCCTCATGGACAATAGCAAGGTTGGGGCAATTCACCATTTGTCCACTGCTGATATGGTGCATCTAGAGACCATCGGCTCTAATAAACGCCGGAATTACAGACGAGGACAATTCACTGTCTCTATGTTCATACGAGTGTCTTCTGTTCGTGCAATGTGCAATTGTAATGTACATGCGGGCCAGGTTGCGTTCCTTCTGTGGTTATTGCAGGTATCCTACTTACCAGGGCCACAGTCGACACCAGTGAAAGAAAACATTAGGAAATTATAGAAGAGCTCCGTATCTGACCAAAGAATAAATCGGCGAGTCTGTTTTCTTTTCTTTTCTTTTCTTTTCTTTCCACTCCTTTCCTTTCCTTTTCATTTTTTAATATATTTGTTATTTAAATATTAATCATGTGGTATCACTCGATTGATCATCGCCTTACAATTCAATACTACATGTATCACCCGGATGCCTGAGACAGTCACGAAATCTCTTTCATGCGTTAGTGTGGCCTATACGGGTGAACTAAGGTTAAAGCAACAATCTACGAGGTTTGGCTTTCCATTTTAAAAACCACTAGCATTTTTTACAGAGAAGAAAAAAACAAGATCACATAACATTTATATACGAGAGATTCGCGGCTGGGGGGGGGGGGGGGTCCGGATGATAACGGCCACGCCCCTCACTACATGTATTTAAAGTATTGCATAATTTGATACATGTGGTTTATTCCCCAGCACGCATCCGATGGAATCAATGTATATAACTATTTTCTTACTTTTTTTTTATCGCCACCATTATCGCTAGAAAATCTGATTGCTGTGGTAGCATCCCCTTTCCACAGTCCTGGGGACGGTAACCCAACTGCCGGTCTCGGAACCGGCGCAGGCAATGGCGTACCTGGCGCCACTGGCCTATTCTGCAACTGTGGTATCATAACCGGCGGAACCTGTTGCTGTGGATGTGGGTTCTGTTTTGGCTGCTGCGGCTGTAGTATAGGTGTTTGCGAGAGGCGTATAGCTTGCATTGCGTTTGTTATATCACTAGGAATCATCAGTTCTCACTCGTTCCAAAGGCGGTGAATTAGGGTGCACCCACTCCTCAAACTGTCCTGCTTCCATTCTTCTCTCGTACATGAACTGTTTACATTCGTCTCTCCATCTTCCGAGTAGTTTGTTGAGGTCGTTGTAGAATTTACGGCCGACATCAAGGTTGCCCATGATTTCGCGGTATTTTAGGTAGGCGTTTTCGAGGTCTTGTAGCGCCTTTTCTCGTTCTCTGTTTACGTTCTCCCCTTTACGACAAGCTAGAAACGAGGCATTTGCCTCACGTAGTTGCTCTGCAAGGTCTTGTTGGGCTTCGGACTCTTCAGCAAGGAGGGAGCGCTCTGCTGAGTAGTGGGAGGATAGGCGTGATTCAAAGAGGGGCTCAAAGTGTACAGGTTCGAGTTTAGAAAGCGGATTAGCGCGTTCGAGGGATGAAGCTTCGCTGAGAATTGCAGATGCTAAGGAGGGTTAATTGAGACTCAGAGGTAAATAAAAAAAAATCGAGTGACCTACTAATGTCATCAGCTTTGGCCTTTTCACGAAGACTCTCAATTTTTCGACGTCTTCTAGCCTCTAGTCTAAATACTTCGTTGAGACATTGCCGTAACTTTCCGACCTCACGATCCATTTTCGGCGTAAGTGTAGCTCTTGCGGAGTTCGGTACAAAATCTTGGAGGGCCCGCTATTTATGATATTCGAGTTAGTATATAACTCTAATAGAGGACCATCAAGAGAAACTCACACTATCTCCTCCTCCTAATAACCTCAACAACATCTGATTTTCATCCATCTTGTTCTTGACCACTCGGTCACTGTTCTCCGCGCTCTTCAATATACCCTTATACTCGTCCACATGCGCCCATGGTCCTGCGCCTGCAGTCCTACTTGGAGCTCTAGTCCATCGCTCGGTCCCGTGCTTCGCTCGTAGCTTATCATCCTCTTTTGCCTCGGCCTCCAACGTCTCTACTGCTTCCTGATATATCGCATGATCGGTCGCCTTCAACTTTGCGATGTCATCCATACTTCTTAATAACGCCCCAATACCCCCTTGTTGGTGCATCTCCTCCGCATGAGCAATGATACCCGGAGGCAGACCAAGAGGCTTTTCAAGCGCCTGGAGGGATCCAGGGAGGCCGAGAGATTGAAGTAGCTCGTGAAGCTTTGTAGTTAGGGAAGATAGCTCCTCGATTAAAGTTGTATTTACTAGTCTATCACGACGCTCTGCATAGATGCTGGCCGCAATATGAACTGCAAAGGGCACGAGCTTCGCAAAAAGTGGGGCGCCATATGGGCCTCCCTCTACGAGTAATTTCTGGGATTCCGAGATCTCTTTTGGAATCTTGCTACTCACCATTGGCGCGCGCTGAATCTTTGTCAGTGCGCTCGCCGGTGGGACTGGATTCAAATAGATTAAGTCATTATCTTTCTCCGCGCCCTTTAGAGTATCTGTGACTTTCTCTTTAAGTCCCTGGAGGTCACCTAGGACGGTTTTATTAAGATACCGTGCTTCCTTCAAAGCTTCACTAACCGCGTCTAGGGCGTCCTTTAAGCGGGCGACCTCCTCCCCGTATCTACTCTTCTCCAAACAATCGCACGCAGCCCTATACTGCGCCGCCGCAGCAAAGTGGTGGTGTTTTGCGCTCATATGGTGGATCCACTCACTGGAGATACTTGAGCTCTTTATTGCGAGCTCTTCGGCCGCATCATAGAAGTCGGATACTTTGGCAGCAAGCTTGGACACTAGACTGTCCTTATGCCCGTCGACAACGGCTTTGAGCCAGAAACATTCTTGCGCCTGGGCAAGCATGACCTGTTCTACGCACTCGAGGGTGATGGCATCCATATCTTCCGGTGGGGTGGAGCGGAGCTCAGGCAGCACCGAGTCCTTCAAGTATGACATGACTCCAGCCGCTGCACTGAAGTAATTACAAGCTACCTTAAGCCCATGCTGAGTATTACGAGGAGAGGATGTAGCAAGCTGGGAGTATAAAGATGCGAGATTATAGAGGATATTTGCGCGCTCAAATTGGAGATTGTTTTGCGTTACTGGCGGTGGATCAGAAACATACCCCGGCAAAAAGGGCATAGAAACGGTTACCTACCAGGCTTGTGGGTGTTGTACCCCAAAGCTGGGTACCATGCAAAGTCTGCTCCGATCTTCCATCCCGCAACTCCCGTCAGTATTCCCAAGTAGCTAACTAGTTCCCGAAAGACATACATCGATGGGGAATTTCCCACTGATCCATTGCAGGTGGGCTGCGTAGCTTGATATTTTAGCTATGCCACTAACGTGTGCTTCCTGGACATGGATGGCATCGGTACGGATCTTATCGATTGCGGTGAGGTCTGCAGTGAACATGTCGGGGTGCTGGTCATATTTTGTTGATATATACTGTTTGATCGCATCGGAAAGGCTGAGAAGTACAGACTTCCTAAAGGGTATCTACGCAAGTTAGTAAGGAGGGGTCCGAGTTGGTGTTTGGGAGGTGGTGACATGGTGGTGGTGTTGGTAGCTGTGGGGAGAGGGGGGGGGGTACATCGAGTATGTTTGACCTAGTTGGAAAGGTTAGTCTAAGGCGGGATTGGAGGCCTAGGAAACCTACGAAGTCATCTTCGACACGCGAAAAGTGTTAGATCAGGCGTAATATTGAATGAAACTCTTTAAGTTAGGTAGATCTATGGATATCGGTGAGGGCGAGAGGAGAGTCGTTCACCCAGTGGTGGGGGGTTGGCAAGATAGGAAGAGAGAGTTGTAGGGCTGATGGAACGTGTGTTGTTGCCTCATCCTTTTCATCCCTCTCACCCTTAAACTTGCTCCACTCTATGGTTGGGGACACCTTGAACCGGAGTGTCAAAGTTGCCGAACTTTGAGACTTAATGGCTAACCACCACAACACATTAAAATTAAAACAGTTCTGTAGGGTGATAGAGTAAGAGGTGAATAACACTGTAACAGAGCCTGATTAATTTTATGTGTTGTGGTTATTGAGCTATTGAATTTCTAAAAGTTGGGTTTTTGGTGAGAGGGTGATCAAATGTCGCCCATAACTACTTTTCCAGGCCAATAATTACCCAATTGGGAATTCACCATTGGTTCATGACCAATATCTTGGCATAAATGCGCTATCTTGGCATTTTTGAGCGAAGTCATGCCAAGTAATTACTAGATTGGGAAGGTGATCTTCAGCTGGGACCAATGTCGCACCCTCTGTCTCCAGGTGTCCCCAACCATAGAGTCTGGATTTCGACTACCGAGTTTATTTCTTTTCGAAAATCACCACAACTATCGCACATTTGCTAAGTTGAATATTTTAAAGCAGCTCGAGATACCCAAATCGCAAGGTTTCGGCATCATGCAGTTGCAACTCATGGCGGTGTTTTAGCGGTCCATAAATTCTTGTGATACTGACTGCTTCACTAGGCGGCCTAACCAAAGCAATACTAGCCACTCAAATCCCAAGGGGCCCCTGGTAGCATTTCTAAGTGCAAAGGTTTGCCTCATTTCAGCTTGAAGCTGTTCTTGTAACGATGCAATACCTAAGGGTGGTGAGTTTAATTTATCGAGTGATCGCCCATGATCGACACATTAAATACTAAGCGCTGTTTTTTTGCGCCAGACCCTTTGAGGTTCGGATTGAATCTAGATACTTGTATATACCCACCCAGACAGACCGTATAGTTGCCTGTAACTATGAAATGTAACTTCGGTCAAATAACTAGTTGTGGGTAGGATTTATTTATCACAACCTCGGGCCTCCTAAGCCACCCCCCGAACGATTAAGGATGTACTATATTAACTTGGGTACCGAATATTTGGAGTTTTCTTTTGAGTATCATTCACTCCCAGTTTCTGGATCGGGGGTATGTACTCCAAATACATAACCAACCCCGAATGAGCGGCCTGGGAGTCGACTAAGTGCGTCTCAAACCTCAGAATTAACAATCCAAGATAAAAGTAGTAAAAACTCATACAAGTGCCAGCCAGTTCCAAGGATATTTGTAGTAGCCCTACAATCATTGACCCATGTAGTTACCCGGCACGACGCCGCCAAAACAAGCTTCCTGTGAGCCTCACTGAATATGTAGCGAGCGAGCCGCGATTTCCACGATTTCGCGATTATACACTAGCACTCCCACAATTCCAAAACTGTAGACAAGATCCCATAATGGCGCACCAAGCAGACGCAAAGTCCATGCTGGATAGCCGAGGCCTGTACACCGGTGCCACTGTCCACGGCGTCAACCCCCTCCTTCTCGTCGAGAAGATCATCCGTGAACGCATCTTTGAGAGCCTCTACTGGAAAGAGCAGGCCTTCGGACTTAACGGTAGGATCCGCCCTCCCCAATTGTGCGTATACCTAGAAGCTGCTTATAAATACTAACCCAACCTCACCTCACAGCCGCGACACTCCTCGACCGCGCTGTCGAACTGACCTATCTCGGCGGGCAATATTCCAACCAGAAGCCCACCCCCTTTCTCTGCCTCGCCTTCAAGCTCCTCCAGCTGCACCCAGAGCGCGAGATCATACTCGAGTACCTCAAGGATGAGGAGTTCAAGTACCTGCGCGCGCTCGCGGCGTTCTACATTCGGTTGACGTGGAGCGCTGTCGACATTTTCCGTACGCTGGAGCCGCTGATGACGGACTACCGCAAGCTGCGGGTGCGCGGGATGGGTGGATGGAGACTCACGCATATGGACGAGTTTATCGATGACTTGCTGACGAAGGAGAGGGTGTGCGATATTGCGCTGCCGCATATCAAGACGAGGGCCATGCTGGAGGATGCGGATGAGTTGGAACCGAGAGATAGTGCGTTGGGGAGTGAGATTGAGAGTGAGGGCGAGGAGGAGGAGGAGGAGGAGGAAGGGGAGGAGGAGAAGGGTGAAGAGGCGCCTGCAGAGAAAGGGAAGGAGAAGGAGAAGGAGACTGTGGCTGCCGAGGCAATGGAGACGGCAGAAGACTAGAGGTCTGGCGCTGTGTCGGGTTCGGGCTTTGAGGCGTTATGGCGTCCGGAGTGGAGTGGGTTACGCGCGGACAAGAGCCAAAGGCTGCTATTGCAAGTAATGAAAGCTTGCTAGAGGAAACATCAGCTATCGAGGGGGCCGGGTTTAAATGGCTGGTCAAGATTAACGAGCTGTGAGGCCTTGGGTTATCGTAGAGCACACACATAATTGGGATAGGATCGGAGTCAAAGCATTGGGTAAATAATAATTACTTCATGTATTAAAAATCATTACTGGCGTTTGCAGGTTAACAGTATAAAGAAGAATAATAAATTCCGGATATATAATGAGATTATACCTGTCTGTAGCTGTGATTGAATTCAGTCAGTAATTTATTAAAGAAAGCTCCTCAGCTGGATACAGATTGTCTAGAGCATATTCCTATTAGTGCATTTTATTCTTTCTTTTTCATGGTAGAGTTAGTATTATTATAGAGTTGAAGAGTTGAGTGTTGTTGATTGGTCCCTTCCAGCTGCAGCCTATCGATCAACAGCACCTACTTCTTATCAAACATTCCCCATCTCTCCCCACCCCTCCTTAGCGCTCCCGCAGCAGCAGCAGCAGCGCGTCAACCCAACGTGACTACAACCCAACCATCATCCATCCCTTCACAACGCGTCTCATACAAGATCAAACAAACCATAGATATTGCCCACCATAGACATCGAATATACAGACCCAATACATATACCATACACACAAATTATATATACATCATATCCATCCGATGACGTTAACAATCACGTCCACCAGTCTACCCTTTCTCGCGAAACCCTCCACCGGTTGGGACCTCTTCTCAAAGCCTCCAGAGAAGCCCGTATCGCATCCTCTATCCAGTGAGGCCAATGACGATGACCCCACAATAGGCCCGCGCAGGGCTATCGCCAGCAGGGGCACAGAAATCTTTGTAGCGCGGGGTAATGAGGTGCGGGTGGCAGACTTGCAGGATCTAAAGGCCAGGCAACCAGCGAAACAGAGCGCGGAGGGGTATAGAGAGTACAAGGTGCGCAGTGTTTTTTCTTTCTTTCTATATTCTTCGGGAGGGAAATGCTGTTGGCTTTTTCTTCTTCTTTCTTTTCCTTTTGGTTTTGATTTTTGGGGGAGGTTCCATAGATGGAAATGCTAATTAATGGGTTGGTAATGTAGAGGTTGGATCTACCAGAGCTGGATTTCGACATCTGCCAGCTTGAGATAAGTAAAGATGGTGTGTTTCTGGCAATTATCGGTGAGAATGAGCTTGCGGTCTGTGTGCTCCCCGCAGAGGAGCTGTCGAGGATGGAGAATCAAAAGCTGAGGGTGCCTGCGTAAGTTTGCACATTCTGTTCTTGGCTTCGTCTAACTTCTTACTGACTGGGAGACAGGTTCCATAAGGTTGGTGAGAATGTCTACAACAAGGCAACATTCCCGATCGTGCGTGCGTTATGGCATCCTCTGGGGGTAGACGATGCTTCGTTGGTGGTGCTGTCAAAGGATGGCATGATTAGGTTGGTCTCCCCCCCCCCCCAAAGCTATGTTAAAGGTACTTATGAAATATCTACAGATCCTATGACTTGAAGGTCGGCCGCGATATCACCTTCAACATCGCCAGTCAAGAAATTGACCTTTATCTACTCTCTGGGCGGGCTCGCTACACCAGTGGTTTCTATGCCGACGAATCCGAGATGGAGCCTGCATCCTGCTGCTTTGGTGAAGGCACCGAAGGCTGGCGCCAGTTCACACTATATATCCTCATGCGCGGCGGTGATATCTACGCCCTCACCCCTCTTGTCCCGTCACGCTGGATGGCAAGCCGGGAATATCTCCAGAAGATATCTCTCAACATCACCGCAGACTTGGAATCCCTTGACCAGGACGCAAGCCTGCAGGAAAAGCTCATATTGAGACAGCAGACCAAATGGATCAACGACGTATTGACCCAGGAAACGAACCTTGAGGGCTCCTTTGGAGTATCGCAGGGAACACCCTGGAGAAAGAGCCAAACATATCTCACACGCCCGGGACTGGATTCGCGCACAAAGGAGGAGCTGCTACCGCACCTACAGGGCCCCTTCCTGTTTCAACCTCCTCCAGTAGAGTTTCCCGGAGATTACTATGCCTGTGACATTTTCCACATAGAAGCTGGCTCCCTCGGCGTCATCGGAATCCTCTACTCTAACGGTAAAGTCGATATATGTCTCGAATTCGAGCTCCTCCGTGCCAAATGGGTCGACAAGAAGAAGCGACACCAAGAACAGCTCTCTGACCTCCCTGTCATTGCCGCCTTCGAGAGCATCGATCTCGGTCTCAACGCCGGCAAAGACAGCGCGGCCACAAACTGGCCTGTTTTTGTTCAGGACCCACGCAGCGAGCAAGTCTGGTTCGTCAACCACAATACCGGTGTCGTTTCTTTTAGTATGAAGGGCTGGCTCAGTGAGCTCTCTACCGTTCTGGACCGGGAGGAGGACCCCGACTTCATGGCATCCACACTGGAGAAAAGCCCGCAGAGCTCCGTCAGCGTCGTCCTCGATAACCACGGCAAGAGCCTGCACCTCAATCCCGTCCTCGGCAGCGTAGTCATCTACGAAGCTTACCTTGGCTATATCTTCGTTGCAGCCACCCCCAAGGGCGTCGCCTCTGCTGAATTCGACGAAGTCCTCGCTACTGGCTCCCGCTCCTCCGACACTGTGGACCTCCGCCTGTCTACGTCTACCTCGCAGCGCAGCAACGCCCTCAGCTCCAGCACCCAGCGCAAGATAAACATCCTCCTCCCGCCGTACAACCCCTCTGCACAGTTTCGGAATCCCAGCCAACTGTCTCAGTTGCTCAAGCAGGCACTAGAGGCTAACGCACGCCTCGTCCGTAGCCCCATGGTGTTCTCGACAGAGACAAACGAGTTCCTGCGGAAGGCGCGGGATACGCTCAAGCTCGAGTACGATGGGCTCATGGAGGCCGCGCAGGAGATGTACGATCGCGCAGCGCTGCAGCGCATCGAGTACCGGAAACAGCTGGAGACGATCCACCGCGCTGACGAGCAGCTGGCAAAGATCCAGAACAAGGACGTGCGCGGTCGCCTCGAGCGCTACCTCAAGCGGCAGGAGGAGCTGCAGGCGCGCGCCGACGAGGTCCTGAAGCTACTCATTGTTAAAAGCGAGACGGGGCTAAGCGATGCCGAGAAGAAGTGGTTCAAAGAGGTGGAGAAGATTGAAGAGAAGATTGCGGGCGAGGGGAGGCAGGCACTGGCGGGGCGGAAGGAGATGGTGGCGAGGATGATGGACGAGTTAAGGCCGTTGGCGGAGGGTGGGAAGAGCGGTGAGCTGGCGGGGAAGAAAGATGATGTGCCTGAGAGTGTTAGGGAGGAGAAGTTGAGGGTTTTGAGGGAGTTGTTAGATAGAGAGTATGTTCACCCCTCCCCCACTTTTTCCCCCATTTCTTTTGCGATAGAAGTAGTTGGTTGCTAATAACTGTGGTTTATAGAGATGTACTCGTAAAATCCACCAGGAAAAAGCTAGAGGCTTTAAGTGTAGAGGTGGAACAGGTTCAGAGTTAGGACAACCACGGGATCTTATTTTAGTTCAGTCCCTTTTTTACTTGGTAGGAGGGTAGTCTTTTTCCTTAATAGTGTGTCTGCTTGAGGCGGGTCTTTATGTCTACAATGACTGATTGTTGGTTGGTTGGTTTGGGTTACAAGTGGTAGTAGGTGAAAGCGACTGAAGGGGAAAAAGTAATATTTTTCATGGATTCACGCGCGTATGAGGATTTGGTTTTGTTTGCATGTATTCTTTTCTTTTTCTTCTTCCTTCTAGTAGGGCGTGAGCTGGCTGCTCTGTACATTATTATGAAAATTGCGGCGCAAGCGTGGGGTGTGCTATTTGAGTGATGAGTTTTTGAAGGTCCATACAATGCAATGAGGCCCAGGATTTAAGCTGTTTGTACTTACTGGAGTGATCCTATTGGTTGATTGGATCCTAAATAGCCGTTTCAGTGCCCATAACTTATATTCTAGACTGGAATATATGTATGTACTTATTGAAGCAATACTCTAGAGCCTCTATCAATCAATCCTTTTGCTCTTTCTCTCTTTCTCTCTTTCTCTCTTTACCGTCAGAACAATCACAACTTCCTCATTGTCTCACCCCCGTTGCATTGACTTCATGTCCCCCACACCACGTGGAATCACCTGACAAGGCACTCATAAGCAAGCACCCTTCCTCCCCCCCAAATTAACTGCACCCCAGGCCTGGAATCTGTCTACGCCTATATATATTATATATATACACCTGTTCTTCCCACCAGCCCTACAAGGAGCAGAGCAATTTAGAGCATCATCATGGGGGACGGCCATTTCGAACCTCCGCTCGCATCGCTGAGCCTTACACACGTCTACTACGTATGTGTTTCCCTCACCAATTGAGTTGACGTAACGTAGCTAATGGTGCATGTAGAATCCAGATGATCCAGCATCGCTCATCTGCGCTTGGCTCGCCCTTGTCCCGCAGGCTCTCGTCGTCTCGTATGCAACGCTGTCGATCGCGCAGCGCGAGCTGGAGGTGCTGTTGATGCTTGCAGGGCAGCTGGCGTGCGAGGGGTTGAACTGGGTGCTGAAGAGGTGCTTTAAGCAGCAGCGTCCTAAGCGTATATCTCTCTCTCTCCTACGCCTCATTTTTTCCGTCTGTCTGCCTGCTAGTGTGTAATTCTGACATCTGCGTGTGTTGTGCGATATAGAGATGTACGGTAAAGGCTACGGTATGCCCTCCTCGCACGCGCAGTTCGTCGCCTTCTTCGCCGTATACCTCAGCCTATGGCTTCACCTGCGGGCCAGCCACCACCTCCCGCGGTACCAGAAGGTGCTACTATCGTTGCTGTGCATGGGCGGGTCTGCGGCTGTGAGTGCAAGTCGCGTATATCTGAGCTACCATACGCAGATGCAGGTTGCATGCGGGTACAGTGTGGGCGTGTTGTTTGCGGTGGGGTGGTTTCTGGTGACTGGCTGGTTGAGGGTCACGAGGGTGGGTGAGGAGGGCAGCTGGGGGCTGGAGCACCTGACGGGCGGGAGGAGGCTGTGGGATTGGATATTGTGGGTGGGGGGCTGGGCGTGCGTGAAGGATTTGTGTACGCAGGTGGATGTGGTGAGGTGGGAGTGGGAGGTGTGGAGGAGGTGCGGTGGGAGTGGGATGGCGGTGGCGGAGGGTGTCAAGATGTTGAAGGAGGAGGTGGGGAAGAAGCAGAGATGAGGTTTTGGTGGTGGGTTTTGCGGGGAGTGTAGCGGTTGTGAGTATTCACTGGCCTTTCGATTACCAATTTCCGATTTTTCTTTCTTTCTTCCCCCCCTTTGTATTTCCGCCATGTGTAGTTTTATATTTGTGAGTGCATGTCCGTTATAAGCTATAGATAGATAGCTGCCTAGAATAGGTGTTCTAGTAGAGATCAAACAATCAAATACACACTTTCGTATACTTCCTATAAGTAGGTCAAAAAGCAGCCATTAGTTCTTGATATGATCCAGGGTTTCTTTTGTGATAGGGCCTAAAATGTTTAGCTATGTGTGAAGCTCCCTGAAACATCAGCCACACAAACACACGAGAGGGGGAGGGAGAGGGGAGCGGTACTTCCATTCGAGAAGCTAGGAAATGGTGGCACTCAGTATGTGGGGAAAGGAACAAGGGTTCCTAGGTCCAGTACAAGAAAGAGGTACCTAACTTTATCAGACAAGTTGATCAAGAAGTGCTGCCGTCAAGACCTGTCACCCCGCCCGCCCGCTATTTAATGTATCCATAGGGAACCGGTCAGTACTGCAAATCTAACTAGGCACTAGCTGTGCACTTTCCATCTACCAGGGGAGAATAAGACGTTAGACTTCCGGGGGATATTAAGTATGAGGCCCCCTCTTTGGCTCTCAAGGGGGGGCGCCGGATATAAAATTTAGGTCTATAACATAGCCTATATGCAGTAGTATATAGAGAACCTTAATTTAGTTAAGCTAGTCTATGAGTTATCTTGAGTCCAATTAACCAGAGAACTCTTCGAACTGTTCTTGATGGACTGCATCATAACATCTACATAACTCGTGTGAAGCATCAATTAATCAATACACACACATATATGACGTATAAATAGATGGGCAACCAATCGATACACAATTCGTGGCCAGCCCTTGCATACAAAAAAGTCGTGACCTGCGCTTCACGAAATATCACTCGCACAAGAACCCTAACCCAATCGGTCCACAACGCTTAAGCAATCTCGAGAGTCGGATAATTATAGGCCCCATAGAGTCCGATTTAGCTTCTATAAGCGGATATATATCACGGGCCAGGTCGGGTTTTGTATACGTATGTCATGTATCTCATGTATTTAGTGCCCGGGAATCATGCCATCTATGAGCGAACGTGGCCTATATAGGGCCCAGAGATAAAACATGAACATCTATTTCTCAAACTTCACTTGGCTGCTTATAGTTTCAACCCATCAAGCCTTCACGCGTGTTTTTCACCTCGCCCGGACTTACTGATCACTAAGTAGTAGCTATGGACTGTCGGTGCTCTATGAAAGTACCTGGGGGTGTGAAGCCAGGGAATCCTGGGAGATGGAATGGATGTAGCTGTGGGCTGAGGCCAAGGCCACATTCTTCAGGCTCCGACTATTCTACAGCTACCCGCTCAGAGAAATCTGGCTCAAGGGCAATCCACTTTAAAGAGGAAGACGATGACGACGGTGAGTATCTCAATGATCAGCAGGATGGGGCCTGGGGTTCTTCACGGCAAGTCACAATTCGAGAAGGGGGAGATCCAGGGGAAAGCACCCAGGACTTGGAAAGTGTCAAGGTGATCTCACCGCGCGAGCAATGTGCACACTGTGTGAACGTTACTGAAGGTGGGAGTCTTTTTTACTTTTTACATGTATTCACTTTAATGAGAGACTTATACAGTTTAAATAGATAGAGGTGTTTATGCGCGCTCCCCTTCCGTTAATTGTGAGAGTTAGTAGTTCCCAATATTAAGTATAGTTAGAGCAGCGACTCATTTACGACGGTCATATAGCGTCAAGTATTTACTCGCTGGATCTTCCGACAATCATGTCCGACCAAAACGAGTTTGCACTCTACCCTCGGTTTGGGAGGCTAAACTGCCTAAATCTACTCCATTTGCAGCAGCATCTCTTTGATCTCGAACAGCAACTTGCGGAACTAGATCTGGAGGAGCTTACAAGCTTAAGTGCCGAGCAGGAAGAAGATATGGATGATATGGGGGATGGCATAGAGGGTATCGGGGTGGGTGGTGGCGTAAGAGACCGACAACAGTCAGGAGTATCAAGAATATCTCGTGGCTCAAATCTCTCGGTACGAAGCGTTGGATATGGAGGCTCCAGCGCCCAAGAGAAAGCTGATAGAGAGCACGAGGGCTGTAAGTCACAAGGTCATATTCTCCGGTTACCCCGAGCTCTAGAAGGACGGACAAAAGATCTTCCAGTAAGTTTGAGGAGGTGCAAGTTGATGGGAGAGGTGGAGATGACATTAGGAGCTTATAGTAGGTACATCTCGTTTAATGAATTCAATCCACATGGCCTGGTTTACTAAATATTCTTCAACGAAACCAGATCGGGCACTTCTGAGCTATTCCCAACTACTTAATCTTCCTAGCGCATCTACGCGTGATAGACAGGCACTTAAGGACTGGCTTCGGCGGGCTGATGAACCACTTGCCAAAAAGTCGGATACGCTTCGGTTTCTAGACGAAGGTTCTGCCGATGTGATAGCGCTTTGTGCTCGTGATGCGGACATCTTGGAAAACTTCTTCCAATCGCGTCTACTCCGTATCCTTGAAGAGTGGTCAGTCTGGGCTTTCTTGTTCCCGTCCATTCGAGCGGCAGTGGCTACAATCAGGCCAACAATTCGATCACGTGCAACCCTCGAGTTTCTGAGGTTTCTAATCTCCTTGAGTGGAGCAGTGTTGATTGTTGCGCCAGTCCTCGTTCTTTACTTTACGAGGTCGGAATGGGGGAGGTTAATGATTATTTGTGTATGTACGATCGTGTTCGCCATTCTGATGCACGTTTTTACAGCCTCGGACAAGAAGGAAGTACTTATGGCAACTACTGGGTATACTGCTGTGCTGGTCGTGTTTGTTGGATCTGAAGCGTTTTCGGACCAATCGGCTCCAATGCCTGGCTGAAAGTTGTTTGTGTTGAGGGTTTTACGTCAAGTGAAATCAGTCTTAAGCTTGTGTAAGTATAATAATAAGGTTTTGCCTCGATGAGGGGGGCTTGGAGTCCTTTGGTTTTAATGCCGCCGCCGAGTCTGGGGCGCTACAAGCCTTCAACTACCCAAAGATGAGGTTTGTCATCAAATGCATACAGCTAAATTGTCTATGAAAAAGTAGAACCATTCTCGAGATTAGCTGACAGTACCTTGCGGCCACAATCTTGCGATTCAAAGCCCATATCACGAAGGACTCGAGGGTGGTGGAGTTTGGGCGGGATTGTGGAGACCTCGGACCAGAGGGTGAGTCTGGCGACACGGGCTGTGGTTGTAACAGTTCTTACTGTCGCCAGACTTCCGTAGTACATGCAAGCACGGACCATTCCCGGTGCAGGGATAATCTCTCTTAAGCTTTCTTTCAGCCCCACAACTTAAATCCAACCCCACATTTCAGGGCCCTCCAACCCGTCGCCCCGAGGTGACATCCACAGTTATATCAAAAGGGGAAGGATAGCTACAGAACCTCGGGATGTCCACGCCATTTGAAAATCTATACCACCTACGAAAGGTAGCAGAGGTAAGGGAAGCTCGGATCCTAGTAGAGGGAAAATAGGTTTTGATAGACCGGACCTCATTCCAGAGTGCTGCCAAGGCATGTATGGTGTGCTACAAGCCCACGACGAGCGTTCTTGTGACGCCGGATAAAAAGGTTTGTTGGTGAATATCATGATGGCCAAGCTAGTGAGGACTCTATTGATGAGTGGTTTTGCGCAGGACTTCTTCTATGTCTGCCCCAGCCACCCGAAGGATCGCGGCTTTGCGACACCGGTTGTAGACCCAGAGCCTACCCCGGAGGAGATGGATCGGAGGCGCAAAGAGGCGGAGGAGAGGTTGCTGGCGGAGGAGATCGAGCGGGTGAAGAAGGAGTACGAGGAGAAGCAGAAGAAGAAGAAAGAGGAGGGGGGGAAGGAAGGGGGCGACAAAGATAAGGAAAAGAAGAAGGATGATGAGGAGAAGGACAAGAAGGAAGACAAGGGGAAAGAAAAGGGGAAAGACAAGAAGGAAACTTCGCCGGAGCCCAAAAAGGTCGAAGAGCCTAGGATCTTCATATTGCACAAGTTCGGACCTCCCGTTCCCCCCATAAGCCAAAAGTCAGATAGCTTGCTAATTCCATGTCTTCTACAGGACATTATTTGATTCTAGGCTGCGACGGTGGAAGCAGCAGCAGATCTCGAAACTTAACCAGGAGAGACTTAGGACGAGTGCGTTTCCATCGGTACCTAAGGGTGATCCGGTATAAAAGGCTATACATGGTGTAGGTTGTGAGTATTTCTATGCGCTTCTCTCTCTCTTCCCATTCCTAGATGCGTGTATTTACTAGACGTGCACGTGGCGATATATACGCTATAGCTACCGCTTCGATCGGTGACGGATTAGAAACATGTGAGAGTGATGCAGTAAATACCTAACCTAGCTGTGATCAATATAACCAAGGATATCCTTCCTGCAAAAGGAAGGAGTTATAGCGACTATAAGCCTAGTTATAGGCAAAAAAATGAAGCTAGGTATTGTCAGGTGTCATAAGTAACTGAACATTCGTGTTGCAACCAAAATTTGTATGGGAGCGCAACTTTAAATGGCTATTACTCTATAACTGCAAGGAAATTGAGTAGGGAAGCTTTATAGGTTGGCTCTCTGGTTGTGAGAGTACCTTTACCTCAAGTGTCCCGTCAAGAGCACTACTTTGAAATTTTCCACTTGTTTGGTGGGTTTGGTGGTTACTCTCCCAATGGTCGCTTACTTGTGACAGCGAGCAATACATGTGGTTTTACAGCGAGTGATTACCAATGATTTAGGGCAAGATTTGCTTCTGAACAGACGAGGGCTTACTGATATAAAATTGTCATGCTTCCAGTTGAATGGAGCTTATTGACAATATTTGTTAAAAAGAAAACTTAAACTAATGATTCTGCTGGGACAATTCAAAGGAATTCCTCACAAACAGAATCCAAACCGATCATGTAGGATATCCAGAAACAGACCAAGCCCACTAAATGACAGATCCGATGCAACCCGATCCCGCACAACCCAGAGAAACAATGCATTCCCAATCCAATCCCACCCATGCCGAAAAACCTGTTGAAAGAACACCGATTATATGTCGAAATATGTGCATATGTATTAACACAACCCCTACTTCATCCTTTACCAAATCAGCCCTCCAATAGCTTCTCTTGTACCATTTCGGTGGTACCCAGCCCACAGAAAACCTCCCTCCAGTAAATCCCCATCTCAAATACCCTCAGCTTCGCGCCAATACGGAAATATTCCCATACGGCTGAAATCCACCGAATAATGTTCCCTGCCCTAAGCAAACCACCGTGTTTCTCAATCTCCTCGCAGGCCTCTTCGTAAACTGCTCTCGAGCAATATCTCGCGAGGATCATGAAAGTTCTTTCTGGACCCCGGCCAGTTTGGAGGCCCTCGTCGAGTGAACGGGTGAGATCATTTGTTTTTAAGATAAGTAGAATAACCGATGGAACATTAGCGAGTAGTTGGATTAGTTGCTCTAAGAGACCCTCGGTCATGGCTAAAAAGCAAATGTTAATATTTATTTCCCCATAAATATGTTTAAAGGGAAGAAAGACCTTGAGTAATCTGTTTCTTCTCTTCCTCATTCCGGGGGACTGCAACTCCTTTTTGCAAAGCAGTAAAATCCCTGCCCGTGATGGCACTAGCAAACAACGGGAACTGCTCATCCGTGATACCTGCGACTTCATTCGCATATCTCCTCATCTTCTTCTCATTTCCGTCAATCACAGCCAACCAGAGTTTAGCATAAGACCGTCTGAGATCCATCGGTATATCCCTATACAAGCCGTGATCATATAATATAATTTCAAACTTATCCTTCCGCCAGCCTATCTTTGTAGGATTTGCAAGCCTAATCGCAAGATTTCCCCCGTGTGGATCACAGTGCAGTGGTGCGTTCTTCCCAAACACCATTTCGTTGAAGATTCTGGCCAACGCAGCAGAGACCTCATCCCGAGAGATGCCATTGCTATCTAGCCACTGTAGATCATCGAGGCGTTTTCCCGGTAGATACTCCATTACTAAGATCCTCGGTTTTGCCCAAATCACTTGTTTACGTCAGTATAACTTTTTAATACCCCTGGATGTCTTGACACGGGGAGATCAATCAACCTTTCGGGATTACTACAGGAGTGTTTTTAACGTTCTTGAAATATTCTGCCACCCGATGAATGTTACTGGCCTCTCTTTCAAAATCGAGTTCTTGAGGAAGCCTGTAAATTTTTTTATCGATAAATATTCTTCAAAAGGCAACCGTGCTTAGAAAAGTATACTTACGATGCCTCCATCTCATCGCTGAGCCAGGTTAACGGATATTCGGGGAAGAACCACTTGATGTATTCGAACGAAAATCTCGTTAACTGCATATCAAGAGGGATCCATTCCGCCAACGATGGGTGCTGTAGCTTCACCGCTACCCTAGAAATTCTCAGTATAGAGGCTCATGTCCCATAAATGAGAGGAGCATAACACACTCTTGGCCTGTCTCCTTCAATATCGCCCGGTGCACCTGAGCCAAAGATGCTGTCACAGAACTCAGTTTTTATGGATTGAAAAAAGTAACAACTGGGTTTTCCGTACCGGCTCCTAGGGGAACTGGGTCAAATGTCGAGAAGAGTTCTGGTATTGAGTAACCGGTATCTTCCAAGATCATCTAGACCATCCAAATCAGCCCAAACTATCATTTCTAAAGCCTTAGTCATCAGGAATTTCTTACTTTCTCGATGCTTTCTATGCTAGAGACTGGGCAGCGATCCTGTAGAGGAACAAAAGTTTCCTAAATAATGATCAAAAGATAATTCTCCGGTTTTCAAACGGGACAAGCGTACCGTCCATTCCACCGGTAAAAGGTATCCCATGGCAGCCAAATGTTGACCCAGCTTGATGAATATCGAGCCATTCTTCTCGAGTACTTTGTAGGTTCTACACCAATTGAGTTAATTACACGTTGCAAGAGGTATTTCGATGTAGTTTTGGAGACGCCCGAAAAGTGAAACATTGACCCCACCTTTCGGCACACCGCTTGTGGCATTTCGAGAGCACTGTCTCATTATCCGGGTCACTATCAAGGATTCTCAGAGTAACTCGATAGCTACCAATCGATTAGCTCAACCCCCCCCCCCTCGGGAAAAAAGTATAGGTAAAAAAATACTCATTTATGCATAGCGCCAACGTACTGGCGACCCGACCCGCCCTTTCCACAGCGGCAACGGTATGCCCCACGTCCGGGACGACCCCGAAGACTGCCGCCCCTACTGCCGTGCCTCCAACGACCCCCAAAACTATTTTGCCACTTCGGCGGGGAGGGGTTTTTGTTCTCGTCCTGATGGTCTGGAAGGTTGAGGGTTTCCGCAGAGATGAAAGGCATCGTCGACATGTCCATGAGGCAGAGTTGAAGGGGGTGGTGGATGGGATGCTCTGATTCCGGAGGAGGAGACCAGGAGATGGGATTAAGGCACGCATGACCGGAAAGCAATTGTCGAAAGTTGAGAGGAGACGGAAGCTATCATACAGGCGATCGATGGATCTAATTATATTGGTAGAAGGCGGGGGGAGAGGGAAAGCCCAGTGTGTGAACGACGTGGTCGTTGAGTTATCGCCGGGTGAGACTCGAAGAGTGTTGAGAGCAGGGTTAGGGTCACAAGCCAATTTTTTTTTTTTTGCTGTCTGTTCTCATGAGCTGCCAGGGTCGCAGGGATTAGCACTTTTGAGGTTAGGCACCAGAGCCTCAACAACCACGCCGAGTTCCTGCGTTTGCCTGTTGTGCTTAAGGAATTTGGAACTGGACTTGCTGCCACAGTAAAAACTAGAAACCACAGCAAAGCTCGTTGTTTGCCTAAAGACGACTCAAATCAATATGGCTTCTCAAAGTCCAAAAGGCAGTGCTAGAGGTTTTGAAAGGGCAACTAAAATACTGGGTGCATCACCCCGCGGAACTGGTTAGGATTGGAATCTTGACTCTCGCGGCAAGTGGGATATGCCGGAGCGAAGGTCTCAGCAGCTCGGTTTTCATGCCCAGAACCACTGTGAATCTTGCGAGGCTGTCTCGCGCTAAATAGGCGGCTCCTGTCGAATATATATCTATGTCATAATAATAGGTATCTCTAGATCTGATCCCCTCACTTTATTGGCGTTTAACAACCCCCGCCTCTAAAGTGCATATATGGTCTTTATAGGCCTAGACCTCTTAAGGTGGGAGGGGCTATCAAGAGGAGAGAGCAACCCGCGCGCTTTGAGATACAGGGCCGTATGCGTACCTTATCGTTCTGAAAAGCACACATGTACGCATGACAGAGGTTGATTAAATGCTTGACATTTAGAAACATTTCTAGAGTCAAAGAATAAGTATGTAGCGACGCTTGTTGTTGTTGGTGTAATTAGTCTGTATGTAGGCTCTCAACAGTTCGCTTGACATGGAAAGAACTGACTGAAGTAGTGGTAAAGATTGGAGCATCGAGATGCTAATTCTTCAGGATAGATGCATCTATCAATAGCCAGATCCTTTGTTAATGATTTGGGGCAACATTCAATCAGGTGCCAAGCCAAACGAGTGATCGAATGTGTACAAAGTAAGTACATGTATTGAAGTACTTATATGCCCCCAGCAGAGATTGCGGGTCATTTTTACTGATAGAAACACAAAAGCAAAAAAAAGAAATTTATGATAGAATTACAGGAACAGAGAATACCACATCGTACGCAAATAGAAATAGAAGCAGGGTCGAGTGGCTTAAGAATGCATGTATCCCCCAATATTCCTTTTTTTTCTTTTTGGATTATCACCACCCAAATGGTAAAGTAAACATATCTGATGCTCGCTTTTAGGGATTCTACGGCTTCTATACCCCTTCTAAACCCACGAAGAGACCCCATTATCCCATTCTACAAAGATGTAGATACCAAACCCATATTTATATATATATATATATAACAGGCCTCTATGTAGCCGCCAGCTGCTCTTCGGCCTCAGAAACAGCCGGCGCCTCCGGCTCCTCTTCAAAGTCAGAAACAGTGAATGTACTCCTACCGCGTCTCCTAAGAATATCGGCCGTAGCCACCTCTTTCCACATTTCAAGAGCCTTCTGTTCCATCTCGACACCGATCTCGAGGTACGATTTCCCGAATTGTGCGCCCACAGCCAAGGCCTCCTCCGCTGCAACACGACGTTCAATGTCCTGCTTCATGCGCAGTTCGTAGAACTCCCTACGGGCGCGGTCGTATGCGTCGATCTGGCTAAGGCCCTCGTTCTCCATCAACCACATCTGACGCTGGACAACACTAAACGCATACTCCATCAGCACCGGCAGAGACCACTAGCGCTAGGAGCCAACCTTTCACCATCTAGCTGCTTGCCCAGCTGCTCAATCTTGCTCCAGTCATAGTGCCTATGATCATTTCCGTCGTTCTCCACCAAGATTCTCGGCCTAGCCAGCTCCCACGGATGGTCCTTGAAGAATATCGCCCGAAGCTTGTCCTCAGGATACTCAATTTTCTGCGGCTTGAACATTCCCCTGGGCTTGTGCCTCTTTGTCCATGGCTTGTGTTCCTTCTGTTGCACGGGGAGCTCGCGGACAAGTGACGTCGTGGGCGGTATCGAGCCGACAACCCGATACCACGCGGGCTCCTCTCGCAACCGTCCAGTCTCGAGGCGGCGGGAGGCGGTCAGGTGCACCCGCACGGGGCGCAGTCGCTTGATGGTGTTCATTGGGGCGTTCCGGTGTAAGCGGAGAGGGTTTCGGGGATCTCTGGGTGCGCAATTCCGGGGTGAACGCCGGGGGGGTGAGTTTGGTTGTTTGGTGGGCTTGGGTAAAACTTTGGTAGGTTACCGTGGGGTGGTGACGGAATGTGCACGAGTAGCGTATATTTGGGAACGGACTATTTCAGGCATTGGCGGACAACCGGGGGTGTCGCCGCCGGTGGTAAGTATTCACAAGTTCGGACTCTTCTAATTAGGCTCACGTGAATTCAAAAATAGGAACGACGTTAAGAAATTATGATTATTGTACAGAGACTAACGACAATAGTGACCCATTCGGTGTAATACTCCCTATGAGGGCCGCATACCCACAGAGTATTGAAAGATTATTGTTCACTTCGACGCAGTAGTACTCGCCTCCACGACGTCTTGTTTATCGTCAAACTGTTTCCTAGCATCGGCGATGACCTTCGCCATAACTAAAAGCTCCTCGACACGACCCAACTTCTTGGAATCGCGTCGCAGTGCAAACTTGAAGTCATCGACTTTGATCTTATTTCGTCGAGCCTGCGAAGCCATGCGTGCTGCATCGTGGCACTGTGTAGGGGAGCTGGTTAGTCAAGCTGTTGTAGAGAATTCGAGCACTATAGATTAGATGTACCATGTCGACAATGTAGCTGCGAGCGCGAATGATTAGCTGTGCTATCCAGGCTAAGCTCAAAGGGAAGTTTGTAGGAATAACACACTCAGTTACGATCTCATCGAGGACATTGACACTCTCCTGAAGTGGCTCCTGGTCATCGCCGAAAGCATACATCAGCGACCTAACTGCATCCCAACAGTCAGTACAACATCGCAGTGAGAGTATTCCGAGCACGGTAAACAAACTCTCTTTAGCAAAAAGGTGCTGGCGCCTGCTACGTGGGCGTGAGCGAGATATTCCGGCGTCAGTAGCCATAGTTTTTTTTTCTTGGTTATCGATTAGGACTGAGTCCTAGTCCTCCGTGTAAATTGGGAGACGATTGTATCGGTGTAGGGTTATAAGACTTGAGGCGGTGGTGGCGTTGAAGCCAAAGTGTGGCGTAGAAGACGATAGCTTCAAAGCTCTGACGTTGGTTGAAACCACAACTCCCGCACATTTCACATCCTTCAAGCCTACATACATACACACAAACAAACCTCCACAATGGTGAGTTACTCTCAGGATCCCTATGTGAATAGCTACAGCCAACTAACCCCATCTACGCAGTCTGCCCTTTTCCACTTTGACGCGCTCCTCCTGGTTATCCTGCTCCTCGTGTGCACATGCACTTATGTGCGCGCCACTGTCCCGGGGATGGTAGATTCACGGAAGGATAAGAACATGTAAGATCCCCTCCGTTTCCCCACACACCCCTACTGGCTAATTTACGGTAGGCTGATCGACTGGTGAAAAAAAAACTGCAGCTTCTTTGGCATGTTTTGGAAGTTTGCCCGTATCGGAGAGCGATTGTCACCGTATGTTAGCTTGTGCTGCATCATTATGGCTGTAAGTCTTTACCGAGAGCGTTGATACTTGCAGTCGACTTTCATAATAGGGATGTCCGGCCTGTGGCGACAACGGGAAACCGGTATCCCGATACTTTTACAGCGAGAGAGTCGACTGCCAGTGATACATCAAGCCGGGATACATGCTAACTTGCTGGCGGTTTAGGTTGTGACATTTGTTTCATAAAACGGAGTTTATCACAGACCGGGAGAGGGGGCTATGGTGTGCCGAATTTCTGTTTGTATTGCTGCTCTGTGTTGGATTGTTGTTGTTTTTCGGGCGCACAAATCCATTTCATTTTCTAATCACTATTTCCCTTTTCCCCGCGTATAGATTATTTGATACCACGCATTTCAACAAATGTGATCGCCTGGAGTATGTAGATGAGTGAGCATCGAGGGGAGAGGTGCGTGACCAGCTAACAGGCCCAGAAAGATAATTGGCTAGGACTGGCTAGGGCTGACCCGAGAAGCTCTGCGCATCCTCATGTCCATATATGAGAAATCATTTAGGGGGTAAAATCAGGAATTAATATTCTAACAATCCATCTGTCTACTTGTGTGGTGGGGTGGTATCAAACCAAAGTATAATTCCTCCCGGCAACATGGTCGATGAGAGTTCGAACCTGAATCCGTTAGTGCATGTATCCATCCATAACAGTGCAGGGCAAATGTGACAGTTGCATAACCTGCATCCCCCCTCTCTCCCGACAGACCCCAGCCTGAAGCACTTCATCCTCCGTTCAGCTGTGCTCTTGTAAGACGGAGAACTAAAATATGCAATCATTTATCATTACTCGGTGGTTTGTTTTGTTTCTGGGGTTGCCGTTCCGTCCCGGCTCTTGAGGTTGCAGCTACAATAAAATATAGCTTTATAAGTAGCTGTGGTGCCCGGGTAGTTGTTTGTACGTTTCCGCAAGCAAGCTAGAGATTGGTTCCAAAACCCAGGAGGCCTACATAGAGTCAATGATACCCCCAACCACATTTTTCCCAATTACTTATAGCATACAAGTTTATCTATCTACAAAAAACAACTTTTTTTCTATCCATCCATCCATACTTCATAGCCCCCCCACCATCACTTACACAAACTCAAAAGTATCCCCCACATCCGTACACATGACCCGCACCCTCCTCGATCCCACCACCCTCTCCAGCCTCAGCACATCCCACCGACTAAACAGGGCCCTGACCCTACACGCGGCCGCATCCCTGCTCCCATCACTGACACTCCTGAGCAGCCACCCGCCGGCCACCTCGCGGTAGAAGCGCTCATTGTCCGGTAACTGGTAAAACACCACCTCAGCCGCCCCCGCGACCTCGTAGCGCCGGAAGTGGTGCGCCCGCCCCGTATACAGCAGCACCTTGAGCCTCCCCGAGCGGAAGTGGCTGCGCGCGCGCGCAACAGCGCCGTTGGGCGTCTCCTCGCTGATGACTCCAAAGTCGCACCCCACGCTATCCAGGTGGTTGCGCACGCGCACAAAGTCGTAGTACGAGTTTAGAAACACCACCGCGCCGCCGGCGCTCCGCAGGAGGCCCGGAAGAACCATTCCCGTGAAGAATTTGAACCGTGCGTCGGCGTCCTGCGTGGGCGCGGGGGCGTCGAAGCGAAGGAACGTCTGGCGCACCGGAAGGCCAAGATTGCTCATGGTGCCCGGGTACTCGGGGGCTGTCTTGACGCGGCCGGCGATGCTGCGCATGGACGATGAGAAGAGGGCGTTGAGCTCCGGGGTCAGGAAGGTTGCGGTGACGATGGTCTGGCGGAGGTATCGCGCGTGCGAGTCGAGGTACCAGGAGCGGACACGGCCAAAGTCGCAGCCGTGGGCATCCTTGGGGATCAGGTTGAGGTGCTTGAAGACGTGCTCGACGTGCTCCCAGTTCTGCATGAGGAGGGCATCGGCGTGGTCGACGACGACGAGCTCGAGCGAGGAGAGAAAGTCGTAGTCGCGCTTCCTGTCGCCCTCGTTCCCGAGGACCATGCGTAGGCCCAGAGGAGAGGCGAGGATGATGTCGGAGGAGTAGAACTGCGAGAAGAGCTTCACGGACTTTCGGGTGAACTTGAGGCCTATGCGGAAGAGGTCGTCGTGGTTTCCGGCAAAGAGCTCGCGGAAGTCGGCCGGTTTTGTGGCGGAGATGCGCTCGTGCTCGGGTGGGAGGGTGAAGCTGTCGGTGAAGCGCTTCCTGTTCTCCTGTTGCTCGGACTGCGAGAGGGTGATGAGGGTGTTGACAATTTCTGCACAGGCGTTGCGGGTCGGCAGGATGAAGAGGACCTTTGGCCGGGTGAAGCCCTGGTCCCGGAGCTCGAGCTCGGCGTCATCGGTGGCGCGGGAGAGGCGCTCGTTATTCTTGAGGACCCTACTACGGGTCTTGTAGAGATGGTTGAGGGCATGAACACATGCCAGGTTCCGGATCGATGCGGCGTTTTCGGGGGTCCTCGAGGTGAACAGGACGTCCTGATTCGCAAAGATGTAGGGAGCGAGCGCCTTCTGGACCGGTTTGAACTCGCCATTGAGGCTGTCGAAGGGCGCCACAAGCTTTTTCTTTAAACTATTAACATCCGAGAGACTGTCGACGGGCTTGCCGGGCTGCGCCTGCGATCCAGCAGGGGCGCTGAAGACCAACTTCCCGCTGAGTGCTGGATGCGTGAGCTTGTTTGTCTCCCATTCATTTGCCTCTGCAGTCTTTACGCGCTTGAGATACTCTTGCGTTGGAGCTGCAAAGTGCGACTCGAATGGATCCGATTGGTCCTCGTCATCACTATCTCCGCCGTCCTGTTCCTCCAGAGCTTCCCCCGCTCCATCTTCCCCATCTTCTCCCTCTTCCGCAGGCGCCCACTCCTCCTCCGGATCTTTCTCCTTCTCCTCGATGTGCTGGGTTTTCCGGCGCTTGGCGTCCCGTGTATCTTTGGACTTGCGATTCAGTGTGAGGGACTCAAGGAGCACATTGTATGGCTTTGCGCTGTTGTCATTGGGCTCCTCCTCGTCGGTAGAGAGGACGTTGTCGTTCTCGGAGCCGGAGTCGAAATCGGGGACATTGTGGGCGGCGCCAGTTTCTTCATCGGAGCTTGCCTCGTCTTCTGATGGTGTTGCGCGGTTGTTCCTGTATCGCTGTTAAGAACAATTGCCAGTATTGGAGCACTGCTACTAACTTTCTGGGACGGTTCTCGAAGTTCCTAATACCGGAGCCTCCCCTACCTCCTCTACCGCTACCACCTCTACCACCTCTACCCCCATTACCCCCATCGCCGCCTCGGCCTCGTGCGCCGCCCCGACCTCTTCCCCGTGTGCCGCCAAAGCCACTACTACTGTTGCTGTTGCTGTTGCCTCTTCCTCTTCCTCTTCCTCTTCCTCGTCCTCGTGGTCCTGGTGGCATTGTGGTGGGGGTGTGGGTGGGTGGGGTGTGGGTGTGGGTGCTTGAATAAAAATTTAGGTGTATGAGGAAGAGGCTCTGGAGGAGAATTAAATCCCTGTTTGTGCCAAGGAGGGGACTGCTGTTAGCGAGTCATGAGATCTCACTCGGTGGATGGACCAGAGATGGTCCTGAGAGGGGAGAAGCAGAGTGAAGTTAGATAAAGTGAAGTAAAGAGCTGGCTGGGAAGTAAAGTGAAGTGAAGTGAAGTGAAGTGCAGTGAAGTGAAGTGAAGCAAAGTGAAGTAACGTGATTAATTTTGACAGGAGAAGAAGAAACTCGATTGGGTAGAGCTTGTTGTAATGCTCATAATTATAGAGACTCCCGTGATGATTTAGTGATTTAATGATTTGATGGACTGATGGATTGATGATTGATAGAGTGATGGGATTGATTTGATGGATTGTATTTCACCATCCTACTGCTCAATCACAGAAGACGGAAGAGAGAGAAGAAGAGGTCCGGAGACGTATCATCAATGCATCATGTACGAGCAATGTATTCTAGTATCACATGTACCGTTCTGCTGTCAAAAACACATACCCGACCCCGAGTGCTTTTTGGAACCTTATCAGATCAGATTACTCATCACTCTAATCTATCGACCCGATAACCCCCCGCGCTCAACAACCAAATTCCGGGGGAGGGAGCGAGAGAGAAAGAGAGAGAGAGAAAGAGAGAGAGGAGAGAGAGAGAGAGAGAGAAAGAGAGAGAAAGAGAGAAAGAGAAAAGAGAAAAGAGAAAAGAGGTTGTATGAGGGTTGTAATTCCTGTGACGTTCCTCTCTTCTCTGTCCTGCGCTGCCTTGGAACCCGTCGAACCGACCGACCGACAGACTACCGAGTAATATTATCATCTCATCTATAAGAATTACTCGTCGAATACATATACTTACATACTAAGATACATAATTCCATTATCTACAACTCTTTTTTCTTCCTCTTCTTCTTCTTCCCATCCCTCATCCCTCGCTCATCCTTCCCCCCACATCCCTTCTCACCCCTTCCCTCCCCATCCCTCCCTTGCCCTCCCCCCCGCATCCGCTCCCCCGCTAATGCTGCGGAATTTCCCCACCGTTACCGACAGAGTCCTGCATTGTATTGTTGGGCGGAGGGTGGGTGGGAACTGAAGTCTGGACTGCTCGTGTGAGAGCTGCGAGGAGAGTGAATGAGTGAGAGAGAGAGAGTGAGAGAGGGACTGACTGCACGGTGGGCTTTTTAATTGTGCTGCTGTTGGTTGTACTCACTTTCGTCTTTGTTGGCACATAATACGATAACACTCTTCTTCTTCTTCTTCTTCTTCTTCTTCTTCTTCTTTTACACTTCACAGAGGCCAAATATCAAAAATATAGATCCAGGCTGGTGGTGATATCTCTTCTACAACTATTCTTCTTCTTCTTCTACTACTACTACTACTACTACTACTACTACTACTATTCTACTTCTTCTTCTTCTACTGCTGCTGCTGCTGCTGCTACTTCTGATATCGGATATTACTACCACCACATTGTTGGGATCAATTCTACTATCGCAGTACTACTTTACAATACTTCAATACCACCATCAATATCACTGTTAGCAGTCCTGCCTGGTGTCTTACTCGTGATACGGCCATAACAGCTCCATTCTTCCGAATTCTATATATACACAAATACATATACATATACTCCCGGCCTGCTGCATTGCATCACACACACACTCACATCCTTACGGATCACTCCCATCCGTTCTCTATAATTCAATCAGTCCGTCAGTCCGTCAGCCCGTCAGTTCACACCTCACGATTCCCCCTCGCACCACATACCTCACCTCACACGACCTATTATATCACCCATTAATACCGACCAAATCCATTCCAGTCCAGTGACCACTCCTCTCCCCATTAAGGAGAGAAAAAAGAAAAGAGGGAAGGAGAAAAAAAAAAAAAAAAAGAAGAAAAAAAAATCACCCTCCACAATGCCACCCACCACAACCTCTCCCGACAAGCCTCCCCACCCCGTCCACCACATCTACCCCATATTCGTCCCCGCCGACCTCTCAGATAACTTCATCCACGCCTTCTCCGGCGCCACGGCCGGTTTCGCCTCCGGAATCGCAACCTGCCCGCTCGACGTCATCAAGACGAAGTTGCAGGCGCAGGGTGGCTGGTCGCGCATGGGCCCGGGCCCTGGCGAAATCGTCTATCGCGGCCTCTTTGGCACCGCGAGCACGATATGGAAGGACGAGGGCGTCAAGGGAATGTATAGGGGGCTGGGACCGCTCATTCTGGGATATCTGCCAACGTGGATGGTCTATTTTACGGTCTATGAGAAGGCGAAGAAGTTTTTAGAGCCACGTGAGTTTTTTTTTTGTCTTCCCTTGTCTTTGTTGCCTTTTTTGCGTTTCTGTGAGGTGGGATGGGATGTGGTTATATGTGTGATCTTGTAATTGCGTCTTGGGATTGCAGTTCTGTAGCGGTTTAATTGTGATGTCGGGAATGCAATTTGGCGTACTCCCAAATCTCAATTGTTCCGAATTCTGTTTTTTTGTCCCGACTCCCGAGTCTCCATTTTCCCACACCCCAAGTGTCAATGATCGCCGCCCACATTCCCGTCCCGCCAATCATTTCCACGCCCACTAACCCCCGCGCAGAATTCGAGCGCACCTGGGTCACGCACATCCTCTCCGCCATGACCGCCGGCGCCTCCTCCACAATCTGCACCAACCCTATCTGGGTGATCAAAACCCGGCTCATGTCTCAGCCGCCCATTACCAGCTCCTCCCTCGCCTCCCACCACTACAACTCCACGCTGGACGCCATGCGCAAGATGTACCTTCAAGAGGGTGTGCGCGCCTTCTACTCCGGGCTCGCCCCCGCCCTCCTGGGTCTCACGCACGTCGCCGTCCAGTTCCCGCTCTACGAGCAGTTCAAGAAGATGTTCACCACGGGAGCGGGCCAGGGCCAGAGCGCACGCGGCAAGAAGGAGGACTTTTGGGGAATACTCGCCGCCAGCTGTTTGAGCAAGATATGTGCGAGCTCGGCGACGTATCCGCATGAGGTTGTGAGAACGAGGCTGCAGACGCAGAGGGTGCTGGGCGGCGGCGGCGTCGGTGGTACCACTGGGAGGGCGAGGTATAGGGGTGTTATACAGAGCTTTGCAACGGTGTTCAGGGACGAGGGTATTGCGGGGTTTTATGCGGGGATGGGGACGAATATGATTCGTGCGGTGCCAGCGAGTGCGATGACGCTGTTGACGTATGAGTGTGAGTTATCCTGGTCTATTTTTTTGGTTTGGAGGGGGCCCCGGGCTAATGTTAATGTGCTGGGTACGTGTAGTAATGGTAGGACGGTTAACACGATACAAGGAGCAAGGAATATTAGAGCGGAACCGACTGCTCGGCGAGCAGTCGCAGTCATCACGGTGATTCCGGTTTTCTTTCTTTTCTTTTCTCCCCCCTTCTGTTTCTTTTCTTCATTTCTCTCTTTTTGTTTTAAAGCTTTGGTTTTCTTTTATGTCCTTTATATACGATTGATCAGTACCACCAGAGAGACGAGGGGGCGGTGCTATTTAGTGAGGTTTTATGCATGTAGTTAGTTCCTTCTGGCTGACTTATTCTGGCTGACTTCTTACTCGGGCGTACTTCGTTTTTTTCTTTCTCTTTCCTTCTTCATTTGGTTTCTTGGGGATTTTTTAAACATTTCCTTTGTTTCTATTGATCTTTCTTTCTTCTTGTATTTGTGTTGCGAAGGAAAAATATCATGGGATATATACTGATCTATACAATGTATATATACACTAACTACACGGCTGGAGCTAATGTAACAACACTATACACTTCTTCTATTGCTTTCCCCTTTTCATTTCTTTCCCTTCTTTTCTCTGTTCTGGTCTATTATCTGTGGGAATGGGGATGGGGATGGATGGAGATGGAGATGGAGATGGAGGGGGGGGGGGTACATAAATATCTAGACGGCTGGCTGGCTGGCCGGACGTACTTAGTAAAAGGCATATACAGAGAGTTTGGGTTTCTCGTGACCTAGTAGTCCTGGTGTTGGCCCTTAAAGGGGCGAAAAGGGTTAGCACCATCATGTGGTTGTGGGTGGTCGTGGAGGGGAAGTTCCCAGCCGCGCATGGGGGTGGGTTCGATCCCCACCCCTGGTGGACTAACTTTTTTTCTCTCTCCCTCTTTCCGTTTGCATTCCCCTTTCCTTTGAGGGCTGATATAATAGGACTACCGGGCCACGCAAGACCCACTTTTGAAATGTGCAACAACTCTACCAGACTCTGTGCATGTTTTTTATTTTCCTTTGCTTCTGATCTTTCCACAGACTAGGCTAGCCTAGCGCAGAGTGGGGAGGAGAGGAGAGAGTAGGGGCACGCATACAGGTCTACAAACGAGCCACCAAGTATCAATACGCGCGCATTATACAGTTTCCCGGCCAGATCCTGGGACTGAGAAACACCGAGGATTCGGGCAGTGGCCAAGGCCAGGGCTAGGTGTGGGTAGGGTAGGTAGGGTTCTGCGCACCGAGTGATAGCCAGTGACTGGACACCACCACCACCACCATCACCATCACCATCACCAGCACCAGCACCTCCTTCCTCGGGGCCACAGCAGCAGCAGTAGGACCCATGTGAGAATGCAGGTAGCATGCCCAGCTGGCTGGCTGACCGCGCGACCGACCATTGCCGGCGCACGGGATTCCCGAGGTTGAAGGATACATGTAGACAGACAGATAAGGTCTCTACGAGGGCATGTGGCATGTGGTAGTGCCGGAATGTTTGGGGGCTGTGGGTGATCATTGGGAGTATTGACATGTGAGTTTTTAAGGTGCCGCCGTGTACGCTGCGGGAGTGATGTAGGCTGGCTACCGGAAATGTAGATATCTCCTCTAATTCCTCGACTATAGAAAAACCAATGCATCGCGGTGCAAAATATATACAAATCTAAAGCTTTCCGCCAGCCCATAAAACGCCAACGTAGATATATATAGTAGTTATGTCAGTTTTTATCGATCGCTCACACGCACAACACTACACCCCGCACACACTCCGCTCCAGGTCCAGCATATCAAAAAAATAAATAAACCCATTACAATCTCTATATGCGCCTGTATAGTAGTTAACCCAGCACAACCAAAGCCTACTCACAGTCACCACCACCGCCACTACCTACTATCCCGCCCCAACCTCTCCTGTTGGTCTTCTACCAGTTCGTACGCAGGCTTAAATCGTGGGGTTGACTCTCCGCTTTTAGTTTCCAACAGTGCCGGGTTGGGATGGGTATCGGTTGTTCCGCCGAGCGATGTGTAGCCCTTATCATAGAGCGAACAGTACGGAATATCAAGGGCGCGCAGAAACTACAATCACCCGTCGGCTCAGCATTCCGTTCCGGTGCAAGGCTCAACCGAGATACACCACGGGCGGGAAGACCCGTAGTGAGACAAAGAATCAAACCGCACCCCGCGCGGGGGTCCGAGAATCCCCAACCGCGCAACGGGAATAGAATGGGGGACGGGAAAGAAGGATACGGAGCTGAAAGGAAATCTTGTTCAAACTTACCGCCCAAACCTCCTGGTAGTGCCAATCAATGACCGGGTGGACCCTCATAAAGTCCGGCCAGCCATGGTCTGTCCGGTCAAAATGCGTTAGGAACTCGCCGTGCGGGTCTGTCCGCCGCGTGCCGACGAAAATGGCCTTCACGTTCTTGTTCTGCTCGAGGTATGTCTCGAAGGCCTTCTTCATGGGGAGCGCATAACGGGCGAGGTCGAGATGATAAGACGGCACGCAGATGTCTACGAACTCGTCGACTTCGGCGAATGGGTGTTGGGACATGACATAGACTGCATTCAAGAGCGTTGTTGAGCTCTCTGAGAGCGCGTTCTGGGAGAGTCCGGCAAGGAAGATTATCAGGAGTACGAGGCAATCTTTGCCACCATTAAATGATATAGCGAGTTCATCTAATCTGTGGGGGGGGAGGGGAGGGTGGGGGAGGGGGTTGTAAGCTTTAGTTGTCTGTATATAACCTGAGCGGCAAAGTCTGGGGGGGGACAGGGCAGACGAACGAGTACTTCTGTAGTGCCTCCTGGACGACATGGAGGGCTACCCGTGTCTGACACTGGACCTGCTGAAGGAGCTCAGTTTCGGGGGTGGAGGCAAGGAAGGTAGAGATTTTGACGCTGAGCTGTGAGCAGAGCTGCTGTAGCGACTCTTTTGACTGTTCAGCGCTCTTCACATGCGTTGTAGCACCGTTCTGCTGGACGATATTCGGGGGTGGGGGTTGGGTGGTGGTGGTATCTTGATCTTTGTCGAGCATTATCACGGAACCTCTGGACATTATCATTGAAGCTGTGGATGTCAAAGGTCCTGGAGATTCTGAGGATGAGAATCTAGAAGGAGGGTGAAAGCAGATGTATGTAAATGGTTAGGTGGTCTTTTTTGTAATAAGCTGGGGGATGAGTGGATGGATGGATGGATGTACTCTACCAATCGGTATCCACAACTGAACCACCAACACCACCACCTCCATGTCCATTCTGCTTCTTACTTACCCCGCCGCCGCCGCTTCAGCTTAACCTTTTCAACGAGCTAGATGCATGCTAAGGCTTAACACTGCGATGGATTGGTCGATTTGATTGAGATAAAAGTCAGGTACGGGGTCGATCTATGTAGTCTCGATGGGAAGAGTTGCATATGGCAGTAGTATGTGTGTGTAAAGTATGTAATTATTTTTATTTTTTATTATTTATTATTTTTATTATTTTTATTTCTGAAATGCTGCAAGCTTGCATTTGCCAGTTTCGTAATGTCTCGCCTATTCGGGGAAATACCTATGGGAGAGCTTCACTTGAGCGAAGGACCCGAAGGGCGAGTGGAGAGATGAGAGTATCTGGGCATATATCTACTAAGCCATCAGTACTCTGCAGTACTGGTACATTTTGTATTCTCTCACCACCAACCACAAACACAAACACACACACACACACACGTGCTACCCCGCGGATCCGCAGAATGCAGGTGTGTTTATATGAATGTGCGCGTGTGTGTGTGTGTGCCTCATCAATCCTCCCTCATCCCTTCCTCGAATGTTGTAGTAGTACAAATAAGTTAAAGGAGGGGGAGTGTAAAAAGCTTGATGTCCGTCTGAATCGATTCCCATGCGAGGAAATCGGTTTCTGCTTTTTATGTGCGCAGAATCACAACCGGGAATTCGTAATCGAAGGCTCTCGGGAAAAGAGGACCCTGATTACACCTTATGTACATGTAGGCAGATAAGTTGGTATGTAGATACTCCAATAGGGAGCAGTTCTGCCTTTTTTTTTTTTTTTTTTTTAAATCCATTGTTGCTTTTCTCTGCAGCTCAATCTGTTAGTACCTGCAGTTCCCCATCCTGGGGCAATTTCCTTTTTTCTCTCTTTCTTAATTCCTTTTACTCATACTCTACCGCCACCGGCTGTTTGATTTTCCGCCGACATCACTCATCCAGTCATCGTAGCAGAAGATGAAGAACCTCCTCGATAAATTAAATTTATATGGGGAAGGGGGATACTTACGTATTTGCAAATAGAAACTCGCATTTCATGTAAAACGTTATCTGTTTTGAAAAGCCTGCTGTTGGTTCCATACCCCCCATACCTGCCTGACAAGAAAAGAAAAGAAACCTGAGGTACATCTTGGTAAGTCAAGAATACATGTAGTACCTTGGGTACATACTCTAAATACATGCAGTACATGTAGTAGACCAGGTAATCAGCCAGGCGGGAAGCATCATTACCCAGCGGCCCGTAAACTCATACATACATACATACATGAGCATACAGCAAGCAAGCTTTCACCGCCATAAGCCAGGTTTTCGTTCTTCTCTGCCCGCGTTCCCGCAGAACTGCAGTTGTACATACATGTACTTGTGATCTTGTGCTTGTAAATACTCAATCACTCACTCGCTCACTCAGCTCCGTAAATGACTGATTGACTGACTGTAATGGGGGACTGCTGCTGCTGCTCATCTGTTTCAACACCAGCGTCTGCCCTTTCTTCTTCTTCTTCTTCACTTCTTCTTCCTCCTCTTCTTTTTATATCTCCCCAGTTCTTTTCTTTTTCCTTTCCGCTTTCTCCTAGCAACGTTCCCCCATCCAACATCCTCCTGATGTCCACTCTAGATCTACCCACTGAACATGCTGTTTGTTTCGCGATCGTCACAAAGGCTCTTGCACAGGCCCGTGAGGAGTTCAGACTCGAGAAGTATCGCAGAAAAGCCTTGCCGGGCCGCCAGCCAAGCCCGTTCTCACTAGACCTGCGATCCAAGCAGATCTCGAGTATACCGTTGGAAGCTATTGAGCTTATTAAAGATGAAGTAGAAAGGTCAGCCAACAGCAAACCATCAGAAGGGAAGGGGAGTGGGAAGCGGTGAAACGCCACCATCTTACCCTTGCCTCCCCTGGCCCCCTTCAAAAGAAAAATAAAATATATCAAAGGAAAAAAAAAAATTAGCTGTGGCAGGTTCAAATATTTGCTAACTGATTATTCTCCCGCAAATTGTGTTCTGGTGGCTTTGTTTTTGGTATCTTGAAGACTCGCTTTGGCCCATAATCAATTGACTTCGCTGCAAGACGGGTTCTCGGGCCTTTACAGAATGAGATATCTGAACCTCCGTGCGAACCTACTCGGAGAATTTTCGGCGGCGGTATGGTTTAACAAGAGAGAGAAAGAACCTTCCCTAGCCACAACCCTCCTTTTTGATTTTTATCTCCCCCCCCCCCCCCCAAATTCTTCGGTGATAGTATGGGTAAAGAAAAGTAACGGGAAGGGCTGATACTTGAAATGTTTGCTTCATGCGTTGCTACTGTGTAGATCACTCGCCTGCCGTCGCTTGAGATACTTGACGTCAGTCACAACCAGATAGGCTCCCTGCCAGAAGACTTTGGGACCCTTATGTCGTTGAAGGTATGGCCACCGCCGGTACTGCAATCAATCTTTCGGAATCTTGCTATTCGCAAAAAAGAACAAATTCCCCCCTCACCCCTACAAACTTCCGATTAAATTACATAGTTATCCACTACCCCTAGTTTATACAATTTATGATTTGAAATAAAGCTCACATGGTCCTCTCTCTCGTCGCCCGGAAAGGTGCTCTCAATGGGCAGAAACAAAATCACCGTCCTGCCCAATTACATTGGTCTCATGCCCAATCTCACGATCCTGAAGCTCCACCACAACCCCATCGTCTACCCCCCAAAACACCTCCTGGCCAGAGAAGAAGGCGCAACAGATGACGAGTTATGGCTGGAGGATATCAAGAAGTTCTTGAGGCAGGGCGCGCAGAAGATGCTGGGCACGGGGTCCGAATCAAGGTAAGGAAGTGCCCTCCTAGATCAGTAGAGTAACATGGAGTAGAGGGAGGTAAAGTGCCTACATGTACCTACCCTGCCCTACCCGGTCCAAGTCCCCCATCCCCCTTTCGCATATCTACCCCCCATACCGGAACCCTGGTCCCGGCATTGACGGGGTCGCGGCGAACCAGGGCGGGGGTGGTGGGTAGGAGTGAATGGATCTGATGAGCTGCATGGCCTATGGTGGTGGTGGGTGTGGTGTAGCGCTTTACCTACTTCTACTACCTACTTTTACCACCGCACCCGCCGCCGGCATTGTGGGTTTGTGCCGTGGGTTTCAATTTTTTGGGGACTAAACTTTCCTGGGGTAAATTCCTTCTAGTAGCGATTACAGCCCAGATTTGGGGAATGGTTCCTGTTCATCAATCAATACCGCGACCTTTGCTTCTAGAACACCAAGCCCTGGTTCTGTGAATAGCTCGGTTGAAGGTAGCGATACGAACAACTTTAATCCCACTACTGCTGCTACTACGACTACTACGACTACTACCATAACCAACAACCACACAGAAGAGGAACACCAAAAAGAGGCACCATTCAGGTTATCAGCAGAGCTCGAAACCACCATGCCACATGCCTCAAACATTTCTCTAAGGACGCGATCCGTTAGTCCGTCCAAACGGTCCATGCTATCTCTGCCTCAGAATCGTTCGCCTTCGCCACTGTCGAACGCCACGATGTTGTCTAGCTCTGCACCAATGCCAGTCTCCTCTCCTTCTCCATCCTCATCCTCGTCTACTGCCTCCTCCTCCGAGCAGCAGCCTCAGACACCGCTTTCAGAGTCCAACCTGTCTCAGTTGGAGCGATCCCGTAGTCATAGCGAATCTACAGCACAGCTGCAGACCATCCGGGGTAATCGGAGAATGGGCATGTTGCCACCACGCAAGTCCCCAAATGCCATTTTCCCAGGAGGCGGCAACAGCAATAATAGCACCGGTAGCAGCAACGGTGGTAGCAGTATCATTGTTGGAGAGGGGGGAAGCAATAGCCTTCGAACCGTTATCGAACAACCGCAACCGCAACAGCACCCGCTGCATCTGCAACAGCACCAGCAGCAGAAGGCTTCGAAGCACCAGCGTGGTTACTCGCACGATAGCATCATCGACTCGGCCGGACGGACGCTAAAAAAGAATATGGGGAAGCCTGCTGACGGTGCTAGCGGCGGTTCTCAGGGAAGTCCTACGGAGAAGGAACGACAGCCTGGACCGTACTTTCGACGGTTGAGTTCGTTACCAGAGAATAAGCGGACATCATTGTCGTCTGCGAGGGTTGGCGAAGCTGCTAGGGGGATCCTTTATGCTATGAGCACACTACAGAAACCGATCGAGCACTTTGTGCAGTCGGCAGTCGACCCCAATGGACCTCACCATAAGGTCGAGAGAGCTCTTTATAACGGGAATATCCACATAGGGTCATTAGTCGGAGCTCTAGAGGCATATGAGGAGAAGGATGACGAGGCAGCAGTAGATCAGGTCATTGATGCCTGTTACTCATGCGTCGCCGCGTTCCGGCAGGTGCTGTCGATGCTACAGTCGAGTTCTAAAGAGATTGGAGCTGGGGCAGCAGGGCATGATGTCCGCTATATGCGGACACTATTGCTTACGGTTTATGGATCTTATGTTGAGATCCAGAGCTCATATGAGATTCTCAGGCCGTTGCTTAGGATGCATCGCCCCACACCGAGCGTACAATCTTTCAGTAGTGCTAGCTCAATGATGAGAGGAAGACAGCCGTTGCAGATTAATAATAACCCTGGTCTACGGCTTGCATCTATCCCGTCCGCTACATTTATGTCGTCAGCAGCCTATACGACCCCACGGGGCGGCCCGCTGGGTGCCGACTACTTCTCACTCCCGCCAACGCCGGGCTTAAACAGTGTCCCGTCGTCAGCTGTCTCACAGATGTCAGAGAATGGCTTTGGGTTCGACCATGACGAGCCGTTATATGGTATCTTCCAGACCGCCATTGGCGCAGCATTGAACACGCTGCCGGTCATCGAGAAAGATATTAAGGCTGCGCTGGGGCAGAGCTTGATGCCGAATGTGTCTTTGAAGCTAAGGCAGGTCTCGGCCTTGTGCGTCAATGGGGCGGACGCGGCGAGGAAGCTCAGCAAGATTAGATGGGAAGCTATCCAGGAGGGAGATATTGGTGAAAGGCGGCGGTTTTGGGACGATACTAATATCTTCACTAAGGTTTGTCTTAGGTTTAGACTTTCGTTTTATTATAACTGGATGGACTTACTGATGGAGTTACTGTAGTTGATTATCAACATTGCAGAGCTTATAAAGAGCACTCACCAGGAATATACCTTCCGGAAGAATATGCTCACCGCCGTTGGCATGGTTGTACGTCCAACAAAGGATCTTTATATCCTCTTGAACGAGTCATCTTTCCGAATGTACATGGCTGAGACATCCTCCATGCCCAGTTCCCCGCCGTCCGCTCTTTCACCTACACAGTTCGCATTCCAGTCCGTGGGTGCTCCTAGCCCAGCTCCTACCCCGACCATGACCACACCCCAGACCTGGCTCGCCGCAACGCCGCTCTCAGCAGCATTGGGGCCTGCAGCGCAGGCAACGCTGCCACAGGGAATGTATTACCCAAGTCCCGGACTTGGTGGTGGCGGTGGTGGGGGGAGCGGATCAAATAGTAGAAGTGCCACTTTAATGAGCATGGTGCACCCGACCATGACGAGTGTTATGAGTGGACTTGGTGGATCCGCAATGGCGGCGATGACCATGCCCATGACCCCAAGTACGCCCGGACCTGATGGGCCTGTGGGGCTAGGGATGGGTTTGATGACACCTGGAGTGGCAAGAGGTGGAGTGGGTGCTAGTAGTTTGAGCCTTAGGATGGCATAAGGCGGAAAGCATAGGTAGGATAATGGGGTAATGTCATACATTCTCTCCCTTTATTATTATTGTTTTTTACATTGGGAGTGCAATTACGGGTTCTTTTTCTTTCCTTTTTTGGCTTTGGTAGCGTTCTTTTTTGACTCTCGAACATTCATTGGTGGTTTTTTTCTCTCTCTTTTTTTCTTTTTCTTGACGTCGTCGTCTTTCGAATTAGACAGCGTCTTGGTTGACATTCACTTTTTAAAAAGTACTTGTTATCTCCCCCCATTTTCTCATCTCTCTTTTGTTTCCAGGTTTCAGGCTGCATTATTATAAAAACGGTGTTCTAGGGATTGTATTTTTTCTTTACCTTGTTTTTTTGACAAAAAAAATAATGTTGTTTTGGTGTTGGCACACACACATATCTATTTGATACCACTCTTTTCTCTACGCATATTGGCAGAAACTGGTTTACTAGAGTCTGCACACGTCCGATCCATCCATTATTACATAGAAACCGATCTTTCTTGCCCCGTTATATATGTTTCTTTTGATTTGACTGTTGATTGCATGGTGGTTGGTTTGGTGGTTGGTGAAGATTCCTAGATTGGCATTAAGAAGTGGGACTGCAAAGTCGAAATTGGACAAGATGACATTATTCATATCATTACGAGCTTATGGACTATATAGAGTTAGAGCTGGCTACATACATGTATGTACATGTACTTACGTAGTTGGTTGTTTGTTTTTATCATTTATTAATTTGAAGCCGGAGTTTTCTGTTTTTCTCGAGCGTTGTAGGAGTCCCGGTTGAGAGTGTTTGTTAACCGCATTTATCTTTGGTTTTTACCACCTTTGTTTTACGCACAGCATGTTTGTAATTTTTAATACCATGACCTTGATAGCCAATCCATTCCCAAGAAACGATCTTAGCAGTACCAGCGAGAAACATGTTTCTCGACGCTTTACAAAGCATGACCTCGTAACCGAAGGTTACTGCCGCTTAGGTATCAATATCCTGTAACCACACAGGGTTCCGGGGTTCTGGCCGCGATGCGCATTGTTGTCTTTCTCCTTCTCTTCGCCTTCAATACGCTACTCTCTATACGGCGACTCCGAATCACATTAAAGTTACTCCACCCACGGGCTCTTCCCCCGCCAGGGGAGGTTGGTTGGGTGACAGGAAAAAAAATCACTCAGTCGATGAGAAACCGGATAGCCTCTCAGAGGCTCCGGTTCCCTCCCAGGCTCATGGCTGACATCTGTCTGCAACGAAAAATTTCTTGCATGGACTCGACTTTTTTTTTGTGCCGAGAGATGCGGATGGGGTCATGCATATATGCGTTCCGAAAGTTATCGCAAAGTTTAAAAATTTTAAGTTTTTTATTATATACTTATGTTCTTTTTCACCATCTTCCAATATATCTCAAACACAGGATGACACTGGAAGTGAGAGAAAAGGGTATATGCGCCAGAAGCGAATCTCGAAACCCATGGGAATGACAAGTCGCGAGAATTATGAAAGGCGTTTTGTTTGATCTGGATCCTTACTAAAATTTGCAATTGGACGTTGAAGCGCAAGAGGTCTATGCAAGGGTATGTTGAGGATCGTGTAATATGTAGGGAAGGACGGGGAGCGTGAGGGGGAGGGGTAATTTATACTTGTTGTAGAGTAGAACCGGGGGAGAAACCCCTTGCCCTAGTTGTACCTACATGTACTTTGTCTTGGCCTTCGAGGTTAATAGGTTACTAGATACTACATGTAGATACGCATAGGTCAAGTATGTAGGTACATGTAGCGGCCTGAGGAATTCCTTAACAAACAGGAGGTTCGACTCGTATCTATATTAAAAGCACTAGAATTAAACCTCATTGTATGCCTTGTACCTAGTCGAGTCCTTACAGTCAGAGCACTTGTCAAGGCAGACCGGACCTTGTGGGACGTCTCTATACGGCATCTACAAGGTAATATCGATATCATCTGACATCGGACTGCATGTTCATTTAGGCAGCTGCTAATGTGCAAATTGAATATAAGATGTGTTAACTTTAAACCTTAAAGGGACGTAAACTCTTCACCTCCACCACACCAGAGTGCAGTATTAATACAATCATAGTAACTATAAGAAATGAGTTCAATAACGAGTGTCGATTCCAGAGCAAATCCTTTACCCGGCGGTTCCGTTCCTAAGAAGTCAAAGAACTTGCTCAAGCGCCTGGGTCCCTTTTTGGTGCCTCTCAAATCCTCAAAGAGGTTCGTGAAGAGAACGAGCGCAAATGCGCAGAAAATACGGCAAAGTATGTACCTACCTGCTCTCAATATATACCATTGGCAGATCATAGAAAAGACAGGAGGCGGATGGCCAAGGCAACAGCAACCACACGCTATGCTAGGGGCGTGGCTGTTAACCACGGGGGTGATATTCGAAGGGTAAAGTTGGTATTAGGTATTATGGGCGTTTATCGAGAAAGCTTAATACTCTACCAACCCCAAATCACTGCGCTCCCATGGGGTTGCGGTGATGAAACTGAGACTTCAAATTGTCTTCAAGTCATCACTGATATAGACATTTCAATACTCGAATCTATACTTGATGAATTGACAAGTCGTATCGGAGAAAACCCTTCGTTCTTATCTTGGACCTATGCTAATCTACGTGGGGTCGTCGCGTGTCGGTTTCAATAGTGAGGGGTTATATACATGTACTTACATGTACGTTTCTTGACTGGATATCAAAGTCTCTTGATTACTAAAACCCCAGGGATCACTAAGGACCACACGGGCCCTAAACTTATTCCTAAAGTAGTACCTGTATAATTGTATGAACTCCTGGTGCCCTGTATGCAGGCGCTGGCGTCCTCATGATATATACATATTAGAACCCGTATTTTATGTCTATCATGAGGGCAAGAGACATGTAATGAGCGCCATAGTAGCTTCCTTTTTTTTTTCGGTCGAACAAAACACAAAGGAGAATAATAGATTTAATCACAATACATCACTCGGTCATTAACTATCGTCATTTTAGATATATAGCAATGCAAATAAACAGCCCAATCCATAGCCTTGTTGAGATAGGTCGAGTACTTGCCAGTTTCTAAAAGGTTCAATGGTTTATAGAGGCTGTTCATAAGTTCGACTAGGTGATCGATATCTAAATAGTGGAGCAGCCAAAAAAAAAAAAAAAAAAAAAAAAAGCCCAGTGAGCGCTTGAATTATAACAATTGTTAGCATTGGACGCAAACTGGCTCGTGTAAGTTTATGTACATGTATGTAGCTACCTTCTAGTGTCTGAGCCTGATAGGCCCGAGCTTAACCTCAAGCCCCCTTTTTAAGACCTAAAATTAGAAAATTAGGCAATTCCGTAAGTAAAATTCCCAATCAGAGAGTTAACTAGACAGATTGGGACTACTGGATATTAAGTGAGACTTCGAGTAGGTAATTTTGAGTATAGCACAAAGCTCAGATATTAGAAACCTGGGTTCGAGCTTTCCCCAAACAGCTGGCCCGTCCTGTTTGGGCAAGGAATTGTTGGGGTTTACTGAATTTCTAGGCTTGGGCCAAATGATTGCACACAAGGCGCCGCAGTGGGGCTCTCTCATTGAACAGAATTGACTGAGCGAATACTTTTACTTATCAGCCAGCGAATCATCAAGGGCCATTTCAGAAGCGAGGAAGTAATCCCTTACGTTCTGTTCTGTACCTAGAGATCATAGCCATTGTATAATCTCGTCTGTCCGGGGCATAGGAGATCTTGTAGATTGATTGGAATTGAATATACCCATATGGCCATCCAATCTAGCCATACTATTGAGGCGCCTGAAACACGCACTAGCCGCTACCATATATCCCCACTAAACAGATCCCTTACGGTTATTGTAAGCTCGAACTCATCCAACTTTCTCCAAATGCCATCCATAGAATAATTACCCACTGTCGGAATTTCCTTCTTCCTTCTCCTCCCATCTTTCCAAAGACACCCCACCTCCCCCACCAAGCGGAGCAGTCCAGGACACCATAAACCCCTGAACCAAGGAAAACAAGCCACAATGACGGAAGATCAGATGACCCTCCGTTCGCTTACAGAGCTTCTCTCATCCAAGGGTTCGTTTTGGAACCGACCACTCGAAAAGCTCATAACCCTATGGACCGATACCCAGTACAGCAGTGATGGAACCAAAAATGTTCTCGCCCGAGACCTGATGAGGAGTCAACTCACCTCCCATACAGACGCCACACAATCTGCGCTAAATCAGAAAGTTGAAGCAGTTGAGCTTCAAAAGATACATCTAGAGGAGTTAGTGGAGCGTCTCAAGCATGAACATCCCAACCCTGAGAATGCTTTTTCTGAGAGCGAAATCAGACTCTATAGACTGCACGAGCCCCTGGACGAGTTTATGAGTTTGAATGAAATGCTCGACGCTGATATCAGGTCAGCATGGCAAGAGGTTAAACTGTTCGAAAAGTTATTTGCAGACATCAAGGGGTATTTCGATGGCAGGAACCAAATGTCAATTGGTAGACTCACCATTGATTATAAAGAGATCGGGGAGCTACTTTTGGGAATTTTGCTGGTGGAATTGGAGCTTCGGAAAATGGAGGAGCAGTATTTGGTCATTCAGTCAGATATCAGAGATAAGGTAATGACCTTGTACTTTGGTGTCGATGCAATTTTGGCTATGGAAAAGAGTAAGAGAGGGCCTCCTAAGGGTTTACGCCATCTGGGGAAAGCTTGGAGGCGTGTGAAGGTCGTGTATAAAGTCAAGAGGGAAAGGATTTCAGATAAGTTGCGGAGACGTATGGGCAAGAAGAACTGGTTTAGGGATTGACTTTACGAAGCTGTAAGTTGAATCTATCAGAAGCTGCATACATTTCCTTTCTTATATTCTAATTTCACAGGCACTTCTCCGAAGATGATACAGTATCGAAAGAATGAGCGAAATGGATACCTGATCTAAAGATATTCTCAAGTACAGGTACTCACAGGCAACTGGCTAAAGTTCGCATATTACCGAATTTTGACGTTACTGGGCATTACTATCTTTTAAATACGAATTTTCCTGTTTGGTACTGTATTAACGAGTTACATACCTATCTTTCAGCAAGTACATTTTTTTAAGTACTATTGCTTACATGTATATTTTTTCTTTTCTTTTTCTTTTTTCCTGGTGTCTGAGTTAATTGCCCATCTCTCTCTTGCCCGACTGCCCATTACACATATGTAGTATACCCCACAATTGCTAGTTAATACATTCGATGTAACTAAATTTACCCCGAGTTATCAGATCACACCCGGGATGACAGCCTTCCTATCAGGAACAACGTTCTTCCCAAACTTTTTCAAATACCATCTTTTCACCTGCAATGCTCTTTACACATACCACAGTCAGCCACAGGCATTTCTATAGCAAACAAAAAACTTACCTAGGCAACATAGTCGCAACCTCATTAATCAAAAACAGACCTGCCGGCCTGAAATTCGAAAAACCCCCTCCTATGATCATATACCCGCACCATTCTACCCATTCCGAGAAGTAATGGGGGTTCCAAATCCATTTGAAGAGGCCGCCCTCTGGGATTTTATAAACCCTACCATTGTCTACAACAACCCTTCCTTTCCTTTCCGCATTTTCGTCCACAGTCTTATCCCTTCGAATCTCTCTGAGTACCTCTTCATGATAGACATTTCCAAAAAGCCCTAGCGCGAACAAAACACTACCGACAGCTACTTGCCACATTGGTACATCTGTTGCGGAACCGTATCCGCCGAGCCACCCGCCAATTAAGCTGCCGTTTGCCAGGTTGAAGCAAGCAGCGTTGATGGGGAAGATGATATTCATAGGCGCCATCGAGTGGTTCATGAGAGGGCTGATGAGTGCTCTGTGAGTATAGTGGAGAATATAGAGCCCTACTAGCCACATATGGGTAAAGGAGAGCGGTTGTGTGCGCTCAGGATTCGTAAAGACTGTGTATATCATGGTGAGTGGAGAGACTAGCTCCATTATAATCCAGGCGGGTTTGCCTGTACAAAGGGTTAAGGAATGTTGTGAGGAAGCGTCATGTGTAGGGAGAACTACCAGGAACATTGAGAATAGACTTATAGGAAGTCTTGCCCATAGGGTACCAGTTTTTCAAGATTAACTGTGCGGGGCATATCTACGCATCGGCATTAGCTAGAGTTAACTTTTATGGCGAGAAGGAGCGGTACGAGCGTGAAATATTTCCAATAAATCATTATAAGTTCCCAATTATCCCTTGTAAGGGGTAAGAAGCCAGCAGCGCGCAAAAAATCCATTACTAGTAGCTATGCTATGGAGTTTAAAGCTTAAGGGTAGCGGAAAAGGGGGGGGGGGGTTTATAAAGTTGAGTAGAACCTGGCTAGCGCGGGAGAAGACAGTCTTCTCGGAGCTGATGCTAATCTGGGTCGTGGTCGGCGGTACTTGAGAGTGTTTATATATACACGAACCACAGTGGAACGTGCATGATCATGATATCACCAATATCACTGTTGTTGCGGCTCTGACCCCTGTCCTGCGCGGCTAAGACATTCGATCTTCAACCCGAGAGTACGCTTAGCTTAGAATATCAAGTACATGTAGTACCATTACGGATTCTAAGGCTAAAGAAGCCCACTTTTTATGCACCTCTTTGGTGGAGGTGTGGAGGAAAATAGATCTTAACTAATAGATATTTGACACTTTATCCGTTTTGCCCAGATTAAGTGACAATCATGATATTAGATATTAGATATGTTGATACAAAGCCCCAATACAGTTACATGTACCGAACGCAGTAAAAACCCGACCCCTCCAAGTAAACATGGCTTATTGAGTACTATACAAGGACGCGTCAAGCCTATGACCCTGTATGAGATGTAATAGCGGTTCAGCCTACAAACGACGTTAGGAGTTTACAAGTATGTGAGGCACAAATCATGGCCTAGTGATATACATACATGTATATACATGTACTTACATGTACCTACATGTACATGTACATATTTTGCTGGATGTAAAGTAGGCTTCCTGTTTCATGTAGTAAATGTATTTAAACTCCGACCTTTTAGCTAACGATTGAGTATACAGTACTAAAAAAGGTGTAGATGGGAGACACTACATATAATACATGTGCCTGTAATTGATCGGCAAGGAGCTGAAAAGTGTCACCCATTAAAGGAAGAGATCAGAGCCAACACCGCTCTTGGCAACCGTCTGTGAATACGAGTTGATCGCATGAGTCAATCCATGCAGATCTACGATATGAGGTTATATAAACCTCAATCTTCCAGATTGAGTGTAAGCTAGATCAAAGCTACATGCAACTGCAACATTCACCTGCGTGTTGGTATATGCATATATACATACAATTTCTACGATGGTCGTCCTCGAATATGCCGTTTTCTCCATCAAGGCCCCTCACACAATTGATAACCCCGCTTTAAAATCCGGCCTTCAAAATGCAATCCAGGTCTTGAACAAAGCATCCGCACCTTCTGGTACCCCATTTTCACTCTTTCAGCAAACCGAGAACCCCCAAATTCTTTATCTCTTGGGGTCTTGGACCTCTGTGGAAGCTCATCATGCTTTCCTTCCCTCACCAGAGAACTTAGCACTCCTCGAGGAGCTAAAAGACTATATCAATGTTGACATTATGTTCCACGCCGACATGGATAAGTCAACCCTCCCACTAGATGCACCTTGCATCGCCCTCGCCCGGCACTCTGTCAAATTTGGCCAGAAAGAAGCCTTCGCGAAGGTATGGGGGGAGAATTCACACTATCTCGAAGAATTTACGAGGCCGCACCCGTTGGTTGGGGGGTGGAGAATCGATGGTGTTGAAGAAAGAATTGGCGGAGAATGGGTTCAGTTTTCGGGGTTTAGGGCGGTGGAGCATCACCATGAATTTGCAAAGACAGAGGGCTTTAAAGAATATGCGAAGATGAAGGAGTTTCTGGAAAAATTTGAGGTCACGCATGCAAAAGTGCTGGACTGGAAATAGGTTTCAGGGTAATATATCGATATATCCCTTTATCGAGCCTACCTGGATCTGTTATATATTTTTAATATATCCTAGCTGGATCGTATTGATTTGAATGATTCGAGTTAGTGAATTATCACTGACAAAAACTTTACAAAAAAAACTACTTATCTTTATTTCAGATACTCTTCCTATTGGTGTGATTATAAGATTTAGCTTCAGTTGAAATTGAGATCCCGCGGTCAGCTAAAATCCTAAGGTTTACTGATCACGGTCCTTTGAACAAACCGGATTTTGCTGACTCCAGTCAGTCAAAACCACAATCTAGGGGATCAGTGTATCCGCACAACAGAAACCGAAATCCGAGCAATGCGAGACTAATTTCTCTCGGAAGACTGCATAGTTGACTCGAACTAACCTGAATCTCATAAGAGGGCTAAAAAAAAACTTTCAATATCAATTAAACCGTGAAATTTAGTCCATAAACAGATACCCACTGAGAAGGGATTAGAAATTTTGATAATTATATTAATTTGGCAGACGGTTAATCTAATTAATCAGTCGCTACGGCGAACGAGTTACATAATAGAGCAGGAAATCCCCGCACCGCCTCATAAACCCAATATTACAGACGTAATCTTCTTCTTCAGACAGACGGCAGCTTCTATCACCTTCATTTTAACCAGTATGAAATCAAATAGTAGCACGAGGTTTTTCTCTAAGCTGATGATCAAAGGAACCCCCCCCCCCCAATAAGCCATAAAGTAGCTAAGCCATGCATACTCAACCAATTGATTATTCTCATATGGAATTATACGTGCAAACCGGCTTATAATCGACCATTAAACCATGATCTCCAAAGATTCTCTTGCATCACGCCAGATTTCTTTTTCAGTTTTATCACCAGTTCTGAAAGGCCCGTCCGATTGTGTATCAGCATCACTATCGCTCTCAGCATTTTCACTTCCTCCTCCTATATCATCACCACCGAAGGGCAATGTCACACAATCATCGTATATAGTGCTCCATGGTCTGGATCTAATACTTGGTTCCCCGGTCTCAGTTTGGGACCCAGGCTTGCCAGACACACTTCGGTCATCAGAAATATGATGCGAATTCACGTCTTGATGAGGCTCGGCACACTGTTGTGCATTATCACCTTGCGCAACAGTATCCCTACTTCCGGTGGGTACCTCTTTACTAGACTCTGGAGTACTCTGATGTTCCAACATCTCCTTGGGTAGTGATGGTCGGAATATGATACTAGATACATCTGACCCAGACATATTAAACTTGTTTCTTTCGCCCGGCATATTAGAGTTTTGGATTCCTATAATGTCATCGGTATTACATCCTCGATATGAGTCGCCTTTATTAGACTTCTTGTTTCCAGGCGAAGGAGGCATTATTGTTCCTTTTGAACTTCCATTGAAGCTCACTTTCCCTCTCAGCTTTGCAATGCTATTTGTAAATGTCCTCCTAAGTGTCATGCTCCTAGAGCGAATTACAGCCCTTGATCTTCTGTTTTTCAAACGGGAATTCCTCTCCTCGGTTCCACAAAGAGTGTCAATATCAGACGTGAGGTTAGACAAAACATCGGAGCCTGCAGCTTTTCGTAGCCTTTCCTGATTTTTGTCCCGGATACTAGAACGTTCCCACATTCTCTCACCAAGAGAGATACTATTCTTCAAAGAAAATCTCCCCCCAGGCTTTCCGTAGTTGCTAAACGTATTTCCTTTAGAAGCAGTGGGATTCCTGGCTTGTGGCGAGCCCCAGATTCTCGAGCCTTTAATTTTTTCTTGCCGCATCGTTAGGCTGCTTACACGAGTAGTTGACCTGACCCATGTAGTAGTTCCCTCTTTCTTCCGTGGGACTGGTGTTCTTCGGTTCTCAAAATTATCATAGTTCCAATCAGCCTTACTCATTAGAGCCTTTAGGGAGCTCCCAGGAGTCCCAAGCGTTGGTATGATATGATCCTCCTCCAAATGAACTCCTCCGCATACCTCACCGTGTCGGTTGGCAACGATATCTCGAGCTCTTCCAGACTTAGAATTTATCCCAGGTTCGGGCCCCTGAAGCCCACGGTCCCGCTTCTGTGCCCCCCTTAAGTGTGCAAGCGAGCTACCCCTAGTAAAAGCGCTCTCGTTTGAAATAGGCTCTGGTGACTTGTTTCTGTTACGATTCACCCATGGGAACCGAAACGACGAACCACCCGGTGAATCTATAATCATGTCGGAAGGTCGGGGTGTTCGGTTCAACATACGAGTATCGGCTTCTGTAGACAATGTTGACGACTCTGAAGTACGTCTCTCAGATTCAGCTAAAGATACGCAGCGCGAGGTTCCAGGCGATGGGTAGAAGGACGAAGTGTTATCAATAGACGGCCGAAACTCATAGCCGGGAGTTGGGGGACAAATAAATGCAGGAGTATTGGCTCCCGTACTATTTGCGCTTACCGCTTCTAATGGAGAATAAAATCTAGTCGAGTTACTCCTTGCGAGTTCGGGGGTTGCGCTTCCTGTGCTGGGAGAACTTCCAAGGACATCTTTTCGACTATTACCGTGAGAGGAAGGGAATGACATAAAAGTGCTTGTTGACGGTCTAACCCACGTGGGTATCTTTGAGAAAAGCTCATTGGGGGCGAAGTCGTTCCTACTTGTTGCTAGATCAACACTTGCATCTCTTTGGTGGTTTGTATCTCTCAAATAGTCTGTATCCGCAGTCGCTCCTTCCTCATTATCGGCGGTAGTGCCATCTTTCTAGTCAGCATTATTCACTTATACTATTCTTAATAGGTAAAATAGCCTGATAATCGACTCACCAAGCCTAATCTCGGATTTGACAGTCTTATAGTCTTCTCGCTGTTCATCTGCAGTTCTAATGTCTTTTTTGTCTGAACTTTCTCCTGGCGAAAGCTCTCCAGCCTCCAAGTTATGTTCAGTGGCAGGAATTGTGACCCCTGACCTTGATTTGCCATTTATCGATGCAATTGTGGTAGCAATGCTAGGCATTAAATAAGGGCTTAAGTCAGGAGTGGATGGCACAGCTACATGTCCTATCCTCGAAACGATATTCGCGCCTGCCGGAATATCTCGAGGTAACTGTGGGACTTCTATCTCCTCTTGGAATGGTGGGATTAATGCGTGGTGGTTTATGTCCCTTTCTTGAACTGGCCTGGAACCGGATTTACTTATCTCAGATGCCATGGAGCCTTCCAAAGCAGGCATTGACTTTGTCGGGACTGCAGCGTAGTGAGAATTTGACCCACAAAGTTCTATTGCTGAGGACGCTTTAGATAGTTGGCGAGCACTGGAGAATTTATCCGTCAGAATCTACAATAAAACACTAAAAAAAGAGTGATTTAGAGTGTAGGGTTCTTGTACCCATGGATGTGTTCTGTTGCCCTGTGATTTGTCGAGGTCTTTCCCCAGTTAACTGCTATATCTGTTAGTTGATTATTCAGTAACGATAGCTTTCCATATTATAGAATTTTGTAGGAGTATCTCACACTCTTCTTTAATTTCATTCTGTAAACATCTTTTGCCTGATTCTTCCTGGGGAGCATTGAGCAGCTCCTTACCATCCTTGTAGAAAGCTTCGATATTTTGATTTGAGGCCTGAGGGCCGAGCGTCGTAATATGGTCAAGTATCTTGGGAGGTAGTATCACTTGTTTGTTGGCAGCCCTTTGATCACCGCCTCTGCGGCAGCAGAGAATAGACATATTTTCTCTGCCCACCAATTGTGTGAATGACTCTTCACGGGGTATTATAGCTAGGGAGTTGCAAATATGTATTTGAGCACCGCGGATGAGTTATTATTAATGCAATGGGTATGAGCAAAAAAGTTCAATTTCTCAAAAGATGGTTATGAGTAGAGAGTTTGATGGAGCTTAACTGGGAACTCAACGTTTAGACTTGCTGCCGCAGAAGAAGAAAACATATAGATGTCCAGATAACACATCGCCGTTGCAAAAGTACATGTACCTACATGTACATGTACTTACTTACATGTATGTACCCGCATGCTAGTGGATGACGTTATCAACAACCTGTGCCTGAAGATCTCCAAAGTGTCGGAATCACATGACGTCGTCCCGCTATGAACTAAAGTTTAGCCGGTAAGGGCCACTTATGGGGCCACCGCCCGGTCCGCCCATTAGTTTAACTCGTTGGGAGGAGTATTTACAGATACATGTGCAAAATTTCATCGTTCGTTCTACGGCACGGTATACGTAGCTAGAAATATTCTGATAGGAATCGGCGGATTCTTTAAACCCGACAAGATATAACTATAGCAACTATAACATATCAATGGAATCTACCCCTGTAAATTATAAACCGTTTATCGACAGCCTATTTTGTACCTGGCACAGTGAGGTTCCACATCCACGTGGGACGGGAGGCTGTCAATTCTAGTAAAGGGGAGTAGGGGTGGAATTCAAAATTGGCCAATCAAAATGATTATTTTCCCCACAAGCTCTCCTGTGAGATATGCGGTATGTCTCGAAACGAGCTTTTGACGGTTCAGATACCAAGATGTACTTATTTCGTGGACCATTTCGGCCTGAAGACGTGGGGACGTGCTGTGGAAGATAACCCCCCCCCCCCCACGAGTGGAACCGATTCTCATTACTGGCTAGAAGTTTAGATCTGAGAACAAACGGGACAAGAACCATGAGGGAAAGATTTGCCTCAAAGTAGATGAGCAGGTGTAGCCTCGGGTTCAAAAGGCAAGTGCTTTCCGCCTCAGTTATAAACACCATTGCTTATACACGGCTCTCCTCTTCATCGCTAGGTCTAGTGAAGTCTTTTGCCCCCCATAATTACTTATCTTAACCCATAACGTGGTTTTCTACATCAGTAATTATAAATATGGTTCATTTCTCAAAACTCGCGGTGGCCCTTGGACTTGCACTGAGCGTACATGCGGCACCGAAGACCTACTACGGCGGTGAAAAGGGGGACAAGAAACTCGAAGTTCAAGCTCACAGAGGAGGGCTCGGATATAGGCCAGAGAGTAAGCTCTATATAAAACTCGTGCCCAAAATAATGTGATCAAGGAGGCTAATACTTTATTTTATCTTGTAGGCACTTTGTGGGCATTTGCAAAGGCTCTTGAGAGCGGGGCTAATGTCCTGGAAATGGATACAGTAAGGCTCCCATATACAAAAGGCCCATTTCTTATTGACACGCGATAGGTATTTACAAAAGATGGCATTGTAAGTTAAGGGTTTTCTGCTGGTAAGCCCGCAATACTGATTGTGCTGTAGCCCGTGATCTGGCACGACCACCAAATTGTGGCTTCAAAGTGCAAAGATACTGAGCCAAACGCCACATACGTAGGACAGGTGAGTTAATTAGCTGAGTAATAACTTGTTTCTAGGGAATATATACTTACTATAAACTTCCCACGGGTCCAGTTTATCGCCAATATGACACTCGCGCAAGTGCAGGTATGCTACCGTTAAGTGTTAATTGGGTAATATTTAGTCCAGCCACTGACATTTAAACTGAGACCCTGGATTGTGGAAGCCTGCAACTTGATCTCCACAAGCAAGCAGAATGTAAAATCCAACCCGTCTTTCGATCTTATGAATGCTACTGACTAAAAATAGTGCACCCTGGGGCTAAGATCCCTACTCTCGAGGAAGTTCTGGATTTAGTCGACTGCTACGGAGATGAGAAGGTTGAAATTAACTTAGAGGTAATTAAATTAATCTAACTTAAACCTGCTGTTTGCGGCATTCTAAAAATTGCAGACTAAAATCGACCCCATTCGTCCTAACGAGACATTGGCGCTCGAGAGATATATTGACGACATTGTACCTATTCTTGAGAGGCGTGGCTGGGTTGAAAGAACTTATATCCAGTCTTTTGACTGGCGCACACTCATTGGAATCAAGAAAAAATTCCCTGCAACTAGAATTGTCGCGCTTTTGGATGATACGACAGTCATTCCCGAGGACCGTGGCGTCTCAGGCTACCCTTGGTTGGGTGGAGTCAACGTATGACTTTTGTCCGGCTGGTTTAGTCAAGTTCGAGTGCTAACTTTTTATTAGCTTGATGACTTTAACGGTGACTGGGTCGCTGCTGCAAAGTCTATCGGATCTGCTGTTCTGTCTCCAGTCCACGGTTACCCTTCGTCTCAGACTCCTAACTCTCCAGGCTATACACCTTTTGTTACCAAGGACGTTGTGAAGAGGGCACACAAAGTTGGCATGCAAGTTGTTCCTTGGACTGTTGATTTCGAAATTACTATCGAAAAGATGATACTGTAAGTTTTCCCTGTCCCTCATCTGAATTTTGGGCTTGAGGCTAATGTTTCTATTGCAGTGACGGTGTCGAGTAAGTGTCCCCCAAATATGCTGACCTATTCCTCTGAAAAGATAATTGACTTATACAGTGGTATTATCTCCAACTATCCTGACCGTGTTTTTTACGTCGGCGCAGAGTACGGGATGGAGGTTGGTATTAAGGCCAACCGTCCTAACCCTCAGTGCCTTAAGAACGCCAGTATCAAGGTTTAAGTCTATGATGGCTTTATATGAGGCCTTTTTTATATATGATTATGAAAACAGCAGTAAGGAGTGTGTGAATGGTCTATAGAGCCTCTTGGTAATAGCATGATTTATAACGAATGTTTGAGTCTATAGTTGGATTTGACGCAGATAGATCTTAATCACGGTTTTGGTTCAAGTTAGTTACCTCTCATTGGCTCATACGCTATTGTTACAAGCTACCGAGTGATTTGCCGTGACTTTCAACGCCCTTATCTTCATCAGATAAGATCTTACTCCGACATCATACCACCAATCGGCCCATGTACCGACAACTGTGCTCAATGTTTCCCAAACGCTGAGACATCCAAACAAAACATCTATTAAATAAAGCTTCCAAGATGCCTCCCATGAATGCCCGAGTGCGCTTCTTCCTCCCCTACCCACAGACCCTACTAACAAGTAAAACAAGACCCTAACCATGCCCATGGCGGCCGCAACCATGGCAGTACTCCTCTTCGTCTATACGCGTACGTCTATCAACGCCGCAAAGACCAATGCTAAGATGCAACGCGAGGCCGATGGTGGCCAAATATCGTGGAGAAATCAAAGTCTGCGTCAACATGGGCAGCTTCCCGACGAGCCGCTGCCTGAGCAGAGCAGTGTTGCGAAGGTCATTGATAGGGTTTCGACAGGGAGGGGTGCAGGTGGTGAGAGAACTGCGCTGGAGGGGGTAGGGGGTGAGGATATGAGGATTAGGGAGAAGGCGAGAGAAGGGAGGGCGAGATAGGTGAGATCTTTTTTTCCTTTGGTGGATATGGGATAGCCTAGCCCCATATACATCTCATAATCCGCACTACGTACTACTTAGTTAAGTAACCCAATATCAACTACTTTTTTTTCTTAATTGGTAGGCGAAAACAGGGTCCCGCATTCCCATCAATAGATTGCCCCCAGTAAATTATTGAAAAGCCGTACTTTTGCGTATAGAATCTCACCCGGTTGTTTACATGTATGTATTTAGTATGTATATCTCATAAATGTATATACATGTAGCTTACTACAAGTAGTAGATGGCCGCCCATGGCGATAGTGCAGTGCAGTTAGTCGCCACCAGCACGCTGTAGCGCTGCTAGTTAACGAGGGAAACGCGCATAGGCCCAGAATTTCCAAATCAAGGTATTAGATATACGAATCCTATTTCATCTATCATCCATCCACATGTAAGCGTTACAGAACCGCGGGCCATATAAAAAGTAAGTACTAAATAAAAACAGGAAGGAATTTAAAAAGATAGAGGAGTAAACCAAGGATATCATTAAAGAAAGGAAGAAAGAGAAAACGAAAAGAAAAGAAAAACGCCATTCCCTCCATCTTTTTTAGTCTCATTTTAGCAACACAACAAGTTAACAATCAACCCCATTACTTAATAACATCATTGAAAGGGAAAGAGATGGAAAAACCAGAGCGTGAAATTAAAGCCGCTTCAATACAAAAAACCACCACACTGCTATTCGAATCTAATATCTCCTAATGCCCATTTCCTTCATCTTTTGGCAATGCGGTAAGTGCATGGAGTTTGCCCTAGCCATTCTCTCGTTGTCGACAAAGATCCAACCCATGGCGGCATTCCTCTCATTCATTTGTATCTCTTGCTCCCTTTGACAATGATGGTTCAGATCATTCACAATTCGGTTCTCGGCACGTTTAGCCAGTTTTGCAAGTTCGCCCGTCTTAAGATCTTTAACTTCAGCGGGATTCACCCAGAATGGAATCTTATAGTGTGGTGTCTCTCTTTGTAGTGTGAATGGATGTATCCGCTCAGTTCTGAAGGACGGCCCACGGAGACTCTCTCCGCCATCACCAGTGAAAAGTGAACCGATGAGTGGGAGTATAAAGAAAATTATAAGCGGTAGTAACTGTATGAGTATTTTCCCCAGGCCTGCCGGGGCTGCTTCCTCTTCTTGCGCCCCAGCGGCCTGCGCGGGTCGCCTTCGCGGCTGTCGCCCCATATGATGAATTCGAATGCCTGGTCCCCCAAATGTAGTAAATCCACCAGCCGCGCCCTCGCCGAACATTGCTGCACCAGGCCCCATCCCACCGAAGAACATATTGAAAAGGTCTTCAGGCGAGATTTCGCCCTCAAACCCACCGCGGCCCCCACCCTGCTGCGCAAAGCCGAAAGGTGAACCACCACCGAAGCCACGGGGAACACCACCGGAGCCACCACCGCCACCGCGACTGTCAGGGTCGACGCCGTGGCGGTCAAATGCGGCGCGTTTATCACTATCGGAAAGGACTTGAAAAGCACGAGAGACAACTGTGATGTGTTAGCTAGGTTTTTAGTCATATGAATTCGGTTCTGGATCCAACTCGGATAGACATCCCGGGCCCGAACTCAGATAAATGAATGGAGAAGCTTCCTACTCACGTTTAAAGGCTTCATCTGCGCCCGGGGCTCCATTCTTATCCGGATGCATTACTAAGGCCAGCTTCCTGTATGCTTTCTTTATCTCCGCTTCCGTCGCTTCTGCCTTGATGTCGAGGATCTCATAGTATGCTGTTGCTTTGCATCTTCTCACTTTGTCAACAGCAGCCTTCTGTTCGGGGGTGTAATCGCGCCCTTGTCGGCCCTGGTTGTGTTCGCGAGACTTTTCTGAGCCCTTGTTTGGGTTTGTTTGAGCTCCCGTTGAGGACATCGTCAATGGTGTGAAAGAGGAGGGGGGGGGGGGGGATTTGAAATAATCTATAAGCGAACGAGGGGGGGATAATGAATTTGAGATGGGGATGTATGAAGATGTATGTAGAATGTACTAGTAGGGGGAGGGTTATTGAATGAGTGAGAGTTGTTATGGATGGATGTGTGGATGGGATGAGGTGTGTGGAGACTATCTGGTCTCTTTTTGGCCATGACAGAAAATGTTTGGAATCCTTGGGACTCCTCTGCAGAAAAGGCTTGGCATCGAGATTTCCACCACATCTGCGACAAGTCCTTCGATAAGAGAGGTATGACAATTACTACAGCACGAAACATGTCAACCATAAACGGAGAAGAAAAAAAGCGGGAGGAGAAGCGAAGAGATTGGTTAGGCATTGATGATAGCGAGGCTGAAGATAATGACGCAGGTTCAGAAGAGGAGGAGAGTCGAGTAAAGCGAGTCTCAAAGCGCTCAACAAAGCGACGAAAAGTGGATCATATCGGCTCAGCGAGTGAGGATGAAGGTGGTGGAAATGAATCACTGGAAGACGATGATGGGGAGGATATAGGAGAGGCAGAAGAGGCCTCAAAAGAAAAGAAGGAGAAGATGAACGAAAAAAATAAACAGGATGAGGATGAACTACTTTTCACAAATCCAAATAAGCTCAAACCACTCACCCAGGAAGAGCTTACAGCCTCCAAAGCAGCGACAAAAAAAACCGGGGTGATATATCTTTCTAAAGTCCCAGTGAGTTCCCCCCCACGAGCCAATGACTTTACAATAGCTGATTAACCTATAATAGCCCTTCATGAAACCCATGAAAGTCAAACAACTTCTTTCCCGCTTCGGCGAAATAAATCGCATATTTCTCGCTCCTGAAGATCCCAAAGCCTACGCCCGTCGTGTCCGCTTTGGTGGTAACAAAAAACGTAACTTTGACGAGGGTTGGGTCGAGTTCGTAAATAAGAAGGACGCAAAGCTAGTAGCTGAAACGCTCAATGCTACTTCGATTGGTATACAAATCCTATCCAAGTTGTTAGTGATCGCTTTGATTTACTAATATAAAATAGGTGGTAAGAAAGGTTCCTACTATTACGACGATGTCTGGAACCTGAAATATCTCCCCAAATTTAAATGGCACCACCTTCAAGCACAAATAGCCTATGAGAACGCCTCGCGTCAATCCAAAATGCGTGCGGAGATTGCCCAAGCAACCCGCGAGAATAAAACATATATTCGAAATGTCGAGAGGGCAAAAATGGTTAAGAACATGGAGGCCTCCACAGCATCCAAGAAGCGGAAGTCTGGAGAGAATGACGGGGAAGAAGGCAAAAAGAAAGTCATTGAGGTCCGACGGCAATTTAGACAGAACAAAACCAAAGGGAGTGCAGATACTGGAAAGGTGGAGACAAGTGAAGGGGTCAAGAGATTGCTCAGTAAGGTTTTCTAAGAGCGTTCCTGCCTTGGGTCATGACGACTATACTGTGCAGCTGGCTTTCTCCGTGATTCAGATTTTGGATCATGGATTATCACTTATTCTCTTTTCGCATATCATATTCTGGACACAAAACAGGCCTTGAACCTGTTCCGATTTACTCTGGAAAACATAATTGCGGCGGCAGAGGTGTAAATAGAATGCTACCATCTTTACATCGCCAATTCTTTTCTTGGGTAGCAAAGCATTTACAGCTTTCCGATTGTTTTTTGAACTTGTGTCTAGGGTATATCCGTGAAGAATCGTTGCATGTGCTTATATATAAACGGCTACCATAGCGTACGTAAAGAAATAGACGCACTCCTGGGGGTATGGTTATCCTGGGGGTATGGTTATCCTGGGGGTACGACTGACTCCTCATAAAATTGAAAACCAAAAAAGCGTTCCCCATATTCTTACAAAGAGTATTTAATTCATTACTGAATTTGGGTGTTATTAGTCATACCCCACCCCCCGTTTAACCATACCCAGGAGTTCGTCTCAGCTCATATGTACTTAGGGTGTAGGGGTAAGTGAGAAGACACCACTCTACCAAGGTTGCGTGAAGGGTGTCTTCTCTCTTACCCCTACACCCGAAGTACATGTAGTCGACCAAACCAGTCTATTTTCCTATGATCTCTACACAGTGCTCATCTCTTATATTTATACGCATATATCATAACCTATGGTTTCTCGGATCCAAGTAAGTGCCCAGCCTCCCCTTAATTTCAATTATTATAATAAGTAATTGTAGTTACAGCCACAATACCGCAAAAAGCTCACATGACATGATTTATACTCTAGGCGGGAGAGGGGGGAAAAAGAAAGAAAGAAAAAACGACAAGCGGCAGTTAAAACGCACTGCCCCCCGATCCTCTTATAAACATATTTGAGAATACCATTATCGTCGCTTAGGAACCGTGGCCATGTAGGTACAAGACCGGGAAAAATACCGGTCGTACCCCGAAAGGCTATACTATACTAGAATATGGAGTGCCTTTTCAACGAAGGCGTAACGGCCCGCCGGTCACACCTCCAGTTTCGTGTGACTTTAATCTGGTGCCTGCATCTGGAGAAGATAGAAATGGATTTTAGAAATGGACGCATATATATATATATTAGGTGTATGCGTTTCCTCCCAAGGCTGTTTGGATGGCTTATCAGCTACACATCTCACAGAACAGAGCAGGGAACCGATGCACGCATACATGTACATTTGTATACAGTGTGCATAGATACATACCTGGGCCAAAATTCGAGGTGCGTCAATCAGATGTGGCCGGCCCCCGGCTACATGTATTAGTATGTATACAGCATGTGCTCCGGGGATGACCTGCGGGGTATATGGAGTACATGTAGGCATTTGTTTAATTACATCCTTGTAGCCTGTCTACTCATAAGATATATTTACATCAACGATAAGAAGTACATGTATATACATGTAGCTTTTAGGGCTCTGTCCCCCTAAAAGTTCATTATATCTGACCGGTTTATTAGTGGAGAAAATCCGATAGGCTCGGGTAATCGGACTAGTATCTTCAGAAACCTATTATTTGATGTCCAGCCTGCCTCATAAGTTCCTCGGTTTACCTTCTAGGTATGTTTTATAGGAGCACAGTTCAAGGACCAGCTAGGGGTAAGAGAAGTTTGAACAGTGCGCATGCACTCCGTTTTCTTAATCAGGTATGTATAATGCCTTAAGTGATATCCTTTGTGAGTTTGTTTATAGGGTTTATAGGGTTTATAGAGTTTATAGAGTTTATGGATCTTTCTGTATCTTGAGGTACATGGAACGAGAAGTTGGGAATTTGCAAAATTGGGTTGCTTAACTTAGACATTATTTCGGAATCCGGAGAAGATCCGGATTGGCGGGCCGGGTCGCCAAGGATCTCCAACTACCAAAAAGTCAAGGGTATACTCTAATATTCTTGCCTGTTTGGGCCAAGGCCCGATGTGTACCTACTGCTTGGTATAAGCTGCAGCTATACAAAACAGGTCCCATTCTAATATTAAGGAGTGAGAGCAAGAGCACGGTGTACCTACCAGTACCATTCTAATAGAAGCTAGTTAAGCTTATTTTCTAATGTCTGTGAAACAATTATAGGATCACTACGGTAGGAGTTCCCCCCCCCCCCCCCATCTGCAGCGTTTCACAGAAAACGCAGTAGTCCAGAACTACAGTGCACGACGTAAACCCCCGATTTCTTTGCTAGAAGAAAAAAAATACAGATTAAGAGGGATATGCATATATGATTGCGGGGATAAACCCTTCTAACCAACAAATCACTATATACAAGGTAAGGAAAGTTGTACCAGCACATTATAAACATGCGCCACTACAGCCTCTACTGTTGCATTAATCAAAAAAAAATAACGTGCTCTTTCTTCAAGCGGGCGAAGGGAAGTAACCATTCCGCGCCAATGTTTCGCGATTATTACCACCGAAGTCTTATGAGCCAATGGACTCATTTCTCCATTTTCTTCAGGGACGATAATGGGACACAGGGTTTCCTCGTATAAATTCTAGACAATTCCCTGATGGAAAACGCTACAACTTTTTCCATTAAGAAGCCGCGGCGATGTTGTTGGTATCGTTACTTTTGCTGGCTTTGCAGCCACTACTTGTTTTTGCTGCTTGGGGATACACTGATGACGGATCTAACTATGTCATTGGTGCGTAATATTGAATTAAGCATTATTATTGCGATAATTATAACTAACGAAGAACAGATACCGGAGCCAGTCTAGTATTCAAGGTTTCCAAGACAAATGGAGATATTAATTCCATGGTTTTTAATGGTGTCGAATACGAAGGATACCAGGGAAAGCACTCGTAAGCTTCCACTATTCTGAATAAAATAAATGTTCTTACTAATTCCAAAAATAGTCACGTCGAGTCTGGCCTCGGAACGTCCACAGTCACCATTAATTCTTACAGTAGCCCAGCATATATTATTAAAGTCACGGTTACATATGGAACTCTCCAACACATTATCGTGGCCCGCTATGGCAACAACAATATCTACCTACTTACAAACAAGGGCGATTCCTCAGTAGCTGCCTCTCGTTTCATTGTCCGTTTGAAGCCAAATGTTCTTCCCCATGACTCGAGCATGTCAGATTTCTATGATGACGACAGCACAACCATTGAGGCTTCAGATATCACTCAGAACTCTCTAGGTTATACAAAGAGCAAGCACTACCAGGGTAGCAATTATGGAAGGTTGGTATTCATACCGTAGCTCTTTATAATAACTGATACTTACAAAACACATTACAGGGTTATTGATTTCGACTACGTTGGAAAGACCACCGGCAGTGTGGGTATTTGGCTTATTCGCTCTAATCATGAGAAAGCATCTGGAGGACCTTTCTTCCGCTCTCTAGTCCGAGGCTGCACAACCATTGCCGAGGATTTATATGAAATCCTTTTCTACTCCATGGGACACACTGATCCCGAACGTTGGGGCTTGCAAGGCCCTTACGTCCTATCTTTCACTACTGGTGGTACTCCAAACACTGCGCTCTTTGCCAGAAATGCGGATTGGTCATGGTTTGACACACTTGGTATCACTGGCTGGGTTGCCGACTCAGCACGTGGAGCCGTTGCTGGTGTTGGAATAGCCAATATGAAGAGCGGGTATACATACGTTGTTGCATTGTCAAATACCGGCTATCAGTACTGGGGTACAGCCGCGTCTAGTGGTGGAGCTTGGAGCATTAGAAGGGTTGTTCCAGGAACCTACACACTGTCGGTATATAAGGGTGAATATGCTGTGTATACTACGAGTGTTACTATCAGTGCTGGATCAACTCTAGCATTGAATACTATCACCCCAAATCTGGATCCTTCAGATGTTACCGCAATCTGGAGAATTGGTGACTGGGATGGTACTCCCGGTGGATTCTTGAACTTCGATACCACCCCATGGAAGGTAATTAATATTCCCCGGGCTTTTAATTTTATAAATATATGTGTAGCAAGGCTAACCTAGTCTCGTATAGCCGACATATATGCACCCGAGTGACGGCCGTCTTGCTCCTTGGGATTCATCTAACTTCATCATTGGAACAAGTACCACTGCCACCTTCCCAGGGTACATGTGGAAGGATATCAACAATGACTATCTTGTTTACTTCAAGTTGACAGCTGCACAGATCACAGCTGCCAAGACGGTACGAATTGGTATTACAGAAGGCTATGCGGGAGGACGCCCTACTATTGCTGTGAATAGCTGGACGAGTTCACTGCCCAGTGCGAGTACGCAAGGCAGCACAAGGAGTTTGACGGTCGGAACTTACAGAGGAAACAACGCGATCTTTACCGTATGTCTTCTTTCTTCCAGCTCCCCAGAGTAATGATTACTGATTTCCATGTGATGCTAGTATACTGTTCCAGCAAGTGCGTTCCTCACGGATACGACTCAGTGGAATATCCTCAAAATCACTGTCATCAGTGGAAGCGGAGCAACTGACTATTTGAGTGCGGGTATCTCGATTGATTGCGTAGACTTCTATTAAACTCTGTGATTAAACTTTGAATATATAAACGAGATCTTGTTAAGGCGGATTTTTGTATGAAGTATAAATAAATAAATAATAAGGCGGATTTTGTGCTTGTCAGGTGCCGAGTGATAATCTGTGATTTGCCTCCCACAACAATTTAAATGAGTCGAGAGGGACAGATAAATACAACACCGAACCTCTACATCGTCCTACTATAGCTTTTCTACCATACCTAGTTACATCCTTATACCACACCATACATATGTCTCCTGTGGACAGGCCGGACCGGAGCTCTTATCTAGGTACTATAGGATGCCGGGCAGTTCAAACCCCCCGAATTAAATCGGAACCTTAGCTATTATATCTTAGTGTCATGGTAATCTGCCAGATACGGTACTATGACACCCCCCTTTCTGATACTCCCTTTTTTGGTACTATATACTTCCACTTCTAGAGTAGGTGTTTTTATAGAATCCTCACACTTTCACTTCGTACTGTCCTTGTTAGAATGTTGACGATAAAATCTATAATGTTCCAGAGCGAGGTATGTAGTGGCTTACATATCCCTTACCTATAATATATACATGTACTCATACCAGTCCTAGATTTATGGCTTACCTCATAGGAGTGACCGGGTACATATATACCTACTGCCGATCATACTAGAATTGCGTACCGCTTTCTTGCCTAGATGGACGCGTATGGGAGGTATAATACCCTGATACTGTGTATACATATGTCTAAAGGGCACTGATTTATTAAGCTTTTACTGAGGGGTAAAGAAAGTATAAGGTGTCCCCACTACACATAAAATTCCCTCTCCACGTCTTGAGCCTTCTACACTCATCATCAATTTACAATTCCCTAAAAATCAATTGTAAGCAACAAAATCAGTTACAAAGATGCCTTCTAGTTTCAAATGCAGGTCTGCGATCTCTAGAGTTATGTTCGAAAATTCACCCATCGAAGCCCTCCGCTTCCTCGACCTAATCGACATCTCTATTTGGGCAAACCCTCCCACACCTGATTCTGTCATTCTTGAGGCTATTTCTGAGAAGATCACTGAGTCTGCTCGAGTTTGGTTCCGTGAATTGACTGATTCTGTCTTTCCCTATCCACTTTCTCTCAATGATTTCCGTCGCGCACTACTGAGAGATTTTCATGTCAAGAATTTTCAAGCCTTGATGAGACGATATGATGATGAACGTAGCTACTTCAAGTCTCAGGAGTTTCTACTCAAAATTAGCTATCATGACTTAATCGAGGGGCTGCACGATAAAGTCAAATTCAGAGACATGAAAGCACTGAAAGACAAGCAGGATTTCGACGAAGTGATTGCTAAGTTTAAATCAATTATTGCGGAAAAGGACGAGGAAATTTCATTGTTAGTATCTACACTACCGGAGACTGAGAATTCGGCTAATTTTTTCCATTGTTTCCAGGGTCAGGAGGGGAATTGAGAGTACGAGGGTAAAGCTTCAGGGAGAGCTAGGGATTGGTGAGCCTGAAGGTATATTCTTTATTCCGGTCGGACCACATGTAATCATTTCCTAATGCTAACTGGATTATATATAGTTGCTAGACATCCTAGTATTTCCTACAGTTTTCGAGCTCCACAGGGTCACATCGAACCAGAGACTTTCGTTCCTTCTAGAGTTTTGCCCACCGGATCAGTCCAATGGCGTGGTTCATCCTCTCTTGAAAACATTGTTGAATCAACCCCGGGCCCCACGTCAAAGCAAGAGAGCTCAGTAACCTATTCGCGAACCTTTCTAGACCATATTAGGTTCAACAATAGCGGCAGAACACTCTCCCCTCGCTCATCAGTTACAACCACTACGATGGATGGTTCAGTTTCAGTTGACTGCGATGAGTTGCAGGCCGAGTGGGACAGAGAAATTCCCAATCTTCCCTGATCTAGCATGTGGGAAGTTTGCATCGATCGGTTGGTCATAATTACTTTAACCTTTCCTTGACTGAGCTAAATATAAAAATTCTAGTAAGACAAAGGCTTGGAGGATAATTTGAATACTGCTTTGAACTAAGGGGTGGTTGTTGGAGGAGGAGGAATATTAACTACATGTAGTTTCTTTCTGAGCTATTTTCAAAAAAGGGAGGGGAAAGAGGAAGTGGCTACCTTCTCTGTATATACTACGGTATATATGAGCACTTTTACAGCTCTAATATAATACATTGCAATAAATGATTTAACATCGCATATATTAAGGCGAGTCAGATATTTGTCATAACTGGCCTACGAGCTGCATACAATTGATAAATCAACAACAACAGCAAAAACAACAGCAACAAAAGACTCTACGCGTATAACTCGTAAGCATAGAAAATCACTCGATTCTGACAGCCACTATTGTATTAGTATCGGTGCTTCACTTTGGTTCGAGCACCTGAGCTGCCCCCAGAGTTTTATTAACCCACCCCTCGTCCTGTTGTAAATCACAGCACAGGTCGGGCACGCTACCGTCAAGAGCTTAGCTGTGTACTCAAACCTCCAAGCCCGTGGAAACACATGCATTCCAGATCTAGATAAAGGCATTATATAGAAACTTTTGATAAGGAACGTCACCCTTTTACAGATCCAGGACATAATGTCTGCTAGGCTACACCAGCTGGAGTGAGAGGCGCAAGAATGTTGATGCCATCTAACTTATTCAAACTCTCTCGACCAGTGTCATCCGAGGTGTCCTTTATCAGTAGTTCTCGAAAAAAATGGTAACTTCATTAGTCACAATTGTAGCTCTCAATATCCGTTTGTTTTGATACAAAGGGAACGCTGAGGGATCTTGAGGTTTTTATGCTATTATCCTGCTTCTCCGTCGACCACTACTCAGCCGAATCTCCTGGAGAATAAAAGCACTGTTAATTTTTCGAAGCGCTTCTCTCCAGTACCCGCATCAGGCTTGACAAACATCTTCGTCAATCTAGGTTATTACCCCTAATGCGCTACAAGTTAGGAATTCTTCTATCTCAGCCTTGAGGGCTGTTCTCTACTAAGTTCTCCTGGCTGACTGTCGCCCCAAGATTCTTCTGCGGGTTCATATCCGCACCCCCCCGGGCAATCGAAGGAGCTTTGACATGCTTCTGGTTGTATTTATCTCCCGAATGTAATCCTTGGAGATTATAATACGGCGCAGTTTAATTATTAAGCTGAATAGCGCTGGGTACCTATTTTCTCAGCTAGGTCCATATCAGCACCACAGTAATAATCCTCAGCTTTAGCTGAATGCAGATGTAAGCCTGTATATAGTCCGTCAGATCAGCCTAGCCAACGTCCCACACGTCCGGTGTTCGAGTTTCGGGGTTTCGGTAGCATGATCCGAGGTGCACTGCGGTCGAACTCAACCGGCTTTTCGGAATCCGGCGATTATGGTATTTCCTCCTATTTCACCAAATTTCCCCTATGTAGCAAATGTGCCTTGACGCCCCCGATTGGGCACTGAGTTTGCGGATATACGCGTTTATCGCTGATATATGTCAAGGACCAGTGCATACGTCTATGTATACATGTAAGTTGTCAGATGTTCAAGACATGGATTGCATCATGTACTTACATGTTTAGTTGTCCCCGGCCCGGCATATAACACAATCAGTATCTTAAAGCCCTCAGAGAACGACGACAAAGTGTAGATAGAGCACATACATATCTGCCAGCACTCTTCTCAACATAGCAAAGATATGTTGTAGTTTTTCTGCGAGCCTCAAAATGCCTACGACAAATCTGCTCGGCACTATTGGACGGTAGCACACCAGAATGCGGGGGTCTTTTAATGTCTGAGGGTAGCCACCGGGATATTTCCCCCAACTGTTAATGTTGGGGTGGTCATAGCTACATACACCCAGGGTTTCCCCGCTATTTTCTACAAAAAGCAATTAGCAGGCCAATATTAACTGTTGTGTTGCACAAATTTAAGGAACAACACCACGCGTGGCTAAAGCTATGACTTTTGGATCTACACTTGTGTCCCAGGAAATCTACGAAGAGTGAAAAAATAGGTGATAGATCAGATATCTAATGCCTAACCACGCTCTATGTGATGTGGGTTCTACCTAGCCCTTTTAGCTAGACGAATAAATCAGGGCCGAAAATGTCTTCATCCCGGGGTAGCTACATGTAACCCCAGTGAAAACTACATCTTCATCATGAGAAAAAGTCATCTGAATAGTGAGACATATGCCTCCCACTTCCAACTGGACTGACAGGATGTATGCTTGACAGAAACGAGAAACCTAGCCTCTAGGGAGCTTTACTAGCGAAAGCCCTCCGGTCCGGTCCTTAATGAGGTGTCAAAGCATTACATGCCCCATCTTTCAGATTCCCCATACGGTTATGGCAAACTGCAATTCACCTTGGGTTTTGCTTATTCTGGCTGATGATGATGATGATGATATTGTTACGCGCATATCTGTTTTATACGCTTCTCGACTGGGGACCCTGCTGATCACGAAGCCTCCACGGGCCGGCTATTCCTGTCAGTTCTGTTGATGCGAAGCGGTGGGGAAAGTGTGGGGTGCATTGAGAGGATTTTTTTTTTCTTATTTTTATTTACGTTCATCGTTACCGGCAGGCAATGAGATGCTATCGGCTGTTCATGGTTACCATAATGAGCACTACCCTGGACGAGTGATTTCTCATGAACCCTATGAAAACGTGTTTAGTGGAAGAAATGCGATTCCCGTGCATGATCATATGATACATATTTTTTTTTTCAGCGCTTGAAATATGTAAGTACCCAGATGGATGGATGTAGGAGTAGGTACAGTAAGTAGACCACTTTCAAATACGTCTTATGTGGCTGTTTATGGATACCGAGGCATTTTGGGTTTGGGGAGGTGTTACTTGACTTGAGTGGTCGTCGTCTTGTGTTCTCGTCCCTGCGAGGTAGATCAGGCAAGAAAGCCTTCTAATAATTGGTAGAGAAGGATGAGTATTTAGGTTAGGTCCGCTCTATTTTATCTCCCTGCCTATCTGTGTGTGGAAGCGGATTGATTCGAAATACGGATACCAATGCGAGCATCAACGCGAGTGGCTACTAGCTCTTTGTTTACTCCTGGGGGGTGTAAAATGACTGGAGACGTCACTCCCGTTTGCTTGGCTGGGAATCAGGGCCAATGATTGTTTCCATACGACAGCCCGCGCCCGCCCGCCGCTCCACTATATTGGGACCCCGCCGCGATTTCGTTCCGATTCAATCGGGCGGTGGCTGATTGGCTCTGTGCTCCGTTGTTGTACATACCCGTCAGATCCTGCATCTCCGATTCAACGGCCGTTTTTCAAATCGCGGAAAAACTCGAAGGGCTGTTTATTTTATTTTTTCCTCTTTTTTTTTTCCGGGGCGTGTGGGTGGATTGGGCGGGTGGATGTGAGAAACAAAGCAAAACCAGATGATGCGGGTTGACTTGATTCCTTCGGCTCGATCACCTATGTATGCTGAGTAGCGTGGTGGGTAGGGGTGATAAGGCTGTAAAACGAAACATATCCACCCAAGATTGATGTGGGTGAGATATACCCAGCCTCTGATCATTTCGCGCCGCTTTTTGACCTCTTGAAGTGGGTATGAATATGAATGTATGTTGATCCATTAGGGATTGCAACAACATCCTGAGCAATGTTACAGGCTCCTCCGGCCCCACTGTGGAAGTGCCTATGTACTCCTCTACGGAACTTGACTCAACAATACTGTACCAATACAATTGAAACTGCTCTTCATACGTGCTCTAGAAAGCAGTCGTATCAAGAAGTCAGAAAAAGAAAGCCCTTACTAAATTCAGTCGAACGGGACAAAAAAGCAACGATGAGGAATTTAGAGTGCATTGCATATATCCGGGAGGGAACTCTTCCCAAAGGTAGAGAGAAATAGGGGGCCCGCAAAGGTTCCAGTTCGAGTGACGCGTGACGTGACACGATGATGGATCTGGGACGGATATCGCAAATTTGAAGAGAAGGCATCACATACGCAGGTCATGGAGTGTGTCGTCGTGGAGAAGGAAGATAGGCTGTGTTAGTTTGCCCGCCCGCCCGCCAGCCGAGGAGAGCGCCGCGCGGGGTAGTTAGAGGAGGAGAATAACTAAGTGAAAAAAATAAATAAATATATTTTCTCTGCTTGTCTTACTTAGTAGTAGGCGGACGTCGGGGAGGGGAGGTAGAGTACATGAGTGGTAGCGTGGTTAGACCTAGGATGTAGCTAGATGCTGCTCTGCTCTCTCTACAACCAACCCCCCCCCCCCCCTTCTTCAAAAAAAATATTCGTGGTGCGCTCCTCCCATAATTCAATGAATATCATTCGTTACTCAGGTGATGTGGTGGATGATTCGACGGGGAGATCTCGGAAATGGATTTGCTCGCGTGCTTTCATAGGAGACACCGAATACGCCCGCTGTCTTTTCCAGCAACCTTTGTAGAGCCTAGCTACAGTACCAATTTGTGTAGGTACTCCTACATAGGACCTGATACATGTATCTATCTTGAAAATAGTACATGTACATACTTACACATAAAAATACATGTATCTACGTGGCTGACTAGTTGCGTTATATCTCATGTCAATTGGAGGAGGGGCAAAGGAGAGGAGGACTCACGGCAGTCGCAGATCATGAGAATAATTTTCTCTTGCCAGGTTTTTCTTTGCGCCTTTCTTCTGTTTTGCTTTCTTTTTCTTTCTTTCTTTTTTTTCTTTTTTTTTGCGAATCAAACATTCCCCTGGGAATTGGAGGCAACCCTGCTTCAAGCGGATATTCGAGGATGTTCTGCGGGCACCCGTGCTCAGAATTAATCATGGGAAGGGTAAATCTGTGCTCAATAGTGAGTCGGCATGGTACTATTCCTGTATTATTTCATGATGCCTCCTAGAATATTTTCCGGAGGCGGGCGTTATGGACGTATGGGCGTAAAATCCGAGAAGGCGTCTGACGTCGCTCGGGACAACAGGAACGTTGGGCCCTTGCAGGCGAGTTGACTGGGGCCTGGGGGGGGGGGGGGGGCGGGGGGAAGGGAGCGTTGAGCCTTGGAAATTGGACTACGTCTCTTTCATTGGTTGACGATGATGGGTCAATTCTAGGGTATGCTTTTGGGCACGAGCGACACAACGCTTACCCTGTCAGTGAAACAAGACAGTGGGATGTGCAGTGTCGGTGTTGGTGGGGTCCCGCTTGCTTCGGGGGAGAGAAAGTTGGATCTTCAGTTTCAATTGCCCATGTCCTCACCCCCCTTCTTTATTCCTTCTTTCTGTCTTCTTTCTTCGGTCCTTTCATCATAATGCACCAGTGATATCGAATCGACTACCTACCGACAGATTGCATACACGTACTGGTTACCTGTCACATAAAACACCCCTACTTGATGTACTCGACTAGGTGCGATTGGATGAGTGTGGACTGTTGGTACCATGTAGTAGTGACTCGAGACTCGGTTTTATTTAGGACTGAGACCTGATCTCTCTAGTAACCCTTTTCGGACAAGCCATACAAAAAGTACACCAGGAAATATCCATACATAAAGTAAACTTGGGCCCCCTCCTAGATCTTCTCATTCACCGCCTGTCTCTCTACAACCCCCCCTCACTTCCATAAATCTTCTGTTTCAGCCCCATCATCATCATCCCCTCCCGCCCAAACAGCTTCTTTAAAGCCTCGACACATCCATCCATTTCCAAGAATATAAACCCTCTAGTTGTGGATCTACAAGCAGCAGTCACAATATCAATCTTCGTCCCCTCTGACAAGTAGATTATATCTAGCATCTATCTACCTGAGTCTCTGTTTACATCACGTTATTCAATAACCGGTCCCATATCTCGGAGAGGCACTTTGCTCTGTTAGGTAAGCTTTTAATTGTTTTGCCTCTTTCTTCGTCGATTAGACGTAGCTTCTACTACTCTAGCGCGGAGCTTCCCCTCGCATCAATCACCATATCATCTATAACTCACCCTCTTTCGGTTCTAACAATCTTAATCACATACAGTACCATTTCAGAAGAAAAAAACCTACGTACCTCTAAACCCGAAATCAAGCCATTCCATCTTCAAGAACAAATACAATTATTATCATCAGCCATGTTCCACAACCACGAGCTGGCTACCTCAAAATCTATTGCGAAGAATGTCGTCACTATCAGGGACAGTCAGGTCAAGTCAAAAGAGAATGAACGTGTTAGCCACCGTATCTCTTCAACGGATCCCGAGCGTCCTACGATTCGCGTTCGTTCGAATTCCTCTACCAGAGTTGAAGACCTTCCGAAGCGTTCAAGCGCAAACCAGGAGATTGGACCTGCTAAGAAAAAGGCTGGAGGTAGAGCTCCCATTTTTCTTCTGAATCCCTAAATTCTTTAGACTGGAAGATGTGAGCGGGTTTTGACGCTTGAATGTTTGGTGCTCTAGCTCCTGCTGCTCCGAGAATCCTTAGAAGCATGAGTGTTTCCCTCAACGATGGATTCGCCCCGCCTGCCAACTTTGCGCTTGTTGGTGGCGGAGGTGTTTACAGGAGCAGCTTTCCTAGAGTGGAAAACTTTGGATACCTCAGGCGTTTGGGGTTGAAGAGTGTCTTGTGAGTATATTTTATCTTGCGAAAGGGGGAAGTTACGGTTGCTGATAATTGTCGCGCGACAGAACACTCGTTGGAGAGCCATACCCGGAAGAGAACTTAAAGTTCATGAAACAATGCGGCATCACTCATTTTCAAATTGGCATGCCTGGCAATAAGGAGCCGTTTGTGAACAGTGAGTTCTCCAGAATTAACCTTTTGCATTGGGGGCGTATTCGCTAATAATTAATTAGTTCCCGATCAGAAACTATCTGCTGCTTTAGAGGTCGTCCTTGATCGCCGCAACCACCCAATCCTTATTCACTGCAATAAGGGCAAGGTATTTGCCCACTTTCTATTAAAATTGGCATGATGTCAAATTTGTGCGACATTCATATTGACTTTTTTATTTAGCACCGGACCGGCTGTGTTGTCGGCTGCCTTAGAAAGCTCCAGGCATGGTCTTTGACCCTTATTTTTGACGAATACCGTCGCTTCGCAGACCCCAAGAGTCGCGCGCTCGACCAGTTGAAAATCGAACTGTATAAAGAAGAAGCTTGCATGGGTCTTGCGAAGCAATGGGGTTGGATTCCCGAAATGATGACGACTGGCGGCGGCTGCTCATATCAGGAATGCACTGACGGGATTGGTGGATGCGGGTGCGGCGGACTGGAAGTTCAAGCTCTGTAACTTCCAATCTCGGAGGTTTCGTTTCATTTGACAAAAGCAAGGCCTTCGAGATCTGTGGGGAAATCTGGGGAAACGTTTGTTTTGCTGGGTAACCACGCTTGAGATTTCGAAACGAGCCGGGAAAAGTTCGATTCTGATTTTCTTATTTCTCTTTGCCCTTTTTACACTCCCTTGGGTTTGTGGGGTGGATACTTGTTTGCCTTTGTACAGTGGGCGGCATGTTTTTCTTCTTTTTCTTAGAGCTCCTTCTTGCTCCCTTTTTGAAAGGGGCAATGGGTTTCTTCCTTTCTTTCTCACTTGATTGTGAGATTATTTTCAGGGTTATATTTGGGATTTTCTTTCGGGTTTGATGGTTACGTTGGTTCTGGAGTTATTATTTACTGGTTATTGAGTTTATTAGAGCGGCTACGGATAAGGTTCTGGGGGGAAGTGTTTTCTCTGGTTGATAGGTGTCCTGCGTGTCTTCTCTTTATTACTTTTGTACCACGGTTTGAGTTTGGGTTTGAGCACAGCATATAGCATACAGCGCAGCATACAGTACGGTATCCAGCTGGTTTAACTTGGCAGGGTTGGTTTTGTACAGTTTATTAGCAACCTATTACGCATTACACACTCTTATAATTGCTTGTGACGAGTTAGGATCGGGAAACAGAACAGAATCGTAGAAGGAATAGTTTTTGAAGCCTGTCGGCCTCTGATTGCGGCGGGGTTTACAAGTTGTGTCAACGCTTTCTCACTCGCGTGACCGGTGAATGGAAATTGAGTTATGATTTCTCGAAGGAAAGCGGGACCCATGGGTCATTAAACTGTTCTGTGGTGTTTTGTCAGAATGCTTTTTTTTTTTTGGAGGGAAAAGTACTGAGAGCAAACATTGATGGGATTGTGGTACAGCATCTAGGGCTACGTCGTTTTGTCGGGGTTGCTGAATCAGCTGACATCTCAATCTACATCTGCACTGTTTGGCAGTGTTGGTTCTGATTCATTGGGTCTTCTTTATGCTTACTGCATGCTTGCTTCACCGTTCCGGGCCACTCGGGCATTGCATCTCTAAGCCTTACTATATGAACTAACACCCCTAAAATACATACATCAACAGAAATGCAGGCGAACCAAGCCAACCCACTAGGTACACACTCTCTCTTCTACATGTACTTCTCGGAAGGTTTAGTAAACACCATGATTCACCGACTTCGCTTCCAAGGCTTGCCGTGGCAGGTGATGATAAATGGACGTGGTAAAACGTTTCTCGCGGGAGGCCTTCCACGGGTCTCATAGATAGTCATGTAGCCTCTAGGGCCATGTGATATGTATGGCTGCTTCGCTACAACCTTGTGTCTTTCTCGGCCAGAACATGTTCACTTTGCTGTGCTGTAACCTGGTTACTCACTTATCTGGGACCGGGTTGTCGGTGAGACTCTATGGTAAGTTTGGAGTCAGGTAGGGACAAGGCGACACCAGTAAGTGAGTTTATATCTTCGGCTCTTTTTAAATACAGTCAGTAGTATGTATAATAAAGAAATGGATATCTAATAAACCCTAATCCTAGAGGTACATCACTTCAGCCTTGTTCTATGAGCTCTTTTCTTCTTTGGGCCTCGACGTATTGAAGTAATAGTTTCCGTGTGTGATCGCGTTCACCGCTGCGAAACTTGCGACACCCAGTGGTAGTGGGTTCCGTAGGCGTACTAGCTGCTTTACACTCTTGCGCACACCATTCACCATGAGGTAGAGAGCTGACCAGGCGGCGGTAGTACCGGCACCATCAATTGGTGCGTGGTCGTAGGTCATCCAGCCTCCTAATGCCATGCTGGACGAGAAGAGGAGGAGTATCCATGGCTTTGGAAAAACTTTGGCGTTATTTTTTCGAGCTAAAGGAAGCTGCGATAAGACTGCATCGTGTTAGATAGATGCTTTTTTGTTTCAGTCCCATTGGTGAGGACGTACCAGCTGCGGAGAACGCCCATGCTGGAAGTGGGGATTCTGTGGGGTTGGGGCTCCGCTGTTAGCTGGGCACCCCCAATTTGGATATGTGGGGGCAGATGCATACCGGCGTAATCCCGGCCGTGAGAATTGAGGAGAGATCGTGCTTGTTGGAGGATTTCTGACATATGTGAATAGAGTTCGTGATTTGTGCGGGTTGGAGTTGGTGAGATCTACTTTCTTTGTTTGCTTTTAGTGGGCCCGTTTACAGATGCATATGATGTCACTGGGAGGAGATGTTCGTAGTTTAGCGCGGGCGTCAGACTTGGAAAGCTTGGCTTTATCGGATTAACGTTGTTCCTTGATCTTGGAAATAGCATCCAACCACATCCTTCATACCTATCAAGCGAATCAGGGGTCGCTATCTTCAACATCGACGAACGAGCCCTTATCAAAAAGTTCAAAGACATCAATAGAGGACTGGGATTACCCTATTAGCGCCTCGCCAGTTGACTGTTCTTAGAACACCTTGCACATCCGATAGACAGCCCTAAGGAACCAGGAACCAGAAAGCATATGGATCGACAATAAGGCTATAAATTCACCAAATATCTACCAAACTGCCGTCATCACGCTATTCTACATGTACCCTATCCGCCTATTTCGAATTTTCCCCCATTACTGATGCTCGTGGGCTTACGTGGCTTACAAGTCTAGAGCTTAAATGTGATTCCTGATCATTTACATATTCATATGATAAATCTGTGATCGGGGAAGTTGAAGTCTGTGCCCTCAACTGCCACGACACAGAGGGTCTAAACTCTCTCTGAATACTTCTCGGCACCTAATTGGACTCCTGTATAGTATATAAGGAAAAGAAGAGATACCCGGGTCGAAAGAAGCATCCAACATAACCGTGGCGCGAACCTGGGACGGGCCGAAGATAAACACGGGATAGATTTCTGATTCCGCCCAAGAAGCCCGATCACCCTAGGGTTCTCATCTCCTGCAGAAAGAAGAAACTGGAGAATTGACATGTGATAAGGTGATTCTACTCGGCACGTTTTTTTAAAACGTGCAGATGATTTTTACTGGGGCCAACAACGTTGGCATTCTGGACTCCTAGCCTCAATTGAATGCCAACTCAGTTGGTCATTGGCAAAAGTCTAATTGACAAAGTAATCCCGCATTTGTATGCGGTGTACTATTCTTTGGATCGTTTTGAAAGGAGGGATTTGATGAAGGATATTATATCAAGAAAAGATCCACCGTTTGCTCTCACCAATCTTTTTTACCCGTTCCATAGGTACCTTTCGCCCCCGATCGAGATCACGAGCTAAGCATTTATTCCGTGTCTATCAAAAAGAGCCCCGTACGTAGGCTCTCCGCTGCGTTCCCTGCATAAGCCCTCCACTCATCTCAACATGACATGATGGGGCATAAAACAAGATCTTGATGACTTGCATCAGCTGGACGCCTCCACAGCACGATATGTACGTATCAGGGTATTCGACTATATTGGGATGGGCGCATCAATCTTCCTTTGGATCGAAGAAAGTGGTAACGGATCAGAACCGGACATATCTGTGTGAGCCGGTCGGTCCGCTGCGAGGAAGGACTTTAGCCTATGCACACGTGAATGGTGCAGACTATGGATTGACCATTTGCAATGCAGTTAGGAGGTCATTTGTGCCAAACGAGTGGGTTGGTTATAACAGCGATATTCCTGGGGAAAAGTGGAGTGTAACATTTTGTTTGGCTGGGTGAATCAAAAAACGGACGTCAGGTATTTGTTTACAGACAACGTTTACCATAAACAAAATCAATCGCTCACAAGCTACACGTTCCTGAGCTCGCAATTGCATATCGTTACACATGCTTCTACACACACGTTTATGCTAACTCCATTTGGACCTTTTTTCCCTTTCGTTTTCTTATTGAAAAACTGCTAATTCAAGACACGTTGTCTTCGAAACATTAAGGTGTCTGGGAATTATATCCAGGATCGCCTCGATCGGAATGTAGTACTAACATCTTTTTGACATCTTTAGTTTTAAAAAAACTTTACTATCCTGGGGGAAGGTTGCAGGAGCTGTGAATCATTCTAGTGTACACAGGCGCTATTATGTACAGTCTAACCGATAACGTTATCTTTGCGGATGCGAACATGCAGGTCAAATCTAACCCATGTTCACAGATGGTCACTCGCGCATCATTACTGTTATTGGTTCGTAACTGGAGTTATAGCAATTACTCATCGAGCTTATTCCAACCCTCATCAAACAAGGCCTCATGTCGAAATGAAACTGTAAAGTTGGGGCTTGGGACCCTCGACGATTGTTCCTAAAACGGAATAGTATTTTACACGTATCCAACCAATACTTACGTTCAATGTTTGTGATATTCGATATTTACTGTAGGTGACATTTACTGTAGGTGATATGGGTGACCAATGAGAGATCACTCACATTTTATTTACAGAGGCTCAAAAAGCAAGCTACGAATCTTTAAACGTTAACAGCTCCCGCCAAGATCACAGATCACTGTCGGGTCCGTGCACTTAGCGCCGTATCTTGAGCCTCAACCATTCATCCCACCTGAGATCTCAACCGCCGACATTTTGTGACTCGACATCACGCGAGCATATCAACTCCAGTAGTAATGTCTGGATCAACTACAGTATCAAGTCGTCCACCGAACGTCCCCTTCTTTCTAGTTCCCCCAGAACTATTCTCAATCGTCACAGATGCCGCCCCCTTCCCTATCTACCGTTGCTCCAGCGTGTCTCCCGAGAATCGACCTTTTCTCAAAACGTATAAACCCTTCCACCTTAAAAAAGCAATTATATACCCCGAAATTTGAACCCCATTGACAGGCGGGGATTCTAAATAGCTTAAATCTTAAAACTATACTCTCTCTTACTGCCGAAAAGCCCTCGAAGCCACTTCGTGCCATCTCGGAGGAGCAAAACTTAAACCTAGTCCACCTCGGGCTCTGGCAGCCTCGTAACTTGGAAGCTTCTCAGCCGTTATCAAAGAGCTCGGTCGAAAAAACGTTACAATTACTCACTACCGACAACCTACCGGCCTTGTTGGTGGACGGAGGTCATGGGATCTTTGTAGGTGTGCTGAGGAAGCTCATGGGATGGAACCATACTAGTATCATTCTAGAGTAGTGAGTATTCTACAGGTCCCAGACGTCAGCCAGCATGAACGAGGAAGAAGGAGGAGGAGGTAGTGGTAGCTAATGGGACGCAGTCGGTCCTTCGCAGGCAATCATCCGAGATATGGAAACGAGGAGTTCATGGAGATGGTTGACACTTCGCGGATTAATATTCCCGAGGGGATTGAGTTTCTGACCTGGCATGGGCCCAAGAGTAATGAGGAGGATAAAGATAGGGAGATGGAGGGGGATGGAGAGAAGGAGATAGGGAAACCAAAAGATGTGAAAGTTGTTGATCAGCCTTGAGTCGAGCTAGTTACAAAACGGTTATTAAACCAGCTTAGGAACTATATACCCAGGAATTTCTTCTTATCTAAGTTTTTACTTCACGTTTTCAAGTTCGAGCATAAAATTCTTCCATCTCACTTCTTTTATCTTATTGTACATAGAAAGAAAGATCTTACCGAACGCCACTAGCCCGCCATTTCAATTTTTGTTTCTCCAGAAACATAAATACCGAAAGATTTGACAGTATATATGCCTATTTTGAGCTAAAAAAAAGAAAGAAAGAAAAGAACTAGTTTCCCATTCCATAACCAAGATAAATTCAGTAATTACTGGCATTTATCGATAACTACTTTTTATTCCTTTTCTCCCTGGGCTTATTCTCGTCGACCTCTTCCATCTCACTTCCCAGCTCATCCTCTAGATCCACACTTCCCTCGTCCTCACTTCCCATATTCTCGCTCCCCTCCGCATCACTATCATCATCGTCTCCGCTTCCCCCCTCACTACCACTGCCTGCTTCTTGACCGGGCACATAATCCTCCTCTTCTTCGTCTTCAACATCGGCCATAGCCTGTTCCAGTGCGCTCTCCTCCCCTTCTTCGCCATTGACCTTAAACTCCTTTGCTCGTCTTGCTTCGGCCATAGATGCGTCGTTGAGTCGGTTCTTCTTGATATAGGTGTCGATGCCCGTATACTCCTCCTGATCGATCATTCCGAACTCAATTTCGTCTCCTTCTGGAGAAGACTGGGAGGCGACGTGAATAGACAGGTTGAAGGTACGTTTGGTAATTGAGGTATAGGAGATTGAATTGATCGCCGCGAAGGAGAAGTAAGCTAATGGTTTTCGGAACGCCCAGACAATGCCGGCTTGAAGGAAGAAAAGGTATCCTGGCGATCGGCCATTAGCTTATAATCATGCATATTTGTGGTTTCGGGAAACTAGAAAGTACCATCTTTGCTTCCACGGTGCGCCTTGACGTGGAATGCCTTTTCGCCTTTTCGGTGAGATTGGGGTAAAGCTGAATAGAAAACAGTCTCGAGGGGCTCCTGCACCATGGTGTTGGACCTAGAAGCTTTGAGGAGCGCGTTGAAGGAGCCGATTAGCAGTGACTTATAGCTCGTTGTATCAAATCCACGACCCATTCCGTCACCAGTCGCGGTCTTAGGTGCGCTATCCGGGATTGTGAAGACCAGAGCATCTGCATTTCCGTCCCCAATACCTTCCGAGCCTTCGGGGAAGACGCAGAAATTCCATTGGCGTGCTGCTTTGTCTGGGACCGGAAGACATGCTACGTATTCTGTGGCGTGCCATTAGTGACTGCTATATTCGAAGGAATAATGGGCAGGTAACTAACTAATGTTATCCCACGAAACCCCAAACTCCGTCACCCCCGAAGCACCAACAGCGCTCATGCCCCCTTCTGTAAGTGCCAGAGTGAATTTCTTCCTCTGTGGAACTGAAAAGCTAATTTCCTTAACAAGCAATACTTCTTTTCCACCGAATGTAGGAGCTTCGGCTTCATCGGCGGAGACATCATTGGAGACCTTCCGCTTTTTGACTGAAGGCTCTGGAGATCGGTCTGCTGGTTTCAACGTGATGATGTATTTACCAATGTCTTGAAGGAGGGTAGAGTATTTTGGATCCTTTGCTATTGGCGACAATGTTAATCAGCTATCTCAATGTGTTAAGGGGGGGTGGGGGGTGGTACCGAGAACATCGCGGACGGAGGTGTTTAGGGATTTCTGGGTAGTGGTGGGGAAAGCTTGGTCAATCCAGGTAGTATCGGATAGTGATAACGCAGCCATTTTTTCTTCCTGCTTTTTTCTAGGAGGCATTTTCGTTGTGAGTTATTTCTTGGTGGGTATAATCTTTTTTTCCTGCTTTTGGTGGTGGTGAGTTGTTGAGTTTTTGGCTGAGGTTGGTTGGTTGACCGTTGGTTGGTACTTTAGGGGAACTATCTACCAGTGTAAAGAAGATAGCCGCGAATGCGCGCTTGGATGGGAGAATGTAAGGGTATATTGTGGCAGGGAGATAGTTCACACGTGTTGATACAGATATGGGCACACGGACCGGGGATTCAGTTATTATATATACAATTACGCCTACACTTTGAACCGTGTAGACTTTGATGCTGCTGCTGCTTGTGCGGTGACGGTTTTTGTTTGTTTTTGGTTCGATCAGCCTTGCCGCGGCTATTTATCGCCACGCGATAGGTATATTGATCATTGCAAGTATCCTATGTTATATTGGAATCATATACATACAATACAGTAGCAGAAAGGTTGCTAACGACTGCTCTTTCAAAGATATCTATACATGTGTATATACCGGAGTCTTAATAACGACAGCTGGTTTTGTGCTCCGCCGATGCGGAAGCATTCAATTGTGACTTCCGCCTGGGAATACAGCGCTTGTTCCATGGGATCTTTCGAAACAATCCGCCGAAATTATAAAATCGTATACATCGAGGACCCCTTGGGTGTTAGTATCACGTACAGTAGTCCTAAAGCTAGAAAAAATGAAACCGAATAACGGAGCGCATAGCTGCTATACATGGCTCATAGCACATGGCCATAGGTCAGTGAAGGCCGGATATGCCAATGGAAATATTGGCTTTCATGGGCGTGTGGACACAAATGTTTAGTCTTATTAGAAGATCAAGGTACATATAAAAACAACTCAGTCTAGTCAAATATGCCGGATTCATGCTAAGGTGTTTGAATGAGCTTCGAATTCACATACCTCAGCTATAGCGCTGATTCTGCAAGTGAGTTGATATATGGAGATGGAGGTGCTCTAATACATGTGTATATGATTTCAGATGGGAAGGTATTTATGATTTTGCCCCCAGTGTAAGGACAGGAGGCGAATTATAAATGAAGTAGATCATCCAAAGACTTCTCGTAAATCCACCATTGCGCCCTATAAACCGTATTCAAGTATCATTGAGTAGCCTCCCTCACAAATTCTCAGGTTTGTTAACCGGAATAATCCGTACTTTGATATTTGTTGTGTCAAAGGATTGCGATAATCACAAATTATCACTCGATGTATATTCTTTGAATGACGATATTGTTAATTAAATCTAGCCCTATCCATTCTTACTCAGTCGCTTTGTGGTATCTTTTAGTACTTTAGTCTCTTCCCTGATAATTGATAGCATCCGTAGATTTTGTTAAATCGGATCCGAGGCAATTCCACTTGAAGCTCGAAGTGTTCGAGAGACCAAGAGAAATATCAATGTAGAAAGTCGTCGGACTAAAAAGAAAATCATGTATGATGTGGCCTTATGCTCGCTACCGCCAATAAACGCACACAGCCGCATTTGGCTGAGTGAATCGTTGACGAGATTCCTTTGACATTAGCGGCCACCATTTAAGAGTTCTCCATACCTCTCATAATCCGCAGACTTATATCTGCATCTTTCCACCAAAGCTACCGGTACCCACATATCGTAAGGCTAGCTCCATTCCCAGGTCAAGGTACGAGGGTGAGTTGTAATTGTGGCAGAAAGGGTGTGGTCAGAGCTCATGGCCATTGGTTGTATTGAATCCTTTACCCAATTCTTCGATGTGGGGTATTCAGGCATCACTAAATTCTACACCGATAACAGAAAACCACCTATTCACTCATGTCCATTTGTTAAATACATGAACATAATAAGTTATTGTATCCCAGACTATGATTCGTTTGTCGGAAATGACTATATTCTTAGAAATGGTGACTATGGGTTTGGTGGCCCCACATCGTGCCAGGGATTTTTAGAATGATAGTGTGAGTTTTTTTCTTTCTTTTTGCGTTTCGTACTAGATTCTGTGCGTATTACAAGTATTTTTCCGTGAGCCTGTAAAAGGAGTTCAAAGGCTCTAAACCCCACAATAAAAAAGCACCCTGATCCAGGACCTAAGAGCCGAACCGAACCATCCCTCATGATCCGCAAACCGCATGACTAATACCCTCAAGATCCAACCAATCCAGGTCGATCTGATAATGGCTTACCCAATCGTCCCTGACTCCCTCACACCCGGCGGGAACGAGAAATTTTCGGGTTATCCACCGTTCCCGGATCTACCCCGCCCCGGTCCAGAATGTTCAACTGAAACCAAACTTGTTTAAACCCTCACACTTTCCCCACCAACAACGGTTTTCTATAGAAGATCAGACCTCTCCCTTCGCCTTTACCCCAGCGCCATCTACTCCACCCCTGGTTTCAACTCTCAACTCGAACAATTATGCCTCCATTGTCCATTGCGAAGTCCATCGTCGCCAGGCCATGGCTGCAGCGTGTCCTTGCTCCTGTAGCCAGTAAGTATGCTGATCTCTCTGGATACCGTCAAATCGGACTTGTGTATGTTGTCCCTCAAATCTCAACACATAAATACCTCTTGGAGAACGCCCTGCGGCTAATATTGGAATAGCGCCGATGACCTGATTGCGGAGGAGGATGATGTTGTTCAAAAGGCGCTCAAGAGACTGCCCCCTAAGGTTGCCTACGATCGTATATTCCGTATGCGTCGTGCTGTACAGGTATGTTTACTTATACCGCCTGTCTCTTCACACATGAAACAACAAAATAAGGTTGCTGATGATATCATTTTTATAGTGTTCGGTCGCCCACCAGATCCTGCCAAAGGCTGACTGGACAAAGCCCGAAGACGACGTCCCATACTTGCTACCCTACATCGAAGAGATTGAGGCCGAGCTGAGGGAGAGGAACGAGCTCGACTCATTGACAAAGGCGAAGTAATGGATTGTTTCAGTTTTGCGGCAATAGACCAGTAGGACGGCTATATTGGATGTACCGGTGTTATAGAATTGATGGTAGAAGCTGCATGGGGGGAAGTTGATACCATACCTTCCGAATGAAGATCTTATCTTTTTGTTCGGTGTCACTGGACCTTTCAATATCCTAGTTTTTTTTTCTTGCTTTTTTCCTCTTTTTTTCCTCTTTCTTTTTTCCCCTCGCTACATACTGCTTTTCTGGATTATGGAAAAGAAAAAAAAAGCCTTTGTATAGTGTCTTTTGCTCTCTGAATGCGCAGCTGGGGGCAGGTGTTAGGGCCAGTTTGGAAGAATCGTGGTACGGGAAGTGCGATCTACGAAAAATAAAAAAAATACGAGTGGAGAAAATCGTAAACGAAACTGTGATTCAGTAAGCCAAATAGTTCAAAGTTGAAGCAACGAAACCGCCCTCTAGCAAGCTACATGTAGTTATAACCAAACAGCTGTAGTAGGTAATGTGGCTGGGTCGCACTATATGGCTTCAAAGTAGTGGGGATTGATGGGAAGTGGGGTTTGGGATTGCGGATTGCGGATTGCGCGAACGATTTGTAACCCTAAATTGCAGGAACCACGATTCACGGACCATCTGAAACTACATGTAGCTAAATAGTCAAAATCCTCTTAGTTGGGACCATGATGTAAGTAGCTTCCAAACGGTCCTTATAGATAGCCTTGGAGGGAGCTTGAAGGAGCTTTTGAGCCCCCCGTATTACTCCGTTACAATCTCCAATTTCTAGAACCGCATCTTTTGCTTAGGTAATGTCTCTTGATTATGCGCCATCACTCTCTTACAGATCATCAAAATTAAAACTTCATCATTGGTAGCTCCTAGCTACAAGTATCCTTTCTATTTACATAAAATTCTTCAACCAGTATCTATAGCTCCAGTGCCTTCTTGGCCATCTCGAGCGCTCCCTCGTAGGTCTTGTTACCACCGATGAATCCACTGGCATGAACAAACACACTGCCGGGAATTCCAATAGTCTCGCTCAAGGCATCATCCCTGACACCCCTCCACGCGGCTGGCAGAGCCTTACGACTCTCAAACGAGTCCTTGCTCACTGGTACGGCCTGGACTCTCCAGTTTTTTCCGGGGCCCTCGCCATATAGTGCATAGATGATCTCCCCCTCAATGCCCTTCTCCTTCTCAATTGTGAACAAGTGATCCCTCCACGGAATCGACTGATCAAACACCAGGATACGGCCCTTGTCATCATTCTCCATTCTCCTCTCCACCGCAGCAACAACCAAGTCCCTCGCTGGCAGCCAAGACTTTCCGTAGAAGTCGAGCTTGCGGAGGAATACTGATCCGATAAACTCAGAGGCCTGGACAAAATTTGCGTCCTCAGACTCCTGCGATGGCGATGGGTCGTTCCATCTTGGGTTGAAGGCGCCAACAGCAGCCGGTAAAGTGATTGATTTTCCATTAAAAAGTGGTGGGGGAGCATCAGGGGGATAGGCGGAGATGCCGTTGTCGTTGGCGTCGAGAGCTTCAATAAAGTCATCATAAAGCTTATTGTAGAGGAGATCAGAAGTGGGAGAAGTTGGCTCAATTGAGAGGCGGTGATTGAAAATAGCGCGCGCGAAATGTTTGTAGACTAATCCAGCGCTGGAGAGCTTTGTCTTGTGGTCGGGGGAGAAAGTCTCAGCAAATTCGCGCTGGTGGTGATCGAAATGCTTGGTGCCATCATATTTACCGGCAACCTAGGAAAGGAGGTGTTAGAGGGGGTAATGGTAACTGGGATTTGTGAAAATTACATCGACAATTATGTCGCACTCTTCAAGAACGGTAGGATCCCGGGAGCGAGTGAGGGTTGCGTCTTTGTACTCTGGGAGGAGACGGAGCATGTAGACGGCGAGAGCCTCGTCAGCCTATAAAAATTTATGTTAGAATATAGCGGTACTCTTAGATTTTCTCAGAGCGTACGTGGAAATGACCACTAGTAAATTGTAATTATTATTATTATTAGCAAACAATGCAACAATTGGTTTGGGGGAAACTAACTTATGGGTTCCAATATTTAATGGAGTAGTCTTCACACGTTTAGCGGGGGCGGGAGTTGCCATGATTGCAAATTTAGAAACTTGAGAACGGGTAGTGGTGGTGAATTGCTTGAGAAGTGAGGTTCGGGCTGAGGATAAGAGGTGGGGCAGCATATGAAGGAGGTGTAGGTATGATAAACGCGGGGTCAAGGCAAGACGCGGCATGGTCGTGTGTTTTGTGAACAATGATTGGTGAAAAACAGCCGGGTAACGAATTATGGTAATGTGCATATTATTAGCTGGGCTTGGACTAATTAACGTCATGCATGTTTACAGGTTATTGATATTGGCTCTCCGTATAGTTCAGGCTTGTTGAAGTTTACATATGTGAGTGCACCTACATATAAAGACCACGGCTGTTTTGTTTATGCAATCCTTGAAAGCCCTCGGAGTGATACCATAGAACCTAAAACCTGGTCGTTATTACATACATGTAGGTACATTACATGCATGGGCCGTATCAAACCAAAATCTATTCAGTGCTGTGCATGTGTGTGGAGTGCATGGACTTGAAAGGAATATCGGCCCTGAATATAGTTTGTTCTGCCGGGTGGTTGTAGTCTACTATATGGAGTTGTTTAATAAGAATCCTTGGAACGACATTTGGGCAGGTCTGCAATCTACATGTCCTTACTATTGGAAATTTGGTGCTACGAGTTGACATTAATTAATTGGCGGTAATTAGGCTCTACAGAAACCTAATCGTCCACGAATAATACATGTAAGGATCTATGAACGATGCGAGGTAGGGTACATGTAGGTTCCTACAGCTAGAGGAGTTGTTTGAGTTTAAGAGTTGAAGTTAGAATTTAGGTTCCGCTGTCAATCAACCGTTCCTTGAAAGACACGAACTTGGCGCCAAGAGTTGATGTTCTTTTGGGTCACACTACTAGACATTAAAGAAGCGTCTCCTGTCGAATAACCTCGGGCTCGTAGGTGATGTGGTAGTAGTCACACAGTGTAACAGACTTTATATACAACGAATTTGAGGTATCGAGATTCATATTTAAATCTATATAAAGTACATCCTATATGTACCTATTACCTAGCACGTCCAGCCTACGTACTTGTTGTGCAGAGATGGAAGAATGTCATTAGGTACATACTCAATTTCATAGGTACATGTACACACTCTACTTACTTTGCGTATAGAGTATGTGTGGGCAGAGGGTCGTACTGTAGGTGGTACATGTAGGTACAATTAACATGTCTTATCAAAATGCTTAATCTATCGAGGATCCAAGCCTTATCTGGCCATAGGTGTCACTTGGCAAAATAGCAGGGGAGTTTTCATTTTTATGTTTTATTTTTATTATTACGTGTATTTGTACCCCGGCCCTCTCAGATAGAGTAGAATTTCGGGTTTCCCTGAATTCTTGTAATTACGACTGACTGCATGTGGACGGACAGTCACGGAAGATCATCTTCTCTTGACCTGCTTGTCCTGTCTAGTCCCGCCAATCCAAATCATCTCGCGTGCTCCATTTGTGGAGAGAGACCAGTGGGGTTCTTTTGCTGGAAACATATTCGGTTCCTGATCACTTATCACCCTTTCCCTCCACTTGTTACGGCATATTACTTTTTTGTGTGGCCATCATCAGTCACAAACGTTGCTGCTGTGACTGCCCGCTGCCCGCTGTCGCTCTTGAATTTCCCCCCCTGCGCAAGGCTTGTTATATAGATAGATAAACGGCATTCACTGTATTAAAGCTTTTGGCTGCGAAGGGAGGTTTTTCACGAGGTGAATAGTAACTGACAGGTGCTTTGTGCTTTTTATTTTGTCCATTCAGACTGTCAGTCTTCAACAGCCACTCATATCTCACACATCTGTTCAGTCAGGCAGAGGCCACCCCCACTCCGCCCACTCAACTGAGACAACTACCTACCTTATCGACAACCTCACCTCTAACTTCTAACTTTCAAATACGTACAGTACTAGTACTAACATCACCCATTCATTAATTACTGAGGCTACTACTCGAGCTCTCGCTGCCGCCGCCCCCCCCCCCCCCCGCATCTCATCTCATCTAGATACCTCATCTCGGTCCACCGTGGATCTCCACCAGCTCACAAACACGCGCCTCCGACGGCTTCACCACTCCCAACCACCAGGTCCACCGCTGCTCGAATACAGCGGTTGACCCTAAGCTCCCTCTCAGTATCATTACTCGACCAATAGTAAAGCCACCTTTCCGATGCCGAGCTTCTTACTGCACCTTATGCGGGTTTTGGCAGGTTTCATCTTCCTGTCACTCATTATCCTATTCATACCGATAGCCTTTGATGTTGGTGGCCGTGACTGCGGTCTTACATACAGCCTCTCCCTCACAATAGTCTACTTCCTACTCTCCACTGTACGAATGCTCACACCAAACTCGCCCTGCTGGAGGGGTATGCGCGTGTTGCTACCTGCTATGGGGCTAGTTCAGCATTTGATCATTATCCCAGGACTACTTATCTACGCGCTCTATAAGTTTTCAGACAACGAAGTTGACGGGAACAAAAGTGCGGGCTACGTTCACGACGAGAGTTGGAACCCATCGTGGGTGGATAAGCTGAGCATCGTCCCTTGGGATAATTTTCTCACATTCTCAACACCGGTGTTTCAGCTATGCGAAGGGTTTTGTAGCTTGCTAGTTATCCAGGCAGTGGGCCAGATTTCAAGATGGCTAGTTAATAGGAATAAGTCGGATAGTTGGATGGTAAGGATTTCCTCCGCTACCCTTACGGCGTTTGGGGTGGTGCTGATTAGGGATTTTAGATTGCACTATTGGTTATGTCGGGCTCTGTTATCTCCTCATCTGTCTACTTCCTTTGGAGAATCACGACTTTCCCGGAAATCGGTAATATCGATGCTTCGCTTATTGGTGTAGCAGTTACGTGTGCAATCTTCCTGTGCGCCTATGGAATCGGCTCGGGTAGAGGAAACCCCATCGAGTCTTCCCTTTTAGTAAGTCTCCAATAGAAGTCAAAGCTTTATTCCATGACGCCTAGCATATTCACTTTATTTCTCAGTTCTCATACATAGTTCTCTGCCTGTACCAAATCTTTACGGATTACAAACCATCATCCCCAGATATCGCCGACGCCGCGCCTCCTGGAAAACCCGACTTCCCGCCGTTCCCACCTCTTATAATGGCATCTTATAGCTCTATTGTAGCCTCGCTGTCCTCCTACCTTCCAGGGTTCCTGCGACAAATCGCATCATTCGGCATTAGCGCTGTTGCAACAATTACACCATCTGTAGTGATCTCGCTCGCATATAGACTGTTTGTGTTTTATGCCTCGACGAGGATTATCCCAGCGGTAAGGGATGAGAACAGTGCAAGTGTGAGAGGTGGGGAAGCAATGTCAAGGATTCTTGGCTGGTATAGTCCGTGTATTCTTGTTAGTGTGTACACGCATCTATTGATGCAGCATCTTGAGATTGCCGGTGGAGATGCGGGTGTAGGGGCTGGGAGCTGGGAAGGGGGGATGCCGGCAGGAGGTCAGGTGTGGAGATGGGTCAATATCGGCGCTACTAGTAAGACCCTCTTCCAATTGGTGGAGTGAACCTAAGAAATTAACATTTGTAAGTGGTGTTGTATGCCTTTGAGCTGAAGCATGGGGACAATGACGGAGGAGAATCGTTGACCAGCCACTGGAAAACGGATTAACTGGACATAGCAAGGAGAAACACAAAAAAGAAATCGAAATTTGATATGGGCACATGGTATCGGGAGGTTGGAAAATGGTAGGTGTTGGCAGGCAAAAGTAAACTTTCATTATTTTTATTCCCTTTTTTTCTTTGTCAACTTCTATTCCTTCTCCTTTGAATCCTTTCATCTGTTTTACGGCCTAATTAAGCTGGGGTAATTTGAACGGATGGTCATAGAGTTTGTTTCATTTTATTTCTTCTCTCGTTACTCCCCCTTTCGGTGGTTAGTTAATCATGGATAGTCACTCGTTCTTTCTTTTGTAAATTGGCTTGGTATGGTTGGGGTGGGGTCTTTTTCTTTTCTTTCTTTCTTATGTGGCCTTATTTTCTCCATCTATTTTCTGTGTTTTGGGGAGGCCTCTCGTTACGAGTTTCACGATGAACGGCCCTTTACTTTTATCTTGCGGATGTGCGTATTATATACCTTGGTTGGATGGATGGCGCGTTTTTGTTTTTGTTTAGGAACGGCCGAAGTGGCGGTAATGTGTTGAATGGGTGGGCACATCATCCCTAGTGGAGAGTGGACATAGTTAGGAATTAATTCTTTTCTCCCCTTTCTGTTTAGTGGATTGGGTTGGAAGAAATAGTATTGTTAAATGAGCAGAAGGGTCATTCGCCGTGTTCATACAGTCTCACTCGTGACTGATTGGGGGCGGGGACGTATTAGGTTATGGGTTTTAGTCCTGGCTTTAAAACGTTCTGCACTCGCGGCTCCAAGAATCTCTGGGGCGGCTTCAAAGCGAGGGAGAGACGCGTCAAACAGATACATAGATATAAAAACCCTACCAGAAGCCCTCCAAAGCCAGTCAATCAGCCCACCTTTACGGTCTCATTTCGCAAACTCTTTTGACATCAACAGACGACCGGGGACCTTGGCGATCTAAAGAAGGATGGAGAGGGATAACGAACTTTGAATTTGAGAGAAACAGACAGACATAAAGCTGTGAGTTTGGGACGATTTACATCATACTTGAGGGGAGAGCTTATAATACATGGGATGGAGAGAAAAACAAAGGTCTCATATCTCAGCACCATTTGCCCATACATCTCCACTCTCCCCACTCTCCCCTTTCTCTCTCTCTACCAAAACATCCCAATATGCCTGTCTGCTCTCTTTCTTGTTTGGCCTCCATTTCCATATATGGTTTTCCCTTAGATTCCTCCCATCGTACTCTTTTCTCTCTCTTTCTTCGGAAGATGCTAGTCGGTATATCTGGATTGTCTGGATTGTCTGGATTGTCTGGATTGTCTGGATTGTCTGGGCTGGTTTTGTATGCACGTAAAGAGAGAACATCATTCGTTTTTTGTAATTTTTTTTTTAAAATTGTTGCTGACGAATGGTACAACCCAGATCCCAATTTTTTATAACAAATCCCCCCTCCCGTCCCTCCCGAGAAAGGAGGGGAAGGAAGGAGGACACGGAAGAAACAACAAAAGGAAAGCTTAAGACCCCGGGTTGGGGTTCATCTTCCTCTTGCCACCGGTCATGGTGACGTTTACGAAGCGGCGGGTGTACCTATTTTTTTTTCACCTCATTGTTAGTCGCCGTCGCGGGCGAACGGAGAAGAGGCCTGGGAGGTGTGGGGGGGGGGGGGGGACATACAAGATTCTCTTCTTGGCACGGCCCTTGGGCTGCTTGGGCTTCTCCTGGGGTTCGACCTGTGATGGTGGTGATGATGTGTCAGTGGCAGTGCTCAGTACCCTGGGAGGGATGAGTAATCCATTGCTCCCCCTCCTCCTCCTCCTCCTCCTCCTCCTTCTCCTCCTCCTTGTCTATCCCTCCTTGCCGCCACCTCTCAAATCCTGACTGGGCGGCGGGCGGCAGCGGCAGGAGACTGGATCGGATACTGCTGTATTGTACAAAGAGGGCTGTGGGAGCGTAGAGAGCATACCTTGGGGGTCTGAGACTTGACTTTACCAGCACGAGCGAGGGATCCGTGGACTTTACCCATGATTGCGGTGTTGTACTGTGTTTAAGCTGGCGACTATTCTTTGAGTTAGCGAGAGGAGCTCTCTCTTCAAACGGACAGAGTTTTGGGGGGGGATTTTTTTTTTTTCCCTAACAGAAAAAAACGTACCTGGGCGTCGATAAGTGAGTCGGTCGTAGGGGGGTCGTGAGGTTTTTTTTCGATCGGGGCGGTTTTCGTTGTTTCGTTGTTGTCTAGGGGGGAATTGAAGCTTGGGAAGGTTTGCGTGTGGCTGCCAAGGCGGGACTAGCGGAGTCGGGGGGAGAAGAGAAAGGGCCTTAGGCTGAGTGTGACCTTGTTTTTGCAGTTAGGGTTGTGCCCTGGTGGGGGGCCACAAATGGGGCGAGTGGAAATGATCGTAGAGGTGGAATGATTTGCTTAGCAGGTTTTCACACAGCGAGATTACAAAGTTGTGGTATTTTCAAACGCCTCAATCAGGATAGTTGCGTCCATCATTTAGTAGTAGGTATACATGGCTACATTTACATATAATGCAAAAGGATTAAAGAAGAAAAAAAAACTGGGAGAGAAAAAAAAAAGAAAACCTAAACCTAAACTTTTAACCCAGACACCAAGCACCACCGAGTGAGAATCTATGCATACATGTATGTAAGTACAGTCAATCAAGCCCCAATCCTTATGAACGGGGACGCCCCCTTTCCTTGCACCTTTGAATACGTCTTCTTCTTTGCCTCGATGTCGGGCGAGACACTCTCCCTGCTCGCGAGCGTCAACACGGCCGCCTTCTGCGCCTGGTGGACGGCCTTCTCCCAGTCCTTGCCCTTGATGTACTCGCCCAGGAAGACGCCGAGGAAGGTGTCGCCCACGCCGTTGACGCTGACGATCGCGCTCGGCTTCTCGGCGGGGAAGTGCTGCACCACGAGCTTGTAGGACGACCTCCCCCCATGCGTCACGACGGGCGCGGGGTCCAGGCCGCTGGTGTCGCTGTTGCCCTCCATCAGGCGCACGCTGAGGACACCGCGCGCGCCGAGCTTGATTAGTTGGCGGGGGAGATAGGGGGCCAGGTGTACGGCCTGCTGTAGGATTCCGGAGCCGGGCAGGTCAATGCCGGCTCTACGGCCGAGCGCTTCGACTTCTGTGGGTGGATTAGTGTAGTTAACTTAGGACGAGGGGGGGGGGGGAAGGATGGGGAGGGTACCGTTTTTGAAGGTGGTGTTGACGTTGAGCTCGTCAATCATTTCGAACCATTTGGAGGCCTCGAAGAGCTCCTTCTCCTTTGCGGCGGCGAAGAGGCTGGCCAGTTCGAGCTCGTTGGGGGTGACGAGGGCAATTCGGGTCTTTGGAAAGAGGCGCATGCGTCGCTGGATAAGCCTGACAGACTTCTCCACGGATGTGGGCTCAAATGCAACTATGCCCCCCGTCCCCGGTCGCCGTCAGTATCAAACACAAACCCTCCCCCCCCTTTTTTTTTCTCTTTTCTCTTGGGCTACCTACTCCTACTCATCTCCCTTTTCGACTCTCCGCCAGCAAGCTTCCTGATTGTCTCCGCCGGCAGGTTCCCGTCCAGACAGACCCATTTCGGCTGAGCGCGCGCGATGCGCTCGCCGAGCCACTCGGCGTCGAGGCCCTCGATGATTGACATGTCGGCGCTTGCGACGCTCATCTCTCCGTCCCCGTTGTTGAAGGCGACGTAGCGCGCGGTGCTCTTCCCGTCGACGAGCTGGATGCCCGTCGGGTCCAAGCCCTTGATCTTTATGCGCTGCAGGGCCCAGTCGCCGCCGAGGTCCTTGCCGACGGCCGAGAGCAGCTTGGTCTTTGCGCCCGTGTAGTGCGCGGCGGTGGCGACGTTGTGGGCGACACCGCCGAGGGACTCGACGATGCGGGAGGGGTTGGAGGTGGCTAGTTGGACCGTGGTGGTGGCGTCGCACGAGAGGTCGATGGCGACGCTGCCGATAACTACGATGTCGGTTTTGACGGGGGCGTCTTCGTCGGGAGCTTCTACGGCGGATCCAGGTATAAAGACTCCGGCGGGGGCGGAGACGTGGGGGGTAATGGTTCTGTAGTTTGGGTGTTAGTTAAAAGTTGCAGACTAATCGTTACCCCTCCCCTCCCCCTCCAACCAGGGAACCCCCCCCCCCCAACATACTTATTCTTGAGTTTAGCGTATTCAATGGCGATCTCGGCAGCGCGCTTTGCGTTGTTGAGGACAAGGCCCTTGTTTGCGAGGACGGATGCGCCCTTTGTCTGGTCGCGGATGACCTCGAGTGTGTATGGCGTGACGGCCTTCCCCGTGATACCCTTCTTGCGGCACCGCGTCACGGCGCCGGTAATGATGCTCTTCATTGCCAGGTGGCTGATGTGGAAGCGTTCGGGGATGGGGTTCATGAAGAGCTGGCCGCTCTCCAAGCCCATCTCTGTGGCGGCATATATGATTCCTGCGGCTTCCTCGGACGTCTGGATCACCATCTCGGCCTTGAAGCGGCTGTCACTGCTGTAGAAGAGCGGGACGGTGGTGTTGGCACCCTTCTTGCCAAACGTGATTGTCGGCACGCCCACCGTCTCGAGATACTCGAGCGTGCGCTCAATGTCGAGGAAGGGCTTGGGGCCCGAGCAGACCACGGCGACGGGCGTCCGCCCGAGCTCGGCCAGGTCCGCGGAGATGTCCATGCTGTTTGCGGCGCCGCGGTGGACGCCGCCGATGCCGCCCGTGCCAAAGACTTTGATGCCGGCGTGGTGGGCGAGGATCATTGTGCCGGCCACGGTAGTGCCGCCGCTCTCGGAGCCCTGTCGAATGTCCATTTGAGCCCCTTGAAAAAAACACAGGGCCTCGAGGGTACGGGGAGGGGGGGGGGACTTACAGTTGCAGTGATCCAGGGGATATCGCGGCGGGAGACCTTCTGGACGTTCTTGGGGCCCGAGTTGCCGAGTACCTCGATTATGGAGGCGTCCAGGCCGATTCTGGCGACACCACTGACGACGCCGGTGGTGGCGGGGATGGCACCGATTTCGCGGACGACCTGCTCGACCTGTATGGCGAGCTTGACATTGTCTGGGTACGGCAGACCTGTTATCGTCGAATTTAATTAGCTTTTTCTTCTTCCCCTCCCTAGACCATTATACATCCTTTTTTCCCCGTATATATATATAATCCAATTGAGACGAACCATGCGTGATGATTGCACTCTCAAGAGCAACAACCGGCTTCCCCTCGGCCAGCGCCTGCCGGACCTCCTCCGAGATCTGGATGTACTTTGAGAAGCGTCGCCATGGCTCGGTCGAGGTCGAGTAGAAGAGTCGCGGAGGAGTACGACGGATGCTGGGGAGTCTGGCACGGGGGAGGCGCGAGAGAAGTGACATTGCTGGAGGATAGAGCTCCTGAGGGGGAGGGGGGGATTTCAATTATTGCAAGAGGGGCGTGTGTGTGAGGTCCCTTCCCTCAATTCTGGAGATAGAGAGAGAGAAAGAAGTGGTGATGTAAATAAATAAAGAAATGTATAAAAAGTTGTTGGTTGTGGAAAGAAAAAAAAGAAATCATGAGGCCCTGCGGAAAGCGCCGCTTGGGGCCGGGTAACGGGCCGGTGTCATGGGCTGTCACTCGACTGTTAATTTGTGCGTTCAAGCTTTCTTATATAATTATATACACAGGGAGGGGTTTAATTCGGTGTATATTTCTCTTGTTTATTTGTTATTATTCTCTAGCTGGTCTCAGGGCGTGTTTACTTGGTATGTATGTCTGCATAGCCCCAGAGGCCTCGAAGGGCACGTTATGTTCTGACACCAGAATTAGATCTAGCTAGCCCTCGCCCACGTCCCGTCACTTGCCAGAGGGCCAGGTTTAGTTCAGGACCCCCGGAGCCATACCAGGGCTTGCCTTAAGGCCCCCCTCGTGTACAAGGCTGGGGGAGGATATTCTCTATACGGACAATACCAGGCCCGAACCTTACAGACGGAGAGGGAGAGCTAGAGACACACCCGATTAACGCAGGGCTCGAGCTCGATAACATATACCCCACGCACGCACCCTCCACTAGGAAGGACTGAGAGGAAGACCGGCCTGCAATTGGCATTGCAAAACACATAACCAGGACCATCCGTGTTACGGGCTCGATACTTCGAGTTCTGGGATGTCAGGGAGGGGCGGAGGGTATCATATATCACCTGCAACTGCGTATTAGGAAACCTCAAATGGGCTGCTACAACTACTACGACACACCTCTTGGTTGATGGGGGCACTGCCCGCTCCTGCACTGCCTCTGGGTCGATACATCTCAGATCAGTAAACACCCAAAGGTCTGGGGGCACATCTATTCACGCCGCTGGATTCAAGGATCGCACGCACCAAGACTGGTGTATATATATGAAACGAAAGCCTAGGAGGAAAATAATAATATTATTATGTTTGTGGGCTGTGTATGTATATATGCCCAGCACACACACACACACACCGGCCCAGAATTTGGAAGAAACTATATAAACAATAAATAAGGGCCCTATCAAAAAAATAAAAATAATAAAATAATAAAAAAAAAAAAAAGGGAATCGTCATCTCATCAACGTTTACCAAACCATCAGTAACGTCATGTCCAACCCAGCGGTCATAAAAACGGCGATCTCCTATCAGCCTCCTCCATATCCCACTCCTCCTCGTCCTCGTCGTCGACTTCGTCCTCAAACTCCCACTCCCGCTCCCAGAGCTCCCTGGCCCTTCCACACACCTCATAGTGCGCCAGATATCCCTCGGTCGTGAACATCCTCCCGAGCTCCCGCTTCCTCGCATCGAAGCCCTCCAACCCGCTCCCAATCCTAACCGGCATACAGGGCGCGCCCTCACGCCTCAAGGCAACCACGGGAAGCGTGCTCGTACACCCCTTACACGAGACGCCGTGGTCCACAAGGCCAGCCTTGCGGTCCAGCGTCGGCAGCGGAATGACGCCGAGATGCCTACGCACATCCGCATCCTTCGAGTCCAGCAGCACCCCCTTACTCACCCGAGCAGTATCAGCAACGGCAGCAGCAGAAAGGAATCTTTCCAGCCCCTCCGCCCCGCCATGGACCTTTACTGCGACCCTCCTAGCCGCCGCCTTGGACACCAGACGACGGGACTCGGGTTCCACGCACAGCTCCTTCCAGGTGCGATAGACGCCTGGGACGCTGCGCAGCACGGGGATCTGCAGGTGTGGGATGCCGAATGTCTCGCATGCCTCCTCGGGGGTGAGCGGCAGCAGGTCCGGGTGCTGCGTCATGCATGCCCAGCAGCACCTTGTGCAGTCCAGTAGCCAGAGGAAGGGGCCAAAGTCGCCGCAGTGAGCACAGCTCTCTGCGCACAGCGCTGCGAGGAGCTGGGAGACGGTGACGGAGTCGCCGAGCGCGGTTGCCGAGTAGGCGCGTAGGGCGTGGGCGGCATGGGTGGTGAGGTTGCGGTAGGCGGGGCTGGAGAGGAGCAGCGAATGGGTAGTTGAGCTGGTGGCGAGGAGGGGGCTGAGCGCGCTAAGGGGGAGGGAGAGAATTATGTCGTGGAGGAGTTCGAGGGGGAGGGTGTCGAGGGCGCCGAGGGATGCGGGGGGGCGCGGGGACAGCGCCGGGGGTGGTGGTGAGGATGGTGGGGGGGTGCGCAATATACAATTATTTAGGTCGGGGCGCGGATAAGTTAGGGTTTTTAGAAAGTCGGGGGTGATGGAGCTTATGGATAATGACATCGCGAGATATCGGATAGAGTAGAATCGAATCAATCGATTTCTTTCTCGATGCTTTGAAGATGGAATTCTTGATGGAGAGAGGGGGGGGAAGGGAAGATAGATGGAGATAGATGGAGAGAGAGAGAGAGAAGAGGGGGGGGGGGGGAATAGATGGATGGAGAGAAATAGTTTTAATGTCTTGTATGGTAATAATAATGAAGAACGAACTGGCGATGTCCACAATTAATTATTTATTCCAACAGAGAGAGACGCACACGCACACACAGCGTCTTCTCCTCTTCTCCACCTTCCACATTCACTCCTCCCATCTTCCCATCTGCCTGAGTTTGGCATCTGGAATCGAGGAAGAAAGAAAACCTCCGCTGTCCCTACATGAGAGACATCGAATCGCATCCTCACCACCAAGCACAGATCCGAGGGAGCACACAAACCCCTCAGGGTTCAGCCGAGCTGAAATTGGGCACGCGGGGGCGGAAACGTTTCTATTGGTTTACCATGATGTAAATGGAGAGAAGGAAGAGAAGAAGGGCTGTGGGATGCCAGCAAACCCTTCCCTTTACCTTGCCTGGTTGGTTGGATGTGGTCAGCGTCTAAGGAAGGTTTTTACTAATAGCATGCCTGCTTTGCTACACCCCCGAGGATGAGGAGATCTTCTTCCATGTGCTGTATTAACATCTACAGTACATACAGGTAACCATACCACACTCTACTTATCTCTCTGGTTCTGGATAAACGGATGGACGGGGTGGCGCAGTGGCGGTTGAGGTGGGAATTAAGAGAATCACATAATGTCACCCGCGATGTGGACGCACGAATCCCGATAAGGGGGTGCAGTACCCATCCAGAAATCCACAACAACCCATTCCACCACTCCACTCTGATAAACAGCAATCGTGCATGGGGAATGAGATTAAAAAGGACTCTTGTTCAGGCGTTTGGCAGTGCCGGTGAAGAGGCATAATCATATACGTAAGTACATACACATGTATCTACCGGGGGTGGAGAACAAAGCAGGCAAACGTTCAATTGATCAAACAGAGTCTACCCCTCCCCCTCCGGCTCCTCAATCAAGCATTCACACACAAAAAAAAAACACAGGTCTGCTGCCGCGAGGCAATTATTCTTTGATGAAAGGGAGAAAAGGTACAGAGTAAAAATAGAAAGAAAAAAAATAAAAATAATAAAAACAAAAAACTCCGGAATCTTTTTTTTATTTTTTAGAAATAAGGTTGCGTTTAGAGATACTCTTTTCTGTATCGAGGAATGTAGATACAGTGGAATGCAGAGCTTAGATAAGCTCATCGCAGGTCCAATCCTCGTAGCTATCACCCAACTGTAAGCCCTCACACACACCCAACAGGGAAGAAGAAGAAGAAGAAGAAGATAACCTACAATCCATCCGGAAGATACCTCCTCACCACCAACGGGATCTTCTTCTCCTGCAGCTCCTTCAGCGCAATCTGCAACGGGTCCGTCTCACCCCCTGTATCCACCAACACGGGCGCATTCATGCTGATCTGCAGCGCCCTGGTGCCCAACAGCCTCGCACGCTCGTACTTTGTCATGTAGGGCGTGGTGGTGCGCTTGTCGTCGGGTATCTTCTTTGGGTCCTTTCCGCGGGTGCCGCCGGCCGCTGCGGCCGCTGCTGCAGCTGGGTCACCAGCGACTATGTAGTCTTGTCCGTTGAGGCCGGCGCTGCCATGGTTGTTGTTATCACCCTCGTCGCCGGAGAGGAGGTCCTGGGGGTCGGCGTCAAAGTTGTCGCCTTCGTAGTCTTCCTCGTAGGCGTCTTGGGCGTAGCTGTGTGTTTTTGTTAGTTCGGGGGTGAGATGAGTATAGCAAGGGGAGAGACTGCTGCTTACTCGTTCTCACCATCATCACCACCGTAGTCGGACATGATTGTATGTGTGTGGGTGGGTGTTGGTAGAGATTAAACTTGGAGTGGGAGAGCTTGAGGTTTGTGTAGAGTAGACGTGATGTTGATGGAGACTGAAAATGGAGTTTCTTGGTGTTTTGGTGTTTTGGGGGCGATCTTTCAAAAATTCTCAACGCGCTTCTCGAACGCCAAGCTTTCTGCCTACTTTCCCTCTTTCTTTCTTAGTAAGAATTTGGCTTTAAAGATCTCCAAGTCACGTGATCGCCAGTTGATCAAACCCTCATGCATCGGCCCTCCAAAACACCAAAGCACTCCCCCGCAATCCCCCCCGCAATCCCCACAACCCCCCACAATGCGTACGGTATCGAGGAATATAGGGACGCTGATATCACAACAGAGACAAAGCTACGCTTACAGCTACAACCAGATACTATGTCTGCACACGGTGGGGGGAGGAGGAATGTTAAGGCAACCTCCGAGGTCTATGCAAGCTGTGAATATAAGTACAAGTAGTGGTAGGGGAATAGCTACTACGCCGTCAGTAAAAGCTTCAGCATCAATTGCTAAAGACAGTAAGTCCTCCGCCCTCAAACAGAAAAGCTCTATATCTCTATATAATAATAATATAAATACTGAAACCCCTCCCCTCCCCTCCTCCCCCGAGAATCAATATACAAACTGACTCCATAACCCCCGCAGTCACCACCTCCAATCCTCCACCCCTCCAACTCCGCTCCTACCAAGAAGAATGCATCCGCGCCGTCCTCGACCACGTCTCCCTCGGCGAACGCCGTCTCGGCGTCTCCCTCGCCACGGGCTCCGGCAAAACCGTAATCTTCACCCAGCTGATCTCACGGCTGTCGCACCCATCGCGCCGCCCCGAGGCCACCCAGACACTGATCCTAGTGCACCGCAAGGAGCTCGTGGAGCAGGCCGCGAGCCACTGTCGGCGGCAGTACCCGGACGCGAGCGTTGAGATCGAGATGGCGGCGGCCCACGCGAGCGGGGACGCCGACATCACCGTCGCCAGCATCATGAGCATCGTCAGCGGCGAGCGGCTGGAGAAGTTTGAGCCCGCACGCTTCAAGCTGGTGCTCATTGACGAGTGCCACCATGCCGTCAGTAAGGGGTACTTGAGGTGTCTCGAGCACTTTGGGCTCGTGAGGCGCGAGGCGGAACTGGGAACTTTTCGCGAGGAGTCGCCGATCCTGGTGGGCGTCAGTGCGACGATGTCGAGGTTTGATGGGCTAAAGTTGGGAAAGGTGTTAGATAGGATTGTCTATCACAAGTTAGCACTCAATTATACCCTGATCTTGCTTCTTTTCTTCTTTTCCTTCTGTACTGTCCTGTTATTTGGGAGTTGTAGAGACTGATTGTTGGGCGTGGGGTGAGTTGCGTAGGGATTATATGGACATGATTGCAGATAACTGGTTTGTCGCTCATTGGCCCCCCCCCTTAACCCACACCGTATATACCCACCATGCTAAAAACCAAGCTCATGAAGGCTCTCGCCCTGTAAATTTACAACCGTCCAGACCTCAGTCGACTTGAGCAATGTCGGCGACTCCTCAACGGGAGACTTCAACATTTCCGATCTCGAGCGTGCCGTCAACACGCCAGAGACAAACAACGTCACCGTACGGTCATGGCTAGGGAAAGCGGGTAGGTGTTTTTTCTTCTTGCACAGATAGTTTCCTCGTTTATATATATATATCATATAAGTTGTAGCCGAATCGAGTGCTGACAGCGCAGTCCAGACGACCGCAAATCCACAATTGTGTTCTGCGTAAACATCCAGCATGTCAATGATATCGTCGACAAGTTCCGCGAACACGGCGTCGACGCACGGCCCATCACCAGCAACACACTACTCCAAGTACGCCGCGAGAGGCTTGAAGAGTTCCGGGGCGGTAAGTTCCCCGTGCTGGTCAACTGCGGTGTCTTCACCGAGGTTTGTTTCTTCCCCATCACAATATCTACTCAAGAGATCTTTTTGTATGTATGTGTGTGTTGATATACCCAGGGCACCGACATCCCAAACATCGACTGCGTCCTCCTCGCCCGCCCCACAAAGTCGCGCAACCTCCTCGTCCAGATGATCGGGCGCGGCATGCGCCTCTTCCCCGGCAAAGACGACTGCCACGTGATCGACATGGTGGGCGTCCTCAAGCGCGGGATCGCCACGGTGCCCACGCTCTTTGGGCTCGACCCCGATGAGCTGATCGAGGAGCTGTCCGTGGAGGAGCTGCAGAAGCTGAAGGAGAAGCACGAGCGCGAGTTTGAGAGGCGGCGGCTCGAGCGCGAGCAGGAGCAGCAACAGCAACAGGAGGCCGAGGCCGAGGCGGAGGCGGAAGAGGAGGGAGAGGGGCCAAGGCTGAATGTCGAGTTCACGGACTATGAGAGCATATTTGACCTCTTAAAGGACACAAAGGAGTCAAGCCATATCAGGAGGTTGAGCCAGTACTCGTGGGTAACAATATCGGACGGAAAGCATGTGCTGTCGCTGCAAGCGGGGAAATACCTGAAGATCCAGAAGGAGAAGGATGGTTTGTGCCCCCCCTCCCTGGTTTCTGTGAGTTCCCATCGGGTCTGACAATGGTGTCGTATACTAGGCACGTTCTCGTTGATTGAGTTCTCAAAGATCCCGCCTGAGATCACAAAGACAAAGACCTTCCTCTCCAACAAGCGGACAGTCATGGAGGGTGCCCAATCACTCGCAGACATCATCCTAGGCGCCGGTTTGCTCCCCTCCCCCTTAAACAATTACAGTACAATCTTGCTATAAGGATATGAAAATGTGACAATTCCGCATCCAAAATTATCCTTATAGGCCATCTACCCTTATAACAAGTGCCCAGTTCACCCAAAACGATCCCTGTGGGGACCCAAATTACATATCCTTAGAGGCCGAATATCGTTACAAACAATATCCCTTATAACAAGATTGTACTGTAGTTTTATTTTCCCCCTCACCACTAATATACATACGTGCCACACCAGACACCCTCGCCACGCAGCGCCAAGCGCGCAACCTGCTCCTCCACAGCGCCCCCTGGCGCAAGCGCCCCGCATCCGACTTGCAGCTAAATTTCCTCGAGAACTTCCGCGGCAAGTACGACGTCCCGGAGAGGCTGACAGTCGGGCAGGCCGGCGACCTCATCACCAAGCTGCGGCACGGGGGCCTCGGCGAGCTCGAGCGGCGCAAGAAGCGCGAGGAGCGCGAGAAGATCAAGGACCAGAGGGAGCGCGTCAAGGGCGAGAAGGAGCGCGAGAAGGCCAGGTTGAGGGAGGAGGCGAAGGAGATGAAGTTGCTGGAGAAGCTTGAGAAGCGGAGGAAGATGGAGGAGGTGAAGGTGGGGAGGCTGTGGTAGGGGGGTAAGTGGGGTATGGGGTTCTCTCCCCCCCTCCCCCCTCCCCCCTCCCCTCTCTCCTCTTTTTTGTTTCTTTGCGGGTTTTCGTGGGTTGGTGTTGGATTGGACTGGCCTGTGGCCGAGTGATGTTCTGTGATGCAGTGGTCAAATGGGTCTTTACCATCTTGTTTGGCTTCTTGGACTGCAGTACTTGGTGATCTGTTTTATTTTATATAAAGAAATGGCCTGTATATTTTTTTTTGGGCTAAAGCAAATAGACTAAAGAAAATAAAGAAAATAATACTTTTTTTTCCCGTTCACTTTTCTCCTCCTTTTCTTATTTTTTTGGGTTTATGTAGAGTAAAGAAAATAAAAAAAGGAAATAAAAAAGGAAATAAAAAAATAAAGATAAGAACGAGTGGTAGGCCATTTAAAAAAAAGAAAGAAAAAAAAAGAATCGAAATCATGTCTCCTCCTCTTTTTTTTTGGTTTTGGTTTTCCATTTTTTCCATTTTTTCCATTTTTTCCTTTTCAACTTGTAAAACAGAAACACACACACACACAAAAGAGAGAGAGAGAGAGGGAGAGAAGGATAAACGAAACCTAAAATCGTAGATCATAAACCATGCCACTAAACACCAACCAAGGTCTGCAGGGAAACCGAGTTCCTAGCAGGAATGCTCGCCGCCGGTAGAACTAAGCAATCTGGGTGTGTTTACTTTTCGTTCGAGGGCCCTGCGCGGTTGGGATCGGCAGTCTTGCGTGTGTAAGGCTTGGGTGCCTTCATCCTGGGCGTAACGTGGGTCTTTGGGATGTCATGTTTGTGGATATTCCTTCGGTGTTGAAGTAGGTTGTCGTAACGAGTGAATCCCATCCCTCCTGCCTTCTTACATCCTTTGACCGGACAGAAGAAAGCGTTCGCGATCATGGCGTCATTGTCAAGGTGCCGGCATCTAAAATGGCGGTTGAAGCCATTCTTGGTTCCGAATATACAATACGTGCGACAATACCAACCGCCCAAGCATCTTATGGTAAAATCTTTATCAGTCCTACTGCATTGGTGTTTGCCCCTATGAAATTACATGTTAGCATATGTTTTGAGTTTAGGGTATAAATAAAAGGATATGAACAAGATTACAGGATACATACAAAAACCCACCACCGCAGTTGATACCGCAGCTATATTCATCAAGTGGGGAAGTCTTGACTGCCTTAACCTTCGCGCTGGACCTCAGTGTAAGAGTCGGGGGTGGTGGCAGAGCCTGTACTGGGAAACTATCGTCTTGTCCCACGGAACTCTCGTAGTCCATAATAACTCCAGAGGGCTGTTCACCGGGGGTTTCATTCAGCGCAGAATGGTTTTCAGTGTAGCCCAGTGGGTTCATGGCCATTAGGCTGAACTGGGTCTGACGGTTCTGTTGTGCATTGAGGCCATCATAAATGGACTCTGGACCTACAAGAGTAGAAGGTGATAGATTCTGTGCTGGAAGATCGTCATATCTTTCCGCAGAACCTTTGTGGTTCATAGTATATTCAGATTCGGGCGAGGGTTTCTCAGGCCAAGGGTGGTCTGCAACATGGTCCAGTGGGCTTGTGGCGGTGGAGGTGGGTTGTGTCCAATAGGTTTGTTCCGCGTTACCGAGCCTTCCAGAAAGCTGAAGCTGTGATTTGTCCCATATATAACTCTCGTTTGTCCTAGCAGGCGTCCCCAGGCTCGTCAGTTTAGGTTAAAAAAAAATTACCGAAAATCCATGTTGATTGGTACTGGGTTATCTGAAATGTGATAGGCGTCTTGCAGTGCTGCAATATCTCAAAAAAGAAGGTAGGGCGAGCTTGGCAGTCAGCTGGTAAGTGTGGAGGTTGGATGTTGTATGTAGAATTTGAGTGAAGTAAGGTGCAAAAGAGATTGAAAGGCAGCGGGGGAGCTCTAGGTTATATATTTTATTTCCTCTCATGGCCGCCGCACCTTAAGCACAGCACATTCAAACCATCCATGATCCATCCAAGTCACCAACGACATTAGGCGTTTCTACTACATATGTGCTTCACTTGTACTCTGTAACGTACCTATCTTCACTACTAGGTTTCGCTCTAAAGTATGTAGAGTACATATCATTCTCTTCGGGAGTCGTTTCAATCTACTACTCTGTTTTCTGGATTTCGGGCGAACTACATGTAACTCGGAATCACATATAACATATAGGTATCGCTACAGTAAAGTACATGTGCCGAACCACGCAGGAAACTAGCACCGGAATTTTCAGTAAGTACATGTATATACCCTCATCCCCCGCCACCTACTGAGTGTGAGATCCTTTCCGCAAAAATGGCAGTAGGAGATACTCCGTTTCCCTGCTCAACGTGATCCCTATTGACCGAGAATTGTGGCCCTCCACCACATAAAATCTGCCTGCAGCCAAGAACCATTTGTATGTGAATCTCACTGAGTAGGGATCTCGCTGAGCAGGGAAACGGAGTACTTATCTGGAACTGGGTGTTACGCTCGGCGGGTGGTGAACTCGCTGGGCTGGCAGGGAACGGGGGTATTGAAGTTGATCACACACATGTCAAGCTGCCCGCCGTGTTTGAAAACTATTTGATACGCCCGGGATAAGTTTGCTACTGTCGACCTCTTGAGGCGTCGCTTAATATTACCACGTACATACTTATCAGGTTGGGAAATATAGCCGACGAGCCTGGTTGCTGTAGCGCAGCCGCAAATCTAAGACACTTCAGGCTCGTCGGCAACCAGGGGCCTCAGGCTCGTCACAGACTTTGCATCTCACGAGCCTGAGGAGGTGACGTTAATTTACCTCTGTTCTTTTGTTTTTCCGCATAGGGAAGAGTGAAATTATTGGTGAATTAGCTACATATGTATATGTAATGCTCACTTCCAGCAGCAGCAAACATCCAGTAGATAAGCTCCAATTCCATTTCTGTACCGCTCACATGATAGACTGGTTGGCAAATGTAGAGAATCAAGATAAGTCAACTCTTCGTATCTTGGGACTCATAATTGGGTTAGAAAAAGAATTAGCATATTAGCATATAGAGCCCTGTGGGATACGAAAATAACTTTTGTGCGTACACGCGTAAGGATGTATAAATGTGCATTGGGACTTAAACCTCAACTTCGAACTACATGTGTATACATGTAGTCCAGAACTTACTCTATATGATATATCTATACGTACTCTGGCGTGCCATGTAAAAAGGTGCTGTCAACCCTTTGTTATACAGTCGCACCTCGCTATGCCGGATATATGCCAAGAACCAGACAATTTCTACGAGAAATCCGGATAGCAAATTAGGATTCCGTACGTAATAGCAAGGGATCCGGGATATTGAGATCCGGCATAGTGAGGTGCGACTGTAGTACACAATAGCGGCCGTATTAGAGAGGTTTCGCAACTCGTGTATCGACTTGTTTCCACAGTGACCGCAGGGATGAAGCCGCCAATTCAGTACAGGATGAGATACAGACTCTTAATGCTGCACGAAGTTAGTGAAGCATTAATACAGACTTAATTCATGTAAACAAACCACCTTATTGGACCGCTCACGCCAATACCCCACAGACTAGTACAGCCGCGTCCGCAAAGTTTTGGCACCCCCAGTCCCGAAGCTCATGAGTTCAAACCGTGATATAAACAACCAGATAAGAGTGACTGCAATGACAATTTATAGTTACATATCCCTATACTTCCGTCTATCACAACCCTTCGCAACACTACATGTACCTTTAGATGAAGGGACCGAAATATTTTGTTTGTTGTAATCGCAGATGTCTTTACAGGGTGCCAATTTAAAACTTGGCGGGCGCGGCTGTACATACAATTCAAGGCATCGCACAGCCCAGAGTACAGATTAGATCTGCGAAACCCTTGTAGATACAGCGTGAGCTGCGAAACCCCCCTATCCGGACCATTAAATCTATATAGAGGATTAAACTTCACTCAGTCAGGGCATGTTATGTCCATGCACCAGCTGTCACTCGCTTACCAAATCGAAAACTGCTGGCGGGTTACCCGGTTGACGGATTGCTTGAAGCTTTGGGTTTTATCCTGGTTTCACCCAAGGCTCAATCACCAGATTCGATGCTGCTTCGTTACGCGCTGGACGTTGCTCCACTTTGGAACTCCTCGGAAGAGGTTCAAGAACCCATTTTGATTATTGTGTATATATATCTAACTGACCCTTGTATGCATAACTTTGTTAGTTTACCGAGGCTCTTAATCTTCTGCCAGACCCAATAAGACCATCGGTGACAAAGTTCTACTTCCTCGCCGACCGCAAGCTCGCACTAGGATCGCAACTTCTCCAGCGCTTCGTTGTTTCAAAAGTTTATAGCAATGGGAGTCCCAGTGCCCATATACCAACCCTGGCCTCGGTTTCGATAACTCGGGATTCTGAGAGTGGACGTCCTTCTTATCACACTCCCGCTGAGTTCTTAGGGAAGGGTCATGGGTTGGTACTGAGGGACTACAATGTTTCACATCACAACCCAAAGTCAAAGTCTGATTCGGTACCGTGCCTTGTCATCTTGGTAGCACGAGTTACCGCTGCTTCGTCTTCTCATCCTCTTAGGGCTGGGGTTGATTTGGTACCTACTGTCCATAATCGAGGCAACGCCTCTGCCGCAGACTTCCTGGAGACCTTTAGGGATTCAGATGTCTTTACTAAGAGCGAGATACGGGCTATATATTCACTACCACTTGAGGGGGATCGGGTCAAGAAGATGTATCTACATTGGGCACTCAAGGAGGCATACTGTAAAGCTGTAGGCACAGGGTTGGTAACAAACCTTTTAGCTATAGAGTTTAGACAGGTTGAGCTTGATAAGGTTGAGCAGGGTGAGCGAGATACCCAAGTGAAGGTTTTTGTGGACGGGGTCCAGAGAAATGAATGGATGCTGGAGATTGGGAAATTATCGGAAGATTACTACGTTGCAATTGCGACAGACTCTTGGAGCAACGAAGAGGAGGGTGAGGAAGCAGGAAAGTGGTCATGGGTAGATTTCGGAAAAGATATCTTGGAAGCCTGGAGCCAACAAAAGTAGACGTTCTTTCAATCTGAACAGGGTTATAGGTGTGCATTCTGATTCTTAGAAGTGCACGATCAAAATATAGCTGGCTAATTACATATAAAGACAAAAGTGAAACAGAATTCTAAATATATTTTTGACAGAACTATCCGAATGATGATAATGAATAATGGCATGGAAATCTAAGCACTTTCCTCATTTCCACCGCTTTTTACCCATTCTCCCTTGTTGAGAAGTCTATGGAGCTCACCACGTCGCTCTAAAAGCTCCGCATATTTCCCGCTTTCTACAACCTCCCCATAACTCATAACCACAATCTTCTCGGCGCACCGCATCATCTCTTGACTGTGGGTAATGATAATAACCGTCATCCTTTCACCATAAGCACCGCCCTCATTGATAAGATGGTCGATGGTCTTATGTATAACACTCGCACTCTCAGGGTCTAAATTGCTGGTGCACTCATCCAGGACCAACATGGTTGGCCTCCTGATAAGAGCCCTTGCAATTGAAATCATCTGGGCCTGACCCCCTGATATATGTCCTCCCTTGTCTCCTAGATATGTGTCATAGCCGTCTTGAAGGCTCATGATAAATTCGTGAATTCCTGCTGCCTTGGCCGCCCTCTCTACCTCCCAGCGGGTATAATTACTCCCGTAGGAAATATTTTCATGGATGCTGTTATCAAATAATGTTGCTGACTGCGAGACAATAGCCATCTGTGAGCGAAGAGACCGGATATTGAGGCCCTCTATGGGAAATGTATCGATTGTGATGCTGCCCGTCGAATATGAGTAAAGACGTTGAAGAAGTGCCGCGATGGTTGACTTTCCCGAGCCGGAGAGACTATGAACACCTTGTTAACTTTGGATTTCTAAACCATGCATAGTTTCTTTTCTTACCCTACAATTGCAATACATTCCCCGGGTGCGATTTTGAGGTTAAAATTTCGGAGCACAATCGTGTCTGGGCGGGTGGGGTATGCAAAAGTAACGTTGGAGAACGAGATGGCTCCTCTGAAATTCAATGTCCTCGAACCATTCATTTCATGGGAATTACGAGGCAGGGTGTAGAGTCTCAGCACACGCCGTGCAGTGTCTTTGCTATTACTTATCTGGGGGACTTTGGAGAGAATTAGATCCTACGGAAGTTATGCTGGAGTGGAGGACATTACCGAAACCAACGATGGTGTTTGCTCCTGCTAAAGAGAATAGTAGAAGACTAAATACTGTAAGGATATGTTGGATGTCGTATAAACCCTTCCCGATTAATACCGCACCATACCAAAAGATTAAAGCTAATGGAAATTAGTATCCTTAAAGGGAGGGGAACTTCAGTGGCGCACCTGTTGCAAATGATACCGCAGAGTCTGATAACCCGTAGCCAGCACCTGTATAGATGGACCTCTTCACGCCTATCCTTAATGCAGCACGAGTGGCCTTTGCATACTTTCTCTTAAAGTATCTTTCGAGAGCAAGCCCCCTTACCGTCTTGATATTCGTGATCGTTTCATCAAACACGCCGCCGACAATTTCGGCTGCCTCATTACTATTTTTCTCCCACTCGTCTGACACCCATGTGAAGGTTCTTGTCAAGCCATACATGACTGGGGCGATGGATAAACCGACCATTGTCAATTGCCAGCTTTCAGTGAAGCTCCAACCAACGCCTAAAATCATGATCATCGCCCCAATAAACACATACCCAGCAAACCGTCCTAGCAAGTCTCTCATATCCTCAGCATTCTTTTCTATATCCTCTGTTACTATCGCTACAGGGTTTTCGTCGAACCATGAGCGGGGCTGGTCAAGAATGCGGCCCAGTGACTTTGTACGAAGTGTGTCTATCCACGATTGCGCAGCAGACTCCAAGAAGTAGTGCATCAAGTAACTACTCACTGCATCCATGACCGCAATGCACAGGATTGCTACAGACCATTTTGACGACTCCGAGGGCAGGCTCTCGCTCTGGACGAACGAGGAGAGAAGCCGTGCAAGGGCGTAGGAGAACGCCGGGGTTGCCGAAGCATGAATGAAGGCTGACATGAAGCCGGTGACTAACAGAAACCTGTAGCCAATGTTTAAGGAGGGCCATATTGTGGAGAATATCTGGAAAAGGGTTATGTGCTTGGACTCGAGTCTTCGGACAGGTTCTTTCCTCGGAGTTTCGGGGATTATGGAGCCAATGTCAAATGTTGGGGAATGGACCGGTACGTAGTCAAAGCGCTTGGTCTTAGTGTTGAGCCTTCTTTCAAACGGGCGTGCTCGACGCTTATTCCTGGTTCTTTGGGAGCCTGACGATTCTGCTCTGCCGAGTAGCGATAGATTCTCCATCCTAAAAGTGGCCTCCTTGCCCCCGCCCAAGAACTCTACGTCTGGTTCCGTCGAGCCCTCTTCTGAGATTGGAGGCAAGTTCCTATTAGTTGGGTACTCATCCCCGCACACATGACCAACAACCTTAAGATCTTTAACCCCAATATCATTCTCCGGTTCAGTCTCAGATAAATTTGATTTATCTCTCATTTGTTTGTTAGTATCATATACACTCACGAAATCTCGAAATAAGCCATCTACACTACAAAGTTCAGACCTATAGCCGCTTTGAACGACCTGGCCCTTTCTAAGTACATAGACAAAGTCTTCCGGCGTAATCTGGGAGATGTCATGGGTGATGATGATTGTTGTCTTCCCCCGCCGCCATGCGTGTATTGCTTCCATGACTAGTGACCTGCTGACATAGTCAAGGGCACTTGTAGCTTCATCTAGGATCAGTATTGGTGTATTTCGGAGTATGGCTCGTGCTAGGGCAACCTTTAAGAAGAATTTTTAAGGAATGTCAACTACTTTCCCTTAGGTACGAGTCGAAGTTCAACTGCGTCATGGAATCTCACCCTCTGGCGCTGACCACCGGACAACGCGGCGCCCCCAACACCGACTATGGTATTGGACCCCAACGGGAAATTTCGGAGTGTTTCTTCAAGCATGGACATCCGGCAGGATTGATGAACTTCCTCGCGAGTGGTGTTCTTGTAGTCTTTTCTTCCAAATGCGATATTTCGGAAGATTGTTTCGTTGAACAACACGCTCTCCTGCTGCACCATGGTAATGTTACTTCGCAACCACTCATGGTCGATATCCTGGACTGGGGTTCCATCCAGCGTTATGCTTCCAGACAGAGGCATGTACGTTTTGAGGATTAGGTTTCCTAAAGTGCTTTTTCCAGAACCACTTTTACCAATAATGAATGTCGTTTCATTTGATGGTATAAAAATACTGGCTCTGTCCAGTGCCAAATGACAAGGACGGGAAGGATACGCAAACGACACCTTAGCAGTCAGTAAAACCCTACATGTTGATCAGGGAGGATGATCCTTTTTCGGAATTTACATCTCTAATAACAATCTCGCCCTGACAGCTCTTCGGGATGATCCCCCCCTCTGCCTGGAAGACCCCCTTTCCCCTCCTAAACTTCACCAACAGCACCCCAAGCCCTGCACCCGCTGCCCTCCCCTTCTCCAACACAATCAGCTGTGGTAGGACCATCGATAGCGCCTGCGTCGCCATCAAACATGACCAAAACGTCGTCATGACATCCCCGACCGTCGCCTTCCCCAACCTAACCAGTCTCCCGCCGAACCAGAAACCCTGCACAAACATGGTCAATATCACTATCCTTATGAACCCCACAACCAGGGCATTACTATGGGCCTGCTCCCTATACGCGCGCGCGGCCTTGCCTGCCGCCAGCGCAAACATATAGCGCTCGTACTGCTGCCCGTTGAATGCTTTGACGGTCTCTATGGCCGTGAAGGCCCTGTTGACGATCTTGGTCGCGCTCGAGAGGTGCTCCTTCTGCGTGTCGATCTGCGCCTGGATGCGCCGCGAGACTATGCCCAGGAACACGAATGCCAGTGGGACGCCCATCAGCACGACAAGGGTCAATGACCAGCAGGTCGTGATGGACACGAATAGGCACACGGCAGCCGTCATGAGCGCCTGCAGCGACAGTCCCAGTGGCTGGGACACGGCCGTCTGTAGCTCCTTTGTCTGTCTATGTAACATACCAATCAGCTCAACCTCACCCACCTAACAAGAACGGGAGTTGCAAATCCCTCGGCCATACATACGTCTGCACCCTTGCCAGCAACCCCGCCACTCCATCCCTCCTCATATCAAACCACTCCATCTCCTTCCCCACCAACCCCACAAACAACCCCTCCCTCGCCGCCTCCGCCTGCAGCTCCCCAAATATGCCCCAACACGCAAAGAACGCACCCCCCAGACACCAGCTCGCGACGCCGAGTGCTGCCAGCTGTGCCGCAAACACCGACACCTGGTCGACCAGCTCGCCCGCAGTCACTAGGCCGCCGCCATACGCCGCGAAGGCGCCAAAGAGCCGGCCGAGGATGATGGCTGTGGCGGGGACCACGAGGCCGTTCAGGAGCGCGAAGATGATGGCGGCGAGGAGAGCGGGCAGGTGCTTCCAGTGGGTGAAGGTGAAGAGGGAGGTCCAGGGGTGGGCATGCGGAGATGCTTCATCGTCTTCGTCGCCGCCGCCGTCGTAGACGGGGTCCGGGGGTGGCTGTGGTTGTGGGGGATCATTAGGGCAGAGGTGAGTGGGTATCATGGTTTTTTCTTTTGTAACTTTTGGAAATTCGTATATCGGTCGAATGTTATAATACGTAACTCGCTGACTGGCTGACTCGATGTTTCTACTCACTGCTTGAAATCTTCAGGGCTTATACCGATAGTTCTAGATCCCCAATATGCAGCTTCTGCGGAAAATATAACTCCTTGAAGCTCAAAAATCGAGGATGTCCCATTCAAAATTGCGTGTATTACATAGAATTGCCTTCCCCAAGTTCTAATACCCTCCCCCCTTCCGAAAATAAATAAATAAAACAAAAAGTCTTGATATTGTTCTCTTAACATTGTGCTCTGGTGTTGATAGTTCCTTGTCCTCGGAAACAAGGTTCGATTTATGATTGGCCCTGTGGAGTCAGGGTTAGGGTTGTAATGATGGATGAGACCACACGCCGTATATGCGTAAAGTGTCTGGAGGAACTGGACCAAGAGAGGAAGAAGAGAATACACGCACATAGAGGTATAGGAGAAGGAGAAGAAGAGAATGCTTGAATACATACATGTACTCGGAATTGAACCTCATGGTATGTATTAATAGAACGTCAAAACTTTTGACCTGCGTGCCGAGTGACAGCGCATGCAGCAACCCGTCCGGGGCTGCTCTACATCTACGTACATCTACATCGTGGAGAGCGGTACATGTACATGTAGTTACAATACACCAGACCACACACGCACACACCATCCGGGCCCTTGTGGGGTGTCTTAAACAAGGTGGGGGGGGCTCCTTTGGCGTTGGTGAGCCCGGGGGGGGGGGGGCGCTGTGGGGTGAGGGCCGCCGGCTTCTCGGTTTAGCCCCGTATGTAGGTACATGTACATGTATGTAGCTAGCACGCTCTAGACCCTCGGCCTTGAGGGTACACAGTAGCCAGTAGAGTACATACAGCACAGTACAGTACAGCAGGTATGCGGTGCGGCCTTACCTATCTGGAGGCTCCCGTTCTGGGGTCGGATCCTACCTAGTCGGCCCCGCAAACAGGCCAGGTGGAGGGGATGAGTGCATGCTGTGCCCGCTCGTTGGGGTTGGGTGGGTGGGGGCATTCTCTATAGGGTTTAGCTGTCGAGCGGTTGCAGTGTGGGTGTGTGTCAAAGTACATGTAACTCTACCAACGATATCGGTAGCATAGAATTTTATTTACCAACGCGGTCAAAGTACTGAATTTCAGTCCCTGTGCCAGTATAAAACACTGAATTTCAGCCCTTGTGCCGCGCTATACCCATTCATTAGTGGACGCTCAATCATTAACTCTCAGCGGTAGTGAAGGCCCTCTACTGGTGGACGCGACGGTTGGACTCATTATATATGCACTGGCGTTATAGCCAAAAGATCCGTGCTTTTATAGAAAGCGGCATTATAGGGTATGTATGTATAAATGATGGCATTACCTCCACCACCGGTGGTAAAATTACCTTTGACACATTCACCGCTCCACATACCGCTCCACAGAGCCCCGCCTCTATGATAAGTACACAAGCCAGGCAAACGCAGTTATGCAAACCAGTCAAGAAAGCTAAGGATACACTACTACACCCGAGTGACATTCCATGATCAAATCCTCCACCCTTTCAAAGCTTTCAATTTAACGGACCGGTCTACTATAGACCGGGGGGGTGGAGGGGCTACGAGTCGTATTTCGCCTGCTACCAACAACGCCTCCTACACAGAAACCGCTGCAGAGGGCCCCGCCCGATTCCGGTGGGTGGTCAGTTCCCGGGCTCGATGGCGCTCTGGGGCGATGGTTGGTAGCTATAGCTAGCAATCTTGGGTCTGTAGGTGGCGGGGTGCCTGGACGGGTTTCTCGCTCGATAGGACGTATAACCAGTAGAGCCGCTAGATGATGTCCCTCTCGGCCAGATATACAAACACGCTATATACTTGAGCCCCCGCGAGTGTGTACATACAGCGCCACCAACCTTCTCCGGACAAAGCTCAAGCGATTCTACACGTCCCCGCGCCACACGATCCAGAACACAGCACAGAACACTCTCATCAAGGGGCCTCCGTCATCAGTGGGGGGGGGACACTGACATGACTAAACCGATGCCCCCTCCCCCAGGCTATAGTTGGTAGCTAATTGGACCCTACCGGGACCGCGGATATCAGGAAATACATAGGTCCGTAGCCGGGCATCGATCACTTCTGGAGCCGCGCGAGGTACATGTATGTGCTTAAGGACAGGCAGCACCAGGCTTCATTGCGAGATCAGGGGAGTACTGGGGTAGTTGCGCAAGGGAGCTCGAGGATTGATCAATTGCATTAGGGTTACCAGAGGATAGAGCGTTCTCGCATAGAGGGCCTATTGAATAAAGTAATGCAGCCTGAACCTTTGATCGTGTGAACTTTATCTAGTCTCCAGTATTCGGTTTTCGGGACTCCTGCTGGTTGGGACTCAATTACAAGATTCTTCGCGTTTAACATAGGTTCCTGGGGCCGCTCCCATGCAAGGGATAGAGACAGGCAGGAGTCTAGTAAGGTCTTGCGTGACCAAATAGCCCTATTATATCGACCCTTAAAGGGAAAAGAAAAAAAAGTTAGTCCTCCAGGGGTGGGGATCGAACCCACCCCCATGCGCGGCTGGGGAACCTCTCCTCCACGACCATGCACCCCATTTCCATCCCCCACAACCACAGCCTCTCAACGCATGATAGGGTAACCTTCTTTGCTGTTTTAAACCAATCTGCATATTTGGGGGGGAAGATGGGTAGGCGATTGGCCCTTTATAGCAGGTACCTTTATACAGTTTCGTTTCTTGGCCAACGCTTACAACAAAAAATTCCTTTAAGGGTCAATCGGACTATTGAGTCACGCAAGACCCCCCCACCTTTGCAATAATTCCACCAGACTCTGTAGTTGGTTTGTAGTTGTAGTTATACCTTAAATTCTATGATGTGAGCAAGGGTCCAGTACTAATATTCCAAAACAGGCCTAGCTGAGCGGTAACAATCTGTACGGGTGCCTACTAAAGTCTAGGTGGGGCTACAGGCCAAAGAAGTTGACATCCCCGCCCGCGCCCCTTCCCCACATAGTTAAGAGATAAGTTGCCGCATCCCAACCCCTCCCACTTTGCATTCCTCTCTCCCCACCCTATCTTGTCACTTGACTTGAAGCCTTTTAATGTCTGGGTAGCAAAACTCTATCGGCGGCAAGGTACTAGTACTGCGGGCCAATCTTGCTCGGAAATCTCGGCTTGATTTTTTCGGGCTGCTCTCGATTATTTTGGGATTTTGATAGAAACCCTTGATCGGTCAAAAAATCGCATATCGAAGAACCCTTAACTTATGTATCGTACTATTAGCCACCACCATCACCATGGCCACCACCCTGGGCTGCGCGCATAGATTTCAACAGTTTATTCTTAGAAATTTCTACATCAGTTATCTATCAGTTAACTAGGATGAGATGTGCAGCTATCAAAAACCTTGCTTGATTGTCCTGAAAGAAGCATTTCTGACAGCTTAAAAACCGATCTGGAGGGTTTTAATTAAATCCCGCATGGAGAAGATCTTTTGCGTGTCACTGTAAACCCCAGTGGTACTCCACCAACCCAGCAGTTGCTGACTGTTCTCGACATGTAAACATAATATAATATGTGGCCCTGGCGGCTACAGTTCATGGCAGTGTAAAGTAACATGCTTATATGCGGCGTTACTGTAGATCAGTGAGAGAGTGTACGGAAATGGGTGCAGGAGAGAAAAACGATAACTAAACGGAGCCCCTCCGTCGGTAGTTATTTTGGTGATCTTTCTTGGTGGAGTCCTTGTGTTAAGAACCGGGACCACAGTCCCTATTATTATGTGCCCTGAGAAGAAATAAAAGCGTTAAGGCCACCAGATATAGGAGATCCTGGGACATCTGCAACTAGCCTAACTCGAGGCCATCAACTGACGTACTCAGTACCCACTAAATATAGTTGAGATAGAGGGTGTTTGTATTGAAGGAAAGGTGAGAAAATGTCTTCAATGCTTAAGAGCGGGCCTTAACTTTTGTTGGACAGAGTAACTGTCTCACCCAACACCCTCCGAGATTCCACTAATCCGCCCGCCCTGAAGATTATTATGGCAGAAAAGCTTATGACTGGTGAACGATCCATAGCGACCTATCCAGGGGGTGGTGCGGTTAGCTGCAGTACATTGCATGATAGGATAGGGCTGAGTTCTCAGGGCAAGGTTATGCTGACATGATATTAGTAGCTCGTACCAGAAGCCCCCACACTGGCACATTGGTCCAATGGTGGCACGTTCGCCCATTCCAGACTTTTTTTGTGTTTCCCCCCCACAGGGCACAGAGAATCGGAACCCGGAAGGGAGGGATGTGAGAAGATGTTGTATATAACTATATCCTTCTCCGTCGCGGGAGCGTTTTCGTCCTCAATCCCCCAACACCAGACGAAAAACTCGAGCCTCGATGACTCCCGACGAACTACGAGTGCTACCTGGTGGAGATGGGCCAATCCCAAGAAATGGAAGCTGGGGGGGTTCACGGACGGGTTACTATCCAGCGGGATTTGTCCACCCAGCAGTCGGAAGCTACCCATACCCTTGGGAGTACGAGCCAGAGCATAAGGCGGAGTATCTGTTTGCGTTGACAGTTGTGATGGTAGTGCTTTCGACGTTAGTTGTGGCTGTGAGGATTGGATCTAGGGTTATGCTGAGAACCTTGGGCGTGGATGATTGGCTGATCATCGGTGCAACTGTGGGGATTCCTCGATCTATTGATATGATTGGATGTTAACTAACTTGCATGGGTGTAGCTGAATACCATAGCAGTTGGTGCAACCATCATCACTGGTGTTACTATTGGCGGTGCGGGTGTGCATTGGTGGGATCTAGAATACTCTGAATTCAAAAGGGGTCGAGGAATTGTCAGTATTAAATCCAAACCCGTACCATCATAACAATTCGATCTGATTGAAATTAAAGTTTTATCATTTTATAGATTATGAGTTTCCACGGCGCCATGTATGCTACGGCCGTCCTCTTCATCAAACTCTCGATACTTTACTTCCTGAGGAGACTCTTCGCAAATACCTCAGGGTGGATGACGAAGCTTATAATGCTATATATTGTCGTTAATATCATCTTTTTTGTGACGAGCTTTTTTTGTTTATTCTTTTTGTTAGTATCTCCCAGATATACCCCGATTTAACCCAACAATAGCACTGATTCAATAAAATACATAGGAACGCTTCGTTCGCGCTACTTTACCCATTGGGTGGGGTGCATTTGAGCCTGGAGATTGCAATATTGATACTCCCAATGAGGATGGTTTGGCGACTACAACTTCCATGTATCCAGAAGGTTATTTCAACCCTGATCCTAGGGCTTGGTGGAGTGTATGTCCCTCCCGCCGTCTCCTTATAGTACCACCCAACCGCTAATGATTTTGGGTTATAAAGCGTGTGCATAATATCTGTACTCCGCCTCTACCATTTCTACACGTATATCACCTCCTTTGACGCCACCTGTCAGTGCACAATCCAAATACTCCTCCCAATAAGCTTTCAGTTGAATCCCAATCCTAACCGTTGTAGAAATAGACAATGCCACTTATATATACCTGTACAACCTCCTCGAGTGCACGTTAGGTATTTTCACCTCGTCAGCCCCGTCGATGAAGGCAGCATATACCCACTGCATGAAATCCCGGCAGGAAAAGGGCTCGAATGAAGGCTTTTTGAACGGGAATGGGTCCGGAGGTGGATCCCAGGAGGGATTGGATAATAGTACTGGGATTGTGGAAAGACAAGACTATGATGAAGAAGCAGCGTTGAGACCAGCCCAGGCAAGGCTTGAGATGGTGCGTTTGAGAGAAGAGACATTTCCCCCCGAATCTGGGATTCGGGCTAGTATATTATTACCAGATCTTCCTCATTGAGCAGTGCTCTTTTATGTTTATTCTATTATCTTCATTGGGATAGCGGTTTTCTTTTTTACGGAGGGCTTACTGCAGATAATGATACCATCCGATCCATGTAAATATTTACATATAATAATATGAGGAATTCATAGTCGCGATCGACCACGTGTACTACTAGTACATGATTTCAGAGTATACGCTCAATAACACCTATATGTTCAATATAATATATAGCATGTAACGAGCTATCTTAAAGGCTCTAGATGATTTTAGGGAGGACACTGAGTGATCATATATGATCTAGTGCAGTTGAGTGATTTCTTGTGATTCAACCATTCCTGGACACGACACATCGCCCTGACCCTACTCCGGACTTCCTTTCATCATCTCCTTACCCTTCTCTTATTGCCAAAGCCACCTATCTTGTATCTGGATTCTTGCATGTATACATCCGACCAGAGTGTTAATCAATTGCCAGCTCACATTCGAATCGGAGCCGGCCGATAGAAACTTCTCGATGATGCAGGCCAGGCTGTCTTATAACTATACGTGTGGTTAAGTGAGTCGCCCGAGCCCTCAATGGAGTGCACATAATGGGCTGAGTTGGAGGGTAAACTCGAACCGGTAAACTTTTCTGTGACTCGAGTGATGTATGATGATGCGCATATGGGTACTGGCGAAACCGAAACCGCTGAATAAAACAACTGTGTTCTTGCGGTGCATATATTGATACTGTATTAGACTATTAGCTGCTTCTCGACGTCAGAGAGCGTCCTTCTCACCACTGGAGAACGGGGCCGGTACCGTTATGATGGGACGTTGTCAACGTCAACCAATCCCATGCATATGTACATACATGCACTGACAACTAGCCGCATAAGAGGAAGATTTTAACCTTGGTAAAGCAGGTTTGTTAGCTGGGCTGATACTACTTAGGGTACCAATCAATTTCGTGCGCAGAAGCTGCAGAGGGCAGTGACAACTCCAAACTCAGGCAGGGAGGGTTGCCTATACGTTTCTCGGATACTTGGTCGTGCATTAGGTCGTGGTTCACGAATCCCGTTACTTATGTGAGTTCTGAGACTGGAAAACCACAGGAGAGCATTTTTCTTCTTCTCTCCCTCTTCAGACGAAGACACCTGCTGAGACACACCCTCAAACGTAGCGGTTATCTTGTACTTCTGTAACACCGTATTTATGCATTGTATATCGGCCACGATCAGATCAAAATTCGGTACCTTCACTCCAAGCATATGTAAGTATCTCTTAGTACCTACATGTACATACGTGTATATTGGGCTGGTACTGATTAATGAACAATCCAAAGTGGCTTGTGCCCTAAAGAAGAGTATACATACACCCTTACATCGTATGTACCTGCATGAAAGTAGAGTACGCATATCGGGGTAAGGCTGTAGGCAGTGGTCGTGGTTGCGTAACTGTCTACAGACTTACCCCTACATCTCATGCACGATCCATTGTTTCTAGCGGGTCTAGAAGAAAATTTTGAACAGATGGTTCAATGCTTTGCATCAGCAATTGTTATATATATTAGGTTAATTAGGTCCCGATATAAGCCAGTGGCCTTTGAATTATTTACTTACAAGTAAAACCGCCGCTTATAACTGATGAGGGCTCTAGCCTCGGCGCTTGAGCCGAATGGAAAGCATCGACATGAGCGGCATACATGTAGTGCTATACTCATAGCCAGGAGCCAGGTACGGATGGTTGAACTTCAAGATCTATGTATCATGGTGTTGTAATTGTAGGCGTTGAGGCATTGTCCGAAAACAAGGTACTGTGGAGGAACATGCATCGCATGTGTATATAATATTCTCTAAGGTAACACAAACTAGCGAGCTGAGGTTTACCGGGGCTGAAAAGTACTAGGTGGGTAAGTGATCAGAATCTATGTTGTAGTGAATGCGTGTGTTTGTCTTATCACTTTTTGCGACACCCGAGTACACTATAAAGTACACACCAACCGGATCTTAACCCGGATTCGGTTGCCGATGGGCAGGTTGCGAATAAAAACTAAAATCTTGAGTTGAAATTTAAAGGTCTGCCTTACGACCCGCCTGGCCGTTATTTCAATACAATTTTAAATGCCACCTTCATACAAATACGGTTTTTCTCCCCCTTATTCTTGGTCCTTTCTTTTTCAAACGATTTCGCCGTAATAAGAGGAGACATGCATTGATCAACTGGTCTAGATTGTGGTGGAGCTACTACCTACTTGAGTTATTTGTAAGTAGAGCTGCGTGATTTGGTGGATCTCGACATCTGAAAAGTGCAAATTGAAAGGTAAGTTCAAAATGACGCACTATTGGGCAAAGTAACGAATGCGCACCACCGACTACATATGCATTGTTGCCTAGTTTGATAGTATGAACGGGTATTCTCTTCATTTTCGTTCCTATCTTCGCAAGCCCACGGCGAAGTTGCTTTCCTGGGTTCTTCACAATACTCTCTTGAACATTGGGGGTGCGTAGCGGATGATGATATGATGATGATTTTCTCCGTCCTTTGCGCAAAAGGGCCTATTGTCTTCTCTAATGGTATGGCATAGCACGTAACTGCGCCATTGTGGTATGCTGTTGTTCTCAAAAGAAAAGAACTGAAACCATCAGCCAGGTCAGCAACCACACAAATATATATTTGGAACGGGTGTGCTGTGTCACGTGCACGTCACACGAACGTGCAATGTGCAATGTGCGAATATGCACGATGCGCGGTTTTGGCACTGTAATGTATTCTTGATTTGAAAAACCTCAATGGTCACTTTCATTCTTTCATTCTTAACCGTTGCCTCGCCGCCCACCTCACCTCCGAAGACAAATAACTAATTGATCAGTCGAGGAGAGATTAGGAACTTTACATCATACCTAGCTTCAGGCAAGCTTACCTCAGTCATAAAAAGCTATATCTTAACCCAGTCCTGGTGATTCTCAGGTACGCATTCTTACACTTTTTTCTTTTTTTCGTTGCCTAGTTTACTAACATTCGATTCAGCTCTTGATACGCTTAGCAGGTCTAACGCTCGAGAGCCCTAAGAATCCCTCATGGGACATCTACTCAACTTGCCCGACGAGCTCCTCCTGTTAATATCAACATATCTCCAAGAGCCAGAGCTATATTCGCTCGTAAGAACGAACAGACGCCTCGGGGAACCCTTAATCCCAGAGCTGCACAAGCGCGCACCCCGGGTTCGCCGTAATGTTTATCGTCGGGGGGATCTCAATATTCGCTGCACACTTCACTGGGCTGCCTGGAAAGGCCACAAGGCTCTATTCCAACTACTTCTCGACAAAGACGTCAGCATCGAATGCCCAGTTGACGTTCATCACTGTCACAGTCAAGAAACTGTCCTCCATTTTGCCGCCTTCGGGGGTGATGAAGCCATTGTGAGGCTCCTTCTAGAGAGAGGTGCCAATATCAACCAAGAAGATGAGACCGGAACAACACCGCTGCACCTCGCTGCCATGAGAGGGCATGAAGAAATCGTCCGCTTACTCTTGGATAACGGTGCGGATGCTACTGCAGTGGATCATGCAGGGTTGTCGGTTATCAGCAAGACATTGAAAAGCAACGCGCATGACCACACGACGAAGAACGTAAACGTTTTTAAGCTCCTAGTTAAGGGCAAGGCGGATCTCAACGCAAAGGATAAGGAAGGTGAGACTGCATTACACCTTGCAGTCAAGTATACGGATTTGGAGGCCTTGGAGACCTTGCTAGACTTGGGCGCGAACCCGTACATCAAATCGGCAGACGGGGAGACAGCAATCGACCTGGCATTGATCCAGACGTTTCCAGACCTAAGTACGAATAAGATAACCAAGGACAAATGCGAACAAACATATCAGGTGGTGAGGTTATTGCAAAGGAAGGAGCTGATTCCCACTTTGGGAGGCAAATTCTACAATGTGCGGAGGCCCAAAGGGAAACGCGAGTACTGGAAGCTAGCTTGTGGATGCGGCTTCAAAAACCGAGCCAGATCAATCGTGAAGGCCTGGTGGACTTCCAAACCCTGTCCCATTGAACCAGTGGGGAGATATTACAGGATGCAGCAGATCAGAGCAAACCGCGAATTGAGAGGCGCTACTACCAATTATTACAACTATAACAAGTAACTCTATTACATCTATAATTTTCTTCCGTCTCACCATTTACTATCGTTGTTTATTTGCCCTTTCTTCTCAAATAACGTCACAGCGGATCGAGCACGTACTTATCACTCGTTCTGTTAATTTCTTATTTAATCTCCCTTCCTCTTCGTTTATATTTTCAGTCTAGTTCTAACTAAATCATACCCTTATTTTTATTTTGATATGGAGGTTTTCTCTCCTTCCCCTTTATTTTCTTTATTTTCTTTTATCTCCTTTTATTTTCTTTATTTCCTTTTATTTTCTTTATTTCTTTTATTTTTTTGATTTACGGAGCCTACGAAGCCTACGAAGCCTACGAAGTAGTCTACGAAGCATACGAAGCATACGAAGCATACGAAGCATACGAAGCATACGAAGCCTATGAAGGTTATGATTTCTTGATTACGAGTCGAAGACAAGAACCCTACCGCCGATATCACATCCGTCTTGACCCGCGCCTTCGTCTTGATTGATATCCAAAGAAAATATAAAATATACCTCTAAAAAAAAAAGAGACAAGGGAAAAGGCTTCTACTAGGGCTCCAACTTCTCTTGTTTTTATTTTGGCGATGATTGAGAGCTATAGTGGGGCCTGGCTATAACCTGCTGGGTGGGTCGGGGCGATCTTTTACGGGTTAATTTCTTATTGTTTTTTAATTTCTTATATTTGATAATTATTATTTCAGGGTTTTGGATGATATGTTGTGCATGATGGGGAATGAACTGAACGAAGGAAATGGATTATATGGACAGGGCACTCGCCCTTTTTCTTTTTTTTTCTTATATTTTGCGGATCTGTTCTCTTAAGCTTACATCATGTTGCTATAAGCAAGCACGCATACATGCCCAACTATTTTCCTTTCTTCCCCCCTCCCCCCTTTTTTTCTTTTTTTACTTCTTCTCTATTTACTTGATAATTTAATCATTTCCCCCGTTTATTACAGGTATACAAGACTACATGTAGCTTTCGGTCTAGCTATATACATTGCACCAGTATTTTTTTTTTTACACTTCTCATGCTCATCAGACTCTCACAGGCAGTAGACTAAATGTATACGTTTATTCAGAGGCAAACTAAACAGATAAATTTGCAAAATGCACGTACGCGCGCTCAAACATACAAGGCTCTGGCATTAAGCTTGAGTGAGCTACATGCATGGGGTGTTGACAGATCTTTAAATGCCAGATCCTTATACAGGTGTCTAATATTCTCTAGTACTATAGTGCTGTTTATGCAAACCCAGTTCAACCTCTAAAAAAGAAGAATGAGGCTACATCCAGAAACTTATAAAACCCAAAAGACCCTTTCAGAATCCCTAACTACATGTAACCACAGATATTGAACTTCAAACTCCACACGCTTATAACTCGTAAAAAAAAAAGTAGTGAAAAAGTAGTGAAAAAATCTATACACAAAAATGAGATGGTCTTGTGTATGGGCCTCTATACTCATGTAAAAAAAAAAAAAAAAAACTACCTCTAAAGAAATATAATGGTTTCTAAAGACGTATACATGATCTAAATCTAAGAAAATGTATGGAATTGTTTAGCTCCTATAAGAAAATATATAAAGGAAGGATATAAAGAGGGGAATTGGTTTATCTCTCTCTTATTTTTCAATTTTTTTGACCCCAGCTGGGTAAAGGAATTAAGTGTTCTGGCCAAACCCTTGTGGGACCTTTGGACGCCCGAAGTTTTGATCAAGATCCTGATTCATATTTAGCCTCACACGATTCCCGCAATAATCAGGTCAGATCGACTTACCATGATGATTTTCAACGCATTCCGGCTTCTGAGGTAGGGCATGGGTGCCTTCTGTTCTGCCGCCCCGATAGCTGGTATAATTCCACCCGAAAGGCTCTCTGCCTCCTTTTTGTCTTTCCCAGCTGTCGGGAAAATATTTTGCAAAAGTTCATAGGCAGCCAAGGTCGCACCAAATTGAGGCGAACTTCGCAGGATCCTTGCAGGGCCACCCTTGAAGAAGGCTTTAAACCCCTCCTCTTTCCAGACAGTTGTAGCGCAGTGGACCAAACCACGGTAATGGGTCTGTCCTTGTCTAGCCTCGACCTGTAAACGTGTTTTGATGACATCGCATGGGGTGGTGAAGTATGCGGCAGGCATACCAGCAATGGCACCAGCAGCCAACAGTTGGAGAATTCCGAGCTTCTTAGTAGGCGATTCGCCAAAAAAGTCGGATTTTAGATGGTTGTAGGTGGGGAAGTAAATTGCCGAGAATGGGACATCACGCAGGAGACATGCGGATGCCCCCTTGTAAAGGCCAACCAAACCAAGGTTCTTAACAATCCACAGGGCTGAGCGGCGGGGAACTCCTTCGACATTCTTGGCCACTTCTCCTTGAACCTGAAGACGAATTTTTACAATCTCAAGGGGACTTGAAAGGAATTAGTCTAAGCTCCTGGTAGCAGGAAAGTCAGATCTTACTTGGTAAAAACGACCTGGCAAGCGCCTGCACTACCTCCGGCAATGAGCTCCCATGGAAGGGTAATCTCGCCGTTTTTGTCCTTTGCCTTGGACCTCACTAGATCGTTGACCGTAAGCTTGATGGCTTTCTCTGGTGCAACACCCTAAACCCAAAACGATCTATTATTAGTACCTAATCATCGGACTGGTAATCATCGGTCTGGGCAATATATGATGATATAAAACTTACAATCAATTGTGGCCCCAGGCCACTGTAAAGTCCCAAAAATCCCTCGTTACGGATAACCTTCTTGGCGCAATCCAAAGAGTTTTTGTACATGAGTTCACCCACCACCTTACTCCGTTGGTTCTGCATACGTGTCTTAACAAGATCAATAGGGTAAACAATGGTTGCACCAAAGGCTCCTGCAAGCGATCCAAGGGCAAAATTCTGGGCCGCATCCAGAGCTTGTCCAAAAAAACCTCGACCGTGGGTAATTGAATCAACGGTAGGGAGAATTCCTTTGGCAGAAGGCAGTAGCTCGGGAACACTGAGCTTTGGCCCCCGCCATGATGGGTCAAGAACACGAGTAAAGTCCTTTAGTCCCAAACGGCCGGAGGGTGTATCAAGCCCGGCGAAATGGAATAGTATATCAGCTTCCATGGGTGTGAAGAAGGTGAATCTAGTGATCCTTGCTGCTTCATTTAGAAAATCTGTACGGGTGATCTTCCCGTCGGGAGATTTAGCGGTAGCGTTGCGCACAATCAGATCGACCATATCCATTCCTTGAACAATGTTCTGGAACGCGCGAACATTGGCATAGTTGATCTTGGAACCGACCGAGATATTACAAAGTGTGTGCAGGTTCTCAAGGAGATGGTCACTAAGCTTATGAGCCGAGGTTTCAAGGATAATTCTTTGGAACTCCTCTGGTTCGATAAAACCGGTACCCTTCTTGTCGAAATAATGGAACGCCTGCCTAACACGTTCCCCCTGAAGCCCACGGAGCATCTGCGAGAATTGAGGATATGTCATGTCATGGCGCTTGTTTTTCCCCCCGAGGTAAAGAGACGCCCACATGCTATTCCAGTCGAATGGAATACCGGCAGGGTCTCTGTTGGCTGTGAAACGCTTAGTGAATTCATCATACCTCACACTGCCTTTGCCCTCGACATCGAATAATCTAAACGCAATTTCGTACTCGACGTCTGGTTTCGCAAGAAGGTTCTCGAAATTCGCCCAATCGTTGATGTTAATGATTCCTTCTTTACGGCGGTCGGCCACCTCAAACAAGATCGAGTACTGCTCTCTCTTAATTTTATGATAATCCTGACCCGGGGGTGCAATGGCTGAAACAAAGTCCTCCTTGGTCATATAGCGCTCTCCGGACGGAGTAGTATGAGACGCATACTTGTCAAAAGTTTTTTTGGCCTCGTCGGTAAGCAAAGCAGGGTGCTCGCTACCTACAAGAGATTCTTTGATGGCTTCCTTAACTGTAGCCATTTCTGAAGACAAGCAGTTGAAGATCGCGGGTTCTCAGGTCGAACTAGTTGGTGTTGTGGAACTATCCGCAGAGCTGCAAGGGACGGTTACTGCCGATGGGTCTTGTAAGGGCTCAAAAAAAAAAAAAAAAAAAAAAAAAAGGAAGTGTGTGTCGAAGTCACACCAGCAGAGGAAACTGTGTCACTACTAGCAATCCCTAAATACAGGTACTGAAGCCAAACGAAGGGGAGCCTAAGATGAAGAGCGATTGAGGAATGAAAGAAGAAGGAAGAGGGGGTGTAGGTATGTAGGAGTCTGGAGAGCGGGGAGGGAAATGACAGAGGGGGTGAAATCCCGGGGGTGGTTAATTAAACAGAATCCGGGGGCTTCGTTTATTAGTGGATGCGGAGCTTCTAAAATCCCACGCTAAAAGTGGAATGGGGACGGGAAGTCTTGCGTTTGTTTCTGGCCCAAAAGAAAAATATTCTATGGCGTGGGATGGGTGTAAAGATGAGCTTAAGAGGGGGACAGTTCGCGGCTGAGATTGGATCTACGTTGGATAAGCTCACTAATCTTGCTCGATTCGAGGACATCAGAAAACAGAATTTGCGCAAATGGTTTTGAAAACGTCCTCTGCTGTTTGGAATATCTAATATCAATTTGTCCTTTTGTTCAATAATGAGGTTGCCCACTGGAGTGCCGTTATTGGCGGGATATGTATTTTTTTTTTTTTCGTTTTTTTTTTTCTCCCACTCCCCTCCAAGAGCCGCTTGAACCCTGCCTCGTGGAAGATCGGGAACCATCCGAGTTAGTTGTCACCGCAGACGAGATTTTCCCTCCACTCATCCACATGACTTCTTCATCTTCACCAGTAATAGACCTAGGGGAGTGGTTAGAAACCTCTGATAACTAGAGCGCCTGTGAGCTGGTAGTTTGCTATTTAGCCGTCCCCTGAAAAGCTGCTTGAGAGTTTGAAAACCTTAACTATCAATGGTTAGTAGTTGCTTCAACAAATCCAATCTGATAAGATTGATAAGATTGGAAGGCCCGACCCAGGTTCGGAAAGCAGTCCCAAAGTTCAGAACAGAACTCGCCTCGAGTAGGTTGGGCTAGGCGGGCCACCAATTAGATTAAGCCAGCTTTAGGAGGGCCAATGAGAGCTAGCAGTAGTACTGAGGTTATATAGTTTCTAACCTAGCTGGGATCAATAACGACAGTGGAGACTACATGAATTAATTCGACATGTGAATCGCCTTCTATATCAGTCTGTCAGCTTCTGTACTAAAACTACCAGGGTATAATCATACAAACGACGTCTTCTCTATAATAAATACTATAATATCTTCCTTCTTCAAGACCTAAGAAGGAGATCCAAAAAGCCTGAATGATCGACACTAGCTTTTGTTAAAAAACGATGGGCCCAGCACTTATACTTGCTGGAAAAAAAAGTATGGTCTCAACCCGAACATCCCCGGTTGCTTTCTAGCTCACCTTGGAGACCATACTTTATTTTTCAGCAAGTACTTCCATACAGACCTGTGGTCAGACTGAGGCCACTTCATTGATGAATATAGAGTCAGGATTGATTCAGAGGTTCTAGCCGGGCGGAAGCCCGTATATAGTTGGCCAGATAAACGAAAGAGCTGAACCTATCATAAGGCTTCACGGGGTGGAGAAGGTCCGTCATTCCACAAAGATTAAAGACCGGTGGTAGTGAGTAGATTTCTTGGGTGAGATGCACAGAATAGGAAAACTTGCTTATATGAGGCACACATACATGTACTTATATTCAAATATCAGGCGGGTGAATTCATTCATCAGCCGAGGGCTCGGGATTAACCCTGGTGGCCCGGGTTTCATAGCCCATCACTCGGGTTATTATAGGACGGAATCTATAATGTCGTTGATCAATCCCGTAACTACGCGTATAATTATTTACGATTAGGTACGTTCATTCCTAATTTTATCTCTTCAATAAATTACAATTCAGGGTATATTTTGTGTTTGGCTCAAGATTACATGTATCCTAGGATGGGCAATTTTGCTTTGCGCACGTGCCACATTGCAAATCCCACATTATGTAATGGCCATGTAGGTCAGCGACACCGTGTTCTCTCGTGCTCAAGTTGAAACGCGAATTCAGTGGACATCCAAAAGCTTCTTTCTTCCTTTCTTTTTCTACCCATAGCCAAGCAACGGCGTAAAGTCCCAAGCGTCAATTGTAATTCTGGTCTCCTATCTTCCTATCATCTCCATTTAATTGAAGGGCTTTCAACTACAACGCCAGAGTCCCCCGCCGGACTCGTTCAAGTTAATTCAAGATGCGGCTCGCCGTGTACGGAGCTGTAAGTAGCTGTTTCCCTCCGCTTTACGCCACAGCAGCTAACCCGTAGTTCATTTTGATAACTAGACCAGCGTCATTTTGGGCGCCGGCGTCATTATCTCAGCTTTCAACCAACGTGCAAACTTCTATTCAGCCTGTGTCCACCTCGCTCAGTCCAATGCTTGTCTTATGGTTCATTTCCTCCTTTCCCCCCCCCCCCCCCATCGGATTTAACTCGTCGGAGTCACTGACCTTTTCGGTCACTCAGGTCCTCACAAACCTACTGCTCCTCCTCTCGATACTCTTCGGCCATGCTCTACAACTTATCTTCTATGGGCCCCTACGGACCCCCGAGATTGAGAATCTATACGAAAAAGCTTGGTATGCTGTGACGGAGACATGTTTGGCCATGACCATATTCCGCGATGAGTTCGATGTTCGCTTTATCGTCATGTTTGGTGTATTGCTATTTATCAAGTGCTTCTGCTGGATAGGGGGCAGCAGGGTGGAATTTATGGAAACCTCACCTCCGGACAATCCGACACTCTTCCATATTCGGCTGGCTTCTTCCTTGATTCTACTTCTTTCAGCCTGTTCGGCTATGCTTTGGCACTCCGTTTCTTCAGTTCTTGAGCGTGGGAGACCAAATATGATGGTCATGTTCGCTTTCGAATTTGCAATTCTTCTGATAACATCACTCGGGATTACCGGCAGATATGTTTTAAGTTTGGTCGAAAAATATATCCTGAAGCGTGAGGCGGGGCGGAGACGTGCAGCAAGGGTTTTGGAGAGGGAAGCCGCTCGTCAAAGACATGCAGACCGAGTTGTGGAGGTAGAGAGAAGACGCAGGGCGGGTGACCTTGTCGAAGATGTTCCTGAACTGGAAGAAGAGGACGAGGAGGAGGAGGAATTGGATGTCGGTGGCTGGGAAGAGAAGGGAACCTGGGTCTTTTACTTGGAATTGGTTACAGGTAGGGGTCGCCGTTTCAGGGTATTCAAGAATAGTGCTGACAAATCTAAGTAGACCTTCTTAAGCTGCTCACATATCTATCGTTCTTCTCGATTGTTCTCAGATATTATGGGCTCCCGCTCCATATCATCCGAGATGTCTACCTCACCCTTCGTTCTTTCATTACCCGAATCCGTGACTTCATCCGCTATCGCCGGGCAACTGCTCACATGAACTCCCGGTACCCGGATGCAACCCCCGAAGAGGTTGAGCGTGAAGGGGTCTGTATCATATGTAGGGAAGAAATGAGAGCGTGGACTGAAGGTGGCGCGGGTGAAGGTGGTCGAGCAGCCGGCACTCAAGACCAGAGATCAAGACCGAAAAAGCTCCCATGTGGCCATGTACTGCACTTTGCCTGTTTGAGAAGCTGGCTTGAAAGGCAGCAAAGATGTCCTACATGTCGTAGGCCTGTACTAGACGAGCCTCTTAATGGTGCAGGCGCGCAAAACGCTGCTGCACAAGCACAAGCAAATGCTGCTGGTAGACAGGGTCTGGCGTTTGGCGCACAGCTCGGTCCACTAGGGTTTGATATTGGAGTTGGAGTTGGAGGGCCAGGTTTTGTCCAGAATCTAATGGATAGAATGAACCAACAGCAACAGCCTCAACTGCAGCAAAACCAGCAAAACCAGCAAAATCAAAACCAGCAACATAACCAGCAGCATAACCAGCAACATAACCAACAAGCACAATTTCAGGCACAAGTTCAAGCACAGATGCAAAATCAAGGCCCAGCAGACGTTGGTGCCGGTGGTGTTGGATATACAGATCTTGCACAATACATTCTTAGGACAAGGCAGATCCTTGACCGTGAGGTAGCCATGTTGGAGATAACACAGCAACAGTTAAGGCAGTTGAGAGAGTTACAGGCACAAGCTGCACGCATTCCGGGGGCTGGTGGTTTACAAGCCCAGCAAGCCCCACCTAATCCAATTGCTCCTGGGACAGTCCCCACCGTAGCCGCCGCCAACCCACATTTAGATCCTGGAAATAATCTTGGAACCACTTTGCCTCCAGGAATCAGAACACCAGGCATGTCAATTTACCACGGGGGGCCAGTATTGAATGGTGCCAGCGCTGCGGCGGCGCTGCCCCAAGGAATGGTCCTGCCACCAGGATGGAATGTTATTCCTTTGACTGCCCCTGGGTCTACTACCACTGCTTTACCAGCTGCAACTCCAGGTGGAACAATGTCACTCAGAGGCGCGGAATCGCTAAGGAGTCGGAGGGGACAGCAGATATATCGGGAGCATATGATGGATCACCACGCTAGATTGACCCCAAGAGAGCAGGCATTTCGCCCTCTTAGACCAGCTCTTAGCAGGGCAACAACCGCCCCAAGCGGATCCAGCCGCTCACAACAACGCTGGACAACTCAAAGCACCAGCGGATTAGTCACTGGTAGAAATCTAGGTGAACGACTTTCTCAGGAACAGATGGGAAGGTTAAGCCCAACAGTTCAAAGGAGCATTGCAACTATTAGTAGGCTTTTACAATGGCAACTAGAATCGGGAAATAGTACATCTGTACACGAAACTCTTGCTGGAATCCCAGATGAAACGCGAGAAGAAATTCTACAGGGCTGGCCCAATAGAGATATATCTCGGGAGCTTGCAGAAGGTGCTAGAAATGCCACCCGTCTTGAACCTCGTGAAGACATAATGCGTTCTGCGAAGAATATTGCTAGATGGTTTGAGATGTTGCCTAGAGAAGAAAGGATTCAGGTTTTGTTGGGATTTCCAGAAAACGGCTTTAGGGATTTTATAATGATGCATCATCCAGGACTCAGGGAAGAAGTTACAAGACTGTCTGCTCTACTGAGAAGTCTCAATGATGAATCCGGTGAGACTCCTACTACAACTTCACCATCCGGAGTTTCGGGCATGATGGAGAGTATCTCCGACTGGACTCAGATATCACCTTTGGACGAAACAAGTTCTCGGGAAGACATTGAGAGAGTAGAACGGGAGACTCGCGAGATCGCCAATAGACGTATACAGGTCCTCAATGATGTAAGCAGAATTATGAGAAATGCAGCAGGGCAACTCGAACAAGTGAGCGGGAGACGGGTTCAATCCGCAGCCCCTCCTACCAGCTCAGTCGATTTATCAAGACTTCCTACCCAATTCAATACTGAGAACCAACTCTCACTGTTTGGACAAAGGAGCATTTTTGATTCTCGCGCGCAGGAGCAGGCGTTGAATGAACTGGAGCAGGAAGTCGTACAGGCAGAGAGGGAGTGGAGGTCGAAACGGGGAGTTGCAGCCGTAGAGAGCCTATTAGGAGTTTCTGAAGGATCTACCAGTGAAACGGGTAAAGGAAAAGGAAAGGCAAAGGAAGAAGTGGGGGTAAATGATGGTCAAGAGGGTGACACTTCAGTAACTCCGGAGGGGAAGGGGAAGACTCCTGCTAAGGCCACGGTGGAGGATGCTGATGATGAGTGATGCTTTCAATTGTACTTTTAGCTACTTCCTTGTTTCTCTGTCCTCCGTTCCTAGGTGTGGAATGGAGTAGGATCGAATTCTATCTGCGTGGTTTGAGATTTGTAACGCTAGTATTTTACAACCCGGGAGTTTTAGTCCCTCTGATTCTGCCTTATCCATAGCGCCCCTTTCTCCCTTGGTTCATTATTAATGACCAATAGTTTCCTTCAAGAAATTTATCTCAAAAGGATTGAATGAGGTTATAGTTGGATCGCTCGCGCGCTGATATATACTCAATAGCAGGCCCTGAGCAGTCTATGGCTGCACGCAACATTCTGTACCTAGAAATAAAATGGGAAAACCTAACGCCTATGCTCTGGTCAATTGACATATAGTTAACGGTGCAAAAAAGAACGGAAGGGAGGGAGAGGAGAAAAGGAAAGAACAAATGCAGGACCTCGACTGATAGGTATATGTATATATTATAAAATTAGAAACTCTAAGGTCCTAGATTGTCAAGGCTGTTATTGGAATATCAGGCTTCGATCGCGGGATACCTATCTGAGCAAACCTGTTCTATGATCATAGGGGACTAATAATTATATACGCACGCCTAGCGGATCTGAGTGAATCATAACCCCCCCCCCCCCCCCTCTTGATTGTCACTTTACCATCGATCACGCACCCATCGCTATCACTGGGCCTTACACCCTTAGTCAACACCTGAATATTAGGGGAAGGTCTGTGAGGGAGATCGAACCATAATGGTACGTGGCCCTGATAGAGAGGCCTTGGTTGGTGAATTAGGCATTGCGCATTTTTCTGAGCCCTGTAGTAGGTTATTTCGCAATGCGTTAGTTACATATAGTGGTGGGGTATATTCCTATCCAGCACAATCAACGCTCAGCTCTTGGTAAACACTAGCTTTCTTTTTCAACCCCACAATACACCGATAGCTTTCCCGACCTCAACTCCCACCACTTGGTCGGGCCTCTTTTTTTTTTTAGGAAACGATTGGTAGGGTACATAAGATCTACCCTAGCCGTCCGCATTGACTGCAAAAGTTACTGTGCCACCATAGGGTCTCCCATCTTCGCTCTCAGCAAGAGACAGTCTCTCTCGGGGCACCCTCCTCTTTGTGAACTCTGCAGGTTTACTGGCGGGATGAATGTCCCAGAGATGACGGAGATCGTGGTCGGGGGTAGGTTTGGTAAACTTACTAGTACACCGGATATTCGACATGGATGCGGGAACCAAGAATGATCCCTAACTAGAGCCTTAGGCCATTGGGAATGACAGCCGGTACGAGAAGGGTGGATGTCATGGTATGGTTACCTACTGGTATCGGGGTTAGACAATCCGAGATATCATTCGAGACAAAAGGGCACGGTAATTATCATCAACCTTAGCTACCTTTAGGGACTAAGAATCGTGTGACATGTGACCTAAGAGGTAAGTAAGAATTATGTTACAACTTTTGGGAGGGTGCTGTAGTTAGAGTTCGGCTCACCAAAGTCTCCGAGCTTTCGCCTGCTGCTTGGATGTTTTTAACTTCCCTCCCCCTGATGTGCTCGAGATTTGATTAATTTTAAGATGTATGTACTTGGTCAAACTCAGTATGGAACAAGCACGCGGGCACTAGTACTAGTGTACCGTTTGATATTCAACGTCTGAAGAGAAAAAAAAAAAGTAAAAAAAAAAAAAAGAGAAAAAAAAAAAAAAAAAAAAACCTAAACCCTATACAGCAAAGCTCGGATGAAGGTAAGCTACATACATCATGTCCTTGTTCCTCTATCTTACAGGGGATCTCCAAACCCCTACAGACACCACGAGCCCCAAACAAGTTCGGATCCTCCCGAGACCGCCAAACTGGCTCAAAACTTGCTAATCCCCTTCTGCGTCATGCCGTGAGATGCATACACAACTAAGGTAAGTGAACTTGACCAACTACTTACTTAGCTGGCCGGTGCATCTTTTAGTCAGAGCTGATATCTGGTCATGGATGGGCATTTCATACACTATCCGCGCGTTTGAGCTGGCGCTGGCGGGGCACTATTTGATTGACTTATTCCTTAGTCATGCTGGGCAAAAATACGACCCTGAATAATTCGCGATTATCGCGCTTACGGCTGCCTACATTTGCTGCAATTAATTTATAAGACTACCCTGCTGTTGAAGATCGAGGAGGAAAGTAAGTACCTTTCCCGTAAGTCTAGATTCTGCTGTTATCCTGTGGATGGAATGTCGTAGACATATTAATCGGAACGTGATTCGTCGACGGCAGGCGACTGTGATTGACTGGCTTAACGAGAGATGGGACGGTATCGTGTTATGGAATATGGGACTATATCTGACATTATACATTTTTGTAGCTACACAGCACATGGTCTCTCTACTCCTCTCAGTGCAGGCTAACATCTGATAGTCTAGCTACCATAAGTACCTATAGGTATATCGATATCCAACACTCCGGTCAATGCACAACCACCGCTAATACTCCCTTTTGCAAGTGCGACTGGCTAATCTCTGAAGACCTACATTCTGGTAATTAGGCACCCAGAACTGGCAGCCACACTACAGCTCCATTGCGGGGTATAGTTCTCCAGCTATGTTCTATCCCACTCCGTGATTCAAAATTTCTAAAAGAAATTTCCATACCCAGTGAACCCCTTTGTCGTACAAAGATCCCTCGTGTCAGGTGGCCCCCTACCCTTTTTTTTTTTTTTCTTTCCATTTCCATCCTCCTCTTTCAAACACTCTTGGCAACTAGAAAAAAGTGATCGGCCAGCCCAACACCATGATATGATATCACGATAGGATTTATTGTCAAGGACGCGTATCCCGTTTCTCACATAGATCTTGATTTATTTGGAATCATCGCCTGAATCGGAGAGATAACGGTCTTTTAGGGTTCACTACTTTTTTTTTGTGAGGATAGATCGGGAGCGAAATAGTAGGTGGTTATAGAGCAAAACAAGATATAAACTGGTTACCTACTACTGACAGGCCAATAGTAAACTACAACTACACTAATAATTCGTTCTCCTCTGTAGCCCTGTTTGTGATGATCGCACGGAGCATCTTATGGCCAGTGCCAACATGACCTCACAGGTCCTACATACATACCTTTTTCTCTCTCTTAACTGCATGTGTACAGCAGCAATCACGCGTCAGAATACAGTCTCCCCCCTCAAAGAAAAAAATAACCTAGGTTATTATTATATCCTCTCGGAAGCTGGCCGGTCTGTGACCAAGATAAAAGTAGATTAGGATAAGGCAAAATGGGGCAGAAGCAAGGGCTCAACATCATCATGCGATAAGAACTGATCAACCAAACCTTGTAATTTAGATATAGTTCCCGTAACCAGGCTCCCGGGCGTTCTAGTGTCACCTGGTATTAGTAAGTTATTGTACTCTATATATGTACAAACATATACTTACATGATGCGAGGCAACCCTGAATATCAATGCATTTCACAGATCACCAGAGGGGGGGAAGGGATGTATTTTTTTTTTTTCTTATGTTTAGCTGTTGTGGAAATTGCCGTGCGTGCGCGTGCACCGACCACTTCCACTATGAGCAGCTACATGTATGTAATTAGCTCGATGACGGTAGCTAGCGGACGCTCGGTGATCGGACTTCAGTGGAGAAACTGGGTTGTTTCGCTTTTTTTTTTCTTTCTATCCAGTTGGGGTTGGGATATCTTATGGTCCTGCTAGTTAGAGCTTGGGGAGCTAAATAGCGATTTGGTTATAACTTCACCTTTGTCCCTTTTCCAGAACTCCTCTATAAAGACCTCTTAGGGGCTCTACTAGAATTCAGTTTGACCTCTACGATCTACCATACTAGCTATATATCTATCTCATTAATTAGCAACCTAGCTCGCCCATAATGTTCACACCTCCCCCTGCAATCCCCAAGACAGAGACAGAGGCCGCCCCACGAGTTGGCATCCCCTCTTACCTCCTCCATGACATCTTCGTCCACCTCGACCTTTACGACCTCATTGCCTGCCAGCAAGTTTGCCGCCTCTGGAATGACGTTCTACAGACCCGTCGCTCTCTTCGTAGAAAGCGTTTCCTCGCGCCCACCCACCATCTACCTTCTCAGCTGGCGGAGTCATATACACTACACCCCGTGCTTGGGCTAATTCACTTCTCGCCATCATTATGCGCTGCGGATACAACATTTGGCCGCCGCAATGATGATAGGCCGGGAGCACTCCTGAAGGAATCACCGGTTTGCTCTCAGTTTGCTACAGACCCGCCGACGGCCTGGGCAGCCTTCGAGGTGCTGAAATTTCACCCGTACTGTGTAGTTGAGAATCCGGCAGGCGTGACGGTGTGGGATGTAGTGGTTGCACTGGCAGAATAGTAAGTGAGAAGTGAGACATGTGTGGTGGTAGTGGTGGTGGTGATTAGGGCTTTAACTAACTATAACCGGCGCGAATAGTAAGATGAGGGAAGCAAAAATCACTTTCGGTACCTTTTTCGGGTCGACGATGTGTTCCAAGCGGAACTATGACCGTTCAAGAAGAATGCGGCACGTGGATTTCCTAGGGACGGAAAGGTATGTTGGTTTACTTCGAATCTTATTGGTGATCAAGGTTGGGCCTAATGAAAATGAGTGAATTAGCGTGTTTATTGATTTCAAGGGCAGAGACGAGAGAGATCCCAGGGTCTTTATTGGTACATCTTTTGAGGCTAGAGGCGGCTCGAAGAAGGGGAAGGTGTTTAGGTTTTGGAGTGCTATTGCCTTCTGTGACGGAGTGAAAACGTAGCACTTATTGACTTGTTAGGTTTGATTTCACTTGTAAATATTGTTTTATGTTCTGACGAGTACTTTTGTTATTTCCTTTCCTTAGTTCAAGTTTTCCCCCTCTTTTTCCCCCTCTCTTAATGTTTTTCTTTTGTCTGGCGTGCGCAGAAGGGGGGGGGGGCACTCCTCATTCTTAATACCTTTACTTCATGCGCATGAATCTCAAGCTTGTAGTTCCCTGTATTACCACATCATACATAACGTGACGGCTTTACTTCTGCAAGCCCAACCACTAATGCCCCGCCAAACTACCGTACCCAAAACCGATGAGCCCTGGATTCAGACCAAACGAACTGAATTGCTACATGTACCTTTCTCTTGATGTGATCGCATGCATTGAATGGACCAGATCGTAAGTCTTTGCCCATCTCCTGTTACCCTCTCGCTGTTGCCCCAACAGGCCGTGCCGTCGCAGAGAGAGAGGGCAGAAATGGGGTCTTTGTGTGACGCAGAACCGAAAAAAGGGCGGCCTTGGAGAAGAGGGGCAATCGAAACAATGGGACCCCCAGAATGTTTTGAAAACGTGTGTTGATGCAGGAAGGCGGTGCCTTAGGTACTGGAGTACTATACACAACATATACCAAGAGTCTATTCTAGGTCTTCCCCACGACAGGAGCTAGCTTCAGTTCCAGAGTAGAGAAGAGAGAGCTAAGAAGAGCTATAGCTAAGCTGTTCTGCTGGATAAAGGCCCTTCTCTGCGCTGTCTCTGTAATATCTAATATAACCGTATGCGACAGCTCCCAAGCTTTCTGGAGCTTTGATGACATATAATCCCCAGAATTAATGTTTTTTTAAAGGAGCGCATAGAACGCAAGATGCACAACAGTACCTTATTACGTTCTGGCAGATACATCTTGCACCTATGTAGACGACAGGATGAAAGGAAACGATCAAAATCCATAATTTTTACGCAAGGCTTGTGGTGCTACTAAAGTTTCATTTAAGAGTGTATGTTTCTCATCTTAGAACTTGATTATCGTATCAATTAGTAATCCCTTTGGATTGGTTGATGATTGTATCTAGACCTACTGTCTTAGCTTTTTTTTTTTGTTTAGTATTCGTGATACCGTGATCCTAGATCGATCGAGGAGATCTACCTCGCTGGTAGATCGAGTATCAAGGGGATTACTCATCTTTGTCTGTTCTATTAAGTTGGGTGTCTTATAGCTAGGTAGATTGATAGGCACTTACATGAGGCTATTTTCTTATGATATGTACCAGCAGATTCCTGACTTTCAAGTGCATGTATGTACATGTATTTATGTACCAATGCGAAGCTTCCTATTAGGGCTTACTCGGCTGGCGAGAGAACAAAGCGGCAGAAGGGGCTTTCAGGAGCGCCAAGAGGTACGTTTTGAAGTCGCTGACTCAAATAACGAGTGATAATATGTGAAGGATGTTATTGATTGATACTTCATATGAACGAAAGTTATTGATTTAATTTAAATAAATTCATAAAGTAAGGTTATAAGGGTTTTTAATCCTGTAATAAAACAGGCGGCAATTTTATATCTACGACACGACACGTCATGTCATGTTATAAGCCCTGATTAGCCGAGACTTCAGTATATCCAATGTGAATCATATGTAGTAAGATGTTTCCTAAGTATTAGCTCGAGCTGGGTCCGATTATATCGAAGGGACTACACTGGTCTGCACATGAAATTGACCTGACCAGGCTAATATTCAGAAAGCGTCTGGGCTGTGAAAAAAGTATAAATTGTTATCCCTGTCTTCTCAATTCCCTACCTTCAGATCCTAACCTCGACCTTTTCCCTACAACAGCGCCACACCCCACTAAGGCGCTTGCCCTGCCCTCATCCACGAGTTTAAGATACTGCTTTTTGCACGTGCTCGGTCCGAACCTATAACTCCCGCCAAGACTCACGATAGTGTCCGATACCTGCTTCCATTTCACATTTAGAACAGATGGATCAACTATTTCGAGGAGGAGTTCAATCTGCTCTGGTTGATTAGTACCAGATGTATCATCTTAGGGAGAGTGAGTGGATGACAAACGTCCTCTTCCGTCCATTGTGGTTTTCTTAGTCTTTCATTTTTTGGCTTAGTTAAAGTTCTCAATCTTCCACGGAGAGTACTCTCGGCTTCATTAATTCCAAGTTTTTTCTTGATAGTTCGATAGCTGATACCTTCGGATCTCCATCGTAGGAGTAGCCGATTCTGTTCCTTTAAAATTTCTTTTGAGTCGCGTAAAGCTAGAGGTCTGGACATGAAGGGAGTAGGGGTTGAGGTTGGGGAAGGGGAAAGCATGTCATTGTCAGACATGGCTGTTTCGTCACTATCTATAAGCTCCTGATCTAGGACCGACTTGGAAAAGTTGTGATACCCTTCAGGTGCTTCAGGGCCGAACAAACTTCTTGCTGGGGGCGCAGAAGGTATTTGGAGCTTAGAAAGATGACGAGGGGAGATTGTAACGCTGGGGTTCGAGGCTACGTCCGGAATTTCGAACGCGTGAGGGAATATTCCTGGCTAATACCTCGATAAGCTTATTAGCATATTAAAGCCAGATTATAGGAGTCAGGAAGTAACCACGTTTTGCAAATCTAAATTGACTAGATTGGAGGAGAGTTGTGATAGGTAGCCATTTTTGAGCGGCTCGTACGCATCGACAGCGCAAGTAGAGGCAAGTGGGGGCTGTATATGCCCACCTACGGTTGTTGGCCGTATTGATGTTTGGTCTTCCTCTTGAGGACCCTCAACACCCGATGATTCGATGGGGACTAATGGAGGCGGGAGTGATTTTTCGTTAGATCCGGGGTACATATCACTGGCCCGTTTTCGCTTCGAGGATTGTAGGTTGGGAAAGGGTAGTGCGTGATAGATTTCACGGGGCTCTACTGCGTGGTAAACTCGAGTGAGAGGTGATGTACCCTGTGTTTCTAATTCTGAGAGGGTTGGTTTCACCCTGAATATACAGGTACCCGCGATTTCTGGGAAGAGGTCAACAACAGCCTGGTGAGCTGCAACTGTAAAAGCTGTAGTACCGGAATTAAAGGGAGTGGCAGCTGAACTAAGAGCAGCAGAGAAGTACTCAGGTGAATTCGGTGGTGCTGTTATATTTTCTGGGGTGTTGGGTTGTGTTTTATAGTCAGGACTTGATAGGAAGCCTAAGGGTACTCCCGTCCCCACTGCCATATGCATACCTTGCTTGTCCTCCTGTTTAACCTCGACTTCATGCTGCTCCTGAACATGTAGTGGATATTGTGTGTCCTCCTGTTTAATTTCAACCTCATGATGCTCCTGATTAACATGTAGCGGATATTGTGTGTCGAAGCTCCAATCTTGATCCTGGAGATAGCAAGGAGAAGAAAGTATGCTGTAAGACGGAGGTATATTTTGTACCAAAATGTTGGACTCTCTGGGAGGCCGAGACTGAAGAATTTGGACATTAGCTGACATGAGATAATTGACTAGCTAGGTAAATAGATTTAGATAAAGTATTATGACTCACCCAATCGACACCAAGACCTGCTCTAACATTATTGAGCCCATTCTTTTCTTGTGATTCTAGTGGTCCTGAAATTGCCACATGAAGTGGGCCTGGCCTATCCGCAAAAGTATGCTCAAAGTCGGTAGAGAATGCCTATTGACTCGAAAATAATTAGATGCCACAGCACTCTTTCAGTGCTTGTCAGGGTAGATTAGAAATTGATTACCTTCATATCCGCTTCATATAAGCGCCAGGTATTACCTTCAGAATCGGAGTCCAACTCCATAACCTAGGGAGAACTTTGTTAGCCTAGCTACCGTAGATGGATCCGGAAATGTGACCTAACTACATACTTAGATAGCCTTAGCCCTGGGTAAATACGAGTAATGGACTCGTTTTGTGTGATCTATGACTTATATCCCAACGTCTAGAGGGTTAGTGCGAGGTTAGTGGGGCATCCAGAATAACAATTTGTACAACTAGCTCTTTTATGAAGGGGCTTTCCAACTTATTTCTTTGTGCCTACCACTTGATCTTCTGACCCAAAGATTTTGTGAAACTGGTGAGACAGGTGACTGTAGAGCGTAATCTTGTATCTTCCCTAGAGATGAATATCAATACTATCATCTCAGTTGTGAGAAATGGGGAAACTGTGCGGGATTCAATTGAGGAACGTTACGATTGCTGGGTTGAAAAAGAGCCAGGAAGGCTAACATAGATTTAAAGGCTTAACTAATATAGAAGTCGTACCTGATGAGGTGAGATTGCTCCCCTAGAGCGATCAGGAGCTTCCAAGGCCTGAATGTTCGTGATATGAAATGAGCAGGTGACCTGTGGTCAAACACGTAACGGCGCACGCGTGCGTTAGTTTTTGCTTCTGCGGATTCGGTTTCCCCTCAAAAGTAGTTGTAATTATCGCCTGGGCTCCTGTAGTTGTTATAGACTTTGATTCGGTATAACCATATCTATCTTTCTAATAAAGTCAGCAACTTGCTACGAAGCCACATGGTCAAGTCCAGGTTTTTAAAGCATGTTGAGAATGTACATGTGCGACAAAGCGAACGAATCAGAAAATCGCGGGTGATTTGTATATATGATTCTAGAAAGATAGTCTTCTGCACTAGTGTTTCTACTGAAGATACTATGTATACAAGAATAACGCCATTTTTCTAAGCAAACCTGGTTTCCGCGCACACATTGCGTCTTGGTTCTAACACTGCTTCGTGATGCAGTCTATGTGACTGTTGATAACAACCTGGGCACATTGACCCAACCCACAAGTCTAACTTCAACATGAGGAAACTCTCCAAGAAAGCGTGTTGTCCTTCAACTCGCCACTCGCGTCTACTTCGGGAAAAAAGACAAGAGAAGTTTAATAAAGGCATATGCAATGTGCGGGATTTAACCCCCACCCCTTGTAAATATTCCGCTACCCGCTGGGCTCTAGATCTGATAGCATGTACTTGTATATGTATTTTTGAGTACCCCACCCAGTCTACATTGCTTCTGGCATACCGGAATTCTATACCCATATTTGGGATTCCGAGGAGAATGCAGATGTCTAAGTGGCAGCAATCCCAGCCCTGCGGCAACTTTTAATACTGGTTATCCAAGCACATGGCCATGGGTGATAAGTGCACGTTTCCCAAATTAAATATATACCTGTATGTAATGTCCATAGGACCAATCGTAAGTAGAGGAATTCATGCGTGGTGTAACACGATGTCCTTACATGTAACGATCATATGCGTCGTTATTTCCACATTACCATTACAGCCGTGTTTCTTTTCAATATGTATCTAGCCCCGCACCATTCTACCTAGCCGGAAAATTGCTGGGGCCCTTTAATCCACATAACAATGGTTATTTATGGCCTTTGTCCTCACCACAATATCACTCATGGATGTGCATAACCGTTATACTAAAGACCTAGATCTATTTCCTTTAAATGTTGAGATGAAAGGTGGTAAAAACGATAATTTATAAGCTTAAAACGTAAATTAAGATATCAACTCCAGTAATGTTTAAGCTAAAACCGCTGTTAAAGTAACCGTAAATATGAGGATTATCAAAAATATGATCATTGACCCATGGTAAAACGTGGGGGTATTTTGGGTATGTAGGATTCTGGCTGGTTATTTAATTTGTGGGCTGTTTAGGGATGTGACGGTCAGGATTACAAGCAGGTTTTTAGCGGAGAAATGTGATCGATCATTCAAACCAATCCAATACATAAAAACTTTTCTGCCTTTGCTTGGGATGGGATGGAGCATGAGGGGCAAAAGGGACTAATACTAAAAGAACTCTTTCATGGCCAAGGAAGTTCTTGGTACGCGGTATGCAGATGTGTACTTGCCAGATTTTGTGCTTAGGACGAGAATATAACCATAGGTGGTGGCAACCGTCAGTATTATGTAGTTGTATTCCTCCTAAACTTGAAAATTTAGCAAGTAATTCTCTGTGGCGTACGGAACTTCCGCTGGATAGAATATGAGGGTGGCTTAAAAGAAGCCTATTATCCTGAACCAAGCTCTAGAATCCATTGTATTTTATTTTTTCGCCACATTACATTGCCACCGACCAGATATATGAACGAAACTCCCGGGTATCTCCAGCTCGCGATCGTCTGTATGCATTGTTTGATCTGATCAGACGAATGAGTAGCTGCCAACCATGTGCTCCCCCCTGAGGTTTTATACCTGCAACAACGCTGTATCCTTCCATATTGTTCTTTCTTTTTTGCAAGACAGCGCCGGCACTTACACAAGTTTTTTTTTTGCCTGCAGCATGGTTTCTGAAGCATTTAACTTTTGATAGGTTCGCGTCCTAATCCTTGGTACCCCCCAGATATCACCTACCCTAGCGTCTGAATGTGTCAGGAAGCTCTAGCTAGATATTTTTCACCGGCAATGCAACATGCCGGTTAGGCATAGAGCTGGGCATTCTCATAAACATGCGAGTGATACACCATGATTAGGGATCGGGTTGAACAAACCTATGCTCGCACCATTTTCTACTCAGACAAAGAAGAGATTTATCGTTATATATTTGGACTTGAGTTAATTGACAAAGAAAGTGAACGATAAATCCTTGTCTTATTCGGCGTCGATGTTGCATTGCACTCTACCACCGTTTCAATGCACTTCACCCACATACACGTGCGTAACCGGCATTGCTAATAACGTCTCTTTGTGTCATTAGACTATCTTTCCGTGACTTGAACTTCCATGGACAGCCTACCATATTCTAGAACGTAAAAGTAGCTGCTTATCTTAACTACCGATAACCCTAAATGATACACAGGACGAAACCTGTGTAGGTAGAGCATATCTACTTACGTGTTTGTATATCCCGAGGTGTACATAATTATATAAAAGTAGACGGAAAGCCCAGATCTAGTGGTAGCCGCGTGGTTGGTTTGGGGTAGTCTGGCGGCCAATAACAGGTCATGCAATTACCTTTTCTGTACGAACTTCAATCCGGCAGCACGAGTATGTACTGCTGAAAGATCGCGGCCCGAGCCGGGCAATATAGGGGCCTGAGCCCATGAAGGCTGGGGCTGGGAAAAGAAGTGCTGTATACGAAAATTTATGACCAGGGTTCCTTATGGTTTTTCCGTATCATATTTCTTGGTCTTGTGATGCTTACTACACAACATCAATTTGTGCCAAGAAGAGCATCACGTTAGCTTTCAAATTACAAGTATTAGCATTTTTTAAGAGCTACATGTAGCTAAAGAGTTGGTGGTTGGGTTTCTACATAAGCCCTAAAGCAGTTAGTTTCAAACCCATATCAGCTGGGTGAGGAGAAAAAAGAATCATATTGGCATACAAGATAGTACGCTTTGGAAGATCTACCCACAAACTCTTAGAACAGCTCTTCTGCACGGTTCGAATTACCGGTTCGAATCACCTATGATAAAACATGATAAAACATGGCTAATTTCCAGAGGCCGTTAGGGGATTGGGGTCCTCGCGGGGATAAATGTGGTGGATGCCCCCAATTGCTAGTGTGGCCTAATATATCCCATACAATGTTAAAGATGCCAACTTTGCCAAGTTGTTTCAACTCTGTGGCTCACGCTCGAGAAATACTTGGCATTATATGTCATGTTAGTACCTTAGTAAGTAGCACTTAAATGGAGCGTATTGGCCAACAAGTTTTGGGTCTAAATATTTGGTTCTTGGCGACTGGTTTTTGGTGTAGATAGCCCGCCGCGCCAAGAGCTCAAAATTTGAACTCAAAAATTGAAAATATGAGTGTGGCCAACACGTCCTAATAACAGCTTATGAGATAAAAGGGGTATTGTACCCAGCAGGCTATTTGGAGAGTTCATTGCTTAGCCTAGAGCTCTAACCAAAACTCCAAGAGTGACGGTAATCCTACTGATCGATGGTGGTGTTTGTAATACAGTACTGACTACAGTCCCTGATGACCATTAGGCATGACCCGCCGTCGTTCCATTAGCGGGTGTATCTAGTATAATTTGAAATTTGTACTACTACGGGGTAGGGGAACTGCGGCCATGGCTGCAACAGGCCATATATACATGTACATGTAGTTCTGGAGGCTTTCCCCTGCCCCCGTAGTGCATATTGACTGCCAAGAGATTTACTAGATGTGGGAACTTGCGTAGACTTCACGATATTAGCTCTGGTAGCTCAGTGGTTAGAGCATGCGATTGCAGATCGCAGGGTCGATCGTTCAAACCGGTCTCAGAGCTTAGAATATGATTTTTTGTATGACACCTCGAGCAACAAATTTTATTTTATGGGTTTCATTATATTTTTAGCACTCAAAACCGAACTACATCCAATCTTAGTACTCCTCGAAGCTCAAACACAGAGTTGTTCCTAATATTGTTTGATTTCGAACAGATTATTTGTTAACCAGTTGATACTAGTTTAATTGGGATCAAGATGGCGCCTAGGAGAATTGCTGTACAACCCATTTCCTGTACGTAGAGCCATATATTAAGAGCCCCCCGAAATCTTCATGCTGGAAGTCGGCACGTTCAGATGGGGGCGATAAACCTTTACATCCAGGCTGCAGCTGTAGAAATTATCTTCGACCAACTGATGTGGGATAAAGGGCGGGGAATGTTGTGAATAGGTACATACATGTACATACATGTATAAAGTACTACGGAGTTATGGAAAAGCCCCCAGAACTATGGCCTGTTGCAACCATGGCGCAGTTCTGGAGACTTTCCCCTACCCCCGTAGTACTATGTTCATCAATTACCACATGTATGTGTAGGTAGCAGGTATACAGATTGTACTACTACATACACGTGTGTACATAAAGTCCGTGCCAAGTCTAAGCGGTTTTCCCCCTCTTTTCTCCTCTTTTCTTTCCGGCCTCTATCAACCCGTGTTGACTCGGTCAATAAATGTTGAGTCAACTAAACCACATAACAGATGTACCACAGGAGTGGGGAAAGTCTCTGAACTATGCCTGTTGCAATAGAGAGTTTTAGTCACACGAGCTGGACAGAAAGTCGGGCACTTGGACAGAAAGTCCTGCATCTCTTATTGGCTAAAACAGCTAGGTCCTCTGTCCGAGTTTCTGTTCAACTGGCGTAGCTAAAACTCTTTAATGTCCGTCTGAATTGTTTAAAGGGGGCTATTTAATTAAGCTACATCACTTCCTACTCCGGCCAAGGGTCGGGAAATGCTCGTACGTACATGAATGTACTTATCACAGGGTAACGTATTGCACTATGTACATGTATATGTAGGTACATGCGTTTGGCTGATATAGAGTAGGCGTTGTTACACGCATATTATCTTTGCTGATCATGATCAAAAGGAATTAATTCCAAATACTATTTAATTTAGGGAATACCGTAAAGAAACTCTGAACGACACGCGTACTGTGATATTGCGAGAGAAAATCCATCGCCCTCTTGATTGTGTTGTCTCGAATACGAGCTCAGATAAGCACCTGTCCGCGCTTGATATCAATCTCGACCACCTCTCAAGTAGGCTAGACTCTGCAAAATAAGTACGGCAGACGTTGTTTCTACGAACCCTCATTGTCCGCCTTCTCATCCGGGAATCTGCCTCATGGTCAGGGTCATCGATCCGCTCAAAAAATCTAGACGTGACATACTATGGGGATACAACATACTCTGAAATCGCTGCAGACGACTACGACTGGTCATTTTACGATCATCGAACTTGGGGCACAGCAATTTATAGTAATGTAAGCTTATATATATGGTTCTTCATTATAAGTCCTTATGTCCACGACACACACACCGGGGGATTGAAGGACTACGCCCCCCTATATTATATCTGTCTATCATTATATTTTCTAGGATGAACGGACGATGGCATGGTTCTTGCATAGCGAGAAACTCTACCATGCAATCTCGGCGAAATTCAGCCCGGTAACTACACCCAGCGTTGGTTACCACAAGGAGGGAGAGACTTTGAGCAACTTCCGACCCCAATGACACAAGAGGCGCTCTAGCTAGGGTCAAATGGTGGAACTGCTTAACGGCCCGAAGGTATGAACGCACGTGGCACGACCTCCCGGAAAACTGAGGCGGATTCTCCGCATTAATCGGGTCTGAAATGGCAGCCTAAACAGAACCAAGTTTTGGGGAATGGGGGGGGGTTATAGCTGGTGGTACATTCAATGTTACCAGGCGCTCATGTTACCAGTCAAAGGAAGACAATTCATGCGGTTCTGACCAATAACCTTCTTTTAAGGGGGGAGTCATCTGCGCGTCCAGAGAGTTATGTCTTAGTGAAGGAGACATACATAGTACTGGGTAGATTACCAAAACCTCGGGGTATTGAGCTAATTATTACACAGGGGTTAGAGAGTACATGACATTAAATTTACTTTATATACCACACGCCAAGGGTATTTATCTTTATTTCGACATGCAACATTCCAGAGAACACATCTGCAAGTGAACGAATAGCATCATGAACAAATAATTAGATTCAAGTATTCATCTTTGTGGCCAGTAGAAAGACCTGATTTTGTAATGCTTTATCATGAGTGCTCGAGCAAACCAAAACCTCATCAACTCAATTTCTAGATGATAAGCTAACGGAATATGTTTCTCGAAAACCCAGTCGTCGGCTGGACCACCACCCAAAGACCCCGCAAGCACATCTTCAAATTTCAATCTGGCATATAGGCACGCATCTCCCCGCACCCCACACCGCCATCTGAAGCAGGTACAGGTTGTGGTCTGGGCAGGAGTACTGCAGTAGTAGCGTACAGGGATGGCATTTGAATTAATTGGCTCGACCCCTATTGGCTCTGGGCGCTCTCGGCAAAAAGTAAACCTATGATCCTTGCATGTTACCAGGAGACTCGGGCCTAGAGACCGTTATTAATGATCCACAGGGGGAGGAGAAGAGAAGGTCGTCGATCCGCTTGTTGAAAACGGTTTAATAAGTGCAATAAGAAAATAAGCCTTTTTTTGTGTGTAAGGACGAACGTTCGGAGCTTTCCGTCCGTTAGCTGTAGAAACCACCTATGCATGTAAAGTTAACAGACATGTAGTCAACCACTGACTTGTAGATATCTTCACCATTCCGTTAATTGTACTGCAATACCTAAGGGTATCATACTCTAGCTCTACCACGGTGACAGTGTTAAACACCAATTTAAAGTGATACAGTCTTGTTTGCTAGCTCGGAGATCCCCCACACATGTACGGAAAAACGTGTGAACGTACCGACGGCGTTTCTCTGTTGTGCTGCACAGGCAGGTAAGTAGGTGCTTCCTCATCCATGCCTGCATACGGCTCCAACTGCAAATTAACAATTAACATGTACCCCAGGAAACCTCACTTCCCAAGCGCATGGCCTATCCAGACGGCCATCGCGCTAACGATGAAATGAACCATACGAGTTTCCTCGATTCTTCATTTATTGCCCACTGCTAGTCAAAAAGGTTCTCCGAGAATCGATATAAGAACCCCATCGGTCCTCCATGATCTCCTGTACTATCTCTCTCAAGAAAGTAAGAGACAGACGACTCGTTCATCCCAAACCACCAACCAAATACGGTTCCGGTGATAGTCTTTCCTTTACTGAGCCGCCAATATGAAAATCTCTTTCTTCTACCTGTTGTCGGTGCTGGGTCTGACCAGTTCAGGTAAAATAAGTTCCTTGTTTTTTGAAAACTGTATTTATAAACGTATTTGCTGATTTTTCTCGTCGTGGGTGACAGTACTCGCACAGTCAACGACTACATATACCGACCCCGAGACGGGGATAATCTTTCAGCGCTTCCTTACTAGCTCATATGGGGGTTTCAGTTTTGCAGTTGTCTTTCCGACCGCACCAACCAATGAGTTTATTGGGCAGATTGTGAGTATTATTGCGAATGTTGGTATTGACCTGAGATTCTGACGATGTATAGGTTGGCCCCATCGGTGGATGGTCTGGCGTCAGTTTCGGTGGCGGTATGAACGGGAACCTTCTCTCAGTTGTATGGGTGAACGGAGATGAAATTGTACAGTCATTCCGCATGGCCTCGTAGGTACCCCATGAGTAGGCAAAATAAAGGAGTAGCGCTAACATCTCATAGTGGTTATCTCGAGCCCACAGTCTACTCTGGAACTGCCAGCAGTATCCCCCTTTATACCAGTATCAATGCCACCCATTTCTCCTACACCTTCCGCTGCGTAGACTGCGTGACCTGGACAGATGGTGGCTTTGACCCTACAGCCGACTTTACCGTTATGGGATGGGCCCAGAGCACCGCCCCCGTTGATGACCCCACCAATTCTGCTTCTACTTTTGAGGAGCACCAGGGATTTGGTCAGTATGGTGTTATACTTACAAGCGCGAGACAGTCCGGGTATGAGGGGTGGCTTGCAGCTGCGCCGACGCCGACTGCAGTTCCAACTACTACTACTGTGGCTAGCACTACAGCACCCACAGCGACACCTACAAGCACAACAGTGTTGGGCACTTATGATTATATTGTTGTTGGCGGTGGTGCGGCAGGGTTGGTTGGTGAGTTGATCATTGAACCCTCTCCCTACTTAGTAAGGTGACTGGCTAAATGATTATAACAGTTGCGGACCGCCTGTCCGAAACCGGTAAGAGTGTACTTTTAATCGAGCGCGGTCCACCAAGTACCTACAATTCCGGAGGTACAGTTGGACCTGCCTGGCTGCAAGGAAAGGGCTTGACACGCTTCGATGTACCGGGTCTCTGCAACCAGATCTGGGTGGACAGTGCCGGGATTGCCTGTAACGACATTGATCAAATGGCGGGTTGTGTCCTCGGTGGGGGGACAGCCGTCAATGCAGGACTATTTTTCAAGCCTCCGGATAGAGACTGGAATGACAACTTCCCGACTGGCTGGAAAGCGACTGATATGGTCTCTGCGACCAATAAAGTCTTTAACCGTATTCCCGGCACCGACAACCCATCAAGCAACGGCGTACGCTATTTGCAAGCGCCTTATACCGTCCTCTCCAGCGTCCTGAGGACCGCCGGCTGGTCAGAGGTCACTGCAAACTCAGTTCCTAACCAAAAGAACCGCACATTCGCCCACTCTCCATTCATGTACTCCAACGGCGAGCGTGGCGGACCCCTTGGAACATACTTTCAAACCGCAAAGGCCCGCTCCAACTTTGCCCTCGCCGTCAACACAACCGTCATCAAGACATTGCGCAGCTCCGGACATATCACTGGTGTATTGGTGACACCTTCCTCCACAACGGTTGGTGGAAAGCTCGGAGTCTATAATGTGACACCCACCACCGGCCGTGTTATCCTCTCTGCTGGTGCATTCGGGTCTCCCAAGATCCTCCTCCGTTCCGGCATCGGCCCCACAGACCAGTTGAACATCGTGAAGTCATCTCTGGAGGGCGCTGCAATGCAGGCAGAGAGTGAATGGATCCGCCTCCCTGTAGGTTATAATGTCCTCGACCACACAAACACAGATATGGTATTCAGCCACGCCAGCGTCACGAGCTACGACTTCTATGGTGCGTACGACAACCCAAATACTACCGACATGAACCTCTACCTGAACCAGAGGGCTGGGATCCTTGCGACCGCCGCACCTGGACCAAACACCATGCTTTGGGAGTCTTTCGTCGGTACCGACGGAATTACACGCCAGCTGCAGTGGACAGCACGTAGTGAGGGGTCGTTGGGACAGGAGGGTGATAACCTCGTAACAATGTCACAGTACCTCGGCACCGGTGTGACATCGCGAGGACGTATGACCATCACCAGCTCGCTGAACATGCAGATTAGCACGTCTCCATTCCTTCGAGATGCGGCCGACATTGATGTAGTAGTGCGTGGTGTCCAGAGCGTCCTCAACGCCGCGAGGGACAAGGGCGGTATCACGTTCATCAGGCCCGCGGCGGGTGTAACTGCACTGGAATATGTCAACTCCTATGTTGATAGCAGACGCTCAAACCACTGGATTGGGACCTGCAAGATGGGGACAAACTCTGGGTTGGCTGGCGATGGGACGACGGGAAGTGTCGTAGACACCAACGCGAAGGTCTATGGAACTGACAACCTGGTTAGCCCTCTACTTTCTCACACCCCCCTCCCCAGCTCCCCCCAACTCCTATACTGACCTTGAATAGTTTGTCGTTGACGCTTCAATCTTCCCCGGCCACGTCACTACCAACCCCTCTGCTCCCATCATGATCGCGGCCGAGAAGGCCGTCGAGAAGATTCTTGCCCTGGCCACCCCCACGACGACCACCAGCAGTGCATCCGGAAGTGCAACTGCCGTGCCGCAATACAGCCAATGTGGCGGTATCGTAAGTTTTTTTCTCTCTCTTCCCCTCACTCCCTCCATCTGCGCACGTGCCTGCCTCAATGTTGGTACGGATTGTGTCTGACAATGACAATACTAATGGTGCTCAAAACAGGGATACCCAGGGTCAACAGTTTGCGCGACTGGGTACACGTGCACAGTCCTTAACGACTACTATTCGCAGTGCTTGTAGTTTTGCAGTATTTATTTTCTTTTTTCATTCACTTATTTTAGCTTCAGGTCTTACGTTCTTGTACACTTATCTTGGTCAAATATCAAATTCCTCTTTGTGCCTATACCTATGTGTTCAGCGCTCAGGGCCTAAAAGCTGCAGAGATCATGGTTGAGTGCTAAAAAGGATTCTACGCCCCATCACAATTCCTAAGGGCGTTGAATCCTTCTTAGCGTATGTCAATGATCACACCAGCGTCTTTTTTCTAAACCCTAACCCTGCACACAACAGAATGTAACACACAAGCAAACAACCCAACCCAACCGAAACAGGGAGAATTTTACAAAGTGATAAAACTTTAAAACCAAGCTTCAAACTTGGAGCAGCGGGGAAAAGGGAAAAAAAAAAAAAAAAAAAAAAAACAAGCTCTGAGACCGATTTGAACGATCGACCCTGCGATCTGCAATCGCATGCTCTAACCCCTGAGCTACCAGAGCTGGTGAGTACCCGGGTAACTTTATAGATTTTCACCCTAGCCCTGCACGTTGCCACACATTTACCCGGCCGTACACGGTAGCCACACATCGAGTGATACCTCGTGCATAACTCTACACTTTAGGAAAAGTATCCCTTCTAGAAAATCAATAAAAAAGAAAGAAAAAAAAGTCCTACTTAGATTTTATATATACATATATAAATCCCCCACTAGAGCTTCGCCCCAGGCACGCTCCTGCCGGCCACGCCACAGCAAACCTCCGCCAGCCGCCCGACGGCCGCCACCTGCTCCTCTGTCGCGCCGTTTGTGACGGCGCCCTTGACATGGCCCCTCAGCTGTGGGTCCACGTCCTGCGGGACGAGGCCCGCCACAACGAGGAGGCTGGTGTCACGCGGGCCGAGAACCTCCGTGTTGCTTAGGACGTGGGCGTAGAGGAGCTCGGCAACGACGCCGAGGTCGTCGTAGCTGTGCGTCATGCTGCCCATCACCCGGTCCGTCACCTTTCCGTAGAGGGTGGAGAAGAAGGCGTTTCCGCGGGCGACGAGCGGGGCGGGGGACGAGTGCAATGAGGCGCGCCGGGTGGTGGCCGGGGATGCGAGGAGGAGGTGCGGAGGAGTGGCATTCTTGAGCGCCGCCAGAGCGTTGATGGCCTAAATGGTGCGCGCGGTGTTAGTAGGGGTAGAGTAGAGAGGGGTTGGGATTGGTATGCGGGCTCGAGGCCGCACCCCGCGGACGACCACCGCCGCCCAGGGGGCGGCGGGATCTGATATGCCATGTATATATACGTACCACCGGCAGCCCCCCAATCACCACGCTCTTGAGCAGCGCCTCGCGGATCTTCCTATGTATGACGAGGGCGCTCTCCTCCCTACCTTCTTCCCCCTTCGTACCCGCACCCGCACCCGCACCGGCGGCCAGTTCGCGCTTGACGTATTCCTCGCGCTCGCTGCCGCGGATGGCGACGTTCTCGAGGGCGTAGCGCCATATGCGCGGGATCTCGTCGGGGCAGTTGAGGATGCTGAAGGCGACCGAGGCCAGGAAGTAGAACGTATGTTTTGGTAGGGCGGGGTTGTGGTGGAAGCTGTGGAGAAGGGAGTGGGTTGCAAGGGCGGGGCGGGACATCTTAAGGTGGGGGGAAAGGGGGGGGGGGGGAATATTTACAGGTAGGTGGGTGTGGTGAGGCGGGTAGAAAAGGCGGGGAATGAGATGTGATAGATGTATGATGTGATATAATATTATATGATATGATATGATATGAATTATGATCTATAGGTTGTGATATGTATTTTCATATGGGTGTTTATGAGAGGGAGAGTGTGTAGAGAGGATCAAGACAGGAAACGGAATAAGAAGAAAGAATTAAAAGGAGAAGAAGAAAAGGACCCGTCACCCCGTCACCGGTGCGGGTCGGGCCGAGGTTCTTCTTCTTCTAACTCTCCTTCTTTAATTAATTAACTGAATATCGCCGCCATCCCCCTCTTTTCTCTGGTATTATTATTTGATACCCGATATATCTATAATTATGATATCTATATTTATATTTCTATATATTCGTATTATTTATCTAATATTTTTATTTTTTATTTCTATTTTTTAATTTATCCTATTGCAGTACTACGTCCACTTGCGGAAGTAACCGAGTATGTATATACCAGCATAACAATTAATAAGAGATTAATTAATCCCTACCCACACCACCACCACCACAACCACAACCACCAACAGAGGGTTAATTGCATGTGTGTATACACACGTTTTACTTCGAGATGGCGGCGCCCCTGAAACCGTGATGATCATGACGGTGATGATGATGATGATTACGATACGGACTAGCAAAGTGAACGAGCGAGTGGAATGAGTGATTGATCACTTGCAGTCACTCGCATTCTTGTACGCTCACGCCATCCATACATCCATACACATATGATTCGACTTTCTTTACTTTTTTTTCTTCCCCCTTCCCCTTCTTCTTTTTCTGTCACTCTCATGCTCACAACCTACCTACCTACCTACATACATACATTAGTAGTACCCTACTATTACTACGTTTACGCACACGGAATACTTTTTGCTTTCACACATGAAAAAAGTGCAGAGTGCAGATATTGGCATTGACCAAAAAAAAACAAAGGCTCTGGTTGCCCTTTAATTCATCTAGATAGTCTCCGTCCCCCATGTCTCTTCTCAGGTTCCCCCCAGCCAAGATAGATACTCAAGGAAAAGGAAAAAAGAAAAGCAAAGATACTAGGAAACCCAAAATCCTCAAAGCGCCCCCTTCATTTGCATTATATGCCGAAATGTTCTTTTTTTTTTCCTTTCAAAAAAAAAAATTAACATGGTATTCCTAAGAAAAACCGTGATCCCCACCCACCTCCAGCTCGACTGAAGGTAAAGTAAATAAACAAAAGAAGAACCCCCCCCCCCTAACAAAAAAAAAAGGAAAAGATAAAAACACACCGTCCCGTTAATAAAAAAAAGAAATCCCAATTCATGCCAAGTCATAAAAGGAAAAAATATATTTTGCTTTGGGGTGGGCTTGCAAATATAAGTAAAAAAGACCCTTTCCAGCCATCGTATCGTCGCTCGTCAGAAAACATAACACCGTTGAGAAAATGCAACGCCAAAATAAACAAAATAAACAAGGAAATAAAATGAGTTAGTACAAAATAATGGACATAGAAAGGAAAAAATCGAAAGACACAAAAAAAGGGAAGAAAAGAAAAATAGTAGTGTTATCTTGCTTCTGTAGATTGCGCGGTCTTGCTGGGCGCGGCGTCCAAAAAGGCCTCCGCGCGCCTCATAGTCCAAAAGTCAAGGTCGGAGACGTACGAGTCCCCGCCAAGAGGTGCTCTAACTTCCCACTCAGTACTCATCATCATCTCGTCTCGGCACAACAACTTCGGGCCATCGAAAACCATGAGACATCTTCGCTTTGTCACCATCTGCTCTGGCGCGCTCCCCCACCCAGCTGGAAAGTTCTTTCGCTTCCTTGGGCGCGGGCGAGAGGCCGGCTTTTGAATGGAGCCACCCCCGATTACTCGGGAGTGAGTTGATTGTCACCTCGGACGTGACCCACCGCTTCCGTTCCCGGAAGCGGGCTTCTTTGCTCCTCCGCGAGTAGCTCTCTTGGATCCATTGCGACCAAGCTTGCCGGTGGACTTGCGGCCGGGTGGGGTAAAGGTTTCATCCTTTCCGTCATCGGCACCATCTTCACCTTCCTCAGCAAGGTCGTCTTCTTCCTCAGCGTCCTCCTCCTCTTCCTCCTCCTCATCTTTGTTGAAGCGCTTCCCCTTTTCCGAGGTCTCTTCCATATCTTCTAGCTTGACCGAGTCAAGGTTCATCTCGTTGAATGCTGCAGCGGGCTCCTCCTGGACAACCTTGAGCTGCACGCACTCGTCCAAATGTTCGTAGAATTGTTGAGCAGTGGCAAAAGTGACCGAGCAGATACTGCACTTTCCTGTAATGTATGCGCCGGAAAAGCGGTCTTCCTCCGTGGGGGACGCAGTGAAAGAACCTTGCTTAGATCCAATCTTCTTGCGGCCGTTGGGAGGGGTCTGCTCGACATTGTGTACAGACATCAAATGGCGCTTAAACACATCTGCACGGTTGAAAGACTTCTCTACCGCCGATCCGGATCCAGGGCAGAATCCGCAAACCATTGTTCCCTTGTAGTGTGTCAAAGTGTGTCTTTGACAGTCGTATTTTCTAGCGAATCCCTTTTTCGAGTATTCACATGTTGCGATCGGGCACTTTACCGGTCGCTCCAACTGGTGAGTGAGCTGGTGTGCTCTGAGATCCCTAAAACTCTTGTTGCACTCTGGGCAAACTGTATCCTTTCCTGATGAGCCCACACCACTGTGGCTGCTTGGGACGCTGGCAGAGCTGCTTGGTGCCCTGGCACCCCTTGAACGATGAGACTCGGCACTCGCAGCCCTCTGCAATTGCTGCCCTGCAAGTATTTCACCCTGAGCCCCACTGGGGTCCTCATACCATTCCAAATTTCCAGAGCCAACTGGTGATCCATGGGACCTGCGGGAGCCCTGGGACGAAACCGACAGTCTCCTTGCTGGGTAAGGAGCCGGACGCTCACGTGCTGGGTAAGGCGACAGGCGGCCAACGGATCCAGCCGACCTTGGTGGTTTGCTGAATACTGGAGATGCAGGGTTAGAAGTTGGAGATGGTGCCGATTGCCAATCAGGCGACCCATGCGACGAGGCGGATACCGGGGCATCATCGTTCACTTGGTTTGGCGAGGGGATGCTGATGAGCGAAGGGTCGACGCTTCCTGTTGCTGACGCATTCGTTAACAACTGCCCCAAAGAGGTAACAGGAAGTTGGGCGAAGCACGTACCAGTTGGATACTGAGTAGTGTACAGGACGTCGTCATTGAGGTAAGGTGAGTTGCTGCCAGCCTCAGATCCGGAGATCGCACTTGTAACTGAGGAGTGTGCATCCCATCCACAGGCTGATGTGACCGGGGAAGGGAATGGACTTTGCCTGTACTCGTCTTGAGGAATATTGGATGGATAGGGGAATGTTGGAGGGTGGACCAGTACGCCTGGGGCTGGTGGCATCTCATCTGTGAAGCTTTCTGAGATTCCGTATTGGGTGTAGGCTGGGTAGCTGTCAAATGTTGAAGACGATGTAGCTGGTGGAAGGTCCATGGGATAGAATGGCTTGCTGACTGCCTCCTGCTGTTGCTGCTGTCTTAAATTATTATCCAAACCAGTCTGGTTCTCTAACAATGCACTCCAATCCACCACTCCACCCCGCGATGCTGACGATGTAACGTAGTTGTCTGAGTGGATGGGTGCTGAGTGGAATTGAGGGTTGCTTTGGTGAATAAACTGCCGAGAGTCGAAATATATAGAGTCGCTTTCCTCAAATAATACAAAGTCTGTCAAGGCCTCCGGCTTCATACTAGGGGCTATTGAAGAGGCAGGTAATGACTGGGAGGCTGCCATTGTTGCGTAATATGTAGTGCTACTATTGATGCGAGGGGGGGTGATAACTGAGCTGAGGAGAGACAAGCTGAACTATGCTTGTTTTTCTCGCTCACCTAATAACCGTTTCATGTGGTTAGCTTTAGAGCTTGATAGACAATAAATGATAATCGCTCCTCAGTTGTCAGTCGAACAGGTCGACAACCGAGGTTTACGATAATGGAAGCGAAACTCGAAACCAGCTGAAAAGTTGTGACATTCCAAGAGAGACATGACGCTAGAGGACCCGAGAGTTTGGGAAGATGGAAACAAGATCTGTAATTCCCTTAAACGCACCTTTGAAGATCTCACGAGATTTGCCGCTCGATTGTATCCTGAGATTTCTAGAAGGATGGAAGGCAGACACGAGAATAGAGAAACTCTTCGGTGGGGAGGATGATAATTATATGGATGAGGCAGACTCGAATATTGAGTATAGAAGAGAAAGTTGAGGATGGCTGAATGCCTTGTTATATGCCTTGCTGTCGAAGATGGCGGATTATCTACCTATGTATATGAGTCTGAACCGGGAACTCTGTAGGGCTGGGGTGAGAAAGATTGAATGGAGATCTTCGTGTCTTTTTGTAAGACGGACTTTCGGGCAAAGACGTGTGAGTGAGAGATGCTGCGGCTTCTTAAATATGGGATGGGGGCTATGAGTGTGGATGGATCGTTCTATGGGACGGCCCTCGTTTCTGTACTCATCCCGGCCGGTGGGTGATTGGTTCGCTGCATGACATAAACTTGGACGAGATTGGCTTTTTTTTTTAATTATTTTTCCTTTCCCTCCACCTCGCCATAGTGGGAGTGCGAGCTGTCTGACTTTCACACCCCTGCAGCATGCCTGTCTGTGTCTGTGTGTATGTATGTACATGTATCGTGGGTGGTGGTGGGCAGTGGTGAGACATGGGAGGGAAGGGTGCTCAGGGTGAACGGTGTGGTAGGTAGTTGTGGTGGTGGTGCTGCTTCCTGGGTCAAGGACTCGCGTTGGCAGGGCTGATGGATATGGATGACAAGCTAGGCACCAGTCCCCCGTGCAACTAGTTGCAGGTCCACCATGGGGGGTGGAGTTCAAAGTGGTTTGTCCACATCTTTCCTTTCTCAAAAAACCGATTTCTCTCAATCAATCCCTTGCAATTAATTTATCCCTCCAATAATCTCAATTCCCATCAATCACAACTCATCATCTACAATCATCTTCAACATCATCAGCATCATCATATCACCAGCAATACACCTCCCCCCTCCATCATCATCATCACCACCACAGAATCGACACCTATCAGCAATCCATCGTCTCGTCAGAGAAATATGTACCCTAATGTGTACTTTCCAATCCCATGAAACACGAATCTGTAGTCCAAAAAGGAATCGAAAAAGTCCCAACCTGTCCTAATCCAACATACTGTATCTTGCATACATGTAGCATACTGCGGTCCTACCAGCTACTCTTCTTTCGCCCTGTTCAGTGACCCCCGCATCTCTGGACCTGGGGCAGGGTTGTTCGCCTAGATGGGGACAAGTCCTAATCCACATGGATAACAACACTTAGCACCGAGGCTTTGCTCACCAGCCTCGCTTTAAGTGAGGCGCATACCTTACCACTACAAAGCCAACCAGACGGGTATTGCAAAAAAGAAAGAAATCTCACTTTACATCACTGTGCGTATTCCCATGCTGCACAGCTAAATTCCCATCCCGAACTCGAAAGTCGCATGCGATTACTGAGCTTGTGCAGCAGTGTTCTGCTACATAACATGCTAAACTAGGTACTTACACTCACAAACCTAGGCAATTAACTCTTACCGATTCAAACATGTAGCACTCACTCTCCAGGAGTGTTCGAAATGACGTTCGGGTGAATTTTAGCACCCATTCCCAATCCGTAATAATTAGACGAGTACTTGGAACCACACACACTCTTTCGCTCCCTTCCCGATATCTCCCAATTCCCAAAGCGTCACGTACCATTAATTGATCTGCGAAAGAGGCAATTCACACACTGGAACGCACTTGTTTTCCCCAGTTAGGATGTCCGGCTCATCGCCTATCAATCATACTTGTAAATTGACAAATGTGTATTCAAAGGACGGAATAAAGTCCCATCCAAATTCTCTAATGATCAGAAACCTGGCTTCATTGATTTAACCTCTAGCGTTAAGGTCTTCTGTTCAATCGGCAAATACGCGCGACACGTCGGAAAAGTTCCATCTCCCTCTGTTTGATATGCTCTAATACTTGTCCATTCTCAACTGTTGATTGGTCAGTGTCCAAGAGTAGATAGACCCTTTACTATTTTTAACAAAAGAGTTTAGCTGGGGCGTGTGTGTGTGGGGGGGGGTGGTCGAATCAAAATCCCGCTATTTGGAGCGGTGTAACGAAGCACAGACGAACTCTGTTCCCTCTCTTTCTTTCTGCATGTCACAGAAGTAAGTCAGCCCTTGCACCAATGAGCATCGTGAGGTGGCCGCAAAAGAGGCTTCAATCACGGGAACAAACAAGTGACAGGAAATTCACCACGGACACACTACTACTATGCCCACCAGAACCAGGTATTCAAATCTGTCGAGCGCCACTTGATAGGAACCAACCCGAGGTCTGGATCAACGCCTCAAGTTGATTGCTTGCCAAACCAAATTTGCCTCCTTCAATTATTAGGCGTTTACTTATTACAGTCGGTTTCCTTTCAGTTGGGCGCCGGGAGCGCTCGTGGCTTGAAGGCGTAAGGCTCTATCAGATTCTTAGTTCTGCCTCAACTCCTGCCTCCTTCCCCTTGGCTGTCTCTATAAGCGAGGGGACGCCGACGTGGAGAGTCAAATCGTAAAGGCACAGCAAGGGTATTGGCTGGCCTGTACTACCGCCGGTATGACTGTACTACAGTAGCTACAACCGGAAAAACTCGTAGGTACAAAACCCGCACACTCAGTCCAGCACAACCGTTGGCCCTCTCCAAGTGAAGAAAAACACCCAAGTTGGATAAAGGAGCCTCCACCGTGTATGCATCTGTGCCATATCCTCAAGTAGAGTAGAGTACTTACATACATACGTGTGATTTCTGCTGCACTCCCAACTAAGTAAATCCTAAATAGGCGACCCAATTATTTACTCAACGTGTTAATGCCCGCTTGTTATGAAAGAATCAAGCCTTACACTGCCTCCCCCGCAAAGGCAGGTTATACTTAGCCTTGCCAGGTAAAATAGTAATATACATGAGTTGTGGAGACCACATGTGTTCCTCGCTTGATTTAAGTTATCGTTTGCGAGCCGAACGATGTGTGTTGCCCTATCATATGCAAGCCACACTTTCACACAGTTAACAAAAAAAAAATGGTCTGTAGGTACATGCGCCTCAAAGGATTATCCGTTGCACTCTCGACCCGCCAGACAAGCCTTTTGGCCGTAGTAACTAAAGATAACTATCTACTGACACACTCCCCGAAGCTTCTTTCCTATTTTTGAGATCTTCAGGACGTTGACGAGTGGTGGTACATACATGTGGGGTAGACATTCCAAGTGCACAGGCCTAGGTAAAGTGGTGGACTGATTTCCCAACAGGCATGCTTAGCGGGTATTACGGCCCTTATTTCTTTGATTTCTTTTCATGAAATAAAAATATAACTCTTGTCGTGAAATCTTGGCTTTACCACAGAAATGTATACCTATATAGGTACGTTTAAGCGTTACTCATCTACTATTTTTGCGATATTCGAAGTCTTCGCCGATCCTGACGACTATTGTCACTTGGATCTATCCATCACATTACCTACGGTAGGGAAAGAAAAAAGCATAACCAAAAAAAAGAGAGTCCGTTCGAAAATGGTAAGTCCCGTTTGATAGAGGACCGAGCAGGGGGGCCGCGGCCGCGTTTGCTGCGCCCTCAGCGCCTGCATAGGATTCTTTTTGCTTTTTTCCCCCATGTCCCGTGGTGCTGGGACTGGGCATCTGTTTCCTGGACCCGACGTTTCTTTGTTGCGCGAGAGGAGCGAATCGATATCCGTCATGGCGTGACTGGCAAGGTTTCAGAAGCATAGCCAGGACCACAATAGAAACTGAGAAAGTCAATGTCAACAACACAACACCAATATGCTGACAGACGGCAGACGAGACACATTGAATTCAGGGGTACGTTTTGCGGAGCTTGTTTTTTCATGCCCGTTGTTATCGGCTTTCGTGGGCGATCTAGCATACGTGCGGAGAGAAGTGCTACGGTATGTATGTAACAGTTAACGTTGTCTCCCCCTTTCCGAATTAATAGACTTGATCCTTATTCCACCGTTTATTGTCTTCGCCCATTTATCATTGGATGAGCCCAAAGATTGTGGAAAGCCACTTCAGTTGGTTGTTTTTTCCCCCCCTCCAAGTCCCGACGGATTGTGGGTCGTTTCGTTACGATAGATACAGTTATTACAGCTTTATTTTACAATTCGCTACCCATGTCGTTCGTCTTGTCTAATCCTTAGGAGAGGATAAAACTAACTACATGTAGCTTATACCAAGATCAAGTGAAATGGCACATGCACTGCGCGACAAAGCTTGCGATGGTTGCCTAGACCATCGTGTTGTCACACACGCAGCAGCAGCACGTACAACCTAGCACACCCAACAACGGTACCAAGAGAAAATCTTGGAGTCTGTGTCTAGTAGGGCAATATTCTTCGATCAAAGCCATCCATGAACCTTGAGTGTTGAGGGGATGACACGTACCTAACTAGACGCATTGCCTACACTACATACAACTTTAAGGGTTTGATGTTTACATACGTTTCGATCCCGTCCGTCCGCCCTGCCTGAGTATCGATCGATACATATCAAACTGATAAATTGCGCCAAATTTCCGGCGAATAGGGATCTCGAACTTGAACCGGTGATATTAGGATGAGAAATAATGAATATATTCATATAAACAGAAAGTTTGTGGGTGGATGTGTCGGTAGTTTTTCCAAAAAAAGGTACACACATCACAGGAAAGGCTTTCCCCACACCACGAACTCTGACTGCATATTCTACATCAGTAGTTGTTTCATATTCTTTTGTACCCTCACGACCTTGAGGGCCCCATTGGACCTTTGATATGCGTGCTTTCGGAGATTATAGCGTCGAAATATGATGATGGCCAAGGGGCCTCTCTTTTCCCGTACGTTGTCCCCTAACACCACACCCAATTCTGGGTTATATCAAAATTACCATAAATCGCAAGACCCTTGGAATCCATACCGCTGCCATGAAGATAGATCGGCCCTGTATGAAAAAGGGGAAGACCTTTGTTGATCCGGTGGCACAGAAAGTTGGAGATTTCGGGGTGCTTTTGGTTACAATATCTCATTTACCGCTGGCTAGTTGATAGAGTAATCCATAAACATTCAGGAAGGTGAGATAGTAGCCTATTCCTTCTTCCATAAAATAACAGGATGTGTAGGGTAAGTCAGATCTTTAACCCTTGACTGGAACCTATTATATTTACTCGGTTGAATGGTTCGACTGGGGCTAGACACGGGTTTCTATCTGAAAACACAATTACACTTCCCTGTTGATTTTTCCTGACCAAGATGGTATTTTTATTTTTTCTTTCTTTTAGGGAAAGGGTGCATAATATGAAACGAAACAAGAATAATCCACAAAGCACATACCGGACCTAACAAGTACTCAACTACTATGTGTTACACCTTCTCCTTATGGTCAATCCCGGTCGAGGGGATGTCTTGATTTCCCGGAAAACTGGAATACGATCCCCGGTGTCCCGCTGGAGTGTTTAGAATAACCCCCAAAAACCAAGTCCGTATATCTTTCTAATCGGTTTACGTGTACGTCCCGTGGGCGTTAATCCTCCGTGCCACGGGATATATTTTCCCTGTCCCCTCGTGTTCGAAATTGATCAATCATGCATCTTCTTTCACTCATTCCAAACCCCGGGCCCATGGAACAGCTATCTGGCCAGGGGTGAATAATCGGCCTATCAATCGGCCTACATTCCTACAATTATATCTGGCCATGGATTATAATGGAGGAAGGGAACTCGGACTTGAGTTTAACCGCTGGTTCCTCTCTTCACAGGAAAGCTTACCTGCCCATGAGTTCGTCCGATAGTCTCATCCCGTCCCCCCCCCCCCCCGGTGGCCGGGGCGAACACCGGGGTATTGTTATACCCCGAGGGTACCACTCGGGAGCACGGGGAGGGTTAAAACATGCCCCTACTTTTGAGAGGTTATCAACCTCTTTCTACAGTATTCCTAGCGAGGAGATTATTATAATCTACGCCAAGGTGTATGTATCATCCATATCATTACCACGGTTTCCTTTGTGGACATAAACTAAAAGAGAGAGAAAAGCATAATTACCGCTTCATCCGGCCGGACTAACCGCAAAAAATGAAATGAAGGTAAAGCAGACGTGGATATGTTCTTTTTTTATCACCAAAGGCCTTATTCAAATAGGCTAGGGAATAGACCGAAAAAAGGCAAGACCGGTCACCACCACCACCACCACGACGACCGTGCACCATTATGACCATAGGTATGGTAAAGTAGAGTACATGTATGTATGTGTGCATGGCTTGTTTACCGGGTACCGGAATCGATTCAAGTACCGGCGCTTATCGCTCTCACTTTGCTACTGCCGTGAGTTTATGACTTCCCCTACTGAAGTAGTTACACTACGAACACCAGTAATTATGTGCGAGAAGCTCGGAGGTGTAGCAGTAGTGACTCAATGATCAACTTTTGTGTCCTTCCGCCAATCGGACATTCTGGAGGTAAGTGACGAGTTAGAATAGGGCTCAACATGTTTACCTTGTCCCGTCTCTGCATTTGATTTTTATTATTTGATCTACCCTACCATTTTTTTTCTTTCGGCGCTGATCACTGAACAAGGGAGCTAACCACATATAGATGTGGTGTAGTAACTACTAATATCAAGAAACCCAATGTAGGTATTTGGTTGTTCACCACATACCCATGGCCAGTGGTGGATCGGTACGAGTGAGTAAGGACTAAATCGTGTCGACACTTCAAAGCATACCATATCACCCTGAATTCGGTGCCCTTGATACCCATAGGGAAACTTACGCATGCAAGTCCATAGGGAAACTGTTTAAATCCCTCGTCTTATTCTCTACTTGACTCGAGTTCTCTAGCATGAAGAGGTAGGGTAGAAATATGCATACCATCTGCACCGAGGAAAGGTTTCCGATTCTGGAGTGAGCCGTAGGGATGCCGGTTGCACCATCATGGGGGGTGGGAGTTCAGCTGAACAAGGATCATTCACCCGCATAATAGTAAGACAGACATTGGATTAGGGACGTAACAAGATTAGCCCGACGGGTCGTGCGTGGAAAATCGCCAGTCGATGTATGTGATGGCCTTCTGTCTTTCCAAAAGAAAAAAAAAGATCAATACTTTTTTTTTCCTGATACACTGGCTAGGTAGGACTCGGAAACAACGACCGAATTACGCTCTCCCGTCTCTTACTGATTCTTCAATTGACTGGTGCCGGATCATAGAGAAGAGTTTTACTAACACCTCCACCTGTGCTCCTACGTCCTCCAGCACCTAAAGCGATCCCTTAGAATGAAGGTACCTACATACTGTAATCTAACGACGCGGTATGTATGTACGGCCGATATGAGAAGTAGAACGCTTACAACTAACTGATTATTCGAGATCCACGTCCCATGACAAAGGGGGGAAAAGCTACGCAAAAAAGAAATGAATCCCTGGAAGGCGTAGGGCAGACTTGACAGGAGGGGGGGAAATAATACGGAGGTCGCCGGTTCGTAGGGCAGACCAGACAAAGCTCGCTTCTTCTAAGTATGATTCAGATCGATACCCCGCCCCTTTCCCCCTACCGTCGGGTTCCTTCTGGAATGATTCCATGCCATGAAATGACGTGCCATAACCCTACGATTTGATCTCTTACCTACATACACCATCCTCCTTCGAATCTGCTCCCATGTCGACTGCGTAATTGGTGTGTGTGCTGCTGCCGCTGCTACTGTGTATGTGTGTGCCATCCCCTGTGGTGTGGTTGTGCTGTGCTTCCTCGTTCACTCGTGCTGGTGCGCCCGTCACAACCCCACTGAGGAATGCTGACCAGATCATTGAAGGGAACCCTTGGGTCAACACAAAAATGATTGATCTCTCAGCCCTGCAGCACGCAGCCTAGCATGCCCCTACACATTGACAACCGACCAGCGCTATGATATTTTTTATTTTGTTTTGCTCCATCACCCCCGATGTAATGCCCTGCCCGTTGCTGATGTGATATCTCTATATCATCGAATCGTGCAGGTTACTCGATTTGGGGGGGGGGGAGGTAGGTAGGCAGGCAATGGTTTGCCTTGGATTGTTTGGTCCCGGGCCCGTGAAGATCAAATCCGTACGATCTTCCTCCATGTTTCTATTAACGATGATTGGTATTTGATCACATGTACGGTAGGGCAACATATGTACGAGTAGAGTCTACCTGTAGGTGTAAAATTCCGGATTTGTCAACAGAAAGCGGTCTGGATATGTAGGTACGGGTAAAGTACGTGTAGCATATATAATAAGCAGAGGTATCGTGTACTTTAATTTATTAATTTACTACGAGTATGTACAGAAAAGTAATTTAGAGTATGCGCATCTACGCCACCCTACTCGTTTAATATGGTGGGCCATCTGCAAAGGAAGCGGAATGGAAGACTCGTCGAAGAAGCCAAGCTCCCCCCCCCACCCCACCGCCTTGTGCTTTCTATCCTGAGCTTCCTAATCGGGTATCCATGTAAGTACATCCATGCAATAGAGTACCTAAACATAAACACACAAATGAATTAAATCCTCCTGCTCATGCCGTACAACGCAACGCGAAGCCCAAGACGATAACACTGAAGAACAGATATGGACATGATTCCACCATTAATATGAAGTTCAATTACCACAACTAGCCCTTCCCATAGTTCGACCCCATCTTTGCCCATTTTTCCGGTTCTTGTGTTGTCTGTTTCGGCGACTCCTCTCGCTTGTCAAACAAGCAATCACATTCAACGTAGAATGTCTTAGACATGTCTCACAAGAGCCTCATCTCAAAAAAGCGTGTCTTTGCTACCGGATCAAGCGGTAATCATTTGGCAAAGATAATCGTAATTGTTATTACATACCAACTACGTATATAGCGGGTTGCAACTTGACACGAAGGACAGAGATGAAAAATTGGTGAGCTAGGTGAGGGAACCTAGGTACAATTGTACAAACAATAATTCGGCCAAACAATCATATTAGATAGTGTATTTATTTTATGATTCATGATAATAGGCACATGCTAATAATTGAACAAAAAAAAAAGGTTCTCGTGGACCTGTCACGATAACCAACCACCCTTCGGCAGCGGCGTATACCGCAAAGAGAAAAAAAGAGGGCCAATTGAAATTCTATCAAGAGATCGGACGATGGATGTACTCCAAATCGGGTCGCATCCTCCTCCCCCACAAAAACGCTTGTTGGTGATTGTCTTGTATTGCTAAACGCTCCTGTTTCGGGGGCTGTAGGTTGATTGATGGGTGTGTCGGCCAATACCAAGTACCGAGTTCCCGTCGCCGATCAAGGCAAAGTAAAGGGAAGAAAAAAAGGAAAATAAGGCCCATAAAAGACATAGATGCCGTGGTCTATGCGCATCCATCCTTTCTTCGGTTTTTTTTTTTTTTTTCGCTTAATGATAGATGGCTTCACCAATGAAAATTAGAACCACCACAACCCACCAACTTTTGTCGTGGTGGTCGGAAGGAAGGTAGGACCCTGTCCCAACCCACCTTCGACCCATTTCCCGCCCTCTCCGTAAGAAGGCCGTGTGGGCATCGTTTTAGGATTGCTACCTAGGTCATCGTTCCAACAACTGGTACCTCGGGTTCGCTTGAATAAGGTATGGGAGGTGGTAATCAGAATCTCACAGATCGTGGCGGAGCGGGACTAGGGTCCCTAGTTGGTTGGATGATGTGTAAAGTATTATAGCTGGTCCATGCACGTAGTTATCCGACGGACACAGCCACCAAATGTAGTGGCGCTAGTAATAATTAAGCCGAGCCACAACCAATTAATGCACAGTGACATGATTAACGACATCATCGTGGCAGAGTGAGATAGTAAGGAGTGCAAATGTTCTAGTGACGATAGTTATGATGTTGACCGGGCATTGCCAACAGATATTCAATGAATTATTGCAATTCGTATTGTCGGTGGGCTCCGTCCGTACATGCGTAGAGTATGACACGTGAACCCACCGAGTTGGGCAGCATATCTCGGTGACAAGAAAGCGAGTGAGATAGGTACATGCTTTAAAGTAATTAGCAGTAGTGCAATAATGGACGACTGAAGACCCAGCATTTGGCCCAGATAATAGGGTAGGTACCGAACATGCAGTTATCCACGGACAGCACTAACTAGTCTTTTTCGTATAGTTAAGCCAGAGCCTGCATCCACTAAAAGAGCAAGGAATGATTCCTGACTCACGAGGAAAAGCAAAACACTCACTCTAAGTGCAATCCAAACATATTTCTGCTGTTGAATTTGCGGTTGCTGAGGTCTCTTTCATAGTACAGAAAGTAAGCAGTCAGGAATTCAAGAATTAGGCTTCTTCCTTGTTGGAAACCGAGAGAGTGGCTACTCCTGGGGTGTATCTCTTCTTCTTATACTCGGTATCTTCAGCCGCTACTAGTTCAGCCGCGTTGAAGAGGCTGGACTCAGCTGGCACGATGGTTGTGATACCTGCTTAGGTGTTTTAGGGGCTAAAAAAAGTTAGGAGGAATAGAGCGGACCTAGCCACTATACCACGGACAACTGGCTTTTGGGAGTTGAGAAATGTGTCGAATAAGATCATGGGTGTGTGGAGATTTACCTTGTAGAGTTTACTGGGTCGAAAACGTAGCACGTATCTATTGCGTGGATTCTCGGGATTCCGATGAAAAAGGTTGCTACATTGAACTAGCATAGTAAGCGCCCTTTAAGGGTGCGTGTATGGATGTATGAAGGTTGATTTAGAACCATTTTCAGGGGAACACATATACATGCAGCCATTTTATGACAGGGGCAACTTTACGTGCCACTTGTCCACTCGATATATTTTTAGGGGTGTTCAAAACTCGACATCAACTCGAGTGATAGGCAATGATTCAGATTGTTGTTGTTGTCCCGTGTTTCTCAACTTTCAACTTGATAGCCTATGAGTGTCTGGGAAAATTTCGCACTTCTGCTGTTATATAAATCAATTGATAAATATGAAGGAAGGATGCAAACATATGTTTTTTTTAAAAAGATATAAAGCTTGCCTCAATGTTGCAAGAGGATGTGATATTAATACAAGTAGCTTATCTCATAAGTTGCCAGCGCCCACATTATAAAATGCCCCTGTTTCGAATAGTATGGGGCAGGAAAAGAGACATTAACAGAGCATGAATAATAGCGTTGAACGTTCTGGAGTACTCGTAAAACTATAAGAGGCTGTGTGTCATCTATATAAGTACCACTGATCAGGATAAAATTATAGAGATTTATGGGTAGATAGCTTTCAGAGCTGGGGAACTTAGAGAGTTTCGAGGCGTTGATTGATAATAAATTGACTGGTTAGTGGAATTTGTTTTGGGAAGGCTCGCCGGTACCTCGCTATACTGTAACTTCATACCATCCTCTACCCCTCCTTTTTATGTTCTTGACCAACATATCTGTCCTCACCTCCAATCTTTCATTCTCGCTCCTTAACAGGAGGGGGTCCCACTGTATCCTGTACATAATTTGTATTACTAATCTGAACGGATGTGCGATGGGTTAGAGTTGGATCACTCAAAGTAAAAAGAAGGAGTGTTGCGACCGTTGGATAAAGTAGAGGATTGGTGAGAGTAACTGTGAAGCCAGTTAAGAGCTGTTAGGTATACATAGAGGTATGGAGGAAAGGCTAGTACATGCACTTACCCTGAATCCCAAATTATATAAGTACATGTATGCCTATATGTATATTTACTGGCTCAGTCGTTAATTTAATTTTTAGTAAGCATTTGGTATATATTTCTACATGTATACCTCCGTGCCAAAAATCCCAGGACAAGACCCCGTAGCAACTCGCGGTTGCGTTGTCCCGGGACTTTTGGATAAGAACTATACATATTGCCCTATAATGAATCAAGAACTGCACGTCTCATTTTGAACCCACTTTCTCATGACGACTGATAAACAGGTTACACACTAAGATGTCCCTTGCATGATATTCTATCCTGTACCTCGATATCTGTTAGTGTGTGCATGTGTGGGGTCTTTTTTTTTGTTACATCATACTCGCATTGTGTATGGGGTCAGTCGATTAAGCAAAAGCAAAAGTTTCACCTGTAACATGATCAGTCAAACTAGCAACCCTTCAAATACAGAATATGCTGTGAACCCATGATTCCCGCGGGGACAAATGTCAGACCAATGAACCTATGACAGACATAGTCAATTAGTGTTAGCAGCTTCCGACGACATAGGTAGGGTTGAGCTTTATCTAGCAGGCCAGATACTATGATATTTTGTGCTGAATTAATTATAACCTTCATTTTTAATTTAGTATCCCCCTCTAGACATCCTTGGGTGATCATGAAAGGAGTGGTTTCTGTCGTTTTTGATCAATAAAATACTTATACGTACGTAGGCCTAGACGTAGTCTCTGAGGAGGGCCGTAACTAGTGGCTACAGATGGAAAATATATCTCTATTGGCCCCGACCGGCCACTGCATGCACCTCTCCTGATACGTATACGTAGGGTTGCAGTAGCCCCGGTGTATACAACAACGTGCTTTAACAGGCCACTTTTTATTCAGGGTAGCGCGTTTATGTCCGGCATTTGTTTGAGTATTGCCTGAGTTGTAGCAGTTAGCGATATATCGATGTTCTAGTAACTGTAGACGGTGGGGAGGAACACCCACTTTACCTTAAACTCCATCACTCGAAACTGAAAAAAAATCTCGAATACATGTAGATATATATACTAGCCAAGCCTGGTCGGCTTACTGAGACAGGCTGACCTGTGGGATTAGATTGAAGGAGAATTAGTAGAAACGTACGTGGTCACTCGTAGAGAATGAATGTCTTTAATGTGCCAGCTAGTCTTGTTTAGAGGCCACGATTTGGAGAAATATAAACTCAGATTGGTATTGCGCTAACTCTATGCGCAATATATACATGTACTTAGTACTATCACCTTAATCTACACTTCCTGGCGGTCTCGAGATATTTTGAGACGCCTCAAGGCCAACTCTTTAAAGCCTTGAGGCTGGACAGTGTCGACACCAGTCACATAAAGCGAAGAAGTCACGATGTATACTGCCCTCTGCTCTCCCCAATAACCGCACTGTAGACCACACCGGCCCTACCCCAGACACAGGACTTAAATCAGAAATACATGTAGTAATAATAGGCAAGCTATCAATATTTATATATATTGCCATCCATGTTGAGGTGCACTCCCGGTGGCCAGGCGGACCTAGAGAAGCATTATATTAGAAGGCCTTAATTACATGTAGGTAAGTTATAATATATCTACTGCCGAACTTAGAAAATTGGAATGAGTGCGCGATAGCGCCTGATTTTTTTAAAACAAAGACTGAAGTTAAAACGGGGGGGCTCTCGACCTCTATAGATAAATGTAGGATGCAGACATTAAGATAGGCTAATTACGAGCCTAGAAGCGATCTAGGTTAGCATAGCCTGCTATCCCTCCATCTGGCAATGATGACCCCCCCTCTACCAGCCATGTAAATGAATCTTTTGATTCGTTTCCCACACAGTCAGTTTTGGTAAATGAATCCTTTGATTCATTTAGAGGGTATGCTTTTGTAAAAGGCACTCGGATTCATTTCCATGATGCTTTTCCATGATGCCTTTTCCTCACCAATTTTTTGATGCTTTTCCTCTCTGGCAATTCAATATAGCTCAAACAATGTATTAATATATTGTCTGATAGCATAGGTGATAAGATTCAGGTTCAGTAATTAATAGCCAAGGTTCAGTTCCTTGGGAGATCAATTCTTTTTTTCTTCTAAAGCTTTATAAGAAAAAGCACTTTAAATGTATCAAATGGAACTAAGAATTCATTTTTTGATTCGTTTACCCATAGTAAAAGGTGCCTTTTCCATCGGTTTTTGATCCCTTTAGAGAGTACATTAAAAGTGATTCATTTCACATAGAAACATAATAAGCGAAAATAATGTTTTTTTTGATTCATTTATATAGTTGGTAGAGCCCTATAATAGAGGAATTGAGTTTATATGAGAGATCTATTATTTGACAACAGGATCTTTCAGTAAAGCCACACAAAAAATTCTTTTTTCTTTTTCTCTTTTTTTTCTTGCACGTGTAAGCATTTTTGCTAGACGAAGCGACGGAAAGAAATGGCATCACACTACCAGATGAAGATGACGACGAAAAGATAATATGAGGACACAGCCATGAATCGAGCGAAGAACGACTGCCGCCAAGACCTAAGACCGATTCATGGAGCAGATAATGATCGACTTCGTTCAGCGCAGATAGAATAAATGATAACTTTAATAATATAAGAAAGTTATGAATTATATAGGGGAGGCAGCGATAGTTCTTGAAGAAGAAACTATAATATATTGATAAATACAGAAGACGTTGCGTAGAGAAGAAAGGAAAGAGAAAAGAACGACAAGTAGGCCTCGTTGCCTCCCTTATATATCCGACAACCCCTCACTTAACATGACTCATACTTCCGTGTAACTCCAACTATGACTCACTCCTCCGTGTAACAGAACCTCATAGAACCTTTTTCTGACAAATCCTGCTTCCCAAACGCACCATAATCCCAATCCGTCCAGTCCCAATCCTTCCATCCCGAACAGTCCAATGTATCCATGAAAACCGAGCAGGGAAGGCGAGGACCGTAGATAACGGCAAAGGCAAGACTATGAGGTTCATAGGGACGGACAGGGGAAGACGATAGAGGTCGCAGTAGTAGGCAACCTTCGAGCCAGACACGAGAAGCGAGAACTATGGATAGGATTTGGTTATATTCTTATGTACTAGAAGACAGGAAGACGAGACAGAGAGGAAAGAAAGAAAAGAACTAAAGGAAACGCCTCCACCCGCTATTTAACTCTTTTCCCCACCGACTTCCCAAGACTTTCTGACATTAGCCATGGAATCTCAAAGAACCTTAGTACTCCCACACCTCGTATTCCTTCACACCATCTTCCGTAATCCTATTACCAATCCACCCTGTAACCGAACCTCATAGAAAGAAATGACATCAACATCACACCACTCCATCTCCGCTTCGCCTATCCTTACTCTTTCTACCGTACTAGTACTAGCATCACCGAACGGTCGGGCCGAATGCCAAGACGCCGGGACAGATCAGGTCCCCTCCTAGGGCCTAGCTCCCGATAGGCCGAGGTTTCGAAGGATATTGTTGGTGGAAAGATGCCCAGAGTTCGGGACTATGTTCCAGGTCGTCCGAAGATTGCCATGAACATCAGCAAGACTTCATTTGTCTCCTGATATCTCCTGAGCCTCAGGAGACTCAAAAAATATCCAGAAGCCTCAGGAGACTCAGGAGACTGTTGGGAGACTGCATACACAAGTAGTAGTTTGCTGATGAAGGTTCCTCATATCCAGTATATTTAGTCAAATATTCCACTCGTCGTCCTCTTCTCCGGGAGTCCAATATTGCCTCCATTTCCCATTCGGTTTCTCCTTCAATTTCAACAGGCGGAGGTGGTGTAATAATTTGTCCAGGTACAGGATTTTGAGTAAGAGGTGATAACAACGAGACATGGAATACAGGGTGTATCTTCAGAGAGGACGGTAAGTTCAGTTCATAAGCGTAGGGACTAACAATTCGTTTTATTGAATAAGGCCCAATCTGTTTCCAATCCAGCTTCTTGGACGGGCGTTTGGTTGCAATATTTTGAGTCGATAGCCAGACGTGGTCTCCAACCATATAGCAAGGTGCCGGAGTACGATGAATATTAGCCATTTCCTCTTGTATCTTCTGAGCCCTGAACATCTCGTTTTTTAAAAATTCAAACACTTGTGACATTTCCCGTGCCAAACCATTTGCTTGATCCTCGTTCACTGTTTTTCCATGTGTTAAAGGTCCAAACATCATACGGGGGTGGCGGCCATAATTGGCTTGGAAAGAAGACATATTCGTTGTTTCCGAGATGTGATTATTGGTCGCAAATTCAGCAAGAGGTAGGAAATCCGTCCAATTATCCTGTTGATAGGATATGTAACTTCGCAGATATTGCTCCATAATCGCGTTAGTCCTCTCGGTTTGGCCATCTGTCTGAGGATGGAAAGCGGTAGAGTACCGAGGTGCTATTTCCAGGCAGTCGCAAAGTGCCTTCCAAAACTCAGCAGTAAATTGAGTTCCTCGGTCGGAGACAATAGTCTCTGGTAGTCCATGCAACTTCCACACCTGTTCTAGATATAGACGAGATAAATCCCTGGCGTTCACATTTTCAGTAGTAGCCAGAAAGTGTTTCATCTTTGTCAACCGGTCCACCACCACCAGTATGGCGTTAAAACCATTACTTTCCGGGAGCCCCGTAACGAAGTCCATTGTAATATCCGTCCATGGTCCCTTAGGTATCGAGAGAGGCCGGCGACTCAAAGCTGCTCACGCTTCTTCGACAGCCAAGCAATTTTGAACATACGATCGGTATATTTACGACGTTTCGCCAATAAGATTCCCGACTAAGCAATTCCAAGCGTCTTCGATCTCCCTGCGGATGGCTTTTATCACAGATTCCGGCGAGATAAAGTTTTAATTGGCTTGCGAACATATATATGCTTTCTAAGAAAGAAGAATCCCTCCTCGTTCTCCTTACATTCGGCCGGGATTATTTCCTTAGACTGCCGGACACCATCACGAAGTAGACTCAGAATCTTATTGGGAAAACTATCTTCCTGGTAAGCTTTATCCAATAATTCACGAACAAGAGACGATCCTTCAGCGGGTTCATTCATCAGCAAACTACTACTTGTGAATGCAGTCTCCCAACAGTCTCCTGGGTCTCCTGAGAGTCTCCTGAGACTCCTGCATATTTTTTGAATCTCCTGAGGCTCAGGAGACCTCAGGAGACAAATGAAGTCTTGCTGATGTTTGCCAAAGAGCCCGCTAACAAACTTATCTTAGGATCCAAATTTTCCTTCTTAAGCACCACTCGACTTTGTTGTTCCAACCTTTCGTCCCCTTCCTTGGGCAAATCCTGAGCCCTCCGAGTCAACAAATCTACCTTCCGTCCTTGCTTCCCTGGTCGATAGAGAATAACAAAATTAAATCGTGAAAGGAATTCAGCCCACCGGGTTTGTCGTCGGTTAAGAAGTTTAGTGGACATGAAATATTCGAGGTTTCGGTGATCGGTCAGCACCTTGACTTGATATTGAGCTGTTTCCAGGTGAGGTTTCCATTCCTCAAAACATGGAATCACCGCGAGTAACTCCTTATCGTAGATTTTGTAATTGCATTCCGTGAAGATGCAGACTTTATAAGAAAGAACCGCCAGAAAATCTGTTCGTCTCGCTAAAGCGACGCCACGGATACATAATCAGACACATCGGTTTCTACGATAAACTCCTTTTCGGGATCCCGGACAGTAAAAGGCGCATGGTAAAAGTTTATTTTCAAATCTTAAGGCCGCCTGTTTCAGCCCACTCAAATCGAAAGATGCTTTTGAAGCAAGAAGAAGAGGTTTTACCAACATGAATAAGCATATATAAATCGACGATAAAAATTAGCAAATCCCAGGAACTCCTGAACCTCCTTTACTGTCTTAGGTGACTCCTAGTCCACAATAGTCGATACTTTGGTGGAATCCATCTTCATGCCTCCAGGGGTAAGAATCATGCCCAAATACTTTGTTTCCCGTACGCTAAATTTGCACTTCTCCGGCTTCAGGTGAACCTTATTAGCTTCCAAAGCTTCTAGAACTTGTTGTACATCTTGTTGATGTTGTTCCAAGGTTTCCGAATATATAAGAATATCATCAAGATAGGGCGTAGCACACCTATTCAGGAACGGGCGAAGGATATCGTTAATCCATCGTTGAAAAGTAGCAGGGGCGTTGGTTAGTCTGAATGGCATCACTAGGTATTCCCAATGTCCATAGCGAGTTCGAAAGGCTGTTTTCCATTCATCCCCCTCTTTAATCCGAATTTGATTATAGCCCCATCGTAGATCAAGTTTGGTAAAGTAACTCGCATTTGCTAGATTGGCCATGGTCTCCGGGGTTAGAGGCAGGGGATACCTATCCTTCACCGTAATGGCATTAAGCTTTCGATAATCTACGCACAGCCATAACGATCCATCGGCTTTCTTCACAAATAGTACCGGAGCCCCTGCAGAGGAACTGCTGGACCGAATAAATCCTTTTTTTAGGTTATCGACGAGGTAGTCCCGCAGAGCTTTCAGTTCGTCCCGTGACATTCCATACATTGGACCAAAGGGGGGTTGGGTTCCTTCCTGCAGTTTAATTTCATGGTCATAGACTCTATGAGGAGGAAGTTGTGAGGCATTATTCTCGTCGAATAACTGCCGGAATTGTTGGTATTCAATAGGAATCAATTTCTTCGGGTTAGCCGGTGTTTCGAGAATACGGTTTATAGTATGTAATGTAATAGAATAAAGCTGAACCGTAGTATCTCTTGTCAATTTCTTGAAAGAGCGAGGGGTAACCGCCGATATGTTAACGCCGGGTTTGTCCGTGGGTTGAATCGATATCTCTTTGGCGACAACAGGCTTATGGTCGGCAATACAATGTTCTAGGCATAGAGGTGACCTGAAAAAAATTTCATTCCTCCCACTATCAATCAATACCCCATGTTTCCTCATCCACGGAATTCCCATCACAATAGGGTAGTGTCCCAATTTGGTAACAAAGAAAGGACATTCCTCAACATGTCCATTAATCTCCAACTCCAATACTACCTTCTTCATCACCTTTCCCGACTCAATAGGCCTTCCATCAATCACGTCAATCTCCCTTGCTGTCCGTAGATTCTTGGTCTTCAACTCATAGCGGCGTACAAAGTCTTCATCAATAAAGGCATATCCCGACGCTCCAGTATCAATCAAAGCATAAGTGGGTACAATAGATTTTTTATTTTGAGAAATGGAACAAACTACAATCAATTGGTTCCCATCCATCTCCTGCTCTGATACTGAAAACGTTGAAATAGACACTTTAGAAAAAACCTTGGAAGGTCCCTGGGCTATGCCGCTTAGGCCAGGGACAAATCTTTTAACTCCTCATCCTCCGATACTAAATCCTCTTCCTTCTCCTTCTTGGGTTCCAACAATGCTCCCCTCATTCTAGGTGGCGCCTTTCCCGAAGGTGTTGAGGCGTTCCTGTCAAGTGACCGCTCCACAATAATATACGATTCTCAGCCTCTGAAACTTCCCTTTCCTTCATATCCCGGCGTGACGGTTATTAAACAATCTATAGGCAGCGAGAGTATAGGAAGGGTATCCAAAGTACAGATATTCTTTAATTGGTGGTGGTGGTGGTAGTCGTCTGATTGGAGTGTATTCTTTGGTCTGAGACGAGGTTAAAGACGAGGCCTAAACGCTTGAAACTGAAACCTCCCCACCCTGGCCTGTAGAGCCCGTTGTTTATTATCAAGACGTTGTAGAAGCAGGCCGCAGTCCTTCACCGTGGTTGGGGTTTCATTTTGAATCATCAGAGTCATGAGTTCATAATTGAGGCCCTCCAGGAGACACTCGATCTTAGCTGCTTTATTAAATTCAGAGTCTGCAGCATAGCGCTGAAACTCCGCAAAGTATTCCGAAAAGGGGCGCTGTCGTTGCCTGATTTCTCTGAGGTTTCGAGCAGCCGTAGCCGCCCTGTCCGGGTCACCGAAAGCATTATCCAAAATTTCAAAAAATTCCGTCATTGAGTCAAGTTCAATTCCTTCGTTCGAAATATAGGCAAGAAACTGATCCGCTGCCGGTCCTTCCAGTCGAGAGATAGAATATGCAATTTGCTGAGCCGGAGTTGGAAATCGGTCGCGATTAGCTGCCAACTTGATTTGGAGTTGCCTTTGAAACATTCTTAACCCCTTCTTATCCCCCTTATACATTTTCGGGTCGGGTAGTTTCTCCGATTTGGTTCTAGCTAGATCATCATGAAATTTCTCGAGGCATCTTTGATCACTTCACGAAAACGATCTTGGCGGCGGGGCGTGGGTTTCATCTGAAACTCAGAGCGAAACTTCTTCCGTCTCTGAGTGGTGGGTCTGTAGATCGATGGAGTATTGGATGATCCCCTCGTGGGCCCGTACCAACAAGTCATAGATTTGTTTAGTCTCCGAGGTAGCCTCGGGGTCGACTTCGGGGTGGGCGACGAAGAAGTTGGTAAGATCTTGTTGAAGTGTTACGTAGTCGAAGGGGGTAGCTGGGGCAGTCATGGCGAACTATAATACGAGGTGGATTGCTGTGTCGGCCGCTTGAGAGTGGTCTCGTCTTAGTGTGTGAATGGCAGAATTCTGTAGATGAAGATGAATGACGAAAGATAAGCGCGAGGACAGCCAAAATGGCGAAGAACGCGGCAAAGCGAAGACCTAAGACCGGCGAGAAAGCGAGGACTGTAGGTAGCAACGGCAAAGCGCAAGACTATGAGGTTCGAGGGACGGACGGGGAAGGCGATAGTCGCATGATAGGCAACCTTCAGTAAAACCGAAAGCGAGAACTATGGATAGGATTTGGTTATATTCCTATGTCTTAGAAGACGGAAGGCGAGACGAAGGAAAGAAAGAAAGAAGCCCAAAGGAAACGCCTCGCATTATTTAACTCTTTTCCCGCGAAGACTTTCTGACATCATGGAATCTCAAAAGAGCGTAATCTTTCACACCTTATTCCTTCACACCATCTTCCGTAATCCTATTACCAATCCACCCTGTAACCGAACCTCATAGAAAGAAATGACATCAACATCACACCACTCCATCTCCGCTTCGCCTATCCTTACTCTTTCTACCGTACTAGTACTAGCATCACCGAACGGTCGGGCCGAAAGCCAAGACGCCGGGACAGAAGGGATTATCGTCATAAGCTTAACCATAAGGCTATATACTATTTACTTTAGCATCTTAAGACATGCATAAGTAGCCATAGATAGATTTCTTGAAAGTTAGATCAATAATGAGGTATATAGGGTCTAGTCTGAATTATCATTAAGCATCTCTTACATCATAGTCACCAATTATATAGAATATTCATGACCTAAACCTGTCACTGCCTAAGAGGTCCTTGAGATGGGGGTTCATTGGCGTGACTATCATCAGCAAACTACTACTTGTGAATGCAGTCTCCCAACAGTCTCCCGGGTCTCCTGAGAGTCTCCTGAGACTCCTGGATATTTTTTGAATCTCCTGAGGCTCAGGAGACATCAGGAGACAAATGAAGTCTTGCTGATGATGGTAGGAGAAAACTAGTTGGTAGAAGAATATGAGACCTACCAAACGCGTAAGGTCAGGACCGCGGCTGTGGGATTATATTAACCTAGGTTCATGATTAAAGCCTTTGAACTTATAATCAAAAAACAACTTAGGGCCCGTTCGGACAGTCTGATAATTGCGATTATTAACGACAATCCAACGGACTATAGAGTTTTGGACTATTGTAATAAGTAGAGGTGCTCGAGGGAATGAATAATCTATATTCTCTAACTTATGCTTATTCAAATAATCTGCCAAGAAAATAATTAGCTCGAGAGGTGATTATTTTTCTCTTTCTTCTCTTCAACGACACTGAGCTTCCCAACTGTGACAATCGCAACATTGCGATGTACTGATAATATGAGATTATCCTCAAGTTCTGCTTATTCGAATCATTTCACCCACTTGTTGATAATCGACACTTCAAAATAGTCTATTAATATACTCTGAGGTCCGAACGGGCCCTGAGATGTTTTATCCCTGACCAGTCGTTGCAACCATTCATGGATTATCTGGTTGCAGGATGGAGAACCGCTGGCAAGGTTTTACCGCATGCCAGAACTGGACTAAAAGGCGGGATTGATCTATGGGGCTTGAAAGCCTCACATTTTTGCTTCAAGAAACTTGAGGACATGCAGGACCATCACTCTGGTAGATACACAAGTCGATCAGGGATGCGTGATGTCATGCGGGGGCTACACAAATCTAGTTAGTGTGGTACTAGTGGTAGTGAGTGACAAGAGTTTTGAAATCCTGGGCAGCTTGAATCCCAAGAAGTAGGTTGCTTACGAATACCTTGCTTTGAAACTTCCACAACCTACACCAGATATACCCTTCTTATTTGACAGGCTAACCTAACATATCTAACATATCTAATATATCTAAACCAAAAAATCACAAGCCGGCAGCCTCTGCCACATCTGCCAGACTCGAGTCTGAAATTTGAACCCTATAGATCCAAGAATTGAAAACGTGATCCGTCCCCGCCGGCGCTACTGGCCCAGTATAACTGTTATTTGCCGGGCAGAAGGTATCTCCGTCGTTTGCACCTGCCGCCGCCTCCCCCCTATAAATACCAAACTTTGGACTGGTATCACCAGTGAAAAGATACACATTTTCCAACCGCTTACCGCCTCCATAGGCCGCGTTGAAATTCTGCTGGACACCATCGAGATAGAACTCGGCCCAACCCGTGCCGTCGTTTGCGGTATTGATGACAAAGGCGAGGTGGTGATTTGTGTTAGCTCCGGCAGATACGGGGCCGGTCCAGACGACTTCACGGTTCGAACCAGTACCTCCAGGAATCGTGTATTCGATTGTGAGGTCAAGGTCGGCATTGAAGAAGACGTACAAAGGGATATTTTGTTGGGGCTCTGCCGTTTTATCCCATTTTTTCCTAAATAGAAATTAGTACACAAGGTCACCCCCCTATCAAATAGCGCACCTACCATTGAAAGATCACCAAGTCTTCGTACGCCTGACTCAATCTGAAGTTGTACCCGATATAATATGTCTTATCCACAACAGCTTTTTTTGTACTAGTGTACAGCGCCTTAACCTCGGCCCTCCGGAAGTGCGGATCTCGTTTAAAATGCAGAGAGTTCTTCCCTGTTGCAGAGTCGACTTCGGGTCTGATGAAGCATGCGTCTCCCGCTTGGCCGTTTAAAATCTTGCAGCCGAGATCTTGGCCTTCAAGCTCGACGTTACCGAGAACGGAGGCTGCGTCGCCGCCATGGTAGTCGACGAGGAGAGTGGCAGAAGAGAGAAGTAGGGAAGAGAAAAGGACTAGAAGTGAAGATGAGGTTTTCATTGTTGGTTGTTATTGAGTTGAAATGAACAGATAGTGAGGAAAGTGATCGGGGACATGAGGTGGAAATGTCCTTGAATTTATATATTCTGCATGATAAGTAACGAGATGTGAGGTTAGTATCATTTGGGTTTGACCATCTCAAAACCCGGTGACAATATAGTAGATCTTGAGCCGAAAGTTGCCTATAACCCTGCATTTTTCTTCTTGTTTATATACAAGATCGACGTTGATGTTGCGGCAACGTTGGTACTTACTTATTGAGCCCCACTTCATCACACCCCTTGTCCCAATACCTTCTACTTGGGATTATTACAATTCAACTTCCGAGCGTATAGTAACCCTAAGCCTTTAAACTAGTGATCATGACTAAACACTGGACTCAGTAACAAAGCAGTCAACACCCTGGACGTGGTGACATAGCTAACCCTGCTTTAGTATCTCCCTCACCGAGTAGGCAGCTGCAGGTAGCACACTTATGCATACAATATACTTGAAACGTCATACGGCTCGTTCAGTAAGCCGACATACATGTATATCCATCGCGGCCCCACTAGTAGTAGTAGGCGGAGTACCGGTGAAAGCTACATGAGAGCATTGAGCCCAGTTAATGCGACTTTACCATCTATATATCTAGAATGGTACGTAACCAGGACCTACGCATGGGAAATTAACCGTGAAATTTAATCCAATGTATTGATCACGAGAGATCTAAACAGCGTACCGTGTACCTTCTGAAGCAACTTGCAATCGGCGACAAAGCAGTACTGGAGATCCGAAACTGTTTAATACTTTGAGAAAGTGCGGAGTGGGCGTGTGCTTGTTGAGTGCCCATCCCGTTTTGCATGATACCTATCGATCATTTAGATATCACGATGCGATACCGGAGATCGAATCGGAGGCACATGTGGATTCATAATGCATTTGTAAGTGATTAATGAAACAATTCTCTTCGGTCGAAGTTTTCAATGATTAACAACCGAAATCTGCTAGACGTAGGTCCCACTCGTCGGTATCTCATTAACGCGCCTCCGGATAATTACGAGGTCTCGAAATAGAGATTTACTTGTGCAACAGTGCCATACTGCATGCAAAAAGATGCGCCCACGCCGCGGTATTGTTAGCTTGCCTAATATACAATGAGGCTATATATGCCTTGTACATACATGCAGACTATTACTATCAAATCCTAAGAACTAGTGGAGGGCATTTAGAATTGTTGATATCAAGCCCCAAATGTTTTAATTCATCAAAGACTAGCTAACTAGTGATTTTGTTAGTAAATACAATCAAAAAAACGATTTTCGGAGCGGATTGTGGTGGTTCCTCGCAAGCCCTTTCAAACCCTATAAAATTTATTCTTACCTTTACGAGAAATAGATATTGTACGCATGCGCATATTTCTGCCGTAAAATAAATCTTCGAACTATTCCAACACGGCATAAGATGTGTGGCACATATAAAAACTTGAATTTCTGAGCTTTATATGGGCATGTAGTTTATACATGTAGTGTTGCTCGTTTTATTAGGTAGCTATAGGAAGAGATCAGTCAAGTACGTATAGTTCAAGTATATGTTAGTGTGTAGGGAGATACTCATATTACTGAATAATTTATAGGGCGACCTCATGCTATACAACGATGAGTACACAGACTGATACATAATTATAGATTTGTAAACACATATAAGTATATATGAGGGGCCTATGATCGGCGCGGAGCCTCTAGTAGCATGCTGCATTATAGTTACCAGGTAATACATATCTTGGCGTCCATAATTTAAAACTCGATCGAGTACTGCATGTGTCGTGATTAGTTTATTGATAAGGACGCAACCCCATGGCCATTCTCAATATATGTAGCTTTAAAACTGCTTCCACTGTAGGCGAGATTGAGCGCGATATAGCGCCTGATTTCAGTTAAGGGCCCTTTCGTCAACCACCTCGAAACTCCGTTACGTCTTTGGCGGTTGCTTCGCGCGGGGCGGGGCGCCGTTATATCGTTGCTGTGGTTCGCCGAACGGGCCCCTATTATAATTGTTGCCCAACGCGATGCAACGCTATTGTGCGGAGGAGCTATTTACTTGACGGACTAAGGTCAATTACTATGTACCATCAATGGCTCATCCCATTGTATTTTCTTGGTATGTCGACATTACTATCGATATATGCAAAAAATAGGTCTCCCCAGACATAGATCCCGTTGCCATGCAAAATACACGCCTTTTAACAAGAATTAGTCGATTCGTTATTGACAGTCTTGAGTTGCAAGATTTTTGGCCGTTTTGAAAGGAAGTCTGGAAGGACAGCTTGTAGATAGGGTGGGGAGGGTAGATCTCCTCAGTAAGAAAGGAGTTAATTGTCGTCGTAGGTTGACAATGAGGGCCAGATTCGTGATAGGGCAGGAAGGCAGAGCCTTTATAGGCTAAGCGACGAGAAGGATAGCCTCCTCGATAAAAGCCATCTAGCAATCACCGAAAGGTGACGGCAGAGTTGGCAAGGGTATGGGTAATTGAAATGTATATATGTAGCGGTTGGGAGGATACTCCAGCAAAGCTAAGCGGGTAATTAAAAGTCTTAATAGCGGGCGCCCGAGCCCGCTGACCTCCAAGCTGTTGGCAGTGTGAAATTCGGTAAAGAAGCCTAACACAAAGGAATCATTAATTCCATTAAGGCTTCTACCTTGGTAGAAATGTAGGAATACATACTTCTTAGATCTTCCATGAAGTGAATTATGTTGGATTATCGATTGTGATCTAGCAGATGCATAGGTCTTCAAAGACTGCGGAATTTCAATCTCCCGTCCTAGGCTATACCTATTGATGATAGATATTGATAGATCATGAACCGGTATTGACCACTATTGGAGATAGCTAGCTTTGTAAATTTGTCCGGCTGCGGCGTGTGGGCCCGCCAAACCTCGTTTTGGAGTTGATCTTCATGCACCATATACTCTTATACGCCCATATAATATGAAATTAGCTTAAGAATAAGCCTTTGACAGCATTGAAGAATTGAGAACCAAGGACGTATGGTTATAGTTGAATATATAGACATTGTGCAATAAACTATAGAGGATATGCCCCGCAGTGCATGCGTCTTCCGGACTCATTGTTGGTTGCAACCGTGGTTAAATCTAATAGTTCTTTCTTGTAACTGGTACGTGGGTATGAACATGTAAGACGTTGAGGGTCTGTAGGTCTGTAAGTTCATGACATCATGTGTTGTTTTGGGACCTAATAAAACCTTAAGTGAACGTCTCCCCTTGGCGCCCAGCTCTCCGCCTCAAGACCCCATTAAACATCCAGCTGTACCGGGTTTCGAGGGTACATATATACAGAGAACCCTTTTCGGGTAGCTTCAAAAATTGAGGGGCCTGTTAAGGGTTCTGATTGGGCTAATGTATGTAATTTCTTGGATAATGTGGTACTTGGCAGCTAAGCGAGTATTTAGACGGTCGGCCCCTCTGTTTTTGCAATGCAACCTCCGTCACTTCGATTTGACTTTCGTTTTCATGCAAATTCATCGAAACATTAATACCCAACAAGTTTAAAGGCATAAAATACTATTCAGATGAATCAGAAAATAAAGATAATACTATGATTATTTTTTTTTCTATATCCTTAAACTCTCTTTAAGTGAAGATATCAAACAAGTGCTCCCCTTTTACAAATCACGTGCTGCAACGTTACACTAACGAAGTTATAAGAAATTCTGATTGGGCACACCTACAACATCCTTGCATTTCGAATGAATCAAGTAGAGTTCTTCATATCAATGGCAACACCTGGATATAGTCACGTCGATACGTACTTATGTGGAAGATTCATTTCCCTTGTGTCCGAAGAGTGAAGAGGCGGAGTGGAGCCAGGTACCCCCTTCGATCCTCTGGTCGGTCATGAGATGAGTTCGGCCTCAGAGGCGGCGAACGAGAAGCTCGAGTGTACACGAATCGTGCCATCTAGCTGGATTCGGAGCTAGTACCGCGGCCGCTGGTGGGTTAAAATCAATAGCTAAACGTACATGTAAGGACCAATCGAACTCTCTGCTTTGGTTTCGTTTCGCACACTTCTAGAGGTCGTTGCAACGGTAGTATCAGACCCCAGCTAATATCTTGGCAATTTAGTGTTCACTCACAGTCACAGTGTATCACTCGGGAAATACACTAAAGGATTTTGGCATATGACGACCTACCAGATGAGCTCTGGTCCACGAAACAAACTATATGGGCTATTTCGAGTTCTAGTACTATGCTTTAAGGTAATACGCCCACGTTGAGTGGCCACCCTACTGCGCATGCAGTTGACAAATCAGATAGAAAATTCTGCAACAATGATAGCTTTTTTATTGGCTGACAAAAATCAATAGCTACTAAAATTGTATATGCTGCATATTCTATCAGTCATTCAATCTTTACATGTGGGTTGGTCACACCACCGGGATAAATTCCAACTGGGTCATAATTTACGGAGCGGCGGCCGACGTATGTACAACCAACCAAAACCTTAGCACAAATCATCTCATAAAAACATAGCTTACGGTAAAGATACATATGATGGGCATAGAAATCTCTATCTAAGGTGTCTGAAAGCATATAGTGTAAAGATGACGAGTAGAAAAGGCACGTTAACCCAATTTCTGATCGGAAAAGAAACCCTAAAGCTGCAAAAAGAAAGGCAAACAGGATAATAAAAGAAAGGAAACATTAGAATACAGATTAACCCAAATCTAAGAAGGAAGAAATCAAGAAAAAAGAAATAAGCCCGAAAAAAAAGAAGTACAAAATCTTTTTTATCAACCTCCCCTGATGCCGGGATCACGAATATTGAAAAAAAATTCAATAAATCCGTGTGGCATATCTATTGTTTTCAACCCGAATATGGACTTTCCCTTCGGAGCGCTACTGCTCTGCATCATCAACGGGGCTCGGGGCATTCATATCTCTCAATAGAGCCTTCAAAATCCCACCCGCTTTCGTCGGGTTCTTTGGAAAGTACTTTTCAGTCTCGTGTGTGTACTCCCTCAATTGCTGTAAAGTTTTGAATTTCTTCACCTGACCCCCATTCTTCTTGACATCGTTGTCAATAAGGTCGACCAGATTCACATGAGTTCTCCTCACGGCCTTAAACCACCATATTAGCAACTAATTACTATAAAGCTTAAGTGAGGGTGATAAATTAAAACTCACCTTTCGACACTTGGTTATAGTCTCTGGAACTGGGTCGATTCCAACAACTCGGCAGAGGTTTTTCCACGATTCAATATCATTGTTGTCGGTACCGTATGTGGCGTTAAACTCTTCAATCATTGCACTTCTGAATCGACGGTGGGCTCGAGATCTTGCTCTTCCGGTAGGAGCCCAATTCTGTTTGGTTGCAAGAAGGTCGAAATTTTCAATAAGAGAGGAGTTAGGATCAGGAGTGAAACCCGGGAACCTAGACCAAAATCCGTCCATGGTGTTTGATAGAGATATTAGAAAAACTTGGAATCTTGAAATAAGATCTTAAGTATCGGGAAAGAGACTTTGGTGAGTGATATTCGAAAGGTGAGTGATATTCGAAATTCTGTAGTGGCTTTAACTACACTCAATATATGCGGTACTGGAGGAAAAGAAAGTCCACTTATTTCATCCAATCTTTATACTACCATAAGGTCATTCATTCAGCACAAGCCTACCACACTAATGCGGCGCGTGTAGTAGATCCACAACACATGTTCGATGAACCTTTGCCCTGCCTCCAAAAAAGAACTCTACCGGTACATGATCAAATGCACGGCCCGTGGGACGTTGTAGCTTGGTAGATACATGCTTAGGCAGTAGGTTAGGCAACAAGAGTACCTTTCACACATCCAGACCCACGAAGTCAAGGATTATGGCATGGATAAAACCAATTTGTAGCATTGAAAAACCTTTACCTGGCTACCTCATATGATCTACGAACCCACGCTAGCTTCAAGTGGGTTCAGTCAGTGGGATCTGATATTGCAGTAGTCCTCCGAGGCTATGTTGGATGAGTGGATGGATGGAGTGATGGAGGGATGACATGACCAGTTTTTCATTTAAAGTTGAGTGCCTGAATGACTTTGTGTGATTAGGGGGTTCGGGAGGCTTACTATGATCACAGAGAGGCCCGCTATATCCCTGAGGTGACGACCATTTCCGTGGCTTAAAAGTTCGCGAAACTTGGGTGGCGGATAAGGAGGTTCTGAACATCTGCAGGGGGTCCTTATCGTGCGTATCAACTTCGTATAGTGCGCCATACGTTACTCCCCTTATAGCAAAGTAATGTCAAGAGCGTAAAGAAAAAGAAGAGGACTGGAAAGAATTAGCTATGCGTATTATTACGACGTTAGGTGTCATATCTCGGAAATTGCTAGACAGTTCAAAATATCAGCAGGGATAAGCCCTTTTTCTTTGTTCTCTTTCAGTACTAGCTGTCGTTTGAGGGCATCCGGGCGGCGCGTATAATGGAAGCGCTGGCTCCCGCTGTCATTCGTGCGAAGGATTCGCGCCTTCTTTGGGGGGGAGGGGGGTAGCACAAGCGCCGCTACATCCGAACTACAAAGTGTGGGAGGTTGAGTTGAGAGTTCGTTTCATGGTGGAAGGTCATGTAGTAATCATCCGAAAGACCTATCACATAGATTCCAATGAAAGAACGAGGTATGTACATTCATATTACAGCTACCAAGAGAAGGCTCGATGCTAATGCCGCCTTATTTCGTCCCATGATACACACTGGCCATGGTCGGTTCTCGCTGGCCGGGCACCGTGATATATTGGGCAAGCGCACCGAAAACATTGAACATGTAGAACATACATGGGCGTACTCTAAATGTAGGGACATTCCTGATCATGAGTATATCTCATGTACTTCTTCTACATGTAGGTAAGTACTTGCATGTCTATACTTAAGTAAGTATTAATATAATCTATTAAGGTTTGAGGCTGGCCATTCAGTGCTGCATGCTTGTGTGCCACAAGATCACGGTTAATCTTGTTAATCTTGAGTGAACTGCGGCAAATATTACGCCACAAGCTCCTTCAGCTGCCCTGTTGTCTTCAACAGGGCAGTGCCTCATGGAACGCACCTACCGCCATATCATGAGCCTCATCCTCACCACTCAAGTCCTCAAGCCCTCATGTCCTGCCGCTATTAGCGCCCGCGATCGACCCGCATCCCGCTTAGCTGCGGGGGACTGTCTGCCAACATGCAAGGAGATGCTTTAACCATGAGCCACTCCCGAATCCCGCCATTTCAGAACAGTGACAAATCATACACATAACAAACAAATTGAGTAAATGATAGGCCACCGATGACGGGGTTTCTCTGTTGCTTCAGCGAGCTCTAGCCTACATATAAAATTTGAAAGGACGAAGTTCATTCCCTTAGCTGTCTATTACTCAATTGTCTCCAGGTTGCTTTTTCTAGAGTCTGGGAGAACAGCTAGTACTGGTATTCATGCACACGTAGCTTTAAGAATTAAGCAAACGTTAATTGCATTTATAATAGAAATTAACAGCGTCGATATGTTTGGACCCACAGTAATGTACTGGGTACATGTACTTACTTTATGTGTATAGGTACACCCACCTCCTAGGCCTGGATACTATGGCTGTGAAAATCCGGGCCAATAGTACTGGGGGACAGTACAAGTTTGCCAACCACCTAGCAGCTTGACCACCCTGTCAATGCATAGAGTAGTTGTTCATAGAACACTGTCGAACGACTGGGTCTATACGCACATAGCACTAGCTATATCTGTTAGGCCGGTTGAGAGTGTAGCTATGATGGAATGTACATAGCTATGATGGCTTGTAATTCATGCCTTGAATTTGGCGGTCTGAAATTTTTGTATCAATTCATAGAACTCTAGCGCTCGTGATAAGCTAATAAAATTATGGGGTATCGACTTGAGGCCTAGCACCAGTACCGCCACAACCTGTAAAATTAAAATCTCCCTTGATACAATAGCCTTATGATAAAATCATGCAATTCTGCATGTGGATAGACGGCTAGATATCGATTAGGCACCAAAGAAATGCCCCTAACCGATGCGGCAAAGGGAAGGAGAGGCAGACCGACGCGACATATCGATGCCAGATCTCGAAAACTGCCTTGATACACGTATTTTGGGAGCGCAAAATTACACGTACTATTGGAAAAGATTGTAATAGTCTAGGGTAATACCATCTTGGCGGCCTAATTCATCCTATTAGGGGGATTATTATGGAGAAATTTTTTTTAAAAGTACACTTATCTCTCTTTGCCTTGTTTCCCTTTAGTATCTACACTCATATACCCCCTCGCATCCCCCATCCCCCCCTCTCCCTCTCCCCTCTCTCTGTGTGTGTACAGGAAAAGCAAACTGCACTTACCACCGACAAACACTACATATCTTTATACACGTGCACGTGCACCATCTGAATATATTGCCCTCCTTTTTCTCTCACGCTCTTTACTCATATCATCCACACAAATATGGAGTCGTTCTTCGCCCAGTACCCTACCTTTACCCACACTCCGACCTCGGGTCTCATTGCCTCCTTCAAAGCCCTCTCAGTATCACAAAGTTGGACACCCAAGGCCCAAAAAACCGCAAAGGTCAGCTTTAGGGCTGCAATGGTACAAGAGTTTAATAATCGGTATGGAACAAACGAAAAGAGTCTCGAGTCATGGAGGAATCTGTGCAGAGTCTTCGGGATCACGGATGACGAAACGCTGGGGAGTATCACGAAGTGTAAAAAGGTTACTCGCCCCATCCCTTTTTGCTCATATATACCGGAGCGCATAGCCACCGCTACACTAGGGGGACTGACAGTTGAGGGTGTGCTCAACAGGCGATTGAAAATATCCACGTTAATCTAGTGGACCTTATCGAATCACCACCAAACAGCACCGGCCCTACTACGGCAGTTAAGGTATTTCCCACGTTGAAGGCGCTAAAGAAATATACGAAGAGGACGGGGAAGTATTTTCCTCGTAGGCAGGCGAAAGAGGGTGGGATTTTGAAGAGTCTCTTGCGAATAATCCTGAGCTAAGGTTGAAGGTTTCCCTTAATTCTCTTTTTATTTTATTTTTTTAGGGTCGGCTTTACGGTTTGAGGGTTTTGGGGAATTGTGGTATTTTTTTTTATTTAACACTATCTTCTGGGGCTGTAACCGTTTTGAAGGGCAAAGCACTCTGAAAAGTAGTTTGATCTCCGACAAACATATAGGATACGAAACAAGCCCACATGGCAGGCGCTCAGGACCTCACGCGAGTCTCGGGTAGCTTACAAGCGTGTTTAATATCCCGGGTGTTCGTCGGAGAACAATCTACTTCCCGGATTGTCTTGCCCTTTAACATGATTGACAGCCCTACAGGATATAACGTTATGATTTTTTATTTTAAGCTAGTTAGTTGGCGGGTTTATTGCTATATAGAGTCATGTAGTGGTATGTTCCCTCTATGGGGGGGGCATACCTAAGGGCACCGGAGTATTGCTGTGGCTCCGGGTGAATTGGTGCCCTTGGGGAGTATTCTACTAGTAGTTTACTGGTAGGGTACTCCTCAGGGGTGCTGATTCGCTCGGGATTGTAGTGGCTCTGCGTGGGACAAATAAAATTTCTGTTTTCTCTCTTCTAATATTGAACTCCCTCAACTCCCCATACATGAAATAATATTTTCGGCTCTATTGTGGGTTATGTGGATCCCGTTAATAGCACGTGACCTCCTATTACATGGAGGGGTTGCAAAGGCTGTGTAAGTACATGTAAGCACTTTACATTTAGCCCAATATGCATGATACGCATATTCGGAGCTGGCAAGTTTTGAAGTCAATAATTGATGATAGCCTAGATGCCCTCATATTGTAAGACACTATGATTCCAAGATCAACAAGATCACCGAAATCAGCTCTCTTTCAGCTCTCATCAGTCGGTCAATATGTGAACGAAGCACCAGTGTTCTGTGCAATAACTCGGTGAATCTCCAGTTCGCAGTGGCGGTTTTGGTTGATCCACTTATATTCTGACTATACTACCAAAAGAATTAGATGGCCAGCTGGATTAGTCAGACACCATTGAACTATCTGATTATATGACTCAAGGGTCTATTTAAAAAATGGGCATATTTAGCGACTGGTCACACACTGACCTGATTTGTATTGTAACGGGTATTCCGAGGTACACGTTACACAAGTCCATGTAGTCAAGATCAGCAGATCGATATCAAAACCGTAATCTTTGATGTGGCCATCGACCCCGATGATCGGTAGAAAAGCGGGCCTTCAAAGATATATCTCAGCTCGAAGCTGTCCCTACCTTCACAAAGAAAAGCTATTGCCACGCTGAGATACTGAGCACCATCACTTTGAAAACCATCGATCCTTGGATCCGGAGTCATCGACATGACTATAGGATTAGTCTTTAGTTGGATACGAGAGGTGGTTCGGCGAGATGTTGTTTGTCTAGATTTTGAGAGGCGAGCCAACGGGGAGCTACCATTGGAAACATCTAAGAACAGGGGGGATATCTAATATATCCGCGTGGCTGTGCAAATATTTAATAGGAGGTTAGACCCTAAAGGATTTTCTCTGTTGTAGCTATGGGCGGAGTTTGTAATGATGTTATAAATTCTCAGGGGGGGTTCGAAGACATATGACACGCTTTCCTATAATGTGAGAGCATGAAAAAGTTTTACGTATTTCGAATACTCTTTGGCTAGTATACTGTTTCGATGGCCGCAGTCAACTTTCTTGGTGTAGACCGGAGAATTCTTACATCATGCATGAGCTCATGCATATGAGAAGAAGCTGTATACCTGTATAAGCTTATCGAGCGAAGGAAATAGCGGTAAGGTGTTAACATATGTATCTAGATCTATTAAATACGTACCAAGCACGGTCAGTAACATAGTGGGTATAGGCCCGGGGCAACCCAAAAGTACTATCTAGTTATATTGATTACACGTTGTACGGAATGTTGATGTATTTACTATAATTTCACGTGTATATTGAGAGGCGATCAGATAAACTTTAACATGATAGATACATGTGTGTACATGTATATAAATATTGTGCGCGTTATTTTGGGTAAGCTATGACTCGAGCTGCAAGTAGCTCGATCCTATAGGCCTACATGTAGTCAACTCCGAACCCCCAAAGGGTCTTTTTCAAAGGCATTTTTGTTTCCCGACCTGAGCTTCTAATTGAGCTTGTCCTGGCACGCGCAGCGCAGCGGTAGACTACATCATGTATGAAGTAGTGAATGTGTTACTTCTTTAGGCGCCTCACATATATCCGGCCCTTTGCATATGACTTATCGTGTTACTAGATACATTTAATAAACTACATGTGGGCTTAGGTTAAGTACATGTAGGCATCACGGGTATATTATCAAACGTTCCATTTACAGATTCGGATGTAGAACTACTGAAGGCGCTAGGCTAGTTTAAACCATGATTTTACTGTGGTAACATGTTTCGAGTTAGTATCTGAAAAACAGATTAGTCTCTCGCTAGCCTATAAGTTCTCTCTATAACTGCTGGGCTTTCTAAGTAATATTTATAAAGTGGTAATCGACCCCGAAACAATACTGCGAGTGATTATTCATGCATGGATAATAATTCTGTATTTTATAGCCCTAGCCCTTAGTACCTTGATTCACACTTTCACTCAGTCAATGGTGAAAATCAACCAGGCCACTCAAGAGCCACACCCCGCCCAGCGGGGGCCGGCTAGCCAGTGTGAATCCCAACCATTAACTGACGAGGGATAGCCGCCAAAAAATCACTCAGTGGTCATACTCCTCAAGCCTCGAAAACAAATCGCGGATAAATTTCCTCTTCGGTAATAATAAGCTTTCTGAATGGACACGGTCGGAGTTATGATTATGTACTTAGTGGTGGATCGACCAGCTTTTCAGAAAATAAGTTTCATGTTTGTGCCTTTAACTTTCGCTAAATTTTAAAGTATACGACGTATACCTTTGTGCGTACGTGCTCTTGCGAACCCGCGGGTCGACCCTCGATCTTCCTCACGGCGATATTAGCGCTAACAAGAGACGCTAAATATTCACTGGCCATCAATACCCAGACTGACATTGGGTTTAGAGAGGGTTGTCCCATAGCCTCATTACTGAAACAGATGCATCATAGCCCACAGCTTCGTGGTGATTGCGGGGCGGGGCGGGGGTTTGGGTCGCGGCCCAGACCTATAGATGTGAGATCGATAAGTAAAGGTATTATTAAATGGCGCGGTGATGTTACGAAATGAGAGACACTAATAAGAGCATAGATACATGTACTACGGGGGGTAGGGGTAAGTCTCCGGAACTGCGGCCATGGTTGCAACAGGCCATAGTTCTGGAGACTTACCCCTACCCCCCCGTAGTACGTATATAACTTATTAAGGGCTTGGGCCTGCATATACCTAAAGAGGCCAACCCAGACATGAGCAATCTATGGCAGAGGCCCCTCTAGGGCTCAAAAAAACGCAGTCAATATATTTTAGTCCTAACAATAATAGCATGACCACATTCGCATACCCACTACCCCTCAATAAAGTAATTTGTTCGGAATTCCCACGAGTACTTATTAGGCCCTTTGCGCAAAAGACTCCACGGTAACTTGATTGGTGCCTATCCTCCCATCAACCAATCACACAAGTAGAAAAAGACTCTAAGACCTTTGCGCAAAGGGCCTATTATTAGGAACTTTCCAGGCTATATTATTCATGATAATCTTACCAATGACTATAAGGTCTCCATACACTATAATTTACATCAGGAGGGATCATCGATATCAATTATTGTTTAGACAACGCATGCGCAATCCATAGTAGTTTGTGGCAACAGGGGTTTAGTGGTAACTGTTAGAGGTATATTCAAGGAAACCCTCCCACTCTTATTCCTACATCTTTGTAGGTCTACGAAAAAAATCCTTGTGGGTATTGAAGCATTTTTTAAATAGCATCGAGTGAGTGTCTGTGCGCCAAGACACGAATATAAACAAAGCCAGAGAATTATCTTGAGACCACCTATCAGTTGAAAATCTTTCGGAGAATACCGTTTTCTCCCATCGGGAAGTAGCACCTCTTGAAGATAAGATCATAACTAATTTTCTGACTAATGGAAAAAGATATCAATTGAATTCTAAAGAGGCGATGCCACTATTCTAACGGATTAGGAGTTATGATCCCGGGTGGCTAGTCGAATGCATGTATTTGCCCGAGCCCCCAACCCGTGGCTTAATCCAACAAACCATAGCTAATGACTCGAACTCTTGGACAATTCCACTACATGTATTTAGGCGCGCCGGTCTAGAATACCCGAATAGAGAAATAGTAGCTCACTAGCCTTGGAGGTTTGCCGATATATCAATATTGGGCTCAAGCCTAAGCGGTTATGTTGGGCCCCCGGGGCAACATTGGCCTTTCATCCGCTTGTCTATTACATAGTGATGGAATATGTAGCAGATGTTTGCTGATGCGCCGGACCCGAGTTGCAGATGCACCCTTTCTACCCGTAAAAGCAAAAGATGCTGTATCGTGTTTGGTAGGCGTCTCTCATCAAATGGTTGATGATATGACATGAGCTCAGTTGAGGGTTATGAAGCAAGGTGTGAAATTGTTTCAGGCAACAGGATATAAATAGCTGAACCCCGGGCCACACATGATTTGCAGTCAACTTAAATTTTATCCATTTTCGTTCATCACAATTGTTCTTGATGTTTTCATATATAGCTCGGTCTAAAGAGTTGTTGTTTCGCACCTACCCACAACTGGGTATCCGGGACAACTGTCGTGTGTTGTCCTAAGCTGTGCGTTGTCCTATGTCTTTTGATTGTGCTGTGCTTTTGTCTTTGAACACTTGTTCCTATTCTGTCACCCATGGGGGGGGAGGCTCCGAATCTTAACCAGTCAACTGCAACTCATCCATCAGTCCTCCCCAACAAAGACAACAAGGTAGACAATGGCACTGTCATTATCCTATCCTATGTGAGTAAATATCTTCCTTGTATGTACCCGTTAACGCCATCTTGTGACACTAACCTACCTGAAAAAGAAGGCATGGGCACTAGCCACAAAAGGTGCCTTTTACGGCGGTAAAAACCCTCTACTTATTGTAGCCGGGTACACGGTCACATGTCACAAAATGTTAACTGTGAAGAACTTTACGTTACCCCCTTTAAGTCTGCGGCCCCGCTTGATGGTGTCTGCGGCAACATTTTTTTTTTTTTTTTTTTCGATATTCACTATACACGGCCTTTTGTGGCATGGGAGAGAAGGGGTCGCCTTATGGCTGCCGCTGCGGGGATATATAGCCTGTGGTAAGGTTATTGTGAAAGCGTGTGAGGAGTCCTATTATTGGTCTGCCCGCGGTCTAAACCCTGTTTTAGACCCCCTGTCTTCACAATAATTCTACCATAGCTGTGTGTCTATAACATCTCCATTCACACGGGAATATCCTTTAATGCCGTCACTTATACATAGCGATCACTAGGTTATACAAGTGTTCCAGGATCGGGTGATGGTTATATGTGCTTTAACAGGACTGCCAGTCTAAACGATACAGCGAACTGCTATTGATACGAAGCTCCTGTCCTACCATGGTTTCTAGACAAGGAGGAAAGCCCTATTGGTACTACAAATATAATGTGGGCGCATTTGGAAATGTTACGGGATTGCTGGGTTAGGGTTGGATTGATAGGGAGACAGGGATGATTACGTGACGACTTGGCAAAGAGTGATACTAGTTGGATAATGGGATTGTCCTAGTGCGTCGGTGCTGAGTAGGATAGTTACGTAAGGAGACCGACCAGGGTGGTTATCCTATGGCGGCTCCAATCATGTATAAATAGATAAGCCAGACGCCGTGAGGCTGGGAAGTCTTACCGTCATCGATGAACGGAATCCCATGATATTCTGATTTAAACGCTACAGAACTATTGCTTAGCAAAAGCCATATCTCAAGTGAATGTCCATCTTCGAGATATCCCTTTACACTATATTGTTCCTTATCCTTCACTACTCGAACCTTGACAAGACTATCTATTGGTTTCTACGCCAATACGTCGAACTTCGAGACCGTTTCTGGACTTATTGTCCAATACTCCTACTACTCTAAATACTCTCTACATCCCCCACACCATGGCAACTCCGGCTTACCGCCCCGACGAAGACATGGAAATGTCTGAGGCCCTCACTATTCGGGACCGTCAGACAGTCGCGGCCCAGAGCCACCCCGCCATTACCACCATAGCCAGAGACACACCAGCCTCTGAGCTCCTCAAACCGACCCGGCGAAGGACTAAGGTCCTAGCCCCTCATAATCCCAGAAGGGTTACCCGGAGCACCTCATCGCGAGCCCCACCAGAAACACCCGTCAGGAGGAATCGGGAACAGACCGAAGACTCTGACGAGCTCAGCGAGGTGAGCCTCCATAGCGAGCCCATTCCCCCGATTCAATACTACGAGGAAGTCACGCCCCGACAGCCCGTCGCACGACAGCTCCTCGGACAAATGGAGGGGCTGGCCCTGCAAACCTCCGCCGCGCTATAACAGGAAGTAACCCAGCGCGAGCAGCAGCAAGGACGAATTGTGCAGGAAGGACGGCAACTCGTAGGAGCCCTGCAGGAGAAATTCCAGCAGGTCGAGAACACCCAAGGAGGATTAGTTTCCGCCATCGGCACCCTGGACCAGCAATTCCAAATGTATGCCGAGCGCCTGCAAGCCCAGATGGAGCAGCGGTTCTCTGCGCTAGCGGCCCAAGCAACGGTCCAGTGGCAACATACCCAGATCTTGGCCAACTACCTCCAGAGCCAAGAACGGGACGCCCAGCTGATTATTCCTTCCGAGATTCGTAAAACAATCAAGGAAGCGGAAGCCGCACCTCAGACCCCCATCCTAAGCCAAGAGATTGAGCAAGGAATGCGTTCGGTAAAAAGAACGCTGAGGGACAAAGGAAAGCAACCTCGGGTGGAATCGGAGGATGAGGCCCCGGAAGGGTCAGGAGGACAGGGTAGGGCCCCACCACTATCGCCACCCAGGAGGACTGTCAGGACAGGGAATAAAACCCCTGCTCCGCCACCCCCCAGAAGATCCCCGAGTAAATCGGTGTGGAGGGAGGAGGCACGACAGCCTGTTGGGGGAAGCGGTGGTGGAGGAGGCGGAATGGGAGGTGGAAACAGGGGTAGATGGTAGAGGCGATAGCTCAGATTCGAGGCTCCTCCAGGGATGAGAGAAGAGGAAGGAGGAGAGAAGACGCCGGCACAGGAGAAGATCTTCCTCTCCAGATGCCAGGCGGTCCGGAAAGGGAGATGCGCCAAAGCAGGCCAAGATCCCCTTCTCCGGAAAGACCAATGAAGACGTCCGCCAATGGATCGATCAGATGGAAACTCTGATTGACCTCCAACCCAGAGTCAACTGGGATGACCGCACACGAATACAGTGGGCATCCCTGGAACTAAAGGATAGCGCGGCAAAGTTCTGGAGGAACTTTAAGGAAAGGCTCAGCGTAACACCCGAGCTCGGTACTTGGTCCCAGTTCAAACAGGAACTCCGGATTCAATACGGCAACCGCACCAGCCAAGAGCAGGCCAAGCAGAAGATGGATAGACATCAATGAGATGCAGAACCTGGAATGGGATCTTGTGAGTTGGATACATCGTCGTGAAATCCATGATTCTGACGAGGAATAAACTCGCCGTTGGAACAACGATTGTCGACGCGATAGAAGAACCGGAAGACTTCGACTTGGTATCACCGGGTTAGGAAGGTGGGGACGAAAAACGCCAGAGGTGAAGGCGCGTCATGAAATATTGCGTGGCCATCATACAGCTCGTCTCAACAAAAATCCTCTCCATGGCCTTATCATTCCGTAAAAGGAAAAAAAGCCGCTCATAAAGTAAAAGGGCGTGAAACCTCACCCCCGCCGAAAAAGTACGGCAGCTTAGGCGCTACCTGGGGAAGAAAAAAAGAGGTGGGAAAAGCAGAAAATCTTGGCGTTGTGGCGAGAGGGCAACATTGGGGCTAACCCATTCTGCAAGGTCGAAAAAACTAGATGGAAGGAAGGAGCCAATCATTTCTAGGAAAACCGGGAATGACAGGGGATGAAGAAAATGCAGGGAAAAAACGGGATGATGAAACTGCCCGGAAAAAACAAAAAACGCAGGCAGAAGAATTTCGGTCCAGGATTACAGTCCTGCAGGATGATTGAGGGAATTGTGAGGGAATTGAGGGAGTTCATTTTTGTATGATAAGCGTTAAATAAATTATGGAATCACACTGCATAACGGCCTCCCCATGGAGATAAGGACAGCGTGCAAAACCTTCCTTGTAAGAAGTGGGGGTATGAATGTGACAGAGCGGTGGTAGAGACCCCTCGTGCAACTAAGAACGGAGCCTGAACGGCTGAGAAAATCGCGCAAATAAGACACGTTTCCGAACGACAAGGGTGACTGGGAGATGAGCGAAGGGTAACAGAGAGGATTGAATCCGAGGCGGTACCACTTATCTGGACAGGAGAAGGCGCGCCCCTGATAAGCCAAGGCAGGAGAGAACCTATAGCCATACGTACCCCTGAAACCTTACTCAGCTGCCCAAAATCTCTACAGAAGAAATATATAAGTATGCCCCGACATTTGATAAGGGAAATTATCATACAACTATTCAACACCTCAGAAGACGACTAATGATTAATATGTCGCTCCCTGTCCAAGAAACCCGCCTTGAGGTGGAGATCTCTTGGCCTAACCCCGAAACGAATCAACATTTTGTTTACAACGTCCAAGCCCTGGTAGACAGTGGCACCGAAACCTGGATTATGTCTTGGGAATGCGTGAAGAAAGCCGCTATCCCCGTCCAGGATCGCCCAACAATCCTCTGCATCCGGCAAGCCGATGGCTCACGAATGCCTCACTCCGGAACTCACATCACCACCCCTCTCACTCTCCGCATTGGAAGTCATCTAGACAGGTTAGTCACCTGCGAGATAGGGGCGCTTTCTTGGGAGAAGATTTAGTCATTCTCACCGGTGGCTCGAAGAAGCCTCCACTTGAATCTGTTGGGGTCAAATGCTGTAACTTTTGATCTTGAGTCTTAGATTAAGGGTTGCCTTATGAAGCAGATCTGTATGAAGAATTGGCGAGAGAAGGTCGTTAGACTACTCCGTCAGCGGGGACCAGAGGATCTGATAGAGTCGCACCCTTTCTGGGCAAGAGCATCGGGAAGCGGAGAAACCGCTAGTGCTATCCCGATCGAATTCCAGGACTACGCCGACGTATTCTCCAAAGAAGGAGCAGGACGCCTACCGGAGCACGGCGAATGGGATCATACCATCCCGCTAAAGGATGGATGTCAACCGCCCTGGGGACCAATCTACTCCCTGTCGCCACCGGAACAAAAGGCCCTCCGAGAATACCTCGATGAGATGCTAGCCGCTGGAAAGATACGCCCATCCTCCAGCCCTGCTGCGGCCCCCATATTATTTGTCCGTAAAAAGACAGGGGAACTTAGGTTGTGTGTGGATTCTGGGGCTCAACGCATATAACAGTCAAGAATCGGTACTCTCCCACTCATGAAGCGACCTGGCCGATGCAAACCAAGGGAGCCACCAAAGTTGACCTGAAAAACGGTTATAACCTGGTTAGAATTGCGGAGGAGAAGAATGGAAAAGCGGCGTTTGGATAAGTATGGTCGGCAGTGCAGGGTAATGCCGTTTGGGTTGACCAATCTTGCGACAGCGTTCGAGCGTAAGTAGCACGATTTTCAAGGACCTGTTAGATCAAGGCCTCGTGGTATACCTGGGCGATATCACGATCTCTTCGAAGAGCGAAGGAGGGCATGATCTTGCCGTCACGAAGTGTTAGCGAAATTTCTGAAAAGAACCACCTATTCGGGAACCTGAATAAGACGCTATGGTACCAGAAGGAGGTAGAATTCCTTGGGTACCAGCTTTCAGGGACGGGAACTTCCATCTCCCCCGACAAGGTGAAGGCCATCGTGGACTGGTTAGAACCCACCAAAGTTAAGGAGCTGCAATGCTTCGCAGGGTTTCTTCGCTTTTGCGCCCGGTTCATCAAATTTCTTTCAGAAGTGTGTAAGCCGATGACCGACTTGTTGAAGAAGGGTGCCGAATGGAAATGGGGTGCAGAGCATCGGGAGGCTTTCAAGAAATTGAAACACCTGTTCACTCGCTCTATCGCCCACTCTGACGAGCATCGCGTGGCGATCTAGAAACTGATGCCAGCGACTGGGCAGAAACTGCGGTCTTGTCATGAGCGTTCGAAGATGGTATATTACATCCGTTGGCATATCACTCGCAAGTTTAACGGCGGAAGTAAACTATGAGATCTACGATAAGGAGATCTTTCGCGATAGTTTCAGCGCTCTTAACTTGGAGGCACTGGCTGGAAGGTACAGCACAACCTATCCAGATATATTCTGATCACCAAAACCTCCAGTACTTATGACGCAATAAAACTGTCGAGAAGACAGGTAGTTGAAATTTGAAAAGATAGCCTTTTCATTTCAAGATTCATTTCGACCAGGCGACAAAAACGGAAAGCCGATGCATTAACCAGGCGCCGGTCTGGCGATGGAAGGGGGTAGTTCGAGCAGCCTGTAAAATTCTCCTCTCAGCGAGCGTTTTCGGAAAACACCCTCCTACCGCTACGATTTGCGAGAAGGACTCAACCGGGAATAGAACCTCGGGAAGAAATCCTCTGTAATGCCCTATCGGAAGTGCGTCAATTGGATCGATTGGTGCAGCGTGCGGAGTAGGAAGTGCCTTCGGCCCTTTCTGGTGATGCGAAAAGAGGTCAATGAGCGGAGGGTAGTTCCGGATGAACCCCTCAATAACGGAGATCCGGAAGACCTGTGGGCCCAGCCGGTCATCGGGAAGATGGCTGAGCCAGAATGGGACCCCGATCGGACGACAGCTACCCACGAGGGTCGATGGGTTGTGCCCGGGCATGCTATTAAACAAGTCATTGAAGATCATCATGACAGACCCGTAGCAGGGCACCTAGGGAGGGATAAAACCTTGGAATTGATTGACAGGAACTACTGGTGGCCAGGAATGACCACCGATGTCGTAAATATATGTGCGTGTGATGTGTCTTGGGAAAGTAACAACGCCCGGCGACATATGTCTCTCTAACCCTAGAGCTTACTGCGACCCCGGTGTGTGACATCTCCATGGACTTTGTAGTAGAGTTGCCTAAGGAGAGGTCGGGATTCCGGAACGTTTTGGTAGTGGTGGACCGCTTCACAAAAATGGCTCACTTCATTCCAATGACGGGAATCAATGCGGAACAAACCGCACAAGCCTTCGTCAAGGACATCTGGCGCTTTCACGGACTCCCGCGATCGATAGTATCGGACCGAGGAACCCAATTCGTGTCAGCCTTCTGGACGGCGATCACGGAACGACTTGGTATTCGGAGGAGACTCTCAACCTCGTTCCACCCCCAGACGGATGGTCAGACGGAAAGGACTAACCAGCATATGGAGTCCTACCTGCGAGCGTTTACGGCCGGCACGGGTAGGAAGTGGAAAGACCTCCTTCCTATCTGCGAATATCTTTCTGTAATATAGCGTTCCTCCACCGGACAATCGCCTTTCTATTGCAACTATGGGTTCCACCCTCGCACGGATTGGCCTACGGATGTGGAGATGGAGAAGGTAGATGCTCAAGGGAATAGTCACCTGGACAGCATCTTGGCATTCACGAACTGGCTCGGGAAACCCTACAACAGACGTACGATAAAATGGCGTCAAGGACGGGACCCCCGGCACAACAGTTCAACCCCGGACAGAAGGTTCTCCTGGATACTCGGAATCTTGGCGGATATAATAAATGGTCGGACAAATTCACGGGCCCCTTTGAGGTGCTGACGAAAATCGGCAACCGGGCCTACCGACTCGACTTACCCGCGGATTGGAAGATTAGCGTGTTCGCGAGATCTTCTTCCGGCCTTATCGAGAAGATCCAGGCGTTCAACGGGAACAGAATCTGCGAGCGACTGATCACTCCGGCGAAGCAATGGTACCGGAGATCACCATTTCGCCATCTGGCGCAGTCAGGGATCTGAGAGCCTGGCATCGATAATAGCGCCCGAAGAAACAACGGCGGAATTAGTCGTTCGATACCTTTCCTCGAAGCAGGTTTTTCCCGCAGGGTTTTACCGCCGGAGGTTTTAACGGTCGAGGGCGCCGGTATGGGGAGGAGTAGTGTTCTGGGATTCTTTGGGTTAGGGTTGGATTGATAGGGAGACAGGGATGATTACGTGACGACTTGGCAAAGAGTGATACTAGTTGGATAATGGGATTGTCCTAGTGCGTCGGTGCTGAGTAGGATAGTTACGTAAGGAGACCGACCAGGGTGGTTATCCCTTGGCGGCTCCAATCATGTATAAATAGATAGCCAGACCGCCGTGAGACTGGGGAGTCTTCTTCTCTCATCAGTGAACGGAATCCGGTCTACAATATTACAAGTTTAAACGCTACAGAACTATTGCTTAGCAAAAGCCATATCTCAAGTGAATGTCCATCTTCGAGATATCCCTTTACAGGAAAACTGCCGATCAATTATATATATTTGCAGATCCACCATAGTCGCCGAGGTCTTCCTAATGAATTACATATGCCTCGAGATATCAAGCGCAGCTACGATACGACCGATGTTCAACAAAATGGGTGTCATATGCAGGATCCAGGTAAGTTAGTTATTACCTTACAAACCTAGATACAAGTCGTTAGTCTTTGTCTGGCGACCAGCACAAGAAGACTGTTATCACAAGGCTAGATTGGAGTCGGAGCAGCAAATTGCCGATCCACCGCGGCCTTTTGTGGAACCAACTCTTGAAGCACCTATGACATGCATCAAGAGAATTAAATTAGTAGCTCTACGCGCTCAATCTAGATCTTTGGAGACAGCCACAACTGCCAGTCCTTGGAAGACTAGAGTCAAAGACCGGACAGCAGACAACACCAAGGCTGCAATAGAGAAGAGGATATACATTTGTCGATCTCATCCAGCAGTACAGTTATTTTTCCTTGTGCTTGTGCCGGATCCGGGGCCCTGGCATTCCAAATGAGGATGGCTGCAGTATAACCATTCGTAATGGAATAATCCCCTATCCGCGGCCGCGGAAAAGGCAAGATTGAAACGGGGCCCCGCAAACTTTTGGAATGATGCCATGAGCTGGTTGGGTTTTTTTCTGTGGTCCCCCGACAGCCCTGCAGATACATCTACCTCTACTTGGGTAGAGTAGGTAACGTTATATGCAGTCGAGTTAGAGCTCCTGAAATTTTCGCTGCAGGATCCAATCCCGAGGGATGGGTAGGGATTGTGGAAGATGCACAGTAAGCTATTGTTTTTTGTTTTTCTGTTTTGAAAAGAGTAGTTTTTGTTTTTGTTTTCTTGGATAGCGTACTCTGGGTTTTGGAGAGGTTGGGTCGGGTTGTCACTGTCTCAGAAGCCGTACTGGAATTTTGAATTACCATGGCTGGTGTTCTGTTATTATTTTCACCTGTGGTCCGGTATTTTGACCCTCAAGACCAGCAGGGTCAGTAACAGTCCTGACCTAGGCTTTCTTTTCTTTTTACTACCGTAGGTACTCTACATACATACAATATTCCCACACTCGCGACGAGGACCATTTAATTCCCTAGGGGCACGGTTCAGTTAACAATCGACCTAACTCTTTTTTTTATTATTATTTCATTATTATGTATCACTTATTTACTTATTTTTTCTTCCCTTTCCCGTGCCCTGGATTTTGTATGTGCACTCTGGGGGATAGACCGTGCATTTAGTTCCTCAGTTCATGCAGTCAGCTTATCACGAAAGCTTATATCTGCGCGTGAGAGAGAGGCAGAGAGAGTCTCAGAGAAAAGGGCTTCCCATCAACTGTAACTTCTACTGGCTAGAAATGGGGATCCCTGCCGGAATTTTTTGCCACCGGCATAAGAATGGGTTGTGGTGGTTGCGAACACAGCCCATCACTCGCAGCAACGCTGCATCGCCCGGGGGGTGGGGGGAAGTGGCTTGGCTGCTCCCACCTTGGCGCTCGTCATCCCGTAGTCTGGCGCCCTTAGCGATTAGCATAACATATCGTAGCATAGACAGCCCAGGTACTGTATGTACCTAGGCAGCCAGCCACCAGCACAGTATAGGCCCAGTAGTCAGTCCACCCAGCCAGCTCGAGCTGCCCAAAGCTCCTTCCATAGGGCAAGCTAAGCACAGCACAGCACAGCACAGCACGCACAGCAATAGTACGGCAAACCAAACAAAACAAAGGAAAAGGAGAAAACAAGCGAAGCAAACAAGCAATTAGGCGCACTCACCGCGATTCGAACCTACTGCAGCCCACAATCCACCCACCACAACAATCGTCCCCCCCCCCTCCAATACCCACCTCAGTGCACTACCCCCACCCCCCTTCCACAATGGCGGGCCCGCGCCTCCTATCGCACCTCCCCTTCTCGCCGCACATCCGCCCTCTCCACGCAGCAACATACCTCCTCGGCGTCTCCCTATTCTCAATCTCCTTCCTCGTCTTCCTCAACGCCTCCGTCTCCTTCGTGCTGACGGACCTGCTGCACCGCACGCCGCCCATCGGGGATATCGTGGGGACACTGGGGTTTGCGGACGAGGTGGTGGTTGTCGTGGCGGCGCCGTGCTGGGGTGCGGCGTCGGATGGGCGCTTGGGGACTAGGGGCGTGGCCGTGATCGGCTTCACGATCATTGCCGCCGCTCTCGTGTTGTTTGTCAATGTCGCGACTGTGTATCCAGGGCTATTGGTCGCGAGGATGTGCTTCAGTGTCGGTGCCGCGGCGGTCGCGACAATGGTCTCGGCTATATTGCCGGAGATGACGGCGGCGGCGCCGCCCCTGCCGCTACCGACTGTGCCGGTGGTGCCGCACAGAGGTAGGAGAATGCCGACGCCGCCGCCGTCGGAGATACAATCACCGGGGGTTCCCGCGGACATTGAAGCAGCGGTGACAGGGGGGCAGCGGCACCCAACGGGGAAGCTGGCGGGCCTGGTCGGGCTGTTTACTGGGTTGGGGGCACTCCTAGCGTTGGGAATTTTCCTTCCACTGCCGGCGCATTTCGCGGAGGTGGGCGGGAGCAGGGAGGTTGGAGTGCGGAGGGCCTTTTATTGTGTTGCGGTGGTGGCGGCCGCGGTCAGCGTGTGGTGCTTGTTGGGGCTACCGGCTCCGCCTTTGAAGAGGGAGGGTGAAGGCGCAGGGGGGGGCGCGGGCTGGGTGCACGGCATGAAGAAGTGGGTGTGGACCAGGGTGTGGGGAGGTGATCCGGCGGTCATGGACCCGCCATCTCCGGTATCCCCAGCGTCGTGCACGAGCCGAAAGAGTGCGGCCCGAGGCACCAGCGGCAACGGTACTTCTGCAGCCGGCGGCCTAGTCTCGCTGAAGGCTGCGGCGGAAGCAGGCTGGCACGATAGCCGCATCGCACTGTCGTACCTCGGCGGGTTCGTTGCGCGCTCGACCAGCGTCGGTATATCACTGTTTGTCCCGCTGCTTGTCAACCACTATTATATCGTCAGCGGAAAGTGTCCTGCCGACGCGAAGGACGACCCGAAGCATGGCTGCCGCGAGGCATATCTGCTGGCTGCGGCACTGACAGGAATTTCGCAGCTGGCGGCGTTGTTAGGGGCACCAGTATTTGGGTGGTGGTCTGATCGGGTGGGTGTGAGGAATGCACCGCTGGTGGTGAGTGGGGTGGTGGGGGTAGTGGGGTTTTCGGGTTTCGCCCTGGCAGGACAGGGGCAAGGAGAGATTAAGCTCGGATTGTGGTGTGTGGGGTGTGTGGTTATGATGGGGGTGGCACAGATTGGGGGGATTGTGGGGAGCTTGGGGGGACTAGGAAGGGGGATTGTCGACGTGGAGGAGGAGATGATAGAAGAGGAAGAGGAGGAAGAGGAGGAAGAGGGGTATTTTTATGATGAGGATGCAAGGGAGATTGGGGAAGAGGAGCCATTACTTACTAGGGGGAATAGTGGAGGAAATAGTTATAGGACTGGGGGAGAGGAGAGTACCACCACCACCACCACCACTACGATGGGGAGTAGAAGAGGAAGTGGAATGGGGAGAGGAACAGATGAAAGAGGAGGAGGAGAAGCAGGAGGGATGGAGACGAGAAGGAGGAGGATGATGATGATGAGGAGAAAGAGGAGAGAAGTGAAAGGTGGCATTGCTGGTGTTTACAGCTTGTGTGGAGGAGTTGGAATTCTGGCGTTGACAAAGCTGGGAGGATTGGGGTTTGATCGGGTGAGTGTTGGGTGGCCTTTCTGGATGTTGGCAGCGTTTGAGGGTGTTTTGGTTGTGGGGGCGGTGGCTGAGAGCGTGTGGGGGAGAAAGAGTAGATATTAGGCCGGGAGTATATGATTTACATGTAATTTATGAGGATTGGGAATTGAAAATGATGAGTGGATTGATGGTATACATGATGAGCGAGCTATAGTACACGTATTTGTACCCAGTCTTTTGTTTGAATTTGTTATATACAAAATGATCATACGTATTAATATCACAGCGAAAGCTTTCTATATATAAATGGTGTATATGCCTGGGTGATATATGAGATACTAATATACATACATGTATTTAGTATTGAAGTCATGTACAGCGGTGGGTAGTAAATCATCGGACGGAATGCCACCTTCTTGGCTAGGCCGTCCAATGACTTATTATAAAAGAAAAGAAGGGATCTGGAAGTGATATTTTATATATAAGGCTGGAGATTACCTTGATAGGAGGTATGACCTATACCGTTATACCAACCTTTGCCTGTACTACGGTAAGTCTGTAGACAGTGGTCGTAGTACGTACACATCTATCCAACCACCAATTCTCCAACCCACACCCACCCCCAAGCACAGCAGGTGCAAGTCGTCTATCCGCACACCCGGTCATCACAGCATTATGCAAGAGATCACGCCCACAGATATCTATAAACAGACCCTTCTTCTTTGGGCGGCGGGCATGGCGTGGATGATGGGAGGCACCCTCTGCCTGCCTGTGGTGAGCATCATAGACGGTCACTCGACGTGTCTTGGCGCTCTCCGGTCTGCTGGATACAGTAGATTGATATCTCTTATTTCCGGGTGAATGATACAAGTGGTGTATATCATGTGGTGGGGAAAGAATGAAGCATACGAGGATATATAGATATATATCTTGAAAGCAGATCCAGACTAAAGACAAAGAAGAAAGAGGGGGTGTTCGACAGCACAAGAAGCTCTCAAGAGGGAAAGTTACCAGCACTAGACCAATCACTCTTATACCGGCTATACCATAACCAGGAGTGTGGGTAGAAACAGAAATACTACCAAAAAGAAAGAAAGAAACCCGCAAACCCATTGACATACATGTAACTACCAAACTACCAAAAAACCAAAAAACCAAACAAAACTACCAGATAAACAAAAAACTAAAACCAAAGAAACATAGACCTCACGGGGAACCCTCCCCCCACATCTGCGCCCCCAACCCTAGCAAGCCCTAAGAAGTCGACCCCCCGTTCCTCAGCTTATAAAACTTACTCGAGCACGCCCCCTGCGTCCTGCACCTCGCAAACCGCGCATTCACCATCTCGCTTATCTGGGCCCAATTGCGACTTTCCTTGCACAGCAGGAGCAAGTACTCCTCCTCGCTCGGCAGCCAGCGCGAGCCCCCAGTACGAATCACCGGTTCCGCGCCCTTCTCCTCACTCTTGAAGGTGAAGTTGAAGGGGGTGTTGCCGCTGGCAGTGATGGAGACCTGTGTCTGCAGGGGGGGGCTGTTGGCGGATGGGGTATCTTTGGTGGGTTCGGCTTTAGGGGATGAGGAGGAGGAGGAAGAGGGGGTGTCGGAGTCGGGGTCGGAGGTATCGGAATCGGTGTCGGAGGGGGTGTCGGATTCGATATCGGAGTCGAGGTCGAGGTCGGAGTGTTGGTGTGGATTGTCCTCTATATAATTTCTTTCCCGCTCCTGCTGTTCTCGGAGATTTCGTTCCCGTTCTTCACGTTCTCGGTCTGCTCGTGCTCGGTCTACTCGTTCTCGATCTTCTCTTTCCTTTCGCTCTCTTTCCTCTCTCTCTCTCTCTCCCCTCTCTCTCTCTTCTCTCTCTCTCTGCATTCTCTCTCTCTGCGCGCTCTCTCTTATCTCCCTCTCCATCTCCTTCACCCTCTCCGCCATGTCCTTCACCCTCTCCGCCCTCTCCCTCTCCCTCTCCACCCACTCCCACTCCCACTCCCACCCAGCCCCCGAAATCTTTCTCCGTACCAGCCCCTTAGTCTCCGCACACTCCTCGAGCAACGCCTCAATGCCGACCACAGCGACCCACGAAACACCATGCAGCCCTGCCGCCAGCGCAAGCGCCAGCGACAACAGCAGCCTCCACAGATCCATCGCCAGCAGCGGCAGCACCCAGCATGCGAAGTGCCAGCAGCGCATATTCAGGTATGTTGCTATACTCTCCTCTTCAGAGAAGGAGAAGGTGGTGGTGGTGGTGGGGGCCATGACGCCTATTGTGGCAGTCAGGACGTGCGTGGTTTGTGGGTACGGAGGGGTTCTTGCGGGTTGCGGTTGAGTGGAGGTGATGGGGCGTGGTAGGCGAGTTTGGTTTCGAAGAGTGCGGGGAGAGAGGGGGTGTGTTGTAGTGGTGGTGGTGGCGGGAGGGTATGCTTATTGGATGGCTGGTAAAGGTGGGGGCCGATACAGATATAAGAGGGGATGAGCTCTATAGTAATAATGGTGATGGTGATGAATCGATTCTGGAGCGTAGTTTATTTGCGTTGACTATCTAATTCTAGGAACAGGGTTTTATCAAGACGATAATCGATCTTTTGTTTATCGGGGCAGCGATTGATTGGTGAAAGCGAAAGTGATTCCAGGAACAAATGGTTAAACAATTGGGCCGGTGATGATTGTGTCACCACATTAAACTGCTCCTCCATGACCATCTTATACGAGTCCCGCCCCTCCCCCGGTACTAGCTGCACCGCGCCTACCGATACGGGCCCTACCACTACCATTGATATCGATTCTCACGGGAGGGGTACAGCTAAGCGAGTCCTAGCTTTGCAGAGAACTTCAACGTCTACGCACCCGGTTGTGGCGCTTAATATTTTTGTCGGTACCTGCATCCGCAACTACCAACTAGCTAGCTAGTGTAAAGGGATATCTCGAAGAGGAACATTCACTTGAGATATGGCTTTTGCTAAGCAATAGTTCTGTAGCGTTTAAACTTGTAATATTGTAGACCGGATTCCGTTCACTGATGAGAGAAGAAGACTCCTCAGTCTCACGGCGGTCAGCTATCTGTTATACATGATTGGAGCGTAGGGGACAACCACCCTGGTCGGACTCCTTTCGTAACTTCTCCTTACTCATGTGCCTAGGACAATCCCATTATCCAACTAGTATCATTCCTCAAGCCGCGTCTTATCCCTGTCACTTCTCATCCATTGCTTAATCCGTAACACTTCTCCTCATGGCGGCGTCTCGACCGTTAAAGCCTCCGAGCGGTAAAACCCTGTGGGAAAAAACCTATCTCGGAGGAAAGGTATCGAAACGTCTTAATTCGCGCCGGCGTTTATTGATTTCTTAGGCGTCATTCTCAGATCACTGTTGGCGTATGGGGGAGTGGCGATCTCGATACCATTCTTCCTGAGCGGGAGTGATCGATCGCTTCGGGTATTCTGTTCCGTTGAGCGTCTGGATCTTACCGATAAGGCGGAAGCATCTCGTGGAACACATTATGAATCTTAGGTCAGCGGGTAGAAATCGAGTCGGTAAAATACGGTTGCCGATTTTCGTCAGCCTCAAAGGGCCCGTGAATTTGTCCGACCATTTGTTGTATCCGCCAAGATTCAAGTATCAGGAGAACTTTCTGTCGGGGTTGAACTGTTGTCTTGGGGTCCGTCCTTAGCGCCATTTTATCGTCGTCTGCTGTAGGGTTTTAAAGCCAGTTCATGGCTAGGATGTTGTCAGTGATTATTCCGTCAGAACTTCTCATCTCAACATCCGTAGGCCAATCCGTCTGAGGTGAAACCCATAATTGCGAGTAGAAAAGCGACTGTCGGTGGAGGAATCTTCGGCGTTGTTGTAAGCGTGTTCGCGGATAGGAAGGAGATCTCTCCACTTCTTACCCGTCTTGCGTGCGCAGGTAGGACTCCATATCTTTGGTTAGTCGCTTTCCGTCGACCATCTGTCTGGGGGTGGAGCGAGGTTGAGAGTCTCCTCCGAATCTGCTCGTTCGTGATTGCCGTCCAGAAAGCTGGCGAATTGGGTTCGCCGGTCGATACTATCGATCGAGTCGGTAAGCGTAGGATGTCATGTGAAGGCTTGTCGCGGTTTGTTCGCGTTGATCGTCGTTGGAATAAAGTGGCCATTTTAGTAAAAGCGGTCCACCATCTACCAAAGCGTTGCGGAATCGACCTCTCGGGGCAACTCTACGACAAAATCCATGGAGATGTCGCGCAGAAGTCGTTGCTAGCTCTAGGGGTTGTGGAAGAGCATATGCCCGGCGTTGTTTGTCTCTGGCATCATCGCGTGTTAACGTATTTGGCGGCATCGGTGGTCGTTCCTGGCGAGTAGTTCGCATCAATCAACTCGAGGTTTTATCACTCGCAGGTCTTACTCTTCTGGTCTGTCGTGATGTTAACTTCAATGACCAGCTTAATAGCATCTTGCGGGCCAGCGACCTTCGTGGGTAGCTGTCGTCTGATCGGGGTCCCATTCTGGCTCGGCTATCTTCTCGACAACCGGCTGGGCCCACAGGTTTCATGGACACAATGGACTGTTCGGGATGGAAGGATTGGGACTGGACGGATTGGGATTACTGTGCGTTTGGAAAGTCGGATTTGTCAGAAAAGGTTCTATTAGGTTCTGTTGGCGGAGAGGTGAGTCATAGTTGGGGTTATCTTGGAAGTATGAGTCGTGTTAAGTGAGGGTTGTTGGATATATAAGGAGAACCGAAAGCTACTTGTGTCGATTCTTTTCTTTCGCTTTCTTACCTGTAGCGTCTTACGTATCTATCGATTTATTATAGTTTTCTCTTCAGAAACTATCGCTGTCTCGCGATATAATTCATAACTTCTTTATATTATTGAAGTTATCATTTATTCTACATTTCTGGCGCTTGAGCAATCTACCCTCACTGAGATTACGTTCGTCGTCGTCATCCGCGTCTTGTATAATAATGTAACACCACCACCCACTGCTAGGGTGCGTTGATGGGGTCAGCCCAAGGATTATCAGATTCCCCAGACTTTTGCGAGTTCAAGGCTGTTGAGGATCTACTACCTATATTCGTTTCTTCGCTTGTTGGAAGGGGACCGTTGGAAGACTGAAAGCGAGGCTAGCGAACACTACATGCTACAACCAGGAATGAACTTGCTGCAGCAAGAGCAGTTGGAAGCAAGTAATAGCGCGTCATGGAAGCGCGAGTCCGCGCAGAATTAGCTTCTTCTTCTTGTAATCCACCACCGCCACCACCGCGCCACCACCACCAGCAGGCAATACCCTCCGTATTTAGCTCGAAAAGTTCCCAGACACGAGTTTAACGGAAAGGAAGGGCTACGCTGGTTTCCTCAACTCGCTTCGCCAGCTTCGGGGTTAGCAGACAGGTTCTGACGAGAAGCCGAGTCTTTTATGCAGTTAGCGGTTGGAAGGAAGGCACTAGACCAGAGTTATCCTATGGCGCAGGAAGCGCCCCCTTTGCTTCGAGTTACTACGCTTTGTTGAATTCGCAGGCACTCGCCCGGAGGCACGGCACAGCTAGAAGAGCTGAGCCTCCGACAGGGTAAAGGAAACTTATAACTTACCTGATTTCTGAGTTATGGGGCGTCTGGACTACGAGAAAGCCAAAAAACGCGCAGAGCAGGGTTGTCTGGCGGCAGGGGCCTTGATGATATCTGGGGACGCGCATGACAGAAGGATTCGATGCCTTTATGTGAGAAGGCTGATGACCATGGATAATAAATTAGGCGGGAAGGATCTGCGCGTCTGCAGAAAGCACTATGGGACAATTTGCGGCTCAACCTGCCGCCCGTCCTCGTCCTCTGCACGCAGGCCTTTCGCTCCTGCAGTCCGTTCGCCCCGTCCCCCGCCGAAGGAAGATATACTTTACCAATGGGCCGCCAGACCTCCCACATAGAAAGAATGGAGAATGAAGAAGCGGCCGCTGTCTGTTTTATCTTCTTGCGATAGTGTTTCTTGCGTCTTGCCGAGGAAATCGCCCCCGAGGTCCTCCTCCTATGAGAGGCGCTGCTTTGATCGCCCCCCCTGCTGCCTCTGTACCTCTTACTTCTTCTTCTTCTTCTTCTTCTGCTTTGAATACTTCTACGGATGTTGTTTTATCTTTAAATGAGTCGGGTTTTCATTAGTCCCTGGTCAGTATTATGGCGCCATGAAAGTATAAAGGAATTTTCTTTATCTGCATTTTCTATTTCAGGTTTTCAGTTTCAGTTGTAGCAGAGGAGGAGTTGAATGGAGATCGTTTAGTTGTTGCTTGTAATATTGTAAACAATAAAGACTCCATTCCTCTTCGTCTTTATGATTGACACTGGGGCCTCGGGATTTGCATTTATTGACGAAACCTTTGCGCGCCATCACCAACTTCCTATTTCTTTACTTAAAACACCTAGAGTTCTTGAGGTAATCGATGGACGACCTATATCCTCAGGACAAATTACTTCTATGTGCCAGGTACCTCTCCAGATCGGATCTCATCAGGAACGTATTCCTCTTTTTGTTACTAAACTCGGACAATACCCTCTGGTCCTTGGCATACCATGGCTGCAACATCACGACGCCACCCTGAGGTTTAAGGACAATACGGTCGCATTTGAATCAGATTTCTGTAAAAGGAACTGCAATACCAAAAGCGATACCACCAAAGTCCCCGGAATAAAGCCTCAAGCATACATGATAGGGCCCGTACCATTTAGCCGCCTCGCCAGAAAAAAGGGACTACAGATCTATAGCGCATCCCTCCGCGATATTGAACAAACACTTAACGAAGTCCTGGACGCGGAATGGAAGCATAAAATTCAATATAAATCATCGAACATATGTTTGTGAAGCTTTTCTTCAAGATCTCCCCCATGATCATGATCGTAAGATATTGAAAGAAGGAGGAACCACCATTTAACTCTACGGAATGTCAGAGATGAATTACTTGTTAAGGGTATATTCGAGAATCTTTCTAAAAAAAGGATTTATCGCCAGCTCTTCAAATTTGGGGCTCTTATTTGTTAAAAAGCGATGGTTATTCTGGCGCGTGTGTGGATTACGAGGAACTTAGCAGATTAACTATAAAAACCGATATCCTCTCTGCTTATCCAGGAAGCAGCTAGACCGCTGTCAAAAGCTAAATTAGTGCTCGGCCTACGTCGAGGATATAATAAGATCTGAATGGCAGAGGGAAGAATGGAAAACTGCATTCGATTTCGTTATGGGCATTTTGAATATACAGTTATGCCATTTGGCCTTACCAATGCTCATTACGTTTCAACGCTTTATTAACGATTGCGCCGAAACGCGTGATCAATTCTGTGCGAACTGCGCGGGCGATATTTTTGATATATAGCGATCTGCCGAAGAGCATGAGGAACGCGTGGAAAAAATCTTGGGGCTACTACTGAAGCGTGGTGTTCTATTAAAACCAGAAATGCGAATTTCATGGAAGTACCTGGCTTATCTTGGGTGATTATTGAGCGGCGGCGTCCGGATGGGCGCAGTCTCTGCGGTACAGGTGGACCTCCCGAACAGTTAAAGATATCCAGCATTTCTGGGATTATGAAACTTATAAGCGTTTTATTTTCGGGTTCTCAAAGCTGGCTGCCTCTCATAAACTTAAAAAGGGTAGTCTTAGGTGTAAAAGCGAAGCTCTTTCGAGTTATTAAAGGAGGCGCTACCACACGTTTTGATTCATTTGGCGAAAAACCAATTACAGTGGAAGCGGATACTCGATTATATGCATGGTGTCTTATCTCAACATGATGTCGAGAAACTCACCCGTGGCCTTCTTTTAAAACATCTGGCTTGTCTAATGTAGCTACGAGATATCGATAAAAATTATTAGCAATTATCAGATGTTTTTGAGGAATGGCGGCCTGAATTGGAAGGAAGCAAAGCACGATCGAGGTTATATCGGACCACAAAAATACCGAATACTTTTATGTCTGCCGAAAACAATTGAATAGGAGACAAGTCGTTGGGCGGAATCATACTCATTTGATTTTATTATTAAATACAGGCGCAGGAAACAAAGCGGTAAACCGGATCGTTAAGCTAGGAGATCAGGAGATCTCGCGAGGAAGGATGAAAGACTACTTCACCAGAGTCAGGCGGTGTTGAAGAGGAAAATTTGGATCCAAATTTAAGTTTGTTGGCGGGTTAACTTTGGCAAATGAAGCCGTGAAAAAACGTCTCCTGCAAAAGTTATTAGGAAGGATATTTGGGTGGCCAATATTAAATCTACGACAAACAGATCTGAAGCGGTGCAAGGAGATTTCCCTGGCAGAATGTACGAAATTGATGGTCATTCTTGTATCGCGAATCTCTATGTTCGAATATCTTTCACTAAGACTGGAAATTCTTAGACAATACCACGCGATCTTCAGCAGGTCGTAGAAAAAGGCGTTTGAACTGGTCAGTGAGATTACTACTTGGCCAAACATGCGAGACTATAATGTCAATATATTCGAATTCTTATCTTAGAGTAAGCCAACAACATAGCGTAGCGAAGATAGGGTGTTACGGACCATTCTGCCATTCGAACAACCCGGAGAGATCTCTATGGATTTTGTTACAGGCCTACGGAGAAGCGAGGATCGATGCAGTACTGGTAGTAGTAGAACCGCCTAAAAATCGACATCTTCTACGCTTATGTCTGACGGTTAATCACGGAAGATCTGATACGCTCTACCTGCAACGTATTTGGAAATTACATGGTCTGCCAACACATATTACCTCCGATAGGGGCGGTTTACAGTAAGTTCTGGAAGTCGCTGTCAACAACTTAGGATCGAAGCGCGAATGTCAACGCGTTCCACCGATGGCCAAACAGAAAACTTAATGCAGTTATGGAACAGTATCTCGGCATCGTTTCCTATCAAGCAGGATGATTAGGCGAAATAGTTTACCTATGGCGAGTTTGCGGCGAATAACCAGATTTCCGCCTCCATGAAATTTCGCCTTTCTTTCTGGTCTGATCGTTATCATGCGATTCTGGTTGGCCTCCAAAGCAAAAAGTCTCCTGGTCTCGATGCGTGAGTTCTTGGGAAGGATGAAGGAGTTCTTGCGACTACCTCTGAACTTCTGGACGGTACCGGGATCAGCAAGAGAAATCGAGTTAATCTTAGCCTGTTGGAGATATGGTGTTACGTGTCGTGAAAGAATATTAAATCTGGCATATTTCGAGAAGCTACATTTGGAAGAAATTGGGGCCTTTTCCCATTCAAAGTGGTCTCTCACTGTCATGTCGCCTGAATCTCATTTCGATGAAGATGCATCCTGTCTTCCATGTTTCTCTCACGGGCCTTTGCGGCCACCGGCCTTATCTGAAGACAAATAATGCGCATGAGTTGTTGTTGAGCAAGAAGAAAGTCTGGGGTTGAGGAGATATTGGACTCCCGATATCACGGAAAACAGGGACTTCAGTACTATGTTAAGTGGACGGATTCTGGCTGCTGGGAAACCCATGAATCGCTTGATCAAACTATCGTAGTTAAGCAGCCATATCGTTCTGCAATGGCAGGGACCGACAGAAGTTAAAAGGCTCGCATGAGGCTCGCGACTAAAGAAATTACTTTCATAGACACAATGGACTGTTAGGGATGGAAGGATTGGGACTGGGCGGATTAGGATTCTTGTGCGTTTGGAAAGTCGGATTTGTCGAGAAAAGGTTATTAGGTTACTGTTCTGCGGAGGTGAGTCATAGTTGGGGTTATCGGAAGTATGAGTCGTGTTAAGTGAGGGTTGTTGGATATATAAGGGAGAAGCTTGAAGCCTACTTGTGTCGTTCTTTTCTTTCCTTTCTTCTCTACGCAACGTCTTCTGTATCTATCAATTTATTATAGTTTTCTCTTCAGAAACTATCGCTGTCTCCACGATATAATTCATAACTTCTTTATATTATTGAAGTTATCGCTGTTACCCACTCTGCGCCTTGCGGAACGAAGTCTACACCACACTCCCTCCACGAGAACAGGTCCTCTGGATCTCCGTTGTCGAGGGGTTCATCCGGAACCACCCTCCGTGTCCATTGGCCTCTCGCCGTCTCAGCCTCGCTTGAGGCAAAAGCTCCACTTCGGTATCGTACCCTTGATCCAGTGTGCACTTCCGATGAGGCGTTACGGAGGATTTCTTCGAGGTTATTAGGTTGAGTCATACCATAAATCGTAGTGGTAGGAGGGTGCTTTCCGCAAAATGTTCGGATGAGAGGAGCAACTTTACAGGCTGCTCTCGAACTACCCCCCCTTCCATCGCGTACTCCGGGCGCCTGGTTAGTGCATCGGCTTTCCCGTTCTTATCGCCTAATCGGAAATGAATCTTGAAATGAAAAGGTGCTATCTTTTCAGCGCGAACCTGTCTTCTCGACAGTTTCTTGAGTGGTTATGTGAAATACTGGAGGTTTTGGTGATCAGAAATATATCTGGATAGGCTGTCCTGTGCCTTAGCCAGTGCCTCCAAGTTAAGAGCGCGGAAACTATCGCGAGCATCTCCTTATCGTAGATCTCATAGTTGACTTCCGCCTCGTTGAACTTGCGAGAGTGATACGCCACCGGATGTAGCATACCATCTTCGAACGTCTGTGACAAGACCGCAGCCTCTGCCCAGTCGCTGGCATCTGTTTCAAGGACTGCCATACGATGTTAAATCGTAGTGGCGAAGGATAGGGCGTGAGTGAACAGGTCTTCAATCTCTTGAAGCGCCCGATCTTCTGCACCCCATCTCCATTCGCACTTCTTTAACAGGTCGGTCATCGGCTTACACACTTCTGAGTAGCCCTTGATAAACCGGCAAAAATTAAACCCTAAAGCACTGCAGCTCTTGACTTTAGTGGGTTCCAGGTCTACGATGGCCTTCACCTTTTCGGGGGAGATCGAAGTTCCCGTTCCTGAAAGCTGGTACCCAAGGAATTCTACCTCCTTCTGGTGCCACAGCGTCTTTTTCAGGTTACCGAATAGGCGGTTCTTCAGAAATTCTCCAACACTTCTCTCACGAGGCATCGCCTCCTTCGTCTTCGCGTAGATCGTGATATCGCCAGGTATACCACGAGGCCTTGATCTAACAGGTCCTTGAAGATCGTGTTTACCATACTCTGGAACGTCGCCGGGGCATTGGTCAACCCAAACGGCATTACCCGATACTCGAAGTGACCATACTTGGTCCGAAACGCCGTTTTCCATTCTTCTCCCTCCGCAATTCTAACCAGGTTATAACCGTTTTTCAGGTCAATTTTGGTGAAGAATTGGGCTTGCATCGGCCAGATCGCTCATGAGTGGGAGAGCAGACCGATTCTTGACTGTTATGTCGTTGAGTTCCCCAGAATCCACACACAACCCAAGCTTCCCCTGTCTTTTTACTGACGAAGAGTATGCAGAGGGCTTGGAGGATGGGCGTATTTTTCCAGCTAACATTTCATCGGCGATTCTCGGAGGGCCTTCTGTTCGGGCGATAGGGAGTAAATTGGTCCCGGTGGTTGACATCCGCCCTGCAAAGTGGGATGGTATGGTCATTCGCCGTGTTCGGTAGGCGCCCCGCTCCTTCTTTGGAGAATCGTCGGCGTAGTCCTAATTCCATCGGGATAGCACTAGTGGCTTCTCCACTTCCCGATGCTTGCAGAAAGTGCGACTCTATCGATCCTCTGGCCTACCGACGGAGAGTCTCACTTTCTCTCGCCAATTCTTCTTCATACAGATCTGCTTCCGCCATAAGGCAACCCTTAATAAGACTGGCAAGACCGGCTGTAAAAGGTTACAGCATTTGACCCCAACAGATTTCAATTGGCTCTTCGAGCCACCGCGAGAATGATTAAATCTTCTCCAAAAGCGCCCCTATCTCGCAGGTGACTAACCTGTCTAGATGACTTCCAACGCGGAGAGTGAGAGGTGGTAATATGGGTTCGGAGTGAGATTCGTGAGCCATCGGCTTGCGGATGATAGGTGGCTGGTCCTGACGATTGCGGCTTTCTTCACGATTCCTGCGACATGATCCAGGTTTGCCACTGTCTACTAGGGCTAGGACGTTGTAAACAAAGTGTTGATTCGTTTCGGGGTTAGGCCAGGAAACCTCCACCTCAAGGCGGGTTTCTTGGACGGGGAGCGACATATTAATCTTTAGTCGGCTTCTGAGGTGTGTGTAGTTGTATGATGTTCTCCCTTATCAATTTTCGGGGTAATGGTTATACTTATTCTGTAGAGATTTTGAGCAGTCGAGTAAGGTTTCAGGGGCACGTATGGCTATAGGTTCTCTTCTGCGGCTTATCGCGCCTTTCCTGTCTCAAGATATCCGGCCGTACCGGATTCAATCCTTGCTGTTATCCTTTCGCCGCCTCCCAGTCCACCCTTGTCTGCTCGAACGGGTCCTATTTGCGCGATTTTCTCAGCCGTTCGGGCTTCGTTCCTATTTGCACATGGGGTCTCTACCACCGCTCTGTCACATTCATACCCCTACTTCTTACAAGGAAGGTTTTTCCTTATCTCCGTAGGGAGGCCGTTATGCGGTGTGAACTCGTATATCATTATTTATTATACAAAATAAATTCCCTCAATTCCCTCACTAAAATCCTCACTGCAGACTGTAATCCCTGACCAAATTCTTCCCTGCGTTTTCTTCTTTTCTCAGTTTCTTCATCCCGTCTTTTCATTTTCCTCATCCCCCTGTCATTCCCGGTTTTCCTAGAGGGATTGGCTTCTTCCCTCCATCTAGTTTTTTCGACCTGGAAAAGCCTTGGCGAAATTCGCCTCTCGCCACATAAACATTTTCCTTGCTTCTCCCACCTCTCTTTTTCTTCCCTAGTAGCGTCTAAGCTACCGGTACTTCTTCGAGGTGGGGGTGAGGTCTCACGCTCCTTTTTACGGGAGGGTGTTGGTTTAGGCGGCTGCCTTTTCCTTTTACGGAATGCCAAGGCCATGAGGATTTTGTTGTTGGGGCGCAGGAGTATGGTGGCCACGCAATATTTCATGACGTGCCTTCACCTCCGCGTCCTTTCGTCCCACCTTCCTAACCCAGGATAGCCATGCGGGGAAGTCTTCCGGTTCCTCGATTGCGGCCGACAATCGTTGTTCCAACGAGGAGTTTATTCCTGTCAGAATCATGGATTTCATGACGATCGGACCGACTCGTGCATCCCACTCCAGATGCCAGTAATCATCAATGAAATTAGGATTTAATGAACCTAGAATCATCAATGCGCCATTGACGGTTCATCCATCTTCGCCATCGCTTAAGGTCACGATGATCCCGAGTTCCTGCTTAAACCGTGACCAAGACGAAATTCCGAAATTTTTTCATGAGATTCGCCAGAACTTGTACCAATACTATCAGCCAAAAGCCCAGCACGTCACCGTATTCTAAATACTTGGTCATCCCAGCTTGATCAAAGGCGAGGTCGATCAACGTCTCCATCTGATCGATCCACTTTACGACGTCTTAGTTAGTTTCCGGTATGATCTTTTCTTGCTCTGCTTAAAGCATCTGCTTCTGCACCGCCCGGCGATCGTGAGTGCAGAGCCTTCTCAGGTGCGGGCGTCTTCTTCTCACTCCTTCCTCCTTCTCTCATCCTCGGAGGAAATGACTGTTTATCACCTCCGGCCATCTACTGTTTCCTCTTCCGCCTCCTCCACCACCGGTTGGGGTTCGTGATCTTCCAAGAGATGTGATCTTTATTCCCTGTCCTGACAGTCCTTTGGGCTGGCGGTGGAGGTGGTGGGGCCCTACCCTGTCCTCCTGACCCTTCCGGGGCCTCATCCTCCGATTCCACCCGAGGTTGCTTCCCTTTGCCCCCTAGCGTTCTTTTTACTGAACGCATTCCCTGCTCAATTTCTTGGCGTAGGGGGGGGGCCTGAGGTGCGGCTTCCGCTTCCTTGATTGTTTTACGAATCTCGGAAGGAATGGTCACGTCCGTTTTGGCCTGGAGGTAGCCAAGATTCTGCCATGCCGTTGACTGTCGCTGCCGCCAGCAGAGAACCGTTGCTCCATCTGAGCTTGCAGGCGCTCGGCGTACAGTTGGAACTGTTGGTCCAAGGTGCCGATAGCAGAAGTTATCCCTCCTTGCGTCTGCTCAACCTGCTGGAACTTCTCCTGCAGGGCCCCTACGAGTATCTGCCCGTCCCGTACCAGTTGACCCTGCTGCTGCTCACGGCGCGTGGCTTCAGCTTGCAGTGCCGTGGCGGTCTGGAGGGCCAGCCCCTCCATTTGCCCGTGGAGTTGTCGGGCGACGGGGGGTCGGGGCGTAAGCTCTTCGTAGTAGCGGATCGGGGCGACGGGTTCGCTGTGGAGGCTCACCTCGCTGAGCTCGTCGTCAGAGTCCTCGGTCTGTTCTCGATTTCTCCTGACGTGCTTACGGCCGGAGAGGCTTGAATTGTCGTCGTTTTGAGGGGCCAGGACCTTGGTCCTTCGCCGGATCGGTTTGAGGAGCTCAGAGGCTGGTGTGTCTCTGGCTATGGTAGTGGTGAGGGGGTGGCTCTGGGCCGCGACTGTCTGACGGTCCCTAATGGTGAGGGCTTCGGACATTTCCATGTCCTCGTCAGGGCGGTAAGCCGGAGTCGTCATTGTGGGGGATGTAGAGAGTGTTGTTATCTTTTAGAGGAGTAGGAGTATGGGACAATAAGTCCAGAGTCTGTCTCTCGTAGTCGACGACATGAGGTTCAATAAATAGTCGGCGTCCGAAGAGTGAAGGATAAGGAACAATATAGTGTAAAGGATATCTCAAGAGGAACATTCACTTGAGATATGGCTTTTGCTAAGAATAGTTCTGTAGCGTTTAAACTTGTAATATCAGACGGATTCCGCTCAATCGACGGAGAAGACTCGCCTCACGGCGGTCTGGCTATCTATTTATACATGATTGGAGCCGCCAAGGGACAACCACCCTGGTCGGACTCCTTTCGTAACTTCCTTACTCAGCACTGACGCACTAGGACAATCCCATTATCCAACTAGTATCATTCCTGCCAAGCCGTCACGTACTATCCCTAATCCCTTACCAATCCAGCCCTAACCCAGCAATCCCGTAACAGCTAGCTTAATATAACTAAGCTACACTAGAAGCATTGGGCAGGCTTCGAGATGAAGGCCCCCTTTTCCCAGTTCCCGTCGAAGTGATTAGCCCCCGGGCCGAACCGAGGTGCGGGCCCACTCTGGCGGTAACATGTAGCTAAATATCCCAGAGGGGAAGCCTGGGAAAGGTTATTTTAAGCGCGAAACGTTTCGCGTTGCATATATCACAGCCAAGATTAACTGATACGATGGGGACTGGTTACTGCCCCACTCGCAATGCGCGCAGATGGTATTATTGTGTTGTTTTTGAGGGGGGGAGAGGACTTGGGTGCAACTAAGATGTATCTTGGTGTTGCTTTTTTTTTTTTTTTAGCCTATACACTTTATTGTCTAGTGCTAGTTGTGAGCATACTACGTTGTATGCATGTCTTATCAGGAACCTGCACGTCGTCCTCCACGAGGCTCACAGTTTCTCTAAAGCATGAATTTGGGGAGTACTATTTTAAGAGCCGTTTTCTCGAGTTGGACGGAGTTCTGGAATATGCGGGAGAGTCCGTCATGGTCAGGGGGAGAAAAGCTCTGCTTTTTGCAACGGGGTAGCTGCGCGGTGCTCAATTGAGCATTGAGATGCCATAGGCATCAGCATCTCACAGCTTAGCTTTCCCCCGATTTTGGGGTAACTGGAGGCTGTAGGCTAAAGAAGGCAGTGCATGCTGGAGGGAGAGCTTGTACGAGTGGGACGTGAAGGAGGGGGCAGCGTTTAGATGTGCGGATGTGATATCCGCCACTTGTACCCCTGTTTGGTCATGAGGACGTTCTCAAGAATGCAGGACGGTCTTTCTGCAATGGTACCACTTTTGTACAGCCTTGAGGGTGCTTTCGCTTGGTGCGGGTAGTAGGCCGATATCTGGGGCTTCGGGACCTAGAGAGTCATGTGTGCCTTGCTATTCAATCATGGGCAAGGCTGTTTTCAAGTCCCCGTCTTTTCCTTGGAAGTTCTTAGGAATTGTTGGGGGCCTAAATGATGTATCCATGTTATATATCCTAGAATTCTTGGTATGGATTGGGTTGGATCCTGGCCCCGAGATAAATGAGTAATTTTAAAGTGATCATTGTGACGCCTTTTTGTGGTATTAGCCGCCCAGATGCAGTACTTAGGTAGAAATACATCTTAAATCCCTATTAGAACCCTTCCTTTTCGGGCCTTAGTACTTGGAATTGGCTCGAGGCTTCCTAAACTCGCCTCGTGACCTGCCCTGAACCGTCCCATGGGGCCTCTCATACAACATTCATTAGTTCCATGAGCTTCGAGCTCGGTTTTCAGTAGTATTATTCAGGTACTTCCCGGAAGGGCCTAGGTGCTTATTATACCCTACTTTATAGGGGTAGTCTTCAATCTCCCTAGTGAGAAAGCGAAAATGATTCGCCACGTAGGATCACAGACTATCACTCGGACACAAATGCGCTAGCTGCGATCTCACAACTTGTGCCCGTGCCAAGCTTTAGTTGTAAGCTCTCCGTTGGGGATTGAGTGTAGAAATTGATTTCTGCACTTTGTTGGGAGGTCGTATTCCTGCCCTTCGGCTTGTATGCCAAGGCCTGCATTGAAGCTCCGTGTAACTTATCAAAGGTTGCCCTACTCTTAGGCCTCCTGTGGAGAAAAGTTATGAGACGCAAAGGTGTGCAGATTTGGAATTATTTCCTGTGGGTTGTGCCTCGGCAGGAAGATAGGCCAACCAGAGGCCACCTTTAAACGTCAATCTGCAAATTTTTGGTGTGATCCAGTGCGAGAGTGCTTGGGCCTTTCCTAACAGATATGCTATGCATGAATATTCTGCATTGATTTAAGAAAGACTTTTGTTATATGGCTAGGGTAATAATAGAGCCGAGGAGTATAAAGTGGTCTGTTTGCCCATCCGTTAGGTATTTCCTCTTTGGAACTTTAGCATCGATATCAGCTTGGACCGATCCAATAATTGTATATCTCTCTATCAATATCACGTCAATTATATATCAACAAGAGATATAGACTTAATTAAGCCTTGATCTCTAATGGCTTACAACCCAACCACCGGGCCGACTATCGGTGTTGTATGTTAATCATCTCATATTAGCCAAGTCCAAAGAAACAAATACTCACCTCTCAGGTCCTCTTCCCCGGCTTCGAGGTCCTCGATGTTTTTGGCCCCGTTGAATTCTTCAATAACGTAACCCGCCCTCCCACCGCTGGTACGCTCGCCTCTGACCACCTTCTAGCTCAGCATTAGTCAATCCCTCAATCTCATCACCGTTGGGCATACCACCGGCCCCATACCCTCCCGCTACCCTCCCAGCACCGACCCCTTTGGCTCGGGCAAGAAGATCGACTATAGCACCATGGCCTCACAATCCGTCGTGGCCGAGTACACATTCTCCACGGCGCCCCACATCGACATTCTCCTCGTACCCGGCGGGCTCGGCATTCGCACCATGGAGGACGCAGGTGATATGACCGTCCCAGACTTTATTCGTGAGCGTTACACTTCACTGAAGTATCTGCTGAGTGTGTGCAATGGGGCAATTCTGCTGGCAAAGAGCGGTGTGCTTAATGGGAGAAGGGCTACGACGAATAAGGCGTTGTGGAAATGGGCGGTGGAGACAGGACCGGAGGTCTTGTGGCAACCGAGTGCAAGGTGGGTCGAGGACGGGAATATATGGACATCTAGTGGTGTTTCTGCGGGTTAGTTACTTTTCCTATTCTGTCTTTCTTTCTGACGGTAAGGGTGTGGTGCTGATTGGGATTGTAGGGATGGATATGGCGTATCGGTTTATTAGGCATTATTGGTCGCCGGCTATCGCGGTAAACGTGTGCACAGGGCTGGAGTATGCGCCGCACACGGATGCATCGTGGGATCCGTTCTCGGTGGTACATCATGTGCCGGGGGCGTGTACGGATAGGAGTTTGATTGATCAGGTTGGACCGCCAGACTTGGAGCATGGTGGGGATTAAATTTGTGGTTTCAAGTAGCCCAGGAGGATTTTGATATTTTAAAATTATATGTATCACCATTGACTATGAGCATTTTTCCCTCACGTATAAATGATAGCTTAAAATATGGCCGTCATAGCTGTAGGGCTGCATACTGATAGATTAGGGAATAGGCTCCTAAATAGGAGATGCGATTATTTAAAAAAAGGTAGTGAATTGATTCTATGATAGATTATCCAAAGTGGATATCGTCTTTCCTTTATAGTAATCGAAACAAAGAAAAATGACTGTATAGGGAATTAAAGAAACGTCTATAAAGAGAAAATAAAGAAAGCATCATCCCGATAATGAAATAAAGAAACAGCTGATCCGTCAGATTCTTTATATGGAGCATAATCCAGCACATACGAGAATGAGTTAAACAAAATGAAAGATGTATGGGCCATGAGTGATAGTTCATGATTTCGATTGTTTCCCTCCCCCAAAAAACATGTACTTACATGTATTACGTACAGCCGCGTTCGTAAAGTCCTGGCACCCTATTATATTGAGTCTGTTCATGAATTGTAGTCCACAAACAACCATTGCTCTTGCACATGCTCAACAATTAATAGGTATGGCCGCAAAAGATATATCGCAGCTTTCTCTGACTATGGCCCCGATTAGGGGGGAATCGGAAAGCAGAAAAGACCCTCATAGTTGGCCTTTGGGTGCCAAGTCTTTTTAAACGCGGATGTATCTCTTTTGTTGGTGGAGCTGCCAACATTTAAGGAGGCCGCATAGTGCACCGTGCACCCGAGAAATTCCTCAGAAATACGCCGTCTGTACCTCTGAGAACTGGTTCATGGTTGTCACGTGGCCCCTCAAAAGTTGGCAGCATTTAATCACCAGTGAAAGAGATTAGTATGTAGCCTCATTCCCAGACCCCAGCGGTATTTTTTTTGGTTGTATGGTTCAATACCGGAAGGGTCTGGTGTGCTTGCCCAAAAAGTTTGTACCAGTCCTTTTTTTCAAAACTCCGGATTCTGCACCGTTTGCCCTCCAAATCCCCGGTTGCTATGCCAAAAACTCCGAAAAGTTATTGCTCCGGGCCCTACTGTGAAGAACCTAAATTAGGTATCTATCGGCCACAACCACCACCACCACTAACATCACACCGTATGGGCTGGGAACGAGACTAATTAGTACTTATGTGAGTACATGTAAGTACTTTTATACGTACATGTGCTGCGTACATGTACGTAGTCGGTACATGTGCGTACATGTAGTCTTGTTCCCAGACCTAACCGGTTTGAGTACAGGGGGTATTTCAACAAACTGTCAACGTTCCCACCCCCCAAACTACAGGCACCCACGGGGTGAAGGTGGATCCTGTCCGGTGGTGATCAATGATTTGGGCATGGGGCTAATAATAGGGTTATGTTATGGACACCAAGCTGGGCAAATTACTGCAAACAAAACCATCAGGTAGGATCCGCTGTCAACGCAGGTGAGCGATGTAGCCGATACATCCATCACACAATTTTATCTGCAGCTAACTGATACACAACAGCCCACAAAGCCTCGAAGAGATCAGACTACTATCCCTCTCACATTTATCATACAATACTCATGATCACATGCTTATTAGACAGATATTTCCCGGTGGGTTTCTCAAGAATTTAATCATAACTGACTGTTGCCTGGCAAAAGGTAGGCTAGTAGACGTATTTGTGAACCTACCACCAGCAGAATTTTGTACAGCACAGAACTTGCTGACTGGAACATTACTGTGCCAGTGCACGGATTAACTCGGAGAGCAGGGCCCGGGCCAGTTGTGGTATTTCTGCTGCGTGGCCTTCAATCGATACACTTGTTAGAGATGTACTAGCATGCGGAATGATGAATCATGGGGTCTCACTCGGCTCCCTACGACCGTCCCACGGCCTGCGACAAGGACAAAGATGCAATATCGGGCCTCAGTAACCAGTTTTGATAACGATACTGGGATTAGCCTCAATAGCCGTGATGGGGTCATCCTCGAGAAGTCGCCCACCATGATCATGGCGCGAAGAGTGTTAATTGGGTTCGGAACTACAGAGGACATAGCAGGATCTGGGGCATCACCGAGTACGCTCTTTAAGAGGTCTTGCTCTCTGAAATTGGGGCGGTGGTGGAGGCAGGGTTTACAAGATACGTACTAGAGCTCCAGCGAGCGATCTTTAGACGACAGAGAGGGCCATACCCAAGAAACTATTAGGATGTGATATTAGCACTTACTCGCTATCTCACTGGGCCTATAAGGCCGGAGACATGCCATTCTCTGCACATGCTGTTTAAACAGTGCTTTAGGGGTATCTAGTGTGGTCTATGAGCCGAGCCGGCTCGAGCTTTCGACTCATCGGGGTGAGCCTCGTCCATTAGCGAACCTGGGCCGGCTTGAGCCCTTTTCTCTAAGGCTCAAGCTTAGGCTCAAGCCTTAGTTACATGTGTTATGCTAGGCCCTAAGAGCCATGAAATAAGCGAAAGGGCAGTTTTACCTACCCCAATGCTCAACTAAATAGTTTACTCTTTTTAGAGTATTATACCATGTCGGAATGAGGCCTCTATCTGCCGCTTTGCTAAGTAAGGTGAGAGGATAACCTGTTTATTGATCATTGACCACCGGCTCAAGCTAGTTTACGAGCCTGCAACCAAAGCTCGAGCCCTAAGAGCCTCTGACTCCTATAGGCCGAGCCAGCTTGAGCCTATAGGTCGACTTGACTCGGGCCGGCTCATGGACCACGCTAGCCCGGGTATCCCTATCCATAATGCTATTCATGCAAGTGATTTCTTTTGGTAATTTTGGTGGATTTGAATTTACTATTCTATATCGGGAGGTTATTTACAATAATGCCCCAATGCTCCAGCCACACCAAAAGATCAAAATCTGCACAACAGCAGGAGACAGGTTTGAGGTTAGCATAGCCCGCAGTGATTACTAGAGACAGGTCTCAGGGCGTGCGGAATCCACCAAACATACACTCCAAGATCAATCGCTACATTATACCATATATCGCTAGTTGGTCAACCAACCCCAAGCCGGGGGGAGGAGAGTAGGCTTGAAACTTCGATAACGTACCTACGGTATCACTCTACAGGTCTAGATTTCCTTCATATAGGCCCACTTCCAAATTAGGTAGTACACCCTTTACTTCAAAGCACGACACGATAAACCTTTCCTAAAAAAAAAGGAAAGCAGATGACGCACCTAGGCATGTCTTAGTAGTACCAGGTTCCTTATGTGCGTATATTCGAGTACCTTCAATAACGCAATCAGGGACTTGCATGAGCAAATTGTCTCAGAAACCGTGGAGGCCGATTATCTGCTTTCCAAAGGAAGGGGCGGTTCCGAAACCAGAACATCGGACAAGGACCCCTTGAATTATGAGTGAGAGGTTATGATTTTATCCGCTAGGCTGGTAATGATCATGATCTAAGCATCTCCCTGGATACCTATCTTTTTTGCGGATGAGAGGGTTAATTAGGGGAAGGCGGTTATGCTGTACGTCGATGCAGCAGCAGGGGCCGGTAGTGACAATGCTATAGCCGAGTCGATATATAGGCGACAGCAGTCGATTATATCAACGAGGCGACCACAGCCAGAGGGAAATAATACTACATGTAGTTGGTTCAGTCTAACGCGGGGGGCTGTAGCTGCAGATCGATAATAGGCATATCTTAGGTTAAGGTCTCTGCTGGCAATTTTGAGGAGATACATATACCTACATATAACTACATGTAGCAGAATAACGATTAGTTAATTAACATATCGTGTCTCACAGATGGGTACAGTTCTGTGGCTATCGTTTATCCGTAAACAAAGTCAACCGTAAGGCCAGTCGTATTGAGTCGCCAGCACTTTCCAATATCAATATCGCTGTTCATCCCAAGTAGCAAACCTTTGACCAGGGGCCGTGCACGTAGATTAATTTCACGCCTCCAGAACATCTTGGCCACATGTACACCCACATTTTCAAATTTGAGCGCTCTTGGCGGGCTATCCGCACTAAAAACCGGTTGCCAAGAGCTAAATATTTAGACTCAGAAGTTGTTGGCGAATCTCGTGCAAGGTCGAGGTGCCGGAGTCGATCCGGGGACCGAAGCGACTATTGGTACTACTGTAAATTAAATTAAATACTGTTACTACTACTACATAGGCCCTGTACGTCCGTGGGTCAATCAGGGTCCTGACTCTGTGGTGGAAGCTAGAGGTGCATGGCCTGGGCCTACTACCCTTCTGTCTTTACATCCTCATACAAGATATCCTCATGGAAGCCAAGAATAAGTGGATGCTGTTGCACTGGGCAACTGCCTTGGATGCACCTGTGTCGATGCGGTCTATTCTCGCCTTGTGCCAATGCTGGGCCATCCTTTATGCTCGCCCTTTGCGGATATCAACAGTGTATCCCCACCTCTACCCCGAGGGTAGCCGAATCCTGTGCTACGAGACACAGGTTGAATGTGGATGCTGACTGGCGCTGGCAGGTATTGTGGGGTGATAAAAGTTCTTGTGGGTTCTGCACGCAACGAGGAGAAACTTTCTAGAGCAGTAATAAGGACTCAAACCTAGGTACTATATCCTAATAACCTTCAGCTCTCTAATCATACTAGTATCTTCTTTATATCTCTTGTGGTCGCCAAGTTATAGTCGTTTCGTAACCTATCCCTGTATCAAATCACGAGAACTTCGTTCTTTGGATCCTGAGCAGCGCAACGAAACCCGTACCACCTCTTTACCTAAATTAGGCAGTGAGCTACAGTAACCGTAGGGAATGAGTATGAGACTACCCTTTACCTAACCATTGGTGAACTAACTTGGGTGTTGATAGGAGAATCCGTTCACTAAATCCCAGACCCTTGTAATTACCGTTAGGTCCCGAAATAAGAGTCCAGGTTTAATGCAAAAGAACATAGCAATAGGTGGTGGCAAGACGTAAAGTGACCAATCAGACGACCTTTGAACCTGGGCTGTTCTATTGAGAACTGATGGTACACTATCGCCTGGGTACGGTTTGAGGCGGTAGATCTGCTAACTAGCCCACTTTACCACGAGGCCTACTAATTCTTGGCAGTCCCTTAAACTAACTACATTAAAGAGGGCTAATATTACTACATGTATGTAGGTATCGAGCTCTTATTCTCTAACCACCACGAAGTTCCTAGCTCCTCTCGGCTAAGCAAGCTATGAATTTGTGATGGTGCATAAACATAGATGTTTCTGTACTACTCTATAGGCCAATCTTTTAGAAGTGGGGAATCGATATTTGTGTGAAGCCTTTATATCCTAGAAAAGTTTAGGTTTATTTCGACGCCTGCACACGTAAATATTACCTTCTGGAGGTGGGATTTACAATGGAAGCTATCTAGGGCTAAGCCTTTTTTTTTCTCTTTCTTTTGAGGGAAAAAGCCCCTTGGTACTGGGTAGTGGAGTGGTATAATAATGGCGTACTCTCCTTTGCGGGGTACGGATAGGTCTAAGTTATTTGAGAATAAGGCACCCCCAAGGAACTGTAGCGCAAAAAAAACACGGTAAGGCTTCCGAGATCGAGGCTCGGAATGGGCAGTTTGATCGTTAATTCCGTGAGGTTTGGACTCAATTCCTTAGGTCTATATGCCTATAAACTGACAACTCCTTCCAGTTCTTAAGATCTTACAAATGGATTACTTATAATGATGCATTAAATATCGCCCACTCCTCCTCCAACGCTAAAATAACACATAATATAAGGCCGTAAAAGAAAAACAAACCCCTAAACGCCCCCCAAGAAATGACATCTAGAAGAAGAGGGAAAGGAAAGGGAAAAAATAGTCAACAGGATGTCGAGCTATGATATGCCGGCCCCCGTAACAAATACGCCAAAAGAAAGCGACATTTTTAACCCTTTAGCAGCTGCTCAAGCACCACTTCTTTTTCCCTCGCCAAATACTGTTGTGCCAAATCCTACATACGGCAATTAACACCACCAGCCGATGATCCGTGTGCCTTCACACAGTCAAGAAAGGAGAAAGAAGGCGAGGGAGAAATACTAACCAAAACCTCCCCCGCAGCCCTCATTTCCCCAACCGCACGATCATATATGCCCATAATCTGGGCGATCTCACCGCCCGTATCAACCTCTTCATCGGCCGGCAGCCGACCACTGAGTGCCTTGATGCGCCCTAATGCGTGCAAAGCCGACAGCGATTGCCGCAGTGACTCCTTCAAGAGCTCTTCTGGGTCAGGCCACGACGGCGGGATGTTTGCTGAGCGAGGCGTGGTCGCTGTGGAGGACTGCCCGTGGCTGTCGACGTCGCTTTGGCCGCGGTGAAGCGAGAGGAGTGTCTATGGTGCGTATCGGGTGTGTGTTAGCGGAATATAATACATTAATATATATATGTATAGGTTTTGCTTGTTTTTTTACCATAGCCTGTGAGATTTTGCCTAACCCCTCATCGTCCGAGTCGTGCCTAACCCCACCACCACCTCCTCCACCACTGTTAACGACACCCCCTAAGTTCCGACTTGCAGCCTCCACATCCCTAGACCATAGCGATGTGTATCTGTGGCCCTCAGTCTCCATCTCGTACATGCTACCTGGGGACATTGTCAGCCCCACGCTCATGACCGTCGAGCTACTCTGTCGGCGGTGTCGCAGCGATGATGTAGGCTTGAACGGACTTTGTGGAGTATCGCGAGGCGATGTTGGATATGGGACTGAGCGGCGGCCTCCTACCCCCGCTCCTACTCCTACCCCTACTATTCCTCCTGGTTGAGGTGTTGTTGAGAGTGGCGGTGGCACGTGGTCCATGGGGATTTGTTGAAATTTTTTTTTCTTTCTTTCTTTTTGAATTCGCAGTCTAGGTCTTTAAATTGGTGGCGGTGAGTTTGTGGGGAGCGAGCTGCTAGGTTAGATAAGTAGAGGAGGTAGAATAGATAGAGAGTCCCTGGGAGTCCCGTCTACGCCCAGGGGCCCCATCGTGAAGTTTGGGAAACTGCACGCGGTTGGTTCGAGGGGTTGATGATCTACATGCCATGCATTTGGAACCCTAACCCAGAAAAATATCAGAGTAGATTAGATGTTTTAATTGGTCACTGGCTATTACGAGGGTCTATGAAAATAGGTAATTGGCCTGAAAACAACCCGTTCAAGTCGATAATCTTACCTACTACTTACTTATACCGTAAGGGCTACATACACATCCAAGGTACAGTACTACGGTGTTAGGGGTAAGTCTATAGACGTGACTACATGTACTATTGCAACCACGACCACTACTTGATCTACTGACTTGCCCTACGAGTTAATAATATTATATCAGGATCCCCAGAATAGGGAATGAGGGCTTAAGCTATATGTACATAATTTAAGTACAAGTTTACAGCGGACATTTAATTTGACAAATAGTACTACTAGTACACCGTGCGCTATACTCTGGTTTTAATTAGAAAATGTAGTTGATTCTCGCTAGAGACTTCGGGGGATCGACTATTACTACACCGCCAAAACTCGAGTAATTGGTTAACCGTGAGGTCAAGACTATTTCTGCGAGCAATTTTTGATGCAGATTGATGCCATTTAGCCCAAACCTTGGTCACCAATCGACCATCTCTGTTCGGGGGGCTATGATCTCTAAATGGCGGTATACATGTATATATGGAAGCCGGCTCCCGCCGCACGTACTATTGCAGTGTCGTTTCTGATCCTCAAGTAATTCACGATATACATACATGTAATATTTCCTTAGTATAGACACACATATATACATGTAGTAGTTATAAGTGAGACAGACCAGAGAGGGTCGACAGTATCACATATAGGTATATAAATATTCGTATATTCATATAGATATAAGTTTAAAAAAAATATGTGTTAATAAAACCAGCATAGGTACTTAAGTACATCTACATACATGTATGATCGCGTAACCCAGTCACCCCTTGTTGATCAGGCACGCACGCGCAAATAGGCCTTCTGGAATAATAATGACATCTGCAGCTGATCATGAGATCTAGATGTCAACCTAATCTACAACTGGTAGGCCGGTATCAGAGGACTATTCGATGTTACTACTTTAAAACCCATATTAAGGCAACGAGCATCTGATAATTAATTTTGCCGTCAGCATGCAGCACGGAAAACCGGGAACATTTAAAGTACAGAAAGTCGCCCTAGCTGGGACCACGAACTAGGGCTGGGGTTAACTTTGAGTTGTTGTTTATCTGCAATTGGCGATATCAACATACACGTAGATACGTCATACACAAGACCATCACGAGTGATTACATGTATATATATGCAAGCATCGTAAGTTTAACGTATGGGCTGGAAGTGGGCAGCCAGTACCATTCTTTTGCCCGATCGATTACTGTAGCGCTAGCTAGAGTATGTAGTCTTTGAACGCAGTGTGCACTGTACTGTACATATCTCTACTACGGTGCGTCTTGGGGTCTAAGCTTCTGGGGTCCGTTCCAGCTTACAGTCAGTCTTTGTTCATGATATGTACATGCACGTGGTTTTTATAGGTACTACATGTACAAGTAGGCACCAGATAGAAAAACTACATCATGGGTCACCTAACTAAATCACCACTGATACACAGCTTGAACTTGGTCGGGTAATTGATTAATCCGAAAGTTCTTCCATCTACTGTATTTAAACTTTTTAAATCCATCTTTACGAGTATCCTAAATACAATACAACCAGTGGGGATATATATACATACCAGCTGTAACTATATACGGCATAAACCTATTAACAAAGTCCCAGATGCCATTTAGTCACAAGTATAACTATTAGAACCACAGAAATTGTAAATACTGAGTTGTCGTGAACATACATGTAATTAAGGCTACATTGCACAACTAGCCGCTTGGATAAGTACAGTACCAAAAAAGGGGATGTAATAGTTACCATAGCAATACGATATCGTGAAAAACTTCCGAATTAAATTGGAATTTCGGCCATTATACCATAGCAATGCTGTAGCAATACCGGAGTGTCATGGTATTCTGACAAATAAGGTACTAGATACACCCACTTTTTTAGTACTGTATCTAATTGATTATTATGCTACACATTGTACATGTATGTTAAGTTAGTAACTACATGTACTCGAGTTGAGCTGAACTTTGATTAATTGCTTACATGTGCTTACCTCGACTTCGATCGAGGGTATCGTGAAATATAGTGACGGCATTATTCCTGTGATATGTTCTTGAATGAGTGCATATACATGTATACCAGTGTATACAATAATAGAGTTTGCATGTACCCGTATTCAACCTGTACTGGTAGGTGTGCTAATACATGTATGTACAAAATACATGACACTTCCGAACACGACCACTATTGCATACCATACAAAAAGGTAGCCTTGGCGGGTTTTTGTGTATGCAATAGCAGTTGAGCTCGGAAACGCTATGAAATTACAAGTACATGTGTGTGTGTTTTTTCGGGCCAAATCCCACCCACGAGATGTGGAGCAGCCACTTTTACACTTACACCGCTTAAGTTTGGATCATGTGAGCCACCAGATTTGCATGTGTCTGCGGGAATCTATGTTTAAATTTGATTGGCGTGCCTCGATCTCATTAATAATATTATGCAGGTTAGGGCAGCATGAGTTACATGAGTTATCAACCAAAGTATATCGTCTGATTTCACTTGGACAATATACTATCTGACTTCTTGGGTGTAGACTCACTTATGTGGGGGTATGCCGAACAAGGGGGAATGCCGAACAGGCAAGACCGAGTAGCTGGTTGCAACGTCGAGTTCAAGTGCAATTCGGCATTCCCCCATGTTCGGCGTACCGTACCCCCCCCCCCCCCATAAGTGAGTCTATACATGTAGCTATTATGGCATCCAAGAATTGCCAGTATTCGCAGCGATGAGACCTCTCAACGTTGCAACAACATGCATGATCGACACAAATTTTATAAGGCAACTAGTACTACATGTCCCTAGTCAAGGCAACATCTTACTTTTGTCGGTACATAGGGCTAGAAGCATCTCTAACCGGATGAGTTTAAGGCAACATTTATATCTCTAACCGGATGAGTTTAAGGCAACATTTATATCTGTAACATGGCACGGATTTTTATCTTGCTGGCAGCTATATCAGCCTTCTGAATATATAATTAGACCAATAGAGTAAAGTTATATTTCTTATCAGTCTCGTCAGCTACCAACAAAAGCAAAGCTACGCTTGAGGCTCCTTGCTACAAATACCACCACATTCCCATCTATCCCGTCTCGATTTCCCCCCCCGGTAAACTCTATCTGCTTCGTACAGTACTTCAAGGCATCTTCCCACCAACACCAGTAGCAATGCCTCTTGAGAAAATTTCATCTTTAACACCGACGCACAACACCAATTTCATCTTTTACAGCTGTTCAATTCGCCTCTCGCAACCCCCATCTTGATCGATACATGTACTAGTAAGCTAGTCCCCACTAATTAATTCTGCATCATAGATTTTCACTAGTTGGCAACGGAGGAAGGTCGGGTATCTTGAGACGTGACTCAGAAAGGATAGCCCCGCCTGTGCCAGAGTAATCCGACAGAACCATCAGCAGTCAAATATACGTGGGAGAAGAAGGTCGAAATATGTAAACACTTCACTTTCTCTAGTGCAACGATGCACCAATGACTAAGCAAGACAACTTCCCGTTCCAAATTCAACCGTGCCCATGCGGCTGCAGTACCTACTCTAACTCTACTACTACATGTACATATATACGAGTCAGGAGTCGTACGTATACGTCCTACACCCAAGGCTGTCGATCATATTATTGATAAATAACTTGAACGATACACCGCCGGCATCTATTGTGCGTAAGAATAGAGTCATGAGTGACTAATTGATATCATAGGCGCGCACACTTATGTGATATCTATCTAGGTCACATTTGAGCCAAAAAATCAAAACGAGGCGAGAGATTCAATTTGGTCCGGATGGATCGTATGCTTCCCCACTATTCATTCAATCGTATAATTTAATGGAATTACAGTTGTTATACATATGCATATTTAACAACATCAATTTTTACATAGAGGAGACAGTATAAGTCACACCTAGCTTACAACCCGAATGAGACCCACAGACAATAACCCAATAAACCCAATCATACAAAGGAAAAGAGGGGAAAGAGGGAATCAGGTGGGAAATCAGAAAACACTACAAGTGCTAATACAAATACATACTCATACATAGCCTCCCGCTGCCGGGAAGCTGTGAATACATGGACTCATTGGAGCGGGCAAGTGCTATAGACTCATAAATCTTCCTAAGCCCCATACAGAAAAGATGGGAGCATTTCGAGCGGGGATTTTTGGCGATCCAATGCCCTTAAATCCAAGAAAAGCCGCTTAATTTCACGGAGGCTCAGTTGTCGATCCATATGTTGGAGGTTATGAGTTTCACGCCCGGCCCGACAATGACGATCAATACTCGAAATGATCGAGAGACCATGAGGGAATTCCGGCGTCGGGGACGAATGAGATATCCTGGGCATCTCGACCCCTCTTTCTCTTAGGTATCACTTCATTGTGAGGGCCTCTGAGATGTTGCATGTAGTTGTCTCTACGTTTGAACCCGTTTTCTCCGGACCTGGAACAGCCCGGGTATCTGCAAGGGATAAGGATGGGTTTCTTTTTGAGCTTTTCTCGATGGACTGATCCTTGGTGTCTTGTAAGCTCTGCGCTTCTTCTGAAATGTTTGTTGCAATCATCCAGCTTGCAAATCTGGGGGTTTCTTCCAGATTTACGCCTATAGATAACAACTCCGAATTAAGTATATGAACCAAGTACCAAGACCGAAACCGTAGTTTAATTCCAAGCATTACTTACTTCCTATGTCCCTTTTCACATTCATCTTCATCGCAGTTATTAGAGTTACTTGGGTTGGTTGGTTGAGAGTTTGTTCTTTCAGGACTGGAGGAAGAGGGGGAGGGGGCCTCTGTTTGCGGTAAATAACATTCTACTCCAGGTACCGGCAGCCATGGGCTAGAGTGTGTTAGATTCTGGGTGTATAGTAGTAGGACGATAGATATTTCATTGAGGGCATACTTAAAGAGTTCTGGGGACGATATCTCTTGACTGGAAAGACGCGTACTCCGGGGAATCAAAAGTTCGTAATCGATAGATCCATCATGCGGATAAACATTCTGTATGTAATTGATTTGACCACCAATTTCTCCCAGCCCGGTTTGGCTATAATCACCAAAAGGAAACGAGCAACCAAAAGCACTGAAGGACGTATCGCTTGCCGGAGATATCTGACGACTTGTGTTCTCGTACGGCGAGTACCCCCCGAAAGAAGAGGATAACGTTGTCATACTGCTACGATCATCATCCCCTGAGTCGGTGGAGGGGGAAGGGGAACCTTCGTTTTGGCGTAGGTTTGTGTTGTAGGCCATGTGAGTAATGAATTGATACTGTGAGAGCCGACGAGACATAATATATAGTTGAGATAGCTCGGCGAGCGAATGTCATCCCATGTAAGGAGGTGGGTATTTAATAGTACGTTCAACGAGTAACAGTACGTACGAATGTACTGCGGCTCATCGACAGTGCTGTGCTAGAGGCTAGCTGCACACCAAACCGACGGAATCATTTCTACCTACCCAGAAAATAAGAAAAGAAACACATGAATGGCTTTGGTGGTGACATGGTGTAACCACAGGCCTGTAAAGAGATGGATGTGGCCGGCGGGTGGCGATAATATTCTCTATTGGTACGCAACTAGCTGTTGGACCCTGCGCACCAACAGGTATCTGAAATCTTTAGGTCAGTGTCTACCTAGAGTCCGTGGTTAATTTGTATGTGTGCAGGTATATAATCTTTTAATGAAAGCTCTCTGCGCATATGATATAGGAGGCCGTAACTGTATATATCTTTGAACTACATGTAGCTTGTGTAAACAAACACCACATAGGAATACCATGGCTTGGGAGAACAATGTGCCTTGTAAGATTCAAGAGTGGTAAAGAGAAAACGATGTCTTCTTTTTGTCAGTAGTACTGCACTGCAGTTTCCTTTTTACTTCTGACCTAGATATAGTGTAAACAAGTATATCTCTGACCAATGGGATCTTAAACATTCTCCACGAAGACATATGTCAAGTCCCCCGCGTAGTCTAGTGCAATGACCATAATACACACGAATATCACCCCAATGGAATTTAGCAACCACACATACACGTGTTTGAACACAGTACTTCCGTTGGATACGGCTAGACTAGAAAACTCAAGCCCCCGAACACAAGCTAAGGCTGCTCCCTTCATAAACTTGACCATGAAGCCCAATTCTATTATGGCACATTGAATCTTGAGAACAACGACTAAGATGGTCTGCCATCTCATTTCATTCCTAGTACACACCTCTGCGTCATTTGACAAGATGCCAGCTAAGTACTTGAGAATAAACTTTTCTTCTAGGAGTATTCGATCTGACAAGTTTCCGAAGCCTAGAAGTTGCATGGTTCTACAACTCATTAGGCGTACAAAAATCGGCCATATTCGTTTTTATACATTCGTACATATGCGGGCTGGTAATCTGCATGCATATGCCAAGGAGCCATGCATGATGGTATGGGCCGAAGACGGATTCTACCGTCTGCACCTCCATTCAGAACTACGGTTTCGGGAATGTATCTCTATATCCTAATTGCAGATAACCATCTTCCACCAGTCAAAACACCACTAGCTCTATTGAGGTAAATATCAGTACCATTGAATAGCGTCGTGGTCATTGCCCCTACACTATGAACCCAGTACGGTCCTCTCGATAGCTCCGCATCCTCCCTCAGCCTCCACATCTCAAGCAGCGGTAGGAGCCAAGAGCCGTTTTATGTACAATGATTACTCTTACATGTAGTTATCGGTATGATGATAGGTGATGTCCTCCCTTTCTCAGCCGGAACTTCTCCCACGTTTACGCTAACACGATACTTCTATGCTTCTCAAAAAGCTTGAACCATCGAAGGCGGAGTCTTTTTATCTCCTAGAACTCTTGGTAGGGTTTCATATTTACTAGTACAGTCAAACTAGCCAAAACTGTTTGACATCGGAACAAAACACGAAGCTCCCAAATAACATGTGTTTAAAACCTCAAGGCTCTCAGGGGCCGTCTTTCATAATGGCTAGCTTAAGAATTTGTCACCGTGTGCTGAGCGCTCGAATTTATACTGGTCGATATCTTAAGCAGTCCTATCTAGGTATCCAAACAAATCAACGGCGAAGCATATGGGATCAATATCGGATCAGATAGAGAGAGGGTGGTTATGTGGAAATCCCAAGCCATGAAGGGCTTCAAAAAAGCTCTTGGGCTGACTACTTTAATTCTAAGACACTTGCGTCGCAAGGCACAGTTTAAGCTTTAATTCAACTCCTTTTAGGGTTTACATTCTTGGGATCCTGTTCGCTCATAGACATATAAAGTTAAAACTAAGGCTCTAGTTTACATAGAGGTTACATATACAGGGAGGCCGCATATGGAGGTCTTGTTTAATGGCGTATGCAAACATTAAAATCCAGGTACAGGATCGTGATGATGACAGGAATACCTAAGCAGATATCGTTGATGCGCATGCTCTAACTGGACTCCAATATCACTCAATTCCCGTTTCCAATCTCAAATAACTTCCTAACCTATAACTCCAAACATAAACTTGATATCATACGTCCAGATCTTACAAGACCCCCAAAACAGGTACGTATACACCCTCCTATAAGATCACCCTAATCACCAATTTTCTCAGCACCAGCAAGCTTCTACGATCATGAATCACAGGATCTGCACATATCATACGAGCGAGTCCCGTGGATCCAGGTAATGCTGATAAAATAGATCGCAAAACTCGAAAGGTTAGTTAACTAGCCAGCGCTATATCAAATCTACTCTGAAAGGAGATTTTATGTGCAGACCCATAATACTTTTGACCAATCAATGGAGAGGACACTAGTAAGCCGGAGATAGCCATGATTTTATTCAGCTTTGCTGAAAATGGAAGCGCATGGACTCTTGTGCAAGCATACATGACACAATTGACTGATCTGTGCCCACAACGAGTAGAAGGCCGAAAATCTCTTACATGTAGCTAGCCGAGGACTGGTTCGGCGGGGTGCCCCAGTGTTGGATCATTGACATAGTTGACTGCCAGAGCCGGGTATTGAGCCAGGCTGTGTGACGTGCACACACGGTGTACCCACTTGAGAGGGTACAATAAGAGGGCTCTAACAAGACCCCTCAATTCCAATTTAGCATATATCTCAGCTTATGCGGGCCCACAACGAGTAGTTAACCTCAGCTCCAGCCCTTCCGCCTAACCAATCAAGTGCTAAACTTCCATAGAAAAAAACTCGAGCAGAGCCAAGCTGGTGCTTTTCGATCAGATATCTGGCTTATGTGGTTGAGGGGCTGGGAGCTAACATATTGATAAAGGGCCAGGTTTAGTGTTATCTGACTACATACACGCAGAATTCGACTTGTTATGCGCCATCCCTGGCTTGTGGCTGGCTGGAAATGGGCATTTTTTTCAAGCCACAAAATAACGGTTGAGAGATGTTAGAAGTAATTGGGGTTATTCCCTGGCTCAATATGCATGTAGCGGTTCAGAAACGGATCTGGCTCTGGCGTATACATGTTACCCCGGTCTATCCAGCTCCTAAAAAATTTCTTGCATCCAAGTCCGCCTTGCGCTACAGGTAATTGATGATGAAATATTCTGCGAATCGAACATCGCCACTTCTTAAGCTAAGTTCTCCTAATTGTAAATATGCCCTTACATACGGTTTTAACTAACAAACCCAGAGATAGGTAAGGCGCTCTATTATTTACCGCCTATCAGTGCTAGTTTCAATGTCTAATCGTCCACAATTACGTATACGTAACCCATGGCCAAAATTCCTACAGGGCAGAGAATCTCGGATCTGGCCTCCGGCCTACAACTCTATCATCAGGTGTTTAAGCCATTATCGATCAGGGTCTAGTCTGTTTATGGCCAGAAGATTGATACCATCTATCGTGACCGCTTCTGCCTTAATCCGTGAGTTGTTTCCAGCAGAGCTCAATCTACGGGTCCGGATTCCCTCTTGAGAGTAGCTTTTGAAACTATGAATCATAGTTCTACATACCGCTGCCTAATCGCCGAAGAAGGCCCAGATCAGGTTACTCGTTATTCTGAAACGTTTTCGGATCACGAGACCGTGTATGGGGGTAATTGTGGATTTCGTCAGGTAAACTTGCTTGGTTATTCTAGATACAAAAAATAGGACTCTTATATACTGTAGGAAATAGGAAATAGCGTGATAGCCTGAGAAAATAGTAGTAGGATTGTGGGTGCGTGGGGGACTTTTTTTCCTTAGTGCCAGCTTAGTGTCAGTAACCCTGACCCTGACCCTGAACCCGCAATTCCTACCACATAATCAGTGTGAAAAGAAGGTTTCTCTTAAGATCTTGGTTAGACTGACGGTTAACTGTGCACATATATAGCCTCGGCAGGAGTAGACATGAACTCACATACTTCTTAGCCCATGGATTGATCATAATTGTCGGTTTTATAGCTGCTGAACGAAAGCCACCAACCTCGTAATCCAGAAGGATACCCTCAAAGTTGACGGAAACTATCTAGGCACCTGTCCTTTAGATATATATCACACAAGAGCCCCGTCCTCGTGAGACGATCGGGGGTGTATCTAATGTTACTAGAATATCATCTGAACATATGGAGAAGGCCGTTGTTAGCCCCGGAGGAGCTCTTTCATGAGAAAACGCCGCTGTTGGCCTAGGCACTAGTATCATTATGGGATCTGGAGTAGATCTCCCATATATATACATTGATTGGCTAATTCCTTAATTCTACACACTCACCCTTCTAGCTCCTCAAGTCACGGTCAGACCCATAAAATAAGCTTTCAATTGATCAATTTTATAGACATAAGTGTGTTATGTAGGATCGTCCACTTGATAGTGGTGTTTTTTTTTTTTTTCGGTTTTTTTTTTTCGTTTTTTCATTATGCAACTAGAACATGCAGCTTTACAGGACGTTGAGTCGAATGGTGATGGGCGATCTCTACTAAGTGGGGCCCGGACTTGAAACGTTGGAGCATGTGCTGGCCGCATTGAGCCAAACAGCCTGAGACATATTTGCCGTTACCTTTCATTCGATTTCTGGCACATCCCAAATAACCGAACTGGTAAAGTAACCACCATGTTGGGTACCCATCCCAGCAGTTGCACAGTCCAATTCGAGGAATGTCAATGTGGACTAGATCAATTTGGTCACAACCAAAGCCACGTACTCGTGGGGAACGCCATACATGGGTTGTATTGAGGATGTCTAAACGCAAATACCCTACATATCTTTGACAGGTGGTAAGCGCCCTTGTTGAAAAAGGAGCAAGCCAACTAGATTCGGGTGTGGGAGAAAAAAAAGGGAAGCCACCTTTTGTAGGCGGTACATTCGGCTCCACAGTGGAGTGTTAATAATTTTTTTTTTTTGAAGATAGGATGCGTACCCCGCTCGAAAAATAAAATGCTGACCCCGATGTTCCGAGAGTAGGAGGTACATTGCTTTTTTTCCATCTGTACCTACAAGCTGAATAAAGATATAATTAGCGACATTCAAGTTCTAAAGAGGGTTGAACCTCAGCCCTACACCACCACCCTTTGATCAACAACTGGCGCATGCTGCCAATAAATTCGCATTGACGCAATGGGCCCAGCTCCATGGAGTCGTGTCACGGTAGATTCTGAAATCATTCAACTTTTTTTTTTTTCTTGTGGCGGGAAAGATCTCGATCTTCTGCGATCAGTGTACAGTATGGCGTATAATATATTGCACTGGTGTTTTTTTCCCCAGTTTGATCATGATTTATCACTCGGATTGGCCCAACAGGCTCAAGGTAGGCGCAAATCCTCCCAACACCCCCCCCCCCCTTTTGGCCGATGGGAGGCCTACTATCACATGGAGTATTTGGTACACACGCATACACCTCCAAAGCTGAACTAGGACGACAACGCCGGTTGTCTCGATCACCCATAGTTACATGTAGGTATTAATGCCGGCCAGCACCAAATCGGACCGTCATTAAGAGGGCCAGTGTAACATATCGCGCACGATAACTTAAGCGTGAGAAACATGATCTAAGACACTCCCCATTACTCTTTGTGGAGTCACCGACTGCACGTCCATGTTCAGCCTTACAGCTAATGGGATTCACGTTGGTATTGACCCGGGGATCACCAAACCAACTACATACCTCTGGGGACCGGCACGATGCGCGGCGGTTACCGGTACTGCCAGCACTGCTGCGTTCAGCTATGCTCGGCTTGTAGCCTTTGCGGTTGGTACTGTATTTTACGCGGTAGCTTGGTATTTGAGTCAAGGCAAGAATATCCACTGCGTAGGGCTTCAGCCCTGAGATGTGTTAAATTTAGCCTGGCAAAAGGGCACACGACCCGAGTCTGTAGCTGAAGGATGACGGAAGTGTCATTTACACACTGCTGTTGCTCGCCACATGGCCCGCTAATCCCGAGTATATAAGTAGGTATGGTATTGACGATATTCACACTCTGTAGTGACTGCATAGGGCATTTCTTTTTTGGAGAAGGTCGTCAAAGTATACATATATCTGCTACACAGTGCATAGCCCGATTTCGACCTTCGAATCGAGTAATTTACTACATTCACTACATGCAGCTATATAACATTCTACTCTAGCTATAGCTTCTGTAGCAAACCATACACGAGGAAGGTATGAAAGACCGGAGAGGACATTAACATACACACTAGAAAGGTTACCAAGAGATGTACTTTATTCCATAACAAGTCCAAGCCTGACCGATTCCCTCCGTAATACATCTTCAAGAACCTCGGCCAATATATTATGAATTTTTCCTATTTAAAAGGTAGATCCATGACATATATCTACCAATGACCGCCCAACACAGAGGACAGAACTAGAGGCTACAAGTAAGTACATGTAGTTATCAATTGCAATACACACTACACACATATCACCAAATCAAACCACGCGCACCAATTCCTCTAACCCACGTCTCCAAAGCCAAAGACAGGAAGCCCATAAGCTCCAACGCCCACATACACCCAACTACCCCCCCCCCCCTTCCCGCAGATATAAACCAGTACTACCCACCCACCGCCCACACCCCACGTGCACCCGCTACGCTACTCCCCTCTACCGCACCGCTGCATGCCGGCCGGCCAGCCACGTGCACCGCCCTAGTACTAGTGTAGGACACCACCCCGGCGCGGAACCAGAACCAGAACCAGGAGAATTTTCTCTGCGGGATCCAGCCGCGGCTGCTATGTGTCGGACACGGGACGATCAAAGAACACTCTGGAAATATGTATGTACGCACCCGTCTGTGCTCCCGAGTTTTAGTGGCCGTATGCAGGGACGGGCAGCTATATGTGATGTGATGTGATGGATGGAATGGGGCCAATAAGAGGCGTAAGTAGGCTTGGCTGTTTCTCTCGTGAGCGCAGTGCTCTGGTTTACTTGTCTTGACTTGGCGTGGTGGGTCTGGTTTTGGAGTCATGGGGTGTCACTCGTGTCTCATCGTCTGTCACGCGGTTTTTGTTTATGCTTCGTACATGCATTCAGCCCGTAGGACGTGGGGTTTATTGACTATTTGATTGATTGATTGGTACCTCAATTGATTGATACTTCATACATGGCCTATCAACTCGGACTTGGGTTCTAGCTGTTATCCCGTTCCATGGAGAAGGGGTCTTCTCATTAATCAATACAACACCATACAAATGGAAAAATAATCTATCTGATAAAGACGCCCAAAATAAAAAAAAACGAACCCCAAAACGAAAAACACCAAGTAGATAAAGAACCCAATTTCCCCCACCTACCCCGAAAACTCACGTCCCAGCTCCAACTTCCTCATCCGCGGATCCCGCCCCCTAATCCTCGCCCTGACGGCCTCGGCCTCGCACCAGTCGTCAATCTCCTTAATCTCGGCCCTGACCCGATCCATGCCCTCCCTCCTCCAGTCGTCGACGAGCGCCAGCGTGTCCTCCTCCGCGAGCTTGAGCCGCGCCCTCAGGTCGTCCGCCTTGTGCCGCTGCCCCATAAACGCCTCGTACTCGTCCGGGCCGCCAAAGCAGTAGCCGTAGCCGTCGCAGTAGCACACATGCTCGCTGGGGCAGCTGGTTGCGCGCTCCTCCAGCGACCCGCCGCGGCCCGGGCCCGAGAACACAAACTGCCACAGGTACTCCCAGATGCGGCCCGAGACGCTGTCCTCGAGCGCCGTGTCGATGATCCACTGGCGCCACTGCTCGTAGCGCTGCTTGGGGTGCGTGCGTATTGCGGCGGCGGTCACGGCGAACTGCGCGCAGCACGGCGTGGAGAAGACGGCGGGGATGGGTTCGCCGGGGAAGAGCTCCTGGAAGCCTTGCCGGAAGACGGCCTCCTCGGGCTTGTTGATGTCCGTGGAGGTTGTGTTGGTGTGGATCCAGGCTGGGCAGCCGGGCTGCCAGTGGCAGCGGAGGTTGACGTAGCCGTGGCGGATCACGCGCAGGTAGTTCATTTCGAGGAGCATGACGGGGGTTGAGGCGAGCTGGAGGTCGTTGTTGTGCCAGGTGGCCGAGTGGGCGTGGACGAAGATTACGATGTCGGGGAGGGCGTGGTCGTAGTGCTCGATTATGTAGGTGAGGTATACTAGCACCTCATGCCCCTGCAATGCTATTAGAATTTGTTTAAGGGTGCTGTTAATTCAACATTGACATGATAGCATACCTTATTTATCGGCGTCGTCTTGGCCCCCACAGGGGGGTTATTCAGGTCGGCATCCACAATATATGGTTTCGGCGTGATCATCAGCTCTGGCGGGAGATATGTGAGCCACGACACATCCTCATTCGACATTCTCGGCAGCACCAGGTGCTTCTTGTATCCATCCGGCTTGAACACGGAGATCCCGTGCGGGATGACCTCCTCGTCCGCGCCGTAGGGCCGCCCCTGCTCGGGGTTGTAGCCGGTTGCGGGGATGAAGCCACTCCGGCGCGGCGTGCTGAACCGCGTGGAGAGCGTGTAGACTACTAGCGCCGTGAGAAGGCAGCTGAAGAGCAACGAGCGGGTCTGTGAAAGTGTACCCATCTGGATTGTCATCATTCGTGAGAGAAGAGGGAGCTCCCGGGATGGGGGGGCGCCCTCTTATATATTTTAAGAAAAGGGAAAGGAAAGGGAGAGAAAGAAAAAAGAAAAGAAAAGAAAGAAAAGGTAAAAAGGTAAAAAGGTAAAAAAGGTTGTTGGGATTATAATATATAAACTCTAGGGTTATCTATTCCGTATTCCCTTTTTCTATCAAAAGCTGTAATAATTCCCAAGAGGGAATCCGAATTCGATAGAGACTCTTACTCACACACACACCCACCCCACCCCTTACAGGAATTGACCAGAGGAAAAAAATAAGCTTATTACACCCCCTCCCCCTGCAAAAATTATTTTCTTTTGGACGGGCTGTCCTCGTTTTCGTTTATTCGAGCTGCTTTCAGGTTTCCTGCTCGCTCTTGTGTCGTCTCTCCGCCCCGCAACTCCGTCGGTTGCGCAGATCCGGGTGCGGCCAAGCTGGCTTTGTGAGACGCTGTCTTACCGAGCTGGCGGAACGCAGTAAACTGGTTCCCGGATGGGGGGAAGGGGAAAAAGTGGGATGGATAGATAGCCGCAAGCGATGGGATGGAGTACGACCGAGGGGGAGAGAGAGGTGGCCTCTGAATAAATACTCTCTGTATGTGATATATTGTATGTATATAAGTAGATAAATATATATATATTTATAACGTATGATAATGCTTGGCTGGGGCGATAACAAACGGATGGGATCGACCAGGCGATGAAACGGGCGATCCGTATCAATTGCAACAGCACTGGCGCTGTAGAGGGACGTCTGTTGGCGGGGGGCAGAAGGACATGTGTGAGCGTGTGAGTGCGAGAGGGAGAGAGGAGATGAGCGAGGATGGATGGCGATGATTGAGAGGAGGAGAGAGGATGATTGCAGAGATGATTATTCCCGTGAAGAATATGTGCTTACGACATGCACTTTGTTGATCTTTGCACGTTGTGGAGCGTTGATTGACGGCTTGCCATGAAGCAAAGCAACGGACGCTATTCTTAGCAGGCAGCGGGAGCGCGGCATGGCGGATGTCTCTGCTGTGGTTTGAGGCCTTACATACATGCCTACATGTACTTACATAAGTACTGCACATACTGTCCCTATTTCAACAATTATCTCGTACAGGCCGCACCAACCCGAGACGAGAGACGGAGAGAAGAAACCTTAACGAGTGTCTGTACGACCAGGCCCAAACAGGCGAGATGGAAGTGCTGGGATGAATACGGGGCTAAATTTGCACTCTACATAGGGCAGGCCAGCTGACTGGGGGATTACTATGTGTTTGGAGGTTGTGTGGGGGTTAGTGTTTGCGGAACGAGACTGTACAGAGGGTGCAGACAGACATGTAGGCACTCGCTACTCCGCGATCGGCTCGGGCAATACACGGCTTCTCGAGATGGGATGGAAGACACAGGCTACACTGCGTGCGACAAAGTGTTTGCGATTGATTTGGCGGTAGAATTCCATGTGGCGCGGGGGGATTAACCTTTTTGCTGCATCCACGATCCATCCATGCTGGTAATAACCTAAAGTTAAAACATGGGACGTATGGCTGTTCCGGATCCGGGGAGACGTTAGAAATCACTCCATGCATGTACATGTAATTCCGACCTGCCATATAGATGGATCCAGCCGGGTATATCAACTGGCAGCAATATATAACAGCACCTGGGCACGAGACAATTGGCTAATCTCTCTCTCCATGGCTCGCCGATATATGCAGGTACTTGATTCAATCGCTGGTCATGTGGCCGTCGCCGACGTCGGGTTTAGATAGATATCGAAGTATTCCCCTGGACTAACCAGCCGGTATACACCTCGCACTCTACCTGCCTGGGCTTTGCAAGGCCTCTCTCTCTACTTCTAGAAGAACACAGTATGCCCCTTGGCGTGTATCTCAGAGCCTCCCCTCTCTACCAAACCCCAAGCGTGTGTCCGTACCGCCGTCACCCCGCCGGCTATAAGTACACAGATGCTCCAGGCACCCCCGTTCGAGGGCGGCGCACAGAGCCGGGTCGTCTGTCAGGCCAGCTAGGGGAATGTCCTAATACGTAGCTAGCTGTGGTAGTATCCTTTGTGTCTACACAGGACGCCCTATATATCGTCGGATGGTTGTTAACGCATGCGCAGTTATCGATACACTTGCTAAGCACAGGACTGGTTAGTACATGCAGTGGTAACAGATCCGACCCACGACGCGGTCTAGATATGAATCCTACTACTGGGACGTATCTCGCGCCCCCGGCCCTCTTAGCAATACAAAACACAAAAAGAGAAAACCTGCATTCTAGCTGGCATTGAGAGCATAGGGCTCGAGGGGGTCTCTACGGGTAGTTGGATGCATGGAAGTAGTTGACAATATATATACTCTGCTCAATTGTCCCTATGCTGCATACATACAGTATAGATGTTCTAGCTAGACCCGGAGTGTATCGTATGGGCACAGTACCAGAAGTCGGGGTGTTTTTGGTGCCGTAGTGCTGCGGTATTTATTATACCGCATTGTTAGAGATAATTCGGGTTAGAGTATTTGCGGCGCTGCTAGGCTGTTGTGCCCGCTGGGGATTTAACACTTTATCCAGTCTAGACTCGTTCCCAGCCCCTGCGGTGTGGCATTAGTGGTGGGGTCTGGGGACGAGACTACATGTATATTTAGTCAGATTATCACCACACATCACTATTGTGATCACAATCGCTCCCATACAGGCGTAGCCATAACCATAACCACACAAAGAGATAGAACTGTACCTGGAGACCATAGACTGAAATCCCCAAATACTATTCTAAAATAGTATTCCCTAAATCTTTATCACCCAATGGTAAGAATTGACTGAGCTACTGATGCAACGAACCGTGGTGATGGTAAACCCCATGATAAACTAAATCCCGGGAATCTGTTTCCAAGTGTTTGAATGTCAAAGCGGTAGCGGGAAATTAAACATTCAAGTTATGCCGTAGTAGTGGAATGAATACCAGCCCGCCGCCCGAAACACGCCGCCTCTGCTATTGCTTATAAAAATGCTATAAGGGTACGGCATGTAACTAAGTGCCGAGTCTCGCAGCACGAAAAACACCCCGCTTTTTCGGTACTGTATATGTATAGTACAGCGCCGACCCTTAGACATGCACCCTGCACCCTGCACCCTCAAGCTCAGGCCGCCCGCACCCCTCAACCACCACACCGATTAAACACACCGCCGCCCCGGAACTGGAAGCCCTCTCCTCGCCGGTTGGTGGCGTACAACCACACGAGCCACCCTCCAAACGCGTCCGCGGCTCATACATACATACATAAGCCGGCCAGCCAGCGCCCAGAGCTGAATCAAGGAACCCAAATTAAATGTATCTTATAGAACCACACCCAATATTGGCCCCAGCCCCCACTGGTGGCTTGAGATTCTGGACATCTCGGTGCACGGTTTGGTTTGGTGGCTGGGCTGACATGTCATATTAACGCTTTTGGTGATCAGAGTGGCTGGATAATAAATGGCACTGGGCCTTTTTTTCTTTTGGCGTGACGGGTGTTCGAGTGATATCCGGTGATCCAAATACGAGCTATTGGCCACCACGCCCAAAGCTGGGAAATAATTCCTATAGATCGATTTGCATCAGGTAGAGCTATGTATGTAATAAACAGTACATGAAAAAACAGAAATGGAGAGGTTGACTGGGTACGTCTAGCTTTGGTGGTGGTCGTGACACCAGAGTACTGGGCTTTAAGGACCCCCGGGGTACATGTACGTACCCTATAAACACACAACCCCGACGCCAAGCTAGACCGGCAGCGGCCGGCCTGCGTGGGCGTTCCTGGAATTTGCCGGTTTGGTTTTTAGTCCCGGTTAGAGGGCTCGGGGGTTATATAGAGCGCAGATATATCGCATCGCGGGGCCGGGTCGATCGTTCAGGCCTAGGGCTTGTGTGTGGGTTAGGCTTTTTTCTTTCTCTTTGAGTATTATAATATTATAGAGACTTTCGGGGTTAGGAGGCGAGCTTTAAGTATCAGGTTATATATATCGACTTAATGTGGCCTCTGTTGCTGTTTACTACTAAATCAGGGTAATCAATGGCGGTTGGACGATGAACCTCGTGTCAATGATCGATATAACCCAACCCCCGAAACCCCCACAGAACGGACAAATTAACCGCGCAACTACCGATACAATGTAAAGAGACTCGCCTCCTCCCCTAGGCCTCTCACCTTGTGATTCCCGCCTCTGAAAAAAAAAGAGAAAAGGAAAAGAAAAGGAAAAGAAAAGGAAAAGAAAAGAAAAGAAAAGACTGCCCCCATGACCGTGGATATCTCCTTCCACATATATCGCCCAACAGACGGATAATTAATTGATAAATAACAAAATTTAAGAAAAGGAGTGACGAGAAAATGTGAGGAACCTACACGGCTGAGAAGCCCCATCTTGCAATCGCCGTCGGCTATATACGCCCGGTTTAGTGATCGTTGAGCTCATGAGGACAAGTGGTTCCCTCTAGACGGGAGAGTAGGCGGTACTCGATAGGAATATAGCTGAGAACATGTGGTGTTGAATTTTTTTTGGAGGGCTTCTACTTCGAGATGCCGTCCTTGTTTGCAGAATATATCTGCTAGGGCTTCTATAGTTGGTAGCACCTTAGGGTGCCCCGGGCCGAAAATCTTCTCCTTCCCAGCAAGAACCCGCTTGTACAGGGTTTCTGCCCTGGGATACCTCTGTTGCTCGCACCACAAGGCTGCTAGGACTTCTGCCGTTGGTAGCACATCAGGGTGCTCCGGGCCGAGCACCTTCACCTGCCCAATAAGAGCCCGCTTGAGTAAGGTTTCTGCTTCGAGGTGCCGTCCTTGGATGTAGGATATAAGCCCCAGGGTAGTTATCGTTGGCAGCACATCAGGATAATTTAGGCCGAGCAGCTTCGCCTTCCTAACAAGAGCCCGCTTGTACAAGGCTTCTGCATTGGAATATAACCCTTGATTGTGTAGTAGACCTGCCAAGTTAATTATCGCCCTTAGTGTACCAGGGTGTTCCAGACCGAAAATCGTCTCATGCATATAAAGTATGTATTCAAGTACCCCCCGAAGTTCAAAGCTCCCCAGTTTATTGATAATATCTCCAAGCACTATTAAAGATCTGGATATTTTCTTGCAGGTGCCCACTTGCTTCGCTGGCATTGAATAACGAAAGCAAGACTCTAGATGTGGAAGAGCCTTCCGTTGGGCTATAATACTCTCAGTAGTATTTGGAAGGTCAAGAGCACTACCTAGAAGAAGGACCGTCGAGATAAAATATTGTCCCTTCTCTTTCTTTCCCAATTTCTCATAACTCCATGAATGAACCAGGGGGTGGATTGAGAAAACGATGTCATTCTCATGGTCTAGTGAGTTTTTTGGCCGCGCCAACGAATAAGAGAATAAATCCGCTATTGCTTTTTGAAACGCAAGATCGTCCCCCACAAACTTTATTAGCCATTTAAAAGGCGCCCTTAGGTCTTCATTGCTGTCCTCGGCTTCCTTCTCATCCTCCTCCTCCTCCTCGTGTCCACGTCTAAGGAGTTCTAGCGATATTTCACTGTAGTGCATGAAGGAACAGAAGCGAAGTAGCTTGATAGCGTCCGGGTTTTTGTCTTGTAGGTCATTAAAAGACATATCCCAAGATGTATATACATCTTTACCATATCTTTCAAGTGCGCCGCGGGGGGTTTCTTGGAGGATTCTGCTTTTGTGATTTTTTAAGGTCGAGAGAAATTGGCGAGGGCTTAGCCTTGTACGAGATATATAAGATCCTGCAATTTCGATTGCTAGAGGCAGCCTTTCAAGAATATTGACAATCATTTTTACTTCTTTAATACCCTCGAAATTGTCTATCAATTGTAAGAAGATTTCCAGACAAGATAAGATTGCAAATACATACCTGGCCACGGCCCAGGGGATCCCAGGTATTGCGAGGTGCTCAAAAGAAGTTGGATACCATCTTTCTCTTCAACCCCCTCGATCTCTATGGTCGTCCCGTGCAGATAGATGGCTTCTTTTCTCCGGCTCGTGACCAGAATACTTCCAGTATCGGGGACAAAGTCCGCAAAGAGCTTATACGACTCAATGTCGTCGCAGTTGTCATAAATGATAAGAACGTTCCTATTTTCCTCCCTCTCGAGCAATCTCTTTGATGTTTTGAGAACTCGTTCTTTATCATCATCACCCAAATCACTAATCAAGAGCCCATCTGTTGATATGAGACCCGATAAACCCAGGTCTTGCGCCATCTTTTTATAGCCGATTATGGAGTCCCCATGAATGGTTTTGGAATCAATGAGTTTTTGAACTATCTGAAAATGCCCGAGCATTGCAGTTTGCCTACTGGTAGCATCGATCCAAAAGACTGCAGTGTACTCATCCCGGTGCCTGGAAGCATAGGCAAGAGCAATCTCGGTTTTACCAATTCCTCCAAGGCCATGAAGTAAAACTACTCTTCGGGATGATCGCGTTGGTAATGGTGTGAGATGTTCATGTATGCGACGTATTTCATCCTCTCTTCCAGAAAAGTTTGGGGACCCCTTCACATCCAGCCGGTCGCATGTGAGGAGAATTTTAGCTATTGATCAAACTTAGCTGGGCGTAGAAAGAAAGCAAAAAAAAAAAAAAAAAAAAAAAAAGGAGGAGGGAGGGGCTTAATATATTATGGGTGCTAATTTTGAAGATTTTACGTACAAGCAGTAACTCTGCTGTTGGGTGCAGACTCTTCCCCTCCTATATCTTGAATTATGCGACTCACTAGCTCCTCAATCAACCCACCAACAGGCTCATATCTATCATCATCTACAGACTCAAATCTGCATATCCCCGAGTGGTCTGCATCGATAGGCAGCTGATTCTCGCGTGCGCCAGCTAATCCGAGCTTTGCGGAATCCGCGTCAACTACTATCTGTAGAAATCACCTAGCACCTTAGCTATCTTCGACCCAGGCCAGATCTATAAGGTTATGAATTACCGCGTTGAAAATACAGCCAAAAATCCCACTAGGCCACTTATCAACCTTTGTCTTCCTTGTTTCGTAAAAGGTTAGAACACGGTATCTTTCGTATTGATGTCTAAAGTCATCGTTGGAGTTCCTTGTAAGAATGGAGCTGCTACTCAAAGACTTGAGTATGTCGTTTCGATCTGTCCCAGAAACGGCTATAATGATATTGGCAGCAACTTGGCCAAGTGAGACCCCATTTCCCCCTCTATGGGGAGTACCGAAAAAAAACCAGGCCCCGGGTGGCTTCTTTGATAACTCCATACTCCTCATAGTTGTTTGTTGCGTTAATTAGTGCCTAAATATTTGAGATATTAGTATGTTCTACTAGAGAATTAACTACTAGTTTAATTAAAATCTGCCCGAGTTATTTCTAACCTGCTTTATTACCAAACCACCGAGACTGTGCCCAACAAAGATAATAGGTCGGGTTTTCGATTTCTACCCAATTTGTAGTAATCAATTAGCCAGGTACATTTTTGGCCCCCTCCTTCCCCCGCTCTTTGTCATTATAGTTATAGTCATTGCTAGATTAAAGCAAACCTTACCTCCGTCGATTTTCGATTCCTAACGAACCTATCTAGGAGGGTGTTTGCATGATCCTTGATACCTTGGTTGGAGACATCAAATGCGACGTTTGAATTGTAGCCGAAGAGTAGAACACGACATTCCGGGACGTTTAAAGGTAACAGATCCCTAGGCCACAGGGTTCCACTTTCATGTGTCCATGTCTTCTCCGCGAAATCTGGGGTGTTGAGAGGATTAAGCCCATGGACAAAAACAATACTAAAAAGTCAACTAATCAGCAGAAGTCTGAATGTTTTCCAAGGGGAGAAGCTCTGACTCGACTATAGGTTCCATGCCAGGCGGGTTGTAGAGTTCCCGGAGAAACGTAGGGGTATGCTTGGAGCCATTCTTATTCTTTGCCTAGGTTTTGCATTTGATTAAAGATTGATTAGTTGTGCTTTCTCTGAATTTTTCGGTTGTATCTTAATCGCACAAACCATATGATCTAGATAACTAAAGTGTTTAATTTGCCAAATATGCCTTAGAGTGTTTTTTTAGTTAGGATCACAGAAAGATAGAAGGAGAGACTCTAGCAGTATGTAGTGGGGTAAGAACGCATGCCAGTTGGATTAGCTATGGATGGATATTTCGACGCGTGTTGGTGTGGTACGAATGAATGGAAGGTCTCCGCCTGCTAGGCTGCACATTAAGTATACTCGCAACAGGCATGAAGAAACTGAACATAAAAACGCGCTATCAGGGCCAAAGTGGTAGCTACCAGAAAAACGATGTTTGGGTTCTTCATGCCTGCCACGAGTATGTAGGTACATACATGGTACGATAATGCAGCCTCGTTTTCAAACTGTGCACCGTAACACAGGCTGGGCACGAAATATAACCATATGTACCTACTCTATACTCGTCATGGAATTAGTAGTACATGTATAACTCTATTTATCTCGGCGTCTAGAGTAGGTAGGTACATACATGTAGGTACTTCGGTCTGATGTTTTACCCACTCCTAGTCGCGATATGTATGTAGCTTAGGTACCGGCTATTGAGTGGGGGGGGGGGGGGGGGGTAAGTAAATGTTGTGGTATTTTGTTTTATCAGGCTACATGTACCTACATGTAGTATCACTCGGAGCACCGAATTACATGAATGTTTTGGTAGAATACACCTTTTACAGCCAAAGTATCCATGTTGAGCGACCTAAACCACTCGGCATTAGACAAAAGTTTTGACCACCTAAAAAGACATTAGAGATTATGTCGAGATAGAGCTCATCAGAGGATTCTAGAATTTTTCATTTCCCAGGTGTTTTTCGGGTGGTCTTTCCCATGTTGCAACGGCCGTCAAAAACTACCAAAGCTTCTGTTATATAGTAGCCTATTATTGAGACGCCGCCTATCATATCAGGTATTGTACCTGCATCTTGTATCGCCTCGTTCAATCCGGAGGGGATATTACCGCCAAATCCCCATTTCCCTAGAGAGTAGAGTATCGAATCCTAGCCCGAACCGCATATATCCTAATAATCCCAAGACCAGGCTAACCATTTACCAGCTGTAAGTAACAATACTCCACATATCTCGAGCCCTACTATATAGTCCTTTATCCATAAAAGCCGGTACAGCACCTACCCCACAGTCCTCTCCAACCTCATCTCGAATGATCTCATCTCATCGCCTTCCCTCCCTCCATCTGCCCGCCTCGTAACGCGCAAAAATTCGCCCCGAATCGGCCCCTACTAGAGCGAGCGCGACCCCAGTTTATAGGCCATGGCTAATTGCCAAAATGATCTACAGACTCTACTCCGGCAGGTACACATCACAGGCGAGGCGCTAAAGCCCCACACCGTACCAGGGCCAGGCTAGAGGATCTCCACAGCAGGCATCTAAGCTTATAGATATTAGAGTTTTTCCCACATAGCACCTTCCATCTCGTCCGTCCCCCTCCGACCCTTGGTCCGGCGGCCATGATCAGCCGGATTCCAATTGTAGCTTCACGGCCTTGGTACCTGCCTATCGATTTATCCGCACTCTCCTCGCAGCAACCCCGCAGAATGTTTAAAAGAGAGCTCTGGGGATTGGGTAGGATGGCATCTCGTCAATAATCTGCGAGGCAAGTAGTTGCAGAATATGTACGTTCCTCAATTAGTTGCGCTGCTTGCGCTCGTTTCCAGTAGGCCGGCATGGGGCCAGACCGTGACGCCAGTGCACCTCAAGATCAACACCGAAGACACAGCAGCAAGGAACAAGACCGCACCGAACCTCTACGGGCTGTTCTTCGAGGATATTAATGTGAGCAATTGCTTACTCCCCCCGTGGATATCGCTCTAACATGGACAAAAAAGCATTCTGGTGATGGTGGCATCTACGCCGAGTTGATTAGGAACAGGGCTTTCCAAGGTAATTATTATTATGAGCTCGTGTGCTCGTGATACGATTGAGGTTTCTAACCAGGAGATATGTAGGCTCTGGAGTGAAGCTTCTCAACAGTGGGTCAACCCCGTATCCGTATGGGACCCAGGAAGCGGCTATCCCGTTCGGCCCGAACCTGGACGCCTGGCGTGCAATTGGGGATGTCAAGCTCTCCATTGACCTCATGAACCCACTTTCGGACGCACTCCCGGCAGTCCTGAGAGTCGATGTAGGAAATAGTGCTACCGGCGAAGTCGGGTTCATGAACGAAGGTAAATCACATATATATTCTATGATGAAATGATACTAAATGACACAGGCTACTGGGGCATGGACGTCCGGCCACAAAAGTACGCCGCCTCCTTCTACGTCAAGCCCTGGGAGCAGTACTACAGCGGGGCCCTCACCGCCTTCAAGCTGTCCCTTCGCTCCAACCTCACGGGTGAGGTATGGACCACCACCGAGATCCCCATCGCGGAGAAGCTGGACACGTTTGACTACACTAAGCTGGAGGCCACGCTGACGCCGGAGTTCGCGGCGCCGAGCATCAATAACTCGTTTGCGATCACGATGGATGCGGCACAGGTCAGGGGACAGACGTTCTACTTTTCGCTGGTTTCGCTGTTCCCGCCGACGTTTAAGGATAGACCGAACGGTATCAGGAAGGACCTGGCGGAGGCGTTAAAGGGGTTGGATCCAAAGTTTTTGAGGTTCCCGGGAGGGAATAATCTTGAGGTTAGTTTTCTTCTGTGTGAATTTGCAAGTGCGAAGGAAGGGGTGTTGATAGTGCGCTCATAGGGCTTCTCAATTCAAACCCGGTGGAAATGGAATGAAACAATTGGAGACCTGAGGTACAGAAAGGGCCGAGTTGGCCAATGGGAGTACTTCAATACCAACGGGTAAGAAGCAATGACACCTCCCCAAAGTACAAAGTTCAAAACCATTAATTGAACCTAGCCTTGGCCTGCTCGAGTACTTTGACTTTTGCGAAGATATGGAGATGGAGCCACTCCTCACAGTCTACGCCGGCTACACTCTCGCCCCCAACGGGCGCAATCCGGCCAGCACAGTTCCCCGTGAGCACATTCAGCCCTTCATCGACGAGGTTCTCAACGAGCTCGAGTACATTCTTGGCGATGTCAGCACGCCCATGGGTGCATTGCGGGCGTCACATGGACGCTCCGAGCCATATAAATTGAAGCTTGTAGAGATTGGCAACGAGGACCAGTTCTCTGGGAATTACAACTGGAGGTTTCCAATGTACTATGAGCAGCTCAAGGCAAAGTATCCAGATATTACTTTCATTGCCACGGCGGGCCCCGACATTACACCGAGGATGGACATTCCGGCAGGGGAGATGTGTAAGTTGAGCTATTTTTTGATGTATGTTTTTAGCATAGATTGCTGATATCGGCTCGTTGGTTAGGGGACCCCCATTACTACCAGACTCCGCAGTTTTATAAGAATAATGTAAGTTGCCGCAAACCCGAAATGTGAGTTTAAGCAGCTACTAACCCGCGGGCTACAGTTTGGTATTTACGACAACTTTGGCGTCAGTTCGTACCAAAACGTCACTATCTGTGAGTATTGGCATATTTAAAAATGATTTCTATCCTTTCCAGGTTGACTGACATTACCGCCTTCAGTTGTTGGCGAATACTCTGTCCTTTCGGTCGATAGTTCCTCTGGAAACGTCCAATGGTCCGGCCCCGGGAGGATTGTATACCCTACCTTGGATGCCGCGATTGGTGAAGCTGTAAGTGACACTTATACCGGTAATCTTAATCCAACTAGGACCAAGCTAACACAGACTGTATCAAGATATTTGGCATTGGCATGGAGCGTAACCCAAACACTGTAAAACTGTCTTCATACGCACCACTCTTCCAGAACTACAACTCGTACCAGTGGACGGTAATTACAGACCAGAACGTACCAATATCTAAGGCGGTATAAGCCTTGCTAACACGCACACCCGGTATCTAGCCCGACCTAATCAGCTTCTCCGCCGACCCTAACCAAACCACACTATCAGCAAGCTACTACCAACAAAAGATCTTTTCGCACCACCGCGGCACCGAGACGCTCCCCATCGTGCCCGTATCCGGCACCTTCAACCCCCTCTGGTGGGCCGCCCAACACGACAGCGGAAGGAACGTCATCTACGTCAAGGTAATCCCACTCTCCCAGCATCCCCCCTTCTTCCTCCACTAACACATCCGCAGCTGGTCAACGCCGCCAACTCCGCCGTGCCACTGACACTTGAGTTTGACCGCGACATCACGGGCGTCAATGGCACAATCTTGACGCACGAGGTGCGCAACGGGTTCAACTACATTGGCAACCAGACGGCGATCTCGCCACAGCCACTGGAGTTTGATGGTGTGAGCGGCAGCGAGTGGGAGTTTGATGTGCCGAAGGCGAGCGTGATTGTGCTGGAGTTTTCGTTGTGAATATGAATATATGTAGATAGAGTGATGAGGCTGGCCAGCTGGTGTGTAGAATTTACATAGTCAATGTGATTTGTGCAAGAGTGTGGCCGGCTCGCTGCGTATGTGTATAGCGAACTTTAAGTATGCCATCCTACCATCAATCCTGCTGCCATTGGGACAACTGGGGCCTTGAACTGTATGACTTCATGTAGCCCCTGATCCTCCTCCTGGCAACACTGACACCCAATCACCCGTCTAGAGTACATTGTACATGTATTCAGAGAGACCTCCCACCGTACTCCATGCATCCACACCCACCACATTAACTACATGTACACAACCATTCCACCTTCACACATATATCCATACCCCACGTACACACAGAGACAAAGGTATTCCTCCGACTTCGGCATTGGATCACAGGCGATCACTCGCCATCCATATCCTTGGCACGGATCCAGAATTGGCCGACCGATAATTCGATCCAACACGATACGATAATCTCTGCGGTAACAGGGCGCTCTCCATGGGAAGATGGCCTGTATTGTATCGACATCGCGCTTGGGAAGGTGCCCTGGGTATGGAGAGACATCCGATTACACAAGTAGCCCTCCCGGTGATGGGTGAAGGGGTGGATACATGTGGTTTCTGTATATATCGAGACTCGGAGGTGAGGTAAAGAGACCTAGTATGGTGGAACCCTTATGGACGGTTAACTACATAGCTGACTCTGTGTTTCAAGTGAGATTTATCAAGCTCTAGGGAAGAAATCTAAATATATCTAGATGCCTCTAAGGAAGAGCCCAGATGAACAAAAAAATGTAGCCCAACACTCCCAGAAATACACACGCATACACATTAGCATCTACCTACGCCAACCCCTATCCAGTCTCCCGCCCTCTATGCCCGCCCTCTCCACCCCCGGCCCCGGCCCCGGCCCCTGCTTCTGCCTATACAGCCTCCCAGCATTCTTGCCCTCAAACCCATACATGCTCAAGCCCGGGCCGTCATCGCCTCCCCGGCGCCTCCCCCCCGCAAAATCGAGCTCCCACACCTGCCCCTGCGTCCCCGCGTAGACGCTGCTCCCGCCCGCCGCCAGCGCCAGCGAGTACACCGGCGACTCCCAGGAGCTGTTGCCGTGCGTCCGCCGGTACCGCGCCGGCTGGAGATATGTGGCCCAGCTGCCGCCGCCGGTTGAGCGCAGGTCAAAGACCTTGAGGATGCAGTGGCGCCCGCCGCCGGTGAGGAAGCGGTCGTGGCCCAGCGGGAGGAGCGAGTAGATGCTGTTCTGGGCGTCGAGGGGGTCGCTGTACTCTGTCACGAAGTGGGCGGGGGAGCGGAGGTCGTGGAGGCTATTATCTACTATAAGCTAGCTGACTAGGAAGGGAAAGAGGCTTGAAAAGAGATGGCACAAACCGTGAGACACCATCGTACCAGCCCGCCAGGAATACGTCGGGGCCAGACCCAAAGCCAAGCGGCGAAAGCGCATACACGCCCAGCGAGCTGACGCCCGCACACTCTGCGGCCGAGAACGTGCGTATAGGCTGTGCGCGGAGGCCCTCGCGCCCAAGCGCAAACACCGATATCGGCTTTGTGCCCGTGGCCCCTAGGGCCATGAGCGCCGGCGACAGGAACGACGTCTTCCACGGGATCCCGCCGTCCGCCAGGGTGACCCTCGATATCGCCTCGGCGCCCTCCGCCGCAGCCGTCTCTGTTTCCAGGAGCGGATATAGCGCGATACTGGACGCCCCCAGGACCGCAGACACGACTCCTTCGCCGCCGGTGGTAAGCACACCCACGTCCTTCACCTGCGCCCCACCCGTCTCGTACCGTCTCAGCACAGTTGCCCTCGCCACGCCGCCCGCCTCCCGCTCCGTGTCCAGTGCCACAACCTCCATCCTCCCGTTTGCCCTGCCGACCACCGCCGTCTCCCCGCCGCCGCCCCCCAGGAGCCTCACCGCCGTGATATCGTCCCTCCCCGCCACCTCATCCCGATCCTCAAACCCCCACCACCTCATACCCCTCTTCCCGCGCTTCCGAACCACAATGTCCGGCCCGGCCCCGACAACCAAAACGTCCTCCCCTTCCCCGCCGCCGCTGAAATCCTCAGCGAGGCCCAGCACCGGGACATACCCCAGCGTCTGCCTCCCCCTCGGCGCCCACTTACCCATCCCCGCGCCCCCCCTGCTCCTCCTACCACCTCCACCACCTCCACCACCTCCACCACCAGATACCAGCGGCTCCAGCATCCGGGCGGTGAACCCGCGGCGCCGCCAGTTGCGCGCAACCCCCGTCTGCGCCTGCGCCCACGCGCGCCAGTCGGCCGGCGTCCCGCCGCTCGCGGCCGGAAACGCCGGGAAGTGTGTGCGCACGAAGACCCGCCAGCCCTCGAGGGTGGCGAAGGCGTGGAGGGAGCGGCACGTCAGGGACAGACAGGCGACGGAGGAGGCGGTGGGCAGGTGTGTGGTTATCAGGCGGAGGATGTCGTGCGGGAGGGTAGGGAGTGTGGGTGGGGGAGGCATTTGGGAGGGAACCGTGTCAATCAATGCTGATGTGTTTGTGTTTTGTGTTTTTAGGTGCTGTGGAGTTGCGTCTTGAGAACGGACGGACGGACGGTGGGGATGGACATATATGTACTGTCGTGTATAGATTGGGGGCTGGGCATGATGCAATCCGTGAGTCAATGATCGACTGATTGACCGACTGACTGATTTTATCGCATTTAGCTTATCCTCATCGATATCTCCTATGCGGCCAATGCGCGCAAAGCGCCGCTCCTTCCCTGCATGAAATATACAATAGCGGGTCTTGTCGAGATCCGGGCCACCATCACAATGCACAGACCAATGCGCCGAGATCACCGCGACTCACTCACTCACTATATCTACAGGTAGGCACCGACCGACCGACCGGCTGACCGACTACGGACCCCCACAGGCCCTTGCCCGGACACGCCTAGTATGTACATAAGGCCACGGTTCTGGAGACTTGCCCCTGCCCCCGTAGTACACACACATCACTCTTGACTCACAGAACCAGAGAGGCGCTTCTACTGTGACGAGACAACGCCCGCATGTATCTACATACTCTATACCAAACCCCAATAATAATAAAATGACGAGACGTACAAGACGAGAAGGAGAGTAGATGCTATGACTTCTGGAAGTAAGTACAAGTAGGTACTGCTACCTTGAGTGGCCCTTGTCATAAGGCACGGTTTTTGATGTCGAGTCGCTGTCTTGCCACGGGGGTTTGTATGTACACACCAGGAGAAAAGGGAAAGGAGTTGGTCCAAATATATGCACTCAAGTACATATAGGCAGTTGACGCCGCTACTGGAATCATGTGCGAATCGATGGCTGTTGTGTAGCCAGCTGCGGAGCGAGATCCCCTTCTACACGGACTGCATGTACTGCTCCTCTAGATTCGCGACCTGATCCGTGCTTCTACTGAAACTGGCAATCTTCCTATTGAGAGGCCGATCATATGTTGTCAACCATTGCCCAGAGCGGATATGGTATAGTATCTTGGCTAGGTCGCGAATTTGACCATTTTATCCTACCATGGGATACTAATGGACGCAACCACCGACTGCTTTGATCAAGGCCGATCACTCGGCCGCCAAGACAGTCGTGGTGTTGTTTTGCGGGGAGTGGCTCGGCATGTGGTGACCCCCCCCCCTAGGGCAGAAGCGCTAGCTAACTACATGTAGATACATGCTATGTATGAAGGGGTTTTTACTATTCGCAGCCTTCAGGATTCCCCATGTATGTACTTTTACGTAAATACATTGCTAGTATGCGCCTCAACGCATGGTCGAAAAAAAAAATCATAGACGGTATCCCAAGCCCGAGTGATCCCTTGTGATTCAGAGCCGCCGTTTTACTCTGGCTATTCTATTCATTTTATTGATACCCCCCCCCCCCCCCCAAACCATAGCGCTTCCTGCTTGCTGATTAAGAATCTAGTCACAATAGGCTTGTCCCGTGGTAGTGTCTCCCCCCCCCACCCAATCTCTTTTTAAATTTAGGATTTACTCTCAAATGAAAAACGAACAAACTCCAGCACCCCCACCCCCCCATCTTCCCAGTCAATAAAATCAAGACTTGAATGAAAAAGCCATCAGATATATAATAATAATAAGGGAGACGATGCGGCAATCATATTTTTTTTTTTATTCAGGAACCCATGTGATGGAACCTTTCCATAAACCCTTGCGCTCTCCCGGCATGACCAATCCACGGCTGGCCCTGGGAGGGCCCAGAAGAATGACCCTGCCCCCCCTTGGGGCCCCGGACCTCCAGGCCTGCACGGAGAATGTTCATCCTCATCAGCCGCATTCTGGCGGTACGTTCATAGTTTTGCGCCATCGCCAGGGTATCCCGGTGCACTGCTGTGCGGAGATTGGTTTCTTTTGCTGTGAGGAGCTGGAACATGAACATTGTAAGCCTAAGCGCAAGCAGATAATAGCGTGGTTGGGTAGGAATTTGGCAGAGGGACTGTATGTGGCAGGCGTACCCTGTTCTTTGTATCTATTCTTGCATTTAAGACTCCCTTTCCAATCATGCCTACCAGCTCCCTCTCCAGCGTATTCTCGTCCGTCGCAAACGCTTCCGCCATGCTTTTCAATGCCACACACGAGAACGGGATAAAGTACTGCACGATTCCCTTACTTCTTATCATCTCAAACAACTTATTGACGTGCTTCACCAAATGTATGTCGAGGTAATAGTCATTTCTATACTCCTCGAGAATCGTCAAGCAATTCGAGTATTTCGCAGTATAAAAGTAAGAGATGGCTCTCCTCATCTGTGGCTCCAGCTCCAAGAAGTTCCGGAAATCGTTGTTATCGAGAACTTCTTTCTTGAGCTGCGGCCTCTCCATGCTAGCGAGTGCGCAGAGCCCTCCGTAGATCGCAACATCGTTTGAAGAGATGACATCATTATACGTTGCACCAAGAGTTGGGGGGGTCTCTAGGAAACTTTTTGCCGCCTCCTTGAAAGCTCCCAAGGCAAGCTGTGTGAGACCCATAGCAACACATAGCTTTGGCTTCAAGGCCTCGTCCTCTTCGGGGGAGCGAGAAAGACTACGGATCTTGACAATGTGGGATTGGACAGACATGTAATTTCCTTGCTCAATGCAGACACGGATGATCTGAAGCGACATATCAAGGATATGTTTGGGAGCTGTACAGAAATCCCGCATGCGTGAGTATGACTTGAAAGCATTGATGAGATCCCCGGAAGTATAGAAGTGATTGCCAAGATCCTCGTGACCCATCTACACCGTAAGCCCCCGCCCCCGGTTAGCCATCATCCTACTAGCTTTCCTCAACCGAACCCATAGGCCTTACTCTGATGCTCTCTTTGATAAGGTTATGCTTATAGCTCTTCAAATCTGCCTCAATCTTCTCGGTACTGTTGGCAACCCGTCTGCTTGTCTTCTCGACCCACTCCTCATCCATCACAGCCTCCGGATCATCTGGGGCCAGTTTATGGAGCTGCTCAACTACGGCTTTATAGCGTGACACATCCGACGTCTGCTTCAGCGCCTTGATGGCCAGTTTCAGAGCTTCGATGCATAGCGGCGGAGAATGAAGGCCGATATGGTAGAGTCTCTCGATTTGGGTTCGCCCTACAGTACCAACCCTATTAGCCAGAATCCATGGGTTGTTTGGCGAAGGATCACCGTGCCAGTGTAGTTGGAGATGTAGCTTTCGAGGTCGAACTTTGGTAGATCTAGTGGGGTTGTAGTAGGTTAGTTTTGTTGAAGCCTATGGGTGTGCAAGACTGCTAGTGTACAAACCCTCAACGACCAGATGGTTATCGGCTCTCCGCTGGGTGAAAAACGCTTTGATGGGACCTGAAGTCATAGCTGTATCTGTAGCGAGTTTAACTATGGTGATAGATGATGGTGGGGGAAGCTCTGTTCTGGCTTGGTTGGGGTTGGGGTGCATTGTGTGGCGGTGGTGGCTTGGACAAATAGCCACAACACAGAATATCACTCGAAGGACCATTAATTACACCCCACGGGGACGGGGGCAACGCTTAGGATCGAACAACAGGACCGCATGAGCATAGAGAAATTAATGAGAATACTTATCCCCCATAGAGAATTCTATCCATATATTGTAGCAATAACCAGCTGCAAGGGATTCGATAGTAAAGGCCCGTTCAAGCTAGCACACCGCTGTCTAGTGCATTCCGGCCTCGATTTACGACTGCAAAGCCAGCCATATATGCATATGATGTATCTATGGTAGATTTCTGGCACCCGCTCACGAAACCAACAAAACCCCCATAACTCCGGCCGCCGCGGTGCATTTTCTTTTTGCTCCTCCTGACTCCCCACCATGGTATGACCCCTTGTGATCTTGGGCTTCTACTAGCAGAACTATAAACGCACATGGATCCTTGTTAAACCAGGACAACTTTTGCATGGTGATTGTACTGGATGGTACATGTATTTACATCAAGTACCATTGAACCACTTAATTCAAAGCTTACGTACAGTAACAGTACCTAGGCGGGATACACAAATAATAATCCTCGCCTAGGCTTTATCATCATACATAGCGCGCGCAGACTACAACTAACAGACATTGGATTTTTTTCCTTGAAAAACTGAATTTCGCAAGCGGGTCGGTAGCACACCCAGAGAGCATCTGTTTAAATGAAATAAAGACACGATACAACATAATTGGGAGAGAGAAAAAGAAGAAGAAAAAAAAGGGGGGGGGGAGGTACACCAAAGGGAATCTCGATCAGTCATAAAAAAAAAAGAGCAAAACCTGAGAAGTTGAAAGATCAAAACATAGAGAGGGTCGTGATCGTACAAGCAAATCAAAGCGTCAAAAAAAAATTACTAAATTATCCCCTCATCCAACTCTGATCCCTGCGTCCTGCACACTGATTTCCCTCCCTCTTATTCCGTTATTCGCAACTTTCAGTAACGGTGAAATATCGGGATCTCAAACAATAAGGAAAAGGAAAGATAAAAGAAGTTGCAAACCAACTCTACCACACTCTAGAAGTTACGGCAACCAAGTACAGTAAATGAAACAAAGATATAGAAGCACAAGAGAAATCCCATATAAAATCCCAAATCAAAAATTTCGCATAACCCGGGTAAACAAAATACAAAAACAGGATACTTGGAAAGGCTTTTAAAAACTCCCGCTGGTAGCCATAACTTGTTGGAGCTCCCTTATGTCCTTTTCAACTTCTTCAAATGCGTCCATCGCTTTTTCCGCAACTTCATTCCTGTTCCAGAGAATTCTAGATTTCCAAATAGCATCCATCATCGCAGCATTCACCTGTTCGAGCTGTTCGATGGAATACCCAGATGTCCTGTCAGATAACCTGTGATGTATAGTGTCGATCCTCTCGTTATCAATGGTAAGATCTGGAGCTTTTGATGCTGGTAGCTCGAATATTGGTGGTGCTGGAAAGCTGCCACCAATCTGAGAACCCTGTGATAAGCTGATTGCTTGTGATCCAGTAGAAAATTGAGGTGTTGATTGTGACGGTAGAGACTGGCTACTATTGATTTCTGAGTATGAGGAGGCAACAACTAAAAAGCAGGTTAGAAATAGGCCCATAACTTCGGAAGGATAAAACTTACTTTGTGTGTCAGGCAATTGTGAATCGTCTTGCTCAGGGTTTGGGAACATTGGCCCTTGAAAATTTGTGTTAACGAAGCTATTGCTATTTTGCGTACCATTACTGTTCGAATGACTATTCAATGTTGGCTGTGTCCCATCACTTGTCCTCTTCCCGGATGTTGTCGTTGACGCGTAATTAAGTATCATATTACCACTCCCATCATTGCTATTATTGAATGGAGTTAATCCCACGGAAGCTCCAACCACAGCTGACATCTGGGTTAACTGCGTCGCTGATCTGTTTGGCCCGCTTTGCTGGCTTGGGAAGGGCGCCCATGGCGATTCTATATCCAATCGCAGATCCATCCGCGGGTGTGGTGTCGCAGGCACGTTCGCGTGGTCGCTACCCTGCAATTCATTTTCAGGATTTGAGGACGGCACAACCGCTTCTTCAAGAGCACCATTCGAGTTAAAAGAGCCTCCATTGCTTGGGCTCTCGTGAGAATTTGCCTTGGATTTTGCAGGGCTTCCGTTACTTTGGCGATTAGCAGATGATGCCACCTTTTCAGCAGCTTCACGGGCATCCTCCATAGCCTTGGCTTTCCTCTCAAGTTTTGCGCGCATATCTGCCTTTTTCTTCTGTTCTCGTCGGAACATATCCTCGCATTGAGCAATAAAACTAGTATCCATTTCAACATCGGCAACAAAAACCTCGGCATTTGTGAGCATCTCATTGGCTTTCATTTTCCGCTCTTTGTCGCCACTTATATCCGCATCGTATCTGATATGCTCTAGATCGTGAAGGAATTGTTTAGGAGTGCAATAATACCCGTTTGACAACCTCTCCTCGATAACATCGATGTCCAGGTTGTAGTATGTCTTGTTAGCCCCCGTGTCCTGAACTCTGAGTTGCTCATCAACCTCATCAAAAAATATTCTGTAACGTTCTTGTGCTGGTTGAGGTGGGATATCTGATGTTATAATCTCGATGTCAGGTTGGGGTGGAGGATCCAGAAGATGCTTGATAAGATCATATTCGATGACTGGCTTCTTAAAACGGCGGTATCTCGACTTGATAGACTCCATCATTGGGTTAAGCCTTATCTTAAGCCAGTTCTTAATTTGTCGGTCCTTCTGTTCTTGCGCCCTAATTTCCTCTTTTGTCATTTCGCGGGGCGGGGGTGGTGCGACTTTTTCAAGTACTTCCAGAACCCTTTTTTTGCGATTATTGGGATCGGGCGGGAAGTCTATCGGTGCCTTGCGTATATGCGAGATCACGTTGCCAAAATACTGGAACCGTGCATTCTGCAGAATACCGTTAATTCCGTACATATCCATATACTTTAAAGTACCAGGAACAAACCTTGTCTGGCTTCCCAAGCTCAAAGCGATCCTTTCGAGAGTATCCAAAAAAGTCCATGAGCATTTGATACGGCAGGTCCTTAACCTCTTGTTCGGTTACTCCAAGAAAAAGGATAGGTTCATTTGCAGGTATGCTCTGTAGCAAGCCCTTAAATGTAGCCAGGGCATGACCGGCCAGTGATTTGTACCACGTATCAATTTCGGGAACAAAAATAACGCTAGGTTTCCGCCGTTTCACTTCCACGAATAACTGAACGATAGCAGCTTCCATCGACCTTGTTGAATCACCCATTAAAGTTGCTAGGTCGAATGATTGAACGTGAACTTTTTCTAAATGGTGCAAAATCGCAGCAGCGATATAGTGTTGGCCCATACCCGTAGGTCCATGGATCAATAACCGTGGACGGAAGACCCGAGCTGTTTCAAAATCTGACATCATTTTTTCACGCTCAAAGCCCCCATCTACATTAATTTCGTCTTCTAGTAGTGCCTCCTCAAAAACAGACAAGCGCTTCCTGTCAGGTAGGATCAATTTGAGAGCGTCTTTGATAGAATCAAGTTGAGAGGAAAGCAATGGCTCAATGTGTCTTGGTAATGGTGATGCCCCCGACGATGATGATCGTTCGGAAGAAGGCACCATATCTAGGAATGTTAGAGATCTTCTACGACTATATTGGTACAATTACTCACTCTTCAGGGATACCATGAAATCTCTGGCCGAAACTTTGATACTCTGCGCATCAACTTTCAATTTCTCCGGCGTCATGTAAATTTGAGGATAGGTTCTTTGGACGGCATTCAAAGCAGCTTCAGTACATAATGCTCTAAGATCGGCACCACCATATCCCTTTGTTAGCTCCGCCAATTGATCCTTAAATGCATTCTCCAAAGGCGGCTCCCATCCTTTTGTGTGTATGTCAATGATCTTTCTTCTTGCCTCGGTTGTAGGCAGAGGGAAATAGAACTCCCGATCGAATCTACCAGGTCTTCTTAGCGCTGGATCGATCGCATCAGGCCTATTAGTTGCCCCAATAACCACGACTTGACCTCTGCCGTCCATACCGTCCATAAGGGCCAGTAATGTTGAGACAATAGAAGCATGGATCTGTTCTTGTTTACTTGAACGGACGGGTGCAAGACCTATACATGGAGTGAGATGTCATATCATGAAATAAAGGGGATGAAATATACCATCGATTTCATCAAAAAAGATAATGCTTGGCTGATTATTCTTGGCCTCTTCAAACAACAGTCTCAGCTGCCTTTCAGCTTCCCCGACCCATTTGCTCAAACAATCGGCACCTTTTCTCATGTAGAAAGTGACCTTCCTGCTCTCAGAACTACAACTAGCGGCCAAAGCCCTTGCCATCAATGTTTTACCGGTGCCCGGGGGCCCATAAAATAACACGCCGCGAGGGGGGGTCATGTTCTTTGCGGCAAATATTTCCGGGTAGGAAAGAGGCAATTGAACCATCTCCTTAAGTTGATGTATTTTATCGTCTAGACCCCCAACACTATCAAAAGTTATATTTGTAGCAACGCCTAATGGATCTGCATCTGCAAGCGTTTGCTTTGCTGGCTTCGTAACTTTTCCAAGGTTTGCCGGTGTCCCTTGGAGTGCGTCCATATTGTGTGTCTGGGCTATCGAAGGGAGAAGCCCCGGGCCAGCAGCAGTTGTGGGGGTCATACCCATTCCTCCACCGATTCCGCCCATTCCTCCAGCACCATTAGGTTTCTGCATCCTTTCATCATCTGAACTATCCGAGTCAACATCAAGAGGTAAATTACTAAATTTTCCAGGCCGACCAAACAGAGGCATATGACCACTCGCACCACCAAATGGGCCAAACGTATCGAAAAGAGATTTCCCTGGCGCAGCAGCAGCCCCAGTACGTCTCCTCGAGGGAGTGGATGCACCTCCTTCAGGCTCGTCGAACAGTATCTTGTTTTCTGGCCGTAAAATTCGATAATCAACAGGTTGGGCTCTTCTTCTGAGGGTCCTGTCGGTAGCTTCGCCCCCGGACGGCCCAGACCCTCTAGTTGCCCTTCGCCGCTTAGGTGAAGGCCTTAATTCCTCGAGTTCTTCCGCTGCCTCCTGCTGTTCGGTCTGACTCACTTGTTCATGATCTGAAGAATCCAACCGTCGTTTACTCCGCAGATGGGAAGATGATTGTTCTGGTCGTTTTCCTTGGCTTCTCCCGCGCCGTGTATTGTTGGCCTCTGAGTACTCTTCGTCATCATCTTGTACGATAAATCCCTGTGTTGATCTCGGTGCCTTCGAAGGCGAGCCCGCATCTGAAGACAATTCATCATCATCTTCACCGCTTGGATCCTCTTCCCGGTACTCGTCTTCATCGCTTTGACCTCCAGCCTTTCGGCTCCCTCCACGATTGCTTTTCCTCAACCGTCCAAGGCGTTTTCCGCCCTTGGAAGGAGAATCTTTAAGACTCCTCTTATCAGCACTCAGGGTAAGTGCTCGCTCCTTGTCTGCGGCTGACCTCGTTGTCCGTGGGGAGATCGTGGGGTCACGGAGCCCACTTCCGCCGATACTTCTGGTGCGGGTTCGTTTGCTGGGCAAATCTTCATCCTCATCTGCGTCGTGACCCGCATCTAGATCCCCTTGTACGCTTTCTTTGTCCCCAGGCGCATCCAGGTCCTCTTCAGCCTCGACGGCATCTGTAGCGGGGACCTCTATAGTAACTTCGGCTGGTACATCCTGAACGTTATCGTCAATAGCTTTAGAATCGTAACTCTTATGAACCACCGTTGATGGCATGGATCCTTCATCCTCTTTTTTGAAATCGCCATTACTGGATGTATGGGTTGCAGATATTTCTAATGAACTCTCCCCCTCTTCTAAGATAACCTCTTCGTAACCCAGTGCCTCTGTGTTCTTTCCGGGGTTGACTAGTTGAGTATGTGGTTCATTGTCATGTCCTAATCGACTACTTCTTCTTGTTGTCGGAGCGGTACTAGTAGAAGGCCCAGCGCTACCCCCACGGGTGCCTATGGACTTTACAGGTGCCTTACCAGCGGTAGTTGGACGCGTCTGTGCGTTTGCTGAAGAAGCCCTGGTAGATCTCCTGATGATAGGGTTTGAGGTTCCATACCCCGACTTAAGTTGATTCTTACCCACTCTTAGCTTAATGACTAGCTTTTTCGCAGACAGGGCCCCTGTTTTAACGTTTTTTCTTGAACTTTTTGGTTTTGTTGCCTGCTGGTCCTCATCATCGTCCTCAATCTCATCCACGCGGTCGACATCATCTGAGTCTTCCTCGGCATAGTTGGCAGTCCTAGACTTCGCTGCTCTGCGTACCGGCCTCCCTGCTGAACTCATCTCTACTGGTTCATCATCCTCAACGGAGTCCCCGTCAATGTCATCGGAGATGTCGTCTTCGTCATCATCCTCATCATCGTCGTCGTCGTCATAGCCTCCACCTCTTCTCCTACTACTAGATGTATTCTTCCTGCCCTTGCCAGAAGGCTTTGATTTACGACTGGTCGCTCTCGGAGATGGCGCATCAAGGAAGTTCTCATCGTCCGGATCTGACGCGAGGGGGTCTTCGTGACGTTTCCGTTTGCGCGCCGCAGCTGCCGCAGCTGCCGCATTACGAGCCGGCATTTCGAGCGATCTGGGTGTAAAGGCGGGAGTGACGAGTTCCTAATGGAGACCAAGGGTTCGTGCTAAAGATTGTAAATATTTCCGACCTATACAAGTTGTATGACGGAAAGAAGGGTTAATCAACAGATAGAGGTTCGAGGGAAAGGAGTATGTGCGTGCGTGCGTGTGTGTGGAAGGGAGGTTACGAGGAGCAGTAAGTTGAGGGGGGTTGGAAAGGGACAGAAGCCAGGTGAAAGGACAGCTAGAAATAAAAACGTGATATACGGATGAGCTACGGGAGCAAGGACCTCAACATACTTGTTAAAGATATTTTTTTAAAAAATTTTATTTTTATTATTCTGACACGATGCAAACCAGGAGAACTATCGCAGTTCTGATTGAAACGCACTTTTTCGAGGGCGCGAGAGAGAGCAGTGGCAGCGATAGTGGGATTTGGGGAACGAGTATTGATGATTTATTCAGCAGCGAAGGGATATCCGTGGCTAAGGTACGCTGAATTAACACTTTACCAAAGGACTACAGAGAGAGGAAAAGTAAGTCCAGGAAGAAAGGAAAAAATTGCAGGAGAGGAGAAATCAAATACCTTGAGCGCCGACAGCGTCAGTTTACAAACAGAGAAAAGAAAAGCGCGGAAGATCAATCTGATTATCAATTAGAATCAAGATCGCGGGGGCCGACGCGTGAAGAGTGGCGAGACGAGACACGACAGGGAGGAAGCCGCGCGACGCAACTCTTGAACGAAAAAAATATCTGGTATTGTAGTTAGGTGAACTGACTAGGTTTGAATTTTTTGGACTTCCTCACGGTCGCACCACAAGCCTACATGCACTTTACTCACAGTTTCGTGTGAGGTACGATTGGGGTTTGGGAGGGAGGGGGGGTGGGAAGGTGATCTTGGGAGAGTAACGAAAACGATGTCCATTTGGCTAGTAAGGCCAGCCTCTGGATGTTTTTTTTTTCTTCTTTCACGATGGCTCCCATTATTCTATTCTTCATTGTATTTCATTTCATTTTTTATATTATTTTATTATTTAGGTTTGCTTCCCTGTGTCTTTGATAATTGTGTTTGTAATCAAGGGCTGTTGCACTAGCCACCATAGGTACATGTATCGTGTATCCCCCAGCCCCACCTTGGCATCCTTCGAAACATCACTTCACCTTCACCTTATTACATGATGTTTTAATTTAATTAAGTAATTATATGCGCACTAATATATACTCATAGCTTAATTTCCATTAGATTCCCAAAGATTAGGAACATTCCAACCAGTGCCTTTCATATGTCCCAATGCGGCGTTTTATGATGCGTGTGATGCAAACAATTACATACATGTATGTAGGTACATGTACCTACCCAGAAACAGGGATATTGTTTTCATCGGAATTACATGTATTCAATCTAGCTGCTTGCATACAAGAGCTTCTTCATATATATAAACGGGTATAAAGATAAATCCTACAAAAAATCCTCCCCTAAAATTACAGGATTTTCATATATGATACTACAAGTACAATTGTAGTTACATGTAAACAATCTCGAGTGATACGCTATGATTACTGCCAAGCAAGTAGCCCAGAGATCACTGGCCAAACTAGGGTGGCAATAAGAATGCCTAAGAAAAAAAAAAGAAGGAAAAAAAAAAAAAGGCATCTGAAAAAGCTTAAATTGTTCGGTAACACACCTTTTTCGGGACCTGCAGCCGCAGACGTGTTCGAAATTTACCGGGTGAGTGACAGGCACCGATGCTCTAGCTTCGAGGCTTGTGTTTATTCGCTTGTCGACTCTTCTCTTAATCGTTGCTTCCTCCACGCCACTGACGTTTGTTATGTTATAAGGTCACGTGCAATCCCTGGATAATGTAAACTGCAACGATGAGATTCATGTGACTATGAAGTATATAAAAGTACGTATAGTTACTTCGATGAGATATTGATCAAAACCTACATTCATCTCGTCAGGCAGTTCAATAAGAATAAAACCCATTAATCCCCAACACCCATAAAACCAGTTCGTAGAATCAAACTCCTTCCGTTCGTTTACAGCGCAATCCCATTCGGCGCAATCCCATCCAGCCAATAAACAAAATATTGCCATACAAGAGATAAAATAGTGTGCGAAGTGAAAAAAGTAAAAAACCGACCCCCCTCAGACAAGAGAAAAAATTGTAGTCATAAGCCCGTACTGGCAAAATCAGCTACACAGAGTGATCATGATCCCTTCAAGAACAGAAGCTTTTGCTAGCTCCACTTTCCCGCCCCCAAATCTGGTGCTGGCCCTTTTCTCCTCGTCATCTTTGATTCCCCTCGTAACTGAACCTAGTTTCTCCACCCACTTTTTCCTTGCCAAGAGTCTTTGACGTACACTATTGCTCGCTACAGCCTGCTTCAGGATGCTTATCGAGGTGTTGAGAATTTCTGACTGAGGGGTATTCGCGGCTGCAAGCTTCATAGTATCGATGAGATCTAAAATTATAGTAAAAACGTCCCTGGGGACTACAACATTGCCAGGTATTGGTTTCTTGGCAGGTCTCTGGGGTGGTTTTGCGAGTATTACGACTGCATAAGACGATTGTGAAATGTTGTGAATTATATTAACCGCAAGGGCGAGGTTACGAGCGACAGCAGATGCGGCGTGTTTCTGTGGTTGCCTAAGAAATGTTTCGATATTCGAGAGTAGCGCCAACATAGCAACTTCATTCTTGACGACCCTAATTGCACACTCTCTTGAATATCTAGTTACGATGTCTATAAATGATAGTTAGCACCGAATACGAGCTCTTCGTTCATCTGACTGCATACCTAGCTGCATGGCGCCTCTCCCATAGCCCGTGGGTGTTTTTATCAAATCCAGTCCCCTTTTCTCTCTTTCACATAGCCGGTCACTATCCACCACTTGGACTGATATAGCTTTCTGAAGTCTTCGCCGCGCAATCCTAACTCTGGCATTTGATTCCTCTCGTACCTTATATCCTCTCCACACACTTTGGATCATGACCACCTCTCTAAATATTTTCCTTAACCTAACGAGCCAGGCAAACTTCCTCCAACTTTTCTGGATCAAAATTGTAGCATCTCGCCTTTCAATGTTTCTCCGGAAGTTACGCTGGAGAACCACAGTCCAAGCCTTCAAAGCTAAGAATTGTGCCCTCTCCTGCCGTGTGGTGATGAAAGACCGGCGAAGACGCTGAACATTAAGTGCCGCCCACCTCAACTCAAGAAAGTTTAATCGGTCTACGAGGCCAGCCCTATATGCCTTGAAATGTTGCTGGATGACACATGCCGCTTGAACCTTTTGCTTAGAAATATGCCGTGCTAGCAAACCTCTGGAAATAGTCTGAACATTGACTATTGCGTTTCGTATACGACGGAAGTCTTGACGAGGGATTTGGACCGCAATTTGGACCCTCCACCATTTTTGAATCATAATAGTTGCACTTCTCAAGGCCAGGTATTCTGTTTGAACTCCCCGCTGAATAAGCCGATTTAACCACCATTCCTCGAGTACCTTCACGGCAATATTTTGCTGCTCTAGCCTTTTTCTCAACAATACACCTCTGGCGACAGCCTGCAAGCCTATCATTGACTCCTTTGCAATCCCGATCCTATCCCAGAACCGAGATTCTCGTATCTCCCTCCATGTTCTTTGGGTCATAATTATCGTCGTTACCCGCTTTTTAAAGACTATACGCGCAAGAGCGCCACGCATAATTGACTGGACTTTTATCGTGCCACTAACAAGTCTCTTTATTTGAAGATGAAGATATCCTCTATAGGCCCGTTGAATGGTGATCGCAGCGTTCGTAACTCTAATCCGTGTATTGGCCACTACAGCGCACTCATGAGCGAGAATAAGTAGAGTAATGCGTTTGCGAGACACGCAACGGAAAGCATGAGACCGATATGCCCTTTGAATTGTCACCGCTGCCCGTTCCTTGACAGACCACTGGAAGAGTCTTGAGCACAGATAGGCCAATCCAGCTATGACAAAATCCTCGTCAAATATTCTCTCGTTGTTCTCTGAGTTGGCAAACAATCCAGCTGAAAATCACCAAGCCTATTAGCATCATGCAGTTAGGGGCATACTTTTTGTGGGTCTTACCAAAATATGAACTGCATCCAAGCGCCTTCAGTTTTTCCTCTAGTGATGCGCCTTTACCTCTCTTTATATTTACTGGAAAAAACTGTTCGTACTCTTCCACAATCTTGGCAAATACCTTACCGTCAGAGAAACTTGTCGTAAGGTTGTCAATACACAAACCATGTAGTTTTCCAATAGAACCTGCCCATTCGTATAGTAATTGTGTGTAATTAGTTAGTTCCTCCATCTCCTCATCATCATCGCTTGAAAAAAACTTTGCCCGATGTTGGAGCCTTCTAGTTTCCTTTTTCACTTCTTTCCAATCTACTAATAGCTCAAGCCCCCACCTACTGACGACTCCCCATAACAGTCCAACCGTCTTCTCGCGGAACCCATCAACGATTTCTTTTGCTGTAACTTTGCGCGGGTTCCCCCCAACAGACTCGAGGGCTGTGAGGGCCAATGAAACATTATATAGTTTGTGGGTTTGGGTGGTAGCGGGGAGCTTCAAATTAGAGGATAGTGGCAATTGATTGATACTCTTTAGTGCTTTTTCTGAGTCTGGCGGAGGTTGGGGATAGAGTAGGAGCTCGACAACTCGACAAAGACGTACACCATCACGCATATCTACTGCAAGGTTGGATATTTCGTATTCATACTCTTCTAACGGATGCTGCGAGACTTCTGGGAGATAATTGAGGTGACTTAATGGTCTTAAAATATCTCCTACTGACGGCAGGAGTAGCCTCGAAAAGGATTGTAGGATTGATGCCGAAGATTTATGTGGCGAAGACTGTGCAATAATTAAAAACAGCCCTAAGAGAAATAAAGTTTAATAAGGGATTGCGTGCCTTTTTAAACAATCTCAAGCTCCCAAGTGCGCCCTGAGACTTTCCTTTATCCATCAATAGCACTAGTAGTAGACTCCTCAGCAAACTCCTCCTCAATAGCCATGCTGGGCTCCCCCAATCCTCAGTATCCCCATGAGAACTAGCGGCAGCATCACCTCTCAGTTTAGCTTCAGCTGGTGGAGATGCTAACACATCTTCACATTTCACAAGATATCGTTCAAAAAATACCTCGGCGAGCTTCCTTTTTTCAGTAGTATTTCTGTATGAGTCTGGAAACATCTCCCTTCCTATTACGACTTCCAGCCCCGGGATTAACGCCGGTAGATTATAGCAATCGAAGAAAAGGGCCATGAATCTTTTACGAATGGCGATGTCTTCTGCCCAACCCCAACCCTGGCCTTTGTAGCCAACACCAGCCCCTCCAAACCTTGCTGCTGAACTCTTTTCGAGAATATCCTTTGGTACAGATAGAGCCCCATAAAGAAGGCTAGCCTGCAAACGCTTGAAAAGTAGCGGAAAGGGAGCGGCTGAGTATATTCGTACAAAGTCTTTCCGCACAACAAGGTCATGAGGTGGAGTAGTAGAATCAGATAAAATGGAGTTTAGGAGTTGAGAAACCGAGGATTCTTGTGCCATAAGCCACGACTCTTCGTACATTTCAGCTCTAAACAAATCTTCTTGTAATACTGGATTCAGCCTTTGCTTGGGCTGTTTGCCTCCTAAAATTCGAAAAGGGGCACCATGCTGAAGGTGATCTATCGGGAGAGAAAAAGGTGCCAACTCAGCCTCCTCTTCTCTTGTTAAGGAAGGCGGCGTTGGTAGAAGTTGCATACCAAGCTTCCGACGCTTAAGAAGTCGGAGCTTATCGGATCTAACATTTGAAGAATTCCCAGACCCTGCTGTAGATGGTGTAGAGCCAGATATGAAAGAAAAATCATCATCATCTAGTATCATCGACTCGCTGCCCCGCTTTAATGATTCCTGTGCATATCTTTGAGGTTCCTTGAAAGTATGGCGCTCGGGTGGTCCCATATTTCCAATGCTAGTATTTATCTGTGATTTTTGTTTGACTTCCTTCTCATTCCCACTGGATGTTCTCCCAGCGTTCTTATTGAAACCTCCCGCAACGGGAAATTTTCCAGGAGGGATGTTTTCTTTCCCCCCAGAATTCCCACGACGGGCAACATCAGCACCCAGCTGGTGAACACCACGCGACGGAGCATGGAGTGGCATCCGTTTCGGAGGTACATACAAAGACTCCTTCTCAGCCGGTACAACCTCGTTAATTGATTTCGCCTGGGAACCTGTTGCACTCTTCGTCTTATCACTAGGCACTGCCCTATCATTTCCTTGCCAAGGCCTTGTTGACCCTACAACTGATGGAGTAGTGGCCGGAACCTCCTGCCCACCCCGAGCCTGGGATTTAATTGCTGCAAGCATTGTACTAACCCTACGTCGATTTTTCGTCTCAATCTTTTTTGCCATTCCGGTTCCTATCCTTCTTGGTTGTTGATGTAATCCTTGGCCTCTTATCTGCTGTTGAGGTGGCTGTAAGGCTTGAATAACATCAATTTGAAAGTTGTTCTCGGTAGAAGTCCTTTGCGGAAGGAGTCTTTCTAGTGCCCTTTCTGGGAGAGCTCTCTCTGGCGCTCTATCGATAGCTCTCTCCGGGGCCTTCTCGGCCTTCTCGGGCGCTGTTTGTCGTCGTACGTTCTGATTTAGGTTTTTATCTTGCTTTGGAACCCCTGTCATTCGCCTCGGGGGTTCGTGCAACCCAGACTTTCGGACTTTGTTTGCTCTTTTTGGGAAAAGCTGGAAATCATCAGGTAGAGCTCTGGTATAATCAAGGTCCTCGTCGTCATCATCATCAGAAACTACAGGTTGGGAGAAAGTTTGTAACTGTTGTTGACTTCCTCCTGAGAAAGAGCGAATAGGACATGGCGTCTCGTCAGCAAGATGGGTTATTTCGTCCATCGTTGAATTGTGGTGGTTGAACGCGAGTGACAGGGTAAACGAGTAGTGAAAACTGATAGACTGAAAGGATTAAATATGTTGCTGGGGCAACACCCATGGCTTGGCAATATAGGAAAAACGGGTGATCATGAAATCAGTACGGAATTCAGTGATGAATATTGAATCAAACCGGCATTGGGGAAAAGTACTGCACAAATACCGTATTGATGGAATACCGTATTGATCCCACCCCTCTTTTTGGTACTGCGCTAGTATGTAGGTACATGTACCTACCTACTAGTACCTACTTGTATGTACCTGCAAGTCTGTAGACATGTGGCGGTGCCAATCCAAGATAGGTAATTGGTATGTTGCACCGCCATCTTTCTACGGACTTATCAGAGGTGTGTGAAGATCGAGGCGGACAGCGATATTCTACTGAGTCGAATTTTATGCAAGCTGTCTATAGGGGTCGTGAGACGAGGTCTGTATCAGGACATGTTTATATATGTAGAAGTACACTCCTCTGAACCAAAGGTTTTGTAAAGCCCCTACCCAAAAGTTTTCGTGAATGCCCGAAAGTAGTTGAATGGTGAAACCTCATACAAAATCTACCTAGCAACAGGGTTCTCCACTACAATATTCTATGACACCTTAACCACTCTTTTGTATTAACTCAAAAATGTGCAAAAGGCTTCCCCCAAGGGTAAAATCTTTTTACCTCTGTTCGTTATAATTGATTGTGTTGTGGTTCTATACTTGGAAACTGGTTCCACCTAGTTTGGGTGGTAATTGGACTTTTGGGTAGGGACTTTACCACTACACGTGGGCCCAAAATTATGGTACGGGTAAAATGCGGCCCAACAATGGCCCCTTTGGCCTTGCTCTCCAGGAGCTGAATTCAATAATTTACTGATCACCTAATTCACTTTATGCCTCTTCCAGTTTTTCCCCCCCCCCACTAAATATTTCCGGATGAGAAAGGAAAGAATAAAAACAATGGAAAAACCCACCCCCGGAGCCCTTACAACTATCACACCCAAACCTAAGAGTAAGAAAAGAAAGAACGAAAGAGAAAACACCGAAGGAGATAAATATGGAAACAGCAAGAAGAGAAGAAAATCATGTACTCATTACCAGTCGCTGAATGCATGACGAAAATAAAACGCCCCATATCGTAACAATTCTTTATATAAAGCTCACGCCCCTAGTCTTCGTCTTCTACCTCTGTTTCCCCCCTCAGGTCGCTGGGATAGAACATCTCTCAACTGCGGGTCGTCCTTATCTTTATCCATATGGTGAACTCGCACATGCCTATAAAATCTCTTGTTAGAAAACTAAAACCAAAAATCAAAGCGATTGTTCATAATACCGTTGTAGATTATCTGGCCTTGGATACTTGTGTTCCCTATCCGGGCAGAACGGACAAACATATCCGGGTGAATCGTGAACAAGCCCATGGCGAATCATTTCATTTTTTCTTTTGAAACCTTTACCACCTTCTGCCCTTGAACAACCCTTTACAGGACAGTAGTGGGGTCTAGCGGACGAGTGTACGTTTGCATGAGAACTAGAAATGTCAGCGCAGTAAACATTTTTATTGGTAAATTTTGACTTACTTCAACAAGTACTGTGTCTGGAAGGGCTGAGCTTTGCAACCTGGATATTCGCACTTGAAAACACCAGCAGATAATGCACCTTGGGTTCCAGACGGAATTCCTGTACGGTTCCTGGGACTTGTTACAGTATCGTCAGTTCCCGAACTGGGCATTGTCTCTCCTGTACTTGGACCCGATGGTGGTGTATGCTCTGACGAATAGTACTCAAATGTTGTTGAATCTCTTCTCCCAGCTATTGTTGATGGCATATTATGTGGCTGCGCAAAGAAATTGGCTCCTCCAGCTGGGGGGGGTGAACTTATGATTCCTGGAAGCTCACGACCAAAGTTGGGGCTAAATGAGTTTGGATTTCCGTTGCTACTTGCATCTTTTATCGGTGGATATGGAGACTGGTAAGGCTGATGTTGGGGGTAATAATCTTGACTCAATAGAAGTTGTCTCTGCTGTAATGAGAGGTGGTGCATAGGTGGGCGAGGGTTTCCTTCGTACACATGGGCTGCCTGCGCAGGAGGAGGGAGTCCAGGTGATGCGGCTTGGGCCGGCCTGTTAGAAGTTGTAATACTTATATGAGATGACACGGTTGGATAAACCGTTCTAGCATTTGGGGCCATACGATTATTGTTAGCCCATGTAGCTTGCTGTTGATGAGAGGACTCTTTCTCAGCAATATCTGCAAGAACATGGATTGATGATACTGGTGGTAAAGTCGTATGCCTCCCATCGCCTCCAGGAAGACTGTTCGGCGGCGAGCTTGCAGAAGGGGTGTTCATTATTGAGGGGAGAGAAGGAGATGAGTTGGGTAGCGGCAATTTAAGATGTTGACTGGGGGAAGATGGTGGAGGCCCTCGATCAGTGCTAAGAGGCGATTGGGCATGCGCTGTGGGCGCCCATGGCCCATTGGTGGCGGAGAAAATGCCTGGAAGCGACGCCCCCGATGATGAAAATGGCTGTTGATCCTTACCCGCCGCCCCCGCGAGAGCCATGAGACCACCCACCGCTCCTTCAGAAGAAGATACCTCAACCTCCATAGCATTGCTGTCTTTTCTACCTATAGATGTGTCACCATCATTTGTACCATCTGTCTCTTTTTTGGTATTTTGCTCCCCCTTCGCAGATTTCCCATCAGTGCCTTCGTCAATATCCATCGCATCAGCATCTGAAGTCGGCTGCTCCTGGTCTTTGACCTTCTTGTCTTTCTCTTTCTCCTCCTTCTTGTGCTCCTCCTTGTCGTCGTTCTCTCCGCTATCCCCATTGACCCCATTTCTTTTCTCTTCCCCTCCATCTCCCGAATTCCCTTTCCGTTCGTCCCCTCCCCCACTGCCGCCTTTAGATGTGCCGCCATTTGTTGAGTTTCCTTCACCACTATCCATATTTTCGTTCCCGCTTGAACCTTCCTCAGAAGGTTGTCTGCTCATACTCCTGCTATCATTATCACCATCACCTCCAGGCCTATCATGATCCCCGCCCTCGTTCTCCATTTCCGTTTCCGTAGATTCGCTCCCACTGAGCCAGAATAACGGACTCTCTCCCGCCTTGAGTGCAATTTGAGGTTGGTCTGGCGCAAGGAAGCTAATGAGGACGGCGTCCCCCCGTGATGCGCGCGGAATTCCCCTCGGTCGACTCGGTCGAGGGCTTGAAGGAGCCACTGTAGAGTCCTGTGATACAATGGAATCGCGGCGCTCACCCTGATGATAATTGTCAGGGAAAAGTTGCGGGTGAGCCTGCTCGAGTACTGGGGAAGACGTAGTAGACACGGTGGGAGTGGAACGGTTCGAGTCAAACGACCCAGGGTCGTAAAGATGGGAATTCAGCGTAGTTATCTTGTCTATATTCTCGTTTTGAGTTGAAGGTCGTTGAGAGGGCGTCAATTGCAGGCCCTCGGGGGTTTGTCTTTTGGACCTTGTATTTGGAGGCGAGGCTGGCGAGACGCAAGTTAATTGATGTAGTGCCTCGGGAAGTAGTGTTGAGGGAATGAGATTTGATGGAGCGGCGGATTTTGGGGGGTGTGAAGGGATAGGGAAGTCCTTTGATCGCTGCTCTGTCCCAAGCCTGAGAGATTTTAGCGCATGCTCTAACCTGTAGCTGGCATGCGACTGCTCAACGTATTGTCCTTCACCGGTGCTCGTTTGATCTGCTGGTCTCTTGTACTTAGGTTTAGGCTTGATGGGGTCTAGACCGCTAATGGATTCGTCCTTCAAACCGTGGGCTAGGCACCCTGTGGCTGAATTGTCTATCCTAATCAGATTCTGCAAGATCTCACTCTTACTTCGCATATCCTGGGTGACGGGGGTTCACTTACCCCAGATTTGAGTAAAGAGGCAACAAATTTGTTTAAGATTATCCTTTTGAATTTGGACGTCAAGACCCGAATCTACTTTTCTGAAGCTGATGCCAGCCTTGGAGCGACGGTCGTGGGCGTCGTTTATTTTTGGCAGTAGTTGCACAGAGAAAGGAGGGGAATCGAATGGTGCTGAATCTAGACCTATGCAGGCGACGAGGAGAAAGGGTGAGATACCGAGGTCAGCTTTATCCGATCAAAATTGGCGGGGGAATCGAGGAAACTCGCAATAATAGACGTGCGCAATAGGAGAGGGGGACCAAGAGGGAAAAAGAAAAAGGCAGTAAACTTGAATGGGGAAGATAGAAGCACAAAGGTATGAGCATCAGAAGTGGCAACACGATCAAGTTAAGATACAGAGATGCAGCAGGATAACCGACGTGGTTCCATTCATTTAGGACCCAAAGGGTTGATGGATTCAACCTCGAGAGTGGTGAGATGCGGCTCATGCTGAGGCTCTGAACCAAGCACAGAGCCCCACAAAGCACGACCAACCGTGCTCCGTCCCAACCGGAATCCACAACACAGTAACGACAACCAAGTACACTTTTTAGCCGTTACAGCGGAGGTTTTCTCCAAAATGGAGAAATACGACAAGTAATAATAATAAACGAGTCAAATTGACGAAAATCGCAAACACACTCACAAATTGACGTATTCAACGACTGATGACACCGAACAGCACACAGCATAATAACCTTTCCAGAAGCAACGAAGTTTCAATTAGCCAATTCGGACCACAGTTGTCGTAGCTTTTTCCTAATCGTATAATTCCCAGCAGTGTTTGCCGCTATACGACCTCCGTCGAGCCAAAAACAAAAAGTTTTTGGTTGTGATGATGACGACTATGATGAGGCTGAGAGGCTGAAAGGAGGGGAGGGATGACGGGCGGATGATAGCGTCGCTGCAACGGTTGTGTTGTGGGTAAAAAGAGCCTCGAAGAATAACAGGGGGAGGGCTTGGGACTAATCAAGAGATATAGCGGGCAACTCAAAACAGAGAAGAGAGTATTTTAGTACCAGCAGCAGCACATGTAGTAGCAGCAGCAGCAGTAGTAGTAGTAGCGATAGTAGTAGTAGAAGTAGTAGTAGAAGTAGTAGAAGTAGTAGAAGTAGTAGAAGTAGTAGAAGTAGCAGTAGAAGTAGTAGTAATAGTTGTAATAGTTGTAATAGTAATAGTAGTAGTAGTAGTAGTAGTAGCAGTTGAAACAAGGACTTAGAATGGCAGTCTGTTCGTAGTTGTAGAAGGTGAGGATAGAAAGTAGAGTGAGAAAGGAGAGAGAAAATGTAAAAGGGAGTGGCAGGACAGACGGATCGTAAGTTGAGGGGTGGAGGGCTAAGTTCGCGACCTCTTGAAGTACTTCTTGCTTAGCGGGATTTTGGAGGCTCAAGGCGACGAGACCTTAACTTGTACGCTATTGAAGTCTAGGGACTAGCGTCACAACCTACGTTAGGTCGGCTCTCCAGCAGCCAATAGTCGGGTGATCAGCCCAGGTCTAGAAAGGGGAGTGTGTCTATATCCCTTCCTTCCTTTGTCGCAGATGTGAATTCGATCAGCTCTGTTCTTTCACCACTCACTTATGTTGTATACTTTCCACCACCTCTTCCTCCCTCTCCCTCACTTCCCTTGAATTTCCTCCCTTTCCTTTGTAGAGATATAATGCTTGTCAAATTGGGACTGGGTGGTCGAGGTCTCGTTGGGAGACAGGATGTTTCCTAGGGAAATACAACACACACAAAAAAAAAAAAGGCGGCTGACAATCAAGATTATTTTTTGTTACTATGTTGAGTACTAGGTAGATCTAGCCACGTCCAGCAAAACCCTCTGGGTCCGAGCTCCGCATATAGTGAGTGCTGCTCCAAAAACGAATGGAACTGCCAGGCAAGTGAGAGTAATATTGGGTTTCCTCGCTCTGCACTATGGATAAGAAAGATATGGTTGGTTCAAACTTGATAGGAGGATGGGAATGAGGCTGCTGATGGGTAAGTAGATGGGCAGATGGACTATGGGCAATAGCGGGAGCTGTAAGGTTCCGTGGCCGGGACCAATATTTCCGGGTTCGGTTCGGCGCTCTGTAAATTATAAAGTGTCGACAATATCCGTATAAAAAACGGTACTAAGAGCCGAGAGTAAAGTAATGGAGAAGACAGTAATTAACGAAGATGAGGGTGAGTGATAAGTATGTAAAAGAACTACAACGTAAGTGGATACTTGTGCGAAGACCTACCCACAACTCTTCTCACTGCAGCAATGCGGCTACCTTGATGTGGAGGTGGGGGAGCTCTGGCGTGTTTGCGGCTTCAAATTTTCGGCAAGGATCATTTACTTTGTGATGCTGAACAGGGCGGGCAAGGGGATCGAGCTCGAGGCTGCTCAACAAGAATGAACATGGACATGCTTAATACATGTACCTATCTGACACAACCGGACGTGAAGGAAGGTCCGGCTCTAGGAAAAGAGCCGCGCTGCAGCAACGAGCCTGTATGTCGCAGGCTCAAAAAGCAGACATTTACCAGGGTTAAGAATGCAGCAAGGATGGGGGCGGTTGAGATGAGGATTAGTTCGGGGAACAGTGGGATTGGATGGAAGTTGAGCCTCAGGGAGAATAATATGCTCTATCTCTACTTAGATCTGATTTCTTCTATTAACGTACTCTGCCTTACGAATTTCCCTAATGATTTCGGCAATTGCTACTCGAGAATACAAACAGCGTCTCAGGTCCGCTGTAGAGACGTATGTCAGCCTCTAATTCGGCATTCTATCATGTTACATGAGCCCGCGTATGTGCACCCCCCAAAGCCTTACTTCACGCCTTCCAGCACTAGTGCGGCGAAAAGAGGGGCTCTTATGGGGCTCTTATGCTCCGAATTGCTTGGCCTGTCGCTACGCAAAAACAACATCGCCACTGTCGATCTTAAAGCACCGGCCCCCATCTCATCACTTCATGAATTAAGCTCCTCCGTGAAGACTCGAACTTTCAACCATCGGCACATGTATGTACGCGTTATAAAAGTAGATCTATGTCATTATGGGCTCCAGAATTATCAAAATTGTCAGATAATTATTAATATTCAAACACAGTAACGAATTTAATTACCATATATATATAGTATTTGGCCCTTTATCCATATTTCTTCATGTACTCGACGTGTTAGCAGGAAAAAAAATGTCTTGCACGAGATCCTGCACAGCCTAGGCCTCCGGCAAAACACAGTTGAGTTGTGAAACTTTAAACGAGGTACATCCTACTGAGGAAGTAAACCCCGCCCTACAAAAACCGATTTCCAAACGTTCGCGACCGACCTAAGAATCTAATGGGTTATTACTGCATGTAGTAGTGGTAGTAAAGCATGCAATCTATAACCTCCTCTGCCCGCCGAACGTAAGATTTTTCTTTCATTCGAGGATAGGAAATTTCCCTTTAAGAACTGTTTTATGGGTACCGGTGTGATGAAAGGAAGGGCGCCTAAGGACTCGAGTGGAACCGAATTCTCCCCATGCACAACTCCCCCTTCCTACTTCACCATGAGCCTCTAAGGATTAATTCCTTGTCAAACTGCTACGCATGACGTGCAACATACCCAAGTTATAATACAGGGAATCATAACCCTCCCCGATCGGTTTTCGAGCCGGGCAAACATTTGCGTCCCATGGGTTCACTCTCCTCTCTCCAATTCAAACCATGCGTTAAGTCGAAGTTTTGATCCAAGGGGTCCTTATTCCGGTGCCCGAAATTTAGGGGAGACCCCTCTTCTACATCTACACCTTGGTTTCTCTAAAAATATAAGCACTTGTCCTGTAGTTTATAGGCGCAGATGGTTCAAGTTCTGTCATTCTGCCCTTTTTGGAGTCTTGAAGTTATTGATGAGTACATGCATGTTTCACTCAGCATCCTGAATAGTAGATATTGTGTGCGGCACGAGCCTAGGCCTGGCACTCTGAGACATGATACGAAGGTTCAAATTTGTGTAACTGGCCATTTAGCGGCTCATTTGGAGATCAGTATCTCATGAACTTGTCAAGTCTGGACCACGACAGGGCGATGTGGGATATATAAACTCGCCTTAGCACGAGTCGCACCAACAACTACATGTATGGTGAGAGCTAGAGAGGCCCGTGAGATGTATTTTGGCAAAAATTAAGATTGTGGGGTGAGGTACGATGTGAGAGCCTCAAGCGTTGCATAGATGAGCCGCTTTTAAGCCGCCTTGCCGAGTAGAGGCTGGTATCCCTGTCTTTTCTCATGCTGTATGCCTCAACGGTAGTTTACATGTGGAGTACCACTTACACATACATAAATTCGTGCGTGGGATGTCCTATGTTTGGGGTTGGTGCTCCCGCGATCTGGTCTCTATCTAGAAAAAGATTCAGAGTACTAGAGGAACTTGCTTCGATCTAAGGACTCAACTACAAGTTGCCAAGCTTTGGGTTAACCAGAGCCTCCTATATACATAGGGCTTCGACAAGAGTTTAAATGTATTTATACATGAAGTACATGTAAGTACATGTATTATTACGTCGATCCATAAAGTATACCATATTATTATTGAGCACTTGTGGTATATGCATGTATCTATATATATATTTCTGTTCAAAATTTCCACAGTATCAATTAAGAGATCCGATAGATTCTGCATGTAGCAGCAGTACGTGTCAGTGTTGTACTGATCATGAGCCGCAGACTACATATATGTACTTCTAGAAACTCTACCATAAATGCATGTATTAATATTCTACTAGCACTTTCGGTCCGGCGTTTGGGGAGTGGGCCACTATTGCATACTAAATTTTGGACTTGGCGCGTATTTGTATGGCATGCAATAGCGGCCATTTTTCCAAACGTCAGTGCTAGTATCTGCATGCTATCTCAGGGTGTTCTACTGATGTATTTTTTTCTAGTACTACAATTATCGGTTTGCATCTAGCCGAGACAAGTTTCATACTGTGCAAGTCATTACCTACTCTGGATCAATCATCAAGTCGAGCCGCGCCCGCACGCCCGCACGATACCACCCCACCAAAATCTTCTGACCATGATTATGCTCATACGATTCAGATTGGCTAAGCTGTTACCTATTCTCGGCGGTTAGGCCTAATTGAAATCCATCCAGTTAACCACACACGACAGCTATGATAGGAAGAAAACTTGACTTCTGTAAACAGAGCATGAGGAATTATTTATCTTCAGAGCTGCTCAAATCACACCTTCTTTTCAAGGTTGGTTGGACGGATTTTAATTAGGTCCAGTCACCGAGACCAATCTCGGGCTGGGCTCCTTTATATATACAGATTTCATTTACATGCAGAAGTCTCCAAACGAATTGCTTGCAGTTCTGCGAGGGGAAATTAACCTCTAAGATCATGTCAACCGTCGGCGCCGCCACTCATACATGTACCTACATCATGTAATTACATGTATCTAGACGGGTTTGCACGCGACATAAATTTGGCGCAGCAAATACTTATGCACTTGAATACATGTACACATTTGAGATACATGTCTAAACTCAAATTTTGTTTCGTACTCTAAAATAAGGATTTGACGTACCTACACGTACATATTAGAAACGCTATTATGGGATTACGAAATCGAGGCTCAAAAAAGGTTTGAAACGCCTGGAGATCGATCTACCTGCCGTAATTCTCAATCCATATCTTTAAGCGAGGGATTAAACGCATCGACATCGGTAGTCCGTCGATCAGGTACACTCAGCAGCATTTTATTGCATACATGCGTGGTATATGTAACGTATGCACAAAAACACACTCACAAATCAGTTGTAAAATACATGCACCTATATAATTATACAAGCCCTTCAAGAGACTGAGAAGTTACATGTAATAACATTGGGACTGCATGCTACACAGTACTCAGAGTAACATTAGGTACAGCTCTGCAGCAATATAACCTTGCAGGGTTCGGGGGAGTTGAGGCTCAGAACAACCTTTCTGCACATAATCGTGTGACGTACGTGGCACATGTATTTTTTTTTGTCTTTATACCCAAAACTTCATGTGCCCGGCAATGAACGGATACAAAATTCTCGATCCGTTTAAGCGCCTTTGAGGCAAATTATCTTGCAGCGAAGGTTAATCACAATATGAGTATTACTACATGTAGCTTCTAAACTACATTTAGTAATACGTTTTCGACATAAACCTTGGCCTTGGTTTTTTCGATCTTCATACTTTTACAGCTGAATTTATCATTTTAGGCCCATCGATGCTTACAACACATAGATCAATTCTTACAAAGCCAAGTAAATTACCCCATTAGGGAACTCATACTGATCCCCTCCAGGTATCTTAGGTTAGGTTTCAGCAGGATTACCTAGCTAGTGAGAAATTATCTAGAGAGGTACATGTAAGTAGCCTATGTATCTTTTTAGAAATTTGCACCATCTGTTATGACGCTCAGCTGGGCCTAATATTATGCAAACAGCTGTAATCTTCAGTGGTAGCTGCAACCACCAATATCCCGAGGATCAGGCGCTATGCCTCATCTGGTCTTCAATTAAAGTAACGTACAACCTTCCTAATGTATTGACTTGCCATTTACAGGTGTTAGTCCGGTGTATGTACTTTAGAGACAGCCTATATTGGTTTGGTTTGGTCGACCTAGATTTCAGAAAGGCTAATTAACTAAACTCATGAAATATTCGATTTCTGGCAGATTATATATATACCTAGTACCTAGCTAGAGTACTATAGAGCTGTGGCCATGGCCACAAAGCTTGGTATTCAGACACACACGATCTCTATTTCGCCCTATTGGCCGTGGGGATCAACAATCTCCATAATATGAATTTTTTTTATCCTTGGCTCAGACTAGTGCAACATTATAAGCTTGTGCTAAGCTAATATTCTTTATCAAGGAATATATTAATCGTACACCGCACGGGTGATTAAAAAACTTAAGGAACCCATACCTGGTAGAAAGGTGAGAGCCGGATGCACGACCGCGAACTATGGTACCCACCTATTATCTCGAGCCCGGTAACCCTTCCGAGTACATATTCTGTTCTCTAGAGGGTCGCCTGGTGAAAACCATGCATTGGACGTAAATATATATATAAATGTAGCTCATCGCCTCGCATATCTCACAGCTAAGGCAAGCCATGCACCATGCACCCAGCTGCCCTGGAACGGCCTGTAGATCAGAAGTGAAATTCCCAGAATAGTCGTGGCGGTAATGGCTGTTAGTAAGATATCTAGACAGCTGCGCAACACTACAAGCTTAAGGTACTTAAAGCACATGGTTATATATATATATATATATGAGATCCCGAAGCTTAACTAATCTCAACCACTAGTCATTTAAATATTTACTAGATATAGAGTATATAGACAAGGTAGACACTCTTTCTATAGCCACTGGTTCAGGTCTGGTACTTCGGGAGACATATTAGTCCCTTTGCTTAAAAGACTCTAGAGTCTTTTCCCGGTAACCTGATTGGTGCCTATCTCCCATGGCCATCAACCAATCGCATAAGTAGAAAAAGTCTCTGGAGTCTTTTGCGTAAAGGGCCTATTATAGGTTAAAACCAAATTACAGCTGTACATATGTAAAAATAATACCATATGAATGTATATAGCTATATTATAGGTGTAAATATAAAGGCACTATAGGGCTATATGTATGTGCTTATGTACCTTCAATTCATAGAACTTCTGAACAGTACGGCCGGTATATGCCATACCAAAAGGCTGTCTTGGTGGTTCTTTGTATACGTATGTATGTAATATCAGCAGTATTCCTTTCTATAAGTATGATCGAGTTTAACGTTTGCGAGAAATCTGGCGTACTATAGACTGGATAGATTTGAGAAGAGAGGTGAAACATGCATATGGCAATTAGGACCTTTGCGTAAAAGACTCTAGAGTCTTTTACGCAAAGGGCTTATTATATGTACATGTGCAGCCAGCGTTAACACGCGTGTTTAACACCGCGGATCTCCGACTAGTACTTATGCGCGCGCCATTATCATATTATAGCGTTAACCTCGTTATGATAAACAAGCTAGCTGTAACCAGGTAGGTTATGATTAACACTTAAATGCTACATATAATTAATATACATGAGGCCGTGATAAAACCATAATCCTAGAACTACGAAAAAGCTCGGGCACTCGGAGACGACGCCCTTCAGTGATATATATATTGATAGTAAATACGTACGCGTGTATATATGTGGGTACTGTATTGTATATTATTTATGTTTATTTATTAATTTAATTTAGTGTTGCCCATGAGCCGGCTTAATTGAACCTTGGGTTCGGGTTTTGGCTCCCGGTTTGAGCCTTGCTTCATGGCCATGGGCGCACTCAAGCTTACTAGCTAGATTGATATGGTTTTAGATACGTCCTATATATAAGGGTCGATCTATGGAACAATTCGAGCAAATAGGAGACTCCTCCTATGGTGCTGTAAATGTGTCAAAAGTAATTTTACCAACGATGGTAGGTTATTTTACCACCAGTAGTCAAAACAATACCAATATCTATACCTTAAAATGGATAAAAGCACAGACATTTTAGCCAAAAGGGGCTATATAATTCCAATATATGAGTCCAATTGTCCACCAGTGGTGGGTTTCGCCACCGGCGGGAGGCCTTCATAAGTATTGGCACTAGTGATTAATACATGTAGTATACTGCAGCATAGGAACCGGGATTCAGCATTTGTATCGGCACAAGGACTGAAATTCAGTGCTTATACCACCGTTGGTAAAATTACTTTTGGCACATTTACCGCCCCATACCTACCCACCTGAATGCTTAGCTAGATAACTTGTTCTCTTTTATAAAACGAAGCTTATACATACATATATATCCACCATTTATTACATGTACGTTCGGTGAAGGAAACCTGCTCTTTTGATCATTGACAACAGGCTTGAGACTCGAGCTTCTGGGGCCGGTTCTCCAGCCACACTACTTTTAAACCAGGTTAGTATGAGCATAGAAGACTTATACATGCGTGTGTACTTTTACATACATGTGCTTCATGTAGCCCTGGTAGCATATATCTGTGATTTACTCTACTCGTCCCCTATGACGTTTCCGAACACGGCCATTATACTATGTAAAAGGGGGGGGACCTGGCAATTTTTTGTGTGCAATAGCAGTCGTGTTCGGAAACATAGTAGTACTAGTAGCTACATGATCGATTTATCATACGTCGGTCAATTGTTCGCCTTACATGAATATCTAAATAAATAGTATAAGCTTCCTCGTTGTAATCACGAAGCATTTTTACTGGTTAGAACTGCATACTATACTATACCGTAAACAGACAAAGAACTACTCCCGGGAGAGAGCAGCGCCGGGAAGGGAGCTGTTATGGCTACATGTAGTGACATGGAAGGGCAAACACTCACAGCCAGAAATAACTGCTATATAAGCTCATATACCACCCTTGAACCCTCAAGAACTCGGGAAATAAGACTACTTTTACGATAGATCAACTTAAATAGATTGGACAGTATAAATAGTTACTCCTCTCCTAGCTGGCTTTAGCTAATATAAAATCTATGCGGACAAACAGATACATAGATATCCAAGTCAGAATGGTTATCTCATTTCCTAACTACAGCGGGCGGCCGGAGGCCGCACTGCACTTGTAACTGCTATGGTTATATTATAGCTATATTAATTATAATGATATCATGGCCGGGTGATTAATAATATCGCTTAGGTACTTATGTAGAAAGCCAACTCCTACATGTAGATCTTATACGCGTATGGAACAGCTAGCAACACTTCTTAAATCCGGTTTATAAAACCAAACCAATTCTCATAATGATACCCTTCCGTGTCTATCGATAGTCCGTCTAGCCAATCTTTGGTTATCTCGTCACGTGGGTGCTAGGTGTCTTTGGCCCCATGAAAGGTCCATACTATCCCGTCGAGCCTGTGGGGATATCCATTGATCAACTCTACAAGCATCGAGAGTCGACATGGAGCTAACCACTCTAAGGATGGTGATCGGAGTAAGCTAGGCCCCCATGTCACACTCTCTCGTAGACGTGCGCGCTGCAATCGACCTCAGCATAATCAAATTACAGCGATGGGGAAAATTATTGTAGAAGTATGGTTAGAGTCCTATTGGCCAGGGCAGCCACCTAAACCCTGGTCTTAGACCCCTGTTTCTACAATAATTTTCCCCATCGCTGTACTATCTAACTACAGTACAAAAAAGCGGGGGTATTGGGATCACTAGTAATGTGAAAAGAATACGGTATGGGTACAGTACTACTCTTCTTCAATACCTAAGGTTAAAACTTTTGGTTGTCACATGTTGATCGAGTGACGGATCATGAAGTGACAGATATCCCAGAAAGCTCTAAGCATAAAATGTTGGTTTATGATTGTACGATTAATAAAAATGACTATTCCCCGCCTCTGAAATCAGTACTTGGAGATATCAAAGTAGCTTAATCATTAATCGAGATCCCTATATCAATCAATCTATCAAGCTCTGCCCACAAAGCCAGATATCGGTTGAGTACATGTATATATCCCACACCCATTCGTCATACCATATACACTTAGAGCGCAATGCCATATCTGGAAGGCCATATGCATATAATCAATTAATCGATCCGGCACTAGTCGATCATCCGACCGAGTGATACTTTATGACAGTACCAGTACTTCTTCCCATAGTACAGCGGTGTGTAATATTGATAAGTCATCAGATGGCAAAATTGTGGCTAGGTCCGATGACTTACTACCCACCGTTGTACGGACAAAATTTTAAACTATCTTTGTCTGGTCGGGTAGGGAACTGCTAGGTTCGAGGTAATTTGGGGGCATTTCCTCTTTCGACAATTTCATTAGGGTTAGCTAGGGTTAGCTAGGATTAATATTCTTATGAATCATTAAACACGACCATCGCATACGTGTGTGAGTAAGTCTTTAAGACTGGTATGAGCAATTTCTAATGTAATAATGTATGCAACCATGTAACTAACATACTTATAGTGCCAAAATTATGGTTAATGTACATGCTGTTAATCAAATTGGAAAAATACTCCGTGGATCTGGGAAATGAGATGAAATCCGTACTCTAAACATATTAATTCACAAGACATGTTTACCACTTGAACATTTAGTCCACATTCGAGCTTAGAAGGCCCCTGCTTTCTTCTCCTCCCTGGTAGTTTTGATCTAAGGAAGACCGTACCGAAGGCGGGAGTTGATTTGTAGAAATGGTGCTGTAACCCTGCTCGATAGAACTAAACTTAGATTCAGAGTCCTCGGGATGGCGGTAAAGGATGTAGTGTTGGGTTATGAATAGGAGGTCGATCATAATCGCAAGTTGACTAAGACAAAACTTGATTGGGTTACCGGTTATGCCAGACCAGTTACCTGTAATCGTGGTTTAGCATCATAATTCGATAATCGTGGGAGCCTTGGTGTGGTTGGAGAAATAGGGGTTTACACACTTTGTAAGCTCGAATCTAATATGAGTTGTGCAAATGATAATACACCACCAAAGATATCGAGAATAATATTATGTATTGACCACCCAGTAGTTGCCTTGCGTGTGTAATTAAGATATGCCTGTGGGATGCATTTTACCATGGATATTAGGATTTTAACATATTGCAGTGTATAAGCCTAAGCAAAGGAACCCATGCAAGGCACGCATATAGATCAGCTACCGCACGATACAACACATCTCTAAGCTGGTGGTTGGAATACACACAACGTCGATCCATTTCCAGTCACTAGTAAGGGCAAGAAGCACAGAGATGAATATGGCGGCAAGGCAACCTAGGGCGATAGTAGTCATGGCTCGCGACATTTTCTGTGATTCATGGCGCTTATAACCCCAGAAAAAAAACTGCGATAAACCTATGGAGCTTATGAATAGTGCATGCACCTATTATCATTAGCAGCCCGACCCCATGGAGAAACCCGGCATAGGAGAGGTTATAATAAACACAGCAAACTAACAGCGAATGCAAGATCGTTCAACCTTACGGTCGGCTCTTCAGCACCAGGATGTCGACGAGCGTATTCATCTCTCACAGTTGACGAGAAAAGAAAGAGAATCGACGATATTGTGTAGCAAATAAATCCGAGAACATTAACAGCAAAGAAATCAAGCGCGAGCCCGGTAACGGACTGGCGTTGATAGTTGGATATGAGCTGAGGGTAGAAGGATATTGACCAGCAGAAGAAGTAGGACCATCCGAGGAGTGGTGATACCACATGGGCAAGGAAGTGGTTGTGGGAATCAAGGGTGGAGATGGCCATTTGGCAAGGAGATGAGTTGAAATAGTATCCGTAGCCCAAGGAAGCAGAGGTAATCAAATATCCTCGTAAGACGAACCGTTATTATTGATGGGTGCTTTGTTGGACCAAAAAGATAGACGTTTGGGAAAGGAGTTGGGCGTTGAACTTTAAAGGGTGCTGCAAAATGTAGATAAAGATAAGGTACTTGTTTGCCAGCATAAGAACCAAATGGCAGAGACAGGGGCCAAATTTCCTTGCCCAAGCAACTGGGTACTACTGACGGCGGATCCTGCCTGACGGTTTTGTTTGCAGTAATTTAATTTGCCCTTGGCGTCCATAAGACAGGATTCACCTCCAGCTGATCTCGTCTTGAGCATGAGCAACCAGCTGCTTACTCCCCATGACCCCCAAAACCCATGTCAGCAATCGCGTCATTTGCGCCAAGCACCCAAAAACCAGAGGTACTCTACCTACATGTATGGTAGAGTACATACATGTATGCACGCTGCGTGACATGTAGATACATGTACAATGTCATAATAATCCCCGCTAACATCCCCAATCTTGGTGTGGTTGAAAATGACTTATAACGGTAACAACCTCTGATTCGCTACTAGTAAAGAAACTACACCAAATTTGTCCCTGCTCTGCGGCTTGCAATTTCAGGTTCTTATTACCTGACACGGGTATATTACATGTAGTCCACACCAAACACCACTAAAAGATTGGAGATGAGACTATGTAAACCCCCGCCCCGTTACAGTTACATGTATGTAGATGCATGTACCTACATGTACATACATAAACGGTCGGCCGCACCTCGATCAACATTACACGCAGAGTCCAGAACATTTGCCAGTTACCAACTAACTGTACTTAAAGTATATTGCATACCCCACCGATAATAAAGGGTGTATTGGATATCAATTATTTGATAAGAGAGATAAGGTAGAACTGGCTTTGCTTTTTAATTTTGTGGTGGGTCAGCATCTACTGATAACCTCAGAGATACTACATGTATGTAGGACATAGGTACATATACTCTACTCACGCGTAAAGCGCAAGTCTCTCGAAACATCCCCTCTGGAAGCCACCTGATCGCAAAAGACTCCAGAGTCTTTTCCCAGTAACTTGATCGGTGCCTATCCCCCCATCAACCAATTGCACAAGTAGAAAAAGACTCTAGAGTCTTTTGCACAAAGGGCCTAATACCCGCCTGAGTCGCTGGTTCATTAGGTGGCACAATAAAAATTATCTCAGATTTATGTAGAGAGAAACTCTTATCTCTGGTGGGGTTGTCCCGGCGAAAATCGCCGACAGGGATATCGAGCTTGCATGACTGAGAAGCTTTATCTCGCCGTATTATTCTAAAGCTCAGGATGAGCCCATTAATTAGATTCGAAATAACAACCAAAGCTTGCGTCCAAAATATCTCATCAAATAGCCGATGCCATGATATCAAGGCGTTGTTAAGCTTGAAGATCTCGGTGGCCTGCAGGTATGTACCTGCATAGGTGGAATATTACAGATGTTAGCAGTTACGTTAGCCAACTTTTTATGAATCGTGCAAGATCGCCTGTATAAAAGTTAAAACTTGCTCTGCGATCGCTGGCTAACGAGTAGGTATAGAACCATACATGTACTTACCCTAGGGTCCAACTGGTTGAAATTTCATGTGCAATGAATGCATAAAGCACCACTGTTTGGGCACTTGTGTGAGCTGCAGCCTTATGCGATCTTGATACTCGGGTATCATGGGAGAAAGAACCAGAAAATGTAATAGGGCTATTTGTATGGCAGAGCAGTGCCACCCCATATAAATAATCCTTGTATCCCACTTGGCTCTTATGCTTACTCCCGAGTAGACGATCGATATTCTTTGCAACTAATTTAGTACGGCGTTTAATATTTTCTGTGACTGTAGGTCAATATAACCTTTAACGTACATAAACTACATGTACGTATGTTTACTAATGAGCTCGAATAAAGTATAATAACTTCGATATTTATGCAAGTTTCTACTGCAAAAATTAAAACATTATGTCCTTGTGTGTTTGGTTCTCGTAGTGGCGATTGGTCATCATTTACTATCAGCTGGGCCACATTTGCCAAATCTCTTGGCGATCTGATAACGGTCGCGACCTCAAACCTCCTTAGAACCCCCCCCACAAGACTGTACTGAAGGGAAAATTCGCTCTTTGCATCAAACTCACTTTTAGTTCGCATTCAATTAAGTCCTCCTCATCGAAATCACCATTGGTAACGCGTTCGTTTTATTGGACTATGGTATAGCACCATAAGCTCACCCATCGCAACAAATCGGGAATTATGGCACCATCCCCTAGTTCTGGTGGGCGTACTCCTTCAACTCGTGGTCGAGGAAGGGGCCGGCCACGACTAAGAGGACGTGCAAATAGTCTACTCAGTGGTAGGAGACGTACCTCATCTCTCCCAGCATCAGTTCCAGAAAGCTATACTCCAACGGGTCGTCGAAGACCTGTTTACCAAAATGGTTACAGGCCAGGAGGTGCTGGTGGTGGTGGAAGGTATATTGATCACTCTACGGGATCGGTCGTCCCAGCAAACGTTTACAACACCACCAACACTCCCGCTCCCAACAATAGACGGAGAGTTCCAGTAACTCCGAGCGCGACGGTGGCGGATGGGGTTTACAAACCAAGAGAGGAAAAGAGCTATACAGAGTTCCATCCAGATCTTGATGTGGAGGCTATATTGGAATGTTTGTCTGCAGAAGATGTCGATGGGGCAAGCTATAAGCCCCCTGAGAGTGGGAAGAGTGTGAAAATTGTGGATGTGAAGGAGGAGATTGAGCCACAGGAGGACAGATCTACTACGGGCCCGAGGAGATGGGATATGGGAATGAGTCTTGATGGAAATGGCCAAAATTCTGATGAAATATTGGATACAAGTCCCGAGATCATTACATCCTCGTTTCCAACATATTCCTCACCTTCGAACGGCACCGTCTCTGCGCCACCCTTGAATGATATAGATATCGATATGTCCGATGCGCCTACCCTAACCCTCACTGCGGAAGGCGTTGAAAAACCATTAAACCTTTACAATCATATCAACCTCCCCATAGATCCTGCTCTAGCTGCTCTTAGTTCACTTCCGTCATCAGAACATATCCCAATCGACCCGGCTCTCTCACAAGTGGATCATCAGCTAACACCACAAACACCTGCAATCACTCCAACGGAGGAAGTACCAACAACTCGTCCTCCTGTCACACCTGGCCCTGTAAGGGCATCCCGTAGGGGTGATGAAGGCCCCACTCTCGCATCTCTCCGCGCTCATCGATCAAATGCCGGTAAACCTCCCCTCCGTCAAACTGTTGCCCACCCACAGTCAGTCCGACGACCGCGGACCCAAACAGCGACGAAGGCGTCATTTGAAGCTGAGAAGCTCAACCTTCCAAAACCAAGCTATCGCAAGATAACCCCTTTTCAATTTTCTGAATTTGCATGGGATTCCTCTGTTGGGCCTGGTGGTCCCTACGGTCTCAACAACCCCCAGACTTCCTATTACGCGGAATTTGACAAAGGCAGCCGCCACCCTGAACCAACAGATGGGTCAGTAGATCGGTCTATAGCGCAAATGGGTTACCAGCAAACATCGCTATACAAGTTACCCAACACCCTCCTCCGTGACGACCCCGACCTTGGTATCGATGAGGAACTCAACAGCGCCGATATCCATACTCTAGACCGCGTGGAATATGACATGGATGAACAAGACGATAAATGGCTCACATCCATTAATTCATATCGTCTCCTTACCTCAACCGCTCTTATCACTCGTGAAGTCTTCGAAATAACAATGACAAAAATTGAAAAGGAATGGGTGGCGTTGGAAAAGAAGATCCCTAAGGTCATCGCCAAGCCCCACTCCACATCCTTTTCTGCTAGGCGTCGTCGGACAGCCGGTGATGATGAGGAGGAAGAGGAAGGAGCCGAGGATAGTAAATGCGCAATCTGTGATGACGGAGAATGCGAGAATAGTAACGCCATTGTTTTCTGTGATGGTTGTAACCTTGCCGTACATCAAGAGTGTTATGGTGTTCCATATATACCAGAGGGGCAATGGCTGTGTAGAAAATGTCTTACGATACCAAGGCAAACGGCACATTGTATCTTTTGTCCAAATACCGATGGGGCATTTAAGCAGACCACCACAACAAGGTGGAGTCATCTTTTGTGTGCTATTTGGATACCAGAAGTTCGATTGGCGAACCCAGCCTATATGGAACCAGTGGATGGGATGGAGTTAGTTCCGAAGAGTAGATGGAAGCTGGTGAGTTTCGACTTTAGTTGAACCCTACAACTATATCACTTTAAATATCGTTTCTTTGCTGACCTTGGGTGTGACAGACATGCTATATCTGTAAGCAAAAAATGGGCGCATGTATCCAATGTAGCAATAAAAGCTGTTTTATAGCTTTCCATGTTACTTGTGGTCGACGGGCACGGCTGCACATGAAAATGAAGAATGCCTCTGGGCCAGGTGCACAGTTGGAGGCATCTGGGTTGAAGGCATACTGCGACAAGCATGTTCCTGCCGATTGGAGACGGGAAAACGATGTAAGTTATATACAGAGCTTTCGATTTATCAGTCACTGATAATCCAATAGGTTGATGAAGCTGTCATGGATGCCATGGAGTTTTACCATCAGACAATGGCTGGTCGGAGCTGGGGAGACTCCCAATCCGCTGCCATGGCTCTTCCAGACCCTTCGGAAGAAAGCAGCCCCCCCAATGGCATCCTTGTTGGAGGGAACCTCCCCCGCCTAAACCTAACTTTCGGAAATAAGCGTAAGCGCAATGCAAACCCGAAATCCGTGTGGAAACTTCCCTCTGGTGCGCCTGTGATACCACATGTCATTTATACCGCTGTTATCGACTTTCTTTCTCGCTTCAAGGTTTGCAAAAAAGAGGAATATGTTGCTGAAGCGTGCAAATATTGGACACTCAAGCGGGAAGCGCGTCGTGGTGCTAGTTTATTAAAGCGACTACAGTTGCAGATGAACAGCTTCACAAGTGTGGAGGTTACAAGAAAGAATTATGCAGCAATGGGACACACAATTGGGACCAAAAAGCTAGAGAAACGCAAGGAATTTGCAGATTGGTTGATTGGCGCTTTGGGTAAACTAAAGGATGGGACTATGAGAGTCGATATAGGCGAGAAGGAAAGGGTAGGGGATGCAAAAGCTTTGGAACAATCATTAGACTCTATATATTTCCCCGAGGTATCTTTAATGAGGGAAATTTTAGAGAAGGCAGAAAGGTTGGTGTCCTTCTTTACAGAGCACTGGCATGATGGGGCGTCATGTGGGATCAGTGCGGCATAGCTAACGTTATAGTGTGGTGTACGCGTGCAGTCTGGATCACGAACATGTCTTTGAGCAAGGATTCTCACTTATCCTGGACCGAATCGAGAACCGGCTGTATCCAACCGTAGAAACCTTTGCCATGGATATGCTCTCAGTATTAAACTCCGCGCCAAGCCAGCCATTACTCGAACACAAGTTCAACATACCTTCTTATACCCCCCCGATGCTACAACAAAAGAAAGACATGGATGACCTAAGTCAGGAGGCGGCAACCAGGATATTGAAGCAAGTCGAGACGCTATTGGATGAAGCCGGGTTAAAGGAAATAGATTTAAGGACTGATTCAATATCTATGTCTGCTAATGCAGTTATTTTAGAGGATACGATTATGCAGCAGAGAATTTCAGACACCAAAAGAGACAACGAAAGGGAAATTGCCGAGATTGCAAGCATTCTTACTGGAACCAACGGCATTAGTTGGAATTTCACCACCGAGAACAGTGATAATCTGGATTTTAACAAGAACAATGGTGAAGTAGAGGATGAAGATGTCCAAGTAGACGATGCCCAGGAGAACGAAAATGCTGAAGGCGATTACGATAACGTACCGAGCGAAAAAAGCGGAATTAGGGAAACAGAAAATGGCCAGCCTTCTATGCAATTCGTCAAAGAGTCTATCTCATCCCAGAAGAAACTAAAGGCGGGGGCGGAGGGTATCAACGGAGTATCACCTCCATTGATCAATATGAACATGTCAGTACCCGCTGCAGGCACCACGGTGCTGGGCTGTTGGACCGATGGTCATCCACCGTGGTATATGAATGATAATGAGCCTAGGGAACTTGACATTGTTGACCCATATATTAGGAAAACACCCACACCGACTCCAAGACAAATGAGTCCAGTTCTTGAAATAAATGGCGAGAAGTCGACTCCTTCACCAAAAAAAGTGCCGGCATCATCAAAAAAGGCGACGTCTTCCCCCAGAAAAAAGGCGCTAGTGTCGCCAGATAAAAAGTTGGGCTCTCCAAAAAAATCTTCGTCCTCACCAGCCAAAAAAAGATTATCCCCACCATCAAAAAAGCCAACACTGCAAAAGTCTCATGGAACACGGAACCAAGGGACTACTGATGCATCTGTTGACGAAGTAGCAGATCCAACAACCCTTGAAACATCCATCCCACAACGGACCGAGGTTTTTCCGAAGACCCCAGAGGCAGGGTCACCGGTGGACAAGTCGGCCAGTCATCGCACACCAATAAACAAAGATATACCCACGGTTAAAGTTCGGCGTGCTTCGGATGGGTTGAAGCCTACCAAAAAGTCAGATCCGGACTTTGCTGAAAACGAGGACCTTATGGGAGGGTATAGGATTGAAGATCTCCCTTCTCCGCTTGGGACAGTCGATGGCTCAAACCCTAGCCCCGACCAGGAGAAGGTGGATGGCGGTATTCCTGCACTCCCAGCACCGCCACAGAGTGCCCTAGCCGCGTTTGTAGCCGCCTCAAATACTGCTACTAATGGGATTGGAGATCATGATAACACAAGTATCCTTTCCGATCCGCCGGATGATGACGATGTAGATATCGACGCAGAAGGCTCTACAGAGGATGAGGATGACACTGGGGGTTTAGATAAGATGGATGTTGATATTTCCAATCAAGAGGACGAAGGAGACGATGATCTAGATGCTGGAGGTGAATTGGAGGAGTTGGGGTCAGAATCCGGGGAGTCAAAAGGAGATGGCTCAGCGGAAAGCAGTTCGGGCGGTTCGGCAAAGAAAAGCAGAAAAGGCGCGAATTTTGTTCGGCAGAGTAATGGCAGGTTTGGAACGACGAAGACAGGAGTTTCTGGCAGGGGAGAAGGTAGCGCGAGTGGTGGCTGGAGAGGGAAAGGAAGGAAGAAGAAACGGTGAGCAAACTTTGAAGACTCAATAATGTTAATTACTTTCGATTTACATTTGTATTTTTATTTTTCCTCTATTGTTTTTTGAGCAGATCTTATTTCTTTTGTCTACTTGGATGGACTGAAACGTGCCGATGGAAATGGAATAACTTTGGGTTTAGGAATGGGTTTGGGTATTCTTTTTTTTTTGGCATTTTTTCCTCTTCCTCTTTCTTTACCCCGTTGCGCATGACCGAGGGATCTTTTTCTATTTTACTTTTCTTTTCTTACAACTAGGGATAGGAACGGTGTTTGAACGTCTTCTTTCTTTCCTGTTTCCTAATTATATTCTCTTTCCTTTTCTTCCACCCCCCTCCACCTCGCCCTCCCCCCCTACCCCTTTATTTTCTCTACATACAACCACTGTCTACCTCTCTTCTCGACATCGACCCCTCACCTAGGACCAGGTGATGAGAGGAGGACCCCCTACGGTTGTCTCTTGTAGCATCTAGGCCGTAATATAATCGGAGAAGGCTGCTGTCAATGTATGCTTGATGTGTCTGACTTCTGATTTCGATTCCTGTGCCCCCATTTATACTTATTGTAGTCGGCCTCCCCCCATCCATGTGATTCTTTTCTGGTAAGCATAGTTATACCCCCCTTTTTAATCTGGTATTGGTGTTGTGAAGATTCCCCAGGGCACCCCCCCCCCCCCAATGCTCCAAAAGAAATTGTAGTGGCCGGATTCGTAGATCTATCCCAGGAAACAACTGGGAAGGAGGAGGGATCAAAGTGCATGTCTTCCTAGCTAGGTCGTTCACCGCGTAGAATTTTACAGGAGGATACAGTTACATACCATCTTAGCAAGCTCAAGTGCTACGCTATGGAAAAGCCCCTACCCAAAGGTTTTCGTGAAAGCCCAAAAGAGTAAGTACTTACTAGTAGCTGTCCAGCTTAGTTGAGTGGTGAAACTCCCATATATATACAAAATCTACTTGGCAAATAGGGTTTCAAATAATTTTTTTGTTACGCCTCAACCACCCATTAATTTTTGCCAATTCGGAAAAAGGCTTCTCCAAAGGATAATTTTTTTAAACACTGTTCATCATTATAATTAATTGTGTTGTGGTCCTCACTTGGAACCTACTGTAGAGGCGACGACTCCAACGTATGGAATGCATCATAACCCATCACTCGCACGCAAAACACACACGCCCCATTTGGATCAACGAATAGATGCTGCCGGCTACCCGCTTGAAGCAGGTGTCCCACACCAAGCGAAACCGGCTCAGAATAAGCTTTCCCGGGGGGCCTCCAGTTCCGGATGGGTTCCCACAACTCCTCTATCTGCGTACATACAAGTACTATGTCAATATATACATATGTACATGTATACAGCTGTGCTACAATACTAACTAACATGAGCGCCCCCATCCGCCGATTTCCCCACGCCGGCCGGATAGATCCAGGATTTACAATTAGGCGGAAGGAGGGGAGGAGGGTGGGCGTTGGATTCCGGGGAAGGACCAGAAACGGTGTGGGGTAAGAAGACGTTTAATTCCTCTCTTACTCTCTCTCGATCTCTCCCACTCTCTGCAAATTTAAATTGAGGGGAAGGTGGGGAAGAGAGAGAGGGGGGGGGGGGGTGTTACAGGCTGCAGCACCCCCCAAATTGACGCAATTTAAATATAAGTAACTTCTACTATGTACTAGATTACATTTTAGAGTACCTACTCTAGCAAAGAGCAGTTTTTTTTTTTCGGGGCATAATGCCGGCGATACAATTGGGCGGACAGGCCAGACAGCGCCGCACAGCGGTGGTTGTGGAACAGTTGTGTGTGTGTGATATGTATGTTCTAGAGCAGAGTAGATTCGATACCAAAGGTTAGAAAGAAACTCCTTGGAATATCAGCAGTGGACTGGCAGTGGGTGGCATTCACATTCACATGCCGTAGCATCCGCCCGCAGCCAAGCTAGCCGGAGTCCACCCGCCGGTCGGGGAAACCCCCCGGAAGCCGAGATCCCGGCCGCCGAGCGTAGCGATTTTTCTTTTTTAATAGGGCACCCGAAGCGATCTTCGCTGCAATGGGCCGATGGTGAAGGGAGCAAGCGAGAGAAACACAGATGATGATTATGATGCAGGGCAAAGCGTTGATCATTTTTTATTTTCTTTCTACGGAGGTGTGTGGATGTGTTCTCGCTGCGAGTCTACTTTACAGGCTTACATACAGCTGAAGATGCGGTGCAAAAAGCAAAATCAATCAATCCCCGCGGAGGTAGATTCCTACATTCGAGAGTAGGTGCTCTAGAGGGAATTGGGGGCCACCAAACAGAATTCGATTTTCAGGTCCGCAATTCCCGTGATGTGTGACATCCGGAGGAGAGAAGTGTAGGAATCTAGTGTGTGTAGGGTTACCTAACTGGGGGGAAAAGAGACGAATATCAATCGGGACGGGAGGCCGAGGCTGGAAATTCTAAAACCCCAACAACAAAGTTGCATGGGATTTCAACCCGGCCTGACCTAGAGGCAACATTTTGTGGGGGTAGGTAGGTACAAAAAGGTAACATGGGAATTTGTATGGAACGAGAGAGCCGTCTAAGTTATGGTATGATTGATGAGAGTTTATGAAAGGAACAGGGGTGGGTGGTAACCTGGAAGGCGAGGAGGTACGTAGAGTAAGTTTTTCAATAGAGCGTGAGGTAAGTACGTCTATGTGTGTGAGTGTGATGTAACTGTTTTGAAAACTAACTCTTTGAAGAGTCCTTGGGAGACGGCGGCGGGAAGAGAAGAAACCTTAGGAAAGAGTTGTCACAAGAAAGACGTCAGAAGAATGCAATTGAGGATCAGAGGGCCATAACTGTCAATTAATGTTAATGATCACCATCAGAAGCAAGCAACTCTTTTATCTATCCAGGGGCCGAGGAAGGAGAAGAAGATAGTAAAGATCAATCAATCCCATATAACCAGGCACAGCATTTAACATAATGTAGCTTGTAGGAGGAGGTACTTTCTCTCTACCCGGGAGCCGAGGAAACGAGATTCGGATCGTGATGTGCGTGAGCTAAAAAGGATGCAGCGGGCGGCGGTGGTGGTAGCAAGTAAAAGGAAGTAGGGGTCCTTCTGGATGCGGGTATTTTTAAATTTTCTCTCTGGTTCTTCATCCTTCCCGACCCAGAGTGAGTGGGTTTTTTTCTTTTCTTTTTCTTTTTTTCGGCGGGGGGGGGGGGGGATCTTAGATCTGGGATGGGGGGTGGGTAAGTTACCGCGCTGGCCAATAGGAAGAGAGGTAAACAATTGCTGAGTGATGGTTTGATGAATTTCCTTTTTCCCCCTAACACGCGCTTATCCCGTTCAGGGGGAAGCATGAAGCATATGTACGGAAGCCCACTCGGAAGCGCTTTTCAGATGGACGTCGAGTGGTTTTTTCTCCATCACTTTGTTGGATGTCTTTCTTTACTCAGCACAACAGCTACAGACCCAAGATGCTACTCGGAGTTTACATAAATAAAGTGATTGTCAATGTGTCCTCTCCTCTGGTTGGTGTCTATTGATTTTCTTTTTTTTTAATAGATCGTTATTTAAACTGCGGTAGTAGTAGAGGCGGGTAGGGGGAGCTCTACTCTACTACCTGGTACTGGCCGTAGAGAGTAAATTACGTTACTCTTGAGCATATGTATAATGTAGGTCATGCATGACCACATACATACATGCTTCTAATGAATAAATTTTTACTGATACTTGGTATTCCCTGTGTTGTAATTGGATTGTGGATATGTAACTTGCGGTCTAAAATGCCCAGACCCCGTCGTGGAGGGAAGGAATGTCTCCCTCCCCCCCCCTCCCCTCCATCATCCATCCTTCTTCAAACACCTGGCTTTCCCGAACGTCAACGAAATTCCTTTTATACGTCCTTTCTCCCCCCCCTCCCACCCCATCTTCCTCTTCCTCCCGCCGTCTCTTCATCCACATTTCTTGTTTAGCTTTCTAGACTTGATCAAATAATCTAGAACTGAAATTAAACAACATCTCTATCCACTAGTTTCGTTTTTTTTTCCCCCCTTACTATTCTTTAGTTAAAACGCCACATATCAACGAACACTATCCCGCACCAGTTTAAATATTGCGAAATACCCTCGAACCCTCCCCACATTTCAATTGAAACCATCCAAAATGGAGCCACTTCTAAGTCAATCTCGTCGTCTTTGTCCGTTTCTCAAGAAAACTTCTCCATCCACTCTCCGCGCCCTCTCCACCGGTGTCTCTCCAAGTGTTGGTGGCGGGACCATGAGCAACCTCCAGGTCGTTGCCCGCCGCTGCCCAGTCATGTCTAAGGCGCTTGCAGTTCAGAGTGTCCGTAACTCTGCATTCTCCAGCTTTGGGGTCCGCGCTGGAATTGTTGGGCAGAAGAGGGGATACGTTGTTCCGAGCAAGCCCGCTGGGTTCCAGGCTACCGAGAGGAAGGATGCCGAGGCTGCGAGTATTGAGACCCTGCACCTCCAGGCAGGCGTTCTTGACACCTCCAAGGGTATTTCCACCCTCAATTGCACATTGGTTGGAATTGGGTCAAGAAGAGTGCTAATTTTACAATAGGGATCTGCCCTCACGGCGCTGCAGCGCTCAGGGCCGCACAGATCGCCGAAAGCATGGCCGCCGCTCCCCGCGCACGCCCTACCCGCCCCGTTAACGTCGCTCCGGTGAAGATGAACCCGGCGACTACTACCGGAACCGCCTTTGATTACGAAGGTTTCTACAACAACGAGATCCAGAAGAAGCTCAATGACAAGTCTTACCGTTACTTCAACAATATCAACCGTCTTGCCAAGGACTTCCCACAGGCCCATCTGGACACCCCCGACAAGCTTGTCACTGCATGGTGCAGCAACGACTACCTCGGTATGGGTCGTAATCCCAATGTTTTGAAGGCCATGCATGAGACACTGGACACATATGGTGCCGGTGCAGGAGGTACTAGAAACATCTCTGGACACAACAAGCACGCAATTGCGCTTGAGCGTACTATTGCAAAACTTCATGCCAAACCGGCTGCACTTGTTTTTTCATCATGCTACGTGGCCAATGATGCAACCTTGGCAACTATGGGCTCAAAACTCCCCAACTGTGTGATCCTATCCGACTCCCTTAACCATGCCTCAATGATCCAGGGTATCCGCCACTCTGGGGCAAAGAAGCTTGTCTTCAAACACAACGACCTCAAGGATCTTGAGGAAAAACTCCAATCAATTCCTGCAAATTACCCCAAGATTATAGCGTTCGAGTCAGTATATAGCATGTGTGGCTCTGTGGGTCCCATCAAGGAGATCTGCGATCTTGCCGAGAAGTATGGCGCAATCACCTTTTTGGATGAGGTACATGCCGTTGGTATGTACGGACCACACGGAGCTGGTGTTGCGGAGCATCTTGATTTTGAAGCGCATGCTGCTGGCAGGCCAGAGGGAACAGTTATGGACCGAATTGATATCATCACTGGTACACTTGGGAAGGCATATGGATGTGTTGGAGGTTACATTGCTGGAAGTTCATTATTCGTCGATATGATCCGTTCCCTTGCGCCCGGGTTCATATTCACCACCTCATTACCCCCAGCTACAATGGCGGGTGCAGATGCAGCGATTGACTATCAAATGCACTACCATGGCGACCGCCGACTCCAGCAACTGCACACCCGCGCGGTAAAGGAGTCTCTACATGAACGCGACATTCCAGTCATTCCTAATCCGTCTCACATTGTTCCCATTCTTGTTGGAAGCGCCGAGCTTGCTAGGCAGGCTTCCGATAGCCTTCTCGAAGACCACGGTATCTACGTCCAGGCGATCAACTACCCTACCGTCCCTGTAGGCCAGGAGCGTCTCCGCATTACCCCCACCCCCGGCCACACAGAGAAGTACCGTACCCACCTTGTTGAAGCCCTCGAAACCGTCTGGAAAGACCTCGGCATCAAGCGCACCTCCGATTGGCGCGCAGAGGGCGGCCTCTGTGGCGTCGGCGTCGACAACATCAAGGTCGAAAATATCTGGACCGACGAGCAGCTTGGCTTCCAGGGCAAGGAGTTTGTTGAGAAGGCGATTAGTATGAAGACCGGCAGGGTAGCCGGCCCGGTCATGGACGCTATTTTGGAGAAGGAAATGGGAAGGTCGATTGGTATTGAGGCCTAAGGCGTCTCTTTTGGTACATGCTTTCATTGCATGGGGAGGGGGGGTGCCCGCTGTCGTTTAATAGCCGGAGATATCATGTCATTGTTAGTAGCTGGGAAGAGTTTTTGTGTAGGAGGAGCATCTGGTGGGATAATAGAAGTCACTGCAGCACGGGGAGTAGCTCCCCCGGATGCAATGTTTTCTCGAAATTTTGACATGTGTGCGTGGTGATTGATTGAATTATACTTATAAAATGTGATGATATATACCTCACTGCTGTAACTGTTTTGTAGGATTCACCACCAAATCATGGAATATCATGCAGAGGCAATTATGCTCAATCCCAACAAAGGCATTCCAGCCAAACCTCTGACTAATAAAAAAAAAACCCCTCCGAACCTCTCCGAAAGCTGAAAAAAAAAAAAAAAAAAAGACACACACACACCACCGCTGACATCAGCTGTTCAATGCAAAGCGATATAGGTACGCTGTATTGTACGCATTCAGGTTCGGGTATATCTCGGGAGACAAGCCCTCACAGCCCATCACTCACTCACTCACCCACCCACCGTGGCCTGATGACAACCGCAAAAAAAAAATTCCGGGCCCTTCCTAGTGCCCCGTGCGAACCAATGAGGACCGCGGGATTTGGCAGCTGCGGGATCTGTGGCCGGGGTGACCCGGTCCTTGTCCTTGTCGTGTAGGGGGTCTGGGGTCTGGACTGGCGAGGATTTGTCAGGCGGGGCGGGGCAGGGCAGGGGCGGGGCGGGCGGGGGAAGCGGGAGTGGTGGGTTAGGGGAGGTGGGGTGGTGTGGGTTAGGGGTGCTCCTGTGGGTCTGATCTGGTTTGTGTTGTGGGGCGGGCTATGGATATGCCTTCATGGTAATTGATCTGGGGTCATGTTGTGTCCAGGGGGGGGGGTGTCGTGGGTTTGGGTGTTGGTGGAGATGTGGTTCATGGGGTATCACTCGGTGCTGTTGGCGACCCCGAGCTTTTTTTTTTTTGTTTACATCATTAATCAGGCGACCCCGAGCTGTAGAGGGTTAGTTCATTAATTGCATGTAGTCTATCGGCTATGGAGATATCTAAAAGCCTTCTGCCTCCCGCTACCATCTCAATACAGTTGCATAAACCACTCCGCTACAGCACCATAAGGAATAACGTCAATCTGTCCCCATACATGGTACCCTATCTCCTTTAGTTGCCTGGGCAGGGCGCGGGTATAGGGCCGTTGGGGGCTTGTGTGGGTGAGTGAAGTGGCTCCGTTTAAGCTGTACCATGTGGATGAGGGACATGTATAGACCGGGGCTGCTTGCTTGGGGGACAGATGCTATTTACTTATATTTACATATTAAGTAGTTGGAGGGTTGTGAAGTGGTCAGCACAATGAAGAATATATTCTGATTCGTAACCAAAGTGCAGTGAAATGGTAGATCTGATTTATATTGCAATAAGTACCTAACCCAATGGTGAGGTTTTTCTCTTAGTTTTTTTTCTTTCTTTCTTTCTAAGGGAATTGGTTCCTGCATATAGCCAGGAACAACTGGAGCAAATATCCCTCCCTCGCAACATCACTCATCCCGTCGGTAGGTAGCACTAGACGAGAAGGGTATATATACCTACATAGCCATCATGGTTAGCTAGTAAATAGAAGTCGAATCTTTTGGGGGGTTTCCTACCCTTGGTTTACGGGAGCTTGAGTTCGGGGGTTATGATGTTCTGTGAGTTCCTCCTCTGCAGGTTCGCTTTCTGGCTTCTTGCACATACATGTGCAGCCTACGCTATCGATATTAGCAACCCGCCATTTCGTGAGTACCGGTATTGGGTTTAACACACCTCTGCAGCATTTGTAGTTCACGTATACCTGCTCGCCGTGTAAACGTACTTGCTTTTCTGCCTGAGGCTCCTGCCATTTATAGTCTACTTCTTGCTTTCCCAGCATGAAAAGTCCATACATCGTCTTTACATCTTGCCAGAAGTATCTACGCACGTACGTTTCGAAATCGGGTGCCGCAGCTTCGTATATATCCTCGTCTTCTTCACTCTCGTATTCTTTGCTACATGATCCATCCTCCTGCATGCGTTCTTCCGTGTCGGTACTCATCTTTAGGGTGGTGGGCGCGCGCGAGAACCTAAGGGGAGGGCCGGCGAGCTAGTATTAAAATGATGGCTAAATGTAGCCCCTAATTGATGGGGCGAGAGTGACTTATAAATAACTCCTTATATATCAATCGGTATATTTCCAACGTGTACAAAGAATCAAAGTCGCAAACCTGAGAATCTTTTGGCCTTGAGGTTTGCAGCTTCCTGCTCAATCGGGCACATGCTCTTTAATTTGTCATGTCCTCCCATCACCACGCCATGGGTCACTCAACTATGCTAGCTGATATACGCCTCAGGCGGGAAGCGTCTTAGATATCTGGAAGGTTCTTGGGGGTTTGATGATGAGGTAGACGCCGAGCGAACCTAGAACGGGCCAGTTGTTGGGCTACGGAGGAGTGACATAGGGCCGGGCGGAGGAGTCTAGGCTGGGCTGGTGTAGCTTGTAATATATGAAATGGCTATCAAAGAGTTGTGGTAGACCGTCAGAAAGTAAAGGGTAAAAAATGCATGTATACTTTCTGGCTAGGGCTATTGCGATGCGGGTTGTGTTATTATCAAAGGATAATTGTATAAGAATACTGTATAGTTATACTTTCATCTTAATTGGGGTTTCTAGATGAATACATGTATGCTGGAGACTGTACGTATAAACTCCAGCTTTATGCGCACACTTGCTATTTACATGTACTTGAGTGTTATTTACTATACAACAGAAAAAAGCTACCAAAACCTTTATCAGTGTTGAATAAAAATGTGTTACTTTAAGCATCAACAAGAAGCGCATAAAAGCAAAGTAAAAGAGGAATCTATAAGAAATATATAAAAACGATATCTATCCACGCCTTATACCCCATGAGATCCTACTCCGGCAAGGAGCAATAAAAAGATAGTGTCACGCCCATGAAAAGAAATAAAATAGCAATCTCTTAAGAAACCTAAAACCCTAGTTAGGATGAAAAGAAGAAAAAAGGGCGAAGAAAGTAAAGTACATGATAAAAAAAAAAGGAACTATGCGGAAACACCAACACCCTGCGCCTTTAACCTCTCCTCAAAACCCTTACAGACATCCTCGAATCCGCCGGTTACTTCTGCACAGACGCCAGCTGCCTCCCTTCTCTTACATCTCGCCTCCCAGTCCCCATCCTCGATCCACCGTTTTGCCTTCTCGACCGCTTCGAGCTCGTGTTTCCAATCAGCGCAGGCTTCACGAGCAACACGCAACTTACGGGTGGCGGCAATGGAGGATTGTCGGGCCATGTGTAAGGAGTCTGAGAGAAATGAGAGCTGCGAGACAAGAGAGAGTGTGAGGGAGTGGAGATTTGAGAGCTCGGCAAGAGGCTGTGGAGAAGGTCGAGGGATGAGGTCAAGGAGAGATAGGAGAAGGTCTGAGGTATCTTCCGCTGGGGGAAAGGCCGAGTTTATTGATAAGGAGAGATCGCGGATGGTTCTTGCTTGATGGGTCATATTGGACGTTAATGCAGCATGGGCTGTTATCAATCTACAGTAGGGCCCGTGCGTTAACAATAGAAATCCCCATATCGGCAATAGGGGGAAAAACAAACCTCATACTTCCTGTCTCCAGGCTACTCTGTGGCGCCAGATTCTGTAGCCCCTCCATAAGCCTTGGCATAACCCCCGCCAGCTCCCCGACTCCAGACTCTTCCTCCTTGAGCATGTGTCGATTCCTCAAAGCTAGGTTCTCGATTTGGTTGATTTTGTCCTCCAACCCCACACTGATGCCATTTCCAAGATCTTCAGGGTCGCCGTACTCACTACCGTCATAGTCACTTGCAGATAATGGCCTCACCGGGGCCTTCTTTATCGAATCATCCTTTGTCGCGGACCCTTTCACGATATGATGGTGATGCGCCCCATTGACCTGGGCCTCTCCAAGCATCATCTCAACCTCACCCCCTTCTTCGTCATACTCCTCGTCAGAATCGTACATGGCACCCGCCAACTCATCCGCAAGTGACCCAAGGCCACCGAGACCGCCGCCGTCGTCCTTGTGGCCTGGAGGGACTGAAGTAGAGGGCATGAGCATACTGTCATCTTCGTATGGTATGGACAGACCTTCGTCGGTGAAATCTGGAAGGGGGGAGGACTCGTCCAGGCCAGTAACTTCGTAGAGTGAGTGTTCCATGTTTCTTCAATAAATGCTGTAGATATGGGTGCTTGAAAGTCTGTGGTTTTGTTTCGTTGTCGTTATCCGTAATGTACTTTCTAGATAGATAGATATCTGGGTACGCGCAAAGGGAAAGAGAGAGATAGGAGGAGAAGGAGAAGGAGCTTGATCACAAGAGTAGAGTAGAAGTGGTGCTCATCTGCTTCCTGCTTGTTCCACAAGTAGCCAGGGGGGGCTATGCACGGAAGGAAAGAAACCAGGTACCAGGCCTTCCGCGAAACAGGAGGCCGAATAAGAGGGTGGGGGAGGAGAGGAAGCAGGGGCGCTTATGATGGGGGGGAGGAGACCCAGAAGGTAGCGTTGATATGGGATGCAATGGGTTCACCCCTACGGCTAGCTACTCGCGGCAGGCACGAAGAACCTGAACATCGCTTTTCTGGTAGCCACCACTTGGCCCCTGTTGTTAGCGCGTTTTTATGTTCAGGTTCTTCATGCCTGTCGCGAGTACACGTGAGGATGTCCAACGTTAGTAAGCCGTGATGTGACGATCATCAGATGAAACCTGAGTTGCAATCTTTTTTTGGTTTAATTTTCATTAAAAAAAGCAATATCCTACCTAAGTATCCTTAATATTAGGATCTGTGCAAATACCTAACACAACATACCAACATAATTAAGGTCAGGTACCAAGGCAGAAACGTCACTCAGGGACATGGCCTCTTCCTGCCCTCACTCGCCCGCCATCTCTGCGGCTGGTGTTACACCACCACCACCCCCCCACACGTCACGACGTCACGGCAGGTCACGTTTTTTCGTTAGCAGCATTTTGCAACTAAAAGAGCCGCCCCACCAAACTGCTCAATGAACTTTTTTTTTTTATCGATAACAGAGAACATACGACACACGGGACCCCGCACCCGGCCCCCAACTCCCCCTTTGTACATAAGCTTTCTAAAATCAACTACATACTTCAACCTAAGATACGAATCAAGCCGGGAAAATCGAGATTAGGGAAACAGAAAATAAGTAAGAAGAAGCAAAGAAGTAAAAAATGAGCTCGCTACGACCTTTTCATGCGTTGGACCTGTTTCGTTTCAACTTGACAAATCTCGACGTATTAACTGAGAACTATGTCACAAGCTTCTATCTCCAATATCTTGCAAAATGGCCAACACTGTGTTCGGTGATGGAGAGCGCTGGTGGCAAGATTATGGGGTACAGTATGTCTCCTGCTTTACCACTCGTGTCATACCTTGGGAGTTGTAGTGCTCAGCTGACCAGGCTCTCTGTTAAATAGTTCTTGGGAAAGCCGAAGGTGAATATACAGAATGGCATGGCCATGTAACTGCTGTTACCGTCGCACCCGACTTTCGCCGCCTCGGCCTTGCAAAAACCATGATGGATGAGCTCGAACGTGTCACCACAGACGTTTACAATGGCTATTTTGTCGACCTGTACGTTCGTGTTTCAAATAAACTGGCGATAGACATGTACGAGGGCTTGGGATATAGTGTGTATCGATGCGTCCAGGAGTACTATTCAGCCGGTCCCGGAGAGATAGAAGAGGATGCCTATGGTAAGAGGTTATATTCTCTTGGTTGCTGGCGGTGCTAACGTGAGTAATAGACATGCGGAAACCAATGAAGCGTGACAAAAAGCGACAGAGTGTGCGGGAAAACGGGAGAGAGTTTAAGGTGCAACCGCATGAGGTTTATTAGTTGGCGAGAATAAATCAAAAGTTTGTTTTTGTTCATGGACCGGAAACTAAAAGGCGTTGATTAATGTTTATCTGTATATATCCCTTTTATTCTAGAGCGTTATATATCCTAGGAAGCAGAAGTGGGTGGAACCTTGGACCATTAGAGCTAGGAATAGATACAAATACCGAACAAGGAAGGGGTAACGTCTAGGTGTACCCTAAGCAACAAATATTACCATATATCGGCTTTAGTTTTTTCACGGCGGTTACATCAACTTGTTCAGGGTTTTGAACGCCTCTCCCAAAAAGAAATGGGGGAGTGCTTTATAATAAAATTCCATATCCCTATGGCGATAGAACGTTAACGACTAGCATCGGGATGAGTGATTGTTCATGATTAGAACATTCATGGACGCTAATGATCCAATGGATACATTTATTTGTCAACTTATTTGTCTATTCACTGGGCGGTATAAATATGAGGCAGAAGGGATATACTCGCGAGACTTTCGATGATTAGAGAGTGAATAAACGCCACCATGCCACTGGAGTCTAATAATATACTGAAGTGGATAGGACTAGGGTTTAAAAGTAACGAGGCTGTACATGTAAAGGGTCACTCAGAGATTTAAATAATGAAGGTCACAGTACTTCACCCTCCATAAAGGATCTATTAATTGAGTGATTGACTGAAGCACCACGAAGACCACGTAGCGCCGAATCATGAAGAACCACTTACCAATTAGTTGCATTCTTAGGTTCTATAAAAAATAAAAGAGACCCCGGGATCACTACAGTCCTTCTCACTAGTATTTACACGAACGTACCACTATATAAGACTATGAATCCGAGTGTCCCCTCATTGAGCCATTAACGAGTATACATTGGGGTAGACACCTTATTTAGCTCCATAATTGTGAGTTAACTATAGGGTGAATAAGTATGCCCCCAAAGTGGTAGCTACATGTATGTCTAGTCAAATTCTAGGCTCCCTAATCTCCGAGAGCTATGAATTTGAGAAACTTCATTCTAGACCTTTGGGCCCTGATCCACTATCAAAGTATCCAATGGATGGGTAAAGTTCATAAGTGGACTAGAACAAGGCCAACAAGCTCGTGGTACATTGACAAATACATGAGTACAACCAGTACTGTACAACCACTCGAGGCTCAGCTAAAAAAAAAAAAGAAAAAAAAGAAAAAAACACTTCAACCTTCCACCGCTCTCGATATATCTTCCAGAACCTGCTTGTAAAATTTCCCACCGCTGATCGATCCTCCCCAAACCCTAGCCCACCGCCGCCAAGGCTGCACAGCATATGACGCACCGCGGCTACACCTATCCTGGAAGTAAATAAGAGCTCTGTAACCTCGTTCATCGCCCGAGCTGATAGCAGCCTTCCACGATTACATCTGCTACACAACTAGGTATGTTTAGGTATATTGCCTCGCGCCGGGTATTTGCTTATCAACTGACAATAGCCAGATAGGCAAACACCTCTTCTGCCCCACCTCTTACCCTTCCAAAGTCAGTCACTATGCCATTACTCGACCTTCCCAACGAGCTACTATTGGTGATCGCCAAGGAATTAGGTCGAGATGATCTCAATTCACTTATCCAGAGTAGTCGCTGCCTGTACAATATTTTGATATCTCTACTCTACGACTCTATCGATAAGTGTCAAGATCAAGATGATTTGTTTTGGTGGGCTGCCAAAAATGGAAACGAATCGTTACTCAAGATAGTAATTGAGAAGGGTGCCAATCCGCTGCAAACAAAATCCACAGATCCGCAAGAGACACCCCTCCATGTTGCTGCGAAAAATGGACACGAGAAAATTGTGAGGCTGCTCCTGGAGAAGGGTGCTTATGTCAATGAAGTGGATGGTGAGGAGGAGACACCTCTGATTCAGGCTGCAAAAGAGGGTCACGACGTGGTTGTGAGGCTTCTGATCGAGAACGGAGGCGATATTCATCTACGATCCGAGGCGGGAGAAACGGCGCTGCATCATGCGGTAAACAGAGGTCATGAAGCAATAGTCAAATTGCTGCTCGAGAAAGGTGTTTGTGTTGATGATAAATGTCCCAAAGGTCATACAGCCTTAATGAGAGCTGCTGCCAGAGGCTTTGAACCTATTGCGAGGCTCCTTCTGGAGTGGAAATCTGATATTAATTCCCATTCTAACAATAACAATACATCTCTCCATGTTGCTGCATTGAATGGTTTTGGAGAAGTGGTGAAGTTGTTACTAGAGAAAGAAGCTCTTATCGACGAGAAGGGCCTTGACGACCGGACACCCTTAGTTATGGCTGCTAGAAATGGGCACGAGCCGGTGGTAAAACTGCTCCTTGAGCGAGGATTTGATCTCTCCATCCGCGATAGATTCAATAACACGGCCCTTCATTTAGCAGCGCGTGAAGGTCATGAAGCAGTTGCAAGAACCCTATTAGCAGGAGGTGCTGTTATTGATGAGAAAGGAGAACTCGATCGAACACCATTGATTTGGGCCGCAAGGAAAGGCCATGCACGTATGGTTAACTTTCTGTTGGAACGAGGATCCAACATTTCTGCTCGCGACAAGTTCAATGATACGGCCCTCCATTTCGCAGCCTTTTATGGGCACGATGAAATAGCTAAATTACTATTGCGGGAGGAGGGTGCCTCTGTTGATGAGAAAGGGTTCAGAGGCCGCACACCTTTAATCTGGGCCGCCAGAAAGGGACACGAATCGACAGTAAAGTATCTACTGGAACGAGGATCCAATATTTCTGCCCACGATGGCGATAATGATACGGCCCTCAACTCGGCGGCGTTGAATGGTCATGTGGAGGTTGCCAAGTTACTTTTGAAAGAAAAGGGATGCTGTATAAACGAGAAAGGTTATAGAGATCGAACCCCATTGATATGGGCAGCCATAAAAGGGCATGTCTCAATGGTAGAGCTTCTCCTGGAGCACGGGGCAGACATTACCATAGGCGATGATGATAATGATACAGCCCTCCACTGTGCGACGTTACACGGTGATGAGAAAGCAATAAAGTTGCTCCTAAAGGATAGAGGAGCTAGTATAATTAATAGGAAGGGATACAGAGACCAAACACCTTTAATTTGGGCGGCAAGAAAGGGACATCAAGCAGCAGTAAAAATACTTCTAGAACACAACGTTGATATTACTGCCCGCGACAAAGACGGCAATACCGCACTGCACTTAGCAGTACGTAACGGTCATACACGCGTATCGCGGGTTCTTATTGATCGAGGAGCCCACATCACTGCCAGTGACGAGAATGGCAAAACTGCGCTCCATATGGCAACAGATATCAACAACTCCGGTTTAGTCACACTTCTTCTGGAGAAGGGTGCCGACATCACAGCCCGTGATCATGAAAACAATACAGCACTGCATCTAGCAGCTCTCAACGGCAGCTATTCTGTAGCAACACTACTCCTAGACGATGAAGCTGATATTGACATTGAAGAGAAGGGCAACGGTGACCTAACGCCTTTGATGATGGCCGCCAAAAATGGCCTCGAGATCACAGTAAAGTTCTTCCTGGACCGGGGCGCCAACATTACCGCCCGGAACCCTCAGGGTAATACACCCTTGCACCTATCGGTCTTCAATGGCTACGAAACCGTCGCAAAGCTCCTTCTTGAGAGCGGTGCCGACATCGAAGACCCCGCCGAAGAAGGCCAAACTCCGCTCATCATAGCCGCGGGAAACGGCCACGAGTCAACAGTGAAGCTCCTCCTGGAGCGGGGGGCGGACATTACCGCTCGTGACACCAGCAGAAATACCGCACTCCATGTATCTGTCTTCAACGGGCATGTTGGTGTTGCACGACTGCTTCTCGAGAGGGGGGCCGACATTCACGACGCTGGCGCCCTTGGGCGAACACCGCTCCACATGGCGGTAGACATTGGCAACGAGAGCCTGGTCGTGCTCCTCCTGGAGCGCAGTGCCGACCCCCAAGCGCCCGACTACGAGGGAAAGACAGCATTTAGCTTGGCCAAAGAGATCGGCCTTGACCGAATCATCAAGGCTTTGAACGGGGAGTTTGTGGCTATTCAAGGTAGCTCTCGCTCTGTTTGATTCTTCCCTTTCAAGGTTGAACGACACGCGACTTTTTTATTTGGTTTTTATTTTTTCACTTTTTTCCTCTAATGACATATCAAAAGTGGTCACGGTCCTCGGAAATTATTGCCTAATGTATGGTGGTGATGGTGATGGCGACGGCCAGTACGTAAGACGGAAGGGAAAGCCGGAAAGGGAAAATCTGGAAAAGGGAAAATTGGACATGATGTTGGAAAAAATGCGGTTCTTGAAAGACGGGAAGTGGTAAAATTGGGGAGGTTTCTTACTTTTCTTTTCTTTTTTTTTTTATTTTTATTTTGCCTTGTGGGCGGGAGAAGTGTGACGAACGGAGTTTTTTTTCTTTCTCTTTTATATACGCATTTGCATCGGAGTGCCGAGGACAAAAAAAAAGACAAGTACCAAAAAAAACGTGAAATTATTATGGAGGAGAGGGAATCCATGGGGCGGGCGGTTGGTTTTCTCGTTCTTATTGAATTTCTCTGTCTCTGTTTCTGTTCTGTTTCCCTATTTTCTGTCTCTTCATACCATTCCATTCCATTCCATTCCACTCGCACACCCCCCCCACCCCCCTTTCCTTTTAAAACCCCTTTCCGACAATCCAAGAATGTAGAGTCCCCGCCCTCCCCCCACCACCCGACCCGCGGATCCAAAATCTTTATGTAGAAACTTCGAAATAGAGAGCAAAATTCCACCTTCATGTACCCACCTAGTATACCTAGTAGTAGCACGGTCCGACGTGACTGCGCCCCATATCTGCCCATAGAAGAACAAAAAGTGGCGACAACCAGCGTGGGAGGGGGAGTTTGAGGAGTTAGCGTTGTTCTACGTGGACGATGGGGGGGGGGGGGGACTCCCGCTGTCGTAACCTCCGCGCCGCATCATGGGATATCACTCGATGCCTTTTTTTCCTACTACTAAACTCCGTAACATAACCTCTTCTCTCTACGAATGGATGAATGGGGAATGGATGGGTAGGTGTTTCTAACACTTCACTCTGGTATAATATAGTATCAGGATTTTATAAACAAGCCAGCCAGTCAAGTCAATAACTCAATTAATCAATTAATAACTAACAACTAATAATTAAAAAACTACCAAACGAGGAACAAACTACGTAGTCCTCACTCACCTCTCAACCTCTCCATTTCCTGATCCTCTCTCTTCTCTTTTTTTCCTTCCCAGCCGGGTGGGGTACGCATCAAGACCCCCTCACCCTCCTTACCATTCTCCTCCTCGTGCGCCCTCTCGCGGGGATATCGTAGCCCTCCTGCCCCTCCCCCTCCCCCTCATCCTCCAGCGACGGCGGGGGCGTACACATAACGCCCCCAAGCGCGCTATTCACGTCCGGCACGGTCATGTCCTCCTGCAGTCCACAGCCCCCGCCCTGCCCGTCATTCCGATACTCCTGCACTCCCACCCCCCCAGCCGTGCTGTCTGCCAGCGCCAGCCAGTCCGTATCGCCATATAGCACCCTCCTCGGCGCTTTACTCTTCTCCGCTCCGCCTCTGCGTTTATGCCTCTGCTGCTTCTTGCGCAGCCACAGCGACGCCGCCGCCTCCTCCCCCCCCGTGTCGGTGGCGGTGGTGTCCTGTCCCGCGTCCCCGCGCATGCGCAGCGCCGGAAACGCCATCTCCCGCATCAGCGTCGGCGACCGGATCTCCTGCGGCGGGTTTGGCGGCGGCGTGCTGAGCGAGCTGAGGGATTCGAAGCGGCTGTTTTCCGTGGGTGGCGGCGGTCGGACCTTACGGGGTGGTGGTGGCGGTGGGGGTGGCAGGGCGGAACTGAGGGAGAGGGAGGAGCTGAGGGATGTGGACTCTGGCGGCTGCAGCGAGAACGAGGTTAGTGTATCCATTGATGCGCGGGGGAGCAGTGGCGTGCCGAGTCTGGGATTAAAAGTAACTGTGCGTGGCGGGGGTGGTGGTAGGGCGGCGGCGGCGGCGGCGGGACGGTCCTTGACGACGCGGAGAGGCGAGACGGGTTTTAGCGGGCTTTCTTTTCGCGGACGGATGGGTGAGTGCTGTCGGAACGCTTCCGGCATTGCAGCGCGGCGCTGCCTTGCGATTGTGCGTTGTGGGCGGGCGGGCCGGGCACTGGTTCGGGGAAGCTCACCGACGGCGGTGATGGTATGTGGTGGTGCGGGAGTTGCGGGCCTCGAATGCCCGCTTCCGGAGGGGGGAGAGAGGGGGCCCATTAGGGAGAGGCGGGTGACGTGGGAGGGACCGAAGGTGTCCGGGGCCGTGACATATCCAAGTACCGGCGAGTCCGGTGTTTGGTTTCCGGGGATGGGTTTTTTGGTGTACTTACCGGTAGATCTGCTCTCCTCTGATAGCTTTGAGGCCGGGGATCCGACGATAGACGATCCCGTTACAGCAGAGGAGGATCCAGCAGTCACCGAGGGCTGCCTCCTCTTCCTCAAGCTGTCCCTCACAGACTGAAATGCGCCTTTCCAAGAGCTCCGGTTAGAGTGTCTCGAGACTGCGGATGCCGGTGTTGATATCTCCCCGATATTCGGGGCCATCCTGTTGGGCACCCCCGGTTCAATATACCGTCCCATATTCTGCCTCTCCGGCGTCACGCTCTCACCCGGCGATGCAGAGGAGACCTCGACACCCAGAGACGACGACCTCGTAATCTCGCTCTCCAGCGCCCTCAGTCGGGGTGCCGTCAGCGGGTGCACGACCCTCGGCGGCGTGGTTGGGAACGGCGACGACGACGACGCCGTAACCCCCGGTGTACTATACTCACTCCCGCCCCCATTGCCGCCCCGCCTCGAGCCCTCCTTCTCCCTCCTCCTCCTCCTCCTCCTCCTCTGTGCCAGCGCCGTCTCGCCCGCATCATCCGTGCCATGGTGACTTCTGCCCACCTCACCACTTCGAAGGAGCCTAGCAGCGACGTCTTGGGCCCGGATCATGATAGGGGATGAGGTATAGGATGTCCCCATGGCCACCATTCCGCCTCCGCCGCTGACTGAGCTGGGGGACGGGCCGGCATCGGCCACCCTGAGCCAGTTCTGGACCATTATGCGGACCTTGTTGGGGGGAATGGTGGTACGGTCGTGGTCGTGGCCATTGTGTGAGCTCACGGCCGGCTGGGGCTGGGACTTGAGGTTGAAGAAGGCGATGAGGGACTGGACGCGCGGGGGCTGTCCGGGGAGTAGCAGGGGGCGGGGACGGGAGTCGGAGTGGGTGGTGGTGGCTGTGGTGGTGGTGGTGGTGGGTAGGCTGCGCATAGCTGTTCTTGTAATATAGATATATAGATGTTTTTATCACTGGCCTTTGTGTTTGGAGAGTTCCTGTGGGGGTTTTGATAATGATAGAGAATGATAGAGGCATACTGGCTGGCTGGCTGGCTGGCTTCAGTAGAAATGTCTGAGGGGGGTTGTGGAAAAGACACAGTGGAGGTGACGGGTCCTCTTGTATTCAGTAGCTATTGCATGTATGTAGCCAGCCTGGTGTTTTGGCAGGGCCTTCCTGGCATAATTCAATTCGACTCTGGCACTGGCAAGACGGAGAGTCGATATCCACTCGTCACCCATACAGTCTAACTGACAACTGACCCACCATCATATTGATAGATACGGAGTGGTGGTAGTAGTAAATAGAGCCCTCGATAGCTTAGTATATTCAGAGTACCTGCAGCTGCCGTTAACTGAGTACTTCCCAACAGCCAGATATCCATACATACTTACCCAGTCCAATCGAGCTCCATCGTCCCAATGTCCATCCATCTACTCATAGCTACTAACCAGCCAGCCATGTAAGTGCAGTAGCAGTAGCAGTAGCGGTACAGATTCACCCACGATACTTCATAGACAACAACCAGACCAGCCCGATCATGAAAACCGAACTGACGCAGAGTGTCTAAAACGAGGGAAGGGTGAATGGTGTGCACATATACAAAGCAAGTATGTCGTTGAATTATGTATCTACTAAGCAGTAGTATGTACATACAGCAGCAGCCACCAGCAACAACCGCACTGTTAGCCACTAGTTTAGTGCGTGCCCCTTGCATCCGCCCCGCCAAGCCTACCCGCATGTGCCAAAAAAGACGGGACGAAAACCAGCGATAATAGCTCAGTTGGGAGAGCGCCAGACTGAAGCTATCCATTGAGATTAGGTCAATATCCGGGGTGCCATCTGGAGGTCACCCGTTCAATCCGGGTTTGTCGCATTCTTTTTTCTGGCCTGGTGGTTTCCTGAGGTTACTTCTTTTTTTTTTTTGGGAGGGAGTGGGGAAAAAGGTTGTTAGTAGTATGATGTATGTAGGCCGTATACTATCATTGGTAGTCGAAAGGGGGAGAGAGAGAGGGAGGGGGGGTATTAGAAGGGATACTTATAAATACTTCATACCGTTGATCATTGATACTTTCGTCGCCTATCGGGGGGGGGGGGGAGTTATTGCTTGCACAACGATTCTGTACAGATCCTAGTTTCTTGGTCACCTGCAATCGCGATCTCTGTCATCTTGATACTGCCTAAACCGTATCTACACTCTCCACAAGAGAAAGAAAGGAAATCACAATCACCGCCCACTCCTACAAACCTGCTCCGAAATCATTGGCCTCTTACCTACCTACATGTACCTACCTAAACTCACCCACATCGAGCTCCGCGCTCCCCACCTCTTCCCCCAACCTCCTAACCATCCACACCTTCAGTCCCTTATCAAACCCACCCGTCACCAGAATCTCCCTCCTCCCACTCTCCTCTTGATCCTCTTCGTCCTCCCCCAGATCCACCGCCCCCGCCCACAACGTCCTCACCTTCTCCCCGCGCTCACACACCCTCAGCGCCGCCACGACCCGCCCGCTGCGCACCTCGATGCCCCTCACCACCCCATCGTCTCCATTCACCCACACGCCCGTGCCCGAGGGCCGCCATGCCACCACGCTGGTGCTATACGCGCTCTGCGGCGCGCCGACAAACACCTCCTTGAGCACGTCGCCGCTGTCGACGCGCACGAGCAGGAACTTCATGACGGGGACGTGCGAGGTTACGACCGCGAGCAGCGCGGGGTCGCCCGGGTGCAGCGCCAGCGACATTGCGTGGAACGAGACCCACGAATTTGCCTCGGGCGCAAGGTTGTGGGTGGTGTGGTGGGGAAGCCCCGCCGCCAGGCGGTGGTAGTGCAGCTGTGTGCTGTCGCTGCGGGAGAATACCACCGCCGGTTCGCCCGAGGCTGGGAGGCCGACAATACACAGCGCCTCGGGCGGCGTGGGGAGCTTCATGTGTCCGAGTTCTGTGAGTGTGGGGGCGCCGTTGTCGCCGTCGAAGCCGATAGTGTGTGCGGCGATCGAGCCGTCGTAGGAGGAGGTTACAAGGGTGCTGTCGTTGTGGAGAAGAGCCTTGGTTGCGTACTTTGTGTGTCGGTAGACGGTGCAGAGGGGCGTGGGGGAGTCGGCAGCGGAGATGCAGATGTTCCCAGACATGGAGGTGGTGATGAGCCATTTGCCCTTGAGGATTGCGACGGCAAGGATGGGTGATGGGTGAAGGGCGGGGTGTGAGGCGAGGAGGGTCCCGGCGAGGGTGTAGATGCGGAGAGCGCGGTCGGCGGTCGTGGCGATGATGACGGGGTGCGGGTAGGGAGCGAGGGTAGAGGCGAGGGTGACGGAAAGGACGTTGGATTGGGGGACCCCCGGGGGTGCGATCAGGCGTGGGATGGTGGGGTCTGGAAGAGGTTGTTAGTGCTTGGTTATAGATATATAGATATATATATAATATAGCTTTAAACACGAGAGGCGCACAGGGTGTAGTGAACTCTTCTTCGTGATCGAGGATCTCGATCTTCTCGAGGGTGAGGGAGAGATCATAGAGACGCTTTTCGTCGAGGAGCTTCTCGAGGGTGAGTGCTGTGGTTGGGTCCTTGGGGTCGGCACTCGAGGCCGGAAGGTTAGTTTCCTGGAGGAACTCTGCGAGAGTCTGTTGTGAAGATAAGCATCTATATAGAGATCTGGGATCGTATTTATGTATTTACTTACCTTGTCGTAGCCATTGGACTTGAGGAAGCGGGCTACAAGGAGCACTGGGGAGTCGGGTGCTGGCATTGATATTTCTGCAAGTATGTATTTACTAACTATATAGTAGATATAGATGAATGATGGGTTTTGTAGGTGCTGTCTATTATCTCCAAGATGGTAGGTTTGAGGTGGGTGGTGTTGATCATGAAGCTGTGGGTCAAGTATCAATCGATGTCCCCACATTGACCAGTGGGGCCCGCCTTCTTGACCTGAGGCTCAACGCTCATAATCAACAACCCCCCCAGACAAAAACAACACCAACGATATCTAATCAGAAAATTCTAAGGTATCATCACTGTACAGCCATAACCATACAGCTCATTACTGTCGACACTTAATTTATGGTTGTTGTTGGTCCATGCTTAATTATTGTATGTAGGTATTCGTAGAGCTGATTCAATGTTCAGCCAAGCCAAGTCACACATCCTGCGCGTCATACCTCAAGCAAGCAATCAGGGAGGAGGAGGAGGAGGAGCTGCTTTACTTTGTTTTGCTTTGCTTTCTTTGCTTTGCTTGCATGCTGTTCAAAGACACGACGACGACGACCACAGACGACGCTGCATGAACGAGAAGAAGAAGAGAATAGGAGAGAGTGAAGAAGAAAAGGGATAAGAATACACATACGTGCAATTTCCGAGACCATACGCTCCTCTCTCCCATAGAAGACTCAACACCGCACACATACACACATACACACATCTCCTCTACCTATCTACACCCCCTTCTTTCTCCTAATCTTCTATTCAAACTCACACTCACCTCCACATCAACACTTCCATTGACAGAGAGAGAGAGAGAGAGAGAAGTAGAAGAAAACAAAACAAAGGCTCATGGAAAACCCCTTCGCTACCATAGCGCCCCCGCCGCAGACAATGGCCCACCCCTCCGTCCAAATCTCCTACGACGACGATGACATCCTCATGGACTACGACGACGATGGCCCCTCTGACGCCGTCCTCGCGCCCATACCAGCAGCAGCACCAATAACGCCTTCCGCAGCCCCAGAGCCAATGCAGGATCTCGACACGGATCAGCTCGCCCACGAAAAAGTGTTTCTCAAAGGCGTCGATAACATGTCCACCGCCAACGTCAAGGTCTTCGTGGCCGAGCACTTCACGGCTGCATCCATCATCAAGGTCGAGTGGATAGACGACTCTTCATGTTCGTTCTCCTCCTATTCCTCTGCTCAGAGTCTCCAATGAGGGCAATGCTGACAGTGAGGTTTCCCCACTGCTACAACAGGCTGCCTGGTGTACCGAACCCCCGAGGAGGCTGCAGGAGCACTGAGTGCGCTGGCACTCGAGCATCAGCAGCAGGAGCTCCCGGCGCTCGCGATCCGCCCGGCAAAGCTGGCATCGTCCCATCCAGACTCGAGGCTCGAGGTCAGGATCGCGAGACAGACAGACAAGAAGATTGCGGGTGCGCGAGATAGGAGTAGATACTATCTCTTCAACCCGGAGGAGGACCGCGTCGAGCAAGCTGCGCGCCTGTTAGTATCCCCAATCCTTTGCATTACATCCATAGCACCCCCTGGAATACCAAAAGCTAACACCCTGCTCCACAGCCGTCGCGAACGCGAAGAAGCCCGCCGCAACCGCCGCCGCAACGGCACCGACGGCGGCGAATACGAGCGCCGCCACTACGACTCGCGTGAGCACGACCGTCGCCGCAATGTCGACAGCTACACCGACAACTTCTACGACGACGACGTCAGCTCCCGCAACTCGCGCAACGTCTCTAGAAGCCGCAATTCACGTGATCGCTCCTACTCGCCCGCTCGCGAGCGAAGACAGCGCTCCAGATCGCCAGTTGAGCTCTTCCCCGGCCGCGTGAGCCGAAACCGGTCGCGTGAGCTGTTCCCCGAGCGCATGAGGACGGAGGAGAGTGGCCGGTTGAGGACTGAGCCACTGGAGCTGTTCCCCAGAAAGCCTGCGGCGAGCTCGAGGTTCTCGGTATCTCCAGGGCCAGGGCCGGGGCCGGTGGAGCTGTTTCCGGAGAAGCTAGAGCATAGGATAAAGAGGCCTACAAAGAAGTCGCTTGAGGAACGGATCAACTTAGATAGTGGCAGTGGCAGCGATAGGGATACAGGATACAGGATCAAGGGTCGTGGAGGGAAGACAGCAGATGATGGAAACGATCTGTTTGCACAGAAGCTGAGAGCTGCAAAAGGGGAGGGACTGGTGGTGGAGGAGGGAGGGAGGAGAAGAGGTGGAGCAAGGAGGAATAGGGCTGAAGACATGTTTGGCTAAGTATCTGTAGCTCAGCTATGGGTAGGGTGTATTGTACGTAGCTTTTTTTTTTTTTTTTTTTCGTGTAGTGTAGGGCCTTGAGGTGTTTTCTGTCGTTTTTCCCCCTTCCTCGTTTTCCCTGTGTTTTCGCTTTTCGGTTTTTTCTTTGGTCTGCGTGAGCTGAGCTGATGCTGTTACATACATATACTTACTATATTGAATCGAGCCCAGGTCATGGGGTGGGACATTTGGTTGATTGCAAGGTATTGGCTTTTATTAGTTTCTAGCTATTTCTTTTTGTAAATGAGACCGGATAAGAAGAGGAGTGATCAGTTGTGACTACATGATTTGTGACGGGTGGAGATACATTGTTTCCTATCATTTTCTGATAGGCCTACATGACATAAGTAACGGAACCTGTTGAGAGTACTGAAAAGGGAAACGGGAAGGGGAGGGGAAGGTAAGGGCAGGGGGGGGGGGAGAGAAAAAAAACCGAGAAACCCGAAAGAAAACCAGAATATCAATAAAGGGATTTCCGAAGAAAGGTTCACAATCAATGCGGACAGAGTTGTGTTGGCAGTTAACAGGGAAACAGAAAGCCGTCAGAAAGCCCATGACAGCTGAGAAAAACAGGAAGGAAATCGTAAACCGTGGAGGGAACCATTAAAGCCCGGTCAAGGCCTAGTAACCCTGGTCAGACTTGCTACTACCCTCACCGCCATTATCCTTCTCCTTTACCTCCGCCGCCACTGCAGCAGCCCTCTCCACCGCCGCCGCAGCAGCATTTCTAGTGACTTCCAATCGGCTGAGAGCCCGCAGGATTGCTAATTGAGACAAGTCTTCACCTGGATAAGGATGACCGATACCCTCATCCTGAGGGTAGTCGTCTTCCTCGTCCTCGTCTGAGTACTCACTCCCGCTGATCTCATTCACGTATTCATACGCGGTCTCCCCATAACTATCGTTGGCACAATCTCCAAACATGTAATTTCCCTTGTGGACCATACCTGGCAGCCTAAGGCTGTATGGATCTCTGAGCTTGGGGATCCTGGGGTTCCCAGCGCTGCGGGGAACCATCTTTGGCGGAGGATTAGCACCGGGGTTGTCGGCCAGCAAGCGAGTGTTTTCATCAGTCGAATTGTCTGGGTTTTCAGCGTGGCGGGCGTTATCCTTGTCGGCGGGGTGTTTCAGACCCTTGGTCTTGTGCATATGTCTAGAAAGGATGCAGCCCATTGTTGATGATAGTTTGATTTGTGTGCTTAATTGTGTATAGGTATTAGGTGGTACTTTATGGAAAGTGAGTTAGTCTTCGTGGTAAAGAAGCGAGAAGGGAGAGTAAGGATGGTGTGAGAGTGAGTGTGTTTTTACTACCAAAAGGAACGATGCGTAACAGACCTTAAAAGAGTCCTAACCGTAAGTATGCAGTTATTTGAAACTATAGCTGTAGGTCCGTACTGGTGTTCTTTTTTCCTATCTGTCTATGACATAGAATATGTTAGTCCAATAGTCAACTAGATACGAGTAAGGATATGAGGGGGTTAATGAAGTAAAGGGAAGGTAGATTTTTTTTTGTTAAAAAAGGAGGAAAGTGAGTAGTATACCTTGACGGTGCTCTAGATATCTCTGATGGACTAGTACTTAGTATTGATGAAAATGATACTATCTGTATAAGATAAACAAAACAAGTCAGTTTTGATGCAAATTCTGCGGTGAGTGGAATAAGGAGAAGCGAGAATGAAGGGGGGGGGGGGAAGTCAGACTTTATGTAAAATGAAGTGGCGAGTAGCAGAATTTAACGAAACTCAAGGTACGTGTTTCTGACACAGATGTTCGATATTTGTGTCGATTGAAATGCTACCAATCTAGATAAATAAAAGGATTGGTTAGCTCTGACTTTCAACTTTTTGTAAAGAGAGGAATAGGAAGGGAAATACCACAAAGAGAAATTTTGATTTCTTTTTAGATGAAAGTAGAAGTAGGTACCTGGGGCTTGAGATTGATGTAGTTATATCTTGACTGTTTGTGTGAAATAAAAAGAAACGAGTTAGTCTTGATGGTCAACGTCTATATATAAGCAGGCAGAGGAGGGAAATAAGACTGAAGTTAAAGGATCATCAGATATTCTTGAAAAGGAGCGGTGAGCAGCAGACCTTAACTATCAAAGTGTTTGTGACGCAAAGTTGATGATATAGATCTAGAAGCACCTATATCTCGATGCCAACAATATTCGGAAAGTGCTGATAGAATTTGGATGAGAGGCTGGGTAGAGAAGAAATCGAATGAGAGAAGTAGATTGAATGTGATATTTAAAGTTGGATGATAGGAGGATGTTGGCAGAGGCTGCGACACATTGATTATATTGGATTCAACCAAGATGGATATGATTCAAGGCAGATAGAATGACGAGAATTTTTGAATCTGGATTGTACGAGGAGAAGGAGAGTGAGGAGGGGACCGGAGGATGTATATATATATGTAGAAAAAGAAGTTAGTACACCCCAAACGCTTGGCCGCTCTACGTAGCTACACAGCCAATTCTATGCGTAAATAGCCTGCCGAGCTCTAGGCCCACGCAGCATGTCTACCAGCTGTGTAGCCTAGAGTAAAAGTAGCCGAAGCGAATAGCTGCTCACTTTCGGGTCCACAGGCAACTGTCTGTGTAGCTCTATGTCCCGACAATCGGTCCACACACATGTACAGCTACTCTGACAGCTATATGCATCGTTTCAAGTCAAGAAACTCTCCTTGCCTCCTTATCCAATTATTGTCTGCAGAAAAACTAAAGGCCTAAAATTGTAAAAGTCTGGGGTTTGTGATATCTATTTTCCTACTATTTAATCATTGATCTTCTACCAGTGAATCAGCCAATCATAGCTGCTCACTCGGCCTTCCGAGTGATCTGCTATGGAGGAAATTTAGCCACAGATATCTTTACCCGAGATATCTTAACACGAGTTTGGATTTCAAGTCAAGAACTCTATCGAGGAATAGAGTTTAGAGTATATATGTAGCCTAAATATGCTCAGCTACGAATACATCTATAGGAAGAGGCCTAGAGTACTGAGGATGCGAAACGTAGATCTTCACGGAAGTATCTCATGCGCATATACATGTAGTAATGGGCTACTCTGAGTCAGCCAAAACAGACTACTCCATAGATAGAACTTCTTTGGCTTCAAATATACATAAATGTAGTTATAGTTTCCCCGTGTTTTTTCATTTAAGATTATCATTGATCTTTTAACTAAGCCCTAACCCAGATACATGCAGTTAATCTTTTGCCCCACTAAGCGATCCATATCTCCCGCCAGGAAAATAAGAACCACACTACATGTAGTCTAGTGCTGTTAGTCGAGAATACACGCTCTTCCCACACAACTTCCTAATTTTAGTCACAGTACTATAGGTACAAATACGAGAAAGCAGCAAAGAATATCTTTTTTTCTTTTCTTAAAATTCAACTCATGCTCAAGCTCTAGGGTTTTTGCTTATAATTCAAGCATTTATCGCACAGTAGCCCCTATCAAACTCTCAACGCGACATGTTCCCTTACCCTCAACCACCAGTTTCCCAATAGGGCCTTCACCTGGCGCCTTGCCCTTTGCCGCATCACCTTCCCAACCAGCTTTTGAACGGTCAAAGATCACCTCGCTCTCTTCGCTCGTTGAGAAACCGGGCTGGATCGCCTCCCAGACCTTCTTCTTAGGATTCAGAACTGCCTCGGGCTCACCCTTATAGCCCTCGAAATATACACGCTCGCCAGCTACTGCACCCTCTGGGGGAGCAACAAGCTCGATCTTGCCGTGGTCGTCGCCGACAGGGGAAGCGGCGAGAACCATAGCTGCGGATTTGACACCACGCATTGTGACAGGTTTGAGGTTGGCCACGACAACAACTTTGCGGTTCTGCATGGCCTCCAAGGGTACAAGACCGTTAAGACCTGAGCAAACTGTACGCACAGGAGGAAGGGGGTTGTGAGCAGCGAGAACAGATTCAGGGAGAGTTAGTGTTGAGGGAGGAGTGACGAGAGCTGAGTCGGCAGGGTCGCCCATGGCGATGGTAGACACGAACAGTGAGTCAGCGTTGGGATGGGTAGTGCAGTAGAGAATATGACCGACACGGAGATCAATCTGGCAGGGTGAAAGTACAGGCTCTGTAGACTATGTCAACAATGCCTTTAAATGAACGGGGTATCTTGTATGCACAAACCCTCTTTTGGTGGGGCCTCTCTACGAGGGCCTTTCTCCTTCTTCTCCTTCTTTTGCTGCTTCTTACCGTCGCCGGCAACAGCAGTCGCAGCCTTGTTAACTTCCTCTTTAACAGCCTCTTTAGCCTCAACAACTTTCTCCTTAGTCTTCTCTGCGGCACCCGCTCTTCCCTTGACCTTCTTCTCACCCTCAACGCCTTCCTTCTTCTTCTCCTTGACAGCTTCCTCGGGTTTCAAGTATACCAACACCTTGCTAGGGTCAATCTTGACCTTCTCACTCTCTGGCAAGTTAAGCCCAAATACAGGCGAGTTCTGGACAAAGTCGACCCAGCGGACAATATTTCTGTAGCCAGTCTCTCCAGTCCTCTGCTCGTCTGTCCAACCAGCAACATCGTCTTTAAGACGGGCATACACAACCACGTCCGCGATGGAGGGCTTCTCGCCGAGGATTGTAGTACGGAATTTGAGCTCGTCATTTAACGAGCGCAGAGAGTCCTCAATGATTGGAGTTGTGGCAGTGAGTGTAAGCCATTGGGTGATTTCGGCCTTCTCAAGGTCCGTGTATTGATCCTCCTTGAACGCCGGAATGAGTGTTGACAGGTGTGAAACAATGGTGTTTGTTCCCGCAACAGTGTCGGCGTTGTTCAATACGAGCTGAGAGACTGCCGGGGTAGACTCAGAAACGGTAACTGTGGGAGTGAGGAGGTCTTTGAATGACGAAATGAGCAGCTGGAGTGGCTTGTCATTTTGTGCAACTGAGAGTGTGTAGCCAGCCATTTTTGCGGTTGTGTATCTTCGCTGTATGAGCTGTGGGAGCACAGAAACTCGGCGGGGAAGTACGCGGGCTGTTGTACGGAGGAGAGTTGAGATATTCAGTTTGACTATTGTGCTAAAAGCGTTTGAGAAACCGAGTGACCTCTACTAGATAATTGAAACGCGATGATTCTTTCCTGTTTCTGGCTGCGGGGTGCGAGATGCCCGCCTGCCAAGACAAGCATGCCCCACCATCATTAATAACGAAACGGGGCTTAGGGCTGAGGGCCCGAACCCATGCATGGCAATATTAATTCAAGGTTCCATGTAGTAGAACGCGGCGGTGCGGTTTGCGTTGCTACGTTCTACTCACTTACCCTTGACGCCGTAGTACAAAAAAGGGTTAAAAAGTCAAGTCCTAGGTATGCCTAGGGGGATGAAAGCCCACCACTGGTTTGAACCCATGGCTTCTCGAGGGGAGGGAGTTCAAACTCTTGGTGTTGGGCCAGCAGTCGAAGTGTTACATCCACCTAAAATTCCTCAAAGTACAAAAACAACAGATATAGCAAACTCTAAAAATTGGCCAACAAAAAACTTAAAATCCGCAGTGCACCCTCGGTACAATGTATCGACATCGACATATATGTTGTCAAGGTGGATAGCGCACAAATTACCAAGACCGAGTGATACACCATGAGTCAGCAAGATACTCGAGGTAGTCGGGTTCGGGGTGTATGTAGGGTATGGTAAGTGTTAATATCAAATTGCAAACTACATGTATGGATCTAACCACAGTAGCCTTGCGTGCCCAATGCTAGCTAGGGGTTCTGACAACAATCCCTACAGTTCGTAAGATGCAGTTTTCTTCACTCTTCAATATAGGCTGTGGATCAAGTAAATCGGAGTTAAAGTTATATGCTAATTATTAAAGGAATTCAGACCTCTACGCGTAGTTCTTTCGAAAGAGGGATAGAAAAAAAAATCGGAATACATGAATCATAACCAAGGCCCCGCCCCAAACCATTGATTTTACTTAACCTCCTACCCTGGGCCCTCTACTGATTGCTATTGACGTTCCTGGACATAAATGCATAGCCACATGAAGACATAGCTACACCGCAGACATATAACATACATCGTAGTCCCCAGAAAGCAGTCACTACAAAGAAAGCTGTTCATCCTCACTGTCAACTTCATCCTCCTCGCTGTATATCTTCCGCGATTTGCTGCGTGACTGACGGCTTCTAGTAACAATTGCTTGCCATCTCTGCCCGGGAGTGCGCTCGGATTTTCTCGGGGCCTGCGGTGGCGAGGGGGAGCTGTGAGGGGATGGAGGGGAGAATGACGACACAGAACTTGCAGGAGAAGCACCGCCGAGAGCATCAGAAAACTTTCTTTTGGTGGGAGTCTTGGGATCAGGACTCGTTTCGTGCTTGACTACGATTGTCGCACCCCAGCCCTCATCCTCATCGTCCTCATCTCCTTCCTCCTCGGGGAGTGGTGCCGGATTAAAGACTTGGATGACCGGGAGTTTGGATGGTGCCGGGGGCATCGGGAACATGCTAAGTGAAAATGATGAAATGTCTCTAGGAGGAGTCTTCTCTTCTTGAGTACTTTCTTGAGTAGGCTGGGGTAGCGTCATTTCGTCTTCTTCTTCGACCTTGACAAGGCCTCTTTGCGGAGCTGCTACCTCTGTCGTTGCCGCCAGCTCTACAGCTGGCTGCTCGTTCTCCGGCTGCTCGTTCTCCGGCTGCTCGTTCTCTGGCGCCTGAAACAAATCCTCGTCTTCGCCCTCATCGCCAAAACTAAATTCAGCTTCCCCATCATCGTCCACATCAGACCTTCGTTCATTCTTAACCACAACCCCAATCTTTTTGCCTGCCTTAAGTTTAGCCTTTCTCGGAGTGCTCTTGTCCTTAATGGCATCTTCCGATTCGAGTTCTTTAACTTCGTCTTTAATCAATTTCTCTTCTCGCTCTTCCGTCTCTCCCTTGGGCACCTTTATCAGGGCCTTCTTCTTCTTGACCTTTTTGGGCAATGCCTCGAGAATTGGTTGCGACCACATATCGTCGGGGTTAATGGACTTTTTCAAACGGCTCCAGCGCATGCGTGCTGCAGCGGGGTTAATAGCAAAGTCAGCGGCGACACGGGAAAAGTCAATCTGTACGTATACTTGGTCAGTATCATTCTAATGTGCACGAGCTATAAGTAATCAATGAATGTTTAGGTGGACATACAGTCTTGTAGTCGCTACGGATAAGACAGGAGTACAAGAACTTGACATTCTCGTCCAGTGGGGCCTTTGCAGGCATTTCTCGAAGTTTGCTGGTCTCTGACTAGCTGTTTGTACCTGATATGACAGTGGATCGGCGCCTGGACGCTTATAAAATGAACTTTCAGAGGACGAAATGTACGAATGTTAAAGATTGTTCAGGAGCCCTGATTGAAAGCAGGGATGGGGAGAGGCACTAGAATGAAAAGAGGAGACAGAAGGTACAAGTTTGTTATAAACCGCCTCTAATAATTAATTTCGTGAACAAACTAGAACTAGCATGTATTAAGGGTAGCGAGTGCCAGCCAAGCTATTAATCGGGAAGACACATCGGGAAATCCAACTAGCAAACATGAGATAGGATGTATATATAGAAACAGCATCTCCCCAGACCCACGACGTCTCCCAAACCCGCAAAGAGCAGATTTTGGTATGCAGGCATAGTTGTGTTCAGAGTCATGAGTTTAAGAGAATACTCACAGGATAGATTGACTCATCTTCTCCAAAAATGGCCCGAGCTCACCTTCAAGTTTGGTGGAGGAGCTCAGACCCAATGCTGTGATACTAGTACTTCGGAGCTTGATCATAAGCTTTGTACGAGTGATTTTTCGTGAAACAGCCGGGCGGTACTTGAAGTAAACATCACAAGACCAGCGATAAAGGCTTAGCGAACTGCACAGTTTAACACATGATTGCTTATTCAACATAATTATTGTAATAAGTGATTAGGTTGTGGTAAGTATTGTCGACCGAATATTTCTTTGGCCATATGCTTCAACCCCACCCTCGCTCTCTTTACAGGCAAACATTCAGGCTGAAAGTTGGCGCACGGGTAGTGACGTAGGTTGGCTTAGTGGCTGATTGCCATTGTTGAAGGCCAACATGTTAAGATGTGTTACATAATGTGTAATACAGGCGAAATACATGTACATACATGTATGTACCTCAGGGTTTTTCGTGAACAAATTTTCTGAACTGCGGGGCTCCAGAGGTCAGCAGAAAGATAATGCACAATCTATATTTCGAAGAGGAGACCGCAAATGTATTGCCATGGCTTCATTCCGGCAAAACAATAACCTACACCTTTCAATGTTAGAACGGTATCAAGATAAAGCACCTGGGGCGAGCGGCGAAAACCTGGGCTATTCCGCGCACTCGGTTACATTGCAGAAAGCCACTACCTACCACCTTGCTTACCATTCATTACCAGACTTTGAAAATGCCATAAACATTGCTGTTTTGTTCCAGTGAAACATTTCCTTTATAGGCCGGGTGGAGTGGCGGACAGTCAAAGCTCCCGTTACTTTGGCTGATGGATACAAGTCCGCCATAGGCCCAAAAATGACTGTATCCGAAATCGAAATTAAGTTATCGTTATTCTGCGCTATAGAGGGGGAAAGGGATTTTGTTTCTTTTTGTTAGTGGGTTGGTTTGAGGGTTTGTTGGAGCCACGCTCAGGGTCGGAGCCCTAACGTTCCGACAGTGCTAGCTGTGACTGGCTCAGCCAATCATCCTCTCTCCAAATACATCTAACCTCCCTCCAAATACATCTAACCTCCGGCATTCGACACGATATTCGGATTGCAATAACCGAGGGTGATAGTAACGGCGATCCTGTGTGCCCTTCAAGGGTATAGTAAAAGTGTAGGTTTTTTCTTAAGAAGCTGAGGCCCTTCGTGGGTACACCATCTAGCTTGGGCGAAGTACGGGTGGCTGATACACCAGAGGCATTTGCGCAAGTCATCTGTGAAAAAAAAAATCTAGGGCCAGCCAATTCACTTCTAACCATCATTATTAGCGAGCCCGCTACGTATAGTACTAACATTATAAAGGATGATAGGGCGCTTGTTGTGAACTACATTTGAGAGCGACCCATTACAAGGTCTACTATAGCAAAGGCGCCAGAGTTAAGCTCGTGGCTTGGACCCTTTGGGTCCTTATAGACCAAATGTCCGGTTCAGCACTTTGTATCTACAAGTAGGAAGAAGATTGATGTCAAGCCTGTGAAGGGAGTTCGCCCCCGGGGGCTTTAGGATTAGGCAGGCTCAAACCGTTTGAGGTGGCAGGCTTGAAAACCGGACTAAATGGGTAATGAGACACGGATGGTCACTCGGGTCCAGGATTCTCATTCAACTGGGGACCACAAACCAAATACTAATAAATATCTCCAGGAGTTTTACTTTTAAAAAATGCATATTAATTGTGTCATCGCAACGGGCCGCTATGCTTCCGCTCCATCCGTTGTCGCAATTAAGCTTTACTTGTTATTATTTGATGATTACATTACCTACATAGTGAGCTGATGGGCTCGTATTTGTGGAAGACTGAGTTAGACTGACACAAAGATCTACGATTATTTCGAGTGATTGTTTATGACAACCAGATGTGAATGATTACTTTTGCATGTAACTAAGCTAATGGGGCTCGATATTCCTAGCTTTAGCAGGTCACAAGGTAAAATCAACTTCGCCCCATGTATCTAGGCCTATTGAATTAAGAGGGTTGTACGGTTATTCATAGACAAGAGACCCCACCTGGCCATCGCAGTATCTCACTCAGGTAAACATTATGGAATGGGCTAGAAACAAAAAATTCAGGCTTTGTTGTGTACATGTACATGTAGTATGAGGGTAATGCTAGCGGGGCTCGACGGGAGAGGTCTCATGACAAGATCTCGTTGTTTCTCTGCATTCGTTGAGGGAGTTATAATTATGGATGTAAGCGATGCCCGAAATATATCCCGGAAAAATAGGCAAGTCACTCCTCTCTGGTGAGAATACCGTATAGAGAGGCCTTATCACCTCTCAATACTATGTACCTTCCGAAAGCAATATTTAAAGGAACAATAGCCGTGGCCGGCCTGATATCGACGTTTTATTTAGAACGGGGGAAACCGGCCTTTCTCTATGTAGAGTTACAATAGAGAAGGAGAAAAAGTCATGAGTCGCGCGTAGCTATATCCGCACATCATACAAGTATCAATTAGAATAAAAAGGAGAGCTCTAAAAGATACTAGTAGTCTCTTCTCCTTTCGGGCATCATGACCCCGACAAAGATATTATACCTCGGCCCAAAGATGAAGCCGGTGCCGAGAGTTGCGCGTTTCTAAAAATGGGCTCCGCGCACAGATCTTCTACGTCACTGATCGACAGGGAAGGTTATTATTGGAAGGGACCCCTGTACGGTAACATAAGCTCTTTCCCCGTTGAGCCCTATTTTCCGTAATAGGGTCCTCTACAACTACTCTATTAGAGTACCTACATACATACTGCGTCCTGGTTAACGTTGAATTCATCTATTCATGAGAATTCAGGCAAATGTTTTGAGATCTACAAAGCTTTGTGTGGTGTGGGGTTGTATGTAGCACTAGAGTTGTTTTCATGAGGGGTTGCACAAAGTTGGGGGAATCTGGGGCCCGTTTTCGCGAGAAAAAATCACGAGGTATGCCGGTGCCATCCATAAATTTAAAAATGTTCAATTGCGATATCGCAAAAAGAGACAAATTCTCAAGTATCGTACGTATACGGTATTGAATACAGTACAGAGGCCTCGGACTGGCAGAGATCCGTCACGTAAATAGGCATACGGCTTGTATTCCGATCAATATCCCGCCCCCCCCGGACCGACGGTTATCTATCCTAGGTGCAGAAACTTACATCACGAGAATTTAGGGGTTTGATATTTGAGTTTTCTGCCCGTCTGTAATTGACGGGGAAGGTAGTAACGGTTGCAGTAGGGTAGGTTGCATGTAGGTACTATAGTACCTACTCTACTAGTACATGCTGTCTACCCTATCTACTTACCCCGAATCCTTGCACGATGTACCCGACATCCGAATCTCGTACTGATATATTTTCCATTGCCAAATTTGGCAATAATCTTCTAGAACACCATGACTACAAGTGGTGCAAAATCCACCAACCATACCACCCCTTGTAAGATATCACTATACCACACTACCGCAGTATAATCGACTCTATTTTATCGTGTGACATGAAAGGGATGGAGAATACGAGCTTTGATAGCTGGGAAACATGGCTGGGGAATGTAATATCGTGATTAATATAATTTTACCAATTGCGGCCTAGGACTATATCGCCAGATTGGCAAGATGTCAAAATATCGTGGAATGACAGAATATATAAACTACTGTCCACATCCACCTCAAAGCTTCCTTCTTCACCTCACTCACCATCGAGTTTAGTACCATCAACTTCCACTCGCTACCTCACCACTCGCTTTAAAAACCACTCTCACAATAATTCTAATTACTTAACTCTCACCCTCCCCAAACCAATTATCAAGATGCAGTTCTCCACCATCCTCCTCACTCTCGTTTCTGCCGCTACCAGCGCTCTCGCTGTTACTGCAGCCTACGACACTACCTACGATACTGCCAGCCTCTCCACCCTTGTCCTCGCCTGCTCTGACGGCGTCAACGGTCTCTACACCAAGGGATATCAAACTCTTGGTTCCGTTCCTAACTACCCTTATGTTGGTGCTGTCGAGACCGTTGCGGGATGGAACTCCCCCAATTGCGGCAAGTGTTATAGTGTGACCTACGGCTCGACCACTATCAAAGTCACTGCTGTTGACCATGCGGCTTCTGGATTCGTTCTCTCATTGGCAGCTTTGAACGCCTTGACTGGTGGCCAGGGTACGGCTCTGGGCAGAGTTGATGTTACCTATTCGGAGACTGCTTGTTAAATGGTGGGAATAGACCCTCTATCCCTTAAGTTTGTGCTTTGACTCTAACTATATATTTCTAGCCTCAAACCTCTCCAAGTGCGGTATATGTAAAATGATACCTAGATGAAAGGTTAAGCAAGGGGTGGGGAAGGCGGATTGTATGTGTGAAGCATAGGAATGGAGGAATTTGGTCACGGAGCTGATTTGGATGGGTTGCCGGGAGATTTAATTTTGATACTGTACGATTTACATGTATACTCTAATGGTTACTTTGAGAAATTTGGCACACGGAATATTATAAACTATTTAAAAAAAAAAAACTGTGTATGTGCGAGAAGACAGATAAGCGCTCTATACATGTATACATGCTACTTCATTGCAATACATACATGTATACTTACACCCATGCCAAATAAAAACGCGTGTATGGCGCTCGAACACCTGTTTTGAGATATATAGTTTAAATTTACGGCCAATATATAGTCTTGGTATCAACAGCTGATGAGGTGGTTGGGGTGATTGAGTCGAGTGATCGTTGATGAATGAGTGGTTATTGCAAGGCTACATGTACATTCAGCAGATATTACTCCGGTACCAAAAGAGCGGGTGATCTAGTACCTTATCTGCGAGAATACCATGACACTGCGGTATTGCTACAGCATATGGTATAATGGCTGAAATTCCGATTTAATTCGGGAGTTTTTCACGGCGCCGTATTGCTATGGTATCTATTACATCCCCCTTTTTTGGTACTGTAGTATCATACTACAACTCGGAGTACAAGAGATGGGCTACGTTTATGTACACTCGCATGAAAAACTGACGGTACAAAGCCTTCATGCACTTATACCGAACCCAAATAAAAAATAACGAGATGTACTTTAACTACAAAATGCGAAAGAGAACAGATATTACGGCTTCCGAAGTGTACATGTATTTACCGTCTTGTATGGCCTCTCTTGCCGGACTTGTCATAAGACATTTCTCCCCCCTCACTCGGGTATAGGTACATAAGCTACCACCCGAGACATTACATTTGATAACATGTTGTAGTTGAGTGTTCATGAATAGCCCACAAGCTTAAAAAAAAACATGGCTTCATTGACAGGTATGGCTGCATCCCCAAACTACATGTATCTACATGTATGTTTTTGATGAGAGCCGCAAAGCAGAAAGAACTGCATGCGTCGTGTGTTTGGCCCGGGAGTGCCAAGACTTTCGAATGCGGCAGTAACATTCAACAATCACAAAACAAGTATGTATTCTTGTTATTGACGCCAGCAGAAAGGAAGTTTGAGGTTATGTCACTATTAGCTCAGTTCCATTGGGCTCAATGGGCCAGCAGTTCTTTATATACATGTATTGTATACAAGTATCATGCTAGCTTGATACATGTAGCTCTACTGGGCTGTTACCCTAAGTACATGTACTTGTAGTTACAAGGAACGTCAATACTTAACTGTAACATACATACATGTACATGTACATACTAGTGGTCTTGTGCCCCTACATGAGAAGTTTGCTCCCCGGAGAACTTGACATCTTCATCAAAAAGCATAAACCCATCAGAGATCAGGAAAAACCAACTACCAGTTCAAGCGTTGTGATGCCTCGCTCAACAGACTTTGAGGATGAACATATGCTACCGCCATACTCACCACAGAATCCGTTCCGCCTCAGACAAATCGAAAATCCGTGGTCACCTCCGGCGCGGCGTTGGGCATGCATAAAAACTACCAAAAAGGTCTCCAAGGGAGCCGAAATCACGGATGATGTTATTGCGGAATGTGTCAAGCTCTTTAATGCCAGCTTTGGGGTGTGGAGTAAGATGGCTAAGGATCAGAATAGCAAGATTGTGCCAGGTTTGTATCCTTGATACTGATCATGATCATGACTCCAATGTAATAGGTCTGTGCTGATTTCTGGTACTTTGTATAGGCACGAACCTAAGGACAACTGCGCAACACTTTCGTGCAGAGTGTGTTCCGTGCGAAGAGAAGACCACTCTGGTCAGAATTTATATTCAGGATAACCTTGTTGGTTATGCGTTTGGGACACGATGGCCCCATCATGCGTTATACGGTATGCTATAATAAGCGTTAGAGATATGGCTTTGGGCAAATATACTTACTGGTTCATTCTATAGGTGATGTGTGCTGGATCACTCAGGTTGTAGTCGACCAAAACTATCGAGGAGTAGGCCTTGCAACCTCCCTTCTGTCAAAGTTTAAAACCAACACGGACATCCTATATGGCATTAAATCGCACCATCCCGCGGCAATCATGGCATTGAAACGAGCTATTTCAGGTGAATAATCCATGAGCGCAACACTTGTCAAGTTCTAAGGGCTTCGAGCCCGCCGCTTACGAACGAATTAATTACATTCAGGGAATAAACTCTCTTACGATGATGTATTATATACAGGATCATACGCCAGGGAGATTCTCCGGAAATCCGTCATCAAGTCTCTTCAAGGTGCTACACCCCGTGGGGGGCTCTTCAACGAAACTTCCTGTAACCCTGAGGAGGATGGGATCGTTTGTTGCCTTAAGGCGGGTACCAAGCTGGCCTACGACGATGCGCTTTCAGCGCTAAGCTATCTAGAACAAAAAGGCAGAAGTTGGGAATTTGGCAAATTGCGCTATGGGTTCATATTTGTCGCCCTCATTGAGAACGAGAGCTGGGCAGGGCTAGATGGGCCAGCGTAGATGCCGTACATATCCTTTAAAACTTCTGGGAGCAGAGGCGTTTCGCGTAACTACATAATAACTACATAGGTTTTTCCTTTACGAACGTATGAATCCCCGAGGTTATGCATTGGACACTGGCTCAATCTCATTTCGTATTTCTATTTCATGAGCGGTGACTCAGCAGGAAACACTAATACATACGTATTGATCAGGATTTGTCGAGGTTAACTAAGGCAAATAAAGATAATCTTATAATTATAACAGAATAGACAATTACTGTCAAATCTATAAGGGAAAATAGTATTGTCATAGTGTACGGGGTGTATGCAATCAATGGATTAACAATATAGGATAAAAAGAACTAAAAGAGCGTATAATCCTATGTTGGTACCCCTTCTTAAAAATACCGACCCAGCAGCGACACATCGCTAATAATGTGTAGTAATTATAAAACTACAGGTACTCTAGTGAGACTATTTATGCGCTCATACCTGAGTATCCTACAGATGGTAGCACCAGCGAGTCCCAAATAGCAAAGTTAGACAAGGTATATATATGCAGGTACCTACATGTTGAGGAACACGGAAGCTGTGACGTTGTTGGCCTCCTACTGTTACCCCTCATCTTGTTGACTGTACAGCTGCAACCAAACGTCAAAACTCCAATCAGTCCATCATACTTCAAAGAAGCCGCAATACCCCCTCATGGACGACTTAAGCGGCCAACAAAGAAGGATAGGAACAGACATTGTCATCCGCGACAAAATAATAAACACAGCCGTAGAGGTTTTTAAGCGCCATGGAGGTGTCCGAATTGATTCCCCGTAAGCCTCTTTGCGAGTCTTAAAATGCCCGTAACCAAAATACTGTAGAGTGAGTAAGCCAACAAGTTGATAAACTACTGTAGGGCCCTCAAATGTCTCTATGATTTTGAGTTTCATGCACGCCTCCGTCTTATTGAGTCCACCAGACGCTGGCTAGCAGAGAATTTGCTGGATGTGGATAAACCTGCAAAGTGCTACACGATCGGGGCATCTGTTCAGAACGACGACGACAACGACACTTGGGACAGTACCAAGGGTATGTTCTTTCATAATACCAGAAACTATACATGTGACTCGATTATTCTCGGAGTATTCGATGATATGCTTCCCGACGCAGAGGTCTTAAGGGCCTTAATAGAAATATTAAGCAAGGTCGATCTGGAGGATTATAAGATAAGGATCAACCACCGGAAGATTATTGATGGAATACTTGAGAGCTATGGTGTGGCTAGACACAACTTCAGAGTAATCACAGCTCTTTTTTCATCGTTGAGACTGAAGGTATATATATATCTTCAAACCTCCAGTATAGTTTGTCAACTGGCGCACTATGCGTTCAGATTAGAACATCTCTGATGTTTAGGCACTAGGGATTCCAATCGGATGATGATCTTCTGATAGAAATTGAAAAAAAATTGTTGCAATCAGGGACTTGCCTAGAAAAGGATATTTCTCAGCTTTCGCATCATTTTTCTAGGAAAGGTTTTTAAAGCAAGGAATCTCTCAAACAGACCTCAAATACTGAAGCTTGAATAGGAGGAAGGCGTCTTCAGTATGATTTGTTACTTGAGGAGGATTTGATTGCAAACGAGACCTTCTTTACTGGGCTCCGTGAAATGGGACTTCTTTTTGATTATCTTGAAATCTTTGGAGTAATGGATAGGATTGAATTCGATCTTTCTCTTACCGATTTTGTGAGTATTTGCCATTTTTTCATTTATATCTAGCGAAGGTTTCTCACATTTATTAGGTAGAGACTGGCATAGCTTTCATGGCTGTAGCCCCGGTTCCGATTCCAGAACCGTCATTAGGTGCGGGGCAAATAATCGAAATTACCGGCGACTTCAGGGAGACTACCTGTATAGCAACCGGTGGACGAGATGATTATAATAAAGAAGATTATGGAGCCCAGCTTGTTTACTTCTCGCTATATGTAAATGAGGTCTCTGGTATTATCAAAGAGAAGTTATCGTCCCAAAAAGGTTTTAGAGAAAGCGAAACGGAGGTGTACGTCATGTCATTTGGCGAAGGATTTCTAAAGGAGCGGATGCAAGTTTGCAAAAAACTTTGGGACGAAGGTGTTAAGGTTTGCAGTACCCGGTAAATTTTACATATTTTAAACAAACATTGAAACTGACCAAGGCAGGCTGAGTTTTCGTATCAAAAAAAGCCGGAGTTTGCATACCAAATGTCAGCTGCGAGAAAGAGTGGCATTCCATTTGCAATTATACTTAGTCCGGAAACCCTGCAGCAACAAAAAGTAAAGGTCGTGGATTTAAGTCTACGCGAGGGCCATCCGCAGAAGACGGGGATAGACGTGAATCTTTTGGATATTGCGGCAGAAATCAAACAGAGACTTGAAAGGAAACAGGGGAGTAAAGATGGCGATGATGCGGACAATACTGACGATGAGGATGGTGATGAAGAGAACGATAGTGATACTGGTAATGGCGGGGACGCATTTAACGAAAACGTGAAAAAAGTCAAGCTAGAGGGTGGAACTGTGGATATGGAAGGCATTGAGATCGAGATGGATTTTGCAAAGATCACATCGAAAGGAGCTCAGATTGAGGTTAAGGGGGCAAAGATCAAGATGAAGAATGCGAAAATTGAATTGAGGGGACATAAGGAGTAGAATAAATTGGTTGACCTGAAGTTATTGATAAATTTCTTTTACTTGTAAGGATACTCGAGTTATAATAATTATATAAGAAGCAAAAAGGGTCTCGATATTAACGGACTTAAAAACCCCAACCACTCCCAATTACCCCAGCCAGCCCTCCTAGGGTTCTAAGAATCTGTCTTTCGTTCATGAGCTGAATCCTGAAAAGATCTATCCTTGACTCCTCCTCCTTGTACAACAGTTGAAGCATCTTAAAAACCCCTACGTATACCTCCCATTCGCCAAAGGTTAAAAAGCGCGGAAATTCCGACACATCATCAAGGCTCTCAATACGAGCCGTGATCATATCGTACCTTTGGTAAGCATCTGAAGCAAGACAACCAAGCATATCGATTGCTTCTATAGAGGCGAGAATTCGGGCCCTAACGTCAGTAGAGCCCTCTTGTACGAACGATGTTGATGAATTCAAAAGCAAGATAGCCTGTTCATAATCAACTTTGCGGCTGGTAGTATTTTCGAGTATTATTTCAGAGTACCCTCTCAGTTCATCCAGGATGTACTTTTGAGACTCCCTATTGTCAGTTTCACTGTGCCCCCCCGCACAAATTTCGAAAAGCGACATTAAAGAATAGTTGATATTTTCTTGAGGCACGAATTCTGTGGAAGACAAGCAGGATATGAAGTCTCCTATGAGCTTATTTCTCTGAGAGATTCTCTTTTGTCCGGAATCAGTCATGGTGGGTATTTCTTTTGCTTCCGTCGCAGTTGATGTAGTTGCGTCGATTTGGGATATCGTGAAGTCTCGGGAGTCAAGGTGGGGTGTTGAGAAAGATTTACATGCTGAACTAGGCTCTTAATAGCCTTTTATAGGCGTCTTGAGTGATATAAATAGAATGGTATTGTTTAAACCTATACTATATAGAAACCCAAAACCTGGTATTGTGCAGTATTAATTCGGAACGAGTTCGGCTTCTGAATCGCTACACATACATCTATGTAGATGACCTAGGTGGTCTATCCAGGTCGTCTAAATGACCTATTGTAGGTTTTGAGACTTGATCAAAAATACCAAAGATTTGCGTAGTTTAATAGGATTGTAAATTTCTAACTGCACATACCACTAAGTTCGGCTAGCTACGTAGCCAGAACTTACAACCAATAGTAACTACATGCAGGGGGCTACTGTGTATCCATTCACTCAATAGACCATGGCCATGTGTATGATGAGGTTGTGGAGCTACCATATAATCGTGGAAAGGCTTGTAGGAAAGTAAATCATAAGTAATCACTCGATCAACATTTAACGAGTACTTTCAAATTTATTGTGTGATCCCTCATACTAGAAAGTTATGGCGCCTAGTATGCCAGGGCTTGCATTAGTATGATATCTCCCTTCGTGTGCGTAGCTACCTGTACACGATTAAGCCAAGTCCTCTGCACATGATTTCTGGTGGGTTTATGGTTAAAAATTATGTTTCAAATAACTTCACTCCATATTTAATTCTCTTTTTCTATCCAAGATCAACGCAAAACAGTATTCGTTTGGGTATCTAATTAATCCATACTTTTTAGGCAAGAAAGAACAAGCCAGTAGTATGATTCGCATAAGGGCATAACTGCATCACAGCTTCAACAATTCACATTTAATTCCCATCAACCCCCGCAGTTGAGGTATTTGTGGGTTGTCCTAGTTCCTCCAACGCAACATTGGGATGCAAGACAAATACCGTTCTACCACCGGCTGAGCTACTTCCTTCTTCGGCTTCGCTAACAAGACCTTCGCCGCGGATTTGCATGAGAATATTGTCCTGTAAATGAAATAATTAGTTTATTGAAAAAGTTTACTCATCGAGAAGTTGGGGACACAAACCTTAACCATCCTCTTGATAACCTTCTTGACAAGCACTCTCTCATCCACCAACTCCTGCTCGTCGTTAATTTCTTCTTCTCTCTGTTCCAAGTACCATGTTATTAACTCTTCCTCTTCAACACCCTGCCCAGTTGTAAGCTCGTCTTCATTGACTCTTCTAACCAGTAGATTGAGGATTTGCATGTAACGATCATAGGTAATCTTTGTCTTCTCTCTTGGAGGTTGGCTAGCCCTTGTGGAAGGCGCCGGGCCTGGGGTCGCTGTTGGGTCCCTTGTACTCTCTTCCTCCGCATCCACCTGCATCTCAGAATCTCCCGCCGGTAGCTCTTCTTCTTCATCATCAACCTCGACGTCATCCTTTTCAACATGAATGATACTCTGGCGCAATAGACCGAAAGCCTCAATTACGAAAGCCTCTGTGACATCCTCCACGCAATTTGCTTTCGCTATAGCCTCGGAGAGACGGATGAGTGATTCAAGTTGACGCACTGTGATACGATAACTGTTGCGGCCGACACCACCTTGGGCATCATCTGCACGAAGCTGTTTGTATTTTTCCACAAGAAGAGCCTTGGCTTCCTCTGTAAACACTGGGCGGAAAGTGCGTGCGAATTTGATATATCGCTGAAGCTGCTCAGTTGTAAACTCTGGAGTAATGGCGGCATCACGATTACGGTGAATATTAACAATGTGACGAGCAAGATGCGTGTCTACTGCTTCATTACACTCATCAAGAACGACAAAGAAGAGATCGAAGCGGGACATAATAGGGGCGGACATGTTGATATTACTCCTCAGTGTTGTCTTGCGATTGTACCGACCCCCCACAGGATTGGCAGCAGCAAGAATAGATGTTCTAGCATTGAGAGTGGCCTGAATACCTGCCTTCGCAATGGATATGGTCTGTTGCTCCATAGCTTCGTGAATGGCAACCTGGTCGACAATGTCCATCTTGTCAAACTCGTCTATGGCACAGATACCATTATCTGCAAGCATGAGCGCGCCGGCCTCAATAGTGAATTCTCCGGTTTCCTCATCTTTAACGACAGCAGCGGTAAGACCAGCTGCCGAGGAAGCTTTTCCGGATGTATATACTGCTCGCGGGAGGAAGGAGCAAATATACTTTAAAAATTGCGACTTGCTCGTGGAAGGGTCCCCAACAATACAGATATTGATATCACCACGGAGACTCATGCCCTCCGGTGTCTTTTTATGAACACCACCCATGAGCTGTAAGAGCAATCCCTTTTTGATAATCTCATGCCCATATACCGTTGGTGCCAGTCTATTTTTATTGTCAACGGTGAATTTCCGAGAGCTGATTATGAGGATTACTCACGAATTAACCAATCTTGAGTAAATATGGTCACTGTGCACCATACCCTTTAATTCGGCGATCTCGGCTGGTGATAAGCTGTTCAGGAAGTCCTCTTGCTCTCTCTCATCATCACCAACCCCTGCTTGAGTCCCCCTTAGTAGCCCGGCGACTTCTTCCTCCTCTTCACTTTTTCTCATTCTCGCACCTGGCACCCCGCTTGTATCACTAGTAACCATACATGCCAAGAATGCCAGCCTATATGTTAGATCTCTAACACCTAAACTTTTTAGTCCTGTAACACCCGTACTCTCTGCCCCTCCTCTCGATGAATTTTTTACATCCTTCATACTCTGAGCTTTTAGCCCTGGTAGGCCCAACATGCTCACATCAGGCACTACAATTAATGTTCCAGTAAAGATGCATTTTTCCCCAGCCTTCGCTCGCTCCACAATCTCTCCACGCAAGATTATGTCTAAAGTCCTAGGCATACTTCCAGTGGGAATCTCACCAGAATTCTCCTGCACACGTACTTTTTGCCAATCGATAAATGTGCTCTGCTTGATCTCCAATCTCCACCCACTACGGTTACCACAGGTGAGATTGGGGCACTGGGCAGGCTCGGTAAATCTAAATGTTTGTTCAACATTCGGGATTGCAGTACGGCAAGCTTCGCAAGTAAAGGTAGCAAGAAGAAGCTCCGGGCGAACCTCGGAGGTGCGGGTAACAGTTGCAGAGATGGAAGTGAGAGTCCCGATCTGCGCAGTGCGGAGGGAACGGATGCGGGTTGTAACAGGTAAATTGTAAAACCCAATTGAGAAAACTTTATCTGCAGCTGGATCAACCTTTACATGAGATTAGTCCAATATCGTAGGAGCCTCGGGTTTGGTGTATCAATTTCTCCAAAAGCGAATTGAGTAGCAAAGGAAACCCGACTTACCCCTTCGTTACCTCCAATTCCTCTTCCAGCCTTTCCCCAGTATTCCGGCTCATGTCTCCTGATGCATGCCTCCAGTCCTCTTCTCAAGAATGGTAGGAAACGATAATGTCTCTCGGTGATTGCCTCAGCAAAACCGCGCACGTTGGTCTTACTCCAATATGCCAAATGTGAATAATCAACAAACAAAGTGCTCAGATCTAGCGCGGCCATGTTGTGAATTGCTGCAATGTAATACTTGTCCGTACTCGGCGGTGCACTCCCAGAAGGAGCTGAGGACTGCGGGGGGAGCGGGTTCTCTGGGTCCTCGACGAAACTAATTATGTCAGAAAAAGCTCTAATCAACTACACCAGAGTACCCACTTTTCAAGGAACCCAACAAATGCATTCATGATCTGGTCTCCAGCCTCATCCGACACTTTTGGCACAGCACTCATGTCTGCTCGAGGACGACCCGCTCTCCCTGCAAGACCCCTTGATCCAACTACTTCATCTTCGGGATCAATATCCATCCCACCATCATCACTTGTAGGGCCCGGTGCACGAGAGGAAGAGCGCGCTGTATTACCACTACGTCTAGGTGGTGGCCGGGGAGTTGCAGGGTCTCCGGGGGTGGGTAGATCTGAGTAGAGAACAGAGTCTACTAGGGATGACATTGTGAGGATGGAAGATACCAATTGAGCTCAGCGAGGGGATATATAGTTTGTGTATAAAGAATTGACGAGGAAGTATGGCGGCAGTGTTGATGATGAGGGGTCTGAATGTTTGGAGGGGGATAACGGTATCTCGATCCAACAAAGAGACGCGACACTAGAAACGCGAAAACAGCCAATTACCCATTTACTGCCGATTAAAGCCTAGTGTATCTCTTCAAAACCCTAACCCTACATAAATACCATATGGCAAGACCTAAAGTAATACCTAATGCCTACATTACAATTTTGATCGACTGATTAATCCATCGTTAACTTTGCTTTTACGCATCAGACTTATTACGCCTCAACATATCTCCATCCTGCCGGGTCCTACTACTATGCTTGATAGAATTTGCCCTGAGCTCATATCCCTGATATATGGATTCTTATCCTCAAAATCAGACATCAGGAACATGCGACTAGTTAGTAGAATTCTTGGCGAAATTGGGTTCAGACAACTCTTCAAAGTTCTTCACATTAATCCTACCTTTGCGAGCCTGAACGAATTTGGACTTAGGAAGATATCTCAGGTCCCGCGATTTGCGTCTATTGTTAGGAAGGTGGTTGTGCATATCAAACATCCGCGAGAGATAATAGATGGTATCTGTGAAAAGAAATTGGCAGCAAAACACATTACCGCTCCGGGATATTTTCGCAAAATGAAGGATATCGCTCGTATAGAAACCGAGAGGCTATGGTTCGGTAGTATACACGAAAAAAACTGTGCAACAGCTCTGACAGAATGTCTCTCTCTATTACCAAATATTAAGGCCATTGGCATTTACCAGGAACCGGTTAAAAACTACGGATACTCTAGCAAAGCAGATTATAGGCCGAAGGCAGAAGCCATATATAAGCTTTGTGCAATCATGATCGCTGCGAGCTCTTTAAAGGGTAAACTTGTTTCCTTTGAAACCAATATGGCTATCGATATCGACCATCAGCGATGGCTTCCATACACATCTGATGTGCTCCGCAGAAGTGTCAAAGATGTTCTGGAAAGCATTCAAACCATGCATGTGCGGCCAATACGAGGGGAGAATTTTAGAACCGTTATCCTAGAGATAGCGAAGAACCTTTTGCATCTCAGGATTAGCTTTACCCATATAATCAACCACAGACCCAGGGATGACTATTATCACATCGATTCATTAATAAGCACTACGATTATCTGGCCATACCTAAAGGAGCTGACCTTGGAAAACGTTGCATTGGGCAGGCATAGGCCTCTTCTAGATATTTTGAGAAGGCATCAATCAACACTCCGTGTATTCACTTTGGAGGGCTGTGAATACAACTGCAGATTTCTCCCGGGAATGGAAACGAGTAGGCCCCTGAAGTCATGGGAGGATCTGATCACACAGGTAAAGAATATATTGTCTAACTGTCAAATCAATATTATCAGTCCATCGTATTATGGCTGTGGATGTTCTTGTGGTAGAACTGCTATAGGGTGTCCGGATCCGCACATCTTCAAAGTTCATCGACTACCATCACATTATACTCGCAGCTCAGCATAGACACGCACTGAGCTTTTGAAGACGTTTTAGGTTTTCTAAAACGGTAGTTCAATAAGCCGAGGTTTCCAAACTTGAACTGTTTTTATTTATAACCAGACAGCTGCTCGGTTTCAGCGAACACTTAATTATAAGCCATCGAGATGCTGTAGATAGGCACATATAAGTAGCTGTTGCATGTTTCAAGTACATGTGCATGTGCCTAAGTAATGTGATAGCCTTGGAATTAGGAAAAGGGGCACTTAAGTACATCCAGGCACATGTAAATGTGGGTATTATATTCACGATACCACATGATCATGTATATACTTGGCCTATAAGCACATGATCTCCAGGGCATAGTCCGTCCTAGCCTATTTTATGTCAAGGAATCAGGTGGTGAGTAGCAATCATTCTGGTTCCAGGATCAAAAAACGGATAGACTACCAAGCTACAAATACTACATGTACATGTAGTTTATACCAACCCTATCGAAATTGATATTCAATTCATGATAGGTACAGTCTCGGAAATGGGAGTAAAAATGTAACCATGGGGCTACGGTATTGAGTCAAGGATACCGAAACCAGCATCGTAAGTAGAATATTGATACTGCATCAATACCGTATCCTTATAGAACCACTAGCGTAATGACTGGAATACGGTAATAATACACGACACTAGCTAGAGCCTAACCAATCCGATGATAACCCATTACCTCCACGCCGGGTAAACCTAAACACCTACAGCTACTGAGCTATGTATGTCCAGCCATAGATAAACCCGTTCTGAGACACCGAGTATTAGTACATGTATTTATCCAACTCAATGGAGAACATCAAGTCAATACCTAAAAGTACTAGCTCTGAAGGAGACCATCCATGTATGCACTGCACCAGGTTGTCTCAGACCCTGACACAATCTAATCGGATCCGATAACAGTATCGGTGCCGATTGGGTCGCTTAATCTTTAGTCTTTCCAGCCATGGCACTCCCGACAACCGCTGCATCCCAAGCTCACTTTCCACATCCCAGCGGTCAAGTCCCACCAACCCAATGCCGATGAACCCCCACTAAAACGAAGATAAAGAGTCCCCTTTGCGACACCCGAAATGTCGACTACCACAAACCTACATCCCCCCCGTTCCTCCTCCTCCCACATGCCTCCTGCGACTCCAACGCCAGGCGTGCAGACGTCCAGGCAGATGACATTATGGATTCATGACCCTGATGCGAAACCTACGTTATCGCGTCAAGACGCGATACTTAATTACGAGTTGTTTGCGCCCGGTATCGCAAAGCCAGGGGATATTGCGGAGGTTAGGTTGTTGCCAGGCAATAATGCTGGAGAAGATGTATCAGTTGTGGGAGGTATCGGTGTAACTTCTGAGAATATGGAGAGGAAAAGAAGCGTTTCCAATAATGGATTTGGGGAGGGAACAGAGAGGGGATTTCCGTTACACCCCAAGAATGACAGAGGGGAGAAGAGGTTCTTATTCGTGATAAGGAAGCTGACAGCGGAACAAAGGTCTATGCCCAATATGCAGGTATGTCAATGGTTTCCCGCCAGACCCAGGATGTAATACCTAATTATTTGTGTCACAGATATCTTTAGCAAATCATGTTGCAAATCTATTTGGTTTCCCGTCAAGAGCTACAGTGATTGTCTCGATTGTGAGTTCCCTAATGGTTGCCACTGACAGTCTAAGGAGCTGAAAATATGAGTCAAAGGTCGAAAAAGAGAACCATGAAGCCAGTCATATAGAAATTTACTTCCGAGATCAATACATCTCCCGCAGCGACATGTGGCGTATATCCACTGCTCTCCTGACCGACACATGCCCTTACAACGCCCAAAAACTTCTTTTTATCCAGTCCGTTCGTGGTACCGTAGGAAATATCTGGGTTGGCGGAGAAAAGGTTCAATCGGCGTACTTCTCCCCACATACGGTCCCAATATTTCGCTCTGAATCAGCGCACTATGTTCTCTTTGTCCAGATGTCACGCGAGATGTGGCATTTTGATACCGACGACGGCGGGGAAGGGGATCAAGGGCTAGACACAGGCGGCGCTGGCGTTGGCGTTGGAGGTGAAATCGTTTTCAATAAGCTTGTCAATGGGTTCCTCCCAGAGCTATTCAAAAGGTGGAAACGCGTTAACGCCCACCACCTCGTCTCCATAGTCCTATTCACCCGAGTTGTCTATGAACATGGTGAACCTGTAGGTATCCTCAATGGAGGAAAGGAATCCGAAGAATTTCTCGGGACCCCCGGAGGAATCGGAATAGGTGAAGGCCGTCGCTATCGAGATTTCTACCGTGTGGTGGTGTCTTCAATGGCATCGGCAGATTGGACTATCATCCTTCATCGACTGAAACGTGAATTCACTGTATTTCTTAGGGATGTACTCGTCCAACCTGTTGAAGAAGACGAGCCAGGCACATACGCAGATAGTACACCCATACCTACCGGTACCATCCCTACTACAATTTCCTCCCGCCCGGGTACTCCAGCTGCATTCCCTCCCCAGCTGACAGAAATGCTTCGGCCTGCCTCCTCCTCAACCAATTCCCAGCCTTCCCCAAGGATCCCGCCCCAAAAGGAAGCCCCGAAGCCAAAAGAAAAGAAAACTATTATCGCTGGCCGTCCTTCCGCAGCTATTCATGGTAATATTCTCGAGGCTATCAATCTCGCTACATTTCAATTTAGCCGAGATTACGTTGACCGTGATCTTGTTCGCACGGGTATCAGCGTCGTAATTATCACTCCCGGGACCGGCCATTTTGAGGTTGATTATGACATGTTGAAAGCCACTACCGACGGCCTCATTATGAACGGCATGGGCGTGGATCTAGTCTGCCTTTCTAAAGTACCACTCCACACTGTCCCCCTCTTTAAATACCGTAATCCTTCACCCCGTCCTACTCCGACTCCACAAGAGTTTCAAGATGATAGACCTAGCTTCCTTGGTGTCTCACCGCCAAAGGTTACAATCGGTTCCCAGAACTCGAGTATTCCACCCCAACCACAAATTCAGCCTCAGCCCCCACAATTAGGAGAATGGGTTTTTGCAGTTCCCCACTGGATCGACATATCGTTTTGGTCTGCGGCTTCGGAGAAAAAGGTTAAGAAGAAAAATAACCTTACCGGGAAATTTGAAAAAAAGAAAGACACAGTTAAAGCCAAATCCAAGAACCACGGTTTTAAACCTAGATGTAAGATGTATGAATTGCAAATGATGGGTGTCATGGAGACGGAGGTTTCTGAGATTTCCGTCCCGTTCTTACATGAAAGTCCGTTCTGGCAACCCTGGCCGACACCGATAAAATCACCAGACATAGATGAGATTGCGCCTGGGTCGTCAATAGCAGCTGGGAAAGGGAGGGCAAAGGTAATATATTCTAAAGACGCTTTTAAATGGATGGATGACTACGATGAGGCTGTGTTTGCTCCGCTTCCAAAGCTACGAGACCTGGAAAAGGCTTCCCGGGAGCGTAAGATTGGTAGCCGCGAAAATGACGATAAAAAGCTAAGACTGAAGCTGGAAGAAGATCCGATGGTCCTTGGAACCAGTTTCCATGGCGATGCGCAGCGTGGACAGGCCAGTCTTGCAGGATCAGGTTTCTTCGATAGGAAAATGAAAGAAAGGCGGATTGTCGAGCTCGATAGTCCTATTGAGGCACGAGAGAACGATGTTATGCCGCACCCTACGGCACCGCAGATGGCTACAATTGCGGAGGCTACGCCGATAGGCCCAACTACTCTACAAGAAACCACAATTATACCACAGCCACAGCCACCACAGCCGCAGCCAGGTTCAGGGGGTATCTTGGGCAAACCAACAAGGTTGGTAAGAAACATTAGTTTCGGATTCAAGTGGGGTGCTGCAAAAGCAACTGCAAAGACAGGACTTGTAGGAACAGAAACCGCTACTGGAACGGGTTTGTTTAGTAGCCCGGGAAGCGGTGTCACTGTTACTAGGGGATTTGATACCAGTGATAGTAGTATTCTTGCTCCACCCAAGAGCCCGTTGAGTCCCCGGATGAGTGAGAAGGGGAGTAGTGCGGGGGCCCCGAGTCCAGAAAGGTTGGGTTGGGGGAGTAGGCCGATTTCTATTAAGAACAGTGCAACTAGCTCTTTGGAGGCCGCTAGTAGGGAAAGAGAGAGGCGGAGGTCCTTCGCTGGGAGTCCACTTGAAGGTCGGGGTGTCGGGTGTGGGACTACGGATATCTTGAAGGTTGCGGGTATGCAAAGGCGGGAACGCCCATCTATTGATATCACTGCGAATCAAGATAAAATGGCTGTTATTCCCCCGACTGTCTCTCCTACAAGCGCTCTTGCGCCGTGGGTTCAGGTGCTTAACCCGAGCAATCCTAAAAAGAATCCCCCAAGCGTCGTGAACCAATTCCGTCGCTGGCACCACGTTTTCCCCAAACCGCTGAAGATCTCTACGGTCAAATGGAAGAGTCTTTGTTCCCCAGCTGCTCTTCCGCTCACGACAGAACACTTCCCAACCGCTGAGCAGCTCCGCGACGAATATCAGGAGAATCCGTACGTCATTTGTCAAAACGAGGTTGACGAGCCCGAAGACTCTGTGGGGAACAATCGTGAAGAACTTGTTCGTGCAATGATTGGGCAGCGTCTCGCACAAGGTTTCCAGATTGTAGTTGGAACCAGTGTAAAAGCAGCAACTGGCGGTATTGGTGGTGATACCAATATATATGAGCCTTCTTATATGGTTAAGGCTGGAAGCTCGTGTTTCATGAGTTTGGGGAGTCAAATCCATCAGCTTATTTGTGATGAGGAGTACAATGTTGAGGTGAAGCGTTATGTCAGGAAACCAATGACAGCAATTCCCGGGTCAGGTTTAGTTGGGGCTGGGGCTAGCAATGAGTATATTAGCTACATGAAGACCATCATGAGCGATAAATACGTACCTGTCAAAGCCTCCTTCAAGTTACCCATCACTGAGTACAATTGGAACTACGTCGACCAGTATATTGGAGGTTACGAAGACTCGCTCACAGAGCAGTTGCGCTACTGGAGGGCCAGATTTGTACTTATCCCGAATGACCCGCCAGAGTCTGCGCGTAAGAGCGGGATGTTCAGTCGCCCTGCTCGGCATGACCAGAATCACAATGAACATGTCACCGAGTTAAACGATGAGGAAATCCGTCTAGAGGGTATCAAGAAATTGACGCAATTGTTCCAGCGCAATCGTTATATCCCACCAGAGGAACGCCAATATTCTAGCAAATCCAAGGGGAAGGAGAAGGACCCCATACAGATTCTTTACAAGACTTTCGACCCTAGCGTTGTTGTAGCGCAGGAACTTGAAAGTCTCCCTCCAGCAGATAATAATAATATGCGCCGTAGTCAACTACTATCTACTGAACAATTCGACAAGAAGAATCTAGATATAGCAGGAATTGCACAGGAGCTCCAAGGACCTCGAGGTATTCGCTTGGAGAACCGCCGTTGGCATCTTAGATACCATACAAATTGCTTTGTGGGTGATGACATGGTGACCTGGATCCTTGAGAACTTCAAAGAAGTTTGCACCCGTGCGGAGGCAGAGGATATTGGGGTAAAGCTTTTCAAGGCAGGGATTTTCCAACATGTTGAAAAGCGCCACGAATTCAGAGATGGAAACTACTTTTATCGTATTGCGGAACAGTTCGTGATTCACCAACCTAGACCCACATCGAAAGGGACAGGATGGTTCGGGGGGTTCAATTCAAAATCTGTTCCACCGACCCCATCAAGCATGAGAGATGAAAGCATCAGCCCACTACGAAGTAGGAGTAGTACGATAACTGACGATAGTTCTGATGGGTCTTATGCTTCTGGGTTCCGTACACCTACTCCTGTTCCGAAAAAGAAGGCGGAAGTTGAGTTAAGTAAAGTGATGAAATATGATGTTGACCCGGGAAAAAAGAGTTATCGCAAGGAAATCATCAATCTTCATTACGACCGCCTACACAACCCAGACAATTGCTATCATATCCGAATAGATTGGATGAATACAACATCTAAGCTGATCGAGGATTCGTTAACCTCATGGGCTCGTACAGTTGACCGCTATGGGTTGAAACTCGTTGAAGCACCTATTGACGAGGTTTCAACTATTCCAATCAGAAATCCGTTCAGAAGCCCATATATCATCAAATTTAGTTCTCCCCCCCCACCAGCGCCACCTTCGCCTCAACATCCGCCAGCATATACGCAGCCATCCTCCCCAACAGTCGAAAATATGGAGATGTCAACTATCCTTACCCCACTCCCGCCCCCTCCGCCCCTTCCCGCAAACAACGACCCTCACTTCTATCATAAGGCGGCCCTCAAGAAGTTTGGCTTCGTTCTCGACATTGAAAGCGCGCGTAACTTCCCTGTCGATGTTAAGGTCAAATATTCTTGGGGTGTTCCCCACTACCGCTGGAGCCAGTACATCCACAAGACTGGATCCCTCTTTGCCCAAGTCAATGATGAAGGGCACTTTCTCATGATGGCTAACAGGAGTTACTCAACCCGCGTTAACCGTATTACTCCTCTATCAGGCCCATCGCCACCGACCGAGACTACGCCGGAATCTCTTGTAGCCGACTTTGAGAGCTTCTGCAACGAACCTGAGGCGTTGAAGAAATTTTTCAGGAGCGTGGTTATTAGTAGCAAAAATGTCGTTACATACGACGATGCCAGCCTTGGAGCCATTAGCGCTAGTATGACCAGTAGTCGTGTCCTTCCATCGCCATTTCCGAGAATCGAGCCGCCAATTTTCCCAGCACAGCTGGCGAGTCCGGTATTGGGGCCGTTGGGGGCAGGAAGTCCAACTACAGTTGCGAGCAATGTTCACGGGGTCGGGAGATCAAGTATGGGTCTACAAAATGGGCTACAGAGTGGCAGGAGTAGTATCGCGGACGTTCCGGAGGATTTTCATCTTTCGTTGAAGTATACCTAGCACTGAGGATACTCTACTTTTAAAGCCTCACTCTCGTTTATAAAAGTAAGGAGGATCTCCTTTATTCCCCCGTTTCTTTTTTTTTGTCTACATTTAAGGGTGAATTTTTGAAAGTTAAGGACTTTATCAGGTGGTTACAGAATTGTCTAGACGTTATTAATGCCGTCTTATTATTTTTGTCTTGGAAGATTTAGTCCATATTTTTCTCTTTACGGAGCAATAGGTTTATCCTTAGGTTAATTTTCTCATAATAAAGTATAATTCTTGCACTAGTCACTGCTATAATTTGCCCTATTCATAACTCTAACCGAGTGATATATCATGATACAACCAAATCTCAATGACATACCCACAACCCACTACCGGTAGCCGTAGATCAATCACAGCGTATATTAATGCAAAGGAAACTTTTTAGGGAGGCGATTACTTATTTTCCGTGGCACTCCCGGCACTGCTTTTCTTCTTCCTCCTTGCTGCATGCACGTATGAAGTATCAATAAACCCTCCCCCCTAAATAAGTAGAGGGTTGACCCCCCCCCCCCGGCCCCGGAAGCTTTTAGGCTTAAAAAATGAATTACAGAGCTACACCCTTACTTGGGCGTATCTACCTTACTAGACTTTTATCACCAGCGAGTGATAAATCATGACTGAATACTTTTATTCCCAGTACTCTGCTCCACCAAACACCCATCCCATCCCTAGAAATTAAGGGAAAACAATAATACTACTATTAATTAGCATCTTCTCCACCCCACTTCGAATCTTTGGCCACTAGCGGCCGAAGATCAAACACACGATATATTGTCTGAAAAGCAGTTCCGTAGTAACGTTACCCGCTAAAGAACAGCCGATACCTATCTGATAAGTTGTCAGGCCAATTTTCAATCAGAGGCACTTGAACCCTCTATGGCAACGTGATGAATGTAACGCCTAGAAAGTCTATGTGGTAGTCTTTGGAATGCATGACAATCTACAACAATATTTCAATTTCTTGCGCTGTTTATATCACGATTACTAGAAATGGTTTAAGTGCCTCGTTGCAATTTGGCCTGACAACTTATCAGATAGCGTAAAGGAGTACTCCAAGATCATGCCAGCTGTCTACATTCCAGTGTCCTGGTTTAGTTGAATAGGCAAAGCTACCGCGGCCTGGCCTAGTTATGCATCGCTACATAAGACACCCATCGATATCGATACCCATTCCCCACTACTATATCAGCCTGTAATTAGTTTTCAATTGAACAATGCCAAGGAACCACTCAGTTTTGGTTGGTTGGTGTAATTTTTTTTTTTTTTCTTGTGGCGCTCGCTTTGTGACTAGGGTATTGAAATTCCTACTAATAGTCACCAAAGAGGGTTAGTATGTGTGTCACTAGTTTGGAAAATGCCAATGGGGAAAGGGAGCCCAAAACACTAGACCTCGCATTACATGCCCGAAGTGCAAGTCTTTTTTGTTAAGTTGGCCGGTCGTGCTAGCTTTGCATTCGGGCGGCCGGGTATGAATTAAATATATAGCTAGTAGGACGGGATACCATTAAGCCCTAGAGCTAGCATGCACCTAACCCGGAAAAAAAAAAAAAACCAACCAGCTGGGTAAATAACAAGCCGGCCTAGCAAGAAGCCATCTTCTTGAGAGAAGCAGAAAAAAAATCAAGCAGAACTTTGCAATTACCCTCGTGCCACCGCGTGATCTATAATTAATTGCACAATGCTAAATCACACCATCTCCATGTAGCAATGAGATGTCGTGTCCAGCCGGCCGGCCTCTGCACCTACCGAGTTAGAGTTCTATCCTGCCAAACACGCTTGGTAGGATCGTCGCTAACCACGACGGCTGAATATCATGATTCAGTCTCATGTCAGGTCTCAACTTCCGCCCATGAGCCTGAATAACACACAAAAAAAAATAAAAAAATTCTTCAGAAACAATCATCACCATCATTACCATCATCACGGCCTAATTAGCCGTTCTCTCTCTCTCTCTCTCTCTCTGCAGCCTGTGCCTATTCTAGGGCGACGACAACGACGTTGCTGGTTCCTTCCGCGGATGTGATATAAAAACCGGCCAAGGCCTCACTCCCCAAACCAGCCACGAGTCTCAAAAGCACATTCCCCTCCTCCCCACTCGGCCGCTGTGCTACCAGGACCAGGACATCGTTCGTCTTGGAAGTTGGAAAGTATGGGGTACTGTCCGGGGGTGTGCGGGAGGCTTACATGAGAAAGATCGCCGTCCCCAAGCCATATCAGAGGGGGGGGGAAGATCATCGTTAAATATTATCACTCACAAAGAAACGCTCCAAACGCCCCCCCCCCCCCAAAGTACTACACGTGTAGGGGTAAGTCTGTTGACAGTGAGAACTATTGCAACCACGGCCAGTGTCAACAGACTTACCCCAATCCGCGTAAACTGTCGATCTTCTCCTTCCGTCAGCTCAGACGAGGCTGTCGTCTCTCCCGCGGGTGCTGTCTGTCTGTCTGTTCCCCCTATTTGTGAATCACCAGAAAAAGGTGCACGCGCCGTGTTCTATTGCCCGGCAGGCCGAAACATGCTCAGAATCTGGTGCACTGCATGTCATACCAAAACCCAGCCCTTAAGCTTGACTCGCTGTATACAGCGAGGAGATAGAATTATTGTAGAAACAGGAGGTCTCAAAACAGGGTTTGAGTGGCTGATTTGGCCAATAGGGCTCCTCCCATATACTTTATACCTCTACAATACCTTTACCACACGCCGTAGTACTGTAATGATGGAAATTAAGATTACAATAGAAATCGCAAAGTTGCCAAGGCTGTATATGTAGTGTGCACCAGACAGATTCTGACCATGTCTCGGCCTGCTAGGCGATAATCTACCCCAAAAAAAAAAGCTTTGACGTTGAAATCCACGTGGCACTAGACGGTTCTACTCATGAGACTCGGGAGATAAGTGGTTTCTCTCATTAAACGCCTTGCCTTGAGGGGGGAGAGAGAGAAGCACGGTCGTGACGACTTTTTGTTTTGGTTGTTATCTACTCTAATTCTTAGATACACACATACACATTTACAGCAAGACCCTCGTGTTGTCTCGTGGGTTTTAGAATAGCTACATACATCGGATTTTAAACATCCCCCCCCTCCTTCACGAGCAAATTCCAATAACGACGATACCTACCGTGGTAATATCCTGATTTGATCTTGGCCCATGGGGGGGGGGGGTTGGCTACCATCCACTCACTAACTATCACTCGCGCCGGCGAACCACCGACCAAAACCCACAACCACGGAAACCCCCCCCCCCCCCCCAAACCCCACGATCCCCGGAGGGGAGGACCAGATCAATACCTCTCCGATCCCCCCACCTCTAAGCGCGCCGCCGCGTGGTCCGCGTCTAGAAAGCCGCACGGGCCCCCCGGGAGGACGTGTTGGGAAGTTCCGCTGCTGACTGTGCTACCAAGCGTGCGTTTCTATTGTGAGCAAGCGAGGAAGGGGGTCGAGGTGGTAGGCTCGAGATAAGGCAAGCGAGCGAGCGACATCTCATTTACGACGAGGGGGGGAAAAACAGGTTATCTCCGCATGTGCAGGCAGTCGCGAGACAGCTGGTGGTTCATATCATAGAGCCTCACTTATTATTACCATTTGCATATCTATCTGCAATCCAACCACCTTCGAAAGCCACGGCGTCATCCCCTCCCCCAGAGAGAAATAAGCCAGTAAGGAGCTGGCTGGGGGGGGGGGCGGACTACTATTTTTCCGAGAACTAGAGTAACTAATGTTTTACATATATGTGCATAGTAGCCAGCTCTCTTGGCATGAAACAACCTCTTCCCATATCTACATAATCTGCTATCCGTCTGTACATGCCCCTTCTCAGGATAAACGTTTACACAGCTAGCACGTACCTCCCTCCCTCCCATACCATACCCCCCAACAAAAGATAAGCCTTCAAATCTGTACCAGTTACCCCCCAAGTAAAGTACAAAGAAAGAAAGGGGGGGGGGAGGGAGGAAAGGAGGTCTGAATTTACCCGGCGAGAACACGTGCAAACCGTTTTAGAAGGCGTGCACCATTACCTACTCTTCATGTAAGGAATAGAATAGAATAGCATAGCATAGGACGAAGGGGGGGGGGGGGGCGAGGTGAGGTGAGGTGAGGGAGAGAGATTAAATCTCTCACTCACTCACTCACTCCCCGTCCAATACCTGGCCGCCGGGCCGGGCCTGTTCTAGCACTAACTAGCTAGCTAGCTATAGAACAGCGCGTATCTATCTATCTATCACTATCACTATCTATCCCTCTAGCTACTCCCCCTAACCTGGTGAGCCATAGCCACTGTACCTAAGCCAGCCAGCCAGCCCATGGGTGTCCCTATCTACAGCTAGTAATCTGGCCAAGAAACTGCTGTACAATACGAAAGTGATAAGCCCGGGCAGGGCATCTGTATATACCCAGATGGGCGCACCCCTTTGCCCCCCCCTGTAACTAGTATCCAGTATCAATATGTAGGGGGGGGGGGGTCAGATACACGACTCCAGCTTCGCTAATCCTGCTGTACAGGTACGCACATATGTATGCACGATGGGCGATAGACAGACGTACGTACAGGACGTACATATGTAAGTATGTACGATACGATATCCCGGGGTCCCGGCTCAAACCACCGTGGTGTGGTGTGTGTGTGGTAGTAATCTATACCGGGGGGTGGTGTTTTGTTACACATATGCGCCAGATGCAGCTACATACAATACAATACTCTATGATAGCAGTGCGGGAGATGCAGCCGGTGTTGGTAGGTAGGTATGCTCTTCAAAACACCATAGACGCAGATTAGGATCACAATCACCAGGCGGAGAGAGGTACATAGAGTGCGTAGCAATTACATAGGTAACCACACACCTGCTCCATTCTCCCCATGCCATCCTCGAGCAAGACTAAGACTATTCCTATGCATACATACATACATACATACATACATACACTCCCCCGCCCACAAGGAAGCAGAAGGAAGAAGAAGAAGAAGTTATTTACCAGCCAGCCAGCCCAAAAAAAAAAACAGGAAGAAAAGGGGGAACCAAGCCAGACGGAGGCAATGATTAGAAGTAGCTATTGAGACACAGAGATAAGATAGTAGTAAGTAAAGTAGTAAAAAAAAAAAGTAAGTAGTAGGTTAGCAAGTAGTTATGTTACTATCCCTCCTCCTTCTTCCTTCTCTCCTTGTCTCCTTCTCTCCCTCTCCTCTCTTCTCCCGCTGCTGTAGTAGTAATAGTAATAATAGCAAGTAGTAGTAGCAGTAGTAGCAGTAATAATAAAGATCCCCAGCCAGCCGTAGTAGTAGTAAGAGAAGAAGAAAAAAAACCCGTGATAAAAAAATGCCACCACCTTCCCGCGCACAAACAAACAAGAAAAAAAGAGAAAAAACTCCAAAATGCAAAATCCTAATCCCACCAAAAGAGAAAACGCAAAAAAAAGAGAAAAAGAGAACCCCAACCACCCCAACCATGAGACGCAATGCTAGTAAGACCAAGAAAGAGATGAAGGGGAACCATTGAACCCAGCCCAACCAAAAAAGAAACCAGAACATAACCAAAAAGACCGAAAAAAAAAAAAACCGACCGACCAGCCAGACCGCAACACTCAAAAAAATAAAAAATAAAATAAAAAAAGGTCCTAAAATAAACAAAAAAAAGAGTTAAAAAAACACAAACCACCGCCCTCCTAGGCTGTCGCCGCCGCCGCCGCAGCTGTCGCCGCCTCCTCCACCTCGCTCAACCACTTTGCTACTCCCTCCGTGAGCACATTCCCCACCACATTCCCCTTGCCCACTGCCACGGCCTTGACCACGTTCTCGAGCGCGCCCAGGACCATGCACTTGCACACCTGGACGCCCACATTCTCCTCCTCGTCCGCCGCGCCCGCAATAACGCCCTCGACCGCCGTTGCCAGCACGTCGTCAACATCGCACACCACCTCCTCATCCAGACACTCCTCCTCGTCCTCGTCATCGTCCTCCTGAACCTGTGGCGCAGGCGGGTGGAGATGTCTGTGTGCGCTGAGTGCGCTTGGGGCCGGCGGCGCTGTGGTCATAGACTTCTTTGAGCGGCGGCGGAGACGTAGGCGCTTGATCTGCAGCCTCTTGGTGTCCGCAATGAGGACCGAGCATACGTTGATCCATCCACCCTGTCCGCCAGACTCGGATGAGGGGGTGTTGGTTGCAGGGTGAGGGGGGGTAGGCTCAGAGCGCATGGCACGCTTGATGTCCTCTTCGAGGTCGGGATAGGGCTTGACGGCCTGCAGGGCAAAGTCAGGGTGGAAGAGCTCGTCATCCATCCAACCAGCCACGTTCAGGCCCGCATCGTCGTGATCGGGCATGAAGCTGGGCATGAGCATAGCCGAGGAGAAGGACATGCTATTTGAGCGGATGAGTCCCGAGGAGGCCGCGGCATCCATGAGCGTTGGCCATGCGCCGCCGCTGGACGGACTGCTGATTGGTGAGGTAAAGGTAGTCCCAAAGTCCATCGGCGGCATTGGAATGTCGACGTCTACAACGCCGTCGCTCTCATCAACGGATATGCGCACCTCGTTCTCGATGAACCCGTACGGGTGAAGAGTGGGCGGGGGATTGTGATGCACATGTTTATGGTGGTGGTGGTGATGCTGCAGGTCCTCGTCGTCCAGGTAGAGGCCGCGGCTGAAGTCGTCGCGCTCGCCCGTGCCAATCTTGATCGCGGCATGGAGGGGCTCGTCCGGTTGCGTGCTAGTCTCGCTGGGCGCCGTGGACCCCGTGCGGGCGTTACTCCAAAAGGACAGGAAGCTCAGAAAACTACCGGAAGAGTCGGCACTGGTGTTTGCGGTACCGGTGCGCTTGAGCGTATTCATGAGGTTCATGCTTGCGATGCTGCTACTGCTCCCGGGCCGCACAAGCATCTTCTGCGGGCTCGCTGGCGCATTCGCGGGGATAACGGCTGCCGGGCAGAAGGCGGTTGGTAGGGGCTTCTTGAACACTACAGGGTTTGCAGGTGGCAACTGCGGTGCCGGGGGCAGCTCGCCGTGCGCCACCGGAATGTCCCAACCAACCACGGGCTCCATGGGCTCGTCCTCCTCGGCGGTCACCATGCTAAGCTTGCTGGGCTTCTTCTTGGCCTTCTTACGGAGGGAGCTCTTCTTTCCTGCTCCGAGACCCGAAGACGAGGACACCGGGGGTGACTGTGAGAGATAGTTCATTGAGTCAGTTCGTGATGGTGGCGGGACCAGGCCATCGCCCCCCCACTGTGGCAATGATTTCGAGGGTAGGAAGGCCGAAAGAAGGTAAATCAACCTTCTCGCAGCCATCTTATCGGTCGCCAGTAGTACCGTCCGCGTGGGAATGCCGCACTCGTCGCCGTTTCCGGTGGCCTTTTGCTGCTGCTGCTGGTGCTGGTGCCTGAGACGGTAATGGGCAGGTCCAAGCACATCGAGCCACTCCGTATGGTGCCCCAGAAAGGCCGTCAAAAGAGTCAAGAAAAAGCTGTTTTTAGGTTTGTTAGCATCCGGAGCGGTTAACCACGGAATGGCAACTGACAAATTCATGTCTCTCCCTCCAAACCGGGCGTTTGCCCACTTTGCCTCATCCTTCCAGACCGCCCACTTCCCTTGTCCAGTGATGACTCGAGGGGTACGGATACCCGCAACGATGCGCCACCGCAGACGCTCCACTTCCTTGCGAACAACCTCGTCCCGCATCAGCGTCCCCTGTCGCAGCCCGGCCCCCTTGCGGTACTTGTAACCGTTCTGGCAGGTGGTCATGGGCGATGCCGCCATCCCGCCCTGGTTCAGGTGCTCCAGGATCCGCACCTGCGCTACCCGTTGCAGATCTGACAGGGCCCTGTTGATGACGTCCCAGTGCTTTGTCACCAGATCCATGCGGTCGTCGGCCATCGACGGCAGGAAATCGTCAAAGCCACCGCTGTCCGTCCGGAAGCTGTCCATGGGCGGCTGGTAGTCCTCCTCAAACGACGGCGGGGTATTGCAGCAAAACTCGCCGCCATCAAAGGCGCCAAATGGCATTGACTGGCAGCAGCACCGGTGGACTGACGACCCCACGGACCCACACGAATACGACTGCGGCTGCGGGAGCGAAATGATCACGCCCACGGCATACATTGAAGTCTTGGGCGGCTTTACGAACTTTACGCTCGTGCCAGCCGCCAAAGTCGGTGTAGCAGCCCCACCCGCCACCATCTTTGGGAACGGAAAGCCATGGCTCGAGCCCAGCGAGCTCGCAGGTGTCGGCGTATGATCCCTCGACGCCGGGTAGGCCGTCATGGGCGGGCTCGGCGGGATCACCACCGAAAATAGCCTAGTGATGAGCACTGACTTGCGCCTCTCCTTGTGCGGCTGCGATGACGCCACTGGTACATCACCATGATGCGCCGCGGCGTATGCCGTGCTGAATGACGGCGCCCTCAGCGACCCCCTCCGTGACGACACCGGTGTTGGCTTCTTCTCCTCCACATCAGGGAGGATATGCACCTTTGTCGACGGCCCCTTGTACGCCAGCGGCGCCGACCCAAACATGCAGTCCGTCAGCACCCGCATCTCGTCCTCTGGCACCACGCTCCCACTCCCACCCTGCGAGGAACTGAAGCAATTCGCATTCGAGTAGTACTGGGCTGACGGGGGAGCGGCGCGCCGGCGCGAGCGGTTGAATTGGGCCGAGCTTGATCCGAGGCCGGGCGACAGCGGGCCGGTTTCGTCGAAGGCCGGGTTGTAGGTTGGGTCTGTGATGCGCGATGTGGGTTTCGAGTCGTAGAGAGCGCACTTGTGTTCTGAGGCCGTGGCATCCTGCGCAATGATGACGCGGACGTCGCGGTTAGCATCGAGATCGATAGTGTCTTGGAGGTTTGCGCCGCTGCTGCTGCCGCCGCTGTGATTGCTGCTGCTGGTGTGCGACAGACTAAGGCATGATGTGAAGGAGGAAGATGTGATATCGGGGTAGAGTAGACTGCGGGTGTGTAGCTCTTCGGTATCGGGCGCAGCGGCGGTTGAAGGGCGAGTGCCGCCGGGAGAGGTAGTTGTTGAGTTTGCGGAAGAGAAGAGGCGGCCGAGCATGTTTGAGCGGCGGCGGTCTCTGTAAGTATGTGTATGGGTGTGTGTGTGTGTGTGTGTGTGCGAACGATCAAACCTGATAGTGGGATTGTTCGGAGGTATATATACTTATATAAGTATATATAAGTATATATATATATACACTATAAATTATATTGAATATTTGAGAAAACGCAAGCTATGTAGGGGGAAAGGAAGGTGGGGGGGGGTCGTAGGCACGAATTCAATAGCGCCGTACAGCCATGATGCCGACTGGATGTATATAATTATAATTATTTTTCAAGTTCGTTGTGAGGCTCTTTTTTTTTTTTCCTGTTATACTCTTCTTTCCTTCAATTTCTGTAAAAAAAAAGTTTTGAACGGACGCACGAGTAAAAGCAAGCCCAGTTGTGTGATAATGACCGATGTGATGTGAGGGATGGTGTATGACGGATGTGTTGTTCGCCCTTGGGAGGATTTATGGGTTGGGTTTTTTTTTGGGATGGGGTGGTGAGATATAGTTGGATAGGGCTCCCCCGTCGTTGAAGTTTGAACGGTAGTCGTAGTAAGTGTTGGGGGGGGTGGAGGGTTGTGGTATGGGTAGGGTAGTAGGGTCTGGTCTCCAGGAAGGCGAACGTGGTGGTGTGTGGTGGTTTCGATAAGTTGGATATATGACGGAGTGTGTGTGGAGTTTTCTGGTTGTGTGTGTGTGAGTGGTTGTTGTGTGTGTGTAGTAGAGTGCTCTAGTACTGTAGTAGGTAGTAGTAACAGCAGTGTGTGCGTTTAAACTCCCTTTCTCGACTGACAGACACAGACCGACCTGGATACTGACCGACAGAGCAGACTGACCGACACTGGTACTGTCCAGTCAGGGCTGGGGGATACCTTCTATTAAAGATTGGGTAGGTTGGATCGGGGGTGGTGGTGGATGGATGGATGGATGGATGGATGGCTGAATAAGAGAGAGTTAGCCAGACGGAAGATTTACGAGTGAACGTCTTTTTTGGCGCTATACTTCTTTGTTGCTGGGGGTTTGGATGGTGGACGGTGGATGGTGGATGGTGGATGGTATGTAAGTCTAGGTATGTATGTTGTATGTATGTGGATGATGGTATGTATGTGGGTGTCTGTATGTAGTAGCAGAGTCGAGAGTCTGGGGAGGGGAGGGGGGGGGGGTGGTGGTGGTGAATGGAGGGATAGGATAGACTGTATGTGTGTGTGTGGGTGTGTGTGTGGTTGGATAAGTCAAGTCAAGTTGGGGGATATGGATATGGAAATGGGTATGGATATGTGTGTGGTTGTGCCAGTAACTCCCATAGCGGGCGTGTGTGTGTGCGTGTGTGTGTGCTACTCCTACTGCTGGGCAGGCGAGTATCGAATGGTAGGGGTTTGTTTTCAATTCACACTTTGCTCTGGATATGGATTTGGGGGAATGCCTGTCCCGGTCTGTCTGGCTGTCTGGCTGTCTTGTATGTCATGCACCACCACACCGCACTCTGGAAGATTGATGGAAAACCGGACTCTGTGATACAGACATACATGATTTACATACATACCTCTCTCTCTCCTCCTCTCCTCTCCTCTCAGCCCGGGCAGTAGGACACACCCCCCGAACAGCCGGTAAGAGCCGTTGCAAGCCATACTCTCACTCTCTCACTCCCACTCTCACTCTCTCTACTCTACTCTAAAGCACAGCGCACAGACCAGACACAAGAAAAAAAAAAACCGGGAAGGGGGGCCGGTACCGTTGACCAGACTGTCTCTACAATATGAACACCGCCCAATCGGGTTGTGGAGTGCCGTGTATTTTAAGATTAAGGCTTCCTTATATTTCTGTTGGGAGACGAGACGAGACGAGGCGAGGCGAGGCGGGATTCTAGACGAGCGGCGCGCGCGGGTAGCAGAATCTAGAGTAGAGCAGAGCACCCCCCGTAGTGGGCGCCGGTATTATTATGTTTGCTTTACTTATTATGCGCCCCAGCTCTAGAATACTGCTGCATGCATGCATAGAAGCCCACCACCAACCCCAACCCACCCCAGCCCAGCGTCCCTCCCCCGGCGGGAAAGGGCGGCCGCCGTTAGATCTCTAGACACTGTTTAAACCCCCGAGCTAGAGAGAGAGCGGGAGAGGGAGCTCCTTCTCTCCTCTTCTACATATACAATACCTACAACCCGCTGCAAGCAAGTATATACCAATATATCCGATGAGATCGTATCGTATCGTATCGCATCGTACGTACGTACGTACCGCACACCTTGCCTGGCGCTCTGCGGTACAGCTGTTTTCTATCTCGGTGTTGAAACGTCGAAGGGAGGGAGAAAATATGATACATCACACATCCCATCAGTATGTGTGTATGCAGCTCCGTATCTCCCCGCCTGTCGGTCGTGGAATTGAACGAAATGAATTCAATTGTCTAACTACATGTACCCCCCTGCTTAGAGTGTCTACATGTATGTATGTATTGCAGTCCAAAGCGGAGCCCAAAAAGAAGAAGAAAACAAGGAACCCTCCGGCGAACCACAACCCCCCCAAGTGCTCCGCCGCAGATCCCCCCCCCCAAAAAAAAAAAAATATGATACACCGCCAACCCAAACACCGGTAGCGGGGTCGACTGCAAAAAAAATCAACGATGCACTCTACTATATAGGCCACTGCAATAATACGACTCCGAGAACCATCGTGGGCCTACCTTCCTTCCCAAACCCCCCATCCGGCCAGCCATTCACACCCCTCCAATTACACTTTCCATACACCCCCAAACTCCACACCCCGCCCCCACCGCACCGCACCGCACCCGCCAACCCCAAGCCAGCAACTCCACGCCTGCCCACTCCTTTTCAAGACTGGTGGGCAGCTCCGATATTAACTAGATCCCAATCCCAATCCCAGGGTACGTACATCCCCTCCCTCCCCTCACCCCGCCCGAGAGGGGAGGGAAAAAAAATTTTCCTCTCAAACCGAACCGAAGTGGAAGTGGAAGTGGAAGCAGCGCACACGACCGGCTCCTTATGTCATTTGTAAGAGCGGGCCAGACTAGTTAAGTAGGTAGTAGCTAGCGCAATTGTGCCATATCGTAGAGTGTCAATGCGGTTCAGCTCCTGTCAGGACGGCCGGACAATTGAAACAAGCGAGTGAGCGAGCGAGAGGCCATGATCCCAGAAGGCAAAGAAAGCAAAAAACGATGAGCATCGATATCCCAGCTTTTCCCCTCACTGCGGCTCTGCCCTGCCCTGCTCCAGAAGGGAAGCAGAAAGAAGGAACGAAAAACAGAGGAGCACATCTACACTCCACCTCCACCCTCAAGAGATCCCAGATCGCACCCCTCCCCTCCCGCGCACGCCCGCCGCCGCCCGCGACACAATCCACTCCACTCCAGTCCAACCCCCCCATTAGCAGGGGGAAGCTACAACACCACAACAGTAATCCCCATCTCCTCAAGACATCCCATAGAATTCCCGATCCCCCGATCTGGATCAGTAGGTACCCACAACCCCGTACGTCGTGTGGGGGGGGGAGGGGGATCGGTTTTGCTTTTACTCCACACATACATACATACAGTTTTCCTTCCCCGGTTTTGCCTCTGCAGACAGACAGACTCGCGCGGAAAAGCCGTTACGGGTGCGAGACAGTCGGGGGGCTGATTTCGAATGCTGCCGGTGTGGAGGGAGGGAGGGAGGATACTACTTCTCCATCCGATCTAGCTAGTGGAGGTGGCGATAAGATTATCGCGGTGGTGGTGGTTTTTACATAACCCGTGACATAAGATGTATCTATCTACAAATCTCCCCCTAGCTAATGCCATCGCTATCAATGACAATTCTGACACCTATTTTTGCTCCCGCCCCCCCGGGCCGCTACCTACCTTTTCTTTTGGGGCCTTACGCCTTGTTTCCTTTTTCCTTTTTCCTTTTCCTTTCTTTTTCTTTCCAGACCAGACCAGACCAGAGTAGAGTAGAGCAGAGCAGAGCTAACCTTCCAAATCAAATTGTAGAAGATAGAAAACCCACCGCACCTAGCCGCGGAAGGCAAGTCTTTGCGCGCGCGCTAGTCGAGTATCTACATACATGTAGCTCCCCTCCCCCCGCCGACCGACTGACCGACCGGTAACGTCCCTGCCTGAGGCTCCAGTATGCTATGCGTACATGTAGCAGGTCCTGCAATGCATGCAGACCCTGAAATTTCCTTCTTTCTTCCCCAGCTGTAGAATGTTTATATACCCACCCACCTCACCCACCAAACAAGCAAGCAAGGAAACAAAAAAAAAGCATGTATGTACCATGCACCCACGAGATGAGCTCAGTTCAGTTCAATTCTAAGTTGCGATGACGATGCGGCGCCTACCTACTCTGCTCTGCGTGCGAGTGTGCGAGGGTGGTGGGTGGGTGGTGTGCATCTCGAACCTCGAACATAATCCCCACCAATCTACCGGCCCGACGGACGGTGAGCGTTGTACCTACTCTACTCTAGCTACAGTATACAGTACGAAGTATCCAGAATCGAACATAGATTACCCACCACCACCAGCAGCAGCAAAGTAGTAGTACATAGTAGCTAGCAGTACCTGATCTCCACGAATCCACCGGCAGATTCGATTCACACACATTAGGCAAGCAGGCAAGCAGGCACCGCGAATTGCGCAACACGCCCAGGATGACGGATGCGCATCCCATCCAGGCACGATTACCTAACACCCGTCCCCCCCCCCGCCCCATCTCATTGCAACCGCCGTTTCCTCCCAATAATACTAAAAGAGGGAGTGTAGTTTACCCATCTGCACATCTCCGGGCGGTTGAAAGAAAGAGAGGTCGAGATGCTCTCTCTCCCTCATATATATGTAGAAAGGAAGAAAAAAAAATTTAATCTAAAACCGGTGCTCTACCCAAATTAGACCCTCGCTCTCCACATGTAGCCGAGCCCCGAAGCGAGGTGGGGCATCCACCCCCCTCCCTCAGGGTTAGAGCATATTTGGTTAGGGTAGGTAGGGTAGGTAGGGTAAGGAAGGGTGCCTAAGTTAATGGTCAATTGCGAGTATCGTCGCCAGGCAGCTACTGATCCAGAAAGTCCTACATACATATTCGGGTGCAGCACACATGGCAATGTATTCAATCCCCCATCTTCTACACACCGTATCCACCGGTGAGATTCCAGGCGCACATGTGATGATGATGGTGATGATGATGGTGGTGATCAGCCTAATGCCCGAATACTACATATATACATACATACATCAAGTAGCTAGGTAGCTAGAAGCTCCACTCGACAGCGGGCATACGCGCGCGCACATCTAGGAGCTCCTCAAAAGAAAGGAGTATGTAGAGTAGGTAGGGTAGGGTAGGTAAGTGCGATGATGGGCACAGTAAACCAGCCAGTCAGAATTCCCACGTGCCCCCCTAATATCCGACGTCAACTCTCGTGAGATTTTTTGGCCGTGGTGTTTCGGTTCGAAGATGTCATAGCTACTTGACATAGTAGCGCCCCCTCCCCCCTCCCCTTTTTTCTGACTGCACGGACGGAGGAGGGAGGGTGGAGAAGGAAGAAGGAAAAGAAAAATACATAGGGTGGGCATATGTAATATACCCGCTACTTACCGAGATCTATATGCAAGTGTTTAGGTACTGAGGGAGTGGGGTGGAAAAGGACACATCTGAAAACGGATCGTGCGCGGCGAGCGAGCGGGCGAGCGAGAGGGAAGCGATGAACAGACAGCAACCATCTCCATCCTCTTTGTAAATCTAGAAAACTCAATCTAGGCAGGTACCGCCTCCGGAGATTCGATCTGGCCTTTTATTGCTATAACAGACGCACTTATAGGTTGTATTGGCAATGTTTGGTATCACTAAAGTAATCTTCTCCGAAAAGCTATAAAGTCAACAGTCTTGTTTGGAAGACATTCGTTTCGGCTTGGATCTTGATCATAGCAGGTCACTCGATCTATCTCGTGGGATTTTCTCACCACAGGTAGTCCAGCTTTTAATATTTGTTTACGGGCCAGCTGCAGTCGCCCAGGGTACTGCCGCCTTGAGGTCGAATTATATGTGCCTCCCCGATGCCTGCCCATCATCAAAGAGTTGATTACTCATATCAAGTGAAACAGCGCACCCGACTGCCCCCCCCGCGCTGTTCATCCAATGGGAAATGCGTATACACCACTAGACGTCATCCGAATACCACTAGGAGTACAATAGTTATCACCGAATTGTGAAACCGATCAGTTAATTCAAAATGTGAACGGACGTAATGTACGTACATAGCGTACAAGTGTTCACTTCCGACTTGCCGATAGAATGCTGTGGTTGAAACGACCAACATGGACTTTCCCACCCGAACTCGCTGCAATTGAGCTTCTAACAAAACGTGTGTCAATGATAATGGCAGCGAAACGGACTAACGGGTAGATCTGCGGCAGGATCGGCGCCTACTACCATATAGGCAATGTATTCCAACTCAAGTATAGTACTGCGTTTTTGCATATCATAAAGTCTCCCCGAGGTGTGCCGTGTATGGATATTTTGCTCTAAGGGATACTGGAAACAAAAAGTCTATGCAGTTGAGTGCCTACTGTACGGAGTAGATCTGAGCTGCATAAAGTGCGGTGTGCGGTTGTACCTTTTTCCCGGTGACTTATCGACTGGGTGGTATGTTTGCATAGATTCTCAGCGAACCTTGCAGAATGGTAATATGGAATTAAAACAGCTGCGATCTTTGTTTTTCCTTGCGGAGAAACTTTATTTCTTTCTTTCTGAACCCTGAAACCGATCGTAAGCTTGCTTTGTTCGATTCGATTTCGATTTTGGTTCGGTGAGCGTTCTTCTGATCCCTCGACGGAGCTCCTCAACAACGCCAGGATTATTTCCGAGCATGAATCGGTAACGACGATGTTCCAATTGGACCTCTCATAACGGTTCGTTATCTCCTCCCATGGAACTAAACGAAGTCGAAAAAGAAACAACGAAAGAAAGAAACAAAGAAATTCGGTTATCCACGATATACTTGATAACTTTCTTATTTTCATCTAGAATAATCTTCGTTAGCTATGTTCTCGGCAGCTTAGAATGATCACAGAGAATCACTCGAACCCCATCAGGGGTATTTTACGAAACGTCTCACCTCTGGTGAAAAAAACAATTGAGACGAACGTGTATAGCACACTGTTCGGAGCAATTGGAACAGGATTCGCCGCATGATCTGGCCGACATGAAAAGCTGTAACCGAATTCCCTACTGACGATGTCCCATGGGAGTTTAACAATCCAATCCTGTGATCACGAGGGTGACCGGAGGCGAAAAGAAAGAAAAAAAAATTACTGTTTTTATTAAAGAGGGGGAAATTAAACAAGTCATGATCGATCTCATGCATCCTATTTAATACTGGAAATCGCGTTAACATTCATCCACAATGGAAGACATTTTGGCTAGGGGATATGTGGCACAATTCGATGCTCTGGAAGAAATCTCACGATGTTTTTTTCGTAAATTCTATATTTCCTTTTTGCCAGAGGACCGATGAGGGTAGCAATGCGAGATCTCGATCGTTTTTGTTTTCTTCATTTTCTGGTGGAGAATTGCTTTTGCTTTGTTGTTGTCCACTTGCTTTCTTTTTGCTTCTCAATCCCATTTCCCCATGAGCGTAGCGTACCTAGGCCGTTGCAGTGAGTGGTTCAGTCTTCCTTTTTTTTTCTTTGCTTATTCCTTCAACCCCCTTCAGCAAAACTGGTTTGATTTGAATTAACTACCGACATCTGGCTGTTAATGCAGACAATTGTCACATCTCGGAATGCGGGGGATGCCATGCGCAAAAAAGCCGTTTATACATATGTAAGGGTGTTGCGGTGCGGAGCGAATTCTCAGAGGAGTGACGTCGTCGTAATTTTTTTGTGTGATATGAGCGGAGAAAAAAAAAAGTTCCATAGCAGCATACATCAGTTTCTGAAAAATCATCATTATGCCGCATACTTGTTCATAGCATGTTTTGAGAATTCGTGTTTCGCGAGGTTGTCGGTGATCATTTGAACATTTGGCTCGTACTAACTTGTCAATACATTACAATCCACAAGAAAAGAAAAGAAAAAACGCAATATATCACATAGAGGTGCTTTTTTTCTGGATTATCAGTTATTCATTTATCTTAATTTGCTTTATTTTTGTTCGGCGGAGACAATGCCGTACGCCCATGGCCACCTCATTTCTTTAATGTTGTTCTTAAGGGGAACCCCGCATCAGTGTTTAGGGAAAATAAACCGAGCTGTCTATTGGGAGGTGGTACTCGCTAACTTTAACATCTCCGTATTCCTGTCGAATAAAGTATCGGTGCAAAGGACGAAGGCTAGGTCGTTCTATTGGTTAAAACCTAAGCATTATAGGGTGTTATAAAACATGATATGATAGTTACGTACGTGTTCCTGGGGTATTACTACTAGCCTAATATTTGACCTCGGCCACTGCAGAATTAAGTTCGTGGAGGGCATCAGCTAGGTTTGCGGATGAGTGGTTTATCGGTATCTTATCGACGACAAGGAAACGTATTATTTCCGCTGTCACAACGGATCCATATACATGTAGTTACCCTATTTTCAGAGTAGATTGGATCTAACAATCCTCAATAGACGCACCCAGACGTAAAGAGATCCAGGTTCTCACTACAGTAAAGATTGAAGCGTTGGTAATGATTGGGTCCACTGAACTCTATTTCCCCTGATTGAAAGTGAACACCTAACCCGGAATCACATCGGTCCAATTTTAATTAACAACCATGCACCTTCAGGGGAGTGTGAATCTCACCAGGGGTTTAGTACTTGCAACAAACCTTCTTTAATTCTGTCACTCCTGTATGAGCTCAATCAAGCCGAGCTTCTTGGTTGGTCAGCTCAGAAACGACTGCTTCAGCTCTTCCATTGGTGTTTCACAAAGAGTTTCCGAAACCCGGGTAATGGTGTTGGCTGTTACCCTAGAATTTTTATTGGATAGATGAATCATTGAAGTGAGGAATTACTATTCAGGTATGTGCACTTCAGGACTGGATGTGCTGCATGCAGTTAGCCTTTCAACGAGGTAATGATGGTATTGTAGATGGGGGCGGATATCACCTATCCACTTGCTACACACGCACTCACTCGCTCTAGGAGGGTGCTTCTGTATGATGGAGGCGGTAGTGGGCGAGGGCTGGACCAAATCAGCACATAGGGAGAGGGTAACGATGTAATGAAGCGGAGATCTAGGCCTTTACATCTCAGTAACGCTTACCACCGATTAGCGTACTTTTACCTATGTATGTCTTGGCCTATCAACAGTGCCTTTCATATCAGCGCGCATAGGTACTACATGTATGTATATCTATTAAATGTATACTAAACCATAACTATGGTGCCACCTTTCCTCACGTAGCACATCTCAAGGCTACAGTACCCGTTAACGTTACGCTTTAAACAGTCTTATAATATAGCGTACATGTTAGCAAATCAAGGCTCCCAGCTAATATTGACCGCTAGACTTAACGAGCGGTAACACAACGCTACATGTATTCATGATCACCTTTAATTCTAATATTCATGATCAATCAGGGAGACTTTTAATCCGCAAGTTCCGACGTGGCCAGCGATGGATGAATTAATCCCCCGCGCTCACATGTAAGAAAGAGAAATCACATGTATATAGTTTGCGATTTCAAAGCTACACCCACATTCCTCCAAAGTAGTAAAGGTGCGCATGACCTGCTTTAGTGATAAGAATCAACTATTACTAAGGGTTTCATATATTCAGCCGTGCAGATCAATCCTGTACACGAGAAAGCTGGAGGAGTGGAGGGGAAGATGCAGGAATACATGTAGTTAGATGAAGGGGTAGATGTAGTTACAGCATTTCGGTATGGTGGTGGGTCCATCTCTAGCTCAAATACTCAACTGCAGCTCTGCGGGAATTAAAGACTACGGGCATATACATGCACATATAGGTATATTGTTTTCTAGAGGATCTTCTGGTTTTCAGCCGACTCTGTACCCCACCTTTGGGAATAGGATTTGTTTTACGGCCGAAACGATGCTTTATTTTGAATTCGAAGTGTCTTCCCTACTGAGGTTAGGTCATGTAGAAGCACTCGTTCTTGGCGCCGAGAGACTATCAAAATACATGTACTACGGGGTGGAGGTGGATCCTGCAGGCCTGTTTGATGGCGGTCAGTGATTTGAGGCCAATAACAGAGTTAGGCTATGGACGCCAAGGGAAAATTACTGCAAACAAAACCACCAGGTAGGATCCGCCGTCAGTAGGCGAACGACTGTATTCACTATGGACCTTATGGCCATGGTACAAGGGGCACACCAGTGCAGCCTAGTTCAATTGCAAACTATAACGTGGTTTAAGTCAGACATTTTGTGGTTTAGAATATTGCCAGATCTATGAGCTCGACTCCGGGTGATCATGAGGGGCTTTGCACTGGTCAAGTTCTTACATTCATGTCGCTCTAGCCCTGTAGATGTCTTGGTGCATATCAAAGTTTATATGTATCTTGTAACTAGGCTTCGAATAGATCTATAGAGTAATCACCGGTGGACCCACAAAAACATGCACTCTTATATATTGCCAAGATAGCTCAGACCCGATCCAAATGTACCAACATATCAACGATGCTCTAGAGCCATAAGCACAAGCTCTCTTATGTGGTAACTCATACCCGCTCCTAGTAATATAACATTCGTGCAATGCTCAAGGCCTGAGGGCTTCGTGACGTTACTTATAGGCCAGAAGCTCGTGGCCAGCAAAGCTCAAGCTTGCAAGGGCTTATGTATTGTGTATCTTAAATCACCAGACGTTAGGTTAGGTTGCACTTTCTCCGAGCTTTTTTTTTTAAGAGCAGTCAAGGTAAGCTTTCGATACCCCAGGCCTCGCCAGTTGGTTAATTCAAGCTCTAAGCAGGACGCCCTCGGGGCTTTGGCGTAGCACGCTTTTAGTAACCTCCTGAACTACAGTGCTTTCTCTGTAGGCGCTTAATCCGAGTGCGTTGCCTCCCGTGAACCACCAACTACCTCTTAACATGTGCAGTAGCTATGGGCTTTGATTGTAGAAAAGATATTCGAGCCTGAAGAACTCTTTACGGTATTTATGCGGCCTAATTTCCAGGAGGAAATCCATCAAGTTATTCAACACCGATGGGGATATCACTTCTGCCTTCAGCTTGCAAATCTGCATTTAATGGTGACCTGGTTAGATTAGAGCCAATCTTTGGCTTTGGCAGTCTATTAAGGTCCTGAGATAGAGCTAGAGAGGGATGAGAGTGTGCCAGGGTGGGGCTAGTAAGCTTTCAGACTGTAATGGTCCTAATCCTCTCGGTCACACTGGATGAGGTTAGAGAGTTACTTCCAGCTGTACCGAATCACTATTGATATAAGTAATTAATGAGGTACTAATGTGTAACATGCTATTATCAATGGAAACGAGAGGAAGCCGCCAATGTAACTGCCTGGCCCGGCCGAGGGTGAATCTGTTGGGAATATATATAGTACTGTGTGCTTTTCGAACTTCATCCTATGCACCTATCCGTATCGATATCGCTTGATGTCGTCTGAACCGTAATCGATTATAGAGCGAGTGATTTTTCGTGTTTAGTTACCGCTATGCGTGTTTTAAATCGCGACTATAAGGGGGCCTCGAATGTTTTTCACATTTTTGGGCGACGACTTGTCAATAATGTGCAAGTTAACGCGCAAGTTTTTGTATCTGTGTACACCCAGAAACAATTAGTGACACAGCCATATTGTCCGTTGTTGGATTAACTACATAGGGACAGTCTTGTCTCGGGAATCATTTTGTGCATTCGGATAGTTGCCTCGTGATTGTGGAGATGTGGGATCGACTGTATCATGATCAGGATTTCGAGTTCGGGTGCAGGGCAACCAGTACTGCGGTTGTCTATATACTCACCGCAAGGCTGAACCAATACAAAATGAACGGCTTGTAGCCAATATTGAAGTACCACTACTTCAACTTGTGACCGCTGTTGCCCCATCGAGCGCCAAGGCAAAGATTTTCATTCCAATAAACCAGATTATTTGACCGAACTTCTGACTCATACTCTCTCAGCCTTGGGAGGCGGTGTTGAATTGATAGACCTCTTACCCTACCTCACCGACCTCACCGGGCCCAACCTTAAACAGTTGATTGGATTGGCTACATATATGAATGTCCCGTGCTGCTGAGGATGCGTTGTCTTTCCTCCCCCCAATTCCTGTACTACAGTTTGAACTTGTTATTTCATCAGATAAGCCTTATAAGCCTTTGAAAACATCAACACAATAATCTAACATTATATATTATCGATAGCGCAAATATGCAGTTGAAGGTATGTACCATATGGCCATACGACAGCTAAATCTTAGCGGGGTGCACCTGGTCTTTGTAATTTGCTCTAATACCTCTATAGAGGAAGCCTATCTTTAGCTCAAAGCCCGCTACGCCTGTCAGTCGCAAACTAGTGATAGTTGGTGACGGGGCATGCGGAAAAACCTGTCTCCTTATGCGCTTCTGTAATAATGATTTCGACCCCAACGGATACATCCCCACCATCTTCGAGAACTATGTCGCAGACTTAACCCTTCCTAATGGGACCAAAGTCGATATGGCGCTCTGGGATACCGCGGGCCAGGAAGACTATGACCGGCTGCGGCCACTATCATATCCTGATGCTCACATGGTACTAGTCGCATTCTCGGTGGATTCGCCAGATTCCTTGCAGAATGTGTATGATAAGTGGATTCAGGAGGTATTGCATTTTTGTCAGGGGTTGCCCATACTGCTAGTGGGATGTAAGAAGGACCTGAGGGAAGATGAGGTTGCAAGGAAAACCTTAAGAGAGAAGACTGGGAAGGACATGCTTAGATTTGAGGATGGTGAAAGGGCAGCAAGAGAATTGAGGATGGTAGGATACTTTGAATGCTCGGCCAAGACGGGTGAGGGGGTTAAGACCGTGTTCGAAGAGGCGGCGAAAGCTTCAATAAAAGTCAGGCGCCACCACACGTGCACTAGAGGTTCATGTGTTACTCTATGATAGAAATTAGGCCTCTATGTCGAAAATCTTGGGATTGGGTATAAGATTTTGACTCCTGTTGCACATATATATACATGTATACGCTATGGGGTATTCAATTCCTTATTCTCTCTTACTTAACGAGTACACACATACAGTAAAACCAGATCCATTGAAATATGTAGTGCACATACTAGCTAACAGCTTTATGACTAAGGATCTAGATATCTACTCCAGCCTGGTTTTTCCCTACCAAATGCCTTGTTTGCTATATGGAAGCCAAAATTCTAGAATAACCTAGTCTTTATTCAATCATATATATTACAAAATATCTTAACTTAAGGAAATGGAAAATCTTTACTACCTTAGGGCCGGCCTCAGTTGTGTGGGGATACAGTGCATTCACTAATCAGGTATTCGTAAATCTCCTGGAACATATACGATGCATTAAGAAAAGGATGCTAGGGCTAGGCTGCCCGTGGCTGTTTTGCGCTAGTCTCTACAGAAAACCATTGTAGTATCTCAATCCCTTCGGCAAAGAAATTATTCTTTTGTTCTAATGCGATGCTCAATGTCATTCATGCTTGTATGTGCAGATACGACATGTGGTAACCTATTGTTTCTTTGTTCCTGAATTTGGCGATACAGCTGCATCAACCATAATACCGACTTCGTCTCCTTCTTTTCGAGTACTATGTGGTTTAATACCTTATTTACTATGGTATATACTGGTAATGGTCAAGTGCTGATAGCTACTAGTAGATATCATTTTTGTCCAAGTCCATCACAGTACCCGAAAAGCGCTGGATGAGATCTCCCCAGAGCCATTGGCCAATCTAGGGCCTCTCAGACAAAACCTTGACCGCAACAGTCCAAGAGCAGCGTCAAATCGTGAAAGGTGTGCGGCCTTTGTTCAATATTGCCTTGTTCTCGATCCCACTTTGTTCTCCAAAACAAAGGCCATTAAAAATGAAGGGGTATCCTGGAAACAATATCTACCTCCATACATCCAGCCTCGTGTCAAACCAATTCCCTTTCCCCTACTTCCTTTAAACAAAAAAAAAACTTGGCCCACTGAAAATACTGCTCCAGTCATGTCCACGGCAAGGCGCGGAGTAACATTTGCCCTTGGTTCGCAGCCTGATACGCCTAAAGACGAGCCGACCGACGCAGAGGAAACCGGATTCTTAAACCCGGATACGTTTTCATCGCCTGCTTATAGCGCTAGCGTTGGAGCTCCTAGCAGGCATGGCCAGCTTACCCCCGGCAGCACCGAGATAAGAAGTTCACTCCGCAGGAGATCTACAGGTGTTCCTTCTCCCATCAGATATCCCGTGGAGCCTGGTCTGGGTATTGAAGAAGGGGAGGAAGGAGAAGGTGATGATGGCGATGATGGTGAAGAGGGGGAAGAGTCAGGCTCAGAGTTAGACTCAGACGATGAAGACCAAGACGATGAAGACCAAGAAGATGAAGAACAGGACGATGAAGACGAAGACGGTGAAGACCAAGAAGATGAAGACCAAGGCGGTGAAGACCAAGGCGGTGAAGACCAAGGCGGTGAAGACCAAGGCGGTGAAGACCAAGAAGATGAAGACGAAATCTCAGAAACTGAAGAGGATGATGATGAAGATGATGGCGATGAGGATTCGGAAAATTCACTACCTTATCGTAAACGGTTTAAGAAAGGAGCCGAAATAGCTATCCAGATTCCCTTGAAAGTGGACCTCCAAAGGAAGAAACCGTTCAAAAAGGTTTTTATTGCTCCTCCCCCAGAGATTTCAGATACCGATGAGCCCCCCCTTGTGAAGGAGAAAGTAGAATCGACCCCGGAAATCACTATGAGGTTTGCATTCAAAAAAAAAAGAAAAACGATTATTAGCCCTATCCTTCATGATAGTTCCGAGGGCAGTGATTATGAGGACAGTGTCCGTAAAAAGAGCCCACCAAAGCCACTACCTCCAAAATCTGCACCAAGGAGAGCTAGAGGGAAACCCGCGACTCCTGCATCTAGGCCAGACGATGTTTATGATCCATCGCCTGCTAAGAGAAAGAGGGGATTAGCTAAGTCTAAAACCCCTACCCCCAAGAAGAAGAGGACCGCTGTATCACTACCACCAGAGGAGCTCCCTGAAGCAGGGGATGAGCTAGTAACGCCTGGAAGGGCTAGAAAGCTACCTCCACCTGCGACAGACAAGCCTATAAAAACCCGCCACAAATATTGGGAAGAATCGAGCTCTCCGTTTCCGGAAAACTCTTCTATCCACTCAAGCAGCTCCAGGAAACAACCGTCCTCACCAATTCCAGACTCAGAAGCCTCATTCAAGAACTTAATCGATGAAAACGCCCAATTGAGTGCCCAAATTGCGCACCTCGAAAGTGAAAACGAGAAATTCGTTGGCCTTGCTGAGGTCCTTGGAGAGATCACGTTTACGGGCACAGAACAGCCGCTGGCAGAGATTGAAGAAGTTAGATTGAATCTAGCTAATATTGATCATCCTGCGGCGGAGGCGATCGATTACCTTATCGAAGAGCTCATGATAAAGCGCACGGAACTATCCCAGGCGAGAGAAAGTGAGGGAGAAAGCTGGGTCCAGGTGCAGAAGCTGCGGGATCAAATTGACGACTTGAAATCAAAAATCAGAGAGTTGGGTGGACCCACAAGTAAACCTCGCAAAAAAGGCAGAAAACAAACCGGAGGAGGCGACGACGCAGCTGATTTTGCTAACGCAGTTGCTGCCATACAAGTGATGATTGATAACCTAGATCCCGACGGCGTATTCGCAGACCAAAGACTAGAAGCGCTCACACATCGGATTAGGATAATACGATTACAGGAAGGGTTACGCTTAAGCCAACTAGGGCAGGCTGAGGCGGCTGCGGACAGCACAAAGAACATAGAGGCACTTAATGCAGAAATAGCGAATCTAAGGTCGGGCCAGAAAAGCCAGGACAATTGCCAAGAAATCAGAGTTAGGCTCAGAGAAGCCCAGAGGCAGCTCGATGCGTTCAAAGAGTTCCCTGAGGACATGAGATTGAATATTGCACATATAACAGATGTAAACATTGTTGCACAATGGGAGGAAATTTATACTGACATTATGACTCTTTGTGCGGTCAACTACGCTGCACGTCCTGGTTTTTCGGAATTCGATTATACCGCGCAATCCGATGCGAATACACTCACCTCATACTATATACGGGAGGTTACCCTCCGCCGAAATACTATGAGCGTAGGGATTAATAATCCTATTAGGTCCAGCGAGTATGATTATAGGACACAGGTGTCGGCTGGGATCTTCTACAAGATACTTGTTGATGAGATATTCAACCCTGTACACTATATGATAACATTACGTTTTCAGGATCCATCACAACGGTGGAAACACAAGAATCAATTGAAGTATGCATATGGCGCCAACGACTTTTTCAGACAACAAACACAGGGCTGGTTCCAAGAGAGACTGTCTTGGGCCGATAAGAGAATGGAAGCTGAGACCGAAGCACTGGAACCTGTGGAGCCAAATAGGTATCGCCCAAGGATTCGTCCGAATTTCAACTACTTTAGAGCTGTTGAAAATACTCAACTCATGGATAATGGCGGTAAGTAAACGAGTCAATACCTCTGCCCGTTCCTTGTTTTTCCGATCTTCTACCCTTAACCTCTTGCTGATTTTTCTACTAGACATCCGATCTGTGCTTGTGCTGAGGGCAAAGTTAATGTATGCTATCTTCAGTGCCAGTGAGGACGGCTTGGGAGACAAAAGTAAGGAGCTACGTGAAAGTGTTTCAGCACTCATTCGAGATACACTTCGCCCATTCCGCCTCCAGCCCGGCGTGATTGTTGACGGCCAACCACCAGTTCTCAGCCATGGGGCACTCAAGCTTGGAGTTTGGAATATCCTCAAGAAGGCATATATACTTGCCCTGAATATATCCTTTCAGCCAACCGTAATATTTCCACATAACGAGGAGCTTCTATCAATGATATACTTTGATGCAGCAACCATGGTAGATGTTGACGCGGCCCCAGGCGCATCAGCTGCTGATTTGCATGCCTACCACGCCGTAATAGAGCGTGAATCGAGAGCATTAGAGCGGATGGAGTCGGCAGGCAAGGTTGGTATAATGATTCGCCCGATCCTCTCTAAGAAAGGGCTCCAGGACGGTGCGATATTTGACATCAGGGGATGGACAACTCTCAGCCCTGCGGTAGTTGCTTTGGGTAAGCTCATGATTAGTTTCCGTGTACTCGATTATGTGGCGCCTGCTAATCTAGTCTTAATATAGTACCGGAGTTGCTTGAAGATGATGATCCCTATGATCGCGACGATACACCGCCACAAGAGGATGCTAAGAGTAAAACTACTATCAACGAATTAACTGATGGAGCGACTCCCACCCCGCCGCCTCCCCTTCCCACCCCGCCGCCTCCCCCTCCGGAGGTTATTGAATTGAGCTCGTGATGCGCCTATATCAGGGCGTGATTAATGTGGTCCCTAGGTGGGCGGGCAATGGAGGGAATATAGGGCCTCAAGAACAGTAGTAGAAGATGCACAATAGAATCTAGGGGCGCTGTTCTGTGCTACCGGAGACTAGGGTATTTTTTCAGTCCTTGCATATATATTGTCATATAAGAAATGTTTTCGAGACATATGTATATAAAGTCTACATATGTAAATCTCCAAGGCGCACACCCCCCCCCCCACCCTTCTTTTCGTATACTTGAGATTCATGTAGTCACCTTCCATTTCCGTTTAATGTATCAAATCTGCATCAATATTTGTTCAAATGCGAGCATGTACGCGCGCTATCGGCATTTCAAACGCGCAAAACACGTGTGCTAGCTAGCCTGGCAAGGGCAGGTAGAACAAGAGCCATGTATTTGGTGGGGTAGTGATGTCTGTAGCCTGGCACCTGCTCATAAACATATCTCAACAAGCTGTCAGAGACGTACTTGAAGTGCTAGAGCCAATCATCTTTTCTGTTTTCCCGATCACTTGGTAGGAACTATAGTCATAACCCCGGGGCACATAACGCACATGGTAAACCTCCTTCCGTAGCAGTTGGCGCACCACTGGGGAAATGTGGCTGCTGTATATGGCCCAGGCAGGCCGACAAATACATATGTGCACAGATTCAAGAACACATGCAAGGCTCAAACTTCCGGCCCCGGAACGGCCTCCTGGAGTATCTAGATGGGACTGTCCACTTCGATTACAGGGGAGGACATCATGTCGCCGGATTAGAAGGTATTCGGGACATGGGATATCACTCGGCCACCAAACACGGCTCGTGTGCGCCTATTGATATTTTGTATGCAACCCATACGTTATGGTATATAAGATGCGCCTATTCAGTTGAAGATCATATGTACCATCCTGAAATCTAGCTACTGTGCATACATACAACCAAGCTGTTAATCGTGAGTATCCATCCTCACGCCCTCAACTCCCTCCAAGGCGTAACACCCGGATTCCAGGATAAACACACATATACTGAACGTACCTAACAGGTAGCACCATGGCCAGAGGCGCAGTCCTATCACGTACCAGAAGCGCAACATATGTAATTCACCACTCACCACTAATGGTGTCGAGTTACATGAATAAACGCACAAACCGCCGAACCCAAGGCCGACCTCTGCGTACAGACACACAAAACCCATCACGCTACACCACATACACCAGTGGTACATACATGTACCTACAAGTAACAACCGATAGCACAACCACCCCAGCGCGGGCTCCATGGAAACAAGAGAGTGAGCCAGGCCAGTACCTCGGTGCACAAAATGACCCCCCCCCCACTCCCATGACCACCACAACCCGGGCTCCAGCATCTAACCCTTGATACCCTCCCCGACGCCGATCCACTACTCCCCCCCTCCCCGACCTCCCCTGGTACTATAAGGCTTTGGAGGTGCCCGTCGCGGGCCGGTTTATAGGGAGTAGGGTGTCTTACGCCCACAGAACGTGGGATAGTTTAGTATAGTTGTATGGTCAGGTCAGGTCACCTATGTATACCTACCAGACAACAGTCCAATTAAGCCTGACCGACAAATAGCTGTGTGCCAAACCCAGCCAAAAAACCCCGGGCGTATCCAGCACCCTCAGCACCTGTACCTCTGTAACACATGTATCTACAGCCCAATGGCCCCCAAAACCCCAAAGCCCCTCAGCCCTCAAGACACCGTACTACATGTACTCATCCATATCCATACGATACCTATCAATACCCCCTCCCCCCCGGGCCCCTTTCTGACAGCCCCAGAAGGGCCCCAGGTGTAACCAAACCAAAGAGGTAATGAACCAAGCACCCGATTCAGGAGCAAAGTACCTTTTCTTGGTACCAGTACGTACCAGTACCACCGCGGTGGCCGGCCGGCAGGACATGAGCCTGTGTGTCCCGGTCCCGGTCCCGTCCCGTCCCGCCACCACATGTAGGTACAAGTACTCGTCCAAGTATTTTCCTTAGGGAGGTGGGGGTACCACAGCTCCGCGAGCAGTCCCGGCTCTACATGTAGCCATTACATTGGGGGCGAGAGAGACATGTGGCTGTCTGGATAGCGACGTGCATGATGGATGTATGCAAACTTTATTTGGCAACACAAGGCGAAAAAACTCTAAACCACCCCAGACCGCGAGACTACATGCGCTGAACATCTGATGTTGAGAGGAAATCATAGCCTAGTTTAAGTTTCAAGCACGGGTGCACTTGTGCGCTGCATCTCTGATTATCACTCGGTCCCGGAACAGTTTTATATATACGCATATATTTTTTCCCACCTGCACAAGTTCTCACTCGCTACACCCCCCCCCCCCCACCCCCTTCCTTACAAATCGGTCCCTTCCAATCAGCACATCAACTAACTACATAGTGTTTCCTTCGCTCTAAACAGCAGCCAAGGTACAGTTCTGGTACACGGGGGTGCTTCCACACTCGCTCGAGCACAGCTTCACATGGTCGTTATAGCAGTAGCAGCTCTGGGGCCACACCTGAATGCATGCCCATTGCCCCATGCACTTGTTGTAGCACTCGACGACCTCGGGTTTATCACACGCGTCCAACACAGGCACAACTCCGTCCCTTGGGCACGCCTCGGCGCACTTGGTCTTGTATTCGTTCAGGCAGAGGCAGCTCTCGGGGTAAGTGTCGGGGCACTGGGCGGAGGCCACGCACTTGTCGTAGCAGGTGGTATCAGCCTGCGGGAGCGCGACGGAGGCGACGAGCGGGAGGAGACAGAGGAGGAGGGCCTGGAAGTTGAACTGCATGGTGACTGTGGTTGTGTGTTAGGAATAATCTTCGATACCCAGCTGTCTAGATGGTTTGAGGAGAGGGTGCTTCTTACCTGAGTTTCTGGAGAGGATCTGCTGAACGTTCAGAGTAGTTGACTTTGGAATTGCTGGTGAAAGTCTGTGATGATTCGCTGGGTGGAGAGGGAAGGAAAGAAAGAGACTTCATCATCTCATCATGGCCCAGTATTTATACCTTTTTTTTCTCCACGTCCAGCTCCAACAGAGCCTGATCCAATGTTTACAATTCCCGGCCTCGCCGTCAAAGTCCGTCGGATCACTTCATGATAGATTCCGAATGCTACGCTGCAAAGGCCAGCTAATTGATAAATTCTAGCCGTCGTCGTTTGGATAAAGACCACCGACAGCTCATCTTTCTCCTCCTTTTGGGTCTCCCCAAGACATTTGAAGATTCCACAGCATATGCAGCCAAACCGCGTGAGACGTGAGGAGAGAGAGAGGGAGAGATAAAAAACTGTATATTTTTTTCTTGCCTCCCAAAAAAAGGGCCCCCATCCTGTTCAGCTAGAATGTCGTTTGGCCTGGCCCCACTTTATCCGTCGATCGGGAATTTGGTTTTCAAAACTCATATTGCGGTGCGGTGAAGGGCTATCCACGGCCACCGAGCTCTCATGTAGCTACGGCCTGACCAGCCAATCATCGTGCGGAGGTTCATGAAGGCAGACACCCAGAGGACTGTGCCCATCCAGAGACCATCATATCATCTTTTATTGAACCCTACTCTGCTCCCAATTGTGCAACCTACACCAGTGTTAACACCACATTCCAAGAGAAATAGAGTAGAGGTACCTACCTACATACATCATACTTCACAGCCCTTTCAGTCTAGGCTGGATCCAGAAATAAGGTAAAGAAATGTTCCTGTAGTACTGAGTCCATGTATATTCGCTTCTTTTGTGCAACGGCAACTCTCAATACGAGTTAGCACCCAGGGGTGTCGATCAAGTTGAGGTGCCGAACTTCGGACTAGCCGAAGCCGGGGGGGGTGTGTGGGGGTGAGGGGGTGAGGGGGTCGTTGAGGTGTTTGGGTGTAATTGAAGTCGAAGAGGAAGGGAAAGAAAGGTTTACTCATGATGGAACATGTTTGTTTCTTATATGGATGTGTGTCTGCCTACGGTGCAATGGCCACGAGAGGGAAAGGATTAGGAGGGTAAGTACGTAATGGATACCAGCAATTGTGCAATTCCGAGCAACTAGAATCGTATATCTTATGACACCTTGCTAATGAACAAACGCGCAATGCGACTGATGGAGAAGGTAATAATTGTTCCGTGTTCTACTTCTACCCTACTCTACTCTATCGACTGAAGTATCACCGCCTATAGTCTATCAATAACACCCCCCGTGGTAGCCCTTGAATTTGGCAATATAACAAACATAGTCTAGTGTACTCTACGTCGTCTCTCTAGGATAAAAGAACCCTTCCTTCCTTCCTTCCATCCTTCCTTCCTTCCTTCGTCCCTTCCTTGATCCGGCAAATCTCAAGGCTCCGGCAGACAGCCCACGGAAAATAAAAACGTGGACCGAAATACCGGACATGGATTACACGCCCCCCTCCCCCAATTTTCATTTATCAGCACGTGTGTATGTTCCCTTCCCTTCCCTTCCCTTCCGCAGCAAGGAGTAGAGTAGAGTAGGTAGATAGAGTACCTAACTAGCCCTCACTCGGCAATTAACTTTTTTTTTCTTCCCCTTCCCCTTCGATCGTTGTTGTGATCGTGATGAGGGCCCGTGCTCGTCAGTTTGCCTTGCCCTTAATGTCTTAACAATAATAATTCAGGTACCTACAATACATACCTACCTAGGTAAATGTACCTACTTAGAGCACACAGTTCCTCAGCTGCTAAGGGACAGCTCCAAGGTGCGGTACGGTAATCAAACCCGTTCCTGACTCGACTCGATTCGAGCACGGTGCACGGGGCAACCGACCGTTGGAGGAGGAGGAGGAGGTACCGCTTAGATCTGAATGAACCCCCTAGCTCTTCCTCCCCCTCCACCACGCGACCCGCAGTCACGTACGGTATAACTAACTATATGTAATACTCTACTATAGCCCGACCGACCGACCGAACGACCGGCCGACCGTCGGCTATTTCAGATATGTTTCCTGTTTTGTTCTTTCTTGGCGCCCGCCGCTATCTGTAGGGCAGAATAGAGTAGAATACGCGGTGAAGGCCCGAAGGTGAGGCATTTTTACTGGTGCGACGGCGATGGGCATGAGATTATAGCCCTGTACGTACTTGTACGTACGTACACATGTAATGTATATATAAACGGCTGGCGATTTATGGGGATTAATATTGCGGTGCATTCATCGATGGGTTTTTTTTTTCTCTCTGCATGTACGTAGAATGAGCTGCTGCTGTTCTACATACTTGCAATTGATGGATCTTACTGTAGAGTAATTCCAGTGCGGATATTTCATATCCATATCCATATCCACTAAATTACATATACTCTACATACAACACCCAATCCGGCTAAACGCGAGTGCCTTTAGGCATTGAGCGCGGCCATCCATCGCATCGCATCGCATCGCAGGAATATTGCGGATGGGTTTCCCCTTTTGTCGCTGCACATTGATCGCGCGCCTATTTCCACCCCCCAGACGCGAGGGTGCGAGATGTTTACCCGCTTCATGGGTGGTCACTCGCGTTCGAGATCAGATCCAAACATACACACACGGGTGTACGTACTTGGGGTGAAATTAAGTATTGTCCCAACCGTGCTGGCAACCATGCTATCGCGAGAGACAATACTTAATTTCGCAAGTACATAGTATAACAAATTACACGCGGTGGAGAGAGCCGCGGTGAGAAAGAGGAGGTCGGGTGTGGCAGGTCACGTGGGGGGCGGGAGCGCGTGTAATTTCTCGGGGGTAGTAGTAGAACGCCCTCCTCTTGGGGTTCCTTGGCCGGCCTTGGGTGTATATCGGGTCGGGGGCTTGGTGGGTGTTGGTGGTTGCGCATGGTTGAAGTGCGCGTGCACGTGAGTATACTCTTTTTTCCTTTTTCAGGGAAGCAAGTCCTTGAGAGGGTGAACCGAGAGGGCACGTTAAGAAGTGTAGTGAGTGAGTGACCTACTCGACCTGATGATTCAATTGCATATTACAGCTAGCCTTGCAGTGGTAAGTACTACTACATTAGCTCGACAGCCATAGAGCAATTCCACAACCACAACAACATGGATCGTGCCTGTCTTTTTTATTATTACTTTATTATTTATTACTACTACTATTATTTTCTGCCAGGTGGTGGCTCCCGATTAAATTAGCTTTTTACGTTTTTCCACCACCCCCCGCCACCACCACCACCACCTCCTCCTCCACTCCCCGTGGGCACGGACGCGGCCATGGCATGGAGACAGACAGATGGATGGATGGCATCACGACGTCCACATTTGTACTTACATGTACCTCCTACCTGGTAGATAAGGGAAACCCAGCCCTAAAACGGGGAAACGCACAAAAAACAAAAAGGGCTCGGCCAGCTGCGAGGGTCGTTGCGGTTCCTAGCGGGACATGAGAAATGGATATCTGCTAAGCCGAAACAAACACACACACACACAAACGTTCTAGAAACCTTCCACGACTGACCGCTATCTCGGCTTACGGCCTAGGCCCCTCCTATATCGTGACCATAGGTAGGTATATAGCCAACCACCACAGCCGGCGTCATTCCCATGCCTGGTGTGGGTGCGGGAGCACCCGCGTGCCCGCCGTTATTGCGGTGTGGATGGTTGGCTAATTGATTACTATCCACCCATATAATTCAGAACGTTGTTAGATTTCAGCTGTTGGTTGACGGCGCCGGCGGTGATTCAGTATACTTATTATACGGACGGACAACACCGCGCGTGTTGAGTGTCGCCCGCCGCTCAGACGCATTTCGGTGCACCAAGGGTGAGTGCCGAAACGGTGTTTTGACGCTCCAATCGTGCGAAGGGGATACGCTATGCGATCAATGTTAGCACTTTTCGCGGCTGTCCGATTTGTGTGGCTTGGGTCTTCGGCTGTTGGTGGGCTATAGTACCCGCTTGTATACATGTATATAGACGGTAAGTAGTGCAAAAGTAGGTTATGCAAAGGAGTGATCGTGGGTGATGCTGTGTGAGATCTTAACGTTCTCGGTATGTGCTTCACGATCACATCACATACGATGGATGGATGGATGATGCTCGCACTGAAGGCCGGTCGGTTGGTCGGTCGTGCTCATGACCACTCGCACTCGCTCTCTCTCATCTTCACGCATACAAGTATGTACATAGGTATTTTTCACGAATGCTGCCAATTGACGATTCAGATTCTGAAAAGGGATTCCAAACAGCCAAACAACAGCCAAGCTGCGAGATCCATCAACTGACGGTAGACGGCGAACAACTGTATAATCGCTCTCATTCATACAGTCAGTTCCGAGAAACGGATATCATGTCCCGCCCGCCTCTTCCTCCTCCTCCTCCTCCTCCTCCGGCCGATCCCCCAATCCGCGATGTAAAACCCCATTCGTTCGCCCTGAAAATCTCAACATGCTGCTGCCTGCCGGGTATCGGCCTTTCCCTTTTTTTCCTTTTTCCCCCACCCTCCTCTTCCCCAACATAGCTGTGAGTTCCTCTCGTATCTCTCATATATACACCTCTACACCTATATCTACACCTACAGCAGGCGGGAGCCACAATTGTTTCCCCGATCCGCACCTCCAGCCAAAGGGGGAAAAAAAAGAAACATGTAAAAGGAAAAAGAAACCACCAGGAGTCACACCCCGTCCGTCACGCCGACCTCGGGGCAATTCTCTCAAACCAGCTTTTTGTTGTGGCTGTGGCGCCTGGAGCTTCCGGGTCGAACGAGCAGCTGCATATGTGGACCGCGCAGCGCATGATGCGGTGCGAGGGGAGCATCGTCGGCTAAGTGGGTCTTCTCTCCTTCCTCTCTAGCGCGTGGGCGAGGGTTTGATGTGGTGGGCCAATGGGGGGGCGTGGAGGTGAGATGGGGATGATACGTCACGTAGATACTTTAATACCTTACATACGTCCTATATGTATGTGTAGAGGAGAGAGAGAGAGGCGACCGTACATGGCGTCGCATGGCAGGAGATAGAGAAGAGACTCGAGAGTATCAGGATGGGCTTCCGGACTTGGGGCGGATATCCTCATGGCGACTCCTCATCAATACGTACTGGAATAATGATATTATACTTTACTGTAGGCACATATATGGTTGACCCAGGGGTGGGGGGGGCTTCATAATGTACCTATATTGATTGCCCTACTGATCTAGGCCGTTATTCCAGGGCACTCTGAGATTCAGCCAGCGAACATCAATGAGTCGACAGGCTTCCTTCCCATGGTGATAGTCACTCCATCCCCCCCGTGACAGATATATATCTCTACCTACCTACCTACTTGGAGGGAAACCACCGATGTTTCACCGGGCCCCCTACCTCGTGGGGGCCGTGGCAGCCACAGACACAGATGATCGGCGGCGCGGTTTCGTTCCGAGTGTCAAGTTTTTACGGCCCGTAGCCCTAATCCCCTCAGGATTGTACTAAACCTCGATATAACCAGATATCCCCCCCCCCCACCATATCTATTCTTCCGTTGTGGATTGGAATAGCCGCGAGTCTTTGGGGGGGGGGGGGGGGGGTGCGCGCTTGGGGCTTTTAATTTTGTATTAATTTAATTGCCCATGAGGAATGAGGACGGTTAATGTGGTAGGTAGACTGAAGGGCAGATTGGCGCATACGAGATATATTATACGTGAAAAGCAATAACTGCAATGCTTCTGATAGAATGGAGGTATCTGTTACTCGAGAGTAGGCAACTACATGTATGTCTTAGAGAGGTTCCCGTTACGGGTCGTTCCACCGGCGGAAGGCTTTTTGTATATGTCATACAATATGTATGTACGATTCAAGGCAGGAAGTGGGAGTATAGTAACTACATGTAGCCAGCAGCATCGCATCTGTAGAACCACCACCACCACCACCACCACCACCACAATATACAATATCGAACGCACGCGGTTTCAACGCTCTGCGGCACGGCTCAACCAGCGCCCTGTCCGTCCTGTGCTGTTCCTGTTCTTTCATGAAACAAAACTGTCCTGACAAACAGCTTTTATTCACCAAAAGGGGGGGGGGGGGGACCACGGTGTACTGGCGGACAGACAGCCGTTCATATCATAGACAGTATTAGCAACAACCTTTTCGCTCTACTCCGAAACCTAACTTTTTTTTTTTTTTTATAATTGGGCTTTTTTCTTTTCTTTCTTTCTTTCTTTCTTTCATGAACAGAAAAGAAAAGGGACTATTTTTCCTTTTTCTTCTGGCCAGCTCACGAGTGGGGAAGTCTAGCTTGGGTTGGTAGGGGGGAGCTGGTCTAGTGCGTTAGGGCTGGCCACTACAACCTTGCCCGCTGCCGGGGGAGGAGACGGGGGGGTGGTTGGGGCCGTTTTTATTTATTTCTGTTTATTGTGCTTAGTGGCAGGGGGATCAAGTTACGTACAGTCGATGGACACGGTCTCTAGTGCTCTAGGTATATACATGTACATGGTACAAGTATGTCGGAGTTTTTCTTTCTTTTTTTTGTTTTATATCGACTCTGCCCTGCAATGTCCTACTCCTCCTCGCTTCTGCTGAGTTGTATATAGCTTGGTTGTTCTGCAGGGGGGCTGCTGGATCTTCATACGTCGTCATCTAAAAGGGATGGTGATAGATGGGTGGGTGGTGGGGGGGATGTATGGTTCTCCCTGGTTACTGCTCTATTAAATCGCAGGTAGCGAGATTTGTAGTAATGGGTGGTGGTGGACACTGGTGGTGGTGGTGGTGATTGTGGAGCTCTAGAGGGTCTTTGCACTCTACCTAACTTACATAGTACTCCGAGTAGTCTACAGGCTGTGTGTGTGGGATATCGATCACAATTGGTATCGTGAACTAAGGGTGTACCTACGTTCAGATCGGCCGGCGAATTAAAGATCCGCCGCCGATTTAGAGGAGGGCCGAGGAGGATGTGGAGGGGGGTTAGGGCAAAGCAAGGGGGGATCACCAACCATGTACAGTAAGCTACGTGCTTAAACAACTCTGCGCGCGCGGGGGAGTTTCTTTCTTCCCCCCCGTTTCACTCCTGCTCGATTGGCCGACGGAAGATCTAGGATACATAGTAGATTGAAGAGTTGGGGGTGTGGGGGATGGGCATCAAGAGATCAAAGTGTGAAGATAGAGATGGGGCCCCTCCGAAAGGGCAGTAACTGGTGTGATAGCGGGCAAAATAAATAAATAAATAAATAAATAAATAAAAAAGGGCGGGCAGTGGTTAGGGTTTGGGGGGGGTGTCCAGAGAGAGAGAGACTTAGGGCTAAGCGCGCCAATATTGCGCGGAGTAGCCGAGCCGAACCGACCGAGGGAAGCTAGGGGGTGACGAAGGTGACGAAGCGGGGGGGGGGGGGGGGGTTTATTAACTCTAGGGGCCGGAACTAGCTTTTTTCTTTTTCGATATTGGAGAAAAGGGAAGGGTGGAGAGACCCGTCTAGGTACTTTGAGGCATGATTTGGCAGATTAGACGCGGGTACTGCTGCATACGGGGGTGTATGTGTACCTACATACTGTAAGTGTAATCTGTAGAGTGCATGTATGTGTAGGGGATTGAAGCAGGCAGGTCTGGTCCTAGAGTAACTTGTGCTGTCTCTGTAAGGTAAGGTAACTTCCAGAGTACAGATGATACTCTATACAAGTGAGTGGTATGGTATGGTATGGTGAGTATGTATGTACATGTACCTAACCACACCTCCCCTTCCCTCCTTCCCTTCCTTTCACGGCCCGATAGAACTTAGTTTACCTTTCATTGCTCGCTTGCTCGCTGCTGCTGCTGCTTCTCTCTCTCTCTCCCTCCTCCCCTCCCTCGTCTATTTCGATTTTAGGGTGGTGCGGGTGTTCCTGGGCTCATCATTCCCTTTGCCCTCTCTTCTTCGTCGTCCCCCTCCCCTTCTAAACGCCTCTACTGCCTCTCCTACTCGACTCCTTCGTCCTACTACTACCGAGTACTACATACAACCATTAACCTACCCGCCGCCCCAACCAACCACACACATCACACACACATATACACGCTTCCGCCCCCCCCCCTCCATTCCTCCTCCTCCTCCTCCTCCTCTCTCTCCCTCCCCCACCCCCTTCCTCCATCTCTTCACGAGCGCCACGAACCGGTACGAAAAGGAAAAAGAAAGATTTTTTTTAAAAACAAGCTTATTTACGACATACCCCGTTTCTTATATTTTTCCCATCGTTTTCATAGCTTCGAATTCCTCGCAAGCAGGGGCGTTTTTGTGAAGGAAGGAAGGAAAGGAAAGGAAAAGGAAGGATTTTTTTTTCTGTTTTATATTTCTTCTGTTGCCGAGCGCGGACCTAGGTGAGGAGCACAAGAAGGGTTTCAACTTACTACCCTTTGTGTTTGGACTACTGCTACGAACACTGAATTCCATTCGACATCTACCGGTCGCAATTGCGCCAATACCAGTCGAGAAAACTCTACTACCACCGCTAGAAGGAACTACCACCAGGGCTCTGTGCTAGTTGTCTAAGAAGGCAAGTTTTACCATCCCCCGTTTTATTGAGATGAGAGAGAAGAGAGAAGTTCATTCAAAAATTTTCTATTCGCCTGGCTACATACACATACACACCTGTTCATCTGCCGCATCCCTTTTATATATGCTATTATACCTTATACCTCTGGCTAGTTGCGTTGCAGTGAACCTGCACTTCCAGCCTTTTATTACACATCATGTAACCTGCCTGTTTGTACCTGTATGTCTTGAAGGGGGGGGGGGTGTGTGTTGTGGAAGGAGTGATCCGAATTCACGCCCGGCCCCCTTCCTTTGCTATTGCCCCCCCCCTTCCTACCCTTCCTGCCCTTCCTCTCTTATTTCTATTCGCTGTAGATTGTTGGCACCCCTCGCTCTCCGTTCCCTATTTTTTCTACCCGTTCATTCACCGCTTTCTCGGTCACAAGGGGAAGAAGAGTAGTAAACGCCTCTTTTATCCCACATCCCCACCCAATCTCATCTTTATTTCTTCTCTCTCTCTCTCTCTCAAATAACCACTAGCCATGTTAGTCCTGACATCTCGCCTCTTGTGACAGCTTCTGTAGCAGCATCGTCCTACAACAGAAAAAAATCGCACAAGTCAACCGCCGAGTCAGCAAATAAAAAAAAATCACAACCCTTTTCTTTTTTCATTTACACAATATCTTAAATGGAAAACGTAGTATTCAATGAGCTCTTGGTCGCTCTCCCAGACTGGTCATCACGACTAAAGGCATTATCCGCACGATATCCTGAAACAGTCACTCCCCAACCATCACGAAAACGCGCTCCATCACTCTCAATATGTGAGGACGAACCCGTTGCAGCATGTGCCAAGGTGCTACCTGCTGGAGAATCCTCACAAGCCGTTACGACCGTCGTCGGCCCACATCCCCTGAAGCCCACGCCTGCAGCACTTGCCGCTGCGGCAGAGGAGAAGGAGAAGCTGCAGCAGCAGCAGCAGAAGAGGGAAAGCGAGGTACCGCAGGAATGCCCCCCACCGCCAAAGCAAATGTCTAAAATGAACGCAAAGCCCACACCGCCAAAAGCAAAATTCTCGGCCATCAACGGTCCCCAGATTTACTACGACGGCGAGGCACAGAAGGCTCTGTTCGATTGCTGGACAACGCTGAACGCGAAGCGCGGGCAGCTGAGGAAGGAGATGATGGGTATACGGCGGAAGAAAATGATGTCGCTGCCTATAACCGATTATGGGTATAGCGACGAGTCGGAGGATGAGGACGCCGAGAGTAAACCAAAGGAGACGCCAGAGGAGAAGCAGGCGAGGTTGGAGGAGGAGAAGCGGAAGGCTGAGGAGGAGCGGGTACGGCAGGAGCGGGAAAAGAAGACGGCTGAGATACTGGAATACATCGACTCGTGTTTGGATAAGGCAGCGAAGGGGTGTGAGAATGCGGCCTTCCTATGGTTGAAGGGAGAGGCGTGCTCGGGTCATGTCAATTTCATAGCGGGACGTATGCAGGACGCTGTCGATAGGATTAAGGCCGAGATTGCAAAGGCAGCGGAGCCAAAGCCAGAGTCAACAGGAAAGATACTACCGGATGAAGGGTTGGGGGACGATGATGAGGGTCTGGGTGATGATGTGTATATGGAGGATGCAAGTCAGCCACAGACAATCAAGGTAGACCAGAGGCCAGAGCAGCGTATACCACGCCCAGTCCGGCGTGCTGGCGGTTTCGTGGCCTAAAGACTCCGTCGTCGGAGTTCAATTAGGACCATTGGACCTTCAGATGAATCCCTTCTATCATTACCACTACTCCTTGGTTTTCGTTAGCTGGGAAAAGATCTTTTTTTATATATATTTTCAACGGCAGACTCACTCTCTTATCCCCATCTATCCCAACCCACCCACCCACCCACCCCACATATATATATATACACATATATCGTCAAAACCCTTCAGATATCGAAGAAATCAGGATCGGGGTCCTAGCTAGCTAATTTTCATCTCATAATTTCTGGTGGGAGACAAGGGAAACGGGGCATTAAAGGAAACGGCGGAAGCGGAGAGGAGAAAAAGGGACACATTTATTAAAGGGAAAAACGAACGAACGCCCCTCCATGTTATGTTAGTTTTCATTTTCATTTTCATTTTCTTCATTTTCACTCGTGCTCTAGGAATTGTGGATGATTCAGGAGACACAATTGACATTTGAGTTTTTTTTCCTTCCGCCTTTTTCCTTTTTATGGCTCTTCCATTGCATTTCCGTTATGTATCTGTTACTTTCATTTTCTTAGCCTCTTTCTTCTGGCCGGTGGGGTTTTTTTCCTTTTTTTCCCTCTTCTTTCCTGCCACCAACAGTTTCCTCCTGTTTCTGAGCGCCTTTTTCCGTCTCGTGCTTTTTTTTTTTTGTGTGTGTGATATATTAACGAATCTGTACGAAACGCATCATCATCATCATCATTTATCATTTCATCGTCCATTTTGTCGTTATTTGGAGTTTTTTGATTTTATTGTTTACTAGCTCTTTTTTTTTTTTTTTCCCCTTCCAATGGGGAGTTGGGCGGGCGTCGGCGATCGCGTGGGACGTTAGTCAGCGTGTTGTGTGGTGGTGCAACGCGCCGTTTACATTAGAAGAATTTCGCCACCCGGGCACAAAACCTAAACCTACACTGTGCTTTTAAAAGCGGCGACCCCTCTCAGTTAAGCGAGGGGGTGGCGTACTGATTGTGAAATCTGTTCGTGTACCCCCCGTTGTTGGATTACCCGGCCTTCGATAAGACACTCTATCGGCGGGTAGAAAGGGCTTGTTGTGGCTCCCCCCTCTAGGTGGTGGGTGGGCTTTGAGCGTGTGCCAACATCATAAGTTAGAAAGAGGTTGGGGACTGACACTGAGGAAAAGACAGTCAGTAATGGCTTCGCCGGCATGGGGTTGATTCAAGGGTTGCTAATGATGTTACGGCATGGAAGCACTAATTGGTCAACGATTCCTTGCCTATCAACGGAGATTGATGGAGAAGCATATTGGCTTGATTATATACGGTTTGATAAGTAGAGGCCGGGGGGGGGGGGGGCTTTATAGTTGCCCTTGCTGGTCCTGTCTTGTTAGTAAGGGATGGCAATGGCATAAGTTTCTAGGACAGTCGATGCATTGTTTTGGTGCACACAGGCGTTATTTCAGTAGGTTCCGGGGTTGCTTATGTGATGTGATTTGTCTTTGTCTTCTACATGCCAGAAACAAATCGGACATTTTTTTTTTCTTTTCGAGGCATGATTGATGGTCAAGCGGGATGGGTGGGGTCTGTGTTAACGGGCGGATGCCAAGGCCACAGAAAGCGGCACCCTGTACGTACGGGGCGGCGAAAGGCAGCTCTCTTGGCGGCGCTTGTAATCTAGGCGGGCGCAATGTTTGGGCTAGCCGCTTTGGGATGATGTGTGAGGACTTCTTCTCATCAGTGAATTGATCAATTGGAGGACCTTCTGCGGGGCGTCTCAGGCTCTACACTTGGTCCTGGGCTGTTTTTCTAAAGGCCCGTTGCCATTCCACAACTATAGACGTTGACTACTTGGGTCCGCTGCATCATATCATGTTTTGATTTCCCCTCCTCCAAAATACAACGCGGAAACTATCACCAGCAGTGGTCCTGCGCCACACGAGGACATCCTATGGCACGAGATCGGGAAGGTGGGTGGGTGGGTCTGGATGGGAATTAGAGGAGCCTCCAGGCGCTAGTATTATCATTGTGGGATCACTCAATTCCTGTGTAGACTGATGTGCTACAAGCTTGAGCCGTAGAGTAGTTCTCAACAACGGAAGGCGGTAGGGTTATTCAGACTGTGGTTTGATTTCTCTACTCTATAGCTGTGCAGTTTGTCGGTAGGTTAAGCAATAGTAGTTCTTGCAGTCTCCACTGTGGCTGCAACTGAACTGGGTGATTGACCGGCCTGCTTTCCTGGGGGCTTAATGGGTGCTGCTGCTGCAGCTGTTGGTGCGGATAATCGTTACTCTCCAGGAGTGAAAATCTCTGCTGGGGGTGAAAGCCACCAGAGGCGTTATGCCAGGAGGTGCTCAAGTTGAACGTTGTATCTGAAGTGACTGCAGATTGATTTTTTTTTGTCGGGGCTAGCTCCAACCGCCAGTTTGTGGGTGGTAGATAGCCTATGGGTTATTGGTTATCGGCGGATACGTTGTTGTGGTGGGGCGTTTGTTGGATTATACAGGGTCACGTCAGTCACTGTTAGTGTTTTATGGTGTAACTTTTGTTTGGGGTGCTTATAACACATCGTGTGGAAACAAACGCTGCCCAGACGGAGTAAGAGCTGACCCGATCACTCGGGACACTTACAGGCACATACTCTTAATTGCTCCACACCTATGCACTTGGGTCGCGTGTCTCTGTCTGGTGTGTATATTTTCGCTGGGTACTCCAAGTGTACGTAGGTATGGGCGACGGAGGGGGATAGAGGCGGTATATATACAGTTACCCTTCATCTAGTCATGACGTAGAAGAGGTTTTGCTACCCGTGAATAAATTAGAGCGGGGGCGGCGTGGGCTAACCGAGCAGGCGGTGTTAGAGCGCGGTGTTTAAACGCCTTTGTTTGTAGATAGCAACAGTAGTGGGGGTAGATGTGTAAATAGTAGCGAAATAGTAACAAACCCTCTAAACGGCTAGCGGGCGGTAGTAGTTACAGGGGGGGTAACAAGACCACACACACACACGAACACACACAGTTGAAGCTCTGGCCGTAGTGATGCGGGGAGTGATGTAGATACAGACAGTCGATATAATGATATACTGCAGTCGGGACCGTGAATAAGTACATATAAGTATGTACATGTAGTAAAAAGTGATTAGGATCTGCCAAGACAGGATCTGTTTATCGGCCACGGCCAGTATTAAATTCTCCGGCCGGGAAACTATTATTTAAGATACACACACTACAACTACACCTACGCCGGTGGTTAATATGTAATAAGAGCACAAGTACAATTAAGATTACATATATTAAAGTGACCTATCGAGACCCGCGGCGGCTGTAATATAATGAATTGCAGATTTTTGCGGCGGGGCACATGTACCATAATATAAAATGACCACTACGTATATATGTCTGTCTGTTCAAGCCACCGCCAATACGTAGTACTACATGTCCTATAGGTGATTGCGATGGATTGCATTTATGATATATTATAATATTGGTATATCATAACACATGTACATATGTTTATTAATATTATAAGATCAGCCTCGTATCGATCGATCCCAACTAACTGTGCCGCGCGCGCTCAGGCTGCTGTATGTAGCTAGGTTGTGACAAGAGCTCGGAGAGATTGGTGTGGGATTGTGGCATCGCGAGGAGGAGGGGATGTATAGGCCTATGGCTTTGTTAGTAGTACATACAGGTAGGTATCGACCCTTAGTACAAGGGCCAGCGCCCTCTTTGGTCTTGACGGATAGAGAGACCCGACTGTGGTAACTATGTACATGTACATGTAACATGCAGCTCCTCATGCACAGAGACCCAGCTACACATGTAACGGTACCTCGATCTATAAGGGTATTCTCTCTACAACGGTAGCACTCCCCGGTCCTTTTTACCCGGCCCTCAGCACTCGTGCCTTTTTGTTTTTATATAAGCTTAAGGGCAACCCGGTACCAAACTCTGGCCCTGAGCGTACCGTTGTGGTAAGCTTTCGCTGTGCTTACATGTGGCTACGGTGGGCGACAGGGGCCTACTTATATCTACATCTATATCTATATCTATATCTTACGTGTGTGCATGTACTACACGAGTACCCAAGCATGCCTGTGCTGTAGGTGTACCTGATACTATAGCCGTAAGATATGGCGGGACCTACAGGTGTCCCTTAACAACGGGGGCATCACGGCGTGGCGTCTATGTAGTCTGTATACATGTATATGACGGTGATCGAGCAGTTATACTCTAGAGGCATTCTAATAAGTAACTACATGTAGCTAGCTATAGGCCTAGGGGGCCACACACTATACAACCCCTCAATGCATGCAGTTACATACATACATAAGTTGCTCGCTGTCCACCACCTACTACGGGCTTCCTAGCTGGGCACGAGCAATCGATCACACACCGTCACTCGCCCGCCCCGCCCCGCACGTGATCCCGTGGGACTACGGGCCGATCGTAGTTATGTAGGCAATGTATAGAGCTACCTATATACCGCCCCCCGCTCCCAACTCACCCCTCCCTCTACCACACGATGTATAGTATAGTAGTATCTTTGGGAGGGAGGGGATGCCCTCACCTCACTGGACAAGCAGGCGGACAGACAAAAGATCATAAATCAGAAAAAGGACTACCTCACGCCTATTATCATACGCTCGTAACAAACAAACAGTGGCATCAATGGGGGGTAAAAAACACAAGGGCAGAAATAGTCGAAAATTTAAGAAGTGAAAAAAAAAAGAGAAAAAAAAAAAAAAAAAACTACCTCCAGGCATCTTTATAGTACAAAAGGAAAAAAAAAAAAAACACAGTCCTCTCACTACCCAATATTTATTAGCATCTATCATTCTCCCAGACAACCAAAGGGGGGGGGGGTAATCCTACCAGGAAATAGTCCGCCACCGGCTTCTTCGCCGGCATCCCCCTACTATCCTGCGGCGCCGCCTCGAAAACCCTATACCGTCTCCCAGGGCCCCTCCGCACCACCACGCTCCTATCCGTTGCGCTCCACGGCACGCTCTCGCCGCCGCCCTCCTCGCCCAGCTCCAATATCGCCGCCACGTTCCCGCAGCGGTAGCAGTAGTTTGGCGCCGACCACACCGTGACGATGGACGATTCGAACATCTCCTTGAAGCCCTCCATGACCAGCTGGTGCGCGCGCGCAATGAGGCTGAGGTTGTTGATGTGGTTGAAGTGCTTCACGATGTCGGCGCCGAAGAGGAAGCCCGCGCCGCGCGGCGACAGCCCCCACCCGTCAATCTCGTCGGGGTCGCTCCAGAGGAGATCGCACATGGCGCCCTCGTGCGGGACCTCCTGCTTGCGGTCCAGCAGCCGGATCTTGTCGACGCTGTCGACGAGCGGCGACAGCCCGCCGTGGACGCAGAGCACCGCGCCGCCGCTGATGCCCTTTGACCCGGAGGAGCTGCCGCTCGCGCCGGATCCCGGGGGTCCGCTGATGGATGATGGGGCGGTTGGGGCGGCGGCGGCGGGGGAAGGCCGCTTCATGCGGGAGATGACGTCGCCGAATTGGCCGACGACCTCGACCTCGGTCTCGGGGTCGTCGGAGAGGGAGGATGCGGCGCCGACGACAAGGGCGCCCAGGGCGAGATAGTCGAAGACTTCGCAGCAGTGGCGCCAGACGTTGGCGCTGCCGTACTTGCGGAGACATTCGTCGTAGAAGCCGTAGACGGTGGTGATTTGGCGGGACTCGTGGTTGCCGCGGATCAGGGTTATTCGGTCGGGATAGCGGACCTTGAGGCAGAGGAGGAGGAGGAAGGATTCGAGGGAGTAGAAGCCGCGGTCGACAAAGTCACCTTATTGGGGATTGGTGGTTAGTTGGTGTAAGAGGGAGTAGTGGGGGGTGGGGGGTGGGATACCCATAAAGAGGTAATTAGTTTCTGGGACATCGCCACCCACGCGGAAGAGCTCCATGAGATCGTGGAACTGTCCATGAATATCTCCACAGATTGTGACGGGGGCATCGACGATCTGGACGTTTGACTCCTCGATCAGGAGCTCTCGGGCCTTGTAGCAGAGCTCTCTGACGGCGGGTTCGGGGATGGGCTTGCAGGCGCGCAGCTGGGAGATGGCACTGGGAAGAATGTCAGTCAGTCACGGTGGAGAAAGAGGAAGAAGAGCGGGGAGGGGGAGGGGGAGGAGGGCTCGTATTTACTAGTCAAGGTCACTCATTGTCGTGATAAGAGTGGGGGGGGGGGTCTCTATAGGACCGTGTCCTGTCCTATACCGTGCCGTGGGGAGAGAGGGGACGAATTGAATTGAATACAGAGAGGTAAGAGAAGAGGAATAAGAAGCAGAAGAAGAGAATTGGTGATGGTGTTGAGTTGAGTTTCCCCGTTCCGTAGCAAAGAAGCAAAACACAAAATTGGCGTCGATGTCGACGATTCTGATAACAAAAGACTCTTGGCACCACAGCCCCAACCCCCCAACCCTAGCCCTTCCCCTCCGCTTTACTTTCCGCTCCTCACGTCAGATATCCCGTCAAAACGATCACTGACAGCAGACAGACAGTCCATGCACGACTTTCATACACAACCACACGGGTTATAGTTATACAGATATACACATAAATACAGACACAGATACAGACACAGACAGACAGATAACAGGCACTATGGACGCCCCCGAAGACCGCGATGTCAAGCTACAAAAGGTCTCTGGGGACCTCCTCTCGCTGTTCAACGAGCGTCTCCCACACCTCCTACAGCCCAAAGGCATCGTGGAAGGTGGTAACAGTGGTAGTAATGGCCGGGAGAGTCGACAGACTGTCCTCAATAGCTTGATGAGTCTTGTGAGAGCTCTATAATTAATTCCTACCTCCTCCTCCTCCACCACCACCACTGCCAATGTCTCTATCTTTGCTAATTTATATATACTCTACGCCTACTCTACTCTACAGATTGAACCCTTCCAAGAATCCCCCCAGCTTCTTGACCCCTACCTCCAATCCTACATGACCCAGCTCACCACCGCCTTCCTCACTCACCTCCCCCCCCGCTCCACCGCCCCCACTTCCTCCGCCCAACCATCACCAGACCAAAAAATCGCCCTAAACGCCCCTCTCTCCGAACACGACGGAATCTCCAAGCTCCTATACACCCTCTGCAAGATCCGCGGTCCCAAGATCATCTCCCGCTTCCTCCCCAACGAGCCCCGCCATCTCGAGCCCCTCTGCGACTTTGCCAGTAGCACCACCGACACCACCACCTGGGAGCTCCGCTACGTGCTCCTCCTCTGGCTCAGCCACCTCTGCCTCACCCCCTTTGACCTCATTACCATCTCCTCCTCTGACACCTCGGTGGCGTCCCCGCCGCTGCCCCCGCAGCTCGACATCGCTGGGCTCCCATTGCTGTCGCGCCGCCTGCTGGCGCTGGGACTCGAGCATCTGGCATCCCCGGGGAATAGGGAGAGCGATGCGGCGGCGCTGCTGCTCGACCGGCTGTGTCTGAGGAAGGATATGCGTGCCATTGGACTGCTGGACTCCCTGGTTAGCTGGTGTCTGGACATGTTCAAACCGAGTACTGACACCACCACGGCCACCCTCTTCCTCAAGACCGCGACCCTCAGGGTTCTCGCTGGAATCCTCGCCCAGGGCGACAGGGACACCGTCTCTGCCTTTGCCCCGCGCATCTTTACCCTCGCCACGCGCCTCGAGGCCGGGGCCGCCTCCTCCTCCAGCGAAGAGTGGAACTCTGCCAACGTGCGGCGCCTCGTCATGAAGATCTACCGCTGGGTCGCCCTGCTCTCTCTCGCGCCCTCCGCTGGGTCGGACGAGGATGATGAGGGAGGCAACACAGTCGAAGACATAATCGAGCGTCTCCTCTCCTGCCTCGGCGACAAAGACACCGCCGTCCGCTTCGGCGCGTCAAAGTCCCTCGCCGTAATCTCGCGCAAGCTACCCCCAGACCTATCCGGCGAGGTCCTGGAGGCCGTCATGGCCATCTACGACGAGGACGTCTTCTACCACCCCGCCCCGCCCGGCAGTAGCAGCAATGGGGAGAGGGTAAAGGTTCTCTCGGCGGTGACGGCGGAGAAGTGGCACGGGGCGACGCTGACGCTCGCAACGTTCCTGCGCCAGCGCGCGGTAAGGAGCACCAATGTGCTGGCGCGCGTGGTGAGGAGCATCATCGATGCGCTGCACTTTGAGCAGCGCCGCGCGACTTTTGCACTCGGCGGCAATGTGCGCGATGCGGCGTGCTACGCGGCGTGGAGCCTGGCTAGGTCGTACACGACCGCGGAACTGCTGGCCGTCGGCGGCGGCGGCGGCGGGACGAGTGTGCAGCAGGTTCTGGCGACGGAGCTGGCGGTTGCCGGGTGTCTGGACCCTCTGGGGAATATTAGGAGAGCGGCGTCGGCGGCGCTTCAGGAGCTGATTGGGAGGCATCCGGAGACTGTGGTAGAGGGGATCCGGGTGGTGCAGGTGGTGGACTACAATGCGGTAGCTCTGCGGAGGAGGAGCGTGGTGCAGGTAGCGGGCGAGATCTCGGCGCTGGACGAGGGATATTGGAACGCAATCGTCGGCGGCATCGTAGAGGGTTGGAGAGGAATCGGGGGTAGTGATATCGAGGGCAGGAAATTGTCTGGGTCGGGTCTGCGGGAAGTGGTCAAATTATCATTACCCACCGACACCGACAACCCCGATGCCCGAAACCTCCGGGCCCGCAAAATCCTCACCTCATTGATCCACCGGATCCGCACCGAGGGCAAATCCGATGTCGAGATCTGGCACGGCAGTGTCTGGGCTCTCGCCGAGGTCCTCGATGGCCTCTGCACCCTCCCCCTGACCTCCTCTCCGCTCTTGACCCCCACAGAGTGCTCCCTCCTCCTCGATACCCCCTTCGAGAAGCTCGCCGGCAAAGAATTCGTCAACCCCATTCTCCGCCCCGAACTCACCTCCGAGGCCGCCTCCCGCCTCGTCTCCGCCCTCTCCTCCAGCTTCCCCCTCCTCCTCGCACCCCACACAAACAACACCATACCCCCCGCCAGGACCCTCCGCCTCTGGACCGCAATCCTCGAGGCCTGTCTCGACCGCAACGACGACATAGTCCTCGCCCAGGCCGTCCCCGCCGCCAAACACCTCCTCGGGATCCTTCCCCCCCCCAGCCGTCACGCCCTCATCGAGACATGGTGCCGGCGGGCCTCCCCGCCCGGCAAGAAGCGCGGCCCCGTGCTCGCCCTCGGCGAGATCCTCGGCTTCGTCTACGGCGCCGACGCCGCAGCCACAGACACCATCGTGCGCACGCTCGTGTCCGCCGCAGGACGGGAGGGCGAGGTTGAGCTGCGGGTTGCGGGGGTGCGCGCGCTGGGCGTTAGCGTGATGGCGCGCGAGGGGATCAGGAGGCGGGACGTGGCGGAGGTGCTGCTGGCCGCGCTGGACGACTATGAGGTTGATTCGCGCGGGGATGTAGGCTCGTGGGCGAGGACGGAGGCTATCAGGGCCGTGTGGGAGAATTGGGGGTGTGAAGGGTGGGGTGAGGCGGGCGGAGAGGCGGAGTGGGAGGTGGTGAAGAGGTTGGTGAGATTGAGTGCGGAGAGACTCGATAGGATGCGGGCCCGCGCCTGTGAGGCGCTGCTGAAGATCTCCGCAAGCTGGGAACAGAGCGAACTCGAGTCCTTTATTGACCGGTAAGTAAACCCTCCCTCTCTATATATACATAAAACCTAATATATACCTCTCCCCATAGTTCCCAGCTCACCTCCGACATCGCCGCAAACTCGGTCTCCTCCGCCTCCTACTTCACCTCCCTCATGCCGCTCCTCCAACACAAAACCCTCGCCGTCCCCCTCCTCACCGGCCACGTCACCTCCGCCGGCGCCGGCTCCGACTCCCTCCTCAAGACCTCCCGGTCCGTCCTCATATCCCACAACACCGCCGTCTCCTCCGCCAACCCCCAGACCTACATCACCTCCTTCCTAGACCCCATGCTGGAGGTCCTCACGGCGTCCTCCAACAGCGACCGCGTCGTCGTGCCAGCGCTGGAGGTCGTGGCCTCGGTGCTAGAAATGACGCCCCGAGCCGTCTCCAGCCCACCAGACGGCGCCGACGACGACGACACCAAGGCGCTCCAGGCGCTCTTTACCGCAATCCAGAAGCTGCACTTCAAGTCGGGCAACCCGCAGAAGCTGAGTGCGGCGGTGCGCGCGTACGCGGGGGTGCTGCTGGCGGCGCGGAGCGCCGAGCTGCGGCGGAAGGTGCTGGGGAAGTTGGTGGGGATGCTGCTGCACCCGTTTCCGCGGGTGCGGGAGCTGGTGGCGGAGACGGTGTGGGTTTCCCTGCATTTTGGGGTGTGGGATGGTGCAGAGGGGGAGGGCGGGGAGAGGGAGAAGGTGGAAAAGGTGTTGGCGGACGGGGATTGGTTGGGCGGCGTGAAGGAGGTGAGGGCGGGGGTGGGGGTGTTGAAGAAGTGTTTGGGGGTGTAGAACCCCCCCCCCCCCCGGGGCCCCCCTTCTCCCAAGTAGCTAATCATTTTTTTTTTATTTTTTTACATAGCTTTGGTTCTGTAAGGGATACCCACAGAGTCTTCTTTTTTTCTCCTCTTGTGCTTTTGCCTGTGACTATATGTAGTTGACTGGTTTAGACCGAGACTATAACGTCTATTACAGTGAATCAAGAAGGTAGAAGTAAACAATAAATTGCAGTCTATTCTCAAACTCGTTATGTTAATAATATCCTATAGCTAATAACCATGCAGATATCCTTAATCCCATAGCAAGAGGGCAGGGGGAGATCTGGATAGATTTTATCCACCCCTCGATCAATTGAGTCTGCAGGATCAGATGGGGAGGCATGTTCGATATGGCTTTTTGCATATCCTATATATATATGGGGTGTTGTTAATATATGCGGGGATCAGTAATTATTGTAAAGGAATTGATCATGATAGAGATGTACAGCGGTGGGTAAAAAGTTATCGGATGCGTTAGAACTCTTAAAAGGGCGTTTGCACTGGTAACCACCCCACCCCCGCCCCCCCCACTGGTGGGGCGTTTGCACCTGCCCGCTAACTAGAAAACTAAGAATGAAGAAGAGAAAGCAATGGATTCAGTCACGGTCTTGATTGCAAAATGACGGTTGTTAAGCCAGCACCAGCTTCAAAGCCAAAGAGAAAACAACAAACCTCGGAAGCTCAGTGTTCAATGATTATCACCCTACATTCGGAGGGTTATCCTTTTACCAAAATAGCCGAGAGAACAGGTGTAGCCAAAAGCACCTGTTTCTCAATAGTTAAACGGGACAAAGAAAATCGTCCACACGACAGCCTTATTCCCTACACTAAAAATAAACCTAGGAGCGGCCGCCCACAAAAACTAAGCCCTAGAGAGAGAAAGTTCCTGGTCTGGATTGCACGTCGCTGCCGTAGGACTGTCCTCAATCAACTCATCAAGGTCCTACCTAAATCAATTACTCGAAAGACAGCTAGGAAATATCTAGTAAAGGCAGGAATACACCGACGTCGTGCAAAGAGAAAACCTTTTCTCAAGAAACAACACATGATCAAGAGGCTTCAGTGGTGCCGTGAGAGAAGGGACTGGACTTTGGAAGACTGGGGGGATATTATCTGGACAGATGAATCGAGATTTGAAGTCGGGTATCATGCTGGGACATGCTGGGTATCGAGAGCTAGGGGTGAAGAAGACCTTCCAGATTGTCTACTACCATCGTTCAAGAGCGGTAGAACCTCAGTAATGATATGGGGGGCTATAAAGTTAGGCATGAAAGGACCAATGGTGATATTAAGAGAAGGGTCATTCAAAGGACAAGTGTCCCAGCGTCGTGGCATTCGGCCTGACCGTTCGGGGATACGGGTATTTGTACGGCGAATGGAGTAAGGATAAGTGAAGCGGGGATAAAGTGGTTCGATGTTGATGTCATTTCTTTCCTTGAGGTTCGGTTGTAGGAGGGATTGGTAATAAGAATGATAAGAGGGGGTGTGTAGGAATACGAGGTGTGGTGATACTGAGTTTCTATGAGATTCTACGGCTGATGTAATGGTATCTTGGCGTCTGATGGAGAGAGGGGTTAAATAGCGGGCTGAGTGGTTTCCTTTAGTTCTTTTCTTTCTTTCTTCTCTGTCTCGTCTTTCTGTCTTTTCGAATATAGGAATATAATCATTTCCTATCCATAGTTCTCGCTTCTCGTCCCGGCTCGAAGGTTGCCTACTACGGTAACCTCGATTGATCCTCTCTTGTCTGGCCTTGTGGCCTTCTTCGTTTTGACTGTGGCTGTTACCTTTGCCTATTGCCTTTCCTGCTCTTCCCTGCGAACCTCATAGTCTTGTTCTGCCGTTATCTACGGTCTTCGCTTTCCCTGCTCGGTTGCAGATCCTTGCCTCGGTCGCTGTCCTCCGCCTTGCGTCTCTTGGCTGTATCCCCCTCGCTACCTGTTATCGATATCTTTATCTGGTCTTGCGCAAGTCTTGGCGCCACGTCACAACAAGACTATGTCGATCAAATCATGATTCCCGTTCTATATCCCTTCTATACTCAGGTCAGAAAAGCAAATGGCGAAGCATTTGTTATGGAGGATGGTGCCAGCATTCACAGATCACTGGTAGCAAAGAATTGTCGCAACTATCTTCATCTACAATGCATTCCCTGGCCTGCACAATCTCCAGATCTAAATCCTATTGAGAACCTATGGAGAAAGATGAAGTATCCGTCTCCTGGTCCGATCGTTCTCGGTCGATCGTCCGATCGCGTAGTGATGCGGGGAAGGAAGTAAAGATAAGCGAGGCGGGGCTGGAGTGGTCTGATGTTGATGTCATTTCTTTCCTTGAGGTTCGGTTGCAGGATGGATTGGTAATGGGATTGTAGGAGAGGGTGTGAGGGAATACGAGGTGTGGTGATACTGAGGTTCTATGAGATTCTATGGCTGAGGTAATAGCGTCTTGGCGGACGGGTGGAGGAAGGTGTTAAATAGCGAGTGGGGTAGTTTTCTTTAGTTCTTTCTTTCTTTTCTCTCTGTCTCGTTTTTCTGTCTTCTCGTATATAGGAATATAATCATTTCCTATCCATAGTCCTCGCTTCTCGTCCCAGCTCGGAGGTTGCCTACTACTGCGACCTCTATTGACCTCCCCTCGTCTGGCCTTGTGGCCTTCTTCGTTTTGACTGTGGCTGTTACCGTTGATCCTTGCCTCTCCTGCTTGTCCTTGTGGACCTCATAGTCTTGCTTCTGCTGCCATCTACGGTCTTCGCTTTCCCTGCTCGGCCGGAGATATTTATCTTGGCTGTTGTTCTCCACTTACGTCTCTCGGCTGTGTCCCTCGCTCTGCCTATTGTGGGAATCTTCATCTGGCCTTGTATAAGTCTTGGCGCCCCGTCACATCCGATCACCAAAAAACCTCAACTTATACAAGTGTTGCAAGAGGAATGGGATAGGTTTACCCCAGAGGACTTTAGAGTCCTAATAGAAAGTATGCCTAGAAGGGTAAAAGAATGTATTAAAAGGAAAGGAGCAGCTACACATTATTAAATTTCTCTATACTTTGTATTTATTATTGATGGCTTGTAGTTCGTTGATGGTTCGTAGTTCGTTGATAGTCCGTACTTCGTTGATAGTTCGTAGTTCGTTGATAGTTCATGGCCTGGGCTGGCATTCAACTTGATAGTCCGGTGTCCTAGAGTGAGAGTTCGCAGGAAATGTGATATAATATTTCTTTTTGCAAACGTCCGACGACTTTTTACCCACCGCTGTACGTAGTTGGCCAATTGGTCTATATAGACAGAGGTAGATAGATGCTTGAATCTAGTGTACGGGATCACATCCGTTTTGAAAGCTTCTGTGATATGATGATAGAGGCCCCGGAGGGAGGCGTAGCCCCCTATAACAGCTATAAAAAAATAATCAAATAATAAAAAAAGCCGGCAACAAAAGACTTATGTGAATGAGTGTCATCCCTCAAGAGCGTCGCTACCATGTTGGTCATTCTCATCACTGCTCCCACCAGGATTTGAACCTGTAGTGGTCATATGACGAAGCCCAGTGTATTACCACTAGGCCACGCCACGATGCTTTTGTTTGTGTCGTTGTAGTATATGAGCCCTCCAAGAAAGATCCTTTCCTTGGCAATGCATCAAAACCTGTAAACTGAATTGCATAAAGCTCAAACTGGCGGGAATTGGGGGAGGGAGGCCGAAGGCCGCCATATGAAATATCTAACTGGCAGGAATGGGAATTGAGGGAAGGGGCGGAGGGGGGGCCGAAGGCCCCCATAACTACATGTATACATGTATGTACCTACCATAGAGAGAGGATTAAAAACACACAACTCGCGGCCGCGAGGTGGTGACCCCTAGTATATAAGTACCATAAGTATGTAGTTTAACATCTTGCCAGGAATATCGTGTCGATATAGTTTGACCTTAAGTACCAAGCAAGCTAGCTAGCTATTCTTTCCAGTACCTGTGTCTATATATATAGGACAAGTTTCCCACCCCTTCTCTCGATCACTGGCCCCCCGTTGTTCAATCGAATCACTAGATAGCTTCATTGCTTTACGTACTGCCTTTCTTTTAGAGCTCACCTCTGACGGGAAAAGATACCATTCACTCGTTTCCTGAACGGGCTCAACTATATAAGACACGCGGGATACAAAACTGCATATATAATCACCGAGCCTTCCCAAACAAACAGCCATTGGCTGGCCTGGAGGGGTCAGGCCCCTTCCATCTAAACCCTTCTACGTAAGGTCATGTCCAGAATTAAGTATGCTTGTACATTTTGTGTGTTTACTTACAAGTACATACGTATCGGCTAGCAAATGCTCCCCGGCTTTGGAGTCTCTGGTATCCTGTGTATGTGGATCTGGGCCGGTTGATCATTCAGCATTCTCAGATAATACTGCCTAGCTCTAGCTAGCTATCGCAGTTTACCGCACTGAAAGTGTTTTTTTACCGCAAGGGTACTTTGTATTCAAATGCATGCATGTAGCCCAGCCGAGCCCCCGACGGGTGCGGGAGTAGTAATATTAACCCTCGAATTGAACATTCCACTACCCGCTGGTGGTTCCAATCACATCCGATCACTCGGCACACAAACATCTCCCCTCCACCCCGCCAGACCATCCCTATTTGGGGGGGAGGGAGGGGGGCTCTCCAACTACATGTAGCTATTAAGCTCCCAGTCAGATTTGGAATCATCAGCATATGTATCTTTATTCACTCGTTAAGGCTTCCCATCTCCCCAAAACCTCATTCCCCTTCAAACCCATAATCAATCCTCGGCGGCATCCCACACGCAACATCAATTATCAAACCACCACCTCCATCATCATGTACCTCCGTCTCCGTCCATCCCCTACGGACCCCACACAGAAGCGTGTCTTTGCTGTACGCGCCTCTGGAGAGGAAGTCCCTGACCCCGCCTCCCAGGAGCGCTGGGATGCCGAGTATCTATCTCAGCATGCAGATAGCAGCCCCACCGCCGCCACCAATAGCTCTCAACATCCATGCTTTATCCAGACGCTCCCCAACTCTGTGCTGTTCCCAGACTCGCCCTCAAACTTCGTCGTCGAGTTCATGGATATCAGCTGCAAGTTCATCTTCATGGTCCACAGTGGCTCGGCGCAGTGGTACTTCAAAAACACATCCATAGAGTCGTATATCACCAGTCCTGGCGTTTTCAAGAAGCCGCTTCCCCCGGGCTTCGAGTACCACGAGAACCCCTTCTTCTCCAGCGAGCTGGTATCAATCCCCCGCAGCATCTTCAAGTATCTGGCCGCACTCTGGGAGGGCCGCACCAACACGGGGTGGATCTGCAACGACACAACCAACCACCGACACTACATGTTCAAGGTTGTGGTTGGGCTTGCCGACGACGGGTCGATTGCGCATTTAAACGACCTGAAGCATACGATGCACATGGTCTGCGGGAGCACAAACTTCGAGAAGCTGTTCACCGGGCTCTGCGGACATAGGCTCAACGACTCCTTCTCCATGACGTGGGTCTGGGACTATCAGAATGCCAACAAGGAAGCATATATGGTGATGGGACCGGCGTATACGTACCTGATGGCCAGGCTGATGCATCTCCGTGTGGAGAACCTAGGATGGGGAGGGGGGGATCATGACGGTGCCGTTAGTAGCGTGTGGGCGCTGCCACTTCCGTGCGCTGGTGGGTTCGTTGGGAGATTGGGAAACAGCGCCGGGCTGGTGCGTAAAGAGTGTGCTGATGGGGCGGAATGTATCGTGTGTTGAGTATACCAGTTAGAAGTACGCCCTTATAGTCGTTTGAAATAATGAATATAGGCTTCTTCTAGGTCATCTTTACATTGAATACGTTGTCAGTGATAGGGTGCCACTGCGTATGTATTCAAATTATGCAAAGAAACATCTTATATCAAAAACTCGGTGCCCCAATCAAAGAAAGGGAAAAGGAATCTTATAATTAATATAACACTGAAACTATACTCTTCTCCCATGGCTAGTGCCTTGATACCGGTGCAAAGACCTCTCGGAATCTCCTGGGGCCCGGACGGATTTTTATGATCTTTGTTGAGGGGAATAAAACCTTCAAGCCTATAATATCAATATACTTGTATAGATCTGTTGAGAATATATCATGCGCCGGGAGAAAAATAACCAATCACTGGCTGGTTCATCTCTTACATATTCATATCGAGAATTTGAGATTCCCTGATAAGTGAGTTTTCCCTGCACTCTGAACTCTATACGCTATGACCATTCTGGACGAATATTAGAAAAAGATATTCTTCCCCACCCTTGATCCTTTCCCCTCCTTCCCCAGCTCGACTGGCCGGCCATAAGCCCGCTCGTATTAATCAACGGTGTTCGTCGTCATAGCAAAGACCCTCAGGCTGCTAGGGCACTATACCTTTTTTTACCCGTTAACGCCTGCATTAAGCCACCTCAGAATAGGCAGAGAGAAGCGAGGAGGAAGAAGCTTGTAGAGTACGGGAATGAACAGATGACGCTCAGCACGAGATCCTTGGGGTTTTTTCTCCAAGAGCATACGTAGGCCGTAAGACCAGCTATGACCCAATAGCTATTGAATGAACCTGGAGGAGGACTTACATGGCCCCATGAGCCACACTCCATGTGTTGCTTCTCCAACGAGGCGGTCAGATCTGGGATCGAATCGATTAACGCTAAAGTGGCCCCATTAGGAAAGTCAAGGTACGCCAATATTACATGGCAGCTAGCTATCCATACGATATAAACGAAGAAAAAAAAGACAGAGTCACGGCCCCAATATTAGGATGTCAATTCGTATTCATCTAAATCGGCCCGGCCGGGAGGATACATTAACTGACCAGCCGGTACCACCGGGCCACAAGACCTTACCTACAGAGGGAAAAAAAATACACTTGGGTAATAATTACACGAGATTACTCCAGGTTCAATATAACTATATAACGAGCACTATTGCGTTCTGAGCTGGGCAGCTACTCGCTGGCATTCAACGTATGGCTGGTAATATTATCTATGATTGTCATGTGGTAATATCACCCTGCCCTATCAACACTCTGCTTTCCTTTCTCAAGCCCTGCCTGATCCCCCGGGGGTGGTGAAAACATGGCTGGCTAGCTAGTAACGCGTAGATATAGATATGGGTGGGTGTCTGATCATTTAATTAATATTACCACCTTCGTTTCTGGCATCGAATAAGGTTGAACAAATGAGGAGGACCGGACGTTGCAATTGCCCCTAATTTTCGGGGGTGGGAACGAATATCCATCCATGCCCCCCCCCCCCCCCCAGGGCAACCGCAAATGTCTCGTGTCTCGATTGTCACGAAGTCAGGTGAAAGCAACATATCGAAAATCACATGCATAAGTCCATACACATAAGGCCTAATGCGTGTATGGCCGACCCAATTATTGATCGATCCCAGAGGCACACACTGCTATATATACAAGGCCTAGCTCAATCATGCACTCATCAACCGGAATATGTAGAGACGTATGATATATGTACCTGGCAAATCTTCTTCTGATCGTATCGGTTAACCTTAAAACTCGATTTTTCCCTTTAAAAATAGTAGACAGACTAATTATATTATAGTACTTCGAAGCTTCCATGTGAATTCCGTGTGTCACATGACGCTCCAGGCCGTGAAGATAGCTTTTTAAGCACCTCGGTTTTCGCTAACCTCCGGCCGGCGGGTCTCGCCTGGGGGAAATTCGATGGGGCCTTTGTCTCAAGGCATGAACTTAAGGGTGTGTACAAGTATGTATACATGTTGGCAATGTACATACGCATACTTTAGGTACTGTTTGAAGCTTGTATGATATTAGATGTGGGTCACGTCTGATCAGGCTGGACCCCAGCTAGAGGGAAAACACAATAAGCAAGGGTAAGAGGAAGGGCGCCCCCATGAGACCGGCTGCCAAAAAAAGTACAGCTGTACAGGTATATTAATGCAAGATGTAACTCAGCAGAATCTGATCGACCCCAGCTAGTGAGCGAGTTCTATGCAGCTCTGTGTGTGTAATAATATTAGAGAGCTTCAGAACTTGTCATAATTATAAATTGGCTTGGTATGGTATTACTGACTAGCTACTATAGCTAGCAGCTAGCTAGGTGGGCAGATCTAGCTGATAGCTAGGCTTTAAGGCCTCTTAATCAGGTTGAATTTAATCCGAGAGAATATTCAGTTATAAACATATATATATATACTGTACAGCCTGGCTGGCTGGCTGCCTGCCTAAATTATATGTACCCGAGGGGCTGGCTTTGAGATTTTATCCATTGAACTAGTTCCGTTATAGACATGGCTGCTAGAATATCTCACGGCTATAATATACATGTAGCTTATTAACACTGCATGCAGCTTGTAACATAATTGGAAATGTCACTGTGATATAGTGTGCAGATGATCATAACATAGCCTTATTTCGAGAATCTTGACCCACCAAATTTTGGTAAAAGTTTTCTTTTCTTTTTTTTGGTATTGCTCTCTCGCTCTCTCCCTTAGCACTAGGCATAAACTTAGATGTCAAGAGTTAGAGAGAGAATCCGAACGTAGAGCATATCGGTGCACTCCCTAATTCGACGGCGGCGGCAAGGCCGCCCATTAAGCTTTACAATATATCAAACGAACACCCTGAAGAAGAAGAAAAGAAAAAAAGAAGGCGGCAACCCCCGCAGGTATAATAATCCAAACAGAGAACCCCACAGGTAACTGATACATGTATACTCTACATATATAGCGATTGTAGTTACATGTACTTATTTATCAATCCTCCAATCGCATCTGTGTAATAACATCTAACTTATATACTCGTAATTTCATAGCGTTTCCGGACTCGATTGTTATTGCATACACAGAAGAAGGCCTGACACGGTTACCCTTTTTTTTTTTTTGTATGGCATGCAACACTAGTCGGGTTCGGAAACGTTATGAATTTACGAGCAGTTTAATTCGATAGCATTATATTAAGAGGGGACGATCGATGTTCGGGCCGCCAAATGACCTTCGCGAGCTGACTAGTACTGTCCGTTATACCATGAGGTACAGCATGCTAACTAGGTGAGTCCAGACGTTGGTACATACACAGCTCCGAAACCACCACCACCCCCACCACCACCCCCCACTCACCACCCAGCAACGTCCCTCCCATGATCTTCCGACATTCTTCTATACGCAACCTCCATTAGGGGATTCCCCCACTTACTTACTCGCACTGCGCCCAATAGTAAAGTCAAGCCTTACTTACGCCCATGGGATTAGTTGCCTAGTAAGGTTAACTGATAGAAAAAGGCTCGCTGCAGAAATCTACCAATGTGAGTCTAAACACTATACATATCTAACTTCTGGTGCCCTAACACTCTTTCTCCTACGGGGCTTATTTCTCGTTTGGATGGGTAGTACGAACATTAGAAGCGCAGTTCAAATCACTATAGGTTAGAGAATGTTGACATTTTGGAGGGCCGAAACCCTCTGAGAGGGGGCATTTGAGGGTTCAGCATCTCATGTTTGACTCACCCCCCTTTATCTTCGGATCCCCTAGCGTGGAGTGGAAGCACCCCAATTTTTATGATGGGCCTACATAAACCGAGAAGCCACCTCTCCAAATCTTAGAGGTACAATATTATATTCCATAATGCTGCGTGGAAATCGAGCATTGATGATGGAGTGGGGGCGGGCTCAGGAGTAACCACGCTCCCGGGGGGGGCGGGGGCTTGGGAGTTCCCACCTGCTGAATGTCTGAAGATATAGACTATCTCAAAATATAGGGCAATAGTCCCTTTACAAAGGCCTCACTAAAGGCCTTCTCCGACATGCAAGGGTCAAAGGCCGGAAGACCTTTGCACTAGTTAGAAGCGCCTTGACTCGACCATTTTACTTGGTTCCAGTAACTCTGTATCTGCGGAAGATCTGCGTCTAGTAAAAAAGACTGGGGGGAATCCTCCTACTTCATTGGACGTCACTCGGAATATCCGGATTGTCTTGCCTTGTGACTTCCGGCGGTCCTGTGGCTCTCACGGGCCCGGATCTAGACCACTATGGCTCAAAATACCAACTATCATTGATCCGGCTAGGCTAGAAAGGGGGATTCTCAACAATGTGGGTTCGCCGCCCGCATGTCTTTCTTTGTCTTCGGGCTATCAGATTTGGTAACCGGATTGCAGTACACTACTTAGGGGCGAAACAAATACGGAATCTTGAGCGTTTCAGTCAAGGATTTCATTTGGGGTGTTTGTCTCTAGTAGGGGGGGGGGGGGGAATTACCTGACCAATATAATAGACCCTTTCGCAACTATATTTGAGACTTGTGATAGAGTTTCTTAGTGGGTATAAAATCCGTGCTAGGTCCTTTCCGTTGTTGCAAGTATCTCACGGTTATCTGCATGTTGTAGGAAACTACTAAGTAATCACCGGCTTAAATATAGGTGGATCATGCCTTAGTGAGTACCGTGAGGGTTGTCCCTAGATCCAGACAGCGCACTGTCCCAACTTAACATACCTCCGCTGTCAGATCACCCAATTGTGCTGGGAAGGGTTCGAGGGCTTCTACGTCATGTATTTTCCCAATCGATCTCGAATAGCTCATAGACCGAGATACTCGCGCTTGTGAATCGTACATATGTCTCAGAGCATGTACTTATATGACTAATCATAATTCCTCATTGAAGTTACCAATTCAGCACTAACATTGCCGTATACTATCAACTCCTCATTGTGCGTAAGCTGCTTAATCAGTGGCGAAGATGGCCAATGAAAAGTTAGGAATACATGTAGGTAGGGATATGCAGTACGTGTTTAGCCAGTGTCATCCGAAAGGGATACATGTAGATAGATAGATGTATGTATGTGCATGTACCTGACCTGTGTGGTCGCGAATCGGTCGTGCACCCTAACCCTGAAATTTAACAACTGCTGGAACTTCTAGAAATATACTTACCATGCCCTGAAAATATGTAGTACCCGCAGTGAATACCGCGATGCATCTCCCTGTACGGTATGAGAGTAGTTTGACCCCTGAACTACAGCTGTATAATCATTGCCTATAATGTCAAATCATCACTCCTCACTCGATTATTATCCCCTCATTACAATGGAAATGATAAGCGACTAGGTTGCAGGAGAGCCCCTAGTCTTACATTGAGAAAGCTTATGTGAGCTATCAGAATTGCATATTCCGTAGTTAGCCTATTAAATAAAACTATTAGGCATGCATCCTTTAATTTTCCCATCGATCAAAAGATCGACAAGCACTCCTTTAGAGTTATGTAAAGATCTTATAATTTTTATACTGGATCTTTTCTTTTTTTCTTTTTTTTCTTTTTTTCTTTCTTTGTTTATTTTCTACTCATTTGTCGATCTTAAATACTTTTTTAATGTACCTATTCGGTAACATTTACACACAGAGTTGTCTGCCCTTTTGCCGCGAACGGGTTCCCCTTCGGGTATGCGCAAGCAGGGTATATTTGCCAAGATGCATTATGTATGTGTTTGCTTTTTCTGACGATCCTCTCTCTCTCTCTCCTCAACCTGACTGATAGGAGGTTGACGTCGGTGAGAAAAAGAGAAGAAAAGGATGGACGAGGAGAAAGGAAAGAAGAAGAAGAAGAGAAAAAAAAAAAAAAAAAGAAAGAAGCTCCGTATCTCTCTCTTCAACCGGAGGTTTTTTTCCTTTTTATTTTTTTCGAAATTTCCTGCTCTCTCTATCCCGCTCTCCTCCTCCTCTCCCTCCTCCTCCTCCTCCTCCTCTCAGGTTTGACACCGCGCCGTCTCCGGCCTGCCTGTCAGCCTGTCTGGCCATGGTGGCGGGTACTTCCAGGAGTAGTCTGAATTAGTACTGCCGGTAAGTCTTCACGGGATATACTGGGGGAACATGCGGTATTTACCATGCACTGTTCTGGTTCGTCAATGTCAATGAAATCTTTAGTTAAGGGTCAAGCCGGGGCCTGTACTCGGCTTGTTAATTGAAAAAAAAAAAAAAAGTGCGGTGCGAAATGTCTCTGCATTTGCGTACATTACGTGACATGTGGAACATCCCAATTAAACATATATGTTGAGAGGGGGCTATGTTGTTTCGAAACATCCAACTAGGATACGTATATTATGTCCGTTACCTACATGCTTATCTCAGTTATCTGCCCTACTGTAATAAGTTCTAGGCTGATCTACTAGTTGTCAATAGGGTTTCACCTGAGGCATTTCCTAGGATATATACGGTATAGAATCCTTAGCCAAGCGGAGGATTCTAAAATGGTATGATCCCGTCATATCAGTAGAGATGAGGAACATGATATGTAGAATTAAGAGAGAGGGCATGGGTGTGGGGGTACGTGTGGGTGTGTGTTTTTTTTTCTTCCCTTGATACAGATTTTGACTGGACCTGTTGAAACACGTCGAGTAAACCCCATCCATGGCGCCATCGGCAAGTTGTTTTTATTCGTTGCAATGGTACTGTCGTTGTTCCTTTGCAGATGAAAAAAAAAAATTAGATGATATTAACTTTGCGAAATGAATAAGGCAATGTCGTTATTGGGCTAAATAGGTGGGAATACCATTATATTACTCAAATATATATATATCCAAAATGTCGAGACTTATGTGCATGCCGCGGTAAAGTAACGTGCATGCCCTTCCATGCTAGCCGGCCTGTAAGAGCTGGTAATCAAATAAAGACTTGTTAAGTAATGCAGGAATCACCTTATCCGAATCACAGACAAGGCACATACTCGGGTCAGGCAAGAAGAACCTGAACATCGTTTTTCTGGTAGTAACCAATTTAACCCCTGCTAGCGCGTTTTTATGTTCAGGTTCTTCTTGCCTGACCCGAGTATACATAGATTAGTAGGTACCCATATAATAGGTAGCAATATCTACTACCAAATTTGCTTTTGGACATGCCCAATCATCCATCACGGGGCTAGGAGCTCTTAATACGCATCATTCTAGATCGTATCAGCGCAGTTGCTTTGCTACCCCACGCTACAGATCTCAAAGATTGTGATAATCGACAGTTGTTCTTTTTCTTGCTCAGTGGGGGTTAGCGATTGCCCGAAAAAAAAAGCTGCCCGCAGCGAATTTATTAAGACGGCATAAAAGGCTACCATTCACCCCCTGCTTCATCGCGATTGACTCCCATGTCTCAATTTATGGGCCCACAACTGATTGGTACATATGCGTTATGTAGACTGTGACAACTGGAGAGTACTTGCCGGGTACTCCGTGTTACGATTGTGCAAGTTACGCTTTGTGATCGACAAGGCAAGGCTCAAATCCATCTCTTTTGGCCCTTCTGAAGGGGGGAGAGGGGGGAAGTGTCGTCAGGGTTAGGGTTGCCTCGGGCTTCTGGAACAGCCAGCCTACCGGGAATGTCAATACAAGACCGACCATATTTAAATAGCGAACCTTTTGGCATCTCAAAAAGATCTACCGGAAGAATGGCAAATGATCCAGCTATTAAGTTAGCTAGTTGAACTACCGCCCCAATGGTTTTACTCGGGTCTTGGGTCCTACTAATATGTAAAACAATTACTCCACATTGATTCACAAAAACGGGGGGCCTCTACTCTTACTTTCCTTTTTTTTTTTTCCATTGGGCAGTTTAATGTTCTCCAATCCTTTTTCCCCCCCCTTCTCTGCACAGGCGTTAAATCAATCATTGCCACTCCTCAAGATCAGAGAACGTGGAGTTTGAGTACGTACTCAGTCAGCCCGCTGCAGGGAGAACAGCCAAGGGAGGCGGGCGCCTCAATGTCCAAGACATCAATCATTGGTTGCAATGTGGTTTACTTTGGCATAACAGCCGTTACTGCTATCCGGGAAATTCCCCCTTTCCATCGTAGTAGAGTGACCCAACGCTCATACTTTCTCACTCGATTGCCACCCACTCCTGGAGGTAGAAGAACACACACTTCGGACCGGAAGTTTGAATCCGTCCTGGCCGAGACATATAGGTGTGCTTATGTGCGATCGCGAGGTGACCTCAAATGCGTTCTCGATATGAGACAAGTATAGAAAAGTTAGGCGTGTATCGGGACTGAAAGGCCCTAGCCTTAGTAGCTAGAGCAACAACAACCTGCGATATTTCCGAAAGGAGTAACGTTCGGCTTTTTCGAATATTGGGCGAAGCGTACAGGCACAGCCCATGTACCAAACAAGCTGAAGAACCTGATATGCATAAAGACAAGTCATAGTGGTGGCGAATCATCCAGAAACAACCCCCCAAGGAAAGTTCTACTAACTTTGATGGTGATATCATTGATACTCGGTGGGCGTTGACAAAGGTCTAAATACTACACAGCCCGTAAAGTAGCCCTAGGAGCGAGCCCGCGAACCGATAGACGCGAGTACATGTCATCCTTTGAATTACAAGGATTTAAAAAGTATGAGCAGAAAGCAAGGCAAGAAAGATCATTCGTTTCTAGGCGTTCTTCCATACTTCAACCCAATAGAACGTTATCGGCTCAGAACACCGTTCAATGTTTTGCCCAATGAAGTGTAAACATCAGAAGAAATAAAACATCTTATCCCAGCCATGGGTCATGTCTTTCACACAGTCACCCCCAAAAGAAATTAAAAAAACGCCATGCAAATCACTGTACGTAATCGTAAACCGGCTATGTAGGAGGAGCATACTTGCCTCTCTGCGATGCTCTCTTAGAAACCCATCAAAATTCTGATAGGGTGGGAAGAAAAAGGCTAACGCACAGTAACGCCTAGCTACTCTAGATGGCTGGATCCGATAAATATTTGGGTTGCCAAGCCCCCACTGTGGTCCAAGCCATACTGCATGAACCTATACACAGGATGTTGGGCCCCATGGGAAACAGTTACCTATCTCAAAAAAAATATTTACCATGTTCAGATTTTTTTCTCATCATGCATATAGGGTGTCATATAAAGCGGCGAATGCAAAGCCACATGCCAGCGAGCGGTTAACTGTTATTTACCATGTGTGCAACTGCAAGTCAGGTAGCGAGACCTGTCGTGTCGTATCATCTCGCAGACGTGGAATACAGCTGCTGCAGCAACACACTAATGATATCGTTGATCATTAATTAACAATCCCGATTGGACTTACTCCGCCGTGTCCAATGCTTTCCCTATCTGTCCGAATACCCGGGCTATGGCGTAGTCAGTCAATCACTTAGAAAAGAAAGCCATGGGATTGATACTGGGCTGAGATTTCAATTAGCTGCTTCTAGGAACAAGGAAGGCCTGATCAAACACTGCCGAACTATAGAAGGAAGGAGAGCGAGAAAGAGGGTGTACAAGCGTGTCTGTAAGTAGACAATAGAGTTTAATTAGTATGTACTTACAAGTAAAAAGTATGTAAGCTGAAAATGATCAGTTCCTCTTTGCTTTGCTTTGTACTCCACATGTCTTATATTTGGCCGGGGGACCTTAATAATTGTACGAATTCGTTAATATACCCGATGCGGAAGGTTTATACAGTAACACTTATACCCCCATGAACGTTGCTACACGCCGCTTTTCCGCCCTTCGGCTCCCATATCTTGCTAGACATGATATTGGTTGATGTAGTACATTGTATGAGTGGCAGGTAGGCCCACTTTAAACTAGAACGCCTAGGATATTGGAACACGGCGCTGTATGTATGTATGTAGATACCCAAGGTATATCATTCGTGCTATAGGTGTCTTGCAATTGTCTAGATGCACTTACCGATAATAGATATATCACTGGTTCGATATATCATCATCACTGATCTGATTCGTGCTAGGATGATTCGAAATTTTCTGGTGAAACCGGGCGTAAGTACTTGATGGGTCCGTGCAAGCTTGCCAGGAACTAGGGCTTATGTACCAAAATTATTGCTATTACCGGAGCTAATAAGCTCCGTGTTCTACGTGTCACGGGCCTTGTGACCTTTGATATCAGATACCTACTCTACCTAATCCTCCCATCCATCAATTAAGAGTGCCATGGAAGGGTGAGAGATTGAGGGGTGGTTTGCGGTCATTTTGAGAATGATTATCAGGAAGCGCACCGAATCTGCAGCTTCTGGATGCCTTCTTTTGTAAATTTGGTCGATCCGACGTTGAAGACACCGAGTTATCCTAACGCTGTACTATTAGCTATTAGGTCCGGGAGCAAATAATATTTGGGACATAGTTCCTTGTAGGGTCAAGCAAAGCCTAGGGAGAGAAGAAAGGAAATTTGTCAAAGCATTTCTCCGCCAGTAGGTTGTGTAGGGGACGCTTTCAGATTAAATCTATCTAGGTAAGTAGATAGTGGCCGCCGGGTTGGTGGGTGGGATGAAACGATTAGTTGGTGTCAAGATGAAGCCACGATAACCAACACCAGCTCTCGAGCGTCTATATCGATATTTGCTCCCCCCCCCCGGGCTAACCGACCGAAAGGCCGAGTCCTGCAACGGCAAGATTATATTTGAGTAAGCGGTCTCGCTAATTCAACGACTGCTACTGGTTGGCTGTGCCTGATTTTGGATAAATGCCTAAAGCTTGAGTAATAACAACTTATAATAGCAACTTGGTTTAGTTATGTGCTAACAATAAATATAATGGGAGTGACCGACATACTTAATATAATAATTACATATACATGTAAATATACATGCCTATCATGGATTTAAGGCTGGGTGGCGGTGGGAAGCCCCAATATGGCTCAAGGGATATGGTGATCGAGTTTGGACTGTAACAGCCCGGGTTTTGCCAGATATGTATTTTTCATACGGTACCACGATACCGATGTTAAGACTGCTTGTCGGTTGCGACTGAAGTGAAGGCAAAAAAGAAGCCTAAAAACAGGGGTGTCCAATTAATGTGTACATGTGGCTAGGTAAGACGAATAATAGTCGTTACCACTAAAAGGCTGTTCAAGCTCTTTTTGCCTGCATCAGGAATGGTTACTATAGGTACAACCAGTTTTTTCGCCCGATATTTTATGATCTGCCTATTCATAAGGATACCTTCCCTTCAGATCCATCCCTTTCCTTGAATGTGTTCCCTATGTATAAAGTTCATGCAGTTTTACATCACAAGCGAAGAAGATCAAACCGACACGTTGAAGTTGGGAAAAATCTCCGACTCTATTAGGCAGAATGTAAAGGTTGGTCCTCAATACCAGAATGCATATGTAGATAAGGCAATCGTATCCAAAGATTCTCAGACTGGTCTGGAGTACGAGGGGGCCGGCCGGAGGGGGTCGAGTAGGTGGGAGCTTACTTTATTCAAAATCTTCGAGCCCCAAATCTCCCTGTAAAGCCAATATATATCAGGCGCTGTTGAATATGCCATGATTGCAATCTCATGTGTACGCACAGGTTTTATCCTTTTGTAACTCTAGCTCCGCCCTCATACATTAGTTAGTACCCTAAGTACTAAAAACACCGCCCAACCCCACACCGTCGGAACCGCGGCGCGAAAAACCAAGGGCCTATCCGAATAAAATAATTGAGGGTGTTGCACTGTTGTCTCGGTTGAAATCATCATTGTCATCATCAGATGTTATGGAAATGTAACTAACGCTTCCATGTTCACCCTCTGATCCGGTGCGTTGGATACGGTAGGTTTTGGATTTTTTTTTTTACCATTCATGTACGTGTTGCAAAACCTGCTCACTCATTCATCTCTAGTTTATTTGTCTCGAGGATCATACCATGGGCCACGTGCCGCAAGAACTTAGAAACGAAAGCTGGAACTTGAGGGAGTCCATGGTCTGGTTTCGTACAGATCCGATGAATTAGATCGACCGGTCTATCTGCATATTAATAAACTGATGCATTATGATTCCAGACCAGCCAGATTGATTAGGTCTCCGATCAATGAAAAACGGCCTTTGGGGCCGAATCTAGTTTTCTTCAGATCTGCAGAATTTCAACTTTCGGCCGAGGATTAAGAGGGCTGTATATCATATCTTGTCTGTATCCGAGCCAGAGGCCTCTTGGCTAATAACTCGACCAGAGCCCTTTCTCCTCATTTTGTGGCACAGACCTTGGATTGCTTGCAAGCTTCAATTGGGGGGAGAAGGTTGCAAGCTGCCCATAATTTCGTACTCGATATGATTCGTGATATTACTAATATTATAAGCGCAAAAGGGACCGATTGGATCAGCCTATCATATAAGAAAGTGATGAGCAATTGGGGGACACATATCTGTTCTAGCTCAGTTGCAAAAGATCTCACGATCAAACTGTTTTGCTACGGTATTCTCCAGGGCCCAAGATGGTAAATGCCGCTAGGCTGACACGATGGCTGTATTGGCAACGCAGACTTGTGCGGTAACTGTTCAGAAATCTGTTCGCCTGGCTTTTAAAGCGAATTTTAATTGTTGAGGGATCAGACTATGGAAGGCTGGCTGGCTGGCTGGCTGGTATAGATGAAGAGGGGCGTATTGAGATGCATACATGTAGCTCATGATCATGTAACTGAAATTGAGGATGGATGATGGGATAGCTGTGACCTGGGATGTACATACATTAAATGTAGCTAGCTAAATACCGGTACGAATTATACACGCCAGTGTTAGGGCGGTTTTGCCGTACGTGATTTCCCCGAGCTAGGCAGATACCTATCTAGCTTACCTACACGTAGTAGCAGCGGGACAGAGGTTTTTTTTTTTTTTTTTTTTTTAACAAATTTCAAGTTGATTTATGCCTTTAGATGATTTCAAGGGTTTTGTTGTACGATGTAGGGCACTTGATACATGTAATGATCACCACGTATGAAAATACATTTCCTTTATATGTATGTATGTATGTAGGCTGGGTATGTCGAACGTACAGCAATGTATGACTATACGATTAAATAAAGTATACTTGGATGACAATACGCGTAGTAATAGTAATAGTTGGCCACTTGTTAAGCACCTAGTCTCGAGCATTGCATTGGCCCGGAAGAGGCTTTTTCCAGCTCGATCTTATGGAAATCAAGGCCTAAGCTGAACAGACAGCCCCAAAATAATATCATAGGCATCATATGTATCATCCAAATACGCCTAGGATTCACTGAGGAGGCGTACTAGAATAGAGCACTGCCTATATTACCGATAGTTATTACCTGGCTCCTATCGCGGTACGGACTAGGTTGGCGCATCGCGGTGTATCTTTAGGGGGTGTTCTGGATTCTGCAGTACCAAGAAATTGGTGGGCATGGTATTTAAATAAATAAAATAAAACCACCTTTTTTTTTTTTTACAAGCCGACCGATCGAGCCAGCGACAGGCGGACAGCATATCAGCCCCTCGGTGGTGGCCTCAGGTCAAAAAGACGAGTCAAGCAACTCGCAAGTGAGACAACTACTTTAGAGACGATCTTTTCCTGAAGAGCTTACGGACATTGCCGATCACTTGCCTTTTCCGCCTTCAATAATCGTAGGCTAAGCTGGGACTAGCGTTTTTCTACCATTGGTTCACTGTACGAAGTGGGTTAGGTAGTTGGGCTCAACGGAATTTGACCCTGGTTCGTTTTTGTATTGCGCCCCGGTAGTCCCCAAAGGGCAATGAGTGAACCGTTCCTATCCGGGAGTATTAGTACGGCTGTAGGAAGGAAAAGGAGTTGAGAGAGAGAGGTCGTGAGAGGGAGTGCTCGAGGAATGCTCATATCATGTAAGTGCTAGAATCTCGAGATTTCAAGTACTCCATGTTAATATATCAAAGCAAGGAGGTTAATATTAATTGATGGATGGAAGTCAGGGATCAAAGGAGGGAGGTCAAGGAAGGAGGTCAACCTGAGGTCAAGGGGGGAGGGAGGGGGGAGGAGGAGGAGGGTGGCATGGTAAGGAAGCCACGGGGAACATGAAAGGATAAGTACGATGTAGGTTGTAGGTAGCAGGATAGGCAGCAAGCAAGATGGATCAAGGTGATCAAGACATGCCGCTGCTCCTGCTGCTGCTGATATTCTTCTGCAAGCCATGGCCAGTAAGCAACGTAGAGTAGTACCCGAGGATATAACGCTATGAAACGGGTTTAGCGTGTGTAATGGAAACAAGTAACTATATGTACATGTATTTTATCTGACGTGACTCCTCTTTCTTTATTACAGCTACCAACAACCAATTGACGGGAATAATGTCGCAATAGGCCTCACAACCCATACAATAAATTTCTAGGTAGAGCTGATTAGGGTTAGGGTTACTAAGCCACCCCCGTGAAATTCAACGAACGAGTGAATGAAGATAAAAAAGATACACTGCAATCCTCTACTTGCAGTAGCTAGAACCCGATATAATAACCGGGACCGCATTGCTACTGTTGGATTCTCCGAAACAAAGCAATGTGATGCCTGACACATACATAGATGACCAATTAAGCATGTAGCATACATATCGTGCTGGATGTTATTTATCCTCCCCCCCTGAACTCCCTGTTTAGACTCGGCACACACTCCTTGGATTCTTTTCATGAGCTGCATGTTGTACTTTTGTAGCATAGATATATATATCACGCTAACACGCTTGACAAAAGATGCCAGTATTCGTCATTCTTTTTCTTTTCTTTTTTGCAACAGCTTGCGCGGCTCTAATTCTAGAGGGTATTAAAGCTTTCCTATAGGTTGACTCGCGCGGCTTGCGACGTACCTACAATACCGGTATGGCAAGTCAAGGTATCAATACCCTCGCCAGAGTACCGGGAGTTTCATGCCAAGACATCGTTACTTGAGGGCTTGGCTGCTATTATTATACATGTACTTTACATACAATTATAATTCACAGACATGAGCGACTACATGTAGATAAACGTTTATATTTACACAACTTCTATGCAGGGACGTCGTGAGGGGCTTAGAAGTACATGTAAGTAATCGAATTACGTGCGTATGCTCGAGTCTGTGACCAGGTCTAGATCTGATGAATCTCAATCTCGAAACATGTTTTACTTTAGTTCGTTCGTTCTACTGCTTGCGTCTGCGTCAATCAATCACAAAAATCTAAATCAGCTGATACAACTTGAAGAACAGATGTTACAAACAAAGAGGACTTACTACTCTGCTTTATATACCCACATATAGCTGGCTTACAGATAGATTGCTGTTGAAACGTATTTCGGTAAGAAGAATAGATAAAGGGAAACGTTTCAATTGATGTGGCCGGCCGCCGAGAACGGGTGCCGACGCAGGCCTATTGTATTAGGGCACAGAATCCTTCCACATAACCACCTTCATATCCTGGAGAGTAGTATTACTATGTAGTATTACAATGGAAGAGTACAATGGACTAGTGAAGATAGGGTTGAAATGAGAACGACATTATTGATAAGCCCGCGATTTTCTAGCTAGCTGGGTTTCTCCTTTGCGTTTCCGGTTGCTTGATTTGCTCTGTCATAAAAAGCAATATTGTCCTACCCCCACCGAAAGCGGTCACACGCACGCCGTGATTTGTCCATTCTATCTTTTTATTTCATTCTTAACCCTTTCTCCTCTTCCTGTTTGTCTCTGGCCTTTTTAGAGAAAATCCCTACGGTCAAAGCTCAGAGATCCGGACTACCTATGGATACTTACATAGATATCTGTGAAGTGTGCGCCATCGGGCTCGGTTCAAGGCACCCGGGAAGTATTTAGCTTGTGCCCAGCAGCAGTGGAGGTCGACGTCGATCTATATAAGGGCATGAACACAGACCATAATCGAACGCGGGGCTTTTTCCTGGCACTTTTGATTGGTTGATTTGGGGGGTTGGCACTACACGCCTAGCAGGTACAGTACTAGTGTAAGAGACATATTTCCCAGCCAAAAGTGTACAACTCTAATGGCTACCGCTAACGTTGATTGGTTGATCATGAGTGGTTAGGGGAAGGGAGGGGGGGGGGTCTATGGTCCAGGTATGTGCGCTAGGTACCTACCCAGGTGCATACATACATACATACATGCTCTACTCACTCTACATCACTTGGTATGGGAGGTATGGAGAACTAGAAGGTGGCGGAATGACCGTGGTGGCCCACTATCCACTCCTCCTCCAACCCGGGAATACGGCTCTGATCGGTTGTACGAGGTTTCAAGTACAGCAGGGATTAGTACAGATTTCTGGTAAATAATTATCTTTTGTTAGTCCAAGTAGAGTAGGTAGGTAAGTGGGTACTGTGCATGCATAACCTCCTCATATTAAGAATAACTGTATGACCGACAACTCTATTTCCTGATCTTCCCTTTTTTATAATTCATAATATAATTCGTTCTCAAGTTACCTGCCTTATATTATCCGTAATCGATTACTGTCTGTATGTACCTCGTTTTACGCATATCCGTGTTCCCGGTGGTGGTGGTGGTTTACTTCTGAATTGTTCGTCCGAGTCGTCATCCATCCCTTTTTTCATGTAAGTTTAGTTACTCATGGTCCATCTAGTTTCGAGTCCCACCCACACTCGCACACACCGCACCCACACACGTCCACCCACACATGTGCACATATCCAGTGAACGGTAGTAAAAACGAATAGGGCCTAATAGTTGATCTTTCCTCCCCTAGACTCCATTTTTCCCGCACGGTATCTCGTAAGTATAGTAATTACATGTAGTGTTGTTGTTGTTGCTGTTGGTCCACTTTACTATCACTTAATGTAGTACAATCGTTTTATTACCAATGTTATTATTATTACCATCTATGGATGTAGCCTGTAACCGTTATGGTTGTAATCAAATAATTTTTTTTCGATGATGTATGATAGTGATCATCCTCACGATCATTCCTGCCGAGGAAGCAAACATTCATTACACCCTTCCCTTAAGACTTTTCCCTTCCGTTGTTCTTTCGTGGGTGGAGCCCTTACTTGTTGTCTAGGCCTGTGTCTGTAATCACAGTAAAATACCGTATTCCTGTGTTGTTATTTCTTGTTGGACATATACATACCTGGCCACCATAGTTTCTGGTACGTACGAAGAGAGAGAGTGAAGGGGGGAACCCCTTTCTATCTATCCGTCGCCTGAATGTGAGATCCTCCTCGCTTTGGGTCGCCTCTCTCTCCCTCCCTCTCCCTCTCTCTCTCTCTCTCAATTTCTCTCTTACTCTCTCTCTCTCTCTCTCGCAACACATAACGGCCAGTCCAGCGTGTAGCTACCCCCACACCCCTGTCTGTCACTTTACTCGAATTCCAATTATATCTCGCATTCCTGCTAGATTAATCATATACTAATCTCCGGTGTTTATGTGGTGGCTCATGTTAGTTACTACTTAGTAGAGCCCTCCCTGCAATCGCCCGCTCGATTGGGACACTGCTGCTGCTGCTGCTGCTGCTGCTGCTCGCTGCTCTACCTGGACCGTACCACTAGAGTCCGCCAGATAAAGACAAAAGAGGGAGTGTCACGACGCAACTAGGAATACCATGATCATACCTTGACCGACATTTGACTTACTTAGAGACAAACATCAATTTTTTTTTTTCCCTTACTACTCTTATTGTACTAGTGAGTACATTACTGTTCGCCGCCACTTACCAATACTGCTAGTTAATTAACATTCACCTGCAACCACCTCCCACTACAACTGCCCCCCTCACAACTATTTCAAACTCATCCCATCCCTCCTCTTCTACTCCTTTCTCCCCTCTCTCTCTGTCTCTCTCTCTCTCCCTCTCTGTTCTTGTTCTTCCTCGGCCCGTGAACGTCAACTGTCGTCACAACTGGAAGCCCCACGCCGGAATATATAAACTACTACTACTCAACAACTACGTACCGAGAATAAACTAATTCTGGCCACAGCGCGCCAACGCTTATTATTACGTTGTTAACTACTATTCTAATACCGCCACCTAATACGTATACATACTATTGTTTCCCCAACGCTCAACAATCACTTCTGTCTGGTGTGGATAAAAGAAAGAAAGAAAGAAAAAAAAAATTCAATAGTTAGGGATATAAAAAAATATATAGGCTGTTTAAGTTAGCAGCTAAAACTTTCCCCAACTTCACCACGTTACCCTACAAGAGTCACGATTATTTCAATTCACATTCCAACACCATTCCGTCCTCACTTCCCCCGTCGGCCCGTTCGCCGGGCATGTCGACGACACCCCCCCGAATACATCCTCCCGCGGATTGGTCGACGAACTCAACGCCCATGTCCGCCGACCGCGATACTCGGGAAGTTTTTCTTGGTCCAACCACCCAAGAGACGGACGAGTTCTACGCATACCAGCGCGATAATCCGGGCAAGGACAAGTCGGAATATCTAACATGGTTCGAAAACAAGTTTGGGAAGGAAATCGAGCTTCGACGCCGCCGCTCTGACCAACCGTCCGATCTCGAGTACATGGTCATCAAGAAACGATCCAAGTACCGTGAGCGGATCGGGTTGGAAAGCGAAAAACTATTGGCGTACTATGAGGCCAATCCGAAGAAAACATACCGTGAGCTCGCCGCTTGGTTTCAAAAACAGTTCGGCAAGGAAATTGACATAACTGCAATTTCTCGTATGTGTGCGAGTAATAATCATGTTCCCCCAACTTCCCAAGAATCAAGTCGGCGACAAATTTCTTTTTGGGGGGGTATAGGCTGGGCTAACTTTCCTTTTTCCTACTAATAGGTGCCTTGAAACGAAATCGAAATTCTGCCGATGCCAATGGCGCCGATAGCCCTCCGGACACAGGTCCTGGGGGGCCACCACCGGCAAAAAGAGGGCGCCGTTCGTATGGTTCCGCCAACGCGAGTGCATCATCTGCCGGCGGGCCGCCTCAATCGTCAATGCCCACGTTTTCCGTTGACATATCCAACAGACCGCATGCAGAGAGTGAAGGACACACCCCAAAATCTCGACCTGAGACTCCGCAAATTCCCACCGAGATTGCTCCGTTTCCTGAAAGGATGGTTATCCAGCACCAGCAGCAGCAACAACAACACCAGCAGCAGCAGCACCAGCAGCATCAACATCAGCAACATATTCAGCAGCAGCAACAGCAACAGCAGCAGCAGCAGCAGCAGCAGCAGCAGCAGCAACAACAACAGCAACAGCAACAGCATCACCATCATGATGGTGGTGTACAGCAGCTCAAGATGGAACACAAACCACAAAACAACCAACCGGCGGTGTATCCCACTAGGATACGTCCGGCAATTCCTCCAGAGTCTCCTACTCCACTTCCACAGGCCGCTACACACCCGCAAACACCCATGTGGAATCCCGTCAATCCGCCGCCGCCCAATTTCGCTGCCAAGGGGGGGAAGATCGCGGCGAAGTCCGAGCGTCCGAGCACTGTTGCACCACAAGGTTCGCACAACAGTAGCAGCGGCAAGGAATCTCAGCCACAAATCTCACCAGCCAGACCCAACAACCCGCCCCCAAGGGTCCTACGCAGCAACAGCTTAACCAAGGGCTCGGCACCACCACCACAACAGCAACTTCCACCACCACCACCACCACCACCACCACCGCCCCCTCCCCCTCCCCCTCCACAACAAATCATCCCTGCAATGAATGGCAACATTCCGCCCCCAGCGGAACCATCCGAATTCCGCCATTCCATTCAACGGCATCAAGGGGAGGATGACATGAATCTAGAACAGCTCAGGACACGTCTCTCGGACGTCGTCAGCCGGAAGGCCCAGCTTCAGGATGAAATGAGGGCCTTGGAGCAGGAGATTACCAATAACGAGAAGACGATCCATATGAGACAATACGACATGGAGGTTCGCAGGTTCCAGGAGGTCGAGGTTAGTTATAGGGCGGAAATAAATAGGTTGCAAGCCGAGTACGAAGATCTAAAAGCATGGAATTCTGAGATTTCTCGCGGGAATCTTCAGTTGCAGACAATGAAGAATCAACTTGATGCAGACAATGCCAGGCTCCGGGAGGACAACCATGCGATGGCTGCTGAGATTCAGGTGCTGAGTGTAAAGTTGGAGACCATGCGTGAGAGGATTGGTGCCCAGGAAGCACGCCGTAGTAGATCCATCACTCCTGTTGCTAGACAGGAGCCCGCCTTGAAGGCTGAGATGGATGCATGGCTAGCGTCAAAGTTCTCCAAGGAGGCAGAGAATGAGGGAGAGCTGAAGCGCCTTGCGGAGAGTCTCGCCCAAGCGAGTTGGAAGGAACTTGGTGGGGGTGTCCAAAAGTTGCTGGACATCGTGAAGGAGATGGGATCAGAAAGAGAGAGACTGCAGGAGCAATGGATGTCTGGAATTTTTCTAAACGGTGCGGCCCCGGCTGCAAAGATAGACGGAGGTAGGATAGGATAGCCTTTAAGCCACTACAGGCAGTATCTCGATCACAGTTCTGACCTTCTCCTAGAAAAACAAATGACACCTCCGGCTTCTACCCACTGCGTCACCGACGAGACATCTGCCTCACCACCCCCGCTTGTAGAACGAGAGACCGACCCGAACCCGAGGCGCGAATCTCAGCCAAATTCTCCAGAACTCAAAACTGCCCCCGAGGCAGGAGCAAAAGCGGATACCGACTCAGCGGGAGATGTGGAGATGAGGGACTAATCTTCAAGTAATTGTAGATTATAACTCAGGGGAACCTAACTGTTCATAATTCTAGATTCCTGCACTGCATATGGCCCAGGCCTCTAAACCAGAAACCTAAGGTGTGGGTTCCTTATGTTCCAGGTTTCCAGGTTATTCTATCCCCGTTGTATTTATTTTTTTGGTTTTTAGTTACTTCACTTCTTGTTGATCGTGTTCTGGATGGCTTCTTTCTTTTGTTTCTACGCTCGTTTTCTAACTCTCGTTTATCTTTTTCCCTTGGACTTTTGTTAATTTGTTACGGCTCGTTGCTTTTTCTTTCCTTTTCCTTCCTTCCTTTTTTTTTTTTTTTTTTTTTTTTTTTTGATCAAATTGGGGATTGAATGATGATCTGGCGCACAACGGGCTCGTTTTGTTAAAATTCTTTTGATTGTTTTACTATACTTGCACTTTGTTTGCATTTATCGACATACCTCCATCTGTTTTCTGTCCGTACATTCGTTTGTTTTCGCTGCATTCTTCGTGAGGAGTGAAGACCTAACTTTCTTTCGTTTTTTTTGCATAGGGGGTCATTTTTTTCGCTTTTTTTTTTTCCCTTTGTTCGCTATCTTTTTTTTTTGTAGGGGCTTGGGTTACGTTTCAAGGTTCATAAAGGTGTAATTATACATAGCATGCATGGTCTAAGATATCGAAAGAGAGAAGGAAAAAAAAATTAATTGTTGGCATACATATACAGCCATGCTTAAACTATTTGCCGGAATCTTTTTTATCTCGAATCAGACTACCTTGGCCAAGCTCCAACCAATGCCGTCAACAATAGTGAAGAAAACATGTGAATGTTCACCTAATTGGATCCACCGAGGAAGGCTCTGAGACCAATGAATTCCGAGGATTAGGGTCACTGCAGCCCTTATTGCCGTTGGGGCGTGATGGGCAATGGAAACCCCATCCAGAGCACAATCGGCACCTGCAGCAGCAGCAGGCAGTGGCAGGCCATTTTTTTTTAAAAAAAAAATATCTAGCTGGGGGAGGGGGGGGCTCCCGGAGTTATTTTGACACGGCTGTTTTATAGCCAAAGCCCGCCCTATGTTTTTCTGCCTTACATACCGTACCGTTCCAAACCGTGACATTAGAGTTCGACCCGCGTGCCACCTAACACATACAACCCACGACCTCTGAGATGTTTTGCACGGTACACATGTGATCCTTTTTCCTCAATCTTCTGCTCTGCCTTTGAGTTTGTGTCATATAAGTTTTACAGCTCATCGTTCACAGAACCTTATACCTTGTGTCAATGCTACTACATCTCTACATATACCTATCCCCCCCCCCTCTCTTCCTCCCCCCCACCCTCCTCCCATGTCGATAGGTGGTAGGAATGAACACGCATTGGTAGTCGATAACGGTAATTTACCCCTTGGCAAAAAAAAAATTGAAACACGGGTTGGCAGTTCTGTTGATTTGGGGGGAAATTCCTATTGGTAACACCGTTTGACACCAGTCTCGTCGGAAATCTCTTTCGATATCATCTCCCTAAGGTCCAGACGGAAGAGAAACCAGGGATGTCACGGGTTTATAGCTTACAGGTGGCCGAAAAACAGGCGAACGAGCAATTGCTACCACATCTTTTTTAGACTGTGGTGGACGTTACTACATGCAATTATGGCCCCTAGTATACAGCTAACGACTATGGTGCTCGCACAGATAGTAGGTTCGGCTCAATTCGGCATTATTACAGAATATTGGAATCACACCATAAAACGAGCTGCATGGTCGTTTCTCATACATGCTGCTGGTACGTAGTGGTAGATCGGGGGTGCGTTACGCATACGGATGCCAATAGGAAGTACATTTCTGTAGATACGTACTTATACAGTCTAAGAGGAACGACATCAACATCGTGAGGTCATTACTTCTCGTCCATGTCTCAACCGACACCTCAACTACGAGAGACTAACCTAGCCGAGATATCCAACCGTACTGGAAAATCTTGGAATTGCCTCTATCAGGCTAAAATATCAGGATATATGATTAGCTAAATGTCTCGAGATTTGAAACCAATAAATATGGGAAGGGTTAATTTAACGCTTATAGGAAAGAATCCCGTTACATCATACTAGCTCTCTTGAAATATCCCAAGATTTATTCTGAGCCTCATCAATCATCACTCGCTTACAGGGCTTACAGGAGAATTAACTCAGGATGATCACCCCGAGTGGGCATAATTGCATGATTCAGGCCCGGAGAGTTGGTACCCCTAGATGTACATGTTTGTCGGATCTGTCATAGCTACCTGGGGATGGTGTCTTGGCTGTACGGGCCCGGTATTTCTCCTCCTTTCCTTTGATGATGCTGCGCTCCAGACTGATGCCTAGAGTAGGCAGAGTACATGTATGTGCGCATTTCCCCACGACATGTCGGTGCTTATTATTGCGGGATGCTGTTGGATGCACTTGTTCACCAGGCAAAGGGCCAGAAAACACAGGCATCAGCGCACGGATTGTTTACTCAACCTTTTGGTAGTGGAGACCTCTTAGTATGGCGGTTTTTATGCCGGGGTAATGTTATTGCCTAACGCCTATGCCGGTGCACAGAAGCCAACAATTGTTTTTTTGTGTTCCGAAAAAAACGAACATTACTACAACTTATGGTAATTTAAGTGGGATACTTGACACCTGCTGCTCCTTTCGATAAAATTTGGCCCAACAATGTAGATCAGTGTCGATGAGCCTGTGCCTCTACATAGTTATTCTCGGCTTCTCCGAGGAGTTATGGTACGATAGGGACGCTGAGGTTGAAGGCTAATTCCTTTGAACAATTTTGCACTATAACAGAAGCCTCGTTTTTGTCAAAAATGCCCGTTCCTAGCATTCTAATCCGAATTTGCATCTCAGAGCTAGTGATAAAGCCAATAAGATCTTAACGGAGTAGGAATTGTTATATGTAAAGGGTAAATATACTGAGGGACTTACATAAGTGGGGAATATACTGTGGGGCGACCACTACTTTTAGTACCGGAGATGTATGAAGGCTCCAATGGACAGTAAGTACGACAGTAAGTACTTATGTAGTAGTTACGTTTTAAGGTGTATATGTAAACTAGGATTGACATGGGTTTAACTCTAAGTAGAGTGACATGCAATCCGAGCTCCTAAGAAATCCCGCAGATAATCGAGCTGACGGCAAAGGCCGTGGTGGTGGAGATGTTGCTAGCCAGAGCTACATATTTGCTGCTATGTTGATGCCATGCTACCGCACAGAGGCTACGGGTAGAGTACTCGGACTTCGACTCAGATTAAACAGGAGCCTATTGACCTGATTAAATTTTTAAAAATTGTGCTACACTCGGGGTTCTCTCCCAGTATTTACAGTGGCGAAATGTTCTCGTACCTGTATTATCAAAAGGACAAAAAGGGGGAGGGGGAACGGCCGGGGAAAAGCACTGTACTTTCATATTTCCGGATGGTATTTTCACTCGATCAACCGTGGCATCGATTTCATGCCGAACCATTTCTCCGGTGGTCCGAGATTGTTTCGTTTATAACTTGAGGGAGATCTTTGTAAAACTGCTCGAGCCTATTGGGGGGAGGGGGGGGGGGTGACCTATAGAGAGGCCATTGTATAGCTGCAATATTGTAATCTAGAGCGTTGTTGATCCAATTGGAGTAGGATATGTTTCAGGGGGAAGTCCACGCGGAAGAGGAATAGCCTACACATATCCCAAATAAGCTCTACTCCACGTGAGACCAAGCTTCTGACACGTGCGCTAATGACAGGTATCAGGTTAGACTTACATGTAAACACTACATGTAGCTGTCTATGTACAGTACCAAAAAAAGTGGGTGTATCCAGTACCTTATCTGGAAGAATACAATGACACTACGATATTGCTATATACGGTGACCAAGGCTCCTATTTAATTCGGAAGTTTTGCATGATCTCTTATAATACCTATTACATCTTTCTCCCCCCACCCCCCCCCCTTTTTTTTTTGGTACTGTAGGTATAGAGGGAGATAGTCTAGAATTTGGGGCAGCGAAGAGGCATCGCGCGTGGTGCGAAAATCAAATAATTAGGGGGAGCGATATAGCTACATTACATGTATAATGTATATTAGTATATACTTATGTAAAGTACTCTACGCACATTAAGTAAATACTTGTACTTGCATGTATATTTGGTGTTTTTTTAAGTACATGTAATTATGGGGATACCTACATGCAGGGGATAGATAGGACCGGAGGAATAATGTGATTTATAATCTGATTGTTCCGTGAGAGTATTTTATGCAACATGGTGGGCCTTATAATGGGTATAGTTCATACAAGCTGCCATATTTCGGGATATGTATCATAAGGGATCACTCGGAATATCGTTATGCACATTTCTCGGCCCCACGGTATAAAACCGGCAACCTCCGAGGCCAGTGGATCAATGCCCTTAATTAGATAAGTCAATCTTTGTTCGGCGAATGTCACAATTATTGACAGGGTTTCCATCTTATTACAACGATGTACGGACACCCCACCAATCGCGGATTGCGGGAGTACGCACGTCCACTTTGAAGTCCTAACCATTCTAGACATTTGGTTCGTGACTCGCCCTTACTCCCTTTCACTATCCACTGTGCCTCGCAAACTAGTTCACTGAGCCTAACGAGATTTCGCTCGTTTTAATTCCCCAGTGGAATTGTTTTGTCGTTCCCATGGAATATACCGCACGCGTCTCGAGCAGTGTTTCATTGAATCTGTTCAAAATTGCACAGTCCTTAGGTCTGATGTTTGTACTCTCCTTACCCCTATGCGCATCACCAGGAGCCGCTATCAGCTCCAACTGGGTTGCGCCTAACTCAACGCGAGTAAACAACGTGACATCCGCTGTGTTTGGAAATGGCACAAACGGATTCATATACGACTCTTCGTCTACGGCTGAGGAGGAGTATGGGGTATATAATTATTGCAACATGCCGCATGTACGAGCGAGAGAGTACGTGGTTCCGGATAGTCAGTATAAATTGGAGTATGTGGAGGTTATTCAAAGACACCACAAGAGGACACCGTACCAGAGCAATACTTTTACGGTGGAGGATATTGAGTGGAATTGTCGAGATACAAGGCAATTCTACTATGGGGAGCCTATGGATGGATTTGAGGCGGCGAACGTTTATGTGGGTCACAGATAGCTGATTTTGATAATTAAAGGGTTTCGTACTGACGGAAGGTCTCTAGTGGGAAAACTATGAGGACCCTTTAAACCCTCTGCGGAAACATGGCTACCAGGGTTCATGCCAATTCCCACAAATCACTAAAGATGGCCTGGAAGACTCTTACACCCACGGAAAGGATCTCTACGGCGTCTATCATGAAAAACTCAAATTTCTTCCTGCAAGGTATGATGAAACAATAGTGTTTCGAGCGACCGCCAATGTGATCACGTCACAGGTTGCAGGGGCTTTAATCAAGGGAATGTTCGGTTCCTCTGATAAAGTTCCTGTGCTTCAGCAATATGCCACTATAGACTCTCTTCAACCTAGTTACCCTTGTCCATACGCGGGGAGTGTCCGCAGTGGCTATCAGGGTAGTAATACAAATTGGACTGAACACTTAAAGCTCAGCCAGTGGCTTTTTGATGAGCTGGATGCGGTGTCAAGTGTTAACCCTACCGATAGTGAATGGCACTCGTAAGTTCTCATATCAGATACTTATCTGTTATCTAATTTTACTGATATACGGACTTTCTAGTTGGTACGATCACTACTTCGATAACCTTTCCTCCCGTCTCTGCCACTCAAAACCTCTACCATGCTCTGTTACATCTCCGAGAAAATGCATAAACCGTGAGATTGCAAATACTGTCTTCCGTCTCGCCCAATATGAATACTCCTATATCTTCCGCGACGCCCCCCAATCGCTTGAATATGCAAGAACCAAATTCGGTATCTATCTCCATGAGCTCTCGGCCCGTTTGCAGCAGCACGTCGAGGGTATCCAGGCCTCAAAGGTTAAGTATAGACACAACATCGCTCATGACGGATCTATAGCAACGCTACTGGGAGCGTTACAGATTAGTGAGATGGTCTGGCCGGGGATGGGGTCCGAGGTTGTGTTTGAGCTCTATTCGGGGCCGGGGGCGGGTCTCAACAAGGAGTGGTACGTGAGGGTGCTGTGGGGTGGGAAGGTCATGCACTCATCGGCGATGGGAGAGATTAATATGATTCCTGTGGAAGAGTTTTTGGGGTATCTTCGTGAATTAGTAGGGGGTGCCGATGGGGCTTATGTGCGCGAGAAATGCGGGATTTAAAGGGGATTCAAACTTCTGTTGGAGGGATCACAGGCTGCTAGTACTAGTGAGTAGGAGATGCTAATTTTATAATTACTTAATAATTGTGACATGATGTGGAGTTAGAACATGTAATAAAAGGACACAGAGCTGGATTCCTTCTTTAGCAATAAATATTAGGCGCAGAGTATTTACCTACAGCCTGATCATAAATGATCGCTACCAAGTGTGGGGGGCCCGCTTATCGCTCATGCATGCATGGGGACGTGCACGCAGAATTCCAAAGCTTTTTCGGCTAGGTCACATATATATATCAAGCAAATTTTGATGGGAAAAAGACTTGTGTCAAGTGGGAATCCAGTCCCCGTAAGATTATATCGTGTGATCACAGGATTCAATAAGATTGGCTTGTAACCAGAGGGGACTGGCTGGCAAAACACATATCTATCGATTCTTCTATATATATACCTTATCATAAATTGGCTTTAGGTCTAATATGCTTTTTTTTGTCACTTTGTGTGACCGTGTACGTCTTGAGTAGGTACATGCAATCTCAGCACCATTAAGGTCCTTGGAACTTGTAATTGGCGCTTTGGTGGGACTAAACTGTGGCTGATATCACATATACTCTTGACGTACAGCGACACCTCGCTATAAGAAACGCCAAGGTGGTGGAGGTTTTTGTTTCTTATAGCAAAAATCCCCCCAAAGTTTCTTATAGCAAGTGAGATTTTGGTGCAGAGTCCTTAGCGTGTACCCTGTGTGTGTTTCTTACAGCAAGGTTTTTCTTATAGCGAGGTTTCTTATAGCGAGGTATGGCTGTATTCAGCCAGCTGTATTCAGCCAGCTGTCATACTAAAGTGTTTTCAAATAAGCTGGTGCTACCTGTCATGGTGTGGCATGACCTAAATTTGGTTACACTATGTAAGGAGGTGATGTGGTAGTATTAATAGACCTATCATGTCAGCAATATGGGAGGAATATATACATCAATACATGCATGTAATGCAGCATACGTAGTATAAAGGAAAGGGGGAGTGCTTGAAAGGAGAGTTGATCGAGGGTGGGTGTTATAATGAGTATCGATTCGCTGAGCGGGCGCACGTTGATATATGATCTGGCCTCAAAATTTATCTACATGGAGGCACTTATATAGCTGTAAATATATAAAAAAGTGGTATGTATTTTGATAAAGTATACCCTCGGTGGCTTAGACACCTACATCAGCGCAGCGCGGTAGCCACTGATACATAGATACATGCAGTGTTTCGAGCTTTAATTCAACTCGTTTCTGCATTTATATGTAGGATGAGAATAAAGAAAGCAAGGAGCACGGTATATACATGTACTTACCTATATTCAATACGATTATTTTATAAACATACACCTAAATATAAGTAGGATATAAAACTGTCTGTTTTATTGATTTTGATGGGGCGTATTTTGTTCTCTGATCATGATATAAACGCTAGTGAACCAAAAAGTGACGTTGCATGAGAAAAGTGGCAGTATCAGGTAGGGTTGATTGATTGATATCTCATACAATATCAGGTAGGGTCATACGATAGTACTAGTCCATTGGTAATATCAAGATTAACTTCATTATTGACTCTCAGTTACATATATTAGTGTAGGGGGGGTTGGGGTTGGGGGGGATGTTTACATGCTTAATACTAGCTAGAACCGCTTCCTAGACCGTTCAAGAAGATAGAGCTAGAGTAAATGGTATTTTTAAACTTTGATACTTAATATAGGCTTCATGTTCAAAATCTCAAAGAACCTACGTGTGTCATGTAGTTAATATATAAAATCTAACGATCCTCTTTTTGACCCTTTTAATAAGAGACTGATGATTGGTCTTTGTGGGGCGGCACGGTATTGGGGGAACTACATGTAGTCAAGGCTAGGTTGGGAAATGATTGGGGTGCGTGAATTCAGCACGCTCCTTCGTGGCCTGTGGTTGTGCGTGGGCAAGTGATCTTTATACGTGTGCGGGGGGCTTGAGGGCAGTTGATCATGAGTATATAAATAATAAATAGGTGGGGTGTAGGATTTGGGGGTTAGGGTTATGGGCTAGGTGTAGTGGTGAGCACATGATTGATTCATTGATAGCTCATATATACAAGCACAGCACATAGCACAAGATGGGAACTCTCATCTCAATTTCTTATTTATACACTAAATGTTTACCTGATTAGCTTAGGAATGGGGACGATAGCCCGGTGGGTACTCGTTCGTTTCATGAGCTGAAGGTTATGTCCACAGAGGGACGTATACAAGACAAAAGGGCACGAAAACTTGACTAAACATATCTTATTTCTTAAGTGCAATAAAATTCTTTGCGTCCTTTAGGACTATAATGGGGGATTTATTGCGGAATTTACACAAGCCTGTATTAATAAAGCACTAAATAAATTCACTTTTTCCCTGTAGCCAGTATCGCTCATTTAGAGACATTGATGCCTTGACATGAGAGAGAGTGGGAGGTAAGGTTTTGTCATAGCCTACGGGCTGCATACATCAATCAATCAGCCTTGACATGAGATCGGTAGTGTCGAGTGATAAGTTGTGACCCGACTTTCTTTTTTATAGAACAAGTTCGTCTCTCTGCTTAAAGCTGCTACGATAGATTAAAGATAATACCCATCAAGCCCCCCACCAAAGCTGTTTCCCGTTCCTGTTTGCCGTCTATCTAGGAAAAATTGATTGGTGGCATAAACACTGTCACCGAGACCCGCACTACTCTTCTTCGGCTTTCTATGAAGTGCCTTATTTAGGTCTTAAATTTGGTTTGGACAACTCGAGAAGGTTATAGAGTTATGGAATGGTAGATAGTGGGGCAATGTCGCGAGCTTCTGTAGCAGCTGATGGTGGAATGAGACTATCAAGCGTTAGTCTCTTTCCGTGAAGTAAAAGGGAAAGGTACTTTTGATAAATAATCGACGAAAATATCTGACTACATATCTCGGTAGCTATATCTCTGGTTATCATTAGTAAGGTCCCTAGAAGAGAGCTTCTGTTGCCACTGTGGTCTATGGGTATGTACTTGCGGTGAAATTAAGTATTGTCCCAACCGCGCTGGCAACCATGCTATCGCGAGAGACAATACTTAATTTCACCGCAAGTATAGACTAATACTGGTAGTATTCCTTCAACTTTCTTTTGCCCAATTAAACCTGATATGCTCACTGAGGTCATCCTCGAGGTACACGTCATATTTAAAGACTAAACCATCCTAGTATCATAGCTTCAGCCCTTGAATACGAATCTACTTACCTAGGCCATGTGAAAATTCGGGCCATGTAATAACGTGAGGAGCTGGAGGAGGAGGATTATCTGTGTAAACTTTCCTTGATATATAGCATTTTAAGAAGAATCGGTACCGAGTACTATCGCACTACTTAATCCTCCTCCTATAAATGGTTATCTCTACTATCCAGTTCAGAGGCCCGGGGAGCCCTTATTGCCTTCAACCCAATACCCGCCCGAGCATTCCTAGCTATGACCGGGTGATACCGATGATTCATGTGAGGTTTCCCTTTAGATGCCCTTCCCTCCGCGCATTTTTTTGCTTGGTTTCCGTTCTCAGGGCCCATATATAGACATTACATGCAATAGTGAAGGCTTATATTGTGGCTCACACTTCTCGGAGCCAGGACAGTTCTTTACTAAGTTATGAGGCAAATGAAGCCCAGAAAAAGTGGTGATCTCAGCGGGTATCGTAAATCCTGCATCCATAGGTACAAACCCGTCTCAGTTAATATACTGCAAATTTGAGCCGCTTAGGTTTTGTAACTAATCATGCTAGACTTTATCATTTCATGCTGCACCTGCAAAAGCCCTACTTTGGCACCTGCGGGAGGGAGCGGTTGCCGGGACGGGCAGTGTCGATGAACCGGCAGAACGGCAGCAGTTGCGTGGCTGTCGCTGATTCTTCATGCAGAAACCGGGACTATCGGGAGGCGTAACAGCTTGGAATAACGCTTGGGTATGCCCGCCAGCTGTGGGCGTGGTAAACTTAGGAAGCTATGTGCATGACGCTGTGACAGTAGTTAACTGTGTCGTTTGGCCACGCTGGAGACTGTTTTCCTTTGAACTCCAGTATATAAAAAAGCAGGGAAATGGCCCCCTATTGTACCGCAGAGGCCCTTAAAACTTTCGCAGTCTTTATATAAGGTTTGTTTAGAGTAGCGAGCGATAAATGAGCCAAAAGTGCACTTCGACACATGCAGCTACCCAGTCGGCCGGACGGCCAGTTGATGCCGCCATGACTGCATACCCGAAGACTCCCTGACACCCGATTTCGGAACTTGGCGTGCTAGCTTCGACTCGAGAGTTTGAGGGAAATGCTTGACCTAGGCGACATCGTATGATCTAAGCAAGAGCTTCGCGGAGAAGGATTTGTCTTGCCTACAGTACTTTACCCAATGAATGATATTAGGGCTCGGAGTTCCATACTCAAAGCTGTCGACATTCTGCACCCCGCTTTGTGCGGCCAAAACTCATGGTTAGCAGCATGCCGATTATAACCCATTCCACTCTAGTGATAGTCATAATGTTGTCTTTTGAGCCATTTTCTGCGCCGCGAATCATTGACTAGAACCAAAGACACTTTAAGCATAAAGATGATGTGTGAATCCATTGTCTTCAATTAGACTGTACCGTGCGTATGTATGAAACCGTCACATCGGAGCCTGAACTGCTGATAAGTGCACAGTATCAGGTGGAATTTCCAATGTTACACGAACCACATATTTCTACCGAAATTTTTGCCGCGCATTATCAGAGGGTCTTAGTCGGCCTCGTTCTTACTCTAAGACAATTTAGTACTTAAGTTGAGGAATATTATGAGAAAGCGGGCTAACCTGTAACTGTCTAAACTGTGGCCAATTTTCTTTTTCTTTTTTGCTAAACATGCCCTAGACCAAGCCGGTTTAGAGAGTTACAGGGCCATCAACGAAAGGTCTCTATTGCTTTTGCTTTAAACTGTTGTTGGGGATAACTCAACACCTGAACTCCTGTATGTGGATAAAGTAAATATGTATGTAGTAGGAAGCTGCGGTTACAGACATTAAGTTTGACAGGGTTATTGATACCGAGATGAAGGCGGTACTCGAGCTCTAGATCCGAAGCTGAATAAATAAAACCTATTTATGGATAATTATTTAGGAGTGGAGTCGATTGATTGAACCACGCGAATTTAAGATTGACTGCATGTAATATGAGATAGCCGATAGGTAGGCTAAAGCAAAGTAAGGGCGAAGCTTTGCCACTATGTGCGACTCGACGCCTGTCATGGTGATAAATACCATTGTTTGTAAACATTGCCCTAGAATGGGGCCGCTGTCGCAATCAGAACCCCCGGAGCCATGAGGACACCCCCATGGGCCCACCCAAGGGGTTTTCTATTAGATCTTCGACCCTTGCTTCAAACATTAGATACTGTACCTATAATGGCACTTATAAGGGTTAATACCTACTCTATTGGCCTTGGGCACGGGCATCTACATACCGCGCAGTAGGTACTGCAATCAAATAGGTACTCTTCAACATGGTAAAGCTTAGCTGGGCGCGGGCTTCCGCCCGCCCTCGCTAATTAGATCGAGATCCAAATACATATTATCACGGCTGGACTTGCAACTAATAGTTAGTAAAGTGAAAGCCTGACTAGAAAATTTCAAATCACACTGAGAGGAAAAGCTTCGTACTCTAGAAAATGGGTTTCGACTCAACTGCTAATTGGTCACCTGCTGCTCCCTGAACCTCACTTCTAAGGGTTTATGTCTGGTGTGATATCACTTAAGGAAGTTATGACCAACTAAGATCCCAAAGGAACTTGTAGTGTCCAAGGGACGGGACTCTCCGTCGCACCAGATCTCTCTAGACCATGTAGGGCAAGGATCTTGAAGATCTCTAGCAAGCTGCATGGGCAGCACGATCATCGATGGTTGTGGAGATATACGTTTGCTGCGATACAGTATCGGTCGGTACTGTATGTAGTTGCCACTGAGGCTATGACAGCAGCCAGCCCCTTCAAACAGAACTTGGAACTCTTGTTTGGTGGATGCAGGTTTTGTCTGGTGGTTCACATAATTAGGCGGCAGAGCAGATGGTGGTGGTGGCGGTTAGTAGTGGTGTAGATGTTTTTGCTTTTGCGCGCTTGCAGATTGGGCAACAGCGTAGAGCTTTATTTCCCAATGACAATGTCTGTGTGGCCATGCAAGCAAGACCTTCCAAGACCTCCGCTTTTCGTGAGGAGCACTACATGTAAGTTTGTCAAACAAGGAATGGCGGGTTCAAACAAGAAAATTGCATCCGCCTGAGGGCCTCGGCTCTTGGGCCAGCACAATTCTGTGTTTTTCGATTTTCGCACGAAGAATTCTAACTGGAAATTCCTCATCCCACACACTACAATACGATTGCAAGGATGGTCAGTGCGGAAGAGCGGCCATCAAGGAGTTTCTCCAGGGTACCAAACCCAAACGATTAATATGATTCCACTCTTGTCCCTTTCATCATTTCCTTTCAAAGAAGGGGGTTAAGGTTCCTACTTGGTATTTTCATAGGTTGATCCTCTCCTCGATCTTCCTCCATTCTCACATTGAAGTCTTCTCACATCTCAAGCGCGCACTTCGCTCTCACTGGCTGTGTAGCATCCACTCCTTTACCTTTTTACTTACAACCCCACTAAACCAACCTCCTTCTCACCCACCTCCACCCCCTCGGCCCTTGAACCCTGGTCTTACCTACCAGTCGTCACCACGCGTCTCTTTGTCGCATCCAGCTGTATCACCGCGTTGTTGTGCATCATCTGGATCTCTTCTAGTCAGGGCTGTGCCTATCTTTCACTTAGTCTCCTTGCAGAGTGATCCTTTTTTACCTGATTCGTTACCATAACCCGACTTCTCGGTTACTAGCGAGAGAGATAATCCCCCCTGCTAGTTTTAATAGGTAAATAAATAATCCTGTCGTCATCTAAGGGGTCTACTTTTTTTCTTCTCAGAGACCCAACTTTTCCGAATCGAATCAAACAGGTTATTGGGCACTACAAATTGTACCTGGTTTCAGTTCTGAGAGTGTATATCTTTGACCCCTTCCCACATCGTGAGGGCCTTCCCCCCCGCTAACGAATTCGACATCAACAGAGATCCGTGTTTAGAAACACACACCCCCTATCCTCAAGATGCCAGTGGTCGACGAAAACGATGACCAGAATATTGCCTCTGCGCGTGGCGTTTCTACAGCGGCCTTCTTGTCAACTCTAGTAGTCAATTTGGTCATTTTCGCTGCTCTAACCACAATTTTTACGATCTTGCGTCGTTGGAATAAGCGGATCTATGCGCCCAGGACCTATGTCAGTACTATACAGCCTTGGAGAAGGCTCAAGACTGTTGATGATGATGGCGATGGCTATGTCGATGAGGTAGAGGACGTTAAGGGCTTCTCTGGTTTGCTAGGTTGGATCGTGAGCGCTTGGAAAATTAAGTCGGTTCCCACTTGTCAATGAAAGCGGGTATCCGCACAGATCTAATCTGACATACTGACGATGGTCATAGGGATGAAACTGTCCTCCGTACCAATGGACTTGATGGTTACTTCTTTCTTCGTTACTTGAAAAAGGCACAGATGATCTGCTTTGTCGGTTGTTGCTTGGCTTTCCCCATTCTTTTGCCCTTGAACGGAACTGGGCGTAATAAACAGACCGGGTTGGATATCCTGTCTTATAGCAATATTGATACTGAAGACGCTGGCATCCGTCAACGGTAAGAGCTAGCCGATTACGCCTTGTGTTGGAGGTAACTGCTGATTAGATCACAGTCTTTATGCCCACGTGTTTGTTGGATATCTCTTCTTCGGTTTCATTCTATTTACCATCTACCGTGAATTGGTCTTCTATACCACCCTGCGCCAGGCGTATATGCTCTCGCCTCAATACGCAACCCGTATCTCTGCTAGAACTGTGCTAATCACCACAATTCCCAAAAAATATCTCACTGAGACCGCTCTGAAGCGCGTCTTTGACAATGTCAAGCGCATCTGGATCAACACTGATACCAAAGAGCTTGAGGACTTAGTCGAGGAGCGCGATAAGATCATTGCCAAACTTGAAACTGCTGAGGTTAAGTTGATTAAGCTTGCGGATGCTGCTAGACGAAAGGGCACTCTTGGAAGTGACTCCCCACAAGACGATGGCGAAGTTGAGGGTGAGAGCGGTAGTGTTGCTGCGAGATGGTTGGACAAGAAGAATAGGCCTACCCATAGATTAACACCCTTGGTCGGGCAGAAGGTAATTTTGCAGGTCGATTGGTCCTTGAAGTGCGATTGTTTACTCTTTACTCTAGGTCGATACTATTGATTGGTGCCGTGCCCGTCTCGCCGAATTGAACCCTAAAATTGAGGATTTACAAGCAATACAAAAAAACGGTGATGGCGAAAAGATGAACTCTGCCTTCATTGAGTTTACTTCTCAATCGGCCGCTCAGATCGCTCTTCAGACTCTGGCGCACAATAAGCCCCTCCACATGGCGCCCCGCTACATCGGAATCACTCCCGAAGAAGTCATTTGGAGTAATCTTCGTCTTCAGTGGTGGGAGCGTTTGGTCAAGGGCACAGCTGTCACGGCAGCTGTCTCTGCTCTTGTTCTGTTCTGGTCTATTCCTGTTGCGTTCGTGGGTCTTATTTCGAACGTTCCCTATTTGGCTAAGACGGTTCCATTCTTGTCATGGCTCACGGATCTTCCTAAGCCAGTCCTGGGTCTCATTACGGGTCTTCTCCCTGTTGTGCTCTTGGCCGTATTGATGGCGCTCTTGCCCATCGTTCTTAGAATTCTTGCAAGGATCTCTGGGGAGCCATCAGTCTCACAAATTGAGCTTAAGGTGCAGAGCATGTACTTCGCTTTCCAGGTTATTCAGGTCTTCCTTGTCACCACATTGACATCCGGAGCCTCTTCTGCTGCCGCTCAAATTTACGAAAACCCGGCGTCGGTTACGAGTCTTCTTGCTAGTAATCTTCCCAAGGCATCCAACTTCTATATCTCATTCATGATTCTCCAGGGTCTTGCCATTTCTGCGGGTAATCTGCTCCAGATCGCTGGTTTGATCTTGTACAAAGTTCTTGGCATGATCCTCGACACCACCCCCCGAAAACAATGGAATCGCTGGGCTTCTCTATCAGGTCTTGGATGGGGCACTGTTTTCCCTATTTACACCAACATCGCTGTCATTGCAATCACCTATTCTATGATTGCGCCCCTTGTCCTTGGGTTCGCTGTGGTTGGTCTTGGCCTTTTGCACTACGCATATAGGTACAACTTGCTCTTTGTCTACAATGTCGACATTGACACCAAAGGCCTCGTATACCCACGTGCGCTGTATCAGACCCTTACAGGTGTCTACCTTGCACAGATCTGTCTGATTGGTCTCTTCTCTGTTGGCAAAGCTCCCGGCCCTGCAATTCTCCAAGTAATCTTCCTTATTTTCACAGTTCTCTTCCAGCTATCTCTTTCATCAGCTGTTGAGCCTCTCCTCCGCTTCCTCCCCAAGAACCTTGAGCGCGAGGAAGAATCTCTCCTTTTCATTGAGAATGGCGACAATATCGGAGTCGAAGACGAGGATGTGACTCCAGTTAATACGAAGGGTGATGATAGCGGCAGGAAGGCTGTCCCTCCCCCTCTTATGGGTACCGCACCAGCAGAGAAGGCTGGCATCATTGCTACGTTCCTTCATCCCGAGAAATATGAGAACTATGCTGCACTTCGTAAGATCATCCCTAGAGGGTACCCCTCGGTCTCCTATCCACCCCACGTGGAGCAGGAGGCATACATGAATCCTGCTATCGTGGCAAACCCACAAGCAATTTGGATCCCAAGGGACGAGGGAGGTGTTTCTCGACAAGAGGCGGCACACACAGGAAGAGTTGTCGACATTTCTGACGAAGGTGCGATCATTAATGAGAAGAGTAAGGTTGTATGGATCGAGGGCGAGATGCCACCGGGCTGGCATCCAGGCGAGATTTACTAATCGGGCTGGTTCTTTTTTTTATATCCCGTTTTTTTTTTTACTTTTTCTTTGTATCAAGCGTGTTTGTTTTTCCTAATTTGGGTCTGTTGCTTCCTCCTTAATACCCAGCTGCTATCGTTTACCCTTTCATTATTAAGCACTTGGTACTTCAGCAATGCTATCTTACCACAAAAAAAAATCGTTATTCAGCCTGCGTATCTGTACCACTGAAAAGACATACCAGCGCATGAAGAAGAAGAGAGGGGAGGGGAATGGAGGAGGCAAGGCTAAACATATCCACTCTTGCTATTAGTGAACAAAAGGATGGCTTCCTGTAGGAGTTATTTCTATTATGCTTAGTATATAATCATAGTTTGCCAATAGGCTTGATAATAATGCCTATTTTATGTATCATTCTGTGGCTGTTCGGGACATCGAGCCAGGTGGGTGGGAGGGGGGCGGGGTGGGACTGAAATATTAATGATTTATGAAGAGCTCTCTCTGTGTTGGTCCTTGCGCGTGAGGCCAAGTTTCCGATGATTTCGGTGATATTCTTCGTACGCGGGCGGATGCGCCCCAGGCAAAAGCACATTGCGACAATACGATGATAGTACTGAGTACAGAAAGACATATAGATTGCACACGGTCGAGGTGCGGTGCGTATTGTGCGTCATGGCAGGCGTATATCGTATTACACTGTTATTCCGCCGTTGATCTGGGACATCCCGCCGGATCGGTTAGATAAAGTTGTGCCTTTTTGGAGCAGGGGTTCAGATTGGATGATACTGCGCGTGTCTCGTGGGAACCTTCCAGTCGGCTCAATCGTGAGAACGTTCCGATGATCATGTCACAAACTGTCACTCGGCCGCCGCTCTAGAGACTTGGCAACGGAGTGGGGGGGGATAAGCTTTTTTGGCGATGCGAATGATTAATGAACACACCACAACCCCCCCTGCATATTGGTGTTTGGTGTTGTGTTGATCGCGCAAGCGAGCACCGGCGCTCGGGGGGATGGTTTGGCGGCCGGTGCGTGGGTTCATATAAAATGCTTGTATGGATGGGCATATTGGCATGGCATGCATGCGCGTAGCTAGGAAATTGAAGATTAAGAAGATCGTGGATGATGAGCGAGGACCGAGTCAAGGGCTGCAGTTGTAGACGGCGACAGGCAGCGTGATCCGGACCCCTGGTTCGGGGATTTGAGAAGAAGACCGAAGTTGGGGGTGGGGGTTGGTTGTGGCTTCTGTCAATTGTTGAGGTTACGTACGTTTTCATCACTACATAACTACGTTGTACATGTAGACCTTGCCCTTGGATGCAAGACGGTCGGTTTCGTCTTTTTCGATATACATATAGATAATCTTGACATCAGCAAGTGCAGCTTTTCAGCGGGGATTACTCGCTAGAAAGTGTAACGCTTTCATACATCTTGAAGGTCCCTGCTGGCTAGACGTGGGGGCGGCCTTCATGACTCAAGACCGGTTTTCGGTTTGACCAAAAAGGCGGGGTGAACGTTCCAGGACAAGCACCTCGAAACCTTACCACCTACAAGTGTATCACATACTACATATACTCCTGGTAATCCAATTATATCCCATGTCTTGATCATTTGTTCTGGTTCAAATTCTCCGAGTGATACAGCGTGACCATAAGTACATATCTACATTCCTCGCACTCTCACGTTATAATACAAGCATCAACTCTAGAGAAATCTCCTATCAATCCAGCTCTTACCCCCTATCGTGTTCTCAATGCTCCACGTATCCTCTGCCTCCTTCTTACTAATCAATCGCGAGAAGTTCGCTCTCTGCGGGTTCCACGCCGATGCACCCCTGTTGTTATACTCAGCATAGTACACGGCATCCGTCCTTGGGTCAGTTGAGCCCCAGATAGACCATCCCCTTAGGTCCACAACATTACCAAAGTCGGAGTTCTTGAATACGGTAGTTGAATGGTTTCGCCAGGGGCGCCCGAGGAACATGCTGTTGTCCGTGGCATTTTCGACCGTGATAAGTTTGGCATTGTCGAAAACGTATGCACCAAAGTAGGAAGAATTCTCACGACCTTGAGCAGTGATGTAGCCAGCGCGCGAGGAGGCCAGAATGGCATCCTGGAAGTAGGCGACGCCACGCATGCCGAAGATGTAGTCTACAGCACCCTTGATGTAGACGTTGCCGAAGAAGGCAGTGCCGTTTTGGGTATATACGGTGTCCTAATTGATATGATGAGCTTTCCCCCCCCCGGTTGTGACTTACGATTACGGATAGCATACCTGGAAGGAGTAAAAGCCGGAGGAATAGTATGCATTCCTAGCACCAGCCTGGCAAAGTGCTAATGCCTGGGATTGGGACCCTTCTGCCCCACCGGTGCCGTACGAATTCTCGATGTCGAGGTTGTAGACGGTTGTGTCGTTGGAATATATCTGAAGAGTAGCGCTCTTTGCGTTCGAGCCGGCCACTGAGGCTACCAAATTGTTTGTGAGTAGGACAGTGTTGTCTTTCTGCGATTTGACGTTCTTTGTATAGCCTTGGAAGACTGTTGGACCAGGACGCCAAAGTACCACTTGTCCCTTGTAGGTTCCAGGGTAGATGAAGATTGTCTGCGAGGATGTATCATTCGGGAGGGACCAAACGGCATCTTGAATCTAGGAAGTGTTAGTGTGACGAAGGAACGTTATGGGATACACCCGAAAATCCTACAGATTTGAAAACTTTGGGGGAAGAACTATTAATATCGACTACCACAGAACCCTTGGGAGGCTTTGTAATGCCAGTTGCGACGGCCAATGTTACTGGAAGCAGGAGAAGGAGGTTGATGATATGCATCGTGATCGTGGTATAAGACAAATACGAGCTAACGTTTCTGCAGTGCAATTCGAATTCAGAGGTATATGAGGGTCTCAATTGGATCGACTGGTCCTGCTTCTTACCCAAAACCAGAGAATTAGCAATTGATACCAATGGGAAAGTTTTCTAGCATTATATACTGTGACTTTTCCATAATCCCGAACATCTAGGCCCGCAGAGGACCGCGCGTACAAATGACCATATTCCTGGAAAACAACTCACAACTATCAATCAATACTTCCAAGCCTCTAGGGTTTATATTGCGATTGCATTGTATAATTCGCATACAGCATCCTCCCACAGAAGGTGAGTTGGGCTGGGTGTTGGATACCCCACCTTTCGCTTGTTAGGACATAGATTCAATTTCCCGGTCTATTGATACATATACCGAGATGCCTGATTTATTTAATTCAGCAGGAAGAAGTACCTGAATTCGCCAGTGGAGACCACACATGACCTCAGTACCTGGCATGGTAGTATATGCCTAGTACCTGTTCACCTTGCAGCGCACATCAAGTCTTCTTTGCCAAGTTTCATGTGGGGTAATTTATATATACAGCTTCGGATTACCTTTTTTCCTTGGATGAAAGGATGAAAGTTTACTGCATGTAGCTGAGTAGACCAAAGGGGGATGGCTGCTACCCCAGATTTTGTTCCCCCCCCACACTTTTCTGCTTCTCTCGTATACTAATCCGCGCATCCCTGTTGTTGTTGTCGGTAATCTGCATACGCTCCAGCCCTAATTAACCTTGTCGGCTACCTCTCTAATTTTTGCTAAGCTCTGCGTGTACCCGGGATATTTTGTGGGGTCTCGGTGGTATTATACCGAATGTGGCGTTCGTCTGATAGAACAAATTAACCTTATGGGGAACTTATGGTTAATTACATAGGGGGTCAGATATATCTGAGGCGTTGTAAGTGTCCCGTATAGATTATCAATAAATGACTGTGGCTGGTTAATACAATATCAACCCGGTTTGGCGGCCACGGCACAGCTTTCCAGGCTCGCAGCACTTCGGTTAACTTTTGCCCAGTGGAAATTTTACTATGGCGGCTCAATTTAAGTGCGAATATGGTGGGACAAGTACCTGCCTGCAAGCTACCACTGCATTTATATGCACCATAATATACTGGCCTCGGCGTTCGAAAACTCCGCTGGAGATCTTATCATTTCCCCTAGATCAATTGGGAGGCGGAGAAAGAGAGCTATAAAACGAGCTATAAAGACGCACGATATTCATGTCTCCAGTTCATCATTCGTTCTTTGGTGTTCTATCTTCTGTCTTTCTCTGATCAATGGCACGCTTCTCTTTCCTTCTCAGCCTTGTGGCAACTGTAGGGCTTGCCTCTGCCGCTGATACCATCTATGGATACGGGAGAAACGCTACCGGTGGGGCGAGGGCCCCCAAAAGTAGTATTTACACCGTCACAAACTTCAACGAACTCCTGACTGCGCTTGATAATAAAGGAGCGCCAAATGATCCCAAAATCATCTACATCAGTAACCCCCCCTCCTCCTCGTCTTGTCCCACAATATACAGTCGAGAGTTTACTAACATACCATTGATATTATATAGACGGCCTGATCGACGGTGACTACCTCGCCAACGGGACCACCGCCACAGAAGAGTACTATGCGCGCAATACCAACTACACGTTCCAGCGCTACCTCGACTCTTTCAACTCGACGCTGCTGTATATCCTTGGTAACTCGACTGATCCTGCAGATGCAGCGGAGCTCGCTTTACTTAAAGAGCAGTCGACATATCTCGAACTAGCAGCGAAGGAACAGAGGAAGCAGATCGAGGTCAAGGTGGGAAACAATACCACAATCCAGGGTGCAAAGGGTACAAAGACAGCCAGGTTCGAGAACACTTGGATCACGCTGACTTACGCACAAAATGTGATCTTGAGGTATGTGTTACTTGAATGTCAATGATTCTTTTGCGGGGCGAGATATGCCAGATTTGATGGATGGAAGAAGAAAGAAAGAAAGGACCCGGCTGATAATGTTTTCCGGTCTGATTATGCAGGAACTTTGAGATGTACTCCCCACTCGACCTTTTCCCTGAATGGGACCCCACCGATGGCGACACCGGTAACTGGAACTCTCGATATGACTGCATTACCCTGATTGCCAGCACCAATGTCTGGATCGACCACCTCTCGGCCTCTGACGGCAACAACCTCGATGAAGATGAGCCCATTGTTTTTGGGCACACCATCCAGCGCCACGATGGGCTGGTTGACATCACTGAAGGCTCCGACTTCGTCACGGTCTCTTTTTCAAAGTTCTACAACCACGATAAGACTAACCTATTCGGCAACAACGACAAAGGCATCACCTCCAGCGGCACCCCTAGCGACGTCGGCCGCCTCCACATCACCATGTACGGGAACCACTACTGGAACGCTGGCCAGCGCAGCCCGCGTGTACGCTTCGGTGAGGTTCACGTCTTCAACAGCTTCTTCCAGGGTACCACTAGCAGCGACGGGACCCCAGAGACCGTCTACTTCTTCGGCATGGGCATCAACTCCACCATCCTCTCTGAGTACAACTCCTTCCAGATCAACGGCACCGAGTCAATGGAAATCAAGACAGCCCGCGTCATTGGTAACTACAAGGGGTACAAGTTCAAGGACGTCGGTTCCACCGTCAACGGCACAAATGTCGACCTCGAGGCCGTTGCAAAGACAAAGTATGACAGTACCAAGGCGGCCGAGGTTGCGGCGGCGGCGGCGGCTGGAAGGGCTGTGGCTGAGTGGGCTACACATGAGTATACGGACTCGGTCTTTACACCGCCCTATAAATATACCAAGAAGCGCACAGCGGATGTACAGGCGTGGGTAATTGCGAATGCGGGTTATGGGAAATTGCAGTAGGTATAACTGGGGTGTAATGGTAGGCAAAGACTGGGATAATGGTATATAAATGTATGTATTTTTGGTACGAGACACTGTAAAAAGAATATATAGTTACAAAAAAGAAAGAAGGAAAGGAAAGGAGGTTTGCGCCTGAGGCGCTCTATTCTACGCTGTTTCATGAAAGATATATATCCCCGTGAAACCTGAGACCATCGGGGTCATTATTCCGGAGCTCAGAGTTCTAAGCCATCACCCAAAAGCAAATCATAACAAAACTTGCTTCAAACAATAGTCCATTCAGAATTATGACATAGGGAAAAGTACAATACCGGATCACGGACTATCACTCGCCGCTAAATTGGTTCAGGGTTAGGTTGTTATTAAATCAATTATTGCATAGTTCAGGGTTAGGTGAAATTAGGTTCCCCTTCCCGTTTAATTAATCCGCTATGACAATAGGATATTTGACAATTTTCTCTCCCGAACGCTTCTCCTCCTGCATCCACGCCATCTTCAACAAAGGAAAATAAAATGAAGATAGCAAACGGTCACTATTCGACCATATTTTAAATCAGGGTAGCTCGTACATCAGCAGAATATTTCCGTCCTCTGTCGATCGGCCCCATAGAGGCGAGGAGCCCAGAGAGCCCAGGGAGGGGGGGAAACGGTTTTCCGGACTAGAATATCCTAGTTGTTTTCATATCTATATTGTATCTCCCTCATTTTTTGCGATGATCAAGCTCCTCTTTCAATTAGGAGTTGGTGGGGTATGAAGCAATTCCGTTTTTCTGCCTGATGGGTCATAGTATCGAGGTTGAAGCTGATTGATTGATTGATTGGTAACTCATAGGCTGTCGAGAAGCAAGTTCCAAGTAGTGGATGGTTTCGACTGACAGACTAAAAAGTCCGGTAGGTATAACAACATACTTGCTTCCCCATCAATCGCTGCTCCTAGCCGTGATGTGTCTAAGCCTAAAGTCCTTAGGCCGAAATCTCTACACAAATATCTAAGGCCCTGCTGGAAGTCTAGAAGTAAGGCTGCGCCTGCTGGGTTACATGATTTCTCAAGTGTGTCGTTCTTGGTGTCAAGATTGGGACATAAGGGTCGTGGTATTGTGGTTTATCGGCTCTGTATATCTGGAGACACAGGCTGCAGGGAGTTGATCTGTGGTAGAGGTGTCAATATACCATGGAAAAGCCAGGAGGACTCGGCGATGGTAAAGTCAGTGTCAAGCGGCGCGTGAGTGGGAGGGAGTATTTGACTTTGGGAATTGTAATTGCCGTTGCATTTTATATACTTCTGCTAGAGAGTATTGAGTAGGTTAAGAATGTAGCATATGCTGTTGAGGCTGAGGATGGCTGTATTAGGCCGGTCTACCACGGATGATCGTATTACTGTCGTAGTATGCTACTGTGGTGAAGGGCCTCGAGAAAAAACTGGTCACTCCGGAGTAAAGTAAAGGCTGGGACCGCCGCAAATTATATTTTGAGATATGTAATGGAGTATATATAAGTAGGGTCTGGTTGATCGATCACCTAGCTAAATCGGCTACCAAGAGTTTTATGGGTAAAACGCCATGAGATCTTCGGCCTGGTGATGGCAGCAATACCGATAACGATACTTGTCCTTGCATAGCTCCACGAAACACCTTGTATAATGCTCAATAGTACTTTGTCCGATATTTCGCCGTTGGGGGCGGCTCTGGTAGTTGCTGGCTAACTATATGTAGCGCAGGGATTGATAGCTATGAAACCTGTAGTGATGGAGATGGGATAGCCATAACGAGGCATGTGGGTAGTATCCCTAACATATACTCATCTCTGGATAACCTTTTCTGCTAGATAAAGACCAAATCGAGGCTTCAACCCAGAGATCGCGGTCCATAGATATCCAAAGCTTCCAATACCGTGGTGAGATGGCGTTTTGGTTACCGATATAATCTCCACTTTCTCTATATAACTGTCCCTAATTTGACACAGAAAGGTGCCTTCAGATCTGTATGAGATTGTCGTCTTCTGATAACACTAGGGTCAGTTTGTACCCTTCATGTGTGACGTGGGTGGTTTGTAAGTGTGTCAGTCCTAGCTATGGCTTATGGTGCGTACATTATATGTTCGTTGATGGCTCAACGCGCTGGAAGCGCGGGTAAGAAAGGTATACGTTTGATAGGGTCGACTTAAGCTAAGTTGCTCCTCGCCTGTGGAGCACCAATCTTCCGATAGTAAAGACGCAATTACCCCCAATGGCGTCAACAGGATCTGATCAATGATGTGGTCGGCGAGTAGGTTCAGGCGGTGTTGGGGTGAGTGTCTATCTCATAGGAAGAGAGCCAAGCCCTTGCCTTATCATACTATACCGGCCTCCACAGCGGTCTCGTTCTAGTGCCAACTTGCAAAGACGCGCTAGTATACTGACGCCTCTATTCTTACGCTTATATATATATAATACACCTACTACAGGTGTAGAACCCGCGCCGATGTGGATCAGACAGTTATAATCTGGCGAAGTCACCGGAACCCTTTGCTGCCTTGCTGCCTGACTTCCCCCCTTAAAGTAAGGGCGCGTTGAAGCAGTAAAGAACTGAGAGCTATAGGCGGCTATCAGCACTAGAAAAAAATACCCCGCCTAGTATGAGGAATCAGAGGCCTAGCCTAGCAAACAGAAGGATAACTTGAGGTTTGTGCAAACCAGAGGTTAATATGCACCCATCACTCTAGAGAACTTTTATCAACAGCCCTAAATTCCACCAACATACCACCCACCAACACCCCCTACCTGCCTCAAACCCCTCTCAGTATACTCTAATTTGTTCAGATATGATCTAACGCCACAGTGAATATACCTAATACCCTGGCCCATGTTTTTTCACCTCTCTTGCATGTAGATTATGGGTTATACCATTCGAGTACTGCCCTGCAGGCCTGGTCCCTCAACCACGCAGAACGTACATCTGCCCTGGGATGCATGTGTGCAACATTCAAATGAGGCTACTCATTATGAATAGTAATCAGATAGCAACATATAGTGCACTACCCAGTGTACGGTATGGAAGGAAACCATGTGTAAAACAATCCACGTCCATGGCCACGGCTTAACTCTCTGATCAAGTGCCATAAATCGAATGTTGAATCTGGAGACACATATCTGTTGGGCCCGCCTTCACGCCCCAAAAGATTACATATAAACCCTGCTGTGTGGTGTATGTCTCTTAGCTATAGGAATATTGTGCTCTTATCCGCAGCCCTGGTGTCGATGTCGGCGCTGACTCCGCGCGCGTCGGTATGCTCCCTTCGATTGTGATGGAGTAGCCAATGATTTTATCCGATCCTTGTATAAACGGCTCACACCGCCTTCTGTCGCGGCAAAGTCAGGATAATTTACGCGCGTTGTCGTTAGCGATCGTACAGGCCTAGGGTGTGTATTCTCCATCACGCCCCTATATTGATCGCTCCGCTATTCCGAATATATGTCTTGGCAAGGCAACCGAGTGATTGTGCATGCAACATGTACATATGTGTGATAGTTGAGCCGGCTATTACTATATGTATACATGCATGTATACGTATTTATATTACAATTGAGTAGAACACGCCGAACAGCATGTAGGTACACGTTGATATCCCTAGCAAGGAGGGAGGAAAAAACATGTACCGGTACATGTATCATGTATAGACGCCTTCCAGTCAGATATATAGAAATTCGACAAGCGCTGTTGACATATTCTAGTGCGGAATCCCGGTTAGGGTTCGCATCGCATAGCGTCTAGATAATATCAGCTGACAAAGATAGGTACATGTACTTACATGTATCCATCGCTATGTAACTCTAGACCCCCACCGGCCACCCCCCCCCCCAGTTATTTCTAGAATTGTGGTCTGCCAAACGGGGTTTTATGTACGCGCACGCGATACAATATATCCCTTGACATGCAGATGCCCCGAGCCCATACCTACTCGAGGAGCGGGGAAAAGATACTGTAGCTACGTAAATGGTGGAAATTGAATACCCTTATATAAGAGCTTTTGCATTAATGAAGTATTTCCCTAGCCTGTTGGCCATGGGCGCATCTGGCCAAGATATATATAACCGAACTATATACTCTCAACAAATAAAAGTTAGATGGTTCATACAAAATGAACCAGGATTCTCCATGCATTTCTCTTACCTGAATTTCTTGATGCCGGATTAATTCAACTACATGTAGTGCTCAAGGGGCTTCTCCATCCCTTAGTATACTAGATAGAGAAATAAAACGGCCGATAAACTACATACATTAGGTACCAAGTTGAATAATCCGGAGCCACGTTGTGACCTGAGTACACATCTACATGTATTGTATAAAAGATCCTCGAGTTCCTAAGGCTAAATTAACTATGGTTTACTTACTCCCCTCCTACAAGCGCTTCATCCATCATATATAACATCAACCTCAAGGCCAGAAAATAACGCATTATAAATTCCCCGCAATCAAAAACAAACCATGGAGCCCTCACCTACTATCCAAGATCTGTTGTTGGCAGAATCCTCCGGGTCTGAAGATAATGACTATGATTCCCTTTATAGCAGTGGCGCGTATGTCAACTTCACCTAACTCTTCAATTACAGTCAGTTAGATTTCTAACTTTATCAGATGCACCGACACAACATCCCTCTCATCCTCAATAACAAAATACAGATACGAGAACGGTCGGAGGTAATTAGCTATCTTGTCTTTTCTGTTCTCGATGCTAGCACTAAGTATTACATCCCTGCAGATACCATGCCTACAGCGATGGCAAGTACTGGGCTCCCAATGACGAGAAGCAGAACAGTCAGTTAGACATCTTCCACCATATCTACTCCCTGGTACTAGATGGGGACCTTTTCAAAGCCCCAATTAGGGAAGACCCACAGAACATTCTTGATCTGGGTACCGGGACTGGCATCTGGGCGATTGATATGGCAGACAAGTTCCCATCGGCCCGAATACTTGGAAATGATCTTTCACCGATCCAGCCTGAGTGGTATGACCCTATCTAATATTATAGAGATTAAATTTTTAACACATACACAGGGTTCCCCCAAACATTCAATTCGAAATTGATGACTTCACTAAGGAGTGGGCACACAAGCCCAACTCCTTCGACTTTGTTCACGCCCGTGCCCTCTATGGTAGCATCAACGACTGGCCGCAATTTATCTCCCGCGCATACGAGGTTACAAAGCCAGGCGGATGGTTCGAGTCTGTTGAGACGACAGTCGAGCACCTTAGTGATGATGACTCCATCCCCAAGGACTCTGCAGTGCGCGAGTGGTGTCGCAACTGCAAAGTTGCCGAGGCAAAGATTGGGAAGAGTTTCAGTTTAGAGTACAAGGTTAAGCCGTGGATGGAGCAGCAAGGGTTTATCAACGTGGTTGAGAAGGAGTATAAGGTACCTGTGGGACCTTGGCCGCAGGATAAGCATCTTAAAGAGATTGGGAAATATAATTTGTTGAATATGTTAGAGGCTGCCGGTATGTTCCCTTAATCATTTGTTCGAAGGGTGTGGAATAACTTTGGTTCTAGAGGGATTTACTCTGGCGATTTATACGCGTGTTCTTGGTTGGGATCCTGTCGAGGTCCACGCGCTGCTAGGACAGGTGCGAGCGGAATATCTAAATCGAAAAGTCCATGGGTATTACAGATTGTATGTCATACCGCCCTAACTACTAGATTCTCTAATTAATACTAAGTTCGCAAATCTAGGTTCATCGTTTATGGTCAAAAACCAGAGGATGCAGGTGAGGAAGTCGAGTGATCTAGTATGCTGAGTAGAAACCCGTTGTAGCTTTCGATATGTCACTCGCTGCGTTATTACGTGTATTATTTATGTACATACAGTACTTATCAATTGTTCCAAGCTTTTACTTGATCTCATTCCTACCCCACCCATTCGTGATCAGTCCATAAGAAACGAAGCGCCACTAACCCGCAGGATTGTTCTCCCTACCCCCCTCTAGTACCAATGAAGCCACCAGCCTTCACATGGTTCTCCACTCTCAACTTCCTCCAAGCCGCTTCCTCAGCAGTCATATAAACAATTGTCACCTCCTTATCATCCTGAAACAGAAATAATCTCTTGATCTTTCCCAGAAACCCGGGTCTTCTTTGGCGGTCAATCATCTTTTGGACCTTTTGCAACATCTCTTCCTCGGTGTACATGTCTTTTAGGTGAACCTTTGATACCTTGCGCTGTAGAACGGGAGCGGGTCTAGGGACGGTGGCTGCCGCATGGGTTTCCGAGATTTTAAGACCGTCGGCGGTGATGATGCACTCCACAAGTGGCCTTGAAGAGGCAGGCGGCTCTGAGACCAGTGAACCATTGTTTTCTGGCTCGTCGGGAAGTCGTAGGAAAGATCTTTCTGTCATTCAGTTCGAGTACCGTGGATCTGTGGCTTTGATTGGTGGATTCTTGAGCTTACACGCAGGCAGTAGCTAGTGAATCATCGATGAACGCTGTAAGCGGGTCAGGTCCATCCACAGAAGGGCGCTTGGAGCGGAGCGGGGTGAACATACACAGTTAGCTATTCGAGTATCATTAGGCCGTTTGCGACAATTAAAGCCCCCTAGTGTGACCCTGAAAACAAGAACAATCAGATCATAGTCTTAGTAAATACATGAATATATTGATCGATACTTTGAAAGGACTTTATGTGCGTGTGTCTGTGCTAGCTTATTAGGAATTAGAATGGGAGACACATACCGGTATTGCCTCGGATTGAGCATGAGCTATATTTTGAACAGATAATAGCCTATCTGGTGACCCCGGATGGTATATCGCGGCGCAGCTCTAGCTAGAGGTCGGTCATAATAAAAACTTTTTGTGGTAAATTTCAACAATCCTTGCCACCTCAGCTTTTATCATTAATGAGGTAGATTAGGTGTTTTATGGTCAGTAAAAATTCCTTCAAAAAATTAAAATCGAATTCTATACACGTAAGTTGACTCCCGTATCGGATTTGTTGTAATTCATGAGTGGGCTATAAAAATTGTGTCAGCAACGGCCCCCAATAAACCAATTAATCGTTATGGCACATGCATTGAGAGTGTTTCACACGTCCGTCATCGATGATCGACCCCATATTCTTTCAGCGGGGTTTAATAACTTTAGCAGCTGGCGTTGCTGGTCTGGGAAGGTTGCTGGTCTGGGAAGGACTTTACTTTATCCTATCCATGTAGGATCCCATTATTTTCGCGAGACACATGTTGTTACATAATATGTTAACTGAAAGCTGCTTTTAATAGATACTACATGTATATTCGATCGTAATGATTGTACAGTCTTCAGGGCGGTATCTCACGCAACTCAACGTCGCTATTAACGAACATTTCGTCTTGTGGCCTTTATAGCACCGGGTTTCTCATACCTTCAACTTCGCTAGGAGAACTAGACCGCCGCAGCGCCGGATCATCGGCAGGGTAGTAAACCATCCTAGGTTTACCTGGAAGCCAAACGGCCCCGGCCACATGGGGGGGGGGGGGTGTAGGTTGATAAAAAGAACTATTGTAGAGCGCGAGCAACTGTGCAGGGCGGCATAGCGTCGTCAATTTAAGCTCTGGCACATTTAGCAAAAGCAAGCCCTAAAGCTTACCCTTAACTCTACCAACACAACACTCCCTATAGACTATACTTCAGAGCCACTTAATGTCCTGGAAATGTGTCCCAAGAGATTATCTACATATACCTTTATGTGACCAATTCTGAGCTTTGGCATCCGCCGAGATTCTTACCCGGGCAACCCTTCATTTACGTAATTACGGTAAACCTGCGATTTACCTCGTGTCCAGATCCACCAGCACTTCCTTTGGCGGCCCGGTATGAACTACAATACTCAAGTACTAAAACTAACCGCATCATAATAGGGTATAGGCACGAGACTACCATTTACCCTTCAATCCAATATATGAAGTTAGAGTCTAACCTATGGGTCTAAAGCACCAGACAATTGCTACCAAGTTATATCCTATTAATGTCGAATATGTGCCCAGTTTTATATCATCGTCTCAACACTGACCGAATTTTCCCTGCCATACTCTATCAGTTGGCCCCTGAGTATTAGAATCAATCTGGTATTACTGAGAATGCTACTCTCTACGGAAAATAACTATATGCAGTAGTTTCTAGATCGAGAAGATTATCACGACTTCCAATAATTGTTCGTATCCTGCTACTTCCCAATGGATCATAGTTTCAATGTAACCCATGCATGGCTTAATGCACCAATTGAGGCCGTCGCCCCAAAGGCCATGCAATAGGCTCTCCCTCCGATATTGATATCACCAAGGCTGCCTCTTCATCCCTAGGGCAAGAGAGGAATGTCAATATAACCGATATCCTATGGTTCGCGATATGCCTGTTCAATCACGGGTCTCTAGTTGGAAAAATTCCTCCGAAATAAAGTGCCATTGGCCTGTTGGCGGAACCCGATGCTTATTGTTTAACTAATGGGTTTTACTATGCAAGAAGCTTAGAAATTCCTGGACCAGTAAGCTAAGAATGTTAGTAATAGTAAGCTCTTGGCAAAAAAGAATCAAACACTCGTATTTTTTTTGTATTGGTCCATGATCCATGGATCGGAGGCTGGTCAATAAATTGTTGATACCCAAGTAACCTGCGAGAATAGATACAGTGCAGCCCCGATAGTGGCTCGTTCGGGATTGGCCAACATGTTACTATCGAGAATATGCTATATACATGCTACTATCGGGGTTCCGCTGTATGTAACACCAGTATGCAGGATCCCAGGAGCCTTTCAGCTTAGTGAGGTCTACTTACGTTAGTATTTACTAGTTTGCCTAAAGCGGCACAGGAATTTTTATGATTCAAAAGAAAACAATTTCATTGGTAGACCTAAACTAACCACTTATCTCGTTAGAGCTTAAGACGCCAAATCCTTCAAACACTACCCACCCACAATACTAAGATACTGCCAGTGCTATGGCTCCAAACATAACTATTATATTCTTAGAACTAAGCTAAGCTAATCGATAACTAGCTCATGATCACAAGGCTACTACGGACCTAAGCCTACCTGCGCAGCAGTTTCGAGTGTGCTGGCAACAAACTGGACAAAGTACGAGAAAAAAGCAAGCATGATTCAGCTCTAGTTTATCGAGAATCAATATCATAGATGGTGAAGATCCGTCAATCTATGGGCAACGAGCAAATTAGACGTCACTATGTCTCACCTTGGCCTGAAACTTTGTGAAATCAGTTATTGGCCTCTTCGACCCATGAGACCTACCAAGGTCAGAACAGTTTTTAGTCCAATGGGGATAAGCTCCTGATACTAATACGGCTTGAAGGATTTAGTGGGGATTGATTCAAAACGCTTTAGGATTCACAGGAATGTTTTCATTTCAAAATCTATTTATCTATATTACCTATTGAAATTTCGGATCCACAATCATTTCCACTTATCTCAAGTGCTATATGGTAAGAGGGGTATGCTTAGCTTTTCGTGTTATGTCTAGGTAGGTGTCTCGCTCAAAGTAAGACATCAAGTGCCCATACCCCTACCAATAGGCTTAGTGACGTGCGCAGACCAATCACTAAGACGCAGTGATCATTACACCTGTAGATCGATTTATGCAGAGATATGATATGTACACCTATAATTGACGGCATTCAGCTTTTCGTCCAGCTGATTTTGAGATCAAAACCCTTTAAATACCCCTCGGGTGAGTCCGTGGAGCCTCCATCCCGCGCAACCTTGTTTCACTAATACCGCGATTTTATCAATCTACACAAGACGAAATGCTACTCCTAGACCTCCCAAATGAACTGCTCTTCCTCATTGCAGCTGATCTCAACCCAAAAGATCTCAGTTCTCTTCTTCGGGGGAATAAACAGCTCTCACATCTCCTACGAAGCGTAATGTACAAGCATGCGATCGAGGATAAGCTCGGGGTTACAGCATTCTTGTGGGCTGCATCTAAAGGATACGAACCATTGGTCCGGCTACTATTAGAAACGGGTGTATCAGGGGTTAACGACCGTGATTGTGAAGGCCTCACTGCACTTCACCGGGCCACATCCGAGGGGCATATCGGTACAATTAAGTTGCTACTTGATCACGGGGCCGACATTCATGCCCGCACGAACGACCTTTCGACTGTCCTCCATTGGGCAGTCTCTTCGCAATCAGAAGATGTAGTTAGGCTAGTTCTCAAGAGCGGTTTTTGCAGGGAAGAAATCAATTTTCAGAGCTTTGATGGGTCGTCCATGGCCGATAGTCAACAATATCGGGGTACAGCACTTCATTGGGCAGCAGTGGGGGGGTATGTGGGCATAGCCCAGCTATTGCTTGAGGAGGGCGCAGATGCATCCCTTGTGGACAACACTGGGAGAATGGCTGTTTCATGGGCTGTGGAGTTTGGATACGAGGGTTTGTGTGGAATATTGTTGACTGAAGGGTTGGATTTAAATGTGAGAGACATTTATGGCTTAACGATACTTGAACTTGCAGAGTCTTGGCAGAATAAGGAAATTGTTAGGCTTCTAAAAGAACACTAGGATTTGATACGTTGAATCCATCGGGCAGTTAGCCTTGAGTCGCAAATGCGCGGCATTGTATATATATACATGTAGTTATTTACATATAGAAATGACATATTTTTAATTCCTTTTGTTAAACAATAAGGTTCCGCGGGGCTAGTGAGGTCAGATTATTTCATATATTATATACAGGTAGTGGAATTCCGAAAACCATATTCCCATATGTATATAGATACATGTATTCTATAAGAAGGCGGCACTGTAAGAGCTTGTAAGAAATGACCTGTTGTAAAATAAATCCTTTATAGTACTAGGGGCCCCCGGGGAGGCATCTACAACTATATCCCTCGGCACCCCCTGGGGGGGAGGGGGAGGTTACGCGGGGTCCGTCCAGACCGAGAGCGCCCCGTCGCCGCCCCCTGCAGGGTGCCGCTTTAAAGCACAAGCCGACATTGTGCCTGCTGGGCCGGTGGGCTTGGCGTCCAGGACGGTGGCGAGTGTCCAGGCGGCGAATCCGTACAAAAAGGTATTAAGTACATACGTCCCTCGCCGACGCTCGCACAACTCCACTACCTCGCGGCCGCCCGGTTAGTATTCGTAATCACAGTGAATCGCAGGGCATCATACAATTGATCATCACTAAGAACAAACAATCCTAGGTAGCCAACCAGTCCGAAACAAAGCAACCAGAGTCCCTCACCACGTGCACATAGGAATAATTATAGAAAAGATCAACCGCCTCCGTCAAGGCTCCAATCAAAAGGCCCTTCAGTTCAGTGCTTTCGGGTGGCACCGCCAGTTGTAAACCGAGACTTTGGATCAATGCCTGGCAGCTGGCGTCTGGGCCCTGGATATATACGAACTTCAGCACTCCGAAGACGTCCCCAATACCTTAGGTTTCCCGCGTTGGCTACATATTGGCCTACATATTGGCCTACATTTATAACAACACCCCGATGACCTGATTCCCTCGCTGGACCGCCGGGATATTTGGTGAGCCTGGAGAGCTAGAGGTACTATATACTGTCCTCAGTTATCGACTGCTCGTGTGTGTCCTTAGCTTTGTGAGGTGAGTTTAATAGCGTCTGGCTGCGGCGAAAGCGTACGCCCGGGACCCAGATTTGGTACTCTTATAGTGAGATTGCTCTAAGCACACAAATGAGAGTGAGAGGACCAAAGAGTGGTAGCTACCCTTATCATAGCAAGCTTTGGCTATAGGTGGTATGATACATGCTACCCGCAGAGGTCGCTGTGATGGTAACCATGAATGAGATCGAGAGCATGGCTGAATGCACCAAGACACCAAGACACCAAGCTCATAGAGCCCATAGTGAAGAACGATCACTTAAAAGGTTTTAAAGGTTCTAAAGGACCGAGCCCGATTCAACCGTAAGCCTCGCTAACTATATACAAAGAACTCCACATCCGTTGCTATCACGAAGGTCCTGGGGTCTCGCAGCTTTAAGACCCAATGTGGGTTTGTAACTACCTACTTCTGCTTTTACGGGGGGAAGAGGGGTGGGGGGTCTGACTGACTGACTGACTGACTCACACCTCGTCCATATCAAAACCCAGCGTCCAACCCTCTCTCCCTCCACCCACTACCACATTCTCCAAACCTCACGCATCATGCCACGCACCCGCCGCCCAAAAAGAGCTCCCAAACCCACAGGCTCCCGCCCCTCAGGCTCCCGCACCTCAGGCTCCCGCACCTCAGGCTCCCACCCCTCCCCCTCCGCCGCCGCCGCCGATAACGACAACGGCAACGACAACGACGGCCCCATCTTCTTCTGGAAGCCGCACGAGTCCCCCCACGGCATCTTCTCGCAATGGTATACCACGCCGTTTACCGCGCCTTCGCCAGACGGAAACGGCACAACGACCTACAGCTGTGCCGAGCAGTACGTCCCATCCTCTCTCTCTATATATATATATACATGTATCTAACTAGACCAGGTTTATGATGCACCGTAAAGCGCACCTATTTGGCGACGCCGCCATCGCCGCCGAGGTTCTTGAGACGGAGGACCCGCGGCTGCAGCGCGCGCTCGGGCGCGCCGTGCGCGGCTTCGACGAGGACGTGTGGGTCTCGCGGCGCAGCGGCATCGTCGAGGAGGGGAGCTACTGGCGGTTCCGCGCGCAGCCAGCCCCGCTGCTGGCGACGCGGGAGAGGGAGCTGGTGGAGGCGAGTCCGAGGGATCGGGTGTGGGGGGTGGGTAGGGGCGCGGAGAAGGCTAGGGAGGAGGCGGCGAGGGGGAGGAGGGAGCGCTGGGGGTTGAATCTGTTGGGGAAGGCGCTGATGGTGGCGAGGGAGAGGATCAGGGCGGAGGTGGAGGTGGAGGCGGGGAAGGGGTGGGGGTGGAGGGGAGGGGGAGGGGAAGGGCAGTGAGGTGAGTGCGTGATTTTTTGTTTTTGTTCTCTGTCTCTAGACCTAGTGAGACCTGTGACGTAAAGTAGATAATGAAAGTATGTAGTAATAAAGAAAATAATACTCTAATTCAAATGGAAACCCTAGCAGAGTTGACACCTACTTACCACCCGGAATCACAGACCCAATGTATCTATTCTACCCTAAAGTATATAGATCCGAGGTCGCCTGAAGATCTGTGTAGAGGGGGGCAGTGAATTTGAAGGGGGGAGGGTTTACTTGGAATCGAACCGTCTGGAAAGGGGACCAGGGCTTGGGCAACGTCACTTGTCTAGATAGAAGAGAGTCACCTTGGTACAAGCACATTTCCTCTTTCTCTTCTAGTAGAGCATTTATCACATATCCATGATCAGGAGCAAGTATTAGCACTGAGTACCATCACCAGTTAGCACCCGGATATATATTTATAACTGGGACAGAACCCTTCAACCCTAACCCATAATCCCTGTCCATTCCCGTCGATCATGACGCCGCATGACGGTTCCCTGCATGAGATAAAATTCAGGTTCTCTCGCCCACCACAACCAGAAATCAACCACAACCACCCACAATCACCCACAATCACCCACAACCACCACCACACCCCCCCACATCCCACCCACCCCAAAGATACATACCCACACACACTGGGAACCAAATCTTGAAATGCATCGACGTAACTACCTTGGCTGCTTTCTCTTTAAAGACCGGGATGGCACCATCGAATCCATCCATTGACCCTTCACCTCCATCCATCCATCCTCCTCTTGGTTGACTGATTGATTGATTAATTGCGGGAATAATACATACACCACAGTCGAAAACATGGCCATGGGCACCCGCATCCTCAAGACCCTCCTGCTACCACTGAGGGCCCTCCAGCTCCTCCTCTCTCTCTTCATCGTCGGTGTAGCCAGCTTCCACGTCTACCAATTCTCACGGAACCACCTCCACGTCAACGGTGGATCCGACGGTCAGCTCCCCAACGCCCTCTACGCCATCGAGGTCATCGTAAGTCACTCCCCCCCTCCCCAAACCAAACCAGCCAAAGCAAACTAACCCTAACCCTAACCCAGTCCTGCGTCGCCGCCCTCTACACCCTCCTCACCCTCCTCGCAACCTGTTTCGGCCACCGCCTCTTCTTCCTCTTCACCCTATTCACAGACCTGCTCCTCACGGGCGGCTTCATCGCAATCGCCATCCTCCTCCGCGGCTCCAGCCACTCAAACTCCTGCAGCGCAGTCGAATCATGGTCCCCGAGCGTCCCAAAATCGACAAACAACCTCCCTGCATCCCTCTACCTCACCACCACCACCACAACAGCCGACACGCGCGCCCCGCCACGCCTGCTCTGCAACCTTGACAAGGCCTGCTTCGCCCTAGCAATCGCCCTCGCGGTCCTCCTCGCCGCGGCAATGGTGCTGTCCCTCCTTGCGCTGCCCGGCTCCGGCGGACACCACCACAGCCGAAGGGGCTCCGTCACGCAGAAGCCGTTCGCCCGCGCGAGCGAGGAGACGGCATATACCAACAACAGCACCGCGCCGTACGAGGCCCCCGGGTTCAGAGGCGGCACCGCGGACGGCATGGGCGCCGCGCCGCCCATGAGGGAGTATCGCGCTCCGGCGCCGTATGATGGTGCCAGTGAGCTGGAGACGGCGAGGAATGGACGCTTTGACCCGGCCGTGGGCGGTGTGCAGGGCGGGTATGTGGGGAGGGGGCAGAACTTTTAGAGCTGGGGGGGGGGGGGGGAGGTGTAATTTTGGGTTTTTCTGTTTTGGTTTTGTTTGGTTTGGTTTGGGGAGAGCGGGACGGTGTTTATAATATGTATAGTACGAGAATATGTAACAAGTAGAGAAAATAAAAAAATATCAATCCATTCATTCATTTCATTCATTCCAGTCTACATGTAGTCATCCAATCATGGGCTATCACTCGCATCCATCCCCACTCCTTACTTACAGATGTGTGGTAGAAAGCAGGGGGTGTAGAAATGGAGGTGGGCTTGTTTACTTGATGTTTGTGTTGCGGCGGTGGTGGGAGAGGGAGGGGGAAGGTAGTGGGGCGTCATAGGTTGTCACTCGTGTGTAGGGTTGGGGGTGTTTTTAGTCGGTTAGTCATGGGCTTCCCGCCTACTTACATGTACCTACGCTAGCTTGCTAGTACACTAGCCCGATCTGAAAATAGTAGAAAGTCCCCCCCCCCCCACCCGCGGCGGCGCGGGTGCTAAGTGCGGTTAGGGTTAGGGGTCGTGCGGGAGGTGCTGGTGATTACTATATTGGTGACAGGTGGGTTTGGGTTCGTCGCCGTGGCTAGGGTAACTTTTCGGCATAGCAACCGGGGGGACTGGTACAAACATTTTGGGCGGACCGTTAATTCCGGTTTGTTAAGGTGCCACCACCACAGACCATTAATTATGTATGTAGGTCTGGGAACAAGACTGACACGACGTGATACGTGGTCTAGAGCTAGCAGTATGTGTAACGTTGTGGGTCGGAGGCAGGTGTTTGCTCCAGGTCAGTTGTAGTACTAGTATCAACTGTTTCCACGATTTCTGCGAAATCGAGAGGCTAGCTAAGTACTTTTGTCGTGAAAATCTCCCTCACGCGTTAGCGCCTGGAGTTTCTATAAAACTGCCAATTAATGTGCCAGGTCTGTGCATGGGGGAGGTATAGTACTGGCGTGGGCCGGTACCGGTACGTACGGTACTGCGGGTTACTGCAAAACATGTACCAGAGCCACCACCCCCGCTGACTCTCTACGTATGTAGTTTACACCCATCTACATGACAGGCAGGCAGGTGGGTGGGTAACTTCGTGTAGGTTACGCGTGTACACCCTCTTGGTCCTGTCACACGTTGTCTCTGATTCAGTGCACGATCGATGGAGCCTTGCTCCGATTGCCTGGAACTCGGTCAGTCAGTGATATACGCCCGTCAAGGGTATGTGTGCGAAGGTTAGGCCAGCAGCTGACTGATTCTATTGGTCTGGCTGATCCTAGGAGAGGATAGGGTGGGGTAGGATCCGGGCCAGCGGTACATGATACATGTAGGTACAGTTAAGGTTCCAGAACGGATGTATGTATGATGATATACCTATGTACATGTACATGTACTTACCACGCGTACCCACGAGATCGAACACAGGCAGTCAACATCGATCTGGCACGCACCGGGCCGCGCCGGGCCGCCAGGGAGTATTTAAAATGTGGGAAAAACTTTAAAGCGCGTACCCGGTACATGTCAGGTGGGGGGCCCGGTTCTTTTACAGGGGTGGGAGGGACCAAAAGTGCGTTTTGTCCAGCTGCCGGACCGTGCGTGCTCGGTTTGGGGGATGTGATAGGGTGAAAAACCAACAACATCTCATGCAACCTGCACTGCACTGCATGGAGACATAGTATCCTGCCGCAATGATCATTGACCATACATACATGCCTACCTCGAGAAAATGTGGTCCCAGTCTTGCTCTGCTATCCACCCTCCCCTCCCACTTCCACTTGGCGAAGCAGGATTAGAGTAATAGTAGTAGGTATTGGGGAACTTTGTTTTAAAAGGAAGAGGAAGAGGAAAGGGGGAATCCCTTCCATCCTCTTTACCACCACTGCACATGTACCCAGTGGGTCGGGTCGGGCGGAGTCGGCCGCTCGCATATTTACTTTAGAAATTGCTTTTACCCCGGCCCCCCAACTGACATCTGCAGGGCTTTCTCGGTAGATGGGTCCAATGGGCACTTTGTCCAGGTGTGTGGGTGTGTGGGACCCTGGCATTGTTTCTTGGGGTTCGAGTGCAGTTTGACCATCCTGTTCAACGAGATTGGTTAGAAAGTTGATTTCTTATTTTGTTTTTGTTGTCGGCCGAGTCTGTTGAATAATGGACTCGCTGATCATGCCCCTCCTCCTCCTCCTCCTCCTCCTCCTCCTCCTCCTCCTCCCTCCCTCCCCTGCCCCTCCCCCGTTTCCTCCCCCAGATATCAGGTGCATGCGTGGTAGTAGTAATATCCATGTACATATCCATATACTCGCCGTATGTACCAAGTACTACTAGTGGCAGCAACCCCTCCTTCCCCCCAGCGGCTCCTCGCAATCGAAAACAATGCAAATTATTATATACAGGTGGAGAAACAAATGAGAATAATAGTGGTATCATGCTCGAAAACAGAGGAATGGTAGTAACAATGCAGAGTAGAAAAGGAATATGATACTCAAACAAAAGAGTACTCAAACAAAAGCAACGGTAACAATAATAACAACAATAACAAGGATGACGGCGGTAGTGATGACAAAGATAGAATTCGGCTGTTGGGCCCATAATATATAGTCAGATTCGATCGAGTACTCCAAAGAGTACAGCATTGTCGACATGGCACTGACCGCCCTGCATCATGCCAGATGGGCAGATCTCCTCAATCAGGTTACTAGCGTTCTCGCCTGGCAGGCCGGGATGTAATTGGTTGATGAACGTTTGTGCAAGGTGACACGGGGTGGTGGTAGATGCGATAGCTGCCGTTTGATAGGCGGAAGCACAAGAGGAAGTGGCAGTTGCATATAGAGGGCGTTGGGTAGGGCAACAGGAGGGCATCGAGGACGGGATCATTCTTAGTGGGGCACACTGGGGTTGTGAGGTTAGGTAGAACGAGCTTTGAGGCTGAGAGCAGCGGGAGGAGGAATTGTTAGTGAGGGTAGGAGTAGTGGGGGTCATTTCAAATGAGTTATAGGATGGTGGGGAGGGTGATGAGATTGTCGGAGAAGTCATATACGTGGGTTGTGATTGAGCGGAAGAGATATTGTAGTTGTAGAAATCGGTTAGTTGAGGAGCGGATGTTGGGATTGGATACCGTGAGGCGGATGCGGTAGTTGGCGTATGTGTAGGCGTGGGGTAATTGGAGGATGTATGCTGTTGGTGTGGCGGCTGTAAAGGCGGGGAAGGGAGCTAGATTGGAAGGGAGAGACGTTAATTTTCATATATAAAAAATAAACGACACACGATATATAAAAAAAAAACGCAGGGCTCCTCCAACTCCAACCTTCACCTCGCATATCTCACCCACCACTCCTTACCTACATATAGCCTTACCCACTTACCGTCATCATCACCGCGCATGAACCCTTTACTTCTCACCAATATACATATAATGGCGCGTAGGCAAGAGAGCGTATAGGTATTCAGGCTTTGATCAGTCAAGAAAAGAAAAGAAAGAAGAAAAACCCATACTTTTGATGTTGTAACAGCTAGCGTAGGGGCTCCTCCATTTACGGCTCCTCGTCCTCCCCGTTCCGCACCTCTCGTAGCAACCGTTCCGGTGGAGTTGCATCGCTCATTTGCAGTTCTTTGCTGCCCCTCACAAGATCTAAAAGGCTTGCATTGCATGGCGGCCCCTCCTGTTGTTGGCTCATTACCGCAAGGTCGTTTCCCTAACACCCTTAAAACCCCCTCTACAGCCGACTCAGATCTCTCTCCTTCATCTGAACCTTCTTCTCCTCCATCTTTCAATGTTTTATTGATTTCAGCATCAGTTACTCCGCGTCTGACCAGCATAGCTCGCAGCAGTTTGTTTTCTCGAACAACTTTCTTCGCTGCGACCTGAATCTCGACATTTGCCTCTATTCCAGTCCTCTGGCACGCCTGGAAACGCGCCTCCAGGGATGCCAGGTACTCCTTCTTCCTGGCTCTGCTACGTCGCTGGTTTTCCCGTAGACGCGATGCGTTGACGACGGCACTGCTCCCGGGACCGGTAGCAGAGGAAGACGTCGACGACGTAGGAGAGAGGACAACAGAGCTTAGAGTCATGATAAAGTTCAAATTGTACTGTTAGGCAAACAGTGATGGTACGAAGATTCCCTTTGATGTTGGTAAGTAGGTTTAGGACTTTCTATTCCGCGATTTAGTCGATTCTTATCTGGCAATTGCCAACGTTACACAGTGTTAGTCATTCTCACCCCCCCACATGAGAAAAAAAGCAAATGACTTGAGCATTTACATACCATTTTTTTTCTAGTCCCCCCCGAAACTAAGACACCCTCTCTACACACCCTTCGCTGCTGACGATTTGTAGAGTCTCTGCGTAGATAAATGTTTGCGCGCAGCAAATACTTGGTGTCAATATCGAGGATACTCTACAGAAACGCTCGCAAGACAACCAAGAGAAGAGCTTCTAAAATGGCTACAAACGAGGCCAATCTAAAAGAAAACCACCCCTAACTTACGTCTGTTTTTTGAAGATGGCTGGTGTGTGCCACATGCCTCGTGCGCACCACACCGGGAAGCATTCCCAGGGTACCTCTCAAAGGCTAGTGATGGTACATCATCACGGACTCCCCACAATGTTCAAATTTTTCTCCCCACCCTCCCTGTATCCTCCTAATTTGGATGAAGACTCAAGTTCAAAACTCCTTAATCTCCCCACGCAGCTTTTTGGCTCGGCGGAATGCGTGCAGCTGAGTGTGGGGGGTACACAAGCACAAGCACACACGAGAAAGTTCAGTGACGGTTAAAGATGAACCAGAGAGCTCGCTACCAGCATATTATCCGCTACCATATAATTTTAACCTGCCCTATATCCAGGCCTCTAGCATCGTCAATGGCTCATGTACTCTACTGACTTGATCAACGAAAAACTGAACAGCAAAACTGTTTTTTGACGAAGAAAGAGAGATATGATCAGAAGCCACTGTTGCCCCCTCCCCCAACACGTGTTGAAGTTATGTGACCAGCCGGCGCTGACTCCGCGCATTGAGACTGTGGTTTGAGATTTTCCTACATGTATTCAGCCAGTGAATCCCATTAGTTTGGGTTCCACAAGAAAGTGAGATTCCGCAATAGCCCGGCCGGTCCTTTAAAATGTTGATTAGCTTCTAAATAGATGAGTGATCTTATAACTCGCTCGTCGAAATGCAAACAGAGAGAGAAAAAATTTCGTATGCAATCCATTCCCACTACAACCGGAGAGAGATCAATGAGCCAGTAAAATATAGAACAAGATGCTCCTCATATATCTTTGCTGGGACTTCGGGAGTGGGGTACAGTTGTGGAGAACAAGTTTTTTTGATCTCAAAAATTTCAGTTGAAGGTTTTGTGTCACGCGCATCACTGGGGGTTTATAATTGGATACCACTGTAGTTAGCCGCTGCATGGTATGGTACAGCTTATAACAGATCGAGAATTTTTTTTTTTTTAAAAGAAAAAAAAAAAGGGTTGGGTCTGGTTACGTGGCTAGCAGCAGAGAGAAAGGAACCACGTCCGTACAAGCTAAAACTTCTCTAAATTTACAAGAGTCTCCAAAGTACACTGGCATCTCCCCACAAAAGTTTAATGAAGGACACGTGACGTAAATAACACTCACAATAAATCACTCGGCTCGAAATCCACATGAAATTTGCACAAGAACCAACAACTTCAGGGCACATGTCCAGATAACGAATCTAGGCCTTGTGATGCTTGTAAAGGAGCTGCTGGTAAGAGATAAAAATACAACCATACGTGGCCGTGGGGGAGTTAATTTCGATACCGAGAAGCTGATCATATCATGTAGGCATGGAAGAATATATTGATCCCTATTGTCGGTTTTAAACATACAGGCCCGTATATCTCTCTTAACCCGGATTTCACCGACGGATAATGCAACCACTAAAAGTAGTTACCTTATCGCTTGCTGAAAAAAACCGTGTCGGTGTGAAAATTTTTCGTCAATCATTGCCCAATAAAATCGGAACTCTTAGTGATAGTATCTTTTGCGGAGAAGGGTGGAAGATTCTACCGCAGTGTCGCACACGGGGGAGGCGCGCGGGGGCGGTGGCGGAGTCAAGACCTGGCCCGCTGGCAAGATTAACTGCAGGATCTGAAACTCGCCTTTGCGGGGAAATAAAAGAGAATGGTTTGATATTCCATATCTTCGGAGTCGACTCCCGCCCGTATCACACAAGAGCGGCCCCGGCCCCCGTCTGCAAATGCTTCACCATTTCTCCCCCACGTGTGGAATTTCCTTAAAATAATGGACAGAAGAAGAGATTTCCTCTTAAGTTCTTTTGTTCGCCGATGATACGTCCTGCTATGGTCAAGAGGTAGGATTGAATTATGATCTATAGTTAATTTAAACCAACTGGTTGAGATGTAGCCGATTATAACTACGAACCTATCTAAGTTTTTCTTCGATCGCTGTTCCCTTCTAATCGGAGATTCTGCACCAAAGCCCTTTAAACCCGCTTACTGGTCCCTCAAAGAAAAAGAAAGTCTTATCCAGGTCTCACCCCGCACGACAATGTCCAATATACCCGACAAATTTCTGCTTGAATGTGCATCTGTCTTGTAGGTTTTTTGTCTTGATGTATTTCTCGACTGATTTCCCAAAGTCATTTTCAGAGTTCTTTTGCTTCTGATGGAGCAAATTTTGGGCCATGATCCTGTAGCCTCGATAGCTTGGTATTTCCCTCTCCCCTTTCCCTCTGCCCCTCCCCTTTCCCTTCCTCCTTCCGACCAAAGAACGCAGTTCCCCTACCCACCACCACCAGCTCTTAGTGTTTAGTCCAGTCGGTGGAAAGATTTTCGTCCAAATCCCCTGACTTGCATCATTCCAGTCACTACCAACCCTTTGTCGGTAATGTGTTCCGGATTTTGATTATTGAGTTGCATGTGACTTTGACCAGTGAGTGTTCCGGAAGATGGAGCGTACCTCCCGACCGATTTCTCATAACGTAATCCGTAGGGTTGTGGACCACCTCAGTAAGCTGTGGTTTTCGATGACTAAGTGGGAATTCGGGCCCCCTTTATCGACATCGGCATCCATCGAATATCACTCGGCCCGACTAACTAGCGTACCACTTTCCGGAGCTGTGTCTGTTGGCTAGCGCCTCCGGTTACCAAAACCCGGTGCACACCCGTCCCGCATCCTTTCTGACCACTTTTCCCAAACCCCCCAAATTTTATCCCCACCCACCCCGCCAATCTTTTGACCTTTTTGACCTCTTTTATTTCTCCTCTTCTATCCACCCTGCCCTGCACATTCCCGCGTCTCATGATCCGTCCCGTCTGGATTTGAAAGTTCCCCGCCTTGAGCCACGTTATATTCGTGGAAATGAGATAATGGTTTGGCAATTCATAGGACTGGGTTGACCGCAAAAGGTAACGGGGATATCTAACCTACCTAGACTCAGTAGCTCTTAGAAAGGGGGGGGGGGGGGATTGCAGCTACACGTACCTACCTACCTTCGAATATCGATCCAGGAATGTTCAACATGATAAAGAGATGTTCGTGTATCTAATAACCTTCTGTTTGCAGGAACCGCTGTTAACTGACATTTTTGTTTTATATCGAACAAGCTTTCCGAGCGCCTGTAAATGGTATCGAAATCCTATCAGGTGGAATTGATAACCTGCTGAATGACAGCTCGAAGGAAAATGTACGATGTATTGGATTGGCGCCCCCCAGAGACTAGCACTTAGAGTCAGCTCGGTATTAAGTGTTAAGAATTTCATTATCGGTGTCTAGATTCCCCTGGATAATCGGAATATAACTGCCCCATTGTGAACAGAAAAAATTAAGTATATTAGCGAAGATAAACCGGTAGCTCAAAACAAGGATATTCGAGCTATAAAGATATTGATAATAGAGTTATCACGTAATCATAAAATTGGTGAGTGATCCGTCGGATTTCAATATGCACATAGCTAGGGCCGGATCGACAGGTGCTGTTGATCTACTAAATTGTACAAAGGACTTGAGCCAATGATAGTCAGTGCCCTCCGCTTTAAAAACACAAAGTATTTTTAAGTAAATCTGATCAATGCTAACTCTATACTATAGCTCTTGGGAACATATGTTATGTCCATTGTATAGACCAAAACAATGTTTTCGGTAGAGATCACTTACTTTGATCGACAATTCAACCTGGAACCCGAATCACTGTTTGGTTTTCTCTTCCTTCAACCAAACATCAGCAGTATATCCATCCATAAGCTCCAACATCCTCCCACCCGCCTTCACCCATCCCTTTATACCGCCCTGCAGGGCATAACTCTTCAATTTGTGATTCTCTTGAGCCAAGATATAGTCCTGCATCCAAGCTGCGGCCCTGGACCCACGTCCTTGAGAAGATCCTACAATTACTAAATTAGATGCAACCCCCCCCCCCCCCACTTCCTCTAAGGATTATACATACCGCAATAAAAGACGACGGCTTGCGCCCCCGCCGCAGTTAAAAGGTTATACAGTGCAGGGATAGAGTGATACATGCTTTGGGCTGGTAGGTTTATAGAATCTTTGATCGTCCCTCCCTTTTAATCATAAGTGTGAGTAAATGTTCAAGTATTGCTGACAAATGGTATGAGGAATAATATATATAACTTATGGGATATAAAGAGGAGATAGGAGGACTGTTGCGTAACAAGACACTTTCAGCCAACCCCGACAAGATCTCCACCTACTAGGCTCGAAACAAGATGGAAGGGTATAAAAATAGAAAATACTTGATGTGGTTAAACAGAACGAGAAAGTAAAAAGAGATAGTAAAATAAAAGAGAAGGTATATAGAAGAGAAAGTAAGAAGAAAGAAAGTAAGAAGAGAGAAAGTAAGAAGAGAGAAAGTAAGAAGAGAGAAAGTAAGAAGAGAGAAAGTAAGAAGAGAGAAAGTAAGAAGAGAGAAAGTAAGAAGAGAGAAAGTAAGAAGAGAGAAAGTAAGAAGAGAAAGTAAGAAGAGAAAGTAGGAAAAGGAGGGAGGGGGAAAGGGAGGGGCAAAGTAAAAAGAGAAAGTAAAGAAAGATCTAAATAAAAGGAAGGGAGTGGCTTGGGAGGAGGATTGGTTATTACAACGATAGGATGAGAAAGGTACGCGGAAACCGTGGGTCTGGTGACGAATAGAGATGATACTCGAGTCGTATTAACTTACCTCATGATCCATACGCCTCAAGTCTACCAGGACAAAGTCACGTCCCGCAATCTTCTCGTTAGATTCCATCCATTCTAGAACTGTTTCCTGGGGTAGAAACACAGCGGTCGAAACTGGCTTTGGGTAAGAAGCATGCCAAGGCGTTTGGTCGGGCACCGACATGGTGAAGGTATCAGATATCTCTAGATCTCAATAAAAAAAGTTGGTATGAGCGTGGTCTAACGTTGAGTTAAATAGCTAGCTAGACCTGGACTCAGGAAGGTTGAAGTAGACAATACCGCAGCTGCTCGCCTGTCACCAATGGGTCGCCACTGGTCGAGGAGAGTTAGATGTTGTTGAAGAGCGAAGGAGCTCCAGAGTTCCAGAAAAAAACGTGCTCATTGTATTGGCAAGGACTGCCTAGCCAATCGGCGTTTAAGTTGGGAATGTCACTGTTATGTCGTTGTCGGCCAATCACAGTGCAGGAGCATGTCATCTTAACCGGCAGTTGCCGCCTTAAGGGTCTCTATATCAAACGCGTAAAAATATCATTGCAAGTTTACAGCATCAGTATTGTGTCTATTCAAATCTAAAAAACCAGCAAGCTAAGAATATAGGCAGGCTGTTTAGAGAAATGTCGACAATCAATATACCTGCGAAAAGCGAGTTGGAATCCGGTTTTACCTCCCCTATTCCTTCCACGAGGGACATCACAGAACCACAATCCGATGAGGCCAGAACTTCCCTCTCTTCGTTCAAGCAATTAGGGTTCCTCGATCGGTTTCTGGCTATATGGATTTTTCTCGCGATGGCACTCGGGATAATTCTGGGCTACTTCGTACCCAGTACTGGACCGGCACTACAAAAGGGTGAATTCGCCGAAGTATCTATTCCAATAGCAATTGGACTGCTAGTCATGATGTATCCAATCCTGTGCAAGGTCCGATATGAAACGTTACATAAGTTGTTGAAATTGAGGGCATTGTGGATTCAAGTTGTGTTCAGCATTTTTGTCAACTGGGTCGTTGCGCCACTACTTATGGTAAGTTACCGACGACACCGCATATCCCACCATTCTTTAAGTCGGAAAATAACAGGTCCTGTGGGATAGGTCGGTTTGTCCTGGGCCTTCTTACCAGATCGCAGCGAGCTTCGTGAGGGTCTGATCATAGTTGGTATCGCGCGATGCATCGCCATGGTTAGTCTAAATATGAAAAGCCGACAAGCTTCAATTGCCAAATACTGATGTTTGCGCAGGTGCTTATTTGGACCGAACTCGCCTCGGGTGACTCGGAGTATTGCGCCATGCTCGTCGCTCTAAATTCCTTCCTGCAAATTATCCTATTCGCCCCGTTGGCCGTTTTCTACATCAATATTGTCTCAAGATCCGAATCCTCAGTAAAAGTCTCTTACTCGACCGTCGCTATATCCGTCGCTGTTTTCCTTGGCATACCTCTAGGCGCTGCTATCATCACTCGTTTAACGCTCTTGAAGCTCTTTTTCAAGGGAGATGTCGAAAAATACAACCGCAATTTCATCCGCTGGGTCTCGCCGTGGTCCTTGATTGGCCTCCTCTTTACTATTTTGATCCTCTTCGCCTCCCAGTCCCGCAATATCGTCTCGAAGATTACTTCGGTCCTTCGTGTCTCTGCACCTTTGATCGCGTACTTCATCATCATTTTCAGTGCTACACTTGCTGCATGTAGGTATTTTGGAAATGGAAAATTTGCAAGCGGGAAATTGGGCCGCTGGGGATATGGCGTTACAGTAACGCAGGCGCTCACGGCGGCAAGCAATAACTTTGAGCTAGCAATCGCAGTCGCGGTAGCTTGTTATGGGGCTGGGTCTGAGCAAGCTTTAGCTGCAACGGTCGGGCCTCTGATTGAGGTGCCGGTGTTGTTGGGGTTGGTTGAAGTTGTCAAGTTCCTGAAAGGCAGATGGAACTGGAAGTAAATCTTTCTGGGGCGGGGTAGTATTAAATGCTTGTTTTATAATGATGAGAGCCCTTGACGAAGGCTAGACTTCAATTTTTCAGTTTCTTTTAAGTGGATAATCAAATTTTATTCTAGTTCGCAGAAACGGTGATTCGTTCGATTTGGTTTTGTTACACGAGTGATCTGCTGTGAATCGTGAATCGTGAGTTGCCAAGATATTGTGGTATTTTCTTTTTTCAGCCTCGCGTCCAGTCGGGAGCCAATCTGGATAAAGGCCTGGGACATGAGTAGGGGTGAGCGTATCTGATTGGTTGCTGACATCAGTGCCCCATCGGTCAAGTTACATGTACTCGCTATCCACCATAAGAACCTGAAAATGCAAGTGACAAAGACAGGGATAATTTGTATGGGGAATCGTCTTGGCCATACAAATATTGGCACCTGCATTTTCAGGTTCTTATGGTGGATAGCGAGTACAGTCGCAACTCGATATGCCGGATTGCCAAGATTCTAAGGATTTCGTACGGGATAGCAGAAGATCCGGGATAGCAAATTGATTTTGCAGTAAAAAAATAAAAATCTCAGAGGATCTCGTACGGGACAGCAAGGGATCCGGAGTATTGAGATCCGGCATATCGAGTTGCGACTGTATGTACCTACACATCTGCCGGTACATTGGATCTGAATCTGAACAGAGGGAGGAGGGGTCGGTTCAGATTCAGAAACCTAGAAACCAGTAATGATTGGTTGTTCTCGAGCCTTTGCCACACTGGCCAGAAAATCTAGGTTCTAAATTTTCTGCACTGCTTTACAACCTTCCGCCCACCTTTGAAAGCACCAAACGGGAAACGGAAGTTCTGGACGACAATCTTGCACAGGTAATATAGACGACTTCCCTAGCTACTCGAGGGGTGTGGGTGTTCATTCGAATAGTTGATAATGTTTGGTGAGTTAGTAGTACAGAAACCGATGGCCTGCTGAATGTTCGAGTGAGGGGGGTGTTCGAGTAGCTAGAGAAGTCGTCTACATGTAAATAAATACTTGTACCAAATACTTGACATGTGGCTACCACTCCTGCATGTGGTTACATACACGGTATGGTACACACATCTGCAACTCGTTATTTACACTTGTCGAGTCATCAGCCATGACGGAAATTCCGACATGGTAACCTCAAAAAGTCAGCGGAACAGAAAGTATAAGGGTCATTATAGTATAAAATCCTTACTCTACACTTCAAGGGCTTCTTCTATCGTTTAAGGCACAATTGTGCGTATGTTTAATTCCGGATTCAATTTCGAGCTTTGTGGTATTATATTACTCGCCCCTTACATCACAACATCATTTTAATAGCTTACACGTAGTCACTAGGGAGGATATCATGAAAGAGAACCTGGGGCCTACCGCATAACTGGAATCGAAGGCCCGTCACACAATATGTTGAGTGAGGGGATATTAGGGGGCGTATTCAAGACAAATACTTCCTCGCCCCTAATAACATGGTGATTAATTCATACCAATCAGTCATAAATCGTTCCCAAAGCCATTGAGTAACGCTTTTAATTCTTCAAACCATATTGGGATCCTTTGTTAATCATCCAAACACACATAATTCTCACCAAACTACTATAATATACCAATTTCCAGCTTCAGTCACGGGTTATATAAAGAGACGGATATATATATTATACTCCTTGTGGTAAATGTGACATTTCAACTCAACTCTCAAGTATTTAGTGCACATATAAGTACATGTATGGGATACCTACGTACACACATACATATGTGTAACGAGTGTTACTTGATCAAACCCACTCAGCCGTGTTAATTGAGGGCCCTCACCGGAACAGGTGCTGGTTGGTTGATATTTGGTTAGTAAAACCGGTTCAAGAGGTAAAGAGGCCAGTTACAACGACGATATATCCCTTCTTAGTTTTAGTTGTCCCGCTGAGGGGGGTGTTCCGGTGGAGGGGGAAGGCGTCTATGCCATTAAATCAAGTAACCCGAGTGATCTTTTGTGAAGCGGGTCATCTCTGCGTATCAGAGTATAAATGAAATGATAAAAAATCAGGCGGCGGGAACCTACATATTCGCGTATCATGTGCAATTGTTGCGTTTCGAGTTGGCATTTACTTTCGGTCCCTTACGTCAGTGTTAGGAGGACGATGTTTAATTGTGCACTCTCCTGCCACTTTCTATGCACAACTCCATCCTCGTGACTTGTATTTATTCTGCTACAAGAAGTTCTCTCGACATTTATTATGTTTCTTAAATCCAGTATTCAAACAACCGTTCTCCGAAGCCTTTGGGAAATTGTTCAATCATGCTCTTCTCTTTCGTGGCCATCTGCTTTTATGCCTTTCTTTTTTTTACGCCCGCTGCTAGCCAGCCCGCAGACGATTCATCCTACACCAACCCCGAGGCTTTTCAGAATATAATTGTGAACGACCATAACAGGCGTCGGGCAGAACATGACACAGGCCCTCTCACTTGGGACGCAAGAATTGCCGATGGAGCTGACGAATATGCTAGAAGGTGTAGATGGGGCCACTCTGTGAGTTGACACTATTACCCCTCATAAGGGATTCTAGTTGATCAGACTAACGACGACTTTGTCAAACCTAGGGTATTCGGGAGTTTGGAGAAAACTTGGCCGGTGGTTATGGCTCTGTATCGCTGGCTTTGAATGCTTGGTCCAGGGAGCAGATGCTTTACAGTCTTGAGGACTATGATAATGAAACTCCTCCTCCAGGCACTGGACATTTCACACAAATGGTTTGGGTGGCTACCACCAAGATCGGATGTGGTCGGGCAAAATGCAGAGGCCTTTTCGAGAATAATCCAACACACGAAGCATGGTATTTCATTTCCCTTGCCAGAAGCACTGATATTTCCCTTAGGCTCGGGGTTCTGAGAGATTGAACAACTAATGAGAGGTATTCTATTTGTAGGTATATTGTATGCAGATATTCTGTAAGAGGTAATTTCGGTGGTCAATATCGCGCGAATGTTCGTAAACCAGTCAGACGTGCAGATCCTTAAGGAGACCATTGCAAGGGCCTACGATCTCTAGTAAGTGTATAAATTTATCCACTTGCGTATTAGTGCAGAACTCTAACATGAAAAATAGTTTGATACGTTCAATATCATGTTAGCCGAAATCATATTTAGAAATCACAAGCATCTCTTTGTTTTCCTATAAAGAAGTTCGTGAACAGGCTCGACCAATTTCCAATAAATGGCCCTGTAGGCCCCTCAAACTTATCAGTGCGATCAACCTAAGTATAATTGAGACGTACATAATCCGCGAATTATCTGGTCCAAGTACTTTGTAGAGATTCGTGACAGTATGCGCGAATTGAAAGATCTGAGTATTATCGATTGCGGTAGTCGTTGAGTGATCGCCTACCATTCTTCTGTAACTCTCGAAGCTGGAAATCATTAACAAAAAGTTTAAAAAAAGGAGAAGGGAAGAGGCGATCGGAAGGTACTAGGCTTAAATTATAAACCGAGTACATGGAGCTCTGTGTCTTCACCCGCATGGAAGACATCTAAATGTCCTCAAGCCCTAGGGTTTGGGATTGAAGGCGTCGGTGCGCAGAAGAGCCCAAGTAAGCTATAATCACCGGAGATCTACGTAGACACGCGTACGCGAGATGTCCGTAAAGAAAGAAAGAAAGACGATTGCCTGCTGATTCTGCTAGCTATGTAGATATGTCCATCCTAAGGGCTCTTTAGGGGTGCGGTGCCACCGGGGGCCGGGGTGTAGAGGTGGTGATAAAAACAGCCCTCTTCGAACCTGAGGAAACAGCATATTAAGATACCCGTATGGTTCGAGTTACCCTCCCAATAGGATGCAGTAGGTCAACATATAACGGTTATCCGGAGCCTCTTCCGGGGATGCCAGTTTCCGATGTGTATGTTTACTCTACGGAACGGGAAGTTGAAATAGGAAAAACACCGAGAATACACGTATTTTTGTATCTTTGCTATACGTATTAAGCACAGATTTTTTTAAATGCCAGCTTCACAATTCTCTGTACAGTCTATAAACGTTCTGTTACCTAGGCCCATGAATTATTAATCCCAAGACTCTTGTGTCTGATCCTTCTGAAGTCATCTTCATTGGACAAGTTATGAGTAGTTAGTTGGCTTTCAACCATGAAATTCTAACCAGGGGCATCTTCCCGATAAGCAAGACCCGAAGTTCCCGGGGTCTAGGAATCGACTGGCAGTACGGCCTACCACCGTTGTGTGTAAATCCATGCCGTTATGAATGCGACCCTAATACATACATGTAATATACATACTTAAAAAAAGCAAATATTAATATCTGGTTACTAGATTTGGCTCACTAGGAAGGCGAGCGGAGTGGTTCTCTGCTACTGTTATGCCCCTTTCTCTATCCCTTTTAATTTGCGCCGATCTCCCATCGCGCAAAGTTTCCCATAACGTCAACATGGGCATATTGAGTACTATTCATTGACCCTTTAAGTTCTAGCCTTGGGGTGCCTACAATATGTATATGTACCTAGAACCAGCTGAAACCCTTGATGGTAGTTCCTAGTGCAATAAATGGTTGGGACTAGTAATGAGTAAACTTTCCATTCTAGGCATTCTAACCCTTATATTCATTAGTTGAGCTGTCAATATTCATATCTCCTTAATATATTAATCTCTTAAGATCTTGCGGAAGAATCACGTTATATACTTTAACATATTGCTGTCCCTATTTACATGGCCTTGACCTCTTCGCTTACTTGGTCGGCACCGGCATTTGATGCTCTCTAGTCCTGTCGGACCCTCGGTGGTTTCCTGAACTCCGAAACTACCAGGTAGGGCCTAGTACTCCGCCCCATAACCATATAGCTTACTCGACGAACCCGTCGGGAATCTCCGTCGCTTGTAATAGTGGGGCCGCATGAGTGCTTTTCTTTCTTTGAGGTCTGGGGAGGACTTCATCGCAACTGCTAAGAATTAACCCATAATTTTTGCTATGTGCATAGGGTCTATCCTTGGGTTGTTAGACCATACAAGTATTAATCCATTCATTACCAACAAGAAAAAGCTTTTTGTTTGACCCACGTTCTATCTTTGTAATTGTAGTTCATTCCCAATCCGTCGAACCTTGCGACTAGTTGGTAACCGTTTCTAGCAACCTCCGTCCCTTCTGGTAATCCCGAAGGTATCCTAGTAGTATTTGTGAGCATTAGGAAATGATAATGCAAACTTAACTGGTACGGACCGCGCGGCAAGCTTCTGAGTTGCGAAGATACATGTCCCCACGAGGATAATCCTTTGTGCGGATCTGGAAGTACTTGGGTTCCCCTAAACCCTGCCAAAGTGAGCCTATACCGCAGGATAACTGTTTTCAAATGCGTTGAAGCAAGTTGTATTTAAAATCCATAGCGATCTAGAGGAATGGGAATATTGAGTATAATCAGCAGCAATTGATGAAACAACTGCAATCATCATCGCCATGATCTACAGAATTTAAATCATGCTCACCCTATACTATGGTACCATACTTTTGACATGATCTTGTCATTGAGGGCTCAGCGAGTTGCATTTAATCCTATCATCAAACACCTCTGACAGATCTTCTAGATAAGTAAAATATATAATTAGTCATACACCAAGCCTACGAATCAGACGTGTACTATTACCACTGTATATATGAAATTTCAGCTCTTGATTGTGTTGAGCTTGAGTAAATTTGCGGTAGCATAGCTGCTCTGTACTGACTTATCATCGAATAGTACTTTCGTGGGTTGTTTTACGTGCTAGTTTGGACGCGCTGTTATTTTTGTAATAATTGTCTATAAACTTAGACTAAGTCAGTACTTCCGTCTTGGCATTTTTATTCACAGGTCTGGAACCAGTTCAAAAACTTCCCCGTGCTCAGCTCCCGGCCATGCTCCTTCTTTCCGGTATATACCAACACTTCAGCATTTTGTTTGAAACTAAGTTTAGCAGGTTCTCCAAGGAGAACGCTTTGAGGTCTAATTTCTTGAGGCCTGATTACGTCGAGTAGTACCTGTCAAGTCACTTGCCCGATTTACCAAACGGTCTAGGATTCTCCACATGAGGCCTCGGGCATAGCTAGTTATATGAAAAAACCGTGCGCAGGAATACGGGGGCAGGCACTTAAGGAAGGTATAAAAGTGTATTATCGCGTTACCTAAGTATGTTGTAGGCCAGTAAAGAAATTTTGATTGTGTCATGTAAGCTTAAGGGAATTTCAATGTAAGCTCAAGGGAAGTAAGGAAATCAAACAACCCGCCAAACACCTGTCCTCCATGATCTCCCTCGGCATTCTCTTCGAGATCTGCTTGTGGCGTGTCTAGCAATGTTTAGCACTCTTTGATGCTTCGCCGGCTTCCTCCCGGGGGCTCATCCTTTGTAGGTTGACTTGATTGGATGAGGATGTCGCACAATAGCTCAATCAGGCGCAATCTGTAACAACCAAAACCCCTGCTGCGCTGAAAAGGAGTAAGGTGCTAAGGCAAAATCGTGTGGCGTCACAACCTTTGGAGCTTTAGCCGATGCTCGTTAGGCAGGTAGGTGACAAGGCGATGAGGTCCTGTCGCCTATGGGGGATTCTGGAGGGTCGATAGCCTATTCCTGATTCCACGCTAATGCAAGGTACCAAAACGTTGCCCAGTCCTGGACCCTGGCTCTGGAAGACAGACGGGGTGGCTAACGCCTCCTGAAACGATACGCACTGGCTATCCCGCTGCACGATTACTACTTTCCCTGCTTAGAGGAGGAGGGGTGGGGACTAAAACATACCAAGAGAGGGGATATGGATAGGAAATACTCCGTTGGTTCGGGACCTTCGGATGATACTGGGATAACCTGTATTCTATGTACTCCTCCTAGGTCCTACCCATGGGAGGATACATGTGAATCACTATTCAGAGAATTTACTACAAAAGATGGCCACTCCCCCCCCTCAAGTATGCCTTTCAGTTGTTTTTAACATCACCACACACGCATTTGCTTCAGGCAGTGCCATTCGTTTTTTTCTTGCTCTTTCTACTTTTTCTCTTTGCCTTTTTTGTCCCTCTTTAATACTGCTAGCAGTATCTTCACTCACTATCTCTAACTATTACTCACTTGATATACTATACATACTACCACTCTTTTGGTATCCTTTCATATTATTTTTAAAACTACGATATTAAGATGCGTACAGGAAGCGCATTTTCTCTACTTGGGCTCTCAGCTCTTGTACTGCAAGGTGTAGCAGCAAAGGTATTACATTCCCCTTGGCATAAATAATTAGAGATTAACAATATTATTAATTATAGGGTTGGCGTGACCAAGAAGAGTATTCTTGCCCCTCAAACATCAAGAACGACTGTACAGCGCAGGAGAGCTCGGGCTTTGATTGGAACGATTTGGATTTAGGATCATTCGATTCCTACAATGACTACAAATTTTCGGGTTGGAGTTGTGCCAGCAAACTTGGGAAGAGAAATCTCGAGGGGCGAACATTCAATGTAAGAAAATCACTACCAATGACAATATCAATATCAATACTAATACATTCGATCAGGACAAATGCATTGAGACAGACTTGAGCAACAGCGATTTCAGTAATGAGATTAGTTGTGACAAGGCCTTCTCTATTGGCGAGCTTGATATCTCTGTTGATGTCGAGACCGATGTTGAATTCCATTACGGAATGGAGGATGGCTCTACTTGCAAGCAGACCAAGAGATGTGGAACTGATGGTACCACTGTCACCAACGATCAATGTGGTGGAGCAAAGACCGTCAAAGTCAAGCTTCCCAAGAACGGCGAAAACAGCTCATGCAAGCTTGGTGTCCACAAGGTTAAGTTCGAGTGCGGTACCACTACCACCAGCGTCCCAGTCCCTACTACTACAATCCCCACTGTTGTTAGCTCTACTTCTTCGGTTAAGGCTACTACTACTTCTCCCAGCGAGACATGCACTATTCCCAGCAATTGCTCGGGTGATTCTTGCACTATGCCCGCTGGCTGCACTGGGATCACCCCAACTGGCGGTGTTGGTCTCACTTCAATCACATCTTCCATCAGAGCTTCCACCACTCCTGCCTCAGAGACTTGCACTATCCCAAGTGACTGCTCTGGCAAGACATGCACCATGCCCGCCGATTGTACTTCCGGTACCGTAAAGCCCACCGACACTACTTCCTCTATCTCTGGTACTACAACTGCCCCGTCAGAGACCTGCACTATCCCCAGTGACTGCTCTGGAAAGACCTGCACCATGCCCGCAGACTGCACCGGTGTTAGCCCGCCAACTGGGGGTGTTGGTATTACCTCGGTCACCTCAACCGCCGAGACTGCCACTATTACTGGTCCTTCAGAGACATGCACTATTCCTAGCGACTGCTCGGGTGACTCTTGCACCATGCCCGCAGACTGCACCGGTGTCATCCCGCCAACTGGTGGTGTTGGTATCACTTCAGTTACTTCCACTGCTGAAAGTGCTATCACCACCAGCCCTTCAGAGACATGCACTATCCCTAACGACTGTTCTGGTGACTCTTGCACCATGCCCGCAGATTGTACATCCGGAACTGTCAAGCCAACCGATAGCACACCTCCCGCTGGGCCCACCACCACCACCCCTGCCTCAGAGACTTGCACCATTCCTAGCGACTGCTCGGGCGACTCTTGCACCATGCCCGCTGATTGCACTGGTGTCAGCCCGCCAACTGGTGGTGTTGGCATCACTTCAGTCACTTCCACTGCCGAGACTGCCACCATTACTGGACCTTCGGAGACTTGCACCGTTCCTTCAGACTGCTATGGCGCCGATTGCACCATGCCCGCTGACTGCACCTCTGGAACTGTCAAGCCGACTGACAGCACCCCTCCTGCGGTACCCACTACTACGCCTGCCTCAGAGACTTGCACCCTCCCTAGTGATTGCACTGGAGCATCTTGCACAATGCCCGCTGATTGCACTGCGGTGACCCCAACTGGTGGTATCGATGTTACCTCGGTCACGTCCACTGCTGGAACTGCTGTCACCACCGGACCTTCGGAGACCTGCACTGTCCCCAGTGATTGCACTGGCGCATCCTGCACCATGCCCGCTGATTGCACCGGTACCTTCCCAACTGGCGGCGTTGGTATTACCTCAACCACCTCAACTGCTGCGACTGCTGTCACCACCAGCCCTTCCGAGACCTGCACAACCCCCAGTGACTGCTCTGGTGATTCCTGCACAATGCCTCCTGGCTGCCCAGCGACAACCACCGTCCCAGCTGTTGGTGTCTCTACCACTGCTCCCGCTTCAGAGACTTGCACTATCCCAAGTGACTGCACTGGCACATCATGCACCATGCCTGCTGGTTGTACTGGTATCATCCCAACTGGCGGCGTTGATGTTACTTCGCTCACCTCCACTGCTGGAACTACCACTACCACCGGTCCTTCCGAGACATGTACTATCCCCAGCGACTGCTCTGGTGGCTCTTGCACCATGCCTCCTGGCTGCCCGGCAACCACTTCTGTTCCAGCTATCGGTGTTTCCACTACTGGCGGTTTTGATTTCACTTCAGTCACTTCCACTGCTGAGACTGCCACCATTACTGGACCTTCGGAGACCTGCACTGTTCCTTCAGATTGCTCTGGTGCCGATTGCACCATGCCCGCTGACTGCACGTCCGGAATTGTTAAGCCAACTGACAGCACACCTCCCGCCGGGCCCACTACCACTCCTGCCCCAGAGACTTGCACCATCCCTAGCGACTGCACTGGCGTATCTTGCACCATGCCTGCTGGCTGTACCACAGTCCCAGCTCCTACTGGCGGCGTTGATGTGACCTCAGTTACCTCTTCTGTCGGAACTGCCATCACCACCTCCCCATCGGAGACCTGCACAATCCCTAGTGACTGCTCTGGTGACTCTTGCACCATGCCTCCTGGTTGCCCTGCTACCACCTCTGTCCCAGCTATCGGTGTCTCCACTACTGGTGTCGTTGGAACTACCTCTGTCCCCGCTACCTGCACAATCCCTAGTGACTGTACTGGGGCTACCTGCACCATGCCCGCCGGTTGCCCTCCGACCACCACTGCCTCTGTCCCAGCTATCGGTGTCTCCACTACCGGTGCCTTCGGAACCACCTCTGTCCCTGCTACTTGCACAATTCCTAGCGATTGCACTGGGGCTACATGCACCATGCCCGCTGGCTGCCCCCCAACTGCTACTGCCTTTGTCCCAGCTCCGGATACCTGCACTGTGCCCGCTGACTGCTCTGGAGATGCTTGCACTATGCCCGCCGGTTGCACTGCTACTACCGGAGTTGTTGGGACCACCCCAGTTACTGTCACAAACGGCGTTCCCGCAACCAGCACTGGCGCTGCCTCAACTTCCACTGGTACCACTAGGGGTCTCAATGGCAGCACCGCGATTACTTCTGCCGGAAGCTCTACCATCAAGGCTACCGAGTCGTTCCCTCCATCTTCAAGCACCGCCGGCGTCCCCGAGGTCACCATGCCTGCTACTGAGTGCCCTGATCTCCTACCCAGATGTCTCAAGACCTGGATCTTCATTACCAGCTGCACTGATACCGCTGACCCATCCTGTTACTGCCCTCAGGAGGAGTTTGTTAACAAGGTCGTTGGATGTCTTGAGGCCTGGTCTTCGGATGATGCTGAGGTTACTAGCTCGGTTGAGTACTTCTTGGGTATCTGCTCCCCGTACATTGACGAGAACCCAGCCATTATCACTGCCATCCCCTCAACCATCACTCTCCCAACACCGTCCGCAGATGTCCCAGCAACCACCATCGTCAAGACAATTACCACCGTTGTCCCATGTGAGCCGACTACCGTTACCACTGGCTCTGCTTCTGGCTCCATTGTCTCTGTGACCACTTCCACCGCCACCCAGACCCTCACCATTCCCCAGGTTACTTTGGTTGTCACCGCCACTGACGCAACCCTTGTGTACCCAACTTCTGATATCGCTGTCACTTCTGCACCGGCGGCCACAGCCACCACTATCCCCACTGGAGTCCCCGCGATGACCACTCCCGCTGCTTCCACCACCGGCACTGTTAAGGGAATTGAAACCGTCCTACCCTCTTCTGGGTTGGGAGCTTCCACTACCGGTACCGTGAAGGGAATCGAGACTTTCTCCCACTCTTCTGCGTCTGGCTTCTCCACCATCAAAGCGGTTGATACCACGCCTACCTTGACCACCGCTCCAGCTTTGACCACCGCTCCGGCCACTCCTACGACTCTGGTTACCTACCCAGCCGGATCCGGTGCCAATGGTACTGCCTCCAGCATCGACAGCGCCATCCCGGTGTCTACTAGCGGTGTTCCTCTCTTTACCGGCGCGGCCTCTAGTATCGTTCCGGGCACCATCCTCGCCGTTGTTGGAGCCTTTGCTGTTGTCCTCCTCCAGTTGTAGATTTGTGAGCAGTTTTCCTTTTAATTTCTAGTTTTTTGTTTTTATATATATTCTCTTTTTTATTTCATTTTTAGCGTATCGGGTTTTGGGAAAAATGATAATGGGGAATGGGCCCAGTTGGGATATTTTTATTTCTTTTATTTCTTATTTGTTAATGGGCGATTCTTTGGGCCCCATGGAGGCAACTGATCACCTGGAGAGAGAGAGGGAGGGGGGAGAGAGAGTCTGTAGACCTATGTCTTTTGTTGCACGTACTGCATGCGTCTGATAGTTTTAATTCTTTAGCAGAATATCAAACCCGATTCCTCAAAATAAGATGTGTTCCGTACCGTGGACTGCACGTGAAGACTTTTTTTTGTTTGTTTGCTCAGTAATCATTCAAAGGAAACAGTTTAAATTAACCTAGGGGACAAGGGCCTTCCTTACCTTCGGTAAAAAAAAAAAAAGCAATAACTTTCTTTCAGATAGAGATGTGTCCCGCCAGATAGAGTGCCACTCTATGTAATCGATATGCAGGGGGAGGGGGTGTGGGAGCCGGCTGAATCTGTTTCAACATTACAAGGCCCGCTCGCTGCCCTCTGCTTGAAACTGGCCCACGGACCCTGTACTGTACTGTATGTACTGTAGAGGATACACTGGTAAGCTGACGGCTTGTTGGATTGCCTTGCCCTGCCTTGCCTTGCCCTGCCTTGCCTTGCCTTGCTGCGATATCAAGGGGCACGAACGTTTGTTGGATCCGTATGTACCTTCGTACAGCATGCAAGGAAGGAGTGAAGCGGTTGTGGCGTGTGTGCCAAGGCCCGGGGAATCGGATCGGATCTAAGTAGGGCAAGGGGTCGTCGGTTCGGGATCCCGACGGCGTGCATGTGTCAATGATAAGAACGGGTGATGATGATGTCATGGCCCTCATCAACGCCAACATCAAAACTCACTCGCACCCAAGGGCCATCACAACTATTTACGACTACAAACAACTATTTACAACTACAGACAACTACTTACAACCACAGACAACTATTTACAGCTACTACTTCAAAATGAAGCGCGTCCAGCCCGCTCCCTGGAAGCCCCTCTTCCAAACCCACGTCTCCAAAATCACTCCGCCAACATTCACCCTGGCCACAACGAGCACCTCCCCCCCCAGCACCACCGCCAACCCCGCCTTCTCCGCCGCCAGAACCAGCACCACATCCCCCCCCACCCCCCGCTGCCGCACAATGGTGTTCCGTGGCTTCCTTGCCTCCTTGCCCCCCAACCCGCACAACCCCCTCTCCGCCCACAACCCCCGCAACGTCTTCGCCTCGGACGCCCTCACCTTCACCACCGACTCGCGCATGACCAAGACCGGCGAGCTCGTCCCCCCCGGGGGCGACGCAGCGGCCGGCGGCGCATACGTCGAGGCGCTCTTCTGGATCGCGGGCGACACGCGCACCGGCGAGGACATCCAGAACCAGTGGCGCGTCCGCGGCCGCTGCTACCTCCTCGCCGAGGCGGACGCCGACTCGTGTGCCCCCGTCACCGACATCCTGCGCGCGGAGATGGCGCCGACGGGCGAGGAGGGCGCCGAGCGGTGGTCGTGGCGGAGGGAGGTGCAGGCGCATTTCGGGAACATGACGCCGGCGCTGAGGGGGTCGTTTGCGAACCCGGTGCCTGGGACGCTGGTGGGCGCCGGGCTGGGCGGGGAGGGGCTGGTCAAGGGCGGGAAGGTGCCGAATGAGGAGGTGATGAGTCCGGGTGGGTTGGCGGCGAGGGCGAGGGCGAATATGAGGGTGGGGGTGATTGTGCCTGAGGTGGTGGAGAGGCTGGATTTGAAGGAGGATGAGGGGAGGGCGAGGAGGTGGGTGTATGAGAAGGTGGGTGGGGAGGATAGGGAGGTGGAGGGGGGGAGGGTGGTGGCGGGGTGGAAGGTGATGGAGATGTGGCCGTAGAGTGCGTGCGGTAAAGTAGCAAGTGTGAGTAGGTAGGATAGCTTTACTGGGCACTGTTACTGATGCATAATTAATAGTCCTGAGTGTGAGGAAGAAATAAAATTGTTCCTTCATTCAGAAATATGGCCAATACTATCATTGACCTATGTTAAGGTTACAAGTAAGATTGCTAGCTTCTAACCGGATGAGCCCACATGCATCAATGCTACGTAATAGTAAGGAAACTCAATTGAATTAGCACTTTGATGTTTAATACATGCATGCATTCAATATTCAATCTCGAGCACGTCTTCGTGATCGCTTTAGTCCAGGAGTCAATGACTGAAACAATCCTTTCCTCCGCCTCTTGGCAATATTCTTCCGGGGATACATACATAGATACATGTCTGTGTCTGTGTCTGTGTCTGTGTAGTCTGCATGAGTATCTACATGTACCTAGCTCATGCGTGTATACAACAATACTCCACGCCTCCAGCATGCAAACCCCACAACCCAAACCTCAAAACCAAAACCGCAAACCCACCAAAGCCAATCAAGGGATCAGCAGCGTCTGTCCCACATCAACAATCATCCTGACCTCGTCGTCCCTCAGCGGCGGCGGCGGCGGTGGCGGGGCCGTGTGCCCCACGCGGCGGGCGTGCAGCAGGTTGTCGACGGAGACGAGCGCGGAGGAGAGGACGAAGGTGGCGGCGAAGACGGCGGCCGTCGAGAAGGTGCGGGGGCGCATCATCGCGGGCATGGCGTGGGATGGGGGAGGGTAAATGGCACTGTGGTGGGTGTGGAAGGCTGTTGCCCTCTCATCCCAGAGCTACATATCTAACTACATCCACTAGTATCTGTTCTTAGTAAGAGTGACGAGCTACAACTACAACAACGAGACCGTTTTTTGAAAAGAACTTCAACAACCAGACAAGATGTTATCAAGCAGAGACCGGCCTCATCATCAGCAGCCTCAGGGCTATCTATTTATATTGCCTTTATTCAGCTTTATCAGATTTTGCAGAAAGTCACTGTTTTCAACCAGGCTACACAGGGCCAAATCCCCTCTTTTGAGGCCGGGTTTAGACCTTTATCAGCACAAATCAACAACCATATCAGCTAGGAATAAGAGAAAACAAGGAGGAGGATCTTCAGAGAAGTATCTTCACATCTAGGCACTAATTTTATTGAATCTGTAGGGACTACACACTCCCCTACTCATCACTCCCTCTAGACTACACTCCCCTAGAGGAGGACAGAGGTGCCAGCGCGCTTGGGACATCTCAAACACCCGGTACAGGGGGCCTTCGGGGTAACTCGTTGGTCCTAAGATGCGAATATTAAGTACCGGTGTGGTCCTGAAAACTACCCGACGGATTTCCTAATGGGCGAGACACCCAAGCCAGCACGCATGTCATTGGCATGTGAGACCACGGGGAGTGGTGATTACCTCTGAAATACCTACTGCTCAAAGGCGTAATACGGTGGGTGCGACACTGTAGAAGCCGGCTCGTGGTAAGGGGCTTTGACGAGTAAGAGGGTGGTCGTTGCTTTTGAGTCCTCAAGACTAGGAATTCGACAGGGCACGCATCGGGGCCGACGTTAGGAGGTAACTAACGCCAATGTGCCTTTGGTTAGTCACTGGGTATCAACCGGCTTGCCTGTCCGGGGGTTGAGTCGTGGAGGTTGGTAACGGTGGCAAGGCTGTGTAGGCCCGATATCCCCTAGACAGGAAGGGTATAGAGGGTATCGCGAAGGACACAGAAATGTTTCTGAGGCGAGACGGGTTCATGCGATCCTTGTCGGCATGAGCATGTTCCCGGTCCGAGAGGACGGTCCGCTGCAGTCGGTATGCATACAACGATTCCTCCGTGGGAGCGGCCCTTCTGTTGTAAACCTCCGCAAGAGGACGCATGCTCAAGGAGCAAACAATGGTAAGTCACAAGAGCCTCCGAGGTGGCCTTGTCCGGATATGTGCGTCGATCCTAGTACGCACCATACTTTGCGGCGGTGTTGGGGCGGATCGCGAAGAGCTAATCGGGTTGGTCAGGGAGGGTAGCCATGTTTCATGGTGTTCCCGTTTGGACCAGACCGTCGTTGAGGGATTGCGTGTGGCGCTATCGGCATGCGAGGTCTTCGGGGATGCTGGGGAGACCTAACCTGGCTTTGATCCTGGACGCGTATGCCGAGTCGTGGTCCATGATGCGGGGGATTTACCGTCCCCGCGACATGGGTCTAGCATGTGCGTTCTGCATTTAGACGCGGTACCTTCCCATGCTCCTAGTGTGATGTTTCTGGCGCCGTTTGCGGGATGGAGGCCCAACGGGGCGCGTGTTGAAGGGCTTGGTTTTCCGCTTGGCTGTACGAGAAGTGGTGGGGTGCTATCGTACGGTTGCTCGTGGCACGAGGGAGGGGTCTTCGGGCCCCGTTGCACCTCAAAGACGGCCCGTTAAGGATGCGGGGTGGTAGCTGGCACCACATTGAGAAGTCCAGCTTAAGAACACCAACTTGGCGTGGAGCCCACCGGGGGCAACGATGCGTCAAGCTGGAAGACGCCTTTCCATTGCAATAGGATTGTTGAATTCAGAGCGAGGAGACAATAGCATTGCGGGTACAGGGTTAAATATGACCTAGCAACCCGTTACATGAGACCGTTAGGATGGTACAAGGATACCCAGTGTGTGTTAAGACGAAAACGGGGCGCACGGTGGCGTATAAGAGCGTAATGGACTGGCTGCAGTATATGGAGACCAGGACCCGGACTTTGTACGAATAGAAACGGTGAAAGATATTGTTAAAAAAGGATGCGAAGAGAAAGTGAACCCCAGGAAGATCAAGGAGCCAAGAAAAGGTCAATATAAAAAGTCGACGCGCGCCAAGGGCTTTCGTGCTACCATATGATCGAAGATGCAGGGTCCTACCTATGCTAGTCATCTAGCAGCTCTGAAAAGGGCTTCTTGATGTCTCAAAAACTCATAGAGTTATGGTGTAAAAAGTGGGGGGTGATAATGTTGCACCCCAATCATTTCCACTCCCATGGCAACCACCCCCACAAGAATGATTCCTCCACCACAACCACACAACTAATAAAGATATGGCTCGGGAATATAATACTTTAGACATAGGCCTACCTGAATATCATTTTAAAATATTTTTAAGTCTATATTGTTCATGACTAATACAATTTTCAATCTCTTTTGGGAATTTTTCCCCCTCCTGTGATGATGGAAAAACTATCTTGTAATTTTTAATATATTCATTTGCCTCCCGGCTATCACATATCCAAAAGCACGATTTTATATCTTGAAAACTGGTTGTGTTGTAGCAACGCCCGTGAAGGTCATTTCTTCGTTGTCAAACCCGTGAACTTTTGAATCCTAGGTGCCCGGGTGCCCCTGCCAAGCCTGTTCCACTCGGCGCTTTTTACATACAAAAATGGCCATATGGCATATCTGCAACTTGATTTCACAGATTTTTGATATCTTGCCTGGCTGAAAAGCTATAAGCGATGCAGTTTCTGCCACCTTTAGGCCGCGCCGCACCAGAGTAAGAGTGGCGTCGTGCGCGCGGAAGCACAGGCTATCACTCGGTCACGTCGACAATTGCAACCCCGCTGTTTTGGTGTCTCCTACATACATGCACTGCACTATGCAGACGGACGAGCAGATAATAGACGGACAGAACGACGGATGCGACATTGCACGGGCGATGTGTGCTTGTGCCAGTGGTTGCATTACCATTGCGGCTCGACCAGATAAGCTTTCGGTGGTTGGTGGTGGTTGTGGTGGCTCTCAATGCTGTCTGGCTGGCTGTTGGTTGGTTGGCTGTTGGTTGTGGGGGGGCTGCTTTGGGAAACGGACGGATATGTGTAAATAAATAGTGTGACGTATGTACCGATGCCGCGAGTAGAGTTGGGCACATAGCTGGACACACAACATCTCTTTATTCTCATCTCCGTCTCTTCTGTCTTCTTAATTCTTCTTCTTCCCTTCCTCTTCCCCTCACCCACCAGTTTACACCCCTTGCTTCCGCCCCTCACCTCACAGGATATCAAAGTAAGCTCCCCCCACCTCCCCACCTCCCATCACCATCTCCCCACAAGCTAACCCCCCCAGGCCACAATGTGGAGTCTCCCACCCCCTCCCACCCCGCGCCCGCCCCCGCGCCCCGCCGCCGCAGCACCCAACCACCGCCCAAAGCCTCCCAAGCCCACACCCGCCGCCAAAGCACACACCTGCCCCCAGCGCACAAGCTGGACCCCACCAGCGCCGCCTCCCTCCTAACGCCGCGCATCCTCCCCCGCCGCATCATCTCCCTCCAGGACCCGGGCAGGCCCTACGCCGCCACCTCCACCGCCACCGCAACAGCCCAGAGAACCAGCCTCCCCCTCCCCCCGGTCCCGGAGCGCGCGGCGGCAGCAGCAGCAACAGCAAAGATTAAAAACTCGTACTCGCTCCCCGCGGGCCTCACGGCGCAAAGATATGCCCACGGCAGCCGCCACGACCCCGTCCGTGTGTCTGCGCCGCAGAACCTGGATGATGATGAAGAGGAGGAGGAAGAGAAGGAGCGGCACGACCGCGAGTCGCAGTCGGCAAGAATCGTGCGTAGCTCCACCACCACCAGAAGCAGAAGCAGGAGGAGGAGAAGCTTCAGCACAACCAGCTACCTGTTTCTGGCCAGCGCCAACGAAGAGAAGAAGAAGAAGAAGGCTGACGAAGGGGGTGGCGGGCGCGTCGTGAAGGTTTACAATTACATGCCGGGCGGGTACTGGGCCGGGAGGCTGAGCGGCTTGCTGGACCGGCTGGCGGCCGAGATGCCGGGCGTGGCGCCGGGGGAGAGGGTCGTGAGGGCGTTTGGGGCGCTGGATGTCATGGCGTGTGGGCCGGGCGCGGAGCAGTCGCTCTTGGTGGGTTTCTTGCTCTCTTGGTTGTTTGGTGGGTTGGATTGGATCGTGCTGACGGTGTGTGTATAGGAGTTCAAGAAGACCTTTGATAAGAGGTTGAAAGAGGGGAGGCCGTGGTGAGATGTCTGCCTACTAGCTGTCTGTATGGACGGCTGGCACCGGCGATATTCTCCTAGTCATTAACATGGCTGATCTCTGCGTAATAAAAACAGAGATGAACGTATTATTCTTTTTTTCTTCTCTTTTTTTTCTTTTCTTTTTTCACCTATCACATCTGTACAATAAGCTCTAAGGCATGTAGGTAAATACATACATAATAATTAATACAAAATAAGAATAGCTCCCCATAAACGCCATCCCCATACACACAAGAGAAAGAACCCAACCCACAAGGAAAATATAAATAAATAAATAAAATTAACAAAAAAATCTACATACCAACCCCTAATCATGCATAAACGCCTCGTCCGGGATCCCCCCACCCCTCTGCCTCCCGGGGTCACTACACACCTCCCTAACACCCTGCGGCACCTCCCACCCCTCCCCCCCCTCGGTGTAAAACTGCATCAACATGCCCGCCTCGGCATGCCACGCAATGTGGCAATGCAGCGCCCACACGCCCGGGTTGTCGGCCACAAAGCGCACAAGCACCCACCCGTACGCCTCGACCGTGACCGTATCGCGGCGCAGCGGGCTGCGCTGCGCGTCCACCGAGCCCGGGTATCCGGTGAGGTTGAAGTACCCGCGGCCCTGGCCCAGCACGAAGAAGGTGTGGCCGTGCAGGTGGAACGGGTGGTTCCCGTCGTCAAAGTTGTCGATGAGGACGTCGACGACGCCGGAGGCGGGGACGACGAGCTGTCGCCGGGTGTCGAGCGTGCTCAGGGCTTCGGCTGTGGTGCCTGCGGCGTCGGCGAGCGTGAGGAGCGTGGGCACCGACGAGGGCCGCCAGGACGTGGCGTTGAAGTAGCCGCGGGCGAGGGCGTATGCGCCGATCTCGAAGTTGCTGCGGAGCCGGATGAGGGTTGTTGCGGGGGGTGCGGGGAGCGGCGTGGCGGGCGTCAGCTCGGTCGTGTTTAGGTCTTTGCATTCGAGGTCTGTGGATTCGCTGCGGGGGGTAGTGGTGGGCAGGGCGGGTGCGGGTGCGTCCGGGCCCGTGGGGGAGGTGTAGTGGATGATTGCGAGGGCTTCGGTGGACAGCGTGGGGGGGATGGAGGCGAAGCAGTGGGCGATCATGCGTGCGCGTAGCCAGAATGAGCTTGCGGAGGAGGAGGAGGAGGAGGCCCGGAGGAGGATGGAGTAGCGCTGGGCGACGTTGATGCGGAAACGGTGGAGCGGGTAGGGTGTTAGTGCGGTGCCGTCGGCCTCGATCAGTGTGAACCTGTGCTTGTTAGGAATCCACAGGGCCTTCGAAGATGGAAACGGGTGCTCACTCGTGATTGTCAATCTCGATATCAAACTCCGCGAACGCACCCACATTGATGAAGCGCAGCCTATGCAGCCCGCCCCTCTGCAGCCCGATATGTGACCTGCCCCCGGCCCTCGCCGCATCACACTCGTACCGCGCGGCGTCGACCTTGTCGCAGTCCACGACATTGCGCCCATTGATGAGCGCCCCGTCGGGCACGGGCTCGGCATTCTCGTTGTCGGGCGCCAGGTAGTCTGGCAGCAGCGCGGCCGACAGGTCGTGGTAGTAGTCCTGCACCATGACCACGCGGTCGCTGTCGACCTGCGGCTCGTCGCGGCCGTGGATGATCAGCGGGCCAAACACGCCGTCGATGCGGGTCGTGGAGAAGTGCGCGTGGTACCAGTAGGTTCCCTGCGTGTGCGCGACGGTGAAGACGTAGGTGAAGGAGGCGCCAGGCGGGATGGGGCAGGAGGTGACGCCCACGGTGCCGTCCATCCAGGGCGTGTGGCGCTGGTGCTGGCCGTGCCAGTGTAGGGAGGTGCTGTTGGGGGAGTGGTTGTGCAGCGTGATGTGCAGTGTGTCGTTTGTGTTTGCGCGGATGAGGGGGCCGGGGAACTGGGAGTTGAGGAGGAGGAGGGTGCGGGTTACGCCTGGGGGGGGGGGGGTATCAGTTTGTCTCTTGGGACGAGTGATTAAAGTGGCAGACAGAAAACTCACCATCAGGACTCCCGACAACCTCCGTCAGCGTTAAATTGTAGTACCGCGTCGTCGGCGGCGCATTCACATCCCACGAGGGGTCGAGCACATAGTCGTCTGGGTCTCTCTTCATCGTCCCTACCACAGGCTCGGGCTCACCACCACCACCGCCGCCGCCGCCTGGGACCTGACGGAACGCAGGGGCCAGCGGCGAGAAGCTGGAGTAGAGGAACAGCAGCAGCGGGAGCACGCTCAGGGCGCCGAGGGCGTAGAGTGTTTTGCGGGCGACGGTGCGGCGGGGGGTGGTGGTGGTGGCGCCAGCGCCGGGGAGGAGGGACTCGTCGGCGGGATACATCGCGCGGATGTCTACGGTGTTTGACCAAGTTACTCTCCCTCTACATAGACAGACAGAGGGCTCAAGTCTCAAGTCTCGAGTAGACGGGAGTGGGGGGAAGTGAGGGTGGGGGTGAGTAGAGATCCGTATGTAAGTAGCTGTAAAGTATCGGGAGTGCAGGAAAGTTGCTATTAGCCAACCATCGGTCGGGCAGTGCAGGTTACTAAGCAGAAAAAGGTAAGCATGTAATTAATTAAATCTAAGCGAGGCACAAGCTTTGCCGAGACCCGCACCCAATTAAGCCCGGCAGCTCATCCACGCCCCCCCTTGGCAGGGCAATTCAAGTAAAGTAGAGTGGATGTTTGATATAGCGTCTCTAACTGGCAGTGGAAGGAGAATAGAGTAGAGAGAGATCGAGAGTAGAGTAGAGAGAGTTCTTATTCTCTGTCTGTCTGCAGGATGCTCGTCGCCACTACCAAGAAACTCTGCTGTGCTGTGCCGTCGTCATCCCACGCAAGTCTTGGAGTTGGTTGGTTGATGCCAGGAATAGACGATGGAGAGAAGAAGAGAGGAAGAGAGGAAGAGAGGAAGAGGAAGAGGAAGATGCTCTGCGCCTCCATCAAAATACTTAGAGCAGAGTAGTTGTCTGACCGGTGCCCCCCCCTTCCCCTTCCCTTCCCCGTAATACGCACTCTACCGGAATAAATGGAATGGGCAGCTGCACTGGCAAAGGCAAAGGCAATTTAGAAACATCCATCGATAGAAACATCCATCGACGACTCTGCATACTCTATATAATCAACCCCCCAACCCACATCTACGTCCTCTGTTTCTGCAGATAAATAGAAAAAAGAGTACCTTCTGGTAAGTATCATATCACGATAGTATCCACTACCACCTCCACCATGCACTCTCTCATCCTCCCCCTCCTCCCCCTCCTCCCCCTCCTCTCCCTCCCCCTCGCCTCCCTCGCCGCAGACACCCGCTCCCCAACCTCCTCCGTCCCCGGAAAGGCCTTCTCCCGCTTCGTCACCATCTGGCTCGAAAACACAGACTACGACAAGGCCGCCGGCGACCCCTCGCTCTCATGGCTCGCCTCAAAGGGCATCACCCTCTCAAACTACTTTGCCGTCACGCACCCCTCCGAGCCAAACTACGTCGCCTCCGTGGGCGGCGACTACTTTGGCATCAACCACGACGACGTCACCACCCTGCCCGCAAACGTCTCGTGCATCGCCGACCTGCTCGACGACCGCGGCATCGCCTGGGGCAGCTACCAGGAGGACATGCCCTACGCGGGCTTCACGGGCGCAGAGTACAGGAACCCCGTCACAAAGGCAAACATGTACGTCCGCAAGCACAACCCGCTCGTCATGTTTGAGAGCGTGGCCGCCGACCCGGACAGGCTGGCGCTCATAAAGAACTTGACGTGGTTCGAGAAGGATCTGCAGGACAGGACCCTGCCGCAGTGGATGTTTATTACGCCGAATATGACGTCTGGTGGGTTGCTTCTTTTTGCCAATCGTGTTTTCTTTTTTTTTTTCCCCTTCCTTTTGGGTGAGACTAATAGTAGGGGGTAATGATTAGATGGACATGATTCTTCGGTTACGGTTGCCGGCACATGGACCCGTGCGTTTCTTGAGCCGCTCCTCGACAATGAGTACTTTATGAATGTAACTTTCTCTTGTATCGGGTTTTAGGTACACATAGCTAACAGCCCAGGATACCCTCATTCTCGTCACGTTCGACGAGAACCACAGCTACACCTCCCAGAACCGCGTACTCGGAATCCTCCTCGGGGGTGCCGTGCCCCCCAGCCTCGTCGGCACCACCGACTCAAACTACTACGGTACCCCCCAATCCTACAACCATCCATACTGTACCCACTAACGAGGGCTCCCACAGACCACTACAGCGAGATTGCCACCGTCGAGGCAAACTGGGGCCTCGGCACCCTCGGCCGCTTCGACGTCGGCGCCAACGTCTTTGCATTCGTCGCAAACGCCACCTCCGACACGGTCCGCGCCCCGGCGGACCTGGGCGCAATCTACCTCAACGAGTCCTACCCGGGCATCTTCAACAACAAGGCATGGGCGCCGCAGCCCGCGCCAAACACGCGGCTGGTCCAGAACGGCAGGACCGTGCTGCAGGCGGTCAGGGACGAGTGGGAGGATAGTCGGGACCTTACGTACTACACGGGGGCGCTGGAGATCCCGAGTAGTGCGCACCCGCCAACGTATGCATAAGTTCCTTTTTTTTTTTCGTCTTTTTTATTGTCTGCTTTTTTCTCTTGGTTTGAATGGCGAAACCCCCCCAGTAGTACCTAAACTGGACCAAGAGCGGAAAACTGAAACGGGAAGGGAGTGGGGGGAGATTGATATTACCCACCACAATGCATCAGGAACAAGATTGGTTGACATATCAAAAAAATCCGTAAAGATACATTAGCTCAAACAACGTGACCTCGAACTCCACCTCAACAAACTCTTCCACCTCCACCACCCCCTCATCCTCCGGAACAAACACGGCAGGGAAAATGGCAGCCAGCGGACTGCTGTGCGGGCTTGTGGGGACTCTGTGGGTACTCGCCGTCCAGGCAGGGTTGTAGCGGTCATACCGGCGCTATTTACCCGATGATTGATTGGTGGGGGGGTGTATTTTAATAAGGCCGGCCGGGGGCGGCGTGTAGTGTAGTATAGTATAGTGCGGTGTGGTGTGGTGGAGGCTATATAGATACAAGTGTACATAGTATAGGTTCCGTGATACCCGGGATAGATGCGGATATGATATAAATGTTGTTATTACTATTACACAGTGGGGCGCTTGGGGGGGTCGTGTCCTAGTTTAGTCAATAGACTTTTTTCTCTCTCTCCTTTCCCCTTCCTGTTTAGAGACGGACCCTGGCCCCATCCATCCAATGCGGAACTTGGTGCCGGTTTGTACGTACTTACATGGTGACTATGCAGACACGTACGGCCCCCGAACCCCCCCTCCTGTCTTTACCGGACGGAGCACGTGTCGCCTGTCTGTTAGTAGCCCGACCCGCCAGTTGCTGGCATAGATACTAGGCCCTGGTGGGGTGGGGTGGCTATGAGCAGCCGTAAGAAACAGCCCCACCCCGTGCGTGGGGCGGGCAGGACACGGGCCGGACATAGTATGTATGTATGCAGACCACCCGCGCGCGGTCCCGAGTGACGGCCCATGATCCGGCGTTGGGGGTCGGGTGCCGAGTTGGGGCCCGGATAGCAAGCGGGTGGTCGTACTTGTGGGTAGCCGCAGATAGACCTTTAGACACCCCCGGCCGGAGCGCCAAGAATGGGTATCCCCCCACATGAACTACTAATCCGCGGGCCGGTCTTGTCGGCAAGGCGCCGGTTCGGTGAGAGGGACGGGGCGGGGCGGGGGCGTTGGAGCTGTGTAGGTACGTATACATGCTAAGTAGATATCCTGCGGAGCCCCCGGACACAGCGAGACGACATGTATGTTTGCCGTGAGGGCGAAATGGTGATAAGGGCGTCCGTCCGGCTGCAGCCCACCAAAAGCGTTATAGCCCCAGCCCCGGACAAGAACGCTGCACGGGGGGCCGTCCCAATGCTAATACACCTCATCTCATGCCGGGCGACTCTCCACAGCTAGCAGCAACACCCTAGTGGGGCGGATCACGAATTATCACTCGGTGCTCACCTATCCCGGGGGGCATAACAGCCACCCCGCCCGGATGGCCGCCCGCACAGGCAAAAGAAAGCGTACTGGGCCACGTGCTTCCGGCGTAAATGGTAGTCGACTACTGGTCGGTGTAGCGCGCGGGCTACCTGCTCTATATCCCCGCCGAGAAACCCTACGTACGAGTGTTGCCCCCCCATATGTGGGCGCCTGTTGGGAAACTAGGCGTGGTGCGCCTGGAAGACATCGACGGGGACGATAGGGTCCGGGGTGGGGCTGCAGGGCTTTTATATAGTCTGGACGGGCGATACAGCTACAGCAGGGTCTTGTGCGTCAATGATACGTACAGCAACAATTTTTCACGCGGGGGCAAGCTTGGTAGCGTCTGATGCGTGCATGGTATATGTATTAGGGGCATCATCACTCATGAGCTATGCAGCCATACAGCCTAAAAAAACACAATCAACTACGACTGAGGAAGTTCATAAATCACCAGGTCAGTATCTAACGTCCTCGCCGGACCTATCTACCACTCCCCGCGCTCCTCAGCCAGCCAGGAGCGACCCACCATCCATACTCTCCTCCTCCTCCTCCTCGACACTCACGCCCTCATGCGGCACCAGCGTCCCCCCCACACGCCGAAAGTGTCTATCCGAGTACATCAGACTAAACACCTCCTCGGCGCCTGTGCCGCCCACATCCTTCCCCTCGCCCACCACGTCCACCCCCGTCACCTTGCCAACCCACAGCTGATGGTCCTCAATCTGCACCGTCCGGTACGTCTCGCACCTCAGCCGGAACATCACATCATCCTCTCTCCCCAGCAACGGCGCCCCGGCCCCAGCCCCCAGCGCTATCTGGCTCCGCACAAACTCGAACGGCGACACCTTGTTCGCCCCCGCCATCCCCAGCTGCGCAAACTTGCTGGCGAGAAACGCGGACCGCGGCGACGGCCGCAGGATGTGTACGGCGAAGCAGCCGGCGCGGGTCATGGTGCTGGCGGCGGAGGAGGGGGTCTTGATGTTGAAGGAGACGAGGGGGTGCGGGGAGAGGGAGAAGCAGTTGAAGGAGGAGAGGGTGATGCCGCGCCAGGTGTGGGGGGAGGGCGTAAGGGCAGAGGTCACTATTACAACTGTGGGGGGGGAAGGTGTTAGTGGGTTTCGGTATATACTAGTAAGGTTTGGAAGGGAGAAGCGGGGAACACCTGGGTGTGGGATCTTCCGCATGATGTTCCGGAGGGCGACAGAGGAGTCTGAGGGCGTTTGAGGGGGTGCGGAGGAGGAGTATTGACGGGTACTCCATAGTACCGCCGCACGGGAGCACGTCAGAGGTGCTGAGGGCCACTGGGGGGACCCCCGCCGGAGCAAAATACGAGGCGAAAGTGCTGAACTCATTGATCTATGGGGGAAGGACCTATCGAAGCATCCGCAGCGGCCGTTCGGTGGTGTTTGTGGGGGCGCTCAAGTTCGAGGGTAATGTGGCGTAAAGTAGAGGTATGTACTCGGGCGAAGGTTGAAAAGAAAGAAAAAAAAAGGATGTGAAACAACCAAACCCTCCCGGCAACCTTCCTCCTCCTCCACAGCTTATCTACGACGACCGCGGCACAGAAGCGGGGGCGGAGAGACATCAATTTGGGCGCTGGAACAGATTGAGATATCCGCAACAACTCTATTGGAGGAGAGGCGTTTGAAATAATGTCAGTGCGCGCTTCCAGTCGATTACTGCGTCTCGGTGGTGGGGTCCGATTGCCGTCAGCGGGGGTCCGGACAAGAGCCGCGTCAACGACAGGAACATCGGATTCCTCTTCTTTGCCGGATATAGATACTTCAGATAAGCCAGAAGGACAAAATGCGTACAATCCGCCTCCACTGCCGGTGTCGCCTCTTATGGACGAGAGTAAATACATGCCCATGTCACGGCGCCTTCCTCCAAAGCCCCAGCGGCCGCGTGGAACCGAAATCCTACCCCCCCGGGAGGAAGCGATAAAGATTAACCCGTACGGTATATTATGAGCCGCCTATTTACAGCTTTCTCCCCCCACATGCGAATACTGATACGTTGGTGTAATCCGTAGCAAAGATATTGGCCACAGACGTTCGCAACGAGGTCGATTTCCACCGGCGACTCCCATCATGGTTCCTCATCCGCTTCGCGATTCTCAGGCACCCAGAGACAGAAGAGTTGTATCTCGTTCCGGACCGGATCAAGGAGGACTCACAGAAGCGGCAGACCTTGACGGCCGGGAGGTGGGCCATCAACAACAAGGAGCTGTTCCAACATTTTGAGGAGCGGAAGGTCTGGCGGAAGCTTGTCGGTCATAACATTGATGGCTCGAAGATGGGCTGGGGGAAGAACATGACGGGCCACATCTTGAAAATAACCCGGGAGCGGGTGCGCCTGGAAACGAATAAGTTGCAGCGCAGGGAAATCGTGGAGTTGCCGTGGGATGGTGAGGGTCAGGTTGGCTGTGTCTTGGATTGGGGCAAGGAGGATGGGAGGGAGCAAGGGAAGGCGGCTTTGGCGACCGCAAATGGGAAGTCGGTTCCTTTACACTACATGAGGACACTCCTAGGGGACGAGATGGCTGCGGAGGTTCGGGAGAAGCTGAGGATCCCCGATGAGATCACAAGGAGTGGGATATTAATCCACGAGAGATCGTTGAAAGCACAGATGTGGTTGATGAGAATCAGAGCCTACCTGTGCACCTAATCGAAACCTGCCATTGTTTTATAAGATTTCTGTAACAATGTCTTCTTTTTGATATCTTAGACCGGCAAAAATTGTTACTTAAATGATCATTCTTGTCCCCAGACTTATTGCAGTCTGGGCACGAGGCTATATATGATCATGTACCATCACTCGACATAGCCACTCTTCTATATCAGATCCCAAACAATCATGTAATATTGCCAGGTTAAGAGTACTAGGTCATTCGAGGTAACCCCTCGCAAGGCGTAAGTCCGCCTCTTTTTATAAACCAATCAGCTAGCATTGCGAAGAGCCGGTTCACACCCTAAGGCAAATAGTAGCCATGGAGGTACCGGCTGCACAGCGCGGCCAAATCAGACCGAAACTGAATCACAATATATCACTCTGACCCCTGGATCATCAAGGACCACGCATCACCTAGTTCTACTCTTGAGTGCAGATCTAGAATATTAAGCACTTATTCGGACCAAATCGAGTGTATATGATCAACATCGTACAAATGCAATAGTTACACCTAAGAACAGGCCGGTAGTTGAACCGGGCCGGCACGTATTCTGGGTAATACAGGTATGATATAGACCATCATACTGAAGAAAGACCTTCTAGGCCTGTGTATGTACTATATCGTCAACACCATTAACCTCCTGCTTTGACAATAATAATAATCGTGCCCGATTTCGATAACCTAGCCTCTCTTTGACTCTGTAGGCTTTATTTAGTCTACGGTATGTAATCCCCATACCCGCCAAGAAAAAAAAGATAATTATTGTTTCATATGCACAACACCACCCACATGCGGGATTCCTAATGCATCAAAGTGGGAAGAACACCAAGCGATCACCAACACGTAAGACAGTTTGCGGAATCTGACATGTAGGTAGATAGAGTAAGTACCGGACGCAAATAAGGAAGTGGTTAGCCGGAGTTCAGCTCAAAAAACAAATCAACACAGCACACAACACACACCTGAAGGCAACGACAACCCACATTTCCCTCTTCATACTTCCTAACCCTCATACCTCCTAGCCCTCTCTATCAGCTTTCACAACTGTAACAAAATAATGGCAGACAATACTGAGGAATCGACCAGGAAGTTCAGAGACGGCAGCGAGGTTTATACAAAGCTCTGGAAGGTTAGCTACACCGAAACTCAACTACCAATTTATATAACCCTCCGCTGACATGCCCCGATCTAGACTGCTTCCGAGCCAGTTGCCCATATCTTCTTTCTTCACGGCTTCTCCGATCACTGTATGTTGCCTATCACAAAATTCAGTCATAATTCCAATCCTAACTGTTACCTGCTCTAGGCAATGCTTACTATACATTCCCTTCCTTGATGGCCTCCCGTGGAATTGAACTATTCTCGTTTGACCAGCGCGGTTGGGGGCGTTCTGCTCCCTCGAAAGACCAATATGGCGTATCCGGAGGAACGTCGCAAATACTAGCCGATATTGACGACCTACTGTCCGAGCGGTTGGCAGAGCGCCCGAATATTCCCTGTTTCCTGGTTGGGCACTCTATGGGTGGTGGTATTGCATTGACGTACGCACGCAATGGTAGCCACAAAGATAAACTTGCAGGAACCGTTGTGTGGAGTCCTATGCTCGAGCTTGCGGATAAGCCGTTCGCGCTTGTAGTCTATGCCGGCAAGGTTGGGGCTAGACTTATGCCAAATAAGCAGATGGTGCAGAAGCTGCCGGCGGAATACATGAGTAGGGACAAGAGCGTTTGTGATGATTTCGCCAACGATCCGGTTTGTCCCACACAATTCCCTAGGGGTGTGTGCACAGCAGCTGCTAACGTATCTCAGCTATGCCACGATACTGGTACCCTAATTGGTATCTCAGATATGTTAACTCGGGGAGAGAACCTCATGAAAGCCAACTATAGCGCCGGATTTTCAACCGACAAGCCTATTCTGGTCTTGCACGGTTCTGGCGATAAGGTAACCAACCATATCCAATTTGGAAATCTTACCCTCAACTAACCACCATAATTCCTGCTAGGTCACGAGCCACGATGCTTCCAAAAAGTTTATCGAAGAGCTGCTGAAAATCAAGGATAAAACATTCGCCTCATACGATGGATGGTACCATAAAAGTTTGTTTCCATCTAGATTTCTCCATTTATGTTTGAATTGATCTGACTGTTACAGTGCATGCGGAACCGGGTGAGGATAAAGTAACATTTGCGACGAATGTTTCGGACTGGATTCTCGCTAGAACCACCCCTGGGGCAGCGTCGAAATTGTGATTGATGCATGTATTGGACAAGTTTCGACATGTGGGCCTTTTCATCATTATTATTACTGTTGTTTGTTTATTTATGTATGTCTTATTGCGGTGGTCAATAATTATGTCTTTGTTCTGCAAGCCTAAACATCTTAATTTTACAATGCTACCTGTAACTGGACTGGGCAAGCTTCCCCAGAAGGCTTCTAATTTAGCTGGCCAGTCCCCAATACTAGCGCATAATCGGGCCCAAAGGTTGGGAGACGAGCACCTCGGGGTGACAACATATTCTTAATTTAACTCACGAGTGACAGCCGATGATTTACCAAGACAAAGGCTTTGAACGACACCGCACTTGGGAATAAAGATAGTAAAACCTAGTTCTCACTGCTAGTCCGATCGACTCTAGATATCACGCGTCCCACAACCACAATTCCGATTAGAACTAATCGCCCGGAAAACACCCAAAACATGAAATTCAGCAAGATGCTATATACTACATGTAGTACAAAATGATATGCTAATCTCCACTCGAAAGAAAACATCGCCATACACCCTCTCTAGTCCTCAGCAACCATAACGACCGTGAACAATGCCTATGACTGCATAAAAGACCCCGACATATAGCAATCATAAAACGTAAAGCCCCATCAAACTACATGGATCTGTCCGTTCCCTCCCTCCCCCCCCCAAAAAAAAAAATGCATCGAATCAGCTCCTCCTCTCCGGCATAAACACACCCATCAACCCCGGGGGTGGAAAGCTAGCTGCAATCTGCCCCAGCGATCCGTGCCCACCACCATTTCCAATGTCATAGCTCTGGTTTTGGAGCGATTCTGAGCGCTCGAGCTCAGACATGTTCGTGATGACGCTGCCGTCGGAGAAGATGGACATTGAGCGCTCGCGGTTGTTAGGCGTGGAGATGGGAGCGTGCTGATTCTGTATGACCAGACCGGGCGGGGTGGCAACATGCATAGAGCCGTGGTTGCTGTGGAGGCCATCGGGAGTCGACGGGGGGAGCTGGGATTGCTGCTGCTGCTGGAGAAGTGCAGCCTCGGATGCGCGGTAGGCTGCCCAGTTCTCCTGTGACTTAATGTGATGCTCGTGCATCTTGACTTCCATGCGGTAGATGGCCTCGGTGAACTCCTTCTCGAGAGATGTGCGGTGAGTCTGGAGGGCCTCACGCCCCAGTTGCCGCTTTTCCCTGGCCTCGGCCCCCTGGGAAATCTCGAGGTCAGCTTTCTCAAGGTCTGCGCGTAGTTTTGTAAGTTTAGCAGCCAGTCTCTCTTTTTTAGTCGCAAGGGATGCAGCTTCGGATTCTACGGCCTGGGCTTGGCGGTCTGCGGCGGCTTTGGCTTCGCTGGCTTGGTTCTGTGCTGTGAGGAGTCGACTGCGTTCTTCGCGCCAGAGACGTTTCTTCTCCTTCCACTCGGCCTTCATGTTCTCGGGCACATTCTCCAGTTCCGCCAACTCTCGCAGCATTTTCTCATTTTCTTCCTCAGCACGCTTTATTGCTTCTTTTAAGGCTAGATTCCTACGGAAAGCACGTTCCTCCCCGCGATCATTTCCAAGAAGGGACCTGTGTTTTTCGATTTCTTTGCGGATGTCACTAAGTGTACCTTTGTGGGTTTTCTTGACCACTTTGAGTCGGTTCTTTTGCTCGAGTAAACAAGAGTTTGCTTGCGTAAGGGTGTTAAGAAGGGTTGTGATTGGAGACAGGGGGCGTGATGGCTGCTGTTGAGTAGCGGCAGGAGTAGTAGTGGAAGAAGCTAGAAATAAAGTTAGATCCCAACTTAAGCTAACATACAACCATGATACACGTACCCTGAGCGGCGGGAATTGTGCAGGCACTTGTCTTGTAGACCACCTGCAATCCCTTCTTCACGAACTCGAAATCATACTCAGTTGCGCCAGTAAGACCAGTGATATCAATTGTCCATTCGTCCTCGGAAACTCCCATGGCCTCTCCATTTTCCCCATCAATATCTCCAGGGCCGGTGGCTTTGTAAATATCAGTTTGGGGCCACACAATGCCATTTACTCGGACAAATAATGGGAATGACCCATCTTTACCACTCCCGTCAGTGCCATTGGTCACAACACCATTCATACCATACATCCCCTCTCCACCTTTCGCTCCAAAAAAGCTCGCGGAAAAGCTAATATCAGTTGACCCAATCCTTGTTATCCACACCCGTACATCCTCCCCGTTAGATAGCGCTGAATCGTTAGCTCCAGGTTCAGTTGGATTTGAGACCGAGGCTTCAGATGAGATTTGAGATTGTTCTACTTCTTTTGCTATATGAACTATGGCGCTAGCCATAGTAGCCCATAGTGGTTGGTTGTCTCGGATATGTTGTATTTGATTTTTCTTTTTTTTCCTACCACCGGGCGCCCCGGTAGTACTGTTTTCGCGCTCGAGGGGCTGTGATAATGCCCCAGCAGCGGCTTCCGGGTCTTTATCTTTTTGTTTGCCTAATGGGAGTGGTTCTTTTGGGTTTGTAGGGTTTGGCGTTGACGTATCTGTCGTGTCTGGCCGCCCGATCAACCATCTCCTGGTAGCCCTCATGACGCCCTGTGCAACAATATGGATCGCAATAGCGCTGCGAATCCATCCCGCAGATGACCCTATCCTGCCTACAAGTTCCGAAGAAGGCCCTCCCAAAAACGATTCCGAATGCGGCTGCATACCGTCCCATGCATCCGACAACTTAAACCTTCCTTGAACCACCTTCACCCCGCCCATCACTCCAGCGCAGACTACAGCATTTCTGAGGGTTCCCCCATTTTGGGTTGCATGCCCGGCACCCATTGAAATCGCAATGACTGCCTGAGCAAAGTCTATCAAAAAAACACGTGCAGATGGCCAGAGAAACATTGAGAGTAGGGCCACGAGGATATCTGCGAAAATAATTGTGAGAAGTGAGGGTGCACCATTTGATCCTTGTAGAAGTAAATTTGTGAACGACGGTAGAGACGAGGTGGTCGAAGCGCTTAATAGGGTTGTTGACGGCGGCACGAAGGTTAGTGATGCGAAGAGAAAGTGAATGATCGTGAGAACAGTAGATGGTAGTTGCAAGAAGATAATCAACAGAGTGATGGTATCCAGTAGAGGAAAGGACGAAAGCACAGTCGAAGGCACACCACCAGTCATGACTGTTGTCTTTCCGGAAGGGTTGATATCGATTTGACGATGTTCAGCCGTGACAGTACCATTCAAACCATTCTGGAAGCCCTCGCTCAAATCGCTTTCGAGACCGTCTGAATACCTCCTCCCAGGCGCCTTCCCATCCCATCCGTTCGCGTACCCATTTGTGACTCCCCCATTGGCAGTTGCAGGCTGGAATTGATTGGCTGCAGCTGCCACTTGTTGGCTTGGTGAGGGATTCGGGGAAGCGGTAGTGGGCACAACAGAGCCGTTGCTCGTAGAACCTGAGCGAGAGGGACGCTTTACAGGCGGAACAAGGCCATTACTGTGGTGATGGTGCAGGCCCTGGCGTTTGGAAGACGAGGCGCCCGCTGAACTTCGTGGCATCGGCAGCTGGCTTATTCTTTGGATGACCCAGACCAGCTCCGAGCCTGTGTCAACCAAAATGACACAAGGCGAGAAAAGCTGTTGGGTTAAACAAAGACGTGATAAATTGATATGGTGTATTTGAGGGCGTTGGCGGAGTGTAACAAGAGGAAGAGGGACGGAGGAGCGGGGAAGTGAGAGGATAATGGGAGTGAGAAGAGTGGCGTGTGGGGGTTTGTGGTGGGTGAGCGAGGGAATGTTTGTAAGGGGGAGAGTCAGCTACTTTGGTATGCTCAAAGAAGACTGGCAGCAGCACCGTTTGAAATGCGGCCACAAACCTAGGATTAGAGTAGAGATACTCTTTATGCATGACCCCGGTGGATGTGGTTTGTTACAGGCCCACAGTTAATCGGGGGCCAGCCAGTACCGGCATGTATCTACACTGGGTCCTACCAAGGCAGGAAGGAATATGCCCCAGGTTTTTCATGCAAGACCGGTGTTTTGTTTTGGCTCACCCTATCAACCACAGTTACACTCTACAGACTACATGTAGGCACAGTCATAGTCATAAAGCCAAAAACACAAAATTTTGGTAAGGCCCAATCCCCACAAATGTCCCGCCATTACAAGTATCACTAGGCACCACAATGCATGATGTTTACCCTGGAGGCTCTACTCTAAGGTATATGTGTGTCTGTATCCTGCCTGTGAGACTCGAACCAAAATCTCCGAATGCTTACTACGATTCGTCTCCATCGATCCAATGCGGTGTTAGGGTAGTACGGTATCATAGCCGTGATACATTATGCCTTGGTAAATGTTCACTTATGGCCATACATTTCGGAGAAATTTTTTGGAGGTCTATATACTAACGTCTCTCCCCCTGCCGGTACACAACTACATGTTGTATACACAACAACGGATACGTACGTATTGATCTGGTATCTAAGAGACAACCCGGTGAACGAATCCTTCGCCTCCCAATTATCTCTCTACGTGAGCACAATTAGTCATCTCAATGCGCTCAGGTATGAGTGGGGCGTTCAATCACCAGCAAATATCGCTTTAACCAGATATTTTGGTAAATTCCATCAAACAGATTATACGGAGGGAAAAAAAAATTCTTCAACTTTACCCTTTCCGCTCACGAGACCAGCCGATAAACTCTAAGGCCCTACTAAACAACTAAACCCTTCACCCCCGTCGGAGTACCGGACGGGGTCCTCGGACGATTATAGCCATATGCAGGTAGCCTGGTCGGGCTTAAATCTCCACAAGGACAGATCCCCTTCTCTTCCCTCTGCCTAAAGGTTTGTCCATGTTGACAAGCAAACCCAAACCCTAGTGAGACAAGAGGGCGAACACCTTCCCTCTTCCCCGCGCCTCCCCATGTGAGGGTACACAAATGACATGATGCCCTATTAAACAAACTTGCCCCTCCCTTCTGGTGGGGCGAAAGATTTCGGTTTTGCCGGACTCCATAGATGCTAAAGGGGAAAGAAAAAAAAAAAGAGGAAAAAAAAACCCCCCAAAGGTCCTCCTCAATCAAGGCGGAAAGTCCACGCTTTAGCAAAAAAGTCCGCGATACCCCTGCAAAACTCAAGAGTACCAAGCATTTCGTCGATCTACTGGAAATTCAATTCCTTACACACCCTCTCACATCGTCGATTCCTGCCCCTCTCCAACGCGTTACCCCCCTCTATGTCATGATGGGGTAAATTGTTTTTTCTTTCCCCACCAAGAGCCCCGCCCGGGTTTCTTTCCTTTTCATCTTACTCCACGCAAATTTTATCTCAAGCGATTGGATCGGCTAACTCCCGGTGACGATGCAGAAGCGTACAGTGGTGCCACGTATGAATAATGAGCTTGTTTCTAAGTAATAACAACTCTATCCAGAAATCATAATCCTCTAGCTCCCAAGGCTTCAACTGTTAGACACCATAGACGCAGAGGCTCCACTGGTTGTAATTTCACCATCACACATACGAGCACCGTTAACGGATAAACGCCCCACCCGAGGTCCGGCTCTCTTTTTGACAAGAGAAAAATCTTACCCTGGAATCTCAAAGTAGGGTAGACGACTTGTGCAACATCTGAGCGCTGCAGGAGATCTTCCCGCCGCATCGCGAGCCTATGCCTGAGAATGTAGGTTACGATAGCGTAACCGGTTTTAAAACACTGGCATTAGGGCCGGTAGCTAAATGCAAACTTTGATATTAAAGATTAGAATTTCAAATGTAGTAGGTGGGGAATTACTCGCGGCAGTGGGGTTTTATATATAAGACTTGTGTTATAAGCTTTAAAGTGATGCTTATTGGTAGATCTTAACTCGGGTGCCGAAAAGTCCTCGGGTCACGTGAACCAAATTATAGTTGATCCTATCTCTGCTTAGTTTGGTCACATGACCCGAGGACTTTCGGCATCGCTAGTCAACGAGCAAACTCCGCTACATGTACATACAGTACCGTAGGTACATGAATCCTAGAGTAGAGCACTTTACCTAGGATACTCTAGACTATACGGCCGTTGGCTAGGCACCGTGTTTGCGCGTGTAGGAACGAACGCATCAAGCTCCGCCCTGGCCGTCAAGGATCTGACCAAATGTTTGAAAACTCGGATTGACGGACGACCTTTACCGTTGGGGTTCATCTTGATATTCGACCCCTACTTCCTGTGGGCCGGCGTATATACAGCTCAAGATAAACATTTATCCTGGGTTAATTGGGTTGTATGTGCATACACAGCTACACAGTGGATTGGAAGGTCACAGGCTGAAATTGCCCGCGGTTTCTTATTCGCAGGCTCTGCAAAATATATCGGTACACCCCTACCATGCAAGTAACGGGCCAAGGCAGAACAGGGCTATAATCTAATGAAGAAATTTTTTCCATTTCATGGATATGGAGGCTCAGGACATTCTGCTATACAACCCTCCTTGTATAGGGGCGGTGTGGTCCCTGATATGATTTTGGGTCTCCACCTTAACCTTACTTCATACACGATCACTCGTCAAGCAACCTAGCGCGAGTATGGTCTCTCGTAGAACTAATGCGAAAGTAAAAGGGCCAATGGGATTGTTGGGTCACGAAGAACCAACAATTATAAGACTCTGTAAAGACCTCTCTTGGGGAATAGGTATACCTTACTGCTATCACGCGGAAGAACGACAATAGCAATGGCATTCAACTCTGAATTGTACGCCTTCCCTAATCTCCAGATATATGTAGTTTTTGAAGTTTGCACGATAGGTGCTACCGTGCCCGTGAAAGTACATTATTGTGTCCCTAACCGGAGGGGCTGGGGTGGATGCACATGTAGCTATCCTTCAAGATTGGGCTGACCTCTCTTCTAGAAAGTCTAGTTACACTTTTAACGGTCAAGAATTTTATTAAGCCGGCGTCATATTATGAGTACGAGTGCTCCACCATTGAATCTCCTATTAAACATCAAATAAGTAATAAGATGCACAAACATTATAACCAGATGGGATTAAATAATCGCTAAATGAATACCTGAACTGTGGAATAGATATAAATACAACTCCTCTTTTGCCGCGGTTTTTTTTTGGCTTGCTAAAGAAGTGATACTCAGTACTGAAACTCAAGATTGTAAGTGAATGATGGAATAGAGAATAGGAAAAGTAAAGGTCGAGAAGAAAAATCCTGAGAAACATCCACGCCGAAAAGGAAATTTTAGATATGAACCCTCCTGGACGCCCGCCCCGTCCTAATTTCCACAAGAAAAAAAAAAACAGAAAAAAAAAACATACTGCATCACCAAAGTATAAAAGAATAATACTGTCAACATCAGACGCTAACTCTCTTTGCACAAAACTCCTACAGAAATAAAGAGAAAAATATCAAAACAAGATACATCTAATCTGGTTCCATCTTGGCTCATCGTATTTGCTGGAATGGGTCCAAAGCTATACTCATACGTCCCTCATTTTTGTTTTTTGCAAAGCAATTCCAGAATCTCAATGTCTCATCGCCGGCACCAGTAACAATGACCTGTCCATCAGGTGACATTGCTAGGTATAAAACTCTGTAGGTATGTCCTGTGAGGCTGACAACTTGTGTCATACTAGGATATTTCCAGACAACAATTTGATTTTCGGAATATCCATGCGTGCTGACAATCTCGTTTGAGTTTTTGCTCCACGCAAGGTTGCAAACTTGGCTTCCAGTATCGATTTCACTTATTGGCTGTCCCGTCAATGTGTTCCAGAACTTTATTCTTCGGTCCGCTGTGCCTCCGCCTGATGCTAATGTGCCGTGCTGATGGGGAGACCATGCAATCGCCTTTACCGCTGCTGTATGTTCTGTAAACTTGTATAATGGTTGCTCGCTAAGTTTGTCCCAAACAAAAAGCTTGTTGTCATTCCCTCCTGATGCTAACTGCCCGTCTTCGCAATTCCATTTTAATCCACAAACTTCCTGCTTGTGGCCCACAAGTTTTGCGATATGTTGATCAGGCGCACGGACATCACGATGATATATTGTTCGGTCACGCGAGCCGGATGTCAAGATATGATCGTTCCAAGCAAGAGCACCTGAGGAATCAGTATAAATCCGTATTAAAAATTCGTAGAAGACTTACCAACACGAGCTGTGTGCCCTGTCATCACTCGTAGCCGACGGCACTCCTTCGCATCCCATATCTGGACAAACCCTTTATTTGTTCCTATTGCAACATGTGATCCCTGGGAGAAATGTTAGCCTAATCTTGGGGCGATGCCAGTGAAAGAACATGAGCCCCATACTCTTTGTATCCAAGAAACGCTCGTAACCTTATCGTCTGTCCCCAAATCGCATAATTTTGTTACTAGCCCCGAAGCCGAATTCCACATATAAACGCAACTACCCAGCCCTACACCCAGAATGTTTGTACTCCCCCAATCCACTAGGTTTAGATAGAAGTCATCCGCCAACTCAGGCGCATCTAGCACCTTATATGGCACCTTGCTAACAGCCCTTGGTTGCTTTCTAGGTGATAGAAGCATTCGCTGGCTGTCGAATCTGACAGGTGATAGGGAGTATATTTCAGATCTAGTATCTACGTTGGGCCCGTGTCGGGTTTGAGGAGTTCGTGTCTTTGGGGACATATAAGTAAAGAGATTCTTTGAGGGTGTGGCAGGTGTGTTAGTAGAGCTGTTGGTCGCAGGAGGTGTTGGTGCGCGGGCAGTATCGCGGGCAGAATTACGAGTTGTTAGTGATGAAGGTGAACTCTGGGGGATTTCATTGTGGAAAAGCTCGGAACGAAGGAGTGTTGAAAAGGTCCGATTGGCTTCCTCGGCTGTCGTAGGAGTATCATTAGCAACCGCGACCCGACAACAAGGATATAAGTGGGCATACTCTTCTGAAAATGGAGTTCGCCATGTGGTGTTCTTTTCTTTGGTTTTGAAGGGGTCGAAGGTGAACCATCGGCATGTAGTAAGCTGTAGCTAGCTTGTAGATCTACCCCTTCGCGATTTGGTATAAACCTGGAAAACTTCAAAATCAACTTCAATCCCTTATAGCTAACCTTCCTAGGCGGCCTAAACAGTCCCCATAAACAACATCCACGCACCTATCACCGTAAACTATCCGCTGCCTCTTCCTACTTGGTGATGGGGCCGGGACCGGGGATGCGACAGCGTCGCTCAGGGCTGCCCTGAGCGCATCGGCATCAGGACCATTAGAGAGCTTTGGAGCAGGCGATTCGGTCGGTGATTTGGGTTTTGCTGCGTGTCGAACCCGATTCTCGAATTCCGATCCTCGCATTGTGGTGGGGGCTGGGAAGAGAAGCAGAGAGCTAGCGGGGCTACTGCAAGCTAGCTCGCTGAGGGGCAGTGGCGATGGGTTATCTGGCCCAGAAGATTGTTAATCTAAGGTGTAACAAGCAGAATGATTTTAGTGATAGGCTATGGGTTGGATATAGCGTTGATTTTGTGGGTGAGGGGTGATGGATGACAGGTGATGGGAAGCGATGGGGGGGGGGGGTTGGCTCGGGTGTTGTAACTTGTGGGTTGAGCGATGATGAGTGAGGTCGCGGTTGCGAAAAGTAAACAAAAACGCAGGACGTCCCAACCGGGAAATCGGCCGCCCCTGTTTGGCAAGTGCTACGTTGTGCACCCGGCGTTGTCCGGGGAACGCTACAAAGGCGACTAGATCGAGGGCAAAACAGATATTCTGGATTCTGTGTTACGTGGTGATATATTTATCGATAAGTTCTAACAACAATGTATTTATGTATACCTATGATTGTAAATCCATTTGTTTTTAGAAAATTAGTTAGCGTTTCGTTGATTAGGGTTTTACTATGTTAATATTATCGCTGCTTTAACGAAATAACTTGTTATTGTTTTCCTCCATATCGAATATCGATAGTCATGGGAACTTTCCTCTTAAGGGACGACATGGAGCTAGAATAGACGCGCTGACAAAACCCACAGAGGTGCTGATTTGAAAGCCAAGTTCATATCTGCTCGCCCTGCGGTTTATTTGTTTGTTTATGAAGTAGCGCTATTTGGCGGGGAAGCCTAGATGTTGTCTTTATCTCTGAGTACTGGCTGCATAGGGAATTCAAAGAGGGTTGCTATGCAGTCAAAAACAACGTTGATAATTTAGGGTATCAGATGAACCAGATCAGATTGACGCTCGGTCCAATAGAACGTTTTGGCAACCAACTTCTGAGTCTAAATTTTTAGTTCTTGGCGACCGGTTTTTGGTGTGGATAGCCCGCCAAGAGCTCAAAATTTGAGCTCAAAATTTGAAAGTTTGGGTGTTGCCAAAACGCTCTAATGTCTTGGCTCCCGCATGCTTGACATTTACACCAACCCCACCTTATCTTCCCCGCACACACTATACTATCGTGATCCTGTGTCCTACGTACCATAAGTGTGAAGAATATTCAAAACAACAGTCACTATGACTTCTAGCTCCCGAAAATACGCCCTTGACTTCCTGTCGTATGTCAATGCATCCCCAACACGTGAGTAGCACTAGAAATCCACTTCGTGAACATTTAATTAAACTGATTGACAAACGAACTAGCTTTCCATGCTGTTGAATCCTCAAAGCAACTTTTGAAAAAGGCTGGATTTGTCGAGATTAAGGTTTAGAAGAGCTTGATAAGGAATTTACACTCAACCGAAGCTTACAGTTTTCGCTACAGGAACGTGAGCCTTGGGCCCAGTGCGTTAAGAATGGCGGTCGTTATTTTGTGACTCGAAATGGATCTTCCATAATAGCCTTTGGGGTGGGGAAAAAATGGAAGGTACGCAAATTCCTATTCTAATCGGTAAAATTTGGGTGAGTTTTGACTTTTGGGGATGGATAGCCAGGTAATGGAATGGCTTTGCTTGGAGCTCACACGGATTCACCGGCTCTACGTATCAAGCCAGTATCCAAGAAGTTTGCCGAAAACGGATCTTTCCTACAGGTGGGAGTTGAAACATATGGAGGTAAGCCTATATAGGTCCTTATTATAAGCGCTCTCTATTCTAGTAAATGGGCAATTCCGGCTGACTAGTTTTCATGCAGGTGGATTATGGCACACATGTGAGCTAAAATCCACCCACATTTCGACTTATTATTTTCAGTCGTCTAAAAACCAGGTAATATTTTGGTCCTGATATTGTGCTAGGGTTTGATCGTGACTTGTCCATTGCCGGGCGCGCAATGATCCGCCATTCGAATGGTAGCATCGTCTCGAAACTGATCAAAATTGACCAACCCATCCTACGGATCCCTACTCTTGCTATCCACCTGGACCGTCAGGAGACCTTCACTTTCAATAAGGAGACGCAATTGTTTCCAATTGCAGGCCTTGCCGCTGCCGAGTTGAACAAGACGGCAACCGACAATTCAGCTGAAAAATCGGAAGCTAAAGGTGACTTCAAACCATTGGCGTTGATGACAGACCGCCACCATCCTATAATTATCGATCGTATTGCAGAGGCAGCAGGCGTTGGTGCAGAGGATGTTCTTGACTTTGAAATGATTCTTTACGACACACAAGCATCTGTTCTTGGCGGCGTCAATGATGAATTCATTTTCTCCCAAAGACTTGACAACCTGACTATGTCCTTTTGCGCAACTGTCGGTTTAATCGAATCCATCGGAGATGAGAAAGCTCTTGATGAAGAGTCGGGCATCAGACTGATTAGCTTGTTCGACCACGAAGAAATCGGTTCACAGACAGCACAAGGTGCTGACTCCAACTTCCTTCCTGCTATCATTCGTCGCCTCTCGTCTGATGCTGCTACGGCTTTCGAAGAGACATTGATCAAGTCAATGCTCTGGTCTTGTGATATGGCACACTCTGTGCACCCGAATTACCCTGCCAAATACGAGTCTTCTCACCGCCCAGAAATGAACAAAGGCCCCGTCATCAAAGTCAATGCCAATGCACGCTATGCCACCAACTCGCCAGGTATTGTGTTGACAACGGAGGTAGCAAAGATGGCAGGTGTACCGCTACAGCTTTTCGTAGTCAGGAATGACAGCTCTTGCGGATCGACCATTGGTCCTATGTTGAGCGCCGCACTTGGTGCTAGGACTGTGGACATGGGTAATTGCCAGTTGAGCATGCACTCTATCCGTGAAACCGGGTATACACACTTCTTTACTAAGTTAGATTCGAAGCTAACAAGGCCACCACAGAGGAGCTCGCGACGTTGAGCATGCCGTCAAACTTTTCAAAACATACTTCGACAACTTCTCTCAACTCGAGCCGAAGATCTTGGTTGATTCTACTACATAAACTTACTGTAGTATTAGGTATAATTTACAGCAGGTGGCTCCTGTTTATTGCGGGGAATGAAAACTATACTTGTTGAGGCTCGGTATTATTGTGAGTTTGAAGAAATAAATTGACTACCCTCAACTTCGTCGCTTTCAATGATCCTCAGACTCCAATCATAGCTAGAGATTTAACAAAATAAAAATTATACAATGATTTCATTTAATTATGGGTATAGCTTTGGGTATTGTGTTAAATAGACACTACCTGCGAGAATAAGTTTCCGCCAAACCGTGTCGGAAACTTATTCTCGCGGCAAGTACATTTAAATAGAATCATAATATATCACTCGCTTAGTTCAACGGGGTGGGTCGCCGTATGTCTACATACTTGTTGTCGGTTCATTAGTTGTGTGCAGCGCCAGGTACTTTATGTAGAATTGCTGGAGATTCTTCTGTAATTGTTTTAAAGGGCTCAAAGAACTCCTATTATGCCATGTATCCCATCACCCGTAGCAGAGGGCTTTGGAGCCCTCGCCAGTAGCCGATGGTGCCTGGCTCTCAACCGTATTTTCTCAGATCGACCTCAGGACTCATCAACATGCTTTTTAATGCGTGGGGCCCAGACTTGTATCGTTTCATGAGCGGTGGGTTGCAGGAGAGGGCTGTAGTCAAAGGGTCAAAGCCAAGCTACGAGCCATGGGATAGCAGGGATATGTAGGGAACTACATGTATCTACATGTATTGTAACTGCCCTAGTACTTGTTTTACTACATGTACCTATGTACATGTAGGTATGTACTTAGTAGTCTAATCTCAGCAGGATGCACATAGAAATCCACGACTTACATATAATGGCTAAACCCCAAAAGAAATACTTCCTCATAAAATCCGTGCTCAAGGAAAATTGATTACGGACTCATCAAAGGCACGAAGTACCCAAAAGGGGAATGGCACTTCTGCTTGAACAGTTCACGCGCCTCCGGATATCAACCAATGGCGGGCCCATTCCGAATGCCGGCATTCAAATATTATTACAAGCTCGCCCTTCCATGGGAAAGTAATAGCTTCAAGGGCTTAGGAATTTCGCCGTGAGGAGAAACGAGGATGGTAGAAGAATCATATATACATCTCAGGAAGAAAATATAGGAAGAAGAAAAAGTAGCCCGTACTGAGAAGGAAAAGAGAGAAGAAAAAGAAACAATCTCTATTCTAACAAATTGCCCAAAGTCACCACCAAACATATCAAGAGTCACATGTTGATATTTACTTTCTCTCGGAGAAAGAGAACAAATAAAAATAAATCGATAAACGAGAGGTGCCGCTAAATGCATCAACTTTTGTTATCTCTTTCGCGCTTTTAGGAAGGAAGTGATATATAAGGGATGGGAATAAGATAGGAGGTAAACTGTGTAGGAACGCCTTGGGAGCCAAGGTCGGGCGTGAAGAGGCAGTAGAATATTAGAAGACACGAAAAGGCAAGGATTAATATTTCACAGAGAAAAGAATTGTTTTTTCTTTCTTTTTGGTGGGGATTAGCCGCCACTAACTTGCACCGCAAAATTCTAGTATAACATAGTTGTTAGCAATCAGCTTTAGCAGTAAATACTAAGGTAACAAACCTGGTAATAGCTTCTAAAATGCTTTTGGTCAAACTGCACCAGCGCAGTCAAATATTCATCCGCCAAGGCGAAGCCGAAAGAAGGAAAATAAACGGTCCTAAGATAATGGACATAATTGTCTCCTAATTTGTAATAGAGCATCTTTTGGAGCGCAGCAATCTCGCCTAGAACCATTTTAGCTTGCGCATCCTTTGGATTAAACCCAGTTGTTGAGGGCACTTGAAAGCAAAGTAATGAGAAGGTTTCGATCATGACTGACTCGAAGCCTTCGAGAGGTCTCTCTGGTGGATTATTAGCGACGCTGTTTGGCTGCTGCTGTTGTTGCTGCTGCTGCTGCTGCTGCAGTTGCGGTTTTCCAGCGGTTGATGGTCCATAAACAGCCGACATTTTGGACATGAGTAAAAAGGCGACTTTTGCAGTTCCAGGATCTGAAATATCCTTGGCAAAGTGTTCTATAACATTGAGACTTTGATTGAAGATTTCTTGATTGGCTATCCCCCACGGTTGTTAGATTGAAAATAACGAGTGACAAGCCATGACGTGAGGTCTTACATTGAGTTATGAGTACATGGCCAAGATCGTTGTTGAGAATGCACATTAAGAATCCGAGGTACTCTTTTTTCAGCTCCGTCAATTCTAAGGCGTCGTCTGTTCCAGTGGTTTCTTCACCTAGTGCAGAGAATATCCTTCCAAGGAGTGGCGTCATTAGGGAATCGAGGATGTTGAATATATCCGTCTGATGTTTTGTGTCAGCCACTTTTCCCATTCGTCACTAAAGAATATATACCTTAAACCCGTGCACCACTTGCTCCAAGAGCCTTAAGAACGTCACCATCTCTTCCTTTGTTGAGTTTTCTGTTAATAGCCCCTCAATCCACCTTGGCAGCATTGGCAAGATCTTTTGGCCCAAAACTCCCACCATCCTTGAGAAAGAATGTCTAGCTGCTTCCCTAACATTAGGGAACCCATTGAGAGCCTCCAATGATACCAATATGGCTTCTGCGGCATTCTTAAACTCATCAGAAACAGGTCCGCCAGGAGGGGTGGTTGCAGATGTATTGGGCGCCCAATCAGAGAAACCTCTTGCCAATGTACCAAGGGCCATAATATCATGGTGAATTTGTAGTACCGCTCGGGGATCTCCACCCTTTGCCACACCAAGAATCTTCTCCATGTCCAAAAATATGGGGTTCATGATTGTTTGAGCAAGCATGACCTGTTTTTGTTCAGGAATCGATTTTATGGAAGATAAGCATCCAACTGCGTCAAAAAGGTACAATTGCGACTCAAATGCTGAGTCTTCTCCTTGGTTTTCATCCGAGGACATATCATCATTTCCATTATCACTGGGCAACTCTGCATTTATCACGAGAAGATCACTGATCGCTTGAAGAATCGTCTCCGCAACTTCGCCTATGTGTTGTCGGAGAGATTTAACAAAGCGTTGGAAAAGGTACCAAGAACGTTTTCGCACCCGGGGATGATTGTCGTGAACTCCCTTGACAAAATCTTCAAGGGCTTGCGCAATGAGATTGGTGTTGGATTCAAAGAAGGGGGAATACCGGTTGATAATCTCCATATACCTGAGCTTCACAGCTGGGTGGGATGAGCTAGCAATATCTGGGTGACACGTTAGCTCTACATCTTTCTAAGCATATAGGGGACTTTTCGGAGCTAATTCATACTAGAGTTCATCATTTTAAACATCATGCCAATTAGTGTTTCGGCAGCAACTCCATTTGGTTGTCCTTTGATATACAGCCCACCGTTCCTCATTGCAAGCTCCCCAAATATGAACATCTCATATAGTGCGGTTTCTACTTCTCGCCAATCAATCGCGCCATGCCCCCCCTGCGCAACCCTTTCAAAGGTATTGCCCACAAGCGTTGACAAAGATTGGATGTAAAGAGCCTCATCAATACTAGCAACAGTATCCTGAAGGGTTTTTAGTTTCTTTCGGAGCTCTTGGAACTCGGCCTCATCAGTCCGCTCATCCTCCCCCCAGTTCGTGTCCACATCGTATTTCATTTTCATCACAATCGCGCTGAGGATTGGTGGTAGCATTTGGGCGTGAGACTGGGAAATCGAATTGGATGTCTTTTTCTCTTTTCGTAACAGAGTAAGGAGATCGAACATGAATTGTACTACTGCCGTCGAAACATCGTCGTACTCGTCGGAAAAGAACCGGAGGAGGAACGGAACGAAGGCCTGCAAATATTCTTCCGCACGTTGTTTTGAATGGGGATCCATGCCATCGGTATCCAGGACCCTAATTAGATCCATTCCAATACCGTTCACCAACTTTGCCACGTTCTCCGCAAGATCAATATCATAATCCTCTTGTCCTTGAGCCTGTAGGGCAGAAGAAGCCACCAAGGACCCAACAATTTCTTCCAACTTCAAAAATGCGATTAATTCAAGCTTATCCGGGCCCTTCATCTTCTTACCCACAATCTCAGCCAATGTCTCGATAGCCCCATTTCTAGGCTTTCCTTCGGATGACAAGAAGTAGAAAAGTAAATTTAACAAGACATCGTTGATGACCAGAGAGATATCGATCCAACTGACCCATCGACCTATTACCTTTAAGCATAGTAGAACAACATCTTCGTTTGCTTCTCTCCACTGCCCTAAGATTTCTTGCCATGCAGCTACTAACTTCTTCACATCACGCTCACGAGCAGCGTCCTTTATCGCACTATTTCTTTGCATCTCTTGTAGTGATCGTGGAATAAGCACATCGGCAACCTCCTCATGCACGCTAGCCGTCATCCTCAGGAAAAACATGACGCCCTGATAGTTGTCATGCCGACCATTCGGCGTCGAAGTTAACGCTAGTATATCGTCGAAGCACGTAGGCCATGACGTTGTGTACATTGCAACAAAGAGATATGTCATGGTCTGGGTGAGTTTATTTTGCATCATACTTGAATCGGAGGTGGTTGAGTTTGACAGGTATGCCCGTCTCATGTACTCCACGAGTGAGTCCTTGATGTATGCGAGGGATTGATCCTGTGGGGTTTGGTAGCGTTGTTGGATTGCCGTGTTTAAAACATCTAGGCAGAACATGCGCACGATTTCGTTGGCTCTTTGGTCCCTGACAAAAAGGGGCAAACAGATCTGCCATCCTTCTGGGGAAACTTTGATAGTTTGCAAAAATTCCATAGCCTATAACTCTAGAAGTCAGCAACCACTGAAAAGCTCGATAAAGGTGAGGTTATTTGATTTGAAACATCTAAAATACCTGTCCTTTGAGTTCCTGACTAGTAGTAGGGTTGGACGCGATGTCCACCGCGCTTTCAACCTATTCAGAGCGAGAAATAAGCACACCGGTACCCCAAACTTCAATGATGCGGGACAGAAAACACATACTTGTGTATCCATGTTTTCCTAGAACACCTCCACTAGAATACAAGAAAATGATGCTCCAAGAATTGAGCAATCAAGTTGATGGAGGCGTATAATTAAACGGTAGAGGCGAATAACGATCTTTAGCGAAGTCGGATGCTAGTCTTTCTATTGGCCGAAAGTATCTGATATTAGGGACGAAAAAGGGAGATAAGAGTCACAGGTTTCGAGTATCGAGAAATCCGTAATTTCCTGAGCCCTTAGTTAGTTAATACTGTTCTGGAGTTAAGTCAAAAACCTCTCCTGTATAGAGAGTTATTCTTAAAAGACAAAGCGGAAGATTGAGGCGGGGCAGATAAATGACTGTGAGTGACTAGAGCAAATACCTTCAAAGCCGAAGACAGTTCAGACCAGGGCCAGGTTTGATATATCGAGCTCAGTGGTACCTAAAAGGAAATTTTAGAGGTATCAATTATCAAAATGAGGTCCTTATTTGAGTGTTGTAAGAAAAGAGAACATGGGAGGTATCGTGTCTGCTGGCCTTTAGGAAAAATTGTGGTGGGGCACTGCCCGATCGGAATGGGTACAAGCTTTGGCTTCGCCAAGACATCTAACTGAACTTACTACCAGGATGAAGTCACCGCTTAAATCCTCGAAATGGCCGCGGGGCACGTGATGCTAAATATCATAGAAAGCTTCTTACTTCAAATACAACTGAGGAAGATGTGTCCAATAACTAAATGATACAGTAAAGGACACCACCCAAACTCATATGATAATCCTATTATCTCACACGCCATTATCACAGAGTTCATCTTTAGGGCGCGTTTATATGTCGTGTCCAACATAAAATAATGTCAAAGTCATTATGATTACATCTGGTACCATTCTAAACCTGGTCCACAGAAGACTCATTACTTATAGAATAATAACCCTCTAATAAGGTACTGAAGAATCCTTGCCCAAAGAAAGAAAAGAAAAGGAAGAACTTTGTCTCTTCAATCCTAACTATTTTGAAATAGCATCCCCAATGTTCAACCCACCCATTGTCACACCGGTATTTGGACTTTCGGCCGCTGTGTGCAACTTCTCTTGTTGAAGACGTATGAAAGCCAATTTCTGAAACTTATTGAGAGAATTGAAGAAGTGACGCCCAGCCTGTATGAGAGATAGAAATTTCCCGTTAGAATCGCCGGAAATCATGGGAGTGGCTGATAGGCTTACCATGTGTGTACTAATTCGCTCCAATAGTTCCACAACAGCAAACCGCACTTTCTGCAGTGGATGGAAGAGACCGACGGCGACCGGAAATAATCCTCCTTGGTTTTCTGGAAGTACGCAAAGAAGCTGATTAACTTCTTCGTATTCTACGACATAATCTCTAATTGTTGTATAAATTTTGGCAGAGTCATCAATTGATAACCTCAGATATCTCAGACGGTCAATTTGGTGGTGCAGGTCAATAACCTTGATTGGTTTTGCCATGTAAAATTGCATAGCATCCTGTCCAAAGTAAGATTTTGCCTCAGAAGTTTAAGCCTGGTATTTTAACCTACCTGACAATAAGAGTGATATGTCCTACTGCCCCTCCACCCTTCTATCCTAGCCATATTCGCTGCCAAATCTCTCATCTTAGTTTGTTCATCTGGCCAAACATATCCATGACCGCGAATAACGTGATTTTCTTCATGCCCTATCCATAGGGAACTAGCTCCATAAACTAACTCCTCAAATGCCGCGGCCATTCTTGTAAATCGCACGATCCAATCGCGCCATTTGGCCCGTAGTGCCTTTTCGCCAAATTTAGAGGAAATGCAGTTCAAGACATCATCCATAAATGCATTGTCTCCAGTATCAATGTGGCCACTGATGTTCGCAAAACCACTAAAGCTGGCACCGTCACTTGGGTGACACGGTTTGATTTCAGGGGAGATCTTGATTCTACCGGTGTCAATATTACAAAGGATATCCCACCATCCATGATGGTTTCCAAAAGTCGGATTAGTGACGCCAGCTATAAATCCAGGGACTAGAAGCAGTTCGTCGACTTTAGACAAGTCTGTATATGGGAATGCATGCCGCGTAAACCCACGCAAGACACCACCCGATGCCAGCGAACATGCAGCTAGTACATGGTCTGCAACCTCGCCCGAGGGTCTTAGATGACTGAGGAATATTATCCTTTTCTGTGTAAGAAGCCCATTGACTAATACAATGATTGGGTGGGTATATGGGCCATTCGTAGTGAGATGAGGATGGAGGGCAAACGGTTGAGGATTTGCGGAGTGATGCTGAGAGAAAGTCGATATCAAATGTATCAATGAGAACTAAATTTAAGAGTTGGTGAAATCCTAAGCGATTTTTGTAGGGGGGGTGCCCTACATCTCCGACAGTTTCAGGCATTATTGCAACAGGAACCTTAATAGGTACTGGTATGCCCGTATAAACAACTTTGGTTTCGAATTCGTGGCTGTCTCTGTTAATTGTGATCCTCCCATTTACAAGTTTATTCCTTCCTGGTGCTAGATCAATATATGTCGCCGCTCGCGTTTCCAGATCTTCATCTCCAGTTGTCAGCATTCCTAGGGATGAGGGTGACCTCATTTGCTGTTGTGCGACATTTGGATAAATATGGGCCATCTCTTCAAATTTTTCCGTGAACATCTCCTTCTGTTCACTACAAGAAAGTATTTGCCGTTCAAATATCGAAAAATCCGGCATAGCAGAAAGATCCATGGCATTCACAGCTGTAAAAATCTCTGCAAGAGTCTCTACCGTAGGTGTTTTGAAGTATTCTTCAAGTGCAAGAAGAAGGATAGGCTATTTCATATTGGCTATTAAGATATATCCCGAAAAAATGAGTGTATACGTACCTTATAGATATGAAGGAACGAATGCCTGGTGCATATGGCCATGGCCTTTACCTTTGCGCCTCTGTAGTACGGTAGAATGAGTTTTCCATCATATCTAGCCATAACAAAAGGATATTTACCTTTTTTCTCTTTTATCATGCTTTGTATTAACTAGATTGAGTACATATATTAGAGGTGCATGACCTGAGGCGTCTACTTCGACTGATTCTCGTTCTGCGTCTTTATGCAAAAAGAATATTGTCCAATCTTGAATGCGGACATGGGCCTGGTCCGGCAGCATAAGTTCGGCAAGCATACTAAAACTCCAAGATTAGCGACATATTTTATTTTGTGATCGAAATTGAATGCATATTATATATATTATATTTTTAATTATTTTTATAAGTAATTAGGGCCTTAGCTTATTTGATGCGTGTATATATATCAAATTAATTGTGAAAAGACTTGATACTTACTGCTCATCCCCGCTGATAGCATTTGGGTACTGATGTTCCATTGTAGGTCCTTTATCAATTTGGAACTCGGCAACTAGGATATACTCAACGTGTAGCTGATTATTCCGCGAACTCCGGCTACTCCTAGCACTGGCCCGTTCAGTCCGAACAGTGCTGATACTACCCGATGGGCTTCGTCCGGAAGCTTCATCATTAGGCGTACTCGAGCTCATGATGAGTGTGAAATTAGAGATTGTAAAGGAATAAGTATTGGGGCGGTGGATGAAGTAAATTCCTGGAAGAAAAGAAGAAAGGAGGTGTGTCGGTGGAAATAATTATTACGGGATAGAACGGAGATGATATTAATACTTTAAGCCGTGGCTACAGGTGCGACTTGAGGAGCTGATAAATAAGTGGTCTCGAATAAGTGGTATGTGGTGGTTGATACAGGAGTGTGTGAGTTGTACGATGTCGCGAGTCAGTGCAGTTGCCCCTCTGTTTCTACCTCTCCGCTGGTTCCAAGTTGTTCCTGGCAGGAGGGAGGTAGCTACATGTATGTATATGTAGCTAATAAAAGGGCGGCACCTTCTCTACTGTGTATGTAGGTGAAGCGTGCCTTACTGATTCCCACGCTCTTTGCATGATATGCAACCAACCTTCCGGCTTCCCCGGCTGAGATCCCAGGCCAATTAAATTCGCGCCACTTTACTAGCGGGAGAAGTGTTCAAGCCACTATTGGCCGCCAATGTGGCGCAGCAACCCTAAAGCCCCTAGCCTCTTTACTCGCGTTGAGTAAACTCAACGCACCTCTCTCCACATCCCATCAACTTTCTCCATTCTGTTTGTCAATCTCCGGGCCTCATAATTACATGTTGCCACCCCTCGATACCAGCTGCATACTAGAACTCTCGGCTTCCATAAGGAATAAGGAACAAGATTTAAATGCCTCCAAAACCCGCATGCACAAGTCCGTATGACGGTATTAAGCAGCAACTAACTATTGATGCCTGCTCAAGTTCAACTTTAAAGCTTTTAAAAGAATCGTTCGCTACAACCGAATCAACTGTCGCATCAACTACCGTCAAAATCTCCTCACGATCAAAGAATTCGAAACTAACCTCCCAGAGTGTAGCAACAGAGGCAGTTGCTGTAGCGGTATCGTCAAGGGTAGCAGAGAAACAAAAGCTCGCAATTGAAGCAATAAACATTTGTCTCAAAGCTCTCACCGATGCCGCAAAAAAGGATGTACTGCCTCGTTCCGCTCCTGAAATCTCTGCGCCGGCTCGGAAAACAGTTTCCACAATTAACAAGCCGTTGGGGTCGCGGTCCGCAAATCGTAACGATATAAAGTCCGACCCAATTGCGAATCTAGCGTCATGCTGTGCTCTATCAATATCCTATCTTAACTCGATTCAACATACCCCTAGCCTCCTGGAGATGCCCCCACTACAGGTTGAGACCGCCCAAAACAGTCTTTTGTTAAAATTAGTACAGCTCGAAATGTTTGAGATGGCACTGAAAGAGGCCCGAAGTCTGAAGCGGAAATTGACTGAGCACATGCAGAATGGATCAGCGGGGCAGAAACAAGCGAATGGGGCCCAAAAAACATCAAATTCTAAACACTCCGAAAAAGATGGTACCGTAAAGGCCGAGAAGGAATCGTTCAGTAAGATACTTGAGTTTAAGAGCGTGGTTACATCCGTACCTGCATTTCCGTTAGTTATCTCATGCCAACTAGGAATGCTGCGGTGTCTTGCAGGGCTGAAAAGACCAGAGTTGATTGAGGTTCACACTTCTCTGTTTTTCTAAAAACTTAAAACCTTACTAATTCTCTTTATCTTCCACAGGCCATCATTCCCTCACTATCTACACCATATAATACCTTATCTTTAATAAAGGTTTATTCAAAATCATCACCATCTAAAGCGTTGACCCATTTGAATGTTTTGATTCATACACTATTATCCATAACCCCTTCAACGGCGGTATCTTCCGACAGCGACGCAACAAATATTAAACTATTCTGTAGTCCTAGAACAGCGTTAGAACTACAAACGCTAGCGACTGAGTGCGCTGTCTTGAGAAAACGTCTCCAGCCCGATAATAAAGGCGCAATTGAGAATGGCACGACTGAGCAATGGGAGAGTTGGCGCAAATACCTAACTGCGTTCGTTCGACGTTCACAGGAGCAGCGAGCCAAGCCTGATCGGTATAATTTCATACAGCAAACATCAAATAGAGTCCGCCAACTGCTCCATGGGGGTAATTCATCAAAATCTTTACCATTAGAAGTAATTAAAACTCTTGCTACCGTCTCGTTTGACGCTGGGCTATTTAAAGAATCTATGAATTGCACAGAGGAATTACTTATGGAATTGGAGGCTATGAATAACGAGTCAGATGCAGCACTGAAAGTCATCAGTAATGTCCGATTAGCAACCATCGAATTGAAACTATCGACAACCGAGAAGAATGGGGAGCTTATCCTAGATAGTGAAATTGTCGGGGTTCTCAAAGAACGGGTTGAGATCGCCGTTGAGGGGTTGGCATCGGTTAGAAATGGCAGAAAGGCGGACCTAGAGCTATTATTGAACGAGGTAGCCCTATTCAAGAGGAGTGGGGTCACTTTGCTGGCCTCTCTCGTGAAAGACGAAACCGACCAGGAAGGGGTTGAAGAAACGGCAGAAGCTAGAGAGGCCAGATTGACATTGAGGGCTCTATGTGATTCAATCACTCGAGGTGTTATCAGGTTTTGCGGTAAATATATGACGATGGTGATTTCGGACGAGGAACGAGCAAAAGCGACCAGAATTGTTACATCTACAGTTGATATAGCTATCTCAACTTCTTGGCGAGGGTTTAACATTAGTTCTCCAGACGCGTGGGAAGCTGTCGAGGACTTAATCAAAGATTCCTTGATAATAATCAGATCGCTACCAAAAAATGATATAGATCACGCTATGTTTTACGAAAAATTTTCCACGACATACTGGCAAATCCATCTACTTTATCGAAAAGCCGGGATGCATAAGCCAAGCATCCTGGCCCTAAGAAAGAGTCTCATGATATTAGAACGGAGGCCTTCGGAAGAACTTATCCAAACCAACGCAGCTCTTAAATGGGAGCGACTGGGCAGTCTTTTCCTTCTGGCAGGCGATTATAGGAGGGCTGAGGATGCACTACTGAGCGCCGTAAATGTATTTTTTGAAACTGGAACCTTAGAGGAGGTTGGACAAAGTGCATCGAAAGGCGAGTTGCCCGGCAATGCGTTTGACCTACCTACAAAGGAGGCAACTGTCGATAGAGCTTTGGCAGGCCTTGTCAAATGTGCAAACAAGAAGAGGGATGGCGTGGCTTCGTCGCTACGGTTTGATTATGCGGGGATATCAAAGGCAGCACGAGGAGCGATGTTGGAATGGTCAATGAGATTGGCAATTGGAACTATGGGAGGTGATGGCACAGTTGCTCAAATATTGGCTGAGAGGTTGCTAGACCTATATTCTTTTAAAGAAATGCCTTTGCGCAGAGCCCGAGTTATTTCAAAACTTGTAGAGCTAGCAGTCGACCATGCAGAACTAATCAACAAAGAGGAGGCTAGAATTCTAGGCGAAGAGACGCTTGAGTGGGCTAAAGGCCTAAGTGATGTTGCCTCGACAGATGATAAAGACCTGTTCAGGTACAAAGATGACATAGTGGCAGGTTGTCTAGTCAGCCTGTCCTTCTTACGATGGCAAGACGGTGAGGCCGAACCGGAACTAGTGAAAACCGCGTTAAGCCTATGGAGTAGATTGGTGAATGAATTCATCACCTGGGACGCAGTGGTAGAGAGAGTGGAAGATATAGATCAGGTAATGAAGAAGCTGGAAATGGTGGCCGAATTTTTCGAGATGAAGGGTGAGGTTGAACTCAAGATTTGTGCTTTGAAGGTCTTGGTATCCTTTAGGGGAATAGAAGACAAGGTGAACTATGATTGTAAGTCAAATGCTCGCTAAAGCACTACCTTAAGTAATATTAACAGCCCTCTTACAGCGCTTGCCCAGCTACAAAGCCTTCTTGGGACCCAGTACCTTCGGCTTGGATACTCTGGACGGGCAGGAATGGCTCTGGCAAAAGCCCAAGCTTTGATCAATAAAGCCCCAAGCGGATTGTCTTCAACAACGGCACTGCAATTTCATTTGGCCTACACGGAATACTTTGTAAACATCGGAAACCTTGAAAAAGCTGAAGAGTATTTTCTTATGGCTAGTGACTTGGTTGACAAAAATGAAGAGCTTACGAGCGCAAAAATTTCGGGGGCCAAAATTGCAAAGAGGGTCAAGATCAACAGAATTATTGCAGATGCTGCATATGCAATGAGTTTGTTGACATTCGAAAAGGCGAGTGATAGACCATGACGCATAGCTATATTTCATAACCATGAACTAATTCTTAATGTGTTATAGGGAAACCCTAATGATTCATTGACACATGCTAGAAGATGTGTCAGACTTAATCAGCGTGCCTGGGCTGGTCTGGAGGCTCTCAGCAAGCCAACTATCTCGAAATCTGACCCCCTTGTTCAAGGGATGGCAGCACTGTCAACCAACTCCTCAGGACCAAAGATCCACTCAACCACGTTAGCAGCATTCAACACACCTCTTCTTTGGCCACTTGTCTCAGCTCTCCACTCGAGTCTTCTCCAGGCGTCTAGCATATACCGCCATCAGGGAATGGTTCGTGAGGCCGAGTTTTACCTTCAGCAAGCCCTCAAGACAGTTGAAGCTGTAAACGCAACGTCTAGGATGGCTAAGACGATGACTCTATATGGGGACTTGAAAATTAGAGCAGGTCTAACAGACGAGGGAACAGAGATGCTAGATCAGGCGAGAAAATTGATTACCAATGACCACGATTTTGTTGAAATTGAAGTTGCGGCCGGAAACCTGGAGAGAGTTAGAGGAGACTGGCAGGAGGAGAGTGAGGCCTATGAGCGCGCCGAGAAGCACTTAGAAGAATTGATGGCCGTCGATAGAATTGAAAATTTAGGGGGCCACAGGCCAGACTCGCAAATAGTGATGGAAAGGTAAGAAAATTCCATTAAGCCAATTCTTTTGAGCACAAGTTAACAGTCAGTAGAATGTCTAAAATGGCCCTAGATGAAGAGAATAAGCAAACATCTAGGACGAAAGCACCTGTAAAACGCAGAGGAAGAGCTCCAACAAGACCAAGGGTCACAAAAGACGAAGTCGAGAAAGCTACTATCTCTGCCACTGTAGCTTCTACAGTTATTGGCGAATGTTCCACACTCCTTAAGCAGAAAGGAAATGTTTTGAGGCTCAGGGCCCATAATCTCTCCATGCAACAAAAGTGCGAAAAGGCCGAGGCTTTACTCAAGGAAGCAGCAAAACTTCCTATCGGACACCAAGAAGCCGTCGTACATGGGTTGACTGAAGCAAGGCATCTCTTTCAAGAGGCTTTGATTCTGATGGGTTCTGATCCAATATTTGGTGTTCTTCAAGATTCAAGTATTATTGTCCTTAACTTTTTATTTAAATATCTACCACTAACTTATTCATTCGCAGCTATTTCTTTGCCCAATATTGCCATAAACAAATCTGACGCTTTGGACCCAACTACAAAATCAACTCGCAAACCTATCAAAGAGCGCGAAGCTATAATAGAGTTTATGGCGCTTCTTGAGAAGGCTAGGGATGCGGTCTATAGCGTTCACACAAGGGCTATTAAGTGTGGGTCTTCAACGATGACACATAGTGTAGCTTCGTTATTGAGTGAGATAATTGTTTTGATTCATGCGGTGAGCAGTGTAAGGGGTAAAGGGCCGGGGCATCCATTGTTTGCTAGTTATTCCCTTGGTAAGTTTGGATTCGGTTATCTGAAGAATGAATTGCTTATTTCCAATAGAATTACACAAAGGGCTTTCGATTCAAAGAGAGAAAGCCGCGATCAAAGCCGAAAAGATTTCAAACAGCCTCCCCGAGGACCTGAGCTGGCCAAGCAGCGAACCTCATGGTAGGGCTGTGGCAACAGAGCCCAACTTGTTTGATTTTTCGAGTTTTCAAAGGGATTATATCGATATCATTCCAAAGAGATGGGCGGCCGTTTCAATTTCCTTGAACGAGAGGCGCGATGAGCTCTACGTTTCACGTTTCCAGGCCGGAGAAAGCCAATTCATGATACGTTTACCACTCACCCGTGGCAATTCACGGGACGATTCTGAGGCTGTATTTGAGTACAGTGAATGCCGGCAGGAGCTTGACGAGATTATTGAAGGAGCCAATACCAGTGCTCATAATGCCAAGGAAATGACGAGCAAGGGTGCTAGGAAGGAGTGGTGGGAAGAAAGAGAAGCTCTTGATTCTCGCCTCAGTGATCTTTTGGAAAACATCGAACACGTATGGTTTTGTGGATTTAAAGGTATATTTTGCCAGTATGCACGTCATTCTGGACTTCTCGCAAGATTCAAAGCAACTTTTGATAATATACTTGCAAAGTATCTACCTTCAAGGAAGCGAAAAAAGGCTGGGAAGGTAAACATTGATCACCGCGTGCTTGAGCTGTTCATTGGACTTGGGCCGTCGGAAGGCCAGGAGACTTTCAACGAAATGCTCGTAGACTTGATCTTTTATGTCGTAGATATCCTACAGTTCCACGGGGAAGGGAACGCCTACGATGAACTTGACACTGATGAGGTAAGTCAGAAGGCGATTCTCAAAAAAGATAAAGCATGCTAATTTATAATTAGATGGTTGTGGAGCTTATAGATGCTCTGGATTCCTATCACCAAGAAGTTTCATTCCACGCAAATGAAGTCGAACGCGAAATTGATCATACGATTTTGATCCTAGATAAATCTGTGCACATGTTTCCCTGGGAATCGCTTCCCTGTCTCCGTGGTCATTCAGTTTCTCGACTTCCCTCTCTAGCTGCTCTACGCGAACGAATTCTGAAGATGCAAGAAAAAACACCGTCACAGACTGTCCCCGGCTTTTATGTCGACAGAGACAGAGGCTCATATATTCTCAACCCCAGTTCGGATTTAGTCTCCACTCAAAACATGTTTGAAGACGGCTTCAAAAATTTGGATGGTTGGGAAGGGGTTATCAACAAAGAGCCCTCGGAGGAGCAATTCCAGAAGTATTTGGAGACGCGTGACCTTCTCATTTATTCCGGACACGGAAGTGGTGCACACTATATTCGTGGAAAAACTGTAAAAAAATTAGAGCGGTGTGCGGTTTCTATGCTTCTGGGGTGCAGCAGCGGAGCAATGAAGGATTCTGGCGAATTTGAGCCATACGGGATGTCCCTGAATTATCTGCTTGGAGGGTGCCCGACTTTACTGGCGACCTTGTGGGATGTAACGGACAAAGATATCGATCGTTTCTCAAAGGATGTTTTTGATAAGTGGGGATTGTTCAGCAAAACTGAGAAGTCTTCAAGGAAAGCTAAAGGGCGAGCTACCTCTTCGTCTACTGGCGTATCGCTTGTAGAGGCTGTCGCCAAAGGAAGGGATTGTTGTAGTTTGAAATATCTTAATGGTGCAGCGCCAGTGGTTTATGGTATTCCGGCGTACTTGTCTATTTAACTTTTGTCTTTCCTTTTTATAATTACACAATACTATATTGGAGTGCGGGGTAGGGAGTAGCATTAGGGAAATCATAGGTGTTTAGGTGCATGTTTGAGTGCGGATTTGTTCTTTTCCTTGTATGATACCAAGAGTTTAGACGGCTTATCGTGTTTACGAAGTTGATTTTTTTTTTGTTACACGATGAGAAGCGAATCCCCCGAACATGTGTAGACAGTTCTTTTATATTATGAGATGCGTGAATGACATCGTGAAGCTGCTTAGGAGGAGCCTTCAGTTGTAAATTGGGATATGCTTAACGCAGTGTTAGGAACTCTACATGTAAGCTTAAGTACATAGTACTTGGGTCCATCATATTAGTTCAATTGAACACGTTTTGGGGCTTTGAGCTCCAGGGTTATTGCGCACACATGTATTATAAGGCCTCCCAGGCAGGTTAACTGTCCAGGAGAGTCAAGTAATAAATGTAATTCCTAGCTCGTATATATTAGCTATAGTCCCGTGACGATGCTCCCCTAGGAGCATTTCGCTACCAGCCGTATGCAAGAGCTCATGGCTAGAATTTGACCATTTTGTGCTACCAAACCCCATTCCGCAGTCACACTCTTTTCACACGTACCAAGGAACGTACGTAGCTAGACGCAGTGAATGCCTTAATAGCAGATATTTATTCTGAATGTAAACTACGGAGTCCGTTTAAAGAGCCAGGGTTTGGCTGGACTCACTCGCACATGACCATATATAGCAAATATTCCAAACTATAAGGGTACATACATGTATGTACTTATGCCCAGGGTCGGAACTTGGCAGGTCCCTTATCCCTTAGCCTGTCGATGCTGACCCCCTATTAGAGAGTTGGGATTTGTATGGAAGATCATAACAAGATCTGCTATCAAACGCCACTAGCCTTTACTCTTTACTGACAGTTTAAGGGGTAGCGAGGTTATTCTTATATAGAGTGTAAAAAGCATAAAAGAAGGGTCTAAAATACTTAATATCCACGGGAAGGCTTCCATTACCCTTACAGAATGTATTTAAATACCGTTATATCTGCTATCACTTGAGTGACATTAAAACCCCATCAGGCAGACTATCCTCCGTGTTGATACGGGCTTGATATAAAGTAGAGGCATACCGTCGAATATTAGGGCCTAGAATTAACTTTTCGGCCCAATTTGGTAGGTATGTATACCCAGGGTGCTTCACAATACAACACAATATTTGTAAAGAACCTCTCTACCATAATAATCACGAAGCATACACTTGATGAAGAGCATTTGCACACTCACATTTGCCTAGAAATAGCCTTGTGTGGAAATTGGTCCCCGTGCGACCCTGAAGGCATCACTTTCCGACACCCTGGGTGCATGTATTTAGTAAACTGATACATGATAAGGCTTTGTTGCGTTGCCGCACTTGTTACCAGACCGACACCTAAAAGAAAAAAGTGATTTTATAATTTATGGATGTCACTCCTCTGGTAAAGAACTGGAGACTACGGCATGCCCCCTGATCGTGTCTAGCCGAGGCTCCTCATACGTGCTTGTGAGACCACTCCCACTCCTCACGTCACTGGTCCATGCTCTCAAACGACCCTACCCCAGATTTCCCAATCGGACTCCAACTCTTCTTCTCTCAACCCCAACGTATCCACGACATATCGACATCCGTTGAATATATCAATGACTTCACCTACCTCAGGTTCTGCGGCCCCCGCGCCGGAATCGAAATCTAAGCATATCTCTAGCCCGAAACCTAGCGTTAATCCTCCATCACATGCTCGTCGGCTACTCATTCTCTCCCTACGGTACGCGATTTCACCAAAAGAATATGCTATAATTCGGCGTCGTATACTTCTTAAAGGGCCCTCCTCGATAGCTCTTAGAACTCCTTCCAGAAGCCAGTTTGATGCTGTTTGCGATCAGGCCGAAGACTTCATTCCTGCTTCCACACGCGCTGGATTACGGGTATTTCTAGCTAGTAATCTTATATTAAACCTGTGGGACGTGGTATCTGAGAAGTTGTCGAAACGCAAAGGGGGGAAAGAGTTGTAGGTTGTCTGTTGACTTTGTTAAGTCCGCATGCGATTGTTAATGGTTGTGACAATAAGGTCAACTACGATCCATACCGCATTCTTCAAAAACCCCAATTTTCTACTCTCACTTTCATTCTCAACACTTGTGATCTTTCATAGGCTACTTTATCGCTTCCTATACCAACTACGCTCAAATTTACTCCTACCAAACGCCCAAGCTCGGCGGTTTCGGCAGAGGCATCCGAAAGTGTCCGGAGTCTTCACTTCGCCGCTTTCACCATCGATTGGATCTTCACTTGCAGGGTTGGCACTATTGTTAAATCCAGCTTCTGATAGGCGAGTTACGATAGCAGTTTATACTTTTGTTAAGGCTTTGGAATACTCTTACAATAAACTAGAGGATGACGGATGGTTTCCTGAGCGGCCGTGGGTGTGTATCCCTCCGAAATAGTTTATTTAGGTCTAGGCTATATACTGATCTATAATTTGAAGTGGTTCGGCTCATGGCTCCTCTTCCCAATCACATCCGGGCAATTATTGTATACTTTCGTATTTGACAGAGACTGTTTCCCTTCGGAATACGGCGGGTTCATTCTCGACCACTCTAAGGAATACGTACAGCCAAAACCGGTAGGATATTCTTCTACGGTAAAGTGGCCGGGAGCCTACGACATTATAGACAGTATTGGTACAATTGCGAAATTAGGTTACCCGTACGTTGCCTTCCAAACCTTTACTCTTTTATTTAAATGATCAACTTACACTTTTACATTCAACAGGCCATTCAATTCGCCAATATTGTACCCTGATTCAAACATACTCCCCAAATCGCTCCAATCGATTGCTCCAATAGTAGACCCTGCCCATCCCATAATAAACTCCCTACAATGTGCCGTTCTTCATCCACACGAACCTAGTTGCCTCAAGACATACCTAAACTTCTGGGCTTCCGAGTTTACACATGTAGCGAAATTCATGAGCTTATGCTACGGAATATCATGGATTCCCAAGTATAACCTCTTCTTTAAGAATCCCATAAGCGCGCTTGTGAAGGTCACCCGATCAACGCTACTCACGAGTGCGTTCATCACCGGAGCAATAGGAACATCCTGGGCTACATGCTGTTTATTCCAAAGAACATTACCGAGAGGCTTGTTGCCAAAGGGCCGTTTCTGGTTAAGTGGCTTCCTTGGGGGGCTATGGGCATTTGTAGATTCGAGGGGTGGGAGGGGAAACTTCTTGTATAGCTTGAGGTTGGGTATTATTAGCGCTTGGAAAGTGCTTGTGAAAAGAGGACTTGTCAGGGGACTCAGGTATGTTTCATCTGGTCCTGCCTCTTAGCTACGAACCGGGAAGTACGAACTGCTAACCTGGGATAGGAACGGTGATGTATATCTCTTCATCTGTTCGCTGGCCATAATCAATTCCCTCTTTGATATGGAAGCACACTCTGTCACCGGTAGTGCTGCACGTAGAGCGTTAAGCTCCGTTAGGGGATTAGGGCTGAAAGACCCTGTCACTGAGAAGAAAAGGAAGGCAATCGCGGCGGAGACTCCGGAATCGGCCAGGGCTATTATAACAAAAGTTGTTTAGAGTGATATATCTGCTAGTATTGGTACATTGTTATTGCTTCTATGGCGTTGATGTTGGTTCCTGTAGTTAGGGCTGAGAACATATACATGTATGAACATATTTGTTTGGAATTCATGGCCATAAGTACATGTACTCAAGCCCCGCATACTTACATTCGAGTCTTTCGGGCATTTTTGCTTCACGTGCCCCAATAGAAAGACTAAAAACATGTATAATATAAATTTTCTATCTCTATCTCTGCCTAGTACTACGAGTAAAGACGCAAGGTCTCCAGGTCATGTGTAGGCTGTTTTCTGGCATCATGATGGGAGAGGTTTACAAGACCCAGAGACTTAGCGCCCCTGCTAGTACAAGATCTTCTAGCCCTATTCGAGCTTAGTTAACAAGCTGCACTAGGCTATTGAGCTGACTAGCTCCCGAGTGATATTCCATGAACCACGGCCTACCATGTGATACCTCAATACCAGTACTAGGAAACTAGGGTAGAACATATAAATTCAATTTTATAACCAACTACTTCCAGCTACACTACACTTTCAAAAGGCGGATATCCTCTAGATAACCGCATCAAACCATCCCCCCCCCCCCCCCCATTCCAATCCCCCCTAATGGGCTATCTCCTGATCCACATAGGCTTAACCGAAGCTAATAGTAGCTCCAGCATTGGCAATGACGTATGCCTTCAAAGTAGAGGTTCCACCAGGGCTAAGACTGTATGGCACGGTGAATGAGCCTGGGTCAAGAGCCTCGTTAGTTGCGCCACCAAAGTCATTTCCAACGGCGTAGGCGTAACCGGCGTCAGTGGAGTACAATGGGCTGTCGACGTTCTCGAAGACGTTGTATCTAACAAGGAGCCTCGCACCCTGGCGGGTGTTGATACCATCGTTGCAGTTGACGAAGTAGTTGTTGACGATATCTCCAGTTCCGAAGCGGAAAGAGGGGGTACGCGAGTTAAGGTTGCTCCAGTAGTTGTGCTTGTAGGTGACGGTCAAATGGCCAGAGTCCTCAGCAGAGTTCGAGTCAGAGTGTCCAACGAGAGATGCCTTCCAGTGGTCGTGGAGGTAGTTGTAGGAGACAGTGATGTAGTCACAACCGTGGGTAATGTCAAGGAGACCATCGTAGTAGTCCTGTTTGTGTTAGTTAAATCTACAATTGCAGAACAGGAGGTCATGTTTCTTACTTTGTCATGGTCCATATCGGAGGAGAGGTCACAGTGATCGACCCAGACGTTGTTGGAGTCTTGGATACCAATGGCATCACCGGTATCGGCAAGGACCTTGGAGATCTTCAGGCCTCTGATAATGACATTGCTCTCTCCATTGACACGGAGGCCAATACCAACCAAAGCTATTTGCTACATCAGAATCCTGATAATCCGCGTGCATCTATTTCATTCGGGATATATTCACCTGCACCAGACCTCCCAAGAATACTCTTGTTAGAGCCAATACTGACAACAGCAGCACCGGTAATGGTTCCAGAGACGAGGATGATAGTCGCTGTATCGCCAGCAGCAGCTGATGTAAGTGCAGCCAGGGTGGTAACAGTAACACTTGAACCACCAGCCCCTCCAGTGGTACCTATGTCATTGCCAAATGTCAGGGAGAGAACGTCAAAACCAACGGTTGAAATCTGAAGCTACATACCTCCATTCAAGGTGGCGTATCCAGCATTGGCTGCCTCAGTAGAGGAAGCGCGTTTGAAAATACTATGAGGGCCCGGAGCTGCCTATTATACTCAAAGTGGATTAGGAAAACTAAACTTCAATTCTCGGATATCTAAGACGTATGTGTATTTACGCACCATTGACAGCTGGGAGATGGCCGCGAGGGCCAAGCCGAGGATTGTGAACTTCATAATTGCGAATATCAGAAAAGGCCGAAGGATACTTTGAAGACTGAGAAGAACCTGTTGGATGGAGAAGAAAGGAAGCCATCACTGGGCGATGTTGCCTTCTTTATATACCAATTTCACAACCATTAATCACGACATATACAACCTTTCAAGGCTATTACCTGAAGGCAGAAATTGCATGCCTACTAGTTACCCACATAGTACACGGAGCTTCGATTCTTGTTTACCGAGAGTTGCACATATGAAAGCTCTCCAGTCAGTAACAAAAAATTATGACCAAAACAAATATAGTGCCTGAATCAGGGAACGATCGTCGTGGCTTCCCTGGCGGGGATCATTAAACCTGTAGTGACCCCCCGACTCAATTCTAAAAGGTTTACTTCGCCTATTCGCACGGCATTTTCCGAATGCGTTTAGTTGTATGGAATCATCGGCACCGGTTCCGGATTTACACCGAGACGATGCATGAAGATAATCAACATGGATATCATAATTCCATTCCAGGAACAGGCTTGGTGCTTTAAGAACTTATATCTTAGATAATTATTAAATATGGGGGGCTCATGCGTCGTTACTCGAGCAAGTCAAGTTAACGAGGATGTGTTTAACGCCATGAGTACCGTACCAACGTTCACAGATACTCTGGGGAAGCTGTGGGCATCCTTGTCCCTAGCACATACATGTATAGCCCTATTGAGGCTTGGTGACCTATAAAAGCATATATATACCATACATGTAATTACATAAAATCCGGTTAAAGAGCTGCTATTACAGGCAGGATACACCGGTTATATGATTACTACTGAAATAACGTCCTGGTGAACTACATTGTGATTAGCTTACGAAATCAGAGAATACGATATAGTCGTGTTGAAGAGTACATGTACACGAAGGTATAATATATGCCGACATTTATAAACACCTTGTATAATTGTGTAGTTCTGTCTGATGCCTAAGACCGAGTGACCTTCCATGACCCCAGCTCAGCTAGATGCGGGGAAAATAACAATGTACATATTCCTGGAACATCTTCCCGAAAGGTCCGTCTATTTCATCCATTTCATCATTGACATCGAAAAATTCAGTAATGAAGTGGCAAGATTTAAACGCTTCCCCATATACCCATTCTATACAACGGTCGGTATTCATCCCCCACACCCGTCTCCCGCGTCACACGAAACTTGCTCAAACCCAAATGGGCCCTGCAGCGATACATAAACTTAAAACTTTAAGTTTGTCTATGCGTCCCAAGAAAGAAGTATATAAGGTATCTAACACATAACGTGGTCGGTATTATAGTCTCCGAGTCCTGTGGGTCTGTTATATGAGCTTTCAATTGGTTCATCTGAGCTTCTAGCTGGCAGCTTCATTCATGCAGGCACTCCTTGCAACCCACTTGAAGGCCGCGTGTTTAGTTCCGAGTAGAAAGTCTGATCTTATAAAATAAATATACGCTCTCGGTTTCAGGACCCCGAGGTGGTTAGTAACCGGCATCGCTCTCTCACATATCTAACCGGGCGCTCCATATAGTGGTTTTAATTAACCAACCGTACCGTCAATTCCGAACCTTCTTATATTCTCCGACTACATATCTTCAAATTTGATACGGTTTTAGTTGCCTCTACGGTACTGTGGGTCTGTATATGTGATATATACATGTATGGAGCTTTGTATGCATATGTACATGTATACGTACTTGTTTGTTTCTATATAACCCAATATTGGCATGCGCATATGCTGCTATTCAGAAAAAAATTGTCTGCCAACGCACTAATGGGCCATCCATATACTTAATTTTTTAAAAGGACAAATAGCCTAGGGTTCAAAGTCGAAATAAGAAGATAATCCATGGTTTCCTTCCAAGCTATACAATCGTAATTCAGTTCGTTGTAATCTCTTCACGTACGCCCATCTTCTTAGCTATGGGTCAGACGGAAACGCCATACGTACGAGCGTCTAACTAGAGAGGTTAGAAATTGATGTAATATGAGTTTAAGAGAGCCTGACATACATGCATCTACGCTGTCGATTACTCTTCTAATATACGTACACCCAGATAAAATTAGATCGTTCATGTCTCCGTATCCATTGCCATATCGAAATTCTATATATGTTGGCATCCGGAAACAAACCCGTCTGTTCGGTGAGTGAAGTAAAACTCGCAGTTTTGTCTTTCCGAGATCTTTAGCCCATCATTCAGACTTTGGCATAAAGTAGTTTTAATAACAGTTTGGTGACCCCCTTCATAACAAGCCCCCTTATATATATATATATGTGCGTGAGCCTGTGCCCCACTCTTCTGTGTGTAGCAGAATTAATGCGCACTTTTAGCGAATGATAACTCCGTATAAGCTGCAGTGCCTTTTTCTTCTTAATTCATTAATCGTGTAACTTCAGTGCCTACAACTTCGGGGTAATATTGGATCACCCGGAGAGGCAATGACCCGAAGTTTAGAAGAAGCTCCGGCCTATCAGAACAAATTTAATCCCTAATGCGCGGTTTTTAATTTGTAAGGTATGCCAAACGTCCATGAGAATGCCCAATGCCCAATGCAAATCTACATGTGATTTGACCAAGTGAGCTCATATTTAGAGAAACATGAGATAAAGGATATAGAACGTCTATATAAGTGGGGTGGTTGATCCTCTTGCTCTCGACTTCGCACCGATATCATGACATTTAAAATATTTACCACAGAAAAAATAAAAAGCACAAGAGCTTACGTATTATACGTATCCCTTAATATTTAATAAGAAAGATAACAAGATCTCTGACCAAACACCACCATCAATCTTTGCTTCTTTCTGGGGTTAGCATTTACTGCCAGCTTAAGGGATGCGTAGGTTCAGTAGCACCTACATGTACATGTACTTACGTATACACCAAACCCTTTCCCATTTCAAGGCTTAGAACCTGGCGCCTATAAAGTTTGACAAGCGAACCGCTGGGGTGACGCGTGGACAACCCGTTCCGGACTCCGGGATCGTTAGCCCAAAAGCTTGAGTTTATGTAGACCAGCCACCGTATCAACTCGGTAGGAGCACTTATATTAATATTACCAAGGTTATGAGCTGTATATATTACATGTACTCAGCCAATATCCGTCAATCCGATCTGGCCCAATAACTACATGTAAAACCCCTTAACTCACGAGCCAAGTTGGTTTAGTAATTATATATACCTCTTTCTTGGATGTTGAATATTGAATTGTTCCCGGGGATGTCAAGAGCCGAAGGAATTCTTTCAATACTAAATTCGGACATAAGTGCGACATACATGTAGTTACCGCAGAGGAGTCCTAGAGTCCTCCATGGTACGTAAGTCGCTAAACCGGCGATGAAAAATAGCCGCTGGTGTAGAGTACTTGCTACTCTAAGTGTCATGCTCTACTTGGTATTTTATCAATCATCTACATATATCATGGTAATTCTACCTCCCTGCAGATCCGGTGGACGATGTTCCGAGCCTAGTATAAAGCATCTAGAAATAAACTTCAAGAAACTCTTTTAATTGTCTTATCTTCAGGTCGTGTTTTAATTATCCGGTAAACACGAAGCCATCTTGAAACCCCCCCCAAACCAGACACTTCATTCGGATTCGCCCTGTGCAGAAAGATTAGCCGACTCGAAGATCTCACAGATGAAATGCACCAGTAACGGCACGATCCGAAGTGATAAGCGATTTACGCATCTCTATGTAGGTACAGCGGTCGGATTGCAAAGGTAGGTCATCCATCTGTCTTCAGAACAAACAAGCTTTATGCCGACAATCACATATAGCCATTGGGATGTTGCAATGTTGGAAAGCGCTGGCTGTAACTGTAGCTTGTTAGAGTTTTAGTGAGTAGTGAAGTCAGAGCTTGGCTAACTAAAGGCGCCTTGATTCGAGAACTATACTTGTAGTCGGGGTTGAGATTCAGGGTTGAAAGAGGTCCCTGATCGACGATCAAAAACATCGGATGGATTTCGAGATAAGATAAGGCATGATGACTCAAGACGGTAGATCTAGATTAGATGATAGACTAAAGGGCCCACACTGCCCCTCTTCGTCTACTTTTTCGTTCTCTACGACAATTCACCTCTCTCAATTACGCCAAAAAAATAATGGATCTCGTTAACCAGTGAGTATAGAACTCAATTGAGACCTTCCTACAAGTGACTTTGTGTTGACTCTCGCTCTTATAGCCTAAACGACCGTCTCCTCTTCGCGGTTCCTAAAAGTTCGTTGCACCCTGAGTCATTGACCTACCTGCCACCTACATGCTAACAGAACTTTCTTTAACTGAAAAACAGAGGGCCGCCTCCACCAAAGCTGCTTGGATCTTCTCCAAGGATCTGATATCCAATTCCACCGTCACTCAAGATTAGACATAGCACTATGCCTCAACCTTCCCATAGCTCTTGTCTTCCTCCCAGCAGCCGACATTCCCCGCTTCGTTGGTGAGGGAAGAGTCGACTTAGGTATTACAGGTCGTGACCAGGTCGTCGAATCCCAGGTTGATGTCGAGGAGATTCTGAACCTTGGGTTCGGTGCTTGTAAGCTCCAGGTCCAAGTTCCAGAGATGGGCGAGTACACCGACCCGAGTCAACTGATCGGAAAAAACATTGTCACCAGCTTTACCGGTCTCGCTAGCACTTACTTTGCAAAGCTCGAACAGGAGCAATCTGATGTAAAGTTGACGAACGGAAACCCCATGCTGGCTCACGGGGAGATCTCTCGCCCAGCCAGTGCTATGGGTATGGCCGGATTGAGAACTAGGATCAAGTATGTCGGTGGCAGTGTTGAAGCTGCTTGCGCCTTGGGCGTGGCGGACGGAATCGTTGATCTCGTTGGTATGTGTTGTGTCGTCTGTAATTTCCATGACAAATTCGCTAGGCTTATTTGCTGATGAAAACCCCCACAGAATCTGGTGAGACCATGAGAGCGGCAGGGCTCAAGCCGATTGCGACGGTTTTGGAGACTACGGCGATTCTTATCAAATCTAAGCACCCATCGAACCCACAGCTCATCAAGACCATTGAGTCTAGGATACGCGGTGTCATCAGTAAGTTCCCTGCCCCGCAATTTCCACCAAACCGCATACTAATTTCATGGTAAAGCTGCTAAAAAGTATGTTCTCTGCACATACAACGTTCCCCGGAGTAAGCTTGAGTTAGTCAAGACTATCACTCCCGGAAAACGTGCCCCCAGTGTGACAATGTTGGAGGAGGAAGGATGGGTTGCGGTGTCGGTCATGGTGGAGAAGCGGAAGATCGCTAATATCATGGACAGGTGTGTTTAATCCTCCCCCCTTTACTAGCAACAGCAGCTAACGCCCTCTTCTTCATCTTACAGCCTCGAGGAACTGGGCGCCACAGATATCTTGGTGACAACTATTGCCAACTCAAGATCTTCACCCGACCCACCAGCTTCGGCTTAAATGGGCCCAAATTTGATGAGATAGATATCCGAGGACTTTCTCATTTTTCCAAGTTAATTTCATTTTATTTATAAAAACAAAGCTCGATACTAAAATAAAAACTACTATTACGTTGTTAACCGATATTATTATTGCTGTTGTTGTCGTCATTGAAGGAAAAGAAAAAAAAAACCGGTGCGGGGGAGGAGACTTTGCAGTCAATCACCTCCTGTGATTCTGACATCCGCATCAGAAACAAGCATTTTAATCTCGGCTGAACCTTATATGGTCACGATAAGGATATCAGTCTTTTCCCCCCAATATTTCCCACCCATTTCCCACAGTCTCCGCCGTCATTCAGAAATTTTTATGTACGGCATCGATTCACATCGTTTCTCGTCGTTTCTGTCGCAAGTGGGGTCTTTTTCCCGGCAGTTGAGCGGGGCTTTTCCTCTCATATGGTCATGGTCCCAAAAAAAAAGCAATGTGAAACAGTTCATAAACTCTCACTCGAGGCATGCCGCATGCACGTCATCGTAGATTTCCTGAAGCACCTGAAGCACGCGGTTGCGACAACTTCCACTCCAACGCTTTCAACCGATCTCCGTCCCTTTTGATCTCGTTTTCACCCACACTAGGCACTCCTCTCTGATTTGCCTGTTTCCCAGTTTCCATATGACTGGTTCGCGAACACAAAGCCTTAGGCCTTGGCAAAAGCTGAGAAAAGAACCCCGCCGACTCTCCGGTCCCCCGCCCCCGCCTCAATTTGGTTTTACCATCAATCCATCTCATGGCAAACTCCAAAGACCAAATCCTCAGGCGTCTAGGAATCTCCGAAGGCGCGTATTCCCAGATACGAGTCAGTATCTCTCTCTCTGTCTATTCTTTGCTGCTTCCCGCTGAAGACTTACTCGTTTTCTCGGATCTCACTGACGGCTTCAGTAGGAGTTTCTACGGAAAAACGTTGACTGGACTGCTTTCGCCGGTGGTTACGAGGGCTTCACGGCCCTCCCGGAGGAGAATCTGGCAAACCTGAAGCAGAAGCTTGTTAGGCGGTTCCCTGCGCTCGACGGAAAAGACGACGAGATCGTCTGGATCATCAAGAGACGATACCGGAATCACCAAACCATAAAGAAGCGGAAAGAGAAGCGAGCTAGCCGTCTGGCTTTCCTAAACTTAGATTTTTTTGGCCCTTCTTTTCATGGGAGGGCAGTCCGAATATGGAGCTGACCTTGTCTATGTTGTTTTTTCTCTGTTTCTAGGACTCATCGGAGAACGCAAGACCGACGAAATTCGCATCGTTGATGAAGCACGAACTCGCGATAGTCACATCGATAAACGACGCGTGGCTAGTATCAACTATTTGCTAAATCCATCATGATACTCGCTTTCGGCTAGCCGAGGATCGTGGAGGAAGGATTTAGGCTTCTAAGGGGAACAAAAAAAAACAAAAAAATACAATAAGTTCAGACACATAGAGTTCTAATACCCATGAGCTGTTTACGGCTAGTGAATGTATCGTCCCGGTTGCTTGTTACAAAGTAAAGGCGTTTGGTTCTATTCTTCTTCTCGAGATGTTCCTATCATCAAGAAAATTCAATATATCTGTGGGGGGGAGGGGAGGGGAAGGGGAAAGGGGGGGAGGGGGTGGGAGCGCAGGCATAACCAACGCATTTTTTGTATTGAGATATCATGACTCTCAGCATCGGGATGAGAGCCTAGAACTTAGTTCCGCAAAATAGATGGATCACCTCGTTTCCTTGAGTTACATACGACATTCATGTATGTGGGGTAAATTTTCTTTTTAACGCTTTTGAGAAGAATGGGAGTCTTCCGAATCAAACAGTAGACAAACTCGGTTAGAAAGGCCTTTTTAGACCCGCTTGTGCTTTAAAACCTGTGCTTCAATTGAGTTACCTCGTGATCAACCAAACCCTGGAGTAATTCACAGCATTTTCAGTTGCCGGATCTTCAGCCCCTCTTTTGTTGCAGATCGGAAAATTCTCTTCTTTTTTTTTCGCCCATATAAAGGTGTATTGCCAAGTAAAAAAAAAATGGCAAAACAAAAAAAAAAAAAATAGAGAGGCAGGGACAAAAAACTGAGACTGTTGGAATGAAGTGAACAGGTAGAGAAAGTAAACAAAACACGGCTTTCACGCGCATGCTCTTCCCGGTCCACAGCTTGTTGCATCCCGACACCGGCTCTAGAATCCTTCCTTCCGAGCCATTCATCGCTGGTACATGGTTGCAACTATAACTTGTCCAAAAAAAATTGTATCATTTTACCAATTTGTTTGGTTTTTAACTTTCAGTTTTTAACATGGAGTTTCTAGGTACAAGTAGGAATCGCACCCGCCAAGATACATGTGGCTATCTACTGCATTGCTGCTGCTCCTGCAAGTGTCATGCCCGTTTGTCCACCCTGACGGAAGCACCCTGTCGGCCAACTAATCTGCAGATGTAAAATGACATACCTACGGGGAAACGATGTGCTTATTGGACCAGTGGTACTCATATTTTGCGCTTCTAATGACCATTCATGGGAGGTAATTTCAGCAGCCCCCTAATAGGACAATATTAGAATTTTAAAATCGACGAACTTACCAGCGATATGGTAGAGTAGATAAGATGTCAGCCTCCCCACTCTTCCCTATGGCGCAATAAGCTGCAGGGTTGATAGCTCCTCTTACCGGAGTAGGTCTAATAAATAGGCGAAATCAACAAAAATAAGTGGAGACGTAGACATACAAATCTGACTCGTGTTGGAGTAACTTGGACAGGCATGTTTATGGAAGATCTTTGAATTGATCGTGATCTGGAACCCTGGAACCGCACTCGTGACAGGCCGAAAGCTAGAGTACATGTACGTACAGTGGCAAATAAGTTTTATTGTCGGCAGAAGACATTTCCACTCCCATGAGCTATGGCGAGTCCAGGGATCTAAAAAAAAAAAAAAAAAACCTCAGACTTATGTAGTTGATATAATCCAGGGGCACATAGTACTACTACTATTCCCAACGTTATATCTAAAGTAATATAGAAGGCGTTTAGGTAGGTACATATTTCAATGCCCCTGCTTTTGAATAGGCCAATTATTATTTTCATCGATTGCATAACTCCCCGGATCGCAAAAAAGTCTCCAGAGGTGATCTTATTCCATGCAACGGGACCTGGCTCCACAGAATACATAAACCAACCAGACTCGATCCCTATGTCATCAACGAACGATATAGTAGCAAATTTGCGTCATCGAATAAATGTGATAATATCAATCTTTCCCGGCAGTGTTACTGCAGTCCACGACCCAAATGTTTACCAGCTCATTAGTCCCGAATTCCCCCGCCCTAAATGATAGCCAGGACCAATGTGAAGCTGTTCCACATTCAACGTGCATTCCTGTGGTCTTGGTTCCTGATTACTTATATCATTAAGGATCTCTGGTGTTACCAATGTGCATAGGATAGAGCTACATCTAGGCATAACACTTCTTATTTCAGAAATTTTGTTTGATTAACGCCTAGGAAAAAGACATTCCCAAACATCGAAAAGTTAAATTGGCCTAGCTGTTCAGTATGCGTATCGGGTGACATTTTTTTTTTGAATCATCGAAGTTATATTTCTATTACCGAACACTGTGGGCTGATTGCAAGCCTGCAGATGACCAAATTATCTTGTCAAAGTGGGTCGAATTGCTATCGTCCAACTGGTAGGAATATATCCGCGCTACATAGTTTGATCTATAGTTCATAATCATTAATCGATCCACAATGTTTTACTGGCCGGATTCCTAGGAACAATTGTCACTGCAGCCGAATGGGCATCTTGAGACTTGGAGCCCGAGCAGAAGCAATGAAGTTCGATCTCGACGATTGGCGGGTGCTGTGTATACTGCAGAGCTGCGCCTAGGCGTTAGGACCCCTATGGAATCCGCAGAGTGAAGGTAGGAGGGTGAAATGATCGTACTTGCCGGAAAGGTTGTTGTGATTAGATGTAGATTAACTACATCTGAAGTCCCGATGTCCCCTCCCCCCCCTCCCCCTCCAGCCACCGTACTATCAAGTAGAGACATATAGGGAGATATGTGATTCGGACGTCGGAGTTCGGATGTAAAGTGTGGTCCCAGATAAGTTTAGAATAAAACCTATGTAAGTGTTCCATTAATAATAATATTGTTTAGTAGCGCTAGGGTAGGGGCTGGGCCTAGCGATGCGGTAAGATCGTAAGGGTTCCTAATCTATAAATAGATAATAGGCACAAAATCGCCATGGGGAGAAAGGTTAGGGCTACATATAAACGTCTTTCCTTACTTAGGCAAGTCTAGATACATGTAGTCAACCAAAAACACGACACAATTCAGAGCGGCATGGGTCAAAGAAACGAATACCAACGGCTCCCAAGAGGGGGCACTAGACGTTTTGTAGGCTCGTACCCATTCCCTACAAGTAGCTTGCGAACTGAACATGCGAGTATGTACTTGTCCTGTCATGGCACTTACGGGTTATAAATTTACCAGAGGGACCAGCCAAAACATAAGATTAAGCATACAAGAACGCTAGCTCAACCGGGTTCATTCAAGCTACCAGCAAACTATTCAGAGGAAATGATATTTTTTAAAAAAAATTATTTACAGTTCAACTCCTTTGAAAAAAAAAAAAAAACACGAGGGGGGGGGGAAAAAAACGAGACCTCTAACGTTCCGCCATTATACCAGAAGGAGTGAGCCATGAGATATTACCCCAAGACATCACAACTTTATCTAGCACTTGGCAGGTTCGTCACAACTCTCTACTCGTCATCCTCCTCCTCGCCATCGTTGACAACGTTGAAGAAGCGGAGTTCGTAAACACCCTTGCTGGTGGAGACGACACGGAGCCAGTCGCGGAGGAGGTTCTTCTTAAGGAACTTCTTGGTACTATCGATTTTGAATGCAATTAGCAGCGTGTTTTCTATGTTTAAAAAAGTGATAGGTAAACCTACAGGTACTTCAAGTAGCGCCCGGAGAAGGGAATGTGAGAAATCACGACAATTTTTCCATCACCCTCCTGGGAGATTTGGATGGTGTCGCCGAGGTTGCCGACACGGCCGTCAACCTTGATTTTATCGTGAAGGAACTTCTCGAAAGCGGAAACGTCGAAGATCTTGTCCGATGCGGGCTGGGACGCATTGATGACAAACTATAAAAATTCATGTTAGAATGCTGCTTCTTTCAGGGAAAAATCGATAAATTGTTTCTTACCTTCTGGGTAACTTTCTCGGGCTTTCCTCCCTTCTTGGTGGCCTTACCGGCGGTGGGCTTCTATATTTTCATAACACTCAGCCTACTGATCAATACTACCGACCAGCCCACAAAAGCAGGCAGCGGTGACCAGCAAAGCGGTGTGGTGTATACATACTTTTACTTGAACCATTGAAACTGATGTTCTTTAAAATGCGCAAAGAAGTTTGTATATCCTGCGCTCTGTAAGAAGTTCGATCGACTTATTTGTGAGGTGCTAGCGTATGATGGAATGTTGTCACGAACTTTTTTTCTTTGGTTGAGTGCTAGCTGGAGTGTGGACGGCAGTCACAGGGTTAGGTTATTACCCTGTATGTACAAGTACGTTAGCAGGGTAACCCCGAAATACAGAGTATCACTCGGCCATCACCTCTGCTGATTGTCTCTTGATTGATTGCTTGATTGATACCCCATACCTGATTGTCTCTTAGGAATCAGGCCCAAGGCTTATATTTATGAATACTAGATCAAACATGACACCTACAATGGTAGTATACTTTGTGTACCCGCTACAATGATGATATCGAGGGGTATATGAGGGGGAAAAAAAGAGAGGGGGAAAAAAAAGTAACCGTACTTCAACGCTCAAATATTGTTATCTGAAAGAACTAACACGCTGATCGCACGAGGGGTCGAACCTGGAATCTCTTGATTACCTTCAATCATCACAGACGTGATGAAGGAATCGTAGTCAAGCGCCTTGCCATTGGGCCATGCGACCTTGATATTAGTGCGCTAAATTTTTGTCAAAAGTTTTGGAGCAACGACAAGGCTGGTGGGTCTGGATGGCACTTGGCCAGTTTCAAGTGTCATGATTGGCTAAAATCAACTATCCGTCGTTGCTTGTATATACCTACTTGGTACATTGCATTGATTCAAGCTTTACACGTACTTACGTTTAGAGCTGCACATGTTCGGCAAGCCGGTCGAAAAGAGAGCTCCGTTACCTACATGTAGTCACAGTTTAAACATAAGTACATGTAGTTTATAATTTATGTTACGATGAATTTTTTTATTCTCAATAAATCATGCAAGCGGCGCATTTGCACCCAAAGGCTTAAATTGCCTGAGAGTATACTTAGGTATTTCTCAATTGGTCCCTTGTTCGTGTATAAGATCTAATACCGAATACTATTCTTAATACTCGGGCTTTACAGCTTTTCATATTGTCTGTCCACTGAACTGCATGTACTTCGGGTGTAGGGGGTGCGGAGATTTTCCTATTCCAACATGGTGGGTACCAAAAATTAATTCGCAAAAAAAAAAAACCCATAGCTCAAAAGCATGAACTATTTAAACCTCATGCAGTATTATGGGTTTACCTAAAAGTTTAGCTGTTCTGTGGAAGGAAGGAAATCACATATATTGCCACCCCCGTGAGAGCGCCTATTGGTGTCATTGATCTGAGATTTGTTGTGGTCTAGATCAGTAAACTTTTACTCTTATCATGCCAAGAAAGCTTAGCAGGCTGGAAACAGAGCCGCATTCGGCACACGGCTACTGGCGCTTAGCAGCTGTAGCTGTTAAATCAGGCAGAAATTCGAGACCCGGCCCGATTGAGCTTAGATATAGATATTCTACCTACCTACATATACATACATGTATCAGGCCGAGCTGAATCACGAAGGACTTTGCTGCGGTCCCTGTCTAAGGTGTTGGAAACAGAGAGAACCTTGTGGAGCAGCAACCCATGGCAGCTAGGATACCACCCGATAAGATAAGATGGCGGGGCTTACGGCCTTACGAACGCGGTCGAAGAGAGTCGAATTTTTTTGATAAAGGGTTTTTTTGGCAGCCTTAAACTCGCATGTAGGAGAACTATGGGTTCGGATTTTCCCGTTCCGGTCTGAACAAGCCTGTTGAGGTTCTGCGAGGTTCTCTTTCAGTTGTTCCCGCGGGGCAGTCGCATGGTGGGGCAGCCCCTGCGGCTTTGTTGGTGGGTAGAAGTTACTAGAATTTACTCTTCGAACTTCGATCTTGGCACTAACGTCTCTCCTCTAAATTCTCCTTCTTCTCCCCAACCTCTTCTCCTTCTCCTCTCTCACTCCTCAGTGATCTATCTTCCCAAGCCCTCCTAAATTACTTCTTTACTTTCACATCTCTACTTTCATCTCAGTTGCGTGCTTCTTAGAGGTTCATAGAGTCGAGAAAGTGAGTTGCCCTTCTGCCCCCGCACTTTTCTTTTGCCTTTACGGTTACATTTCAAATTTCTATCCAATACCAATTTACTGACAAGATCCTATTGATCCAGACATCAAACAATCATCAAAAATGGCTGAGACTTTCGAATTCCAGGCCGAAATCTCCCAACTTCTTTCCCTGATTATTAACACCGTCTACTCAAACAAGGGTAAGTTGATTCTTAGAAGTAATACTTTTACACGGCTCTGACCCCGCCCCCAGAAATCTTCCTCCGAGAGTTGATCTCCAATGCATCTGATGCCTTGGACAAAATCCGTTATATTTCTCTGTCAGACCCTTCTGCACTTGAGCATGAGAAGGACTTGAGGGTAGATATTATCCCTAATAAGGAGGCGAAGACACTCATAATGTATGATCTTCCTGGCGTTCCTTGGCATCTATGGCTTTTTATTAACATAACATAATTTAGTCGTGATACCGGTATTGGTTTCACCAAGTCCGATCTTGTCAACAACCTTGGTACCATCGCCAGATCTGGTACTAAGCAGTTCATGGAGGCCCTCTCTGCTGGTGCCGATATTTCTATGATCGGTCAATTCGGTGTCGGTTTCTACTCTGCATACCTCGTCGCCGACAAAGTAGAGGTTATCACTAAGTCAAATGATGATGGTAGGTCTATGGTTTTTTCATAATCACCGCTGCCTTACTAACAATATTTTCAGAACAATACATTTGGGAATCCGCTGCTGGTGGTTCGTTCACAATCAAGAATGATACCGAGGGTCCCCGTATTGGCCGTGGTACCCAGATCGTCTTGCACATCAAAGATGGTCTCCTTGAGTACCTCGAGGAGGCTAAGATCAAGGAGATTGTCAAGAAGCACTCTGAGTTTATCTCTTACCCTATCTACCTCCACGTTACCAAGGAGGTCGAGAGGGAAGTTCCTGATGAGGACGAGGAGACCAAGGCTGACGAGGGTGACGACAAGAAGCCCAAGATTGAAGAGGTTAGAATTCAATATTCCTTTCCACGTGAACTATTTTTGACTTATTTTCCTTTAGGTCGATGAGGATGATGAGAAGAAAGAGAAGAAGACCAAGAAGGTCAAGGAGATGAAGGAGGAGGAGGAAGAGCTTAACAAGACCAAACCTATTTGGACCCGCAACCCTTCTGACATCACCAGTGAGGAGTATGCTGCTTTCTACAAGTCTCTTTCAAATGACTGGGAGGACCACCTTGCCGTCAAACACTTCTCCGTTGAGGGGCAGCTCGAGTTCCGCGCAATTCTCTTCGTTCCCAAGCGTGCTCCATTTGATCTTTTCGAGACCAAGAGGACCAAGAACAACATCAAGCTCTACGTCCGCCGCGTGTTCATCACTGATGACTGCACCGATCTTATCCCTGAATGGCTTGGGTTCGTTAAGGGTGTTGTCGACTCTGAGGATCTCCCACTTAACTTGTCGCGTGAGACTCTTCAGCAGAACAAGATCATGAAGGTTATCAAGAAGAACCTTGTGAAGAAGACCCTCGATATGTTTAACGAGATCGCCGAGGATCGTGAACAGTTTGAGAAGTTCTACACTGCTTTCAGTAAGAACATTAAGCTTGGAATCCACGAGGATTCCCAGAACCGCCCAGTACTTGCCAAGCTCCTTCGATTTAACTCGACAAAGTCTGGCGACGAAATCACCTCATTGGCCGACTATGTCACTCGTATGCCTGAGCACCAGAAGCAGATGTACTACATCACTGGTGAATCTCTCAAGGCTGTCACAAACTCGCCGTTCTTGGATGCTCTCAAGGCCAAGGACTTTGAGGTTCTTTTCTTGGTTGACCCCATTGACGAGTACGCCATGACCCAGCTCAAGGAGTTCGATGGCAAGAAGCTAGTAGACATCACCAAGGACTTCGAGCTCGAGGAGACCGAAGAGGAGAAGAAGAAGCGTGAGGAGGAGGAGAAGGCCTTTGAAGGATTGGCCAAGACTCTTAAGGAGGTCCTCGGCGACAAGGTTGAAAAGGTTGTTGTCTCCCACAAGTTGGTTGATGCACCTGCTGCTATCCGTACCGGTCAGTTTGGTTGGTCAGCCAACATGGAGCGTATTATGAAGTCCCAGGCTCTGCGTGGTAAGTTTATCAATGATGTCATTGTCTGATATTGGAATCTAACATCAATACAGACACTTCTATGAGCTCATACATGGCCTCTAAGAAGACCTTTGAAATCTCACCCAAGTCCTCCATTGTCAAGGCTTTGAAGGAGAAGGCTGAGGCTGAGGGAGCCTCCAAGGCTGTCGCAAGCATTGCTACTCTCTTGTTCGAGACTGCTCTCTTGACTTCTGGATTCACTCTGGATGGTAAGTGTTTAAAAATACCCATTTATATTTCTTGTAATAATTACTTACTCTTTTCATAGAGCCCAACGCTTTTGCCCAGCGTGTCAACCGCCTGATTGCTCTTGGTCTCCAGATTGAGGAAACTGAGGAAGATGTTCCTGCATCCACTGCCCCAGCCACCGAGACTCCTACGGCTGTCACTGAGAGCTCAATGGAGGAGGTTGACTAAGCGTTTTCATGTTTTATATTTTATTCTTTTTTTTCTAAAAGCTCTTTGTTCTCTTTTTCTGGTTTGTAATTTTTACTTTCTTTTTTCAATCCAGTGGGTGGCGAAACAGTTGGGTTTGGTGTGATGAATTTACGGTATCGGTTCCTTTTCTTTTTTTCTTCCCCCTTCCAATACTCCGCGCCTCTGTCGGAACATATACCTCGTTGTTCTTAAACTAGGGAAGCCAAAACCTTCTACGATAAATTTATAAAGGGTTAAAGCATTAGGTGATGAAAGTGTGAAGATTGTGAGATCTAGCGACTGTGAATTGTTCTAAATAATTCTCTGGCCAATTACATTTAAATATCTCTCTTTACGCTCTTTAGTATACCGGGAAATTTCCATACGCCTTTTTAATAGTACTGCAATATTTGGAATGGTCTCCCCAGTGCGCTATGTATCGTTCATATTCACTTAGCCTGTGACTCAATTTTACGAATTCAACAAGAAGCTAGGACTCACAAGTTTGACACCCTTTAGAGCAAAAAAAGCATTGAAAGCATCCACTGCACATCAGTAATCTGTTATACCTTCTTTTTCCAGTCTTATCTGGTTCATCAAGCTGCTCCCAGTTCCCGCAGCCACAGCAAGGCCTAGAGCATTGATCCCCTCTAAGAAGCAGACGAACCTCTATCGCTGGAGGGTCGCTCAAATTACAGCCGGTATACTCAATTACACCCAACTGCACAAGCTGTGCGAGAAGGTCCTTCCGATAGGGAATTGACAGCGAGAACCAGAACGTGATCTTGCCAGCTTCAAACGAAGGTGTAGGTTCCTCTAGTACCAGCGCGCACTTTCAAGTTAGTCATCGCACATATGAACAACAAGCCCGCAAGAAGAGGTAACCGACTAGCACATGCAGTGAGTGACATGAGAATAGCTTTACGGCCAGGGTTCAACTGGTCATGGCGGGCTGCATTGATGAGGTGAACTCGGGGGTTGTGCATGTGCTTTGCCTTCTTGTCTGCGGATATTCCTAGAGCCACTGGGATGGGGTTTACCATGGGAGTTGAGATGCTCGGTGCAGTACCTTCTGGCGGAAGATCGGGGTGCGTGACTCCAAACCAACGGATATAGGGTGTACGGCGGACCCGTTTGGTGGACTTGGTGTCGATGGCTTCTCCATCTCTGCTTGTGGTGCAGCTTTGAGAGGTGGTGGCGAGAGGGGCAGTGGGCGGGCAGCACGCATTCGAGGTATTTTGGCAGCAGGATGCCATACTCTTGCTTGGGTGGTTGTTATCTTCTGGAGGATAAAATGTTGAGTTTGAGGCATGAGTGATCACTCGATTATTCAGCCTTGTTTTTGTTTTTTTAGGCCACGCAATGTAAAAGTAAGCCCCAGTTTTTGTCGACGCATACGTATGTACTTGTACATACTCTCTACAGAATTTATCGGTACATGTATTTACATGCAAGTCCATGAGGATCTAGATTACGTGGGGAAGCGGCAATATATTGCAAGTCTCAGTCTAACAATGAATTATATATAATTATAGTTGCCCTTTTAATATTGAATACTGGTATAAAGGTACATGTATGTCTGTGGACAAGAGCGGGCCTCCTCTATGTTGAAAGTTTCAGGCTGTGACTTATACATGTATATATAGTGGGGCCTAGTTGTGCCGTCCATCAAAATCTTGTATGTAGGGCGCCGAATGATATCGTGTGATTCCGGGCCCGTGGAACCAAACACAGCTAGCCTTCACGGGCCATTTTACTCCCGCCCACGTGCACAGGCGTGCAACCCGACGTTTCTCGAAATTTCTACTCGTGGACAAGAAGAAGAGCATCCTAAAAGTTACCCTGCACGGTTCAGGTTCAATGAATGGCCTACATACATGTACCTACTCGAGGCCCGGAACTATATAACTGCAGGGGTCAAAGATCTCCTCCTGCATGCAAGATTCGTCCGTCGCGCGTGTGTGCGGAGGAACCCTTGCGAGAGCAAAACTAACCTACTTATCATTTCCCTGAGGAATATGAAGTTGGGGGAATGTTGTGACCGAAGAAGGCATGTAGATGCGTTCTCCAGTAGAGAGATTAAAGAAGAAGGGGAAAAAAAAAGAGGTCAGCTGTTATGAAGACCTGATGGTGGGAGGGGGAGGGGAGGTGGTGGATGAGGAGGGGAATGGCGGATTGCCGTGCAGGAATGTGATGGTAGCGAGCGATAGGGAGAAATAGAAATCTAGAAAAAAACACAGAAGGAGGGGTATTGCCTATTCTTTTTTCTTTTCCTGCTGAATATATGTAGAGTGAGTGGCTGGAAGGGGCACATCAATATCATTATTTCCTAGTGGTCGTACTGTGTGTAACAATTTTTTAGAAGGGGGGTTGCGAATCGAAACTTGATAGAATAAGATGTGGGAGATGCGTTCTACCGGTTTATCCTAGATACGTACATACATAGGAAGGGTACAGTTACCGGTAGAGTAGAGTAGAGTAGAGTAGAGATGTATGTAGACTACAGGCACAAACAGCAACGGTAAGAGTTTCAGCCGTGCACTGACCAGTATTTGGTGAGACGAGACTGAGGATCAAGTGAAAGACTCATACCGAGGCTAGGATCGAGGGGAGGGGCGAGGAAGGGGCAAAATGGAAAAAAAAAAAAAAAGGCGAGGGGGAAGGGAAGGGTAGCCGGCCGTGAAGGAAGAAGGGAAGAAAGTAAAGAAAGGAACTAAGTCTATAGACTTGCCTCTACTCTACTACAGCGCGCACAATCAATCCCGTCAGCTCTTCTCATCGTCTTCCTTAGATCATCATCATCATCATCATCAGCTTTGCGCTCCACCACCACTCACAACCATCACAACCCATCACAACTTCCAACTACCACTACCATCCATCTGTCTGTCGTTCACCCACTTGTTCTCTCACCCACTCTGCTCTCCAACCACTCCCGCCCAGTGCACCCCCAACCACTCACCACTCGTTCAGCTCCCATCCCTTGCCTACATACATACATACTTCATACATACAACCTCCTTGCCTATCTGCTGCGACTTGTTGCTTCTTCTGCAACTGCCGCGCTTGTTGTCCCTAATCGCCCCTCTTACTGTTACCACCAACCTAAAATAGCCCCCGCTGGCGTCAGATCCCCCCCGCAACCCGTCGACGTCGGACACTCCCTCCCATTCTAGGGTCACCTTACCTCAGAACTACCAACCAACGTCCCCTCACTCGCAAGCTTCTAGTGATCAAGTCAGTAATTCCCAGGAAAACCACCACCACCACCACCACCACCACCACCACCACCACCACAACCACAATCAGCCACCTGCCTCTCAACATTTCGGACACTTTCCACTTTCCACCGTTTCATCGCTCCTCTGGGACTCCCGATACACAACCGCTAGGCGGCCAACATTCGCCCTAAAATCTATCGACCCTTGCTCTCCGAATATTAAAGAGGAACTAGACGAACAAGAGAAAAAACACAGCCGGAAGCCAACAGGCTCGGAAGAAGACGGCGAAGACAACAGAGCTCGGAAGAGTAGAAAGACCACTCCTGTAGAAGCGTCACGCGCAGAGAGAAGCACTTCGTCTGCAAGTAGAACAATGGATCAATCTGGAAAGCGCCACCCTAGTTCGTTCCAACAACTCGAGAAGCTGGGAGAGGGTACTTATGCTACGGTAATGGCTGCCAATTTTACATCTTGGCAGAATTGATGACTAACTATATAATTATATATTGCGCGCAATAGGTTTTCAAGGGTAGAAATCGCCAGACTGGTGAGCTTGTCGCGCTCAAGGAAATCCACCTTGATAGTGAGGAGGGAACTCCATCCACTGCCATTCGTGAGATCAGTTTGATGAAAGAGCTCAAACATGAGAATATTGTCTCATTACATGACGTTATCCACACCGAGTCCAAGCTCATGCTTGTATTTGAGTTTATGGATCGCGACTTGAAGAAGTATATGGACCACCGAGGCGATCGCGGTGCATTGGACTACGTCACTATAAAGTCGTTCATGCACCAGCTCCTCCAGGGGATCGCTTTCTGTCACGAAAACCGTGTTCTGCATCGCGATTTGAAACCCCAGAATCTTCTTATCAATAATAAGGGAATGCTCAAACTGGCTGACTTCGGCTTGGCCCGTGCCTTTGGTATCCCTGTAAACACCTTCTCGAACGAGGTCGTGACCCTATGGTACCGTGCGCCGGACGTGCTCCTCGGGTCCAGGACCTATAACACTAGCATTGATATCTGGTCTGCTGGTTGTATTATGGCCGAGATGTACACTGGGCGTCCGCTCTTTCCCGGAACAACCAACGAGGACCAACTACAGAAGATCTTCCGTCTTATGGGTACTCCTTCGGAGCGCTCATGGCCCGGAATTTCACAGTACCCCGAGTACAGAAGTAACTTTCACGTTTACGCCACCCAGGATCTGCGTATGATCCTGCCACAGGTCGACCCGATGGGCCTTGACCTGCTGAGCCGCATGCTACAACTCAGACCCGAGATGCGTGTCAGTGCCAAAGACGCGCTGAGACATCCATGGTTCAACGACCTAAAGCAGCTTCGGGCCGGGCTAGCCCAACAGCAGGGACAACAACAAGCTAGCGCAGAAAGAGCCAGAATGGACGCTGCTGTCAGGGCACAGCAGCACCAGGGACAGATGGGAGCGCCAATGGGCGGTCATGTAGGCGGGTCAGTTTACTAAAGAAAAATATATTATGATTGATGATGTTGCATGGGCTCAGGAATAATAGAACAATTGTAGGGGAGGATGGGATGGGGGGGTTTAGGGCTGGCGTGCTGGCTAGTGGGGTTTGTCTTTTCCCTATCTCTCTTTTTTTTTTTTGTTTCACTTTCCTTTCCCTGTTCTGAGGAGAGATGAATTTGCACATGAATGCTAGGTTTTATTCCCTTGTGTTTTTTTTTTTTTTTTCTAAAAAAAAAAAGACACTATATTCGTACTCGTGAAATTGTCTCCACTAGGATTCCTGCGTGTGGGATAAAGAAAAAAACTCGAAAGGGGGGGGAATGGGATGAAAATCGAAAAGAGGGGGGGGGGAGTGGGAGAAATAAGCGCTCACCTGGGATGGGTTTTTTTTGTGAGCTGTAGGGGGCTGTGGACCTCTGTGTAAAGATTTCCCTTTCGTATGATATTTAACAACTTTCTATCTACTGCCATTGTGTGACATGGAGGGGGTTCTGTGATCAAAACGGATAGGTTTACCCTTGCTGCTAGCACTGAAGGGTTGGGACTCTACTCTAGAATGTGTGCAATGTGGGCGTGGAGAATTGAACGACCTCTGAGGAGGGGGGAGGAGGGGGAGAAGAGGGAACAGAGTCTCGCACAAGACCTTTCACCCCCTCCCCCCCCAGCTGACCGGTGCCATCCCCATTCTATGTCTACATGTATGTGCTCTACTTTACATTCATGTAACATTGCACTCCGCGCAGGGGGGCAGGCAGGACTCTTCAGTCTTGGCAGGTGAGAGCCTTTTAAGGTTTTCAGGAGCTAGCCCGACTTGTCTTTTCTTGCATCGGGAAATGACTTTGGTGACAGGATTTTTATAACGGCGGCCGTGGGTCACAAACGATCACTCGGTGCACTTTTTGGAAGATACAGTCTCTATCTACCCCCCTACCCCCCTTTCTTAGGGATGTGCATTTTACCTGCCCCCCCATGGAACGAACGGGTGTGCGGTAATCACAGCTCAGGCAAGGGACAACGACGTCCGGCCTTGGGGGTTTTTATCCGCGGTTATCAGCCATGCTTGTAACCATTTCTATGTCACGTCTTGGGCCTGTGACAGACAGACAGGTCAGGAAGGGAAGGGGTAATATTCTATGTATAGATCATGATCAGATAATGGCTGTGTTTTACTCTCCTGTAATAATGTACTCACTCGATCCACTCCAGATCGATCCCCCATAGCTTGGCACATGTCGTTTGGTTTCTATATTTATAAGTATATACACACACACACACACAGAGAGAGGGATCAGTTATTAAGAGCCGATATATCAGTCTGGATTCCTCTCTCGAGAGCAGCTGAGGGCGTCGGCGAGTGATAGTCCGTGCTTTTATATATAAAAAAAAAAAAAACCTGCAACGTGTAGCCCGTTGACACCATCAAACAACCTTTTTAAGCCTCTCTCACATCTTTTTTCCCCCCTTCAAGATCGAACCCACTCTCACCATGTCACGCCCAAACACCAAACAGCCCACCACCACCCCCGTCCCCCTCGAAGCCTCCTCATCCACCAGCACCACCGACCGCTACCGCGCCCTCCTCACCTCCCACCGCCAGCTCGAGGCCCGTCTCCGCGAGGAGCAGCGCCTCTCCGCCTGGTGGCAGGAACGCGTCGGCGCGCTGGACCGCCGCTGCCGCGACGTCAACACGGAGCTGCGCGCGGCCCTCGACCAGAAGCGGGCGCTGATGCGCACCGTGCGGTTCCTGAAGGCGGAGGTGGGCCATCTGTGGCGGTGCCGGCTCGTCGAGGCCGACCAGTGCAAGGACACGAGCGCAGAGCTGGACGCGTTCCTGGTGGCGGCCGAGAGGGAGATGGGGGTTGCGAAGGCGAGTTGGGCGCTCGAGGGGTGGAGGGGGGGAGCAGAAGACCAGCAACAGCAACAGCAACAGCAACAGCAGGAGTCGGGACGGGCGGCAGGCGGGGATCCGGCGATAAAGGCGCTCATACAGACGCTGTGGGGCGTGCAGGGCGAGGACTCGATCGTCTCGGAGAAGAGCTCGGTGTGCGAATGCGACGCCTCAAGAACGCTGCGGGCACTGTTCCCACGCTGTGACGAGAAGGCTCGGGCACTCGAGGAGGAGCAGCCGGACCCACTGACGGAGATGTTGCTCCGCCGGCGGAGGTCGAAAGGGAGCCGTGCTGCTGCTGCTGCTGCCGCCGCCGCCGCTACGGAGGAACAGGAAATGAGGGTGACTACGCCCGTCACCACGGACCCGGCTCCCGCTGAGGTCAGGACGCCGGCGAATATGCAGAAGACTGCTGCTGCTGCTGCCGCCGCTGCTAGGGGCCGACAGGTGGCGGGGGCATCGCCGGCTACAACGGCGTCGCCGGGGACGACGGGGACGACGGCGTCAATCACGGCGTCACCGCCGGTCACGGAGTCGCCCATTACGCCGTTCGTGGGGGAGGCACAGACGCCCGAGGCGCTGTCGAGGGCGAGGAAGGAGCATAAGCAGGCGCTCAGGATGAAGCTGAAGGCTACGAGGGAAAAGGTCGAGGGGATACGGCGGGAGAATGGAGTTCTTGAGGGACTCCTTATAGCGGATCGGACTGACGGGGCCAGAGGATCGACATAGAGAAAGCACCAATGACGATAATGTCTCCTGCGAGGAGGAGGAGAATTAGAATCGGATCCAGGAGCCACGGAATCAATTCAGCAACTATTTTATACGACCTTTTCTTTTTTAGTTATATAATATATATAATATACGCCGGCGTTCTACAGCTTTTTTTTCCCTTTTCTTTTTGGCGAAAAGTCCGTGGGGTTTACGAAGAGGAAGTCGAGAAAGAGTTAAATTGGAGTGGAAATGATTGATATTCGGGATTAGTCGGATTACTCGGCTGGCTGTTGATTATGTACACATCCCGGCTCAACAACACGAGCTCTCGCACTTATGACGAACGGAACTCTACAACATCACAACTAAAACAACAACAGCTATTTACAACTCTAGGATTCTCTCCTCCTCCTCCTCCTCTTCCTCCTCGAAATACATACTACCTGAGAACCCCCTCAATGGTAGTCCCAAGAATCCCATACACCCTCCCCTTCCCACCGCCCACCATCTACCCGCCACACGCTACCACACTCCCCGCCGCCATCGCCGCAATCACCGACTTCCTCCACTCTCGCACCACCGTCCTCCTCACCGGTGCCGGAATATCCATCGAAAGTGGACTCGCAGACTACCGTGGTGAGAAGGGCACATACCGCCTCAACGCAAAGTACCGCCCCATATTCTTCGCCGAGTTCGCGGGCAGCCACGAGGCGCGGAAACGCTACTGGGCACGAAGCTTCCTGGGATGGCCGACGATGGAGAATTCGAGGCCGAATAGAACGCATGCTGCGGTGGCGAGGCTGGGGGAGCTGGGCGTGGTCTCGCATGTGGTTACGCAGAGTATGTGTCCCCCTTCTATCCCCATCTAGCTGCCTGGCAGTCCGGCATCCGGAATTGGTGAAAGGGGAGAGGAGCTGACGGTGGGATTGCAGACGTAGACTCCTTCCACCACGTCTGCCACCCAAACCTCCCCACCACCGAGCTCCACGGCACCCTCAGAACCGTCACATGCCTCACCTGCCGCGCTGAATACCCGCGCACCCCCTTCCAGGAGACCCTCGCCCGCCTCAACCCCAAATGGGCCTCCTTCCTGCAGACCGCAATCGAGGCCGGCGCACTTGGCAAGGGTGGCCGCCGCGAGGAGAGCATCAAGACCAACCCGGACGGCGACGTCGACCTCCCCGGCGCGCCCTACACGAAGTTCCGGTACCCGCCGTGCCCGCGGTGTCTCGCCGAGGCGCGCGACGGGAGCGTGCTTGCGGATAGCGACGGCGCCCACGTCGTGCCCGAGACGGATGGCGTGAAGATGCGCGGCGTGCTGAAGCCCAGCGTGACGTTCTTTGGTGAGTCGGTGGCGGAGGGGGCGAAGGAGGAGGCGGCGAGGGCGGTCGCTGAGGCGGACGCGTTGTTGGTGCTGGGGACGAGTCTGGCGACGTATTCGGCGTGGAGGATCGCGAGGGCTGCGCATGAGAGGGGGGTGGGACTGGCAATTGTTAATCTGGGGGGCGTGAGGGGGGAGGATATGTTCTTTGCGGACGGGGCGAGGGGCGAGAGGGTTAGGGTGGAGTTTGCGGCGGGGGATGTGTTGGGCGGCGTGGTGAGGGAGTTGGCGGGGGAGGGTGAGGGAGTGGGAGTGGGAGTGGGGAGTGGGGAGGTGGGGAGGGCGGGGGGAATTGGGTTTGGAGGGTGATTTCTTTTTTTTTTATGGACCTTAACCTTTTTTTTATTTTTTATTTTTTTTTATTTTTATTACTGACGACGCTGTAAGATATACGAGACATTTGTATAACGGGGTGTGTGTGTGATGCAATTCTTTTTCTATCTTATTTTTTTATAAATCTTATGTAGTTTATGTATATGAATATAGATACATACATATACAACCTTATTCTACATGTACTTGGGGGGTAAAAATTAAAATATTGTCCGGATTGACCCCAACTAACTGCGCTGGCAATTGCAACCCATTCGGTACCACCAGACCTGAGAGCTCAAGTACTTTATTTAGAATCGTATTAGTAAAGTCACATTCATTTTTTATATACGGTTATCTCCCATGGTATATAATGCTAGTTATGTGCTAGTTGGCGGGAATTTTTAGCATCTGGCCAGTGGTCGAGTGCACTGCGGCTGCTGGCCCCAACACCGAGAGTTCGGACTCTCATTGAGATTATGGGTTCAAACAGGGGGCGGGAGTGCATCCCCCACCCTAGGTTTACCTAGAGGTTGACCTTTTAGCCCTTTTTTGCATCTACATGTATAGGATCTTCCATATACATTTACATATTAGCCAACCACTACCCCCCTCTGCACCCGGGTTCTACCCACTGATGCCGCTCCAATGTTACATGCAGTGCCGACAATACCCGTGCCCTTCTAGATCTGCTGTCTTTGTGGTTATCGAGGTTAGTTCAGTACTTCAATGATAGAGCTGGTTCTTCTGTTCGATTTTCGACTGCGGGAGGGAGCGCTGTAGATGTGTCAGGTAGAGGATCCGTTTGTCCATAGTAAAGAAAGCATTTAAAATGGTTCATTGACATGTTACCTATCTGTAGTTGGTAGAGGGTCAATGATTGAAGTATAATGCCAAGGAGCAGGAATAAAATACCTTCGATCATTGACCCAGCACCCAGGATACATGGTGGCCTGGCCCGTGCCCTATGGGCGCTAGCCTACGGCTGCTGCTCCTATGCTGGAATACATCTTTGCGGAGCAGTCAGCTGGAGAGTGGTGGTGGGCGGGGTATGTGCAGCTACGCAGGCTGACAAAAGGTTCGCAGAAATTGCAATCCACATGTGATGTAGTCTGTAATTGGGGCTCATACATAAGGGTGGGGTACGCTCTATCCGTCTTGGGCTCTCTGCGTCACGTGGCTGCCTCCTCTATCTCTTTTTGTGGCTGTGGAGTTGGGGTCTTAGCTTGCGCCTGGACGCCGGGGTCGGCTCGCATTTCTGAGGCCGGGCCGGCCGCTGGGTCCAGGCGGTTAGTAGAATCGGTTGAGATGGGTGGATGAAGTCACGGATGGGATTTTTAGTCTGTGGCTTTGTGTTTGTTTAGAGTGAAGCGCAGTTGAGGAGATCTCGGGCGCGGATAGAACCTCTAGTGCACTAGATGAAAACATTCAAACAAGTTAGCAGCAAAGGCCAGTATGGTACCCCCCACGCAATTAAGCCCCAACCCCTCCTTCAACCGCTTGAAGAACTTGGAGGGGTACATACTCAGAATCTAAAGTTGGATGCTCCTGATTGGTCAAAAGGAAATAGAAACAATTGCACTAAAACCCTCATCCACACACACCCACCTCAATCGATTTTGGTTACCCTCAATCAGGATTGAGCCAAGACAGTCAGCTTGCCGGATGGGCCTAGTAAAGGCACCTCCTTATCTCTACCACTTGATTCCTGGCCCTGCCCTGGCCTCTGTTCTTGTTGCTGTTGGTTCGTTCCCCACTGGGCTAGAGGCACTTTCAGATCTATTCACCTGGCCCCATAAAGATTTTGTAGGACATACTTCGTGCTGCTTTGATATATTCTGCGCTACATATATCCATACCAATTCGATATCTGCTACGAGGGGTCCCCAAACAAAACACCCCGCAATAAATGACTCAACATCAAAACAAACACCCAACTAAGCCGAGTGAGAACGCATGACCCAAGCCAAGGACACAAGAGTGCGTGCGCACCTACCGTTAAGAGCTATGAAAAATTAGTTGGTGCTCGAGCCACGTGATCTCATAACTGGCCTACATATACACTGACCATTACTGTTAAGAGCTATGGAAGGCCGGCTGCCAGGTGCGAAATCAAACACACCACGCGACCATTAACATTTATTGCGCACACAGGCTGCAACAGCTCACTCTATTGTTTACCAATAGCTGTTCGCGGCTGCCTGGCGAGTCTAAAACAAGAATAAACCCCTTCCCCCCCCGCCTTCGTGCTTTTGAGCTTCCGTTATAAGGACAGGTATTCTAGGGGCCTTCTCGTCGTCCATCCACAGCTGCTCCTGTATTCTCTATCTTCCGCTATTTCCCCCTGTGCTGCTCGGCTGGCTGCAACCCATAACATCCGCTGTTCCTCTTCGATTTGCCAGGGTGTTTGGAACGTCCAACAGCTCTATTTTATGATCCAAAGATCTATGTTCTGCAAGCCTTAGGTTTGGGTCTTTCTTAATGTATTTATATGTGTCAACACCTATGTGATGGGTTGTGTCTTGGTATGATATTCGCCTTTTGGAATCTTCTTTTGAACTCTCGGTACTAATCGATAATAGGATATAGAATCGAAGTACCCCAGGGAGCCTTGAGACCAGGTTTCCAACAGTTTGTGGCCAGACCTAGTCGAGCGAACTCCAGATCACACATTCCCGCCTCAAAAGGCCTTGCTGACTACGTACTCTCTGGCTCTGTGGTCATTGATCAATGCAAAGAACCTTCGCACCTGAGTGTTATAGCTCCATTTCCTTAAACCCCATGACGGGGCCGGTCCCCTTCAACCCGTTTGCTGTGTCAAGGCTAATGCATGTATATACCAAAGTCCCTGCGGGCGTAGATACATATGCCTGCGGGCTGATGCCTCGTCTTTAGTCTAGCGGGGAACTGATATTTAGGCTACCTAGGTTCACGGTTATATCATAAGGCTCGGGAGTAATCCTATAACCCGGGCTCACACACTCCCCGGGAAAGATCTACCTACTACTAAGATCGATTGACCGCGTCTCTCTACAAAACTCAGGCTCCTCGTTGCTTGTGGTATCCCGTTCACTGCAGTAGCTACGATTTTAGCGCCATGGCCTAATGCACCTGAGTGTTGTGTTTTGATCGACTAGGTTTGATCGTCGGGATCACAAAATATCACTCTGTAGGTCGTCACTTGGGACTAACCACTTTCAGAGTTGTCCGGTCTAGTAAGTCAGTGCCCGTAGGCTCATGTTGGTTGTCGAGTTGCTGGACATTCAAAAGTTTCGCACAATTGCGCACCCGAAGGTAAAAGCAGAAAACATGTGCGGTTGAGCTCCTACGATGCAGGGATCACGCGGTAACATGAGCCTCAGGAGACGAGAGCGAGTGAGAGATCGATTAGATTGATTAGACATCGCGGCCCAGAGGAAGATTAGGAAATGACGAGGCCAAGACAGGATGACCTTGAGACTGCCCCACATCCAGCAGGTGGGGTAATTCGGCATGAAATCTGAGTCTCTTGAACGGGGAGAAAGTAATCGTACGATACTCGCACAAGGGCACAGGGTCCACTGTGCATGAGCGATCACTTACCTACGTCTCTTGTCGTTTCTTTTTTTTCTTCTTTTTTTTTGTGTCTTTCGTGAAGGCTCAAAAACTCTTTGGATTGGATAGAGAGTACAACAGCTTCACCTGAGGGTAAATCCACGTGCGTCATGGCAAAACCCAATACTGGGTTTTTTTGTCCAAATATCGTATCCTCTTGCGGGTCGAAAGGGCTTTCTTCAGTGATTATGAAACTCTGGCTGGTCTGGGCTTTCCGAGAACCAGGCGGCGGTCCTCGTGTGAGATATGATGTAATCGGGCAGCGGGCTGAATTGTTATCGTAAAGGCGAAAAAAGGGTTCGCGGGTAGGCGATAAAGAAAATAAATCGATGGGCGATCTTGTCCAGTCCGACTTTGAGCGAGTGAGGATTGAGGAAAATCGATGGGGTGACAGATTTCACCGAAGGTTTATTTACACCTATTGTAGAGTAGGTACCTCACCCCCCTCCCTCCCTCCCGCCTTGTCACCCCCCTCCCCTTTTCTGGGGACAGGAAGTGAAAGGGTATCCTCCTCTCAGAGATTGCACAACAGCCGGATTTTCTAAATGTATCTATCAAGGTCTCTCTGATGCGTATGGGGGGGGTAAAAGTAGCTGTGACGTTGACCGTACTCTATGCAGGCATGCTTTCAACAGCAACTCAGTGAGTATAATGGCTACTAGTACTTGCATATACTGCAATGATATACCCCCACTCCCTATCTCTCTCTGTAGTAGAATCCCTCGAGTCTCTACTCTTGTGTTCTAGTACTAGACTTTTGCGACTTTGTGACCCCAGTGATCGAAGTGAGGCAGCAGCAAGGCCGCAAGGCCACAAAGCCAAACAGCCCATGTAAAAAAAAAACCGTTGTGCCACCAAAACTCAAGAAAAGAAAGTGAGTGAGAAGCAGCAACAGCAGTGACTTATACGCTATCCCTAGAGTGTATACTACTTGTAGTTACAACTACTACAAACGAACCCATTCCAATCCCCTCCCTTTCCCATTTACTTTTCTTCTTCTTCTCTTTCTTGACAAACACCATCGCAATTATCATCATCATTATCATTATCGTTAGTCTACTGGTTGATCTCACGATATATCCACCACACCTGAATAACAAGTATATAAAAACCGTCAATCCCACCTGCAACCCACATATCTATCCTACCCCTCACCACATCTCCACCACACTCTCACAACATCACCACATAATCACATCATAACCACATACTCACCACCAAACCATTATCACCACTACCCATACTCATAATCACAAAATGTCTCTCGGCCACCCCAAGCTCTACGCCTTCCCCAACAAGGAAGCCCTCCAATCCGACCTTTTCGCCTACATCCTCCAAGCCCAAACCGACGCCTTCGCCCGCCACCAAAAGTTCAAGGTCGCCGTGTCTGGCGGCTCGCTGCCGGCCTACCTCGCCTCGCCGGCCCTAATCTCATCACCCAAGATCCAGTGGTCCAAATGGGAGATCTTCTTTGCCGACGAGCGCGCCGTGCCGCTCGATCACCAAGACAGCAACTACGCCCTGCTCAAGGCCGAGCTCCTCGACAAGATCCCGCCCGCGCACGGGCAGCCCGTCGTCGTGGCGATTGATACCGAGAAGCTGGGCGATACGCAGGAGCTGGCGGATGCGTATGAGCAGGCGCTGGTGCGCTCGTTTGCGGCCAAGGATTCCGTCAAGTTGCCGATTTTTGATTTGGTGCTGCTGGGGTGCGGGCCTGACGGGCATTGCGCTAGTTTGTTTCCCGGGCATCCGTTGCTGAGGGAGGATGTGGCGTGGGTGGCGCCTATTGAGGACTCGCCGAAGCCGCCGGCGAAGAGGGTCACGCTAAGTTTGAATGTCATATGTCATTCGCTCAAGGTGGCATTCGTGGCCACAGGGGCGGGAAAGAGTCCGGTCCTCCAGAAGATCTTTGATGAGCACCCGCATGAGCATGGGGGCGAGGTCCTGCCGTGTGCGCTGGTAAATACAGGAGCGGGGGAGAAGGTTAGCTGGTTCTGCGACGAGCCGGCGGTGAAGGGAGTTGCTTTCCTAAAGAAGACTTCGCTGTCGCTATAGGGGATAATTAGTGCTGAGTTCTTTTGCTCCTCTTTTCCTTTTTTTTTTGTAGCTTTTTCAGGGTTGTATTTCACCGTTTATCAAATGCAGAATTAGTAGTACTGTTTGTGTTGGCTTAGTTTCTTGCTCCTTTTTTCCTCCTATCACAATCATTTCTTAGGTACCGTGTTTTTCTTGCATTTCATATCATTTAACTACGATCCTGGGATTCACGACGTCACGAAAAAAACGGTTGGCTTAGTCGGTTAGATTATAGATGGAGATATTTTTCTCTTATTGGAAAAACGGGTTGGGAGCTGGGAGTTGGGGTGGTTGAGGGCTGGGGGTTTGGGGGTTTGGGGGGTTTTGTCAGCGGTGTACTGGCTATGGAATGGTGTATTTCTTCCAATTTCTCTCTGATGATTTACTTTGCCATGTACCCGATCCCTTGACCAGTCGAACGATTGAGTGTGTGAGCGAGTGTTTGGTTGAAACTTGAAATACCTGGAGTAGCCATGTCTCTCTGAAAAGGTACACCCGAAATGTCAGGCAGGGTTCATGGGTCCTCACTCGACCTCAACCCCCCCGTCCTACACTCCAATCAGATCCCACCCAGCTATGTAGCTACATGTAGCTCCCTTGTCTTCCATAGGACCTTCCACAGCGCGCAGATCCGGGTCAGTAGGTGGAAGGGTTCCTTGGTTCCTCCCTGTGTGTGTGTGACGCAGTTGCTCATCTGGTTTTCCCAGAAATCCGTTTCCCTTTCACACGGCACATGTCAGCAAGTCAGCCCCCAAACACAAACACAAACACGTGGGAAGGTGTGTGGTCGAGTTATGGTTCTGCTTGGTGCATTACTTCTAAGGCCCGTGACGTCATTGGAATGGAAAGGGAGGCAGCAAACACCGATAGCTTGGGTCATCAATTATCTGGAAGCCGGATTGATATAAATTAACTGTAAAGCGCCACCAGATACTCGAACTCGACTGCCGAACGAACCGGTTGCGGATGGTGTTGAATTAATTCCCAGTAACTAGTGTACATGTATATATATTGCCACAAGACTATTCGCTGGATACATAGCTACAGCTGTCAGCCGGGTTCACGTGGGATCTACACAATTTATATTCGAACCCCTGCAGTGAAAACGGGAGTGACTACGGATGTCGAGAGAGGAAAAAAAAAGGGTGTGCCCCTTTCGTGGCCGGGGGTGCTTTTGAATCAGAATCAGGTTTGAACACGATGAGATAGGAGTGACAGACTGATATGTCTATTTTCAAGTGTTTATTTGAAAATGGTAAACATTGGGTTGGGGGGACTGACAAGAATTATCAACGGGCTATATGTAAGGTTGCTATCATTTTTTTTTTGGAGATCCAGGTGCTTCTTTGGCTGCTCTGACTTATTTACTGTTACCTGAAGGTTACGTCCAGTTGATGTTGGTTGGGGAATCTTTCTGTTTTCTCTCGAGGCAAATCAGATAGGCAGGAATTGGTGGATGACGATGAACGTTGTAGTCTGTGACATGTGGAATGACATGGTTCTTTCTGGTCTTGGACAATATTCCTGAGGGCACCTGCTAATTCATGGGTGTATAGCAAAATTAAAATCACTATATACTCTAGCTAGACATTGCTTTAGGCAAAATCTCCCTCTAGAAGTGAACTGATAGTCAAGGGAGGTCCCTCTATACAGATACGGAATAGGAAATAAGTGTCTTCTAAATGTAGCTTGAAAACTAAATCTAGGTTACTCAATGCAATTGTTTCGGTTTTCTAGCTTTAGCTTGAGCTACTCGATTGGATCTCAGTCGGACTAGCTGTCCATATGGGGTGATGGCCATAGGGGGGGTATGGCCTCAAGAAATCCAGTTCAATGGATGAGACGGGGTTAAAAGCCGAAAACACCAGGTTTATTCTTATAGTTACTTATTCATTTCTGATGCACGCATTTATTATGATATATGTTCTTCATTACCAAAGGTCAAACTTCGAGTACATACATGTATATATATAGCCCACCTAACAATAGACTATCATTGTGGCCCTGATTCACTATTTTTCCAATTTATGGTCATACACACCATGTAATGGAGAAGGGGGGAAAAAACAACACAGGAGTGGTAGATACTGTACCGAATTTTTTTCTGATATAGCGCTAGTAAATGAATTTCGCGGGTAAGGACAACTTAATTTAGCAACAGACTTTGCAAAACGGTTGACATGCAGAATCAAACTGTATCCCACCCTCTTATAACTACAATAGCTACATCTACTGACATTTTTTTTTGGTGTTTTCATTGTATGATAAACCCCAGAAAAAGATAAACCTCTAATATAAAATACATTCTCCTGACCCCCCCTTCAAGAAAGGAACCATACAGGAGTGTAGTATTCCATATAATTGGTGGCCTAGTGCCAGCCCCTGTAACTCAAGGATTAAACGAGCCTTATACTCTAGATTTGTCGATAAAAATAAAAAAAGAGAGCCAGAAATATTGCAGTAATAATAAAACGAGCGACAACATAGAAACTGATATAAACTGCAAAATCTCAGCATGCCTTTATTACAAACAAATCAAGCGTAAACAGGCACAAATATAAATCAACCAATCATCAATAACACCCATCCCGATGGAGATACACAAACCCACTGTGTGTAACAATTTATCCGTCAAATCCATTGTTCGCGCCCATGCCCATGCCAAAATAAAACAAACAAAACAAAATATTAAAGCGTTTCTCAAGAAGAAATGCCATCACTGTATCAATTATCAGTTCCCTGTATACTCAAGAACCTCACAGTCATCTTCGAAAAAGCCCTCATCCATCCCGATTCCCGTCCCAAATGCGCCCCCCTTCCCACGTCTCCCTCTTTTCCCAGCGATCTTCTTCCCATTCATCCCAGCACCTTCCAACTTCAGATGACTAGACATAGCCTCTGCTAGACCCCCTTCGTTACTAGTAAACTCTACCTCCCCACGAGCAGATCCAATATTCAACTTCTCTGCTGGTAGCGGAAAGCCAAAAACCCATTGGTCTGCCGGTTTCTTGCCTTTCTCAGACGTAGGTGACTCCGGGCGAGATGCGGGTGGTGATAGAGAGGCAGGTGTAGACCCACCGCGCTTACCTCGGCGTTTGTGCTGAGTATCCTGTCTTGTTCCGTCATGTTGCCAGTCATTACCTCGCTGTGGATGCTGTTGAGGAAGTTGATTGCTGTTTCCATTATCCGTGTAGACGAACAAGCGTACATGGCGGTCTGTATGGAAAGGGGGGAAAACAGCATTTGTTTCAATCTCGGCAAAGGAAAGTGGATGTTGATCGTATTTTGTCTGTTCCTCACTGCGATGATGGTGACGTCCGCTCCAGTAGCCACCAGCTTGTTTTTCTTCACCTTCAATTGAGAGCTGCTGCTGCTGCTGGGACCCGTCAGGGAGAAGCGGAAGCTCGTATTCAAGACAATTGTTCATGACTACGCCTCCACCGTTTTGACGCTTCTTGCTTCCACCACCGCCAGGCCTAACCTCATAAATTCGTAATATACCCCCACCGGTCATAGCCACATAACCTCGTTCCTTTCCAACAAGAAAGCGGACACAGCCAGCAGTAACAGCGCCGAAGCCTTGGGGAAGTGAGACGCGAATTCCACTATCATTGGGAGAGCCACTGTTGCTGTTGTTCTGGCCACCATGTTTGGCAGGGTTACCAGCACCATTGACAAATATCCCTCCACTCGGTGATCCAGAGCTTCCACCGCTTCTTTTTCTTCTTGCGGCTGAAAGCAACGGTTGAGTGGAACTGCTTAGCAAGCTCACTGCTCCCGAGACTGCTGCGCCTGCTGCGCCTGCTGCGCTGCCGCTACCTCCAGTTGTGATTGCACTTGAGGATGGTGGTGGCTTTCTTAAGGGCGGCCATTGGTAGGCCCCGCTGGGTAGGTCATAGAAATGAACAGTCCCTTTCTCCGTTACCACAGTCAACTTTTCACCCCGCGGGCTAGACCATCCAACATCTACAATCGTTGCGACTGTCAAGCGGTTGAATCTTGCTATTTGTCTGACATGTTTCCCTAGTGTAGCTGGATCTAGAGCTCCCGTAGTGGAACCCGCTATCTTAGCAGTATCTAAACCACCCCCGAGAGACGCACTTGTCTTATGGCCCAGGGATGAACTACCAGGGGGATGATGTATCGCTCTCATAAGGTCCCAAACAGATAATGAATCACCTTTTGAGCTTGCGGTTAGCAGAGCTAAGCCTCCTGGCGCAAAGCTCAGATAGCTAACACCCCCTTGGGGTAGGAAAGTCGCCATTGGCGTTATGCTTCCTTGTTGGGTCCCAGATCCGCCGTCTCCATGCGAAAGCCTATTCAAATCTAAAATACCGACAAGCCTTGGTTCATTCGTAGGCTGTTGAGGGGAATTTTGAAAGAATTGAGTTTGCGGCAACGTTCCACCCATTTGTTGCATCTGCCTCAACTGCTGGCCTAACCCACTCGGTTGGGGATTTCCTTGTAAACTTATCAAGCTCCCACTGGGCATCCCATACATTCCTCCTTTAATGTCGCCTATCGGTAGCGGGGGCGCCGGAGGTGGAGGGGTACCAGTATTGTAATTTCCATTCCAATAACTCTGTAGTGCTTTCTTTCCGGTCTCGGTCGCCCATTTAGCACTTCGTATAAACTCTTGGGTAACCTCTCGAGTAAATCGATTTAAAAGGGCCTCATCTTCAGCAGAAACCGCGGCTGTAAGAGAGGGTTGAGCTGGAGGGCACTGAGATGTTACAGATGGAGAATTGCATGGTGCATCGACCTCACCACCAGCATGGACAGTAGAACCGGCAGATGCAGGGCAGTATGCTAGCCACCCATTAGAAATGGAAAACACCGGCGTAGTGTCAACAAAGCCGTTTCCGGTAATGCCACTATCGGCGGAGAAGCTGCCCTGATGGTTCGTTTGCGCACATGTCCACACCTTTCCAAGACACCTCCACTCAGCTTGTTCTTTACTTCCTTTTTTTCGCACTCCATCTTCAAGGCCAAAAATGTACAATTCCCCGCTAATCCCGACACCTACAACTACTTTTGTGCCAGTAACCTCCACCCGCAATCCGCCCCACGGTGGTGGTGGCCCACCGATACCAAAGCCGAAATCGGCGCTTGGAACTATTGGACTGGTAAAAAGACTAGCAATTTTCTTTCTTGATAATAAGCTCCAGATTTCAACTCTGGTCTGCCAATCTGTTGCATTAGCTGGTGAATGATGTCCACTTCTGTTTGATGCGGAGGTTGAAGGGCGAGAGGGTGGGGATGTTGAGTACGGGGTTTCTGTCTCCTGTACTATTGGAGGGTCCGATTCAATAGGTACAACAGAGGAATGTATCGTAAGGCATATAAGAGGTCTATGGGCTGCGAGAGGGTCATTTCGAGGCGGAGTAGGCAAAATCTAACAAGCTATTAGTTCTTATAACTCACAAGTACCAAGTTTCAAAATCCAGGGTTTTCTGTAAAGGATAGCAAAAGCCTTTATATCAAGAAACAATTGATTCCCCAACTTTACGAAAGATTTAGCATGAGCGTGGAGTGTTACCTTAGCACTCTTCACTCCACCTCCGAGTCCTTCCAGTCGGCCAACTTGTTCTAAGACGCCTCTTCCAACCTTCCAAACATCAACACCGCCTTCCCAGCCAAGGCAGAGTACATTATCACCCCCGCTACTGCCTCCACCGCTGCCTGTCGCAGTACCTGCATGGCCCCCCAAAGATTCATCTAGAGTATCGAAACTACAGGCGTAGTTTCCCTCCCCTGGCTGCAAATATGGTTGTAACCCCCCGGATTGCGGACTCAGTGGGACTGGTGAACCCTGCGCAGCATATCGCTGGCTTGGGTTGTAGTAACCATTACTCCCTGGAGCGCTGTGGTTTGTAAATTGCTCTTCAAAGCCTGGATATCCACGGATTTGTCTCGGGTTCCCGTAACTACCGCCGTAGTTACCAGATGAGTACGAAGCAGGCCCGCTTGGAGGAGGAGAAACGCCGACGCCTAAACCAACACCGCCCGAAGCGGATCCAAGACTATTAGGGCCGTTGGTAGATGGTGTTGAGCTAGACAAGAACGATGGAAATGGAATAGACCGCGGAAAGAGGTCTGTTGCGTTTGGTAGTGCTGAGAGGAGCGGAGAAGCTGTGTTAGAGAGATGTAGAGACCTTGGTGCGGTGTGACGGCTATTGCTGTTTACCGCCGGCTTTGAGTTAGCTGTTACTCTTTAAATTACCGTTTTATCGGGATTTTCTTATTATTATTTTAAACTATGCCTCTGGTGATAACAATAAAGGGGGTTGAGAAGATTCAATACTTGGAAATATGACTCAGAGAAACAAAACAGAAAATCAACCGGGGGTACTGACTATTCTCTAGGATAAATTCTAGCTCTGGAAGAACTAAACGCGTTTCCTCCTCCAGGTACTGAGGCTCCAGGGACGGGTGCAGTAATAGGGAGTGGTTTAGAAGGTAAGGACGAGGAGGGGGTATTGCGGTATTGACGAGGGTTCTTGTATTGATCGGACGCGAGCATATAGTCTTTATTATTCGAGTACGGGCTACAAAGCTAAGCTGTTCTCTTTCTGGCCCCTCCTTTTGCAGACTGGAAATGTCGAAAGGGAAGAGAGAAAGAGAACAACAGGAAGCAAGTAGGAGCAAAGGAGTTTTATAGTAGGGCAAAAGTATCCCGAGAAAACGGGAACTAGAGGTCTGGATAGTTGGTTAAGCTGAATAGATGAGGTAATAGGGTGTCTGGGTGTTTAAGGCGGTGTGTGTGGTTTGTGCTGTGAGAGTTGAAGTGTTTATGGATTAATGTACTGACTGGAGATTGGGGTTAAGTATTGGGTGATGGATAGCCAGGAGGAGGAAGGAAGGAGGGTAGGAGGTAGGAAGCTCTAAAATAGGTAGAGCAGGGTGAGTGATTATGTTCCAGAGATGAAGGCAATGACGAATAGGGACGCAGAAGGTAAATTGTGGAAATAGGTTATTGGAGCTCTTTGCGCAGAAGGGTACAGGTACGCCGAGGATTGAAGCGGGGGGGAAGTATCCTAAAGCTCTCCTAAGCTGTATGTAAATATGTACCTGAATCTATGAGTTCTATTGTTATTGTTACTGCTGGCAGATATAGATATGGTAGCAGATGTATCTATCTGGAAGCAGGTACTACAGGTTAGTATAGCAGTTATATTGGAGCCATGCACGAGAGCTCTGAGCTCCTGGAGGTGGGGTTCGCCGCCCGCGTTACTGGGTTCATCTGTACGCTTCGCCCAATCCCATTGCCTAGCATCTGCATGAGGCACACAAGGCACCGATGCCTACTAAGTTATATTCCCATCTGAACACACGTTCCAAAGGATTACGAGATGCTTCTACCCCTTCCACTTGCTTCTGACGGCCCGGTCCCCTTTTCTGATTCTTGTGCCTGCGTTGTCCGCCTATCTACAGCACAACACCTCAGATAGGGCCTTCATTCACTTACCCAAAGTACCTAAGATCCAGACTTCCGAGGTTATCTAATCTATGGTACAGGAACGGTATATTTCGGCAAAGACCGTTGGAACCCGGAGCTTCTAGATAACAAAACACTTGCTGGTTCGTAGCAGTTATCTATCCGTTAAAATAGGATCTCTAGATAATTTACTCGTCCCATTTCAAATAGGCTTTCATAGGTAACCTACATATATACCTACAGATGCCCTATATGAGCTGAATGTGTAGGGTACTCTGCTCTAGGTAGTACATGTATTAAGAGATAAATATGGATGTGGTCGAACAGCGAAACCCGCTACCTACTCTACTCCCAGACCCGTGGACGGTCTCAGGATAGATGATTCCCCTCGGTGATCATCCTAATCATCCGGTACAAAGTACCCAATCGATAAGCAATAGTGCTCGTCGCGGGGGGGTTTAAGGCAACGAGACCGCATCAAAGATCTCCTGTGGCTGTCAACAGGCTGAATCGTGATCAGGTGAACAGGTGAATTATGATTTCTATTCACACATCCTATGGACTGTGTCACAACGACACCAGCGGAGATCACGTTGTAAATGATGTAACGATTGGGTCTCTTTTATTTTATCCTTCTCCTTTCTCCCCCTGTTGTTCTGTCGAGGATCTTCCAGGGTCTGGGTTTATCTTATGGACAAGGTTTGGAGTTCAAAACTAAGTAAATATCCGTATGTGCGGCGTGACTCGAGCTACAAGCTGGGAGTTAGGTTGAGCTGCTTGTTTACTCGACGAGTTGACAGTGAGAGACAGACACATGTAACTCTAATGTTTGTAGTGTTTGAAAAACAGCACTTAGGCTTAGGGTTCAGGCATCCACAGCTCCTTGCCTTGCTGGCCCCTTTCCAACTCTCACTTGTTCACTTGTTCAAGTTGCCAGCGTACATGTAACTCTGTGAAGGAACAGATCATAAAAATCAACGAGTCTTTCCATTTTAGAGGTCGTTACTTGTTGAGTACATACGCAAAGGGGACAGGACCAAAAGAAGCTGGTTTCTCATAAATATGTATAAAAAAAAAAAAAGAATAGTCCAATCCAATATTCTCTCATGAACGCCGTGATTTGATAATCGCCAAGGCTAAAAAAAAAAAAAAAAAAAAAAAAGGAACGTTCCGGGGTAACTTGTAGTCAAGCTCTTGTCTTTTGGTGTTCGGTCGCAGTATCCTCTCCCCACATTCTTCCCACCGTCATCACCACAGACCTAAATATTGCATCTACCCCAACCCTTTTGAGCATCAATTTCTGAGTCGCTATTCTAGCAATTAATCCTGTCGATATTTTTCAGCTGCCTTAATCATCATTATCGCTATTGAAGGCTTTCGGACATAACTGGTGGATCATCAATCCCCACTATCGCAATCGTCACAAGTACAGAAGCAGCTTTTGCTCCTCTCCAACAAAAAAAAAAGCTCATCTATATATCTTGTCGTACATCCGTCACCACGGCTGCCTCAAAGCTCTCCGCTCGACTGGAAGCACTCGTCTTCCAAGACACTGCGGACATGCAGGCCCTACCCCCGCCACCCGCTTCGAGGGGTCCTGACATCCTTACCAATCCGGTCATTCTTGAGTCCATACTCCCCGAGCTACCTCATGTGTCAGATATCCTCTCACTACAGTTGGTCTCGCGTCAGCTGTACCTACTTGTTCAGCCCCTCCACCCCCTCTATGCCCGCGAGATCTCTTTTGCACATCTTCCAGAGGTTAAAAACAAGGATCTCATCACAGTCTTACATCGCTGCCTTCGTCCAGGCCCATCAACTCAGCGTCGTTTATTAGCTGATGGACGAACTGTCACCGTTGGTGAAGGGATTGGGAAGGCTTATGTTGGCCCTTGGAGGTTTCTTCGTTCCATCACATTGACCGGTACAGCCATCACCGGCAGGTCTGTTAAGCTCTTAATTGCTGCTTCTTCTGGTGGTAAAATACCTGGATTGCCGGAGTTACTTCGTGAAAGGCAGACAATACATTCAAACGGGGACCTTGACCTTGATATTGATCACGGTGTGACTAGCGGGTTTTTCGCCAAGGAGTTTGGATCCATCTCTCCAGGGGCTTATCGGCTTCTCGCCGATCAATCACTGCGTCTAGATAAGCTATGCGTTACAGACTGTCCCCAGGTTGAGATTACCGATATCAATAACTTCTTGAAAAAAATCTTGATAGCTGTAACTGCTCCTAAGCGCAGGGAACTGAGGTTGAGGGCATCACAGCAAGCCGCAGTTGTTGCCGCGCAACAGCAAAATGGGCTACCTGTCCTTCCGGCCTTTAATCCTGCTGCTGGAAACGCTCAAATTGGTGCAATTATTGCTGCACAGGCGCAGCAATTACAACAGCAAGCGCCAACTCTATCAGAAGATTTGACTAGTATCCCATACCCGCTCCCTGCTACCGTCGAGGAACTAGCTGAATTTGGCCTCCCATGTCTGTCGCTGAGGCGTCTTGAGGTTGCGAATGTTGGCGGGTTATATGTGGACCCACCTGAAAGATTTCGAGGGAAAAAAGAGTGGAATTATTCCAAGGATTGCCCTTTTGGGCGTAATATTGGGAGTCTTAATTCAATTGCGGGATGTCTCGGCCTTGACGTTGATGTCCTCTTTTGCCAAGGTGCAGGCTGCGCTACAAGTTCAGATAATGGTAGGTGGCGGCAGAGCAATCATTATGGGTTTGATGCCGACGATTTTGATTCTTTCGACGGAATTATCCCAGACTTGGCGAATTCCCGGGAGCACAATTCCCAAGCACTATCTCAAATCGGTGAACCTTCGGTTTCTAGCAATACTGCTCGGCGTTCATATCATTACCCTCTTCCGCGCCTTCCTGGAGAAAGAATCCTGATGTCAGAGGATGGACGTATCTTCAGAATTCCAAGACACGCACTTCCTAATACAGCTAATCAACCACAAAATTTACAAGCTCCACTAAACCAATTTCAACAGGTAAACCAGCAACTACAACAAGGGAACCAGCAAGCAAACCAACAAGCACAACATACTCTCAATATTATGAATAATATTTACCCTCCGAATCATAATGCACTACTTAATATCCCAGGTGTGTTTCCAGCTGCTGGAGTAGGTGCTGGAACTGGAGTTGGGGCTGCAGTTGGAGGGGGGGGCGGAGCTACGGTTGGAGCTGCGGTTGCGGCTGCCCTCGGCACTGGTCCATTGGGTCTTCCTGCTGGTTGGGCCGCAGGAAATGGTATGAATGGTGGTGGCGTAAATGGATGGGCGAGTAACCTCTTTCTTCAAGATCCGGCCCAGTACGGACTTGGGACATTGCACCAGCCACAGCATCATGATACTCAAACACATACGACTGTTCAAGATCAGACGCTGATGCAGATGAGCACACAGACTTATCCCGGGACTGGTGTCAATCCCAGTTTACCACCGAGCGCTGCATTGCAGCCTTCCGACACTACCACCCTAGCAGTCACAGTGACTCCTCATGCTCATCAAAATACTGAGTTTGGTCCTACATTGCCCCCGAGTTTAGGACAGCCTGCCAATATCAATGCAGCCGTTAGTCAAGATGTAAACGCAGATACTATCAATCCTTTGCAGGTACCAAATCTAGATAATTCCCAAAATGCTAGTCAACAAGGCGACTCGTACAATCTCCTGAATGACGGGTGGCAGGAGCTCTTGCCCGCTTCTCCGGACGCGGACGGTGTTCAGACTCCGCCTTATGGCCAGTCTGTATGGAACAGTGGAAGTGCACAGTTGATTTCGGCACCTGGATCTTCGTCATCTGCTGCCGGGCCTTCACTTGCTCCACCTCAACCAACCCCAACGCTTGTAGCTGAAGCCGCACATGCACCGTGGGACGTCCCGGCCGCGCCCCTGGCTCCTGTCCTAGCTCCAGCACCAGTATCAGCACCAGCACCAGCACCAGCCCAAACCCAGGCTCAGGCTCAAACTCAAACGACAGCCCCAGCTACTGGCCAGGCCGGAAACCATGCACACCAAAATCAATCTGTACAAACGATACAGTCATACTTTCTAGCAACAGCAGGTACTGGGATTGGAAATCCACATCCACACCTTGTAGGGGGATTTGCACCAGTATTGCCACATTTGCCCAGGAGGAGAAATAACTCACCTGGCGGAAGCCGCGGTGGAACGAGCCAGACAGGGGCGAGGCCTGGAAGGAGAATTGCCATGTTGGATGGGCCAAGAGGACTTTGTGAAAGATGTGAGAGGGAGGTTTGGCTATGTGATAGTTGTAACAGGTACTGGGTGGTTACTTGTGGAGGATGTGCTGCAAAACTTTAAATTAAATACTGTCAGAGTAGGGAGGAATATTCTTGACACCTTTCATAATATTGGTGGGTTAGTTCTTCGATCTATTCTTTTTTTTCTTTGGAAACGGTTTAGGGTTCTTATTTTTTTTAACCCCACTATTTGGTTCATGGTTATTTGGGTTTTCATATAGGTTGGTATACTTTTTTGCTTCTATCTAACCTCCTTGGGAGTGTTCATTGGTCATTGTTTCTCCTTTCCTGATTTCTTTCTTCTACGTTACTTTTATATCTACGAGGGAACTTGGGTGCGATGAAACGATAAAAAAAAGAGTCGGTGTAGGAACCAAAAAGAAAATCGAGCAGGTATGAAGGCTTCGCGAACGAAAACGACGGGTCACGGGTATGCTACGAATTAAATCTTGCTCTTTACTTTTAGGGCAATTGATATCGTAGCATTTCATCTTTCTCATACTCACGCCTTCGCTTGCTTTACTGCTTGAGCCAGTGTTTAAGCATATATTTTTTAGGGGGTACAGAATGAGTTTCAGGCGCTGAAATTGCGGGTAGATGATAGAGTGATTTTTGTGGGTACTATACGACTATAATGATCTTTAGAATAGACAAAGATACCTAATTGGGAAGTCCTCTGTTCATGAACTATCACTCGATTGGTTCCCTTAAACTTGTCATGGGTAATCACTGGTGAAACTCCAGATAGACATTTCTTATTGAGATGTCCCTGGGTTCGTTCCGTTGCTAGTCACTTGATTAGGGGGCATATATTGTTACCATCGCTATATTACTCAGTGCACCCTTGGGACATATGTATTCTTCGTCCATGGAGGTCCTAAGGGGGGGGGGAGTAGGCGGGGTGGTGTATTAGAGTTCTATCACAGAGGTCACAAGCGCACAAAAACGTCATCTGAAGTATACATGTATGCCCAAGCATATGAACACGCCACATGTATGTACTACCGTCGTACCTTCTGCACTTCATTCCATCTCTTTACCGTCTTCAACGCCTGATCCTTGGCAAGATGGACAGCAGAACCTTGGCAGGGGACCAGATCTCACGTAAGACATGTCGGCCAAAAAAAAAATAACGCTTGGCATGGAGTATAAGATGGCGGAGAGCCTCAAACTCCTCTTTTCCCCGTGATTAGACACTGCCAGCAAAAAAAAAAACACATTACTTACGGCCTCCTTCTGCGGTGTTAAAACCATGAAGGAAGGGGGTTTTCGCGCTGGCACAGAGAAACTATATGGGCCCATGGCTGGGCGCCGGCTTCGATGAATGTAAAAGTTCAGAGGAGAAGCTGGAATCAGTGAGGGTCATAACCATAGACACCTTCACACTTGTTTGTAGTGTGAAGTAAAACTTCCCCTCTCATGTATATAGACTTTTTTGTCCCCCTTTATATAGCTCAATAATAACAATTTTTAATTGGTAAACTCCTTCTCGTCTGCAATAATCTTAATTGGTGAAATTTTTCAACCCCCTCTCTCGTCGACCCCATATTGTGTCCTTCCTACCATCTTTGGACTCTTCTGCGTAAAATTACATGTACTTAAGTATGGATTCGTGTCCTTTTTCGATATTCCCGAGAGCCAGGCGCGTTCACGTTGAACGCTTACGCGGCGTTTCAAGTATCGAGGGCCCGACGGAGTAAACGGGCCCTCTAGCCAGGATTAAGCTTCTCTGAGCCTCGGTGGGCAGTGTTCCGAGATAGATGACGTTGGCCTGTCAAGATGTACCTACATCTGAGTTGAGCAGAGAAGGTTATCATTTATGATTGCCTGCTTCCGGAGAGAGGTCTAGGTTGTTGTGCCTGATTGACGCGGGGGATGGAAGGAGTAATATAAAGTAAGGTATACTTGCGGTGAAATTAAGTATTGTCTCTCGCGATAGCATGGTTGCCAGCGCGGTTGGGACAATACTTAATTTCACCGCAAGTACATATATGACTGGAATGGGGTTTCATTTATTGGGAACTGATATGTAGGACCTGTCTACAACCCCACTGCGGTCCATCCACATCATAGACTAGCGAATTGAAATTTCTGTTTTGAAAATCCTTTCGGACTTACTGGACTATTCAGGTTCCTTGAACTGTAGAGTAGATGACAGAATGGAGGAGCACTTCCCCCCCGGCGCCTTCCGAGACCGAGAAACAACTTTTCTTGAGCAAGGGGGGGCAAGGAAGTCGTTCCTGCATGAGCGGACAGTACACAGTACAGAACTGTCCAAAGTACGTAGTCCTCTTCGACGAAAGGGATATTGAAGACCCCCCCCCTCCTCACCCCCCTCGACAACCCTTCGATAAAGGTACGCAATACGCGATATACCTGAGCACGCGATCTCATACAGCAGCAGCCAATCTGAAACTCCACGCGGCCGCCGTTCCCCGCCCCGCCTAAATCGAAGGGAAAAAAGAACGAAAGGGGAAAAAAAGGGAGCACAAAAGTAGGTACGTCCGCAGCAGATGCATCTCCCTGCGCTACGAGGCGGCGTAGTCAGTGGTTTTGACGGGGTTTGTGGGGGAATGAGATGTCAGGGCGCTCTAAATGGTGGTGGACGATATATCTTGCCCTGGGCCCGGCCCTTCTATCCAAGATCTCTGTTGCTTATCCGTTCGCCACGAACACGTTCCCTCAAAGTATCCGGTGAACCTGCTGTAGTACCGCGCCTTACTCATTGTCACTCCTTCTCTACCACATCATCGTCATATAACTCTAGATCCTCCATCATCAACTATCACCAGGCTCGGGTTTCAAACATAGGACTACTCCAGTCACCCAACAGAAGACCCCTAATCTACAAACTCTTCAATATGACAGCCTCACAGCAGCAACAACGGGATCACGGTGGCCACTCACACGGACATCATCACCACCATGACAATACTTACCTAACGTCAAAAAACAAGGCAGATGCTGGTGTAAGGATTACACGGCTGGGCCTGTACACCAACGTTGGGATGGCTATTGGAAAGGGAATTGGTGGCTGGTACTTCAATTCACAAGCTCTGGTAACTAACCCCGAGAAGCGATTCGAAGGCGTGAGAGAGGCTAAGTTAAACAAATGACCCTCTACAGATCGCAGACGCTTTTCATTCCCTGACAGATCTCATCTCGGATATCATGACATTAGCCACAGTCTCCTTCGCTCTAAAGAAACCAACAGAGAGATTTCCCAACGGTTACGGGAAGATTGAGAGCATGGGAAGCTTGGGCGTCAGTAGCTTATTGCTGGTTGGCGGGTTACTCATGGGTTCGTCTTGCCCAGCCACCTTGTCTCTGAGGACTTTATACTGACAGGAAGGCGACCTATCAGGATACCACGCTTTGGACGCCTTGTATGCACAGTTCTTTTTGGATCACGCAGAAGCCTTGGCGCACGCGGCCCACGGTCACGGTCACGGTCACGGTCACTCACATTCGCATACCGACCTAGGGCCAAATGTAAATGCAGCGTGGCTAGCAGCAGCATCAATTCTCATCAAGGAATGGTTGTATCAAGCCAGTAAGTTTACCTCATATAGCTCACTGGAACTAAAGCACTAATATCATCTGCTTGTAGCTATGAAAATTGCCAAAGAACGTAAATCCTCGGTCCTTGCCTCGAACGCGGTCCATCATAGAATCGACTCCTTGACTGCCGTTGTCGCCCTTGCATCCATTACTGGCTCGCATTTCCTTGATAATGCAAGCTGGCTCGACCCAGTCGGAGGTCTCCTTGTCTCCATCATGGTTGTCACCGCGGGCTTTGGAAACACCAGAGCTGCGTTAACGGAGCTTGTCGACGTAGGACTTGATGATGAGGTCAAGGGTGATATTAAGGAAGCTGCAGAGAAGGCCCTCGCACTGCGGCAAGAGAGACTCAGTCTTCGGGGTGTTAGTGGGCTTAAGTCTGGACAGAACCTTCTCGCTGATCTAACGGTCGAGGTCCCAGTGGGGACCACCGTGGCACAAACTACCAGAATTGAAGAAGAGCTGCGAGGAATTGTTGGCGCGGATGTTCGGGGAATCAGGAGGGTCAGAGTTAGGTTTGTAGAAGAGGGAGCAGCGGAGCAGACCGAGTTTGTGGAGAAGGACCAAACCCTTGAGCTGGAGAAACACGAGCATCATGATCACGGCCATGAACCCAAAGGTGGTAAGGCGTTATAAAATTTCGGTTTTTGTTTGTTAACTCATAGATAAATATGTACTGTATGATTCGGGTGTTCTATTCGGATTCAATCCTTTTGGCTGGCAAAGTACGGGTTGTGTATTATAACTGGTTTCAGTAACAACTGTTCGCTGTATTTTTTTCAACACATATATTCTTTCATTTCCCTTGAGAAGATCGCTGTCAGATCTACTCAATTTATTTCGCAGCTGGTCTAGTTAAAATACATACATTCGAATCACAGACGAATTCATCACGGAGTATCACTCGGTGGGCGCTGCGTAGACCAAGTTCTAGCATGTATCTTTTGTTTTTTTGTTTACATCATTAATCGTATCCAGCCCTAGGGCTATGACGATATCGAACCCCCAGAACTACCCCGCCAACCCCTGGCCACGCCCAGTAAAGGGTATTCAGCAGGCTAGCAACTTCCACCGCCAACAACAAAACAAAACGCAAAAAGAAACACCGTCTCAGCCTCCTCAACACTAACCTCTAGCATGTATCGCCAAGGGCCAAGGGGAATGCTTGTTTACCTACTAAGATGAATATTAGTAGAACGAAGGGATCATATAGTGATCTCTACATATTTAGGAGTGTAAGATGACAGTAAAGTCACTACTGGCGCCAGTATCCCTTTGGGTAGTCCCCGTGCCCAGCCTGTGGTAGTTGATTCTCTGCACACATCTGCTGTGCGGCAACAAAACAACAGTCTGGGAACGAGACTTTGGGCCGCCATTTTTAATTCGGAAGGCATTCTGGGCCCGATTAGGCGGTTGGGGGTAATGATAGAATTAAAGGCCCCCCAACTCTGAAAAACAATAATTAACAAAACCACGCTTTCCTAAGTAGTTATGCCAGTTTCTCCCTATCAGCTTGAAACCCTCCACAAAGAGATAACTACATGTTTTGCTCGCTGTCACAAGTAAGCGAACATGGGGAGAGTAGCCACCAACAAGTCGAAAACCCCGAGGTAGTGCTCTTGATGGGACGCTTGAGCTAAGGGTGTTCTCACAACCAGGGAGTCCATCTATAAAATCCCCCCCCCCCCAACTCCCTTGTAGTTATGGAGTAATAACTATTTGAAGTTGCGTTCCCATACAAATTTTTGGTTGCGACACGAATGCTCAGTTACTTATGGCACCCGACAATACTTATGTAATTCGTGATCGATGAGACAGCCCTAGAGGTATTTACCTAGGCGTTCAGTAAAAGGTTGTGAAAGTAGTGCATTAGGTGCTGAACATTAACCCTAATTGGTATTGATTATGTATATCGTAAAAAGTCTAGACTATGAGGCCAACTCTCTATACTTTTGGTTGCGAAAATTGCGAGTTCCCCCTCCTTGGGATGATTTGGTTTTACGGTCCTTCAACTGGGCGTCAAAGTACATCATCGTGGGGATCTTAATCGTTTCGGTCATTAACCACCCATCAACTAAAAATTAGTTTGCTTAGATATATAGTAATTGGTCTGTATTTCTAAAAGATTACAATCATAGAGAATCACTCGATTTGTATAACAAGCGATATTGAAGTATTGCAATGCCCACTCGTATATAGCATCGAATATAGCCCATAGTAAGGGAATTAATAATAAAAGGTGAGAAACCAGTTTTTATTGGTAGCGATATTAAAAACTTCTCTTCGCCTTTTAGTGAAACGGGGGCCTTTCCTTTTGACGCATATCACGCTTTAGGTGAGTTTGGGGGTTTCAAATACTAATGGTGCTGGCCTCCTGGTGCTGGTTACGCATGGTAAGAAAAAAACAAAATATCTAAGGCAATTAAATGCAAAGAAGGGGGCGTCCCCCCCCTCCCTTATCAACCTGTTTATTTCTACCCGCCGCCCGTTACACATAAGGGGTATATTCTAAGTCTCTGCCCTCCAAGGAGTTTGGTTGCACCACGATGACAACCAGATACCCAACTCCAACTACCGCTAAATGAAAAAGAAAGAAAGAAAAACAATGGGAAAACATCTGAGAGAAATCTGACATAGAGGCTGTCACCGAAGAGAACGCGCAGGAAAACCAAATACCATGTATATATGGTGCAGCGCATCTTAATTAAAGGTGACCGACAGCAAATTCAAGTAAAACGCTTATAACTTTTTAACCAGACGAGATATCAAAAATCTAACACACCAAAATGTTCCTCTTTGTTATCGCTACATTTTTGTGTGTTAGTTTTCTGATATCTTGTCTGGTTAAAAAGTTATAAGCGTTTTACTTGAAATTCGCTGCCACCTTTAATTAAGATGCGCTGCACCACCCAATCGCCGTCCCATTTCCACGGGCGCCGTATAAAAACCTGGAAGAGTCTGACAGATGAATGTTTACATGGTCCGACAAATTGTTGTATGATTGTGGATAGCTAGTACTGATGCTGGTCGGGGTTTAGGTAGCGCGCGGAGTTCTAGAATATACTTGCCGGGCGAAACACGCCCTTTGTAAGGCGTTTTATCTAAGAGTAAGTAGCACAACTTATCGCAGATGTAGACGAATAAAAACTACAGATCCCTAGAGCTTACCCTAGTTAATATAAAACAGTTAGAAAATATACTTGTTGGAAAAAAGCACCCGCGCTCATATGGTGTATACTACCTACTTCATGTATCTCGTACAGACTTCCTAGGCGGGAACAACATGTTAGTAAAAATAAAGGCATATATATAAAGAATAGATTCCCCAAACCTACCCCGTCAACATTGATTAGAAAATACTGGGGTTAAACTGATAAATGATTTGCCGAGAACACAGCAAACCTTTTTTAAGACTAGCTAGAGAGCAGCCTATTAGCAAAAACAGCATCCTTACTCGTCAAACAAAGGTAGCAACCCTAATAGAGACTTTGCGCAAATGGAGCCAGCTCCATTTCCCGGTAACCTGATTGATGCCGATCACATAGCCTGCCAATCAGATAATCGAAATATAAATATATATAGGATCGGCGTTAGTTGCAATATGATCTCGGAGTTCCGGGCAATTAGTAGCCACAACATCCCATACTGTCTCATGGTACATGGCTGCTTCTAGCAAACTTTCCCCAGAAAGGTTCGCGCGGATCGCTGAACATGCGCGGAGATAACAACCAGCACAATTATTTTCTTGGTAGAGTGCCTTGTCAAAGTATAGACCAAAATTTCGTATCTCCGAATTTTTCAATCAGGGTATTATCGACTTGTTCAATGCAATGTGGTCCCAAGCTATGCTGACGTATATAAGAGCCGGTAGAAAGAAAAAAAAATCTTTGTATAGAGCCTAGTACGCTTCTTCGCGGGTTAGGCCAAGAAAATTTCTGGGACCTTGAAGCGGTAAAGCCATGGTGAAGGCCTCTCTACCGCCATCATCTACTTTTGGACTTTTATTAGTGCTAGAAACGAAGTAACCTATCATATGTAGTTGTCTTTACAATGCCCCTTGAAAATCAGATGTTGCTTTAACAAGATGTAACCTTGACAAACGTCTCGACTGCTTGCTCAGATGGAAGAAATGGCTAGTTACCCTTTCTATAAGACGCTGTCGATTGAGGACTGCAGTCATTATCATGGCTTTTATGAGAGAGAGAGAAATTGTTTATTCCAGGTTTAGGATGGAAGTGGACGTTTCGGTCTTTCAGGAATGGAGGGGAAGGGGGCAAAGATGATGGTGGGGAAGGAGGGAGGAAAAGAAAGAAAGAGCTTATTAGACTAAAATAAATAACAGAATATGACGAAGAATTATATCGCAATTCGTATAGGGCAATTGCAACTACGCCTAATGTATTGTTAAAGTATGTACATCAATCGGCACCAAGAACCTATCAAATATAACACTCCAGGATAACAGTAGGAACCACGTGAATTAATAGTTAAGGGGAAATCATCATATAATATCACTCGGTAAACATAACCGGTTAAGCGCACCGGCTATGAGCTCGCGCGTGTTTTTTTTTTTTTTGCTTGAACTTCCACTGGTTCCCGTAGAATTCAACAAATAAGCAATGAATTTTTCACCGGTATCTCCCTTTGTGGTGTAGTTGGTATCACACCCGGCTGTAATTGCTTGCTTACCGGTTGGTCACCAGTTCGACTCTGGTCGGAGGGATTTTTCTTTTGCTCTTGCAACTAGGAAAGGAGAGGCCGCAGAACAACGAGATATGGTCATCGTCACGGAAACAAAATCGATTGGATTATAATAAAAGTAAGAGCTACCGGCGTGGCAGCAACCTTTTGAAAAAAATGGTGAAGACCCTACTCAAGGGAGAAAGGACTTCATTGCTAAGTAAGGGCTAAAATGCGAAACTGATGATGTAGAAGAACACCACGCTCTTACTCATGCGTTAAGTAGTCGGATATCGTTGCGACCAAACATTCCGACTTCTTAATTAAAGACCGGGTATACCGGCGCCTTATATCAATCAGGGGGTGGTGGGCTTTTTATACCCGATCCCGCTGACCATGAGCTCAACCGCCGACAGCTCGAAGGGAGGAAATAAGGCATGTAACCAAGCGCCGTGGATCTTTCTGTGCACAAAGGCGTAGGTAAGGATACATGTAGTCATGTCCCACGATCATGAGGCCAGTCAATTATCCAGAAACTCCCGAACTGCTGTGTCTTTTTCAGCATCTCGGGGTTAAGGATCTGGTGGGACCTCCAGAAGAAAGGTATGGAGGAGTGTGATGTACATAGCGAGGTGTAGGATGTAGGTATGTACCTGTAGGTACAGCGCGGGTGGGGAGTAGTAGCCCTACCCTCAAATCTCCATCCGTCCAGCCGCGCCATCGTCGTTGTGATTCGCTATCCCCGGGCTCGTACTCGCTTGACACCAAGACATTGTATTCAGACCCTTACGCCTTAACTGACACGCAGCAGTCTGGAGTAGTATCGTGACTACTTCCGGAGGAGGTGAAAGTCAAGTAAGTATTGCAAAGCGAAACCATAACACATGGTGTTCCAAATTAGCGAGGACCAGGGCCTGGTTACACTCAGGCACTCTGATTGCCAACGGTATCGATAGCGGTGTAGGTATGTGATGTGTGAGTGTATCTTGAAGGGGGAATAGGGGTGCAGGTGGCAGTGACCACTGACCACATACTGCCCAGCCACTCTATCTACTCTAGAGAAATCGTCGGAATAGATCACTTTACTCTACCGCGGTACTCTACAGATGGCATCCCGATTGCCCGGCCGGGAGATTCTAAGCCACGGCGTGGAATGTCCTTTCAGCCGTTGGCTACTGTCTCGCTCTCTTATCCCTCATCCAGGGCCCAGAGGTGGGAGGGGAGGGGGGGGGGGGCTGGGAGGGGTTAAGGTAAAAAAAGAAAGCCACCCAATTTCAACCTCAGCCAATCGTGCCCTGACCGTACACTGATGTCCTATCCCCACAATGGGTCGCGCACGGAAGAGCAGCATTGACATTTCTCGATGAGCAGTGGGCAGTGGAATGACCACTGAGAATCTTACAGCTACAGTTATGGGTGTGGGATGGGAGATTACCCCTAGCTAGAGAGGTTATGTTCCAACTGCATTAATGGCGGTGTGTGATGCATGCGCTGTTATTCGTCATTGTTTTGTTTTGTTTTGGGGAGTAGTTGGTGGAGGAGTACGTATATCACATCAGGGCATCAGATCCTACTCCCAAGAAATAGGGGGGAGGGGGGATTCCTGGCTACAAGCTTTTGTGCCTAGGGAAAGGAAAAGCTTTTTTTCTCGCTTGGGTTCTTGGGTTCTTGGGTTCTTGGATTCTTGGATTCTTGGATTCTTGGGTTGGTCTTGGAGTCTTGGGATGTTGATGATAGCGAGTGATATTTGGTGACACGATATAGTTTTATACACTTAATGCTATAGTAATCAAATGGGAATGCAGCGAAGTTAAATGAAAAGGGGTGAGGGCGGTTACATAACCTGACCTACATTTACATGTACATACATGTAGTCAAACCTTGATCGATCGAACTGCAGCAGTACAGTAACCTACACTGCAAATGCAATAAGCTTATTCCACAACCTCAAACTCAAATATTAGACGATGGGACCGAAAAGAAGAGAGGGGAGAAAAAGGAAGAAGAAACCCCCCCTTTACCCTCCAACCGTCAGTTGGTATTTCTACTCCTTTTTGCATGAGTAAGTATTACAATTACAATTGCTATTAATACCGGCCCGCCTTTCTTTTCCTCCCAAGAAATCACCTGAGTTAGGAGAACTAATCACTGAGATCCCGATACGTATTTACAACCAACAGCCTGTGACCAGCCAGGGAGGAAATAAGATCCTCCCGCGCCCGGCTAATAGAAATGATATCCCGACCCGTTCCGCTCCACATACGGCGGCGGGCCGAAAGCCATCAGGTCAAGCTTTGCCACGGTGAATCGGAGGGGGGGGGAAACAGACAAGCAGGGCGCCACAACCACTAGTTTATTCTATAATAGGCAGCAAGAACCACCGTCTTGTCGCATATCACCGCATAGTGTCAGAGAGTTGGTATCATGGTGTATGTTGTGTGTGTGCACATGTGGGTGTGCACGTGTGAAGAGTAAGTAGGCCAATTTCTTGATTTGTTCAATTAATTCCTTCGAGAAGCTGTCATTCACACTCCTAGTGTTTAAAACCTCATTGACAACTGACATTCCAGGAGGTCCTTCACACCCTTGAGCGCCCCTACTCTTGGAATTTAGGTATTGCACTTCTCGAGGAGACTAGGGTCAGATGGTTGGATCCATAAGTGTTCAGGTACATAATTAAGTACCTGACATGAAGATACGGTATACCTACATGTACTTACATGTAACTCTAAAAAGCCCCTCGCTATTAGTGCCGTACCTTGAGGCCCATCCCTTACCCCTGCCTCTAGCGGAGAAAAGGAAAGGGAAAAAAAAGGCTGTGAAACAATCATTGTCCGCTGGACCATCAGTACCTACATGTAAGTATGCTCGTGACTCTCAATAGAGTGAGGTAACCACATCAAAGAGTACATGTACATACATAGTAGTAATCATAATTGCAACTAAATACACCAATTCAAGGGTTAGCCTTACTAGGCTGAGGGTATTCTTTGGAGAGGCTCTGGGCTTGAACACAAATGAGGTAGGTACAGTGACCGGTCATACACACCAGCAGTAGTTAGTTCAGAATCCGTAAATGTTGTGCCGCAGAAAAGGCAGAGAAGCACCCCCAAACATGCAAATGGTCATACTACTCCATATCCATGAACAGAGTTGGTCAGATCACTCGTAGTCTAAAAGCACACTGCTCCAAGGACCCTTTTCTTTCCCACCTAGGTACATATATACCACCAAATCAGTTAAATTAGAAGATTAATTAGGCGAGTCCGGCAAACGTCTTCTCGTTCGCGCGGTAACGCTGTGCAGCTCACTCACTGCTGGCTGCTTGCTAAGTGAGACACTTGTCCCATGTAATTCGCCAAGTTGGTGTAGCGCATGCGAGAAATCCATCCATGATGGGCAGAGCTTGGGGTTTCTGAGTCTAATCTAGGAGGGAAAGGCCTGTACCTACAGTAAGGCTATTAACAAGTTTTTTTTCTCTCCCGGGAGAAGTGTAACTGTAATTACAAGACAAGAGTGGTAAAGAAAAAAGTGTCAAACATGCTACCCCCCCCCCCGCTTGTATACCTGCATTGCACTTTTTTGTTTTGAAGTGAAGAGCATCGATCTGTCAATGCAGGCACCGAAAAGGCCACACACGAGAAGTGCAGATTACCAATCGCGCTTGCAAAATCCAGGTCCATGAATAAATGTCTAGCATCCCATGCATAAGGTATGTTTCTCGCCAGCGGTTTCCAATCGGATTTCAGCGGCATTGTAAGGCTTTGGGGGCGTTGTACTCTATTTACAAATAGAGTAGATGAGATTTGGTTAACGTTTCGTGTTCATCCTCTTTTAGCTCCTTTAGAGCGAATGATGATCGTCTAAAATGGCTTCCCACGTACTAGGGAAACCCCTCTAAATGAATTCCAGGATACGGGAACCCCACTGTTCGGATCGTTTGGATCCGTTCGGTCTGCTCGCTCTAGGCAAATTCATACTAGTCTGTATACCTTAAAGACGGGAAGATATGTCCGCTTAATTGTCCGAGAGTGAATGTATGACATCTTGATTATGCCGTGGCAATGATGTAGAGAGTGAGAGTGGTGCCATTCGAGTACATTAATTTAGTTAGTTGGAAGAGTTGTGTATCAGCTGGGGGGTTTTCATTCTGTTCAGTAAACTAGAACACTGGTGTTGCGGTTCGGATCACGCCTGAATTGCCTGCCTATGAACATGGTACTCTACATTGGCATGACTAGACTTAAGCTTAATCAAACTTAGGTAGATCTGCGCACATGGCCGGGTTCACGATTAGAAGAAAGGTAAAGGAGAAATTAGAGGGAAGATGGTTGGAGAAACTCTATTATGGTACCCGAGCTCGTACCTGACGATTATTCCTTAATTCCTGCCTGCCGTGTTTATCAGCTGGGTTGGTCTTGGTTGGAAGGTCTTGGTTGGAGACTTTTTTTTCTTTTCGTAGTCCCCCTGCATTGATTATTTTGTGTAACGCTAGAGTAGGTAGTAGAAACAAAAATAGAAGTCAATGCTAGTATCCCTCAATTTCGGATCGCGATTTTTCCACTGAATGCTTAGCAGAGGCAGCCAGCCGAGAAAAGCGACCAGTACTCTACTAAGGCTCCTTGGTAATATTGGCCTTTTTGCTTATTCTGACAAGTCTATGGCCTTTGGAACTACCGGCCGTATCTAGATATCTACATCTGAGAAGCAAAGTTGGTTAGGACAGGTGAACATAGGAACTTTACTAAAGGTTCAAGGATATATATATAGTCGTCCGATATTAATTCATATAGTCGACCAATCTGTACATACCTTCTGGAAGGGGAGGTATCCGGCCTTCGCCCAGAGAAATAGATAGAGCTCAGCCGTTTAGAATGCATGCAAGAGTATTATCTAGCAAGAGTAACAATTCGTATCTTACTGATACTATACTGTCATGACCACTTGCTGTGCCGTTTCGACGACTTGCGAATATCGAATCTGGTAATATATGGAACCTTGCAAATGTGGGTTGATAATTAGGTCCATCCACACCCACACCCATAGCGCCCACACATCTGGATGTTACCGATTTGGTCGGGGGGGAGAGGATCTCGAACACACTTCTTGATTCACTTTCACTTTTCAGTCGGTGTTAGAGGTAGGGGTGATGCGATGTGATGCCAGGCAGCTAGGCAAGACACACGATCCAGCCGTTGTGATTTGACGTCCATATCCGAATGTTGTACCAGCTAACCCAAGCGAAGGAAGGGTCCCTAGAAGATGTTACTTTTTTGACCCACCACAGCAGGCAATCAAGCCACCGTACAAGCTCGTATCGACTGGGTGGATAGATGGCCCATGTCTTTTTCGCGTAAGGTACCGCCTTACCTCCTTTGTTTGTGCGGTACCTTTTCTTCTTTTCTTTTCTCATCCTCTTCTGTCATGAGGCGGTCGGAGGAGGGAGGGGGTGTAGGAGTATAATTACCATGGGCCACGCCCTACATCACTCTCTTTCTCCACCAGCCAGCATTCGATCTTTTGAGAAGTCAGTACAGTTCCGACCTTCTTTTTTTTTATTTGATACTGCTACGCTACTTAGCACACGCTCTTTGCAAGTGATCATTCGGTCGATATACACTAGCATCCACGCTACCTAATTCCTGAAACCTAATACAAACAACTATATACTCGATAAAAATAATTTGATCTGTTTGAAGCTAATAGATACTAAAATATCGTACGTACCAGACCATTCTCCACCTCTTAGATACATAAGTCATGACTCTTTATATTGTTTTGGTCTTGAGTACATATATCTAACATTCTATTCCTCTACCCTGAAAAAATTACAGATCAACTATGCCTTCAATGTTCTCCAAAAAATATAGCGGCCTTGCCATTCTCCAGCTGCTCTCTGCAGCCTCAGTCACCTTTGCCCATCCCGGGGGTGTCCCCCGCCTCATGGGCCGAAACGGATACATAGATATCCGTGATCTCCCCGACCTTACTGGAAGAGATACGCTTGTCAAGCGTGTAGTCTCCCCCGATGGTACCTGTGGCGGTACTAATGCCTACACCTGCGGGACCACTGTGAACAAGTGCTGTTCTCAATACGGTTCGTGATAGACACTTCACTCTAGTCGCTGGTTTTGAAAGGTTGTTACTAACAAAGCAATTCCAGGCTACTGTGGTGATACCGACCTCCATTGTCAATCCTCAGAGAACTGCCAAGCAGCGTTTGGTATCTGCACAACTACCCCGTCCACGGGAGGAGCAGGCCGCTGCGGAACTCAGGGTGGTGGAGCAAGCTGCGCAACGGGACAGTGCTGTAGTGAGGGCGGATACTGTGGTACTACCGCGGATTACTGCATGGCGCCATTGTGCCAGGTTGGATTCGGAAAATGTGATGCTGAGTATGTTTGATCCTGGTTATTTGGTATCAGGCATTGGTACTGATATTAGAAAAATAGTACTATCCCGTCCGGAGCTAGCACTTCAACTGTTGCCCGACCTAAGGTCGGCAGTGTCCTCTACGGTGCACGTTAGTAATATTGTGTCCCCTAATATTCAATTGAAACAATATACTGATATTCTCTTACAGAGGGTGTTTACGCTTGTAACACTGTCGGCGAGGTCGCACTCACCTACGACGACGGCCCAGACCAGTACACCAGTAACATGCTCGACCTCCTTGCCTCATACAATGCAAAGGCTACTTTCTTCATTACCGGTATCAACAATGGAAAGGGTGCTATCGATACAACGCCTGCCTGGAAAACTGTGATCCAAAAGATGTATGCTGCTGGGCATCAACTTGCTAGTCACACCTGGTCACACGCGGATCTGAGTGCCATTTCTGAGACACGTAGGAGGGATGAGATGGTGAGACTTGAGATTATTTGCCAAGATATATTTAATCTGGATTTGAATATTGACAAATTTTAGATCCGTCTCGAGATGGCTATGCGCAACATTGTCGGGTTTTTCCCAACATACATGCGCCCACCTTATAGCTCTTGTACCGCCGCTTGCCAGGCCACTATGGCAGATTTGGGATACCACATCATCTACTTTGATCTCGATACTGATGATTACAACAATGTCACCCCTGCGCTCATCAACAACGCCGTCAACAACTTCAACAACGCCGTCAACCCGTCAAACCCAGCAACAAAGAGCTGGTTGGCTATTGCTCACGACATCCACCCATTGACAGCCACGACCCTGACCCAGGAGATGTTGAAGACCATTACTGCCAAGGGATACAAGGCCGTCACTGTCGGAAAGTGCCTGGGTGATCCAGAGGCAAACTGGTACAGAGGATCTGCGACACCCCCAACTTCTACTGTAAGTTTAAACTATTATTATATTAATACGTGGGGGGTTCAATACTGACAAAGATAGACCACTACCGTTACTACTCCTCCTGCAACCACCATTACCACCTCCACCACCAGTGCGCCACCAACAAGCACGGGTACTTGCACATATAAAGTGGGGACCTGGTGCGGAGCAGCAATTCCATCATGGACCACCACTGCGAAATGCTGGGAAGCTGTTGGTAACTGCTGGTAAGTAAATCCAATCAACACTGAACAGGATGATTTAATTTGCTTACAATATCTCGAACTACAGGGACCAAGGTGACGCATGCTGGAACACAGTCGATGACGACAAATGCTCCAACTACCAGAACACTTGTGTGGCCATGGAGGCTTACTGCCAGACTTGCGCAGATAGCGGGGCTACTAGCTGTGCCTACAAGGCCCCTACCTACCCTACAGCTTAAAGGAGTTCTTCTGTTAGCCAGACGTCTAGAGTAATGTTTGCATGTATTATTGTGATTGTGGAATACTGATATGTCAGTTGGGGGTTGAGTTTTAATTATGGATACATGGTGGTGTTAATTAAATCGAGTTTTGGTCTCAGCTTATCTCTCCCCACTTATCGTGACCTTTGTTGCATGGAATGCAACGCAACGACAAATTTTCGAAATTATCCTTAGGCTGAAAGACCAATAGCAGGTAACTAAGTATTAACTATGAAGTGTATTGTATTTCAACTGCCCACGTGATACCTACAAGGGAAAATCAACTGAAAGGGTTTGTAGTCTTGTCATAGACGAGCCCAGTGAGGGGATGGCAGCATATTGTTTTTTCCTCCTCATATCTGGGCGCGAAATTCTGCGCCTTGATCAATTTCGCGAGCGCCACCCAGAAGCTCCATAATCAAACAATCAAGCAAAGTAAGGGTTCTTTTTGCCTCAATGAAAAGCCCAAGAAGTTACATAACCTAAATCATCGCCAATTATTAAAGACGTGATCTAGGAAAGTAGATAGATCCAGGCTCAACTTACGACACATTCCTGCTCGGTACTGAAGCGGATTTCCTCGATGTTCTCTCCGGCGGCTTGTCTTTCTCTCAGTTGCTCCGCGAGTAATGCCAGCACCTCTCTCTAAATCACATACTCCGTTATTGGTATCATACTGATTCGGTGGAGAGAAGGAGAAAATCAAAAAGTGCGTAAATATCTCAGAAAATGAGATTATCACGCAGTGTACAGGTTTAACCAATCCTCAAAACTTAAACTAAGCATCCTTACCGCATTTATTGTCCCCTGAAGCCTACTCTCTGTCCTGGCCTGATTTTGGCTTGTAATCTTATAATTATCCTGAATCCGCTTCCTGCTTTCATTTAGTCGCCTTCCCGCCACAGGTTCTTCGACATCGTCATTCAGAGATAGCCCTTGAAATTCCCGCTGTGCGCTTTCGTCCGAAGAAAATATCTTGACAGTGCAATCGATACCAGAAACGGCAATTTTTGGCTCGTAAGGGTGACCAGTTATCACGTTGACAATTTCATTGTCGCCGCGAAGGATGTTTACTATTTGTGTCGTTTCCCTGTCCCATATAAAAAGATTGCCACAGTCACTTCCACTGACAACGTATTCGTCGTCCATTCCGTAGAAGTTAACATCCTTAACAGTCTTCACGTTGCCTAGTATAGCCCCTATCAGCGAAAACAAGATTTACATATGAGTCGTAGCTAGAGTGATACCCACAATGTCCACTGTAGATCTTTGTATGCTCCCATACTGGTGCCTGAGTTTCGACACCTCTCCTCCCTGAACCTAGGCCGTATTCGTCATCTTCCTCACTATCCTCCTCATCCCCTTCTCCCCCCTCATCCTCCCCCTCATCGTCAACCTCTAGTTCTGGATCAAGGCTTTCGATTTCATCTTCAGTGTCACTTTCACTCTCAAACCCCCCAAATGCGGAATCAACGGATCCAAAGTCAATCCCAACCCCTTCCTGCATCAAAAGAGACCGCCCTACCCTTTGTCCCCAAAATATCTGCATGGACCTATCTCTGGTAGCATCCTCATCCGATCCTGTCATGATCTGATCGTTTCCTAAGTCGAGAGCACCTCTAAAAGCCCTGACCATGGCCTTTTGACTTTCAAATATTTCCTCATTTGTGTCGACATCTCTCACTGCGTTTGTGCTAGCCTCTCTCTCAAAAGCATCAAGGAAACGCCCAACATCTCCTGTTTCTGGTCCATTTTCATCGTCTTCACTATCTTGATCCTCCTTAACAAGTTCCTCAACTGCTGTAGGCCCACCGTCGAGGAAAGAGATAATTGCCTGCAAGAATCGGTACCGAAAGCTATTATTTTCGGTCCCAAGCTGTATAAAAATATCTGCCCCTAGCCCATTGTCTTCCACAACCCCCCCTAAAGCACGAGTGAGACATCCAGCAGCTCTAACAAACGCTCTAGTTCGGCGCCTTTTCCGTGCACAGGTTCTCCTAAGAGTTCTTTCAGATATGTAGGCTGTATCTGTGCGTCCCTCGTTATTGTCAAAGAACTCCAGGTCTTTTTCTTCGAGAGTTTGAATCTCCCGATCAATTCTCCTAAGCAATATCTGCGCCGTGCGTAATGCCTCATCCCAGGATTTTTTCTTTTCTCTTTCCATTTCTTCCGGCTCCAGGGTTGTATGCATCTCTGATGAATTTAGCTCGAAGATTTCCTTTCTCAATTCTACTATGAGCGCGGGAATCTTAACAATCTCAGATCCAGGACTTAAGTCATCACTACCCTCACCATCTTCATCGCTGGAAGATTCTGCTCTCCTCCTTTTACTCCTAGGCTCCCCGCCCCTGTGTCGGCGACTCCGGTCGTTCCTTGTGCGGGTACTATTTTCAGATGGATCCCAGGGCTCCCTACCAATCCCCTTTTCATTTGGTTCTGGAGAACGATTGATGTCGAATAGATATATTGCACCACCACTCCAAGATACAACCACCTCGTTTGGTTTTGCATCGGATATTTTACAAGCAGTAATATGAGGAGTAGCTCGGTTTTTTGCAGAACGAGGTGCGAACCGACGAACACAGCGTGTTGCTGCCGAAAGCTCGTTATCCGAGGTTGATGCTCCAGCACCAGCCTCTTTGCCAAGGTCACGTCCAAGCATGCGGCGGTCATGAAGAAAACAGTGAAGATGAGCTCCACCGAGAGCAATATAATGGGGTTGGGATGTCGAACAAGAGACCGTGTTGAGGTCGATTTGATGGCGTTTATAGGAAATAAGTGGTGGGTTCCTATTATCATCTTCTTCTGAAGAATGCATTGATGATAATGTCACGCCAAAATATGTTCTTTGTGCCGATGAGCGGCTGGGTCTGTTGTAGAAGTCTGATGGCTGCCGTAGATCAAATTGGCGAACTGTGCCGTCTTCTGAGCAAGTAAGGAATACATGTGGGGAAGATTCAGTCACTATGCGCTTAACTCGATCTGTGTGAGACCGATAAACCTTGTGGTTGATGTTTTCGAAATGGGAGTAGAGCTTTTGGGGAATTACTTCGGGTGTATGCATCCCTCTGCGTCGATAGCCTAGGAGGTTGGGGCTACGTCGTTCACTAGAAATTTTAGCAGATGAGGATTTTGGTGGGTTTGCAGCCGAATATGTCGGGGCGTATTCAATGTCGAAAATCCGAACCTCTCCGTCCCCAGCGGCTGAAATAATGGTCCGGTCCGAAGAATGGGGCATAAACTTTACTGAGAATATATTCTCAGTGTGGCCAGTATCTATACGAGTATTCAGGACGAACTCAGGAGTGGTTGTATGTATGTTGATTTGTGTATCATCACTTCCACTGGCAAGAAGAGCCCCATTGCGTGACCAGCTGTAAAGTGTTAGAGTTGGTAGCCATCCTTTACAAGCAAAGCCACAAATAGTAATTTTACCTAACTGCATTGACACATCCAGTATGACCTTGGAGCTCGTTCACGATATCAAGGTTTTCAACCCATGCCCGAGAGCCATAGAGGCTATTCACAGAGCAGAAGCCCGTGTTTCCATTGAGTTCCCTGTGAAAAAGCTTACGATCCATCGAGCGCATTTCGAGTAACTCGGACTCTTAAGAATGAACTTGGCATGCGACGAATTTTCTGAACCGCTGAGTCGCTAAGTCTTTAGTTTGAGATAACGCTCATGAAGCCGAGGAAAAGCGCTGGCGGTGGTGGGCGTTGAATGACGCAGTAATCAAGAGGATGAGGAGTAACCCTGCTCGCGGATAGTGAGTTGCATGTGCTGCTGCATCCCTCCTCAGGTGAGGTGGTCTTGGCGATAAACTACGAAACTGATAAGTGTTTGTCTCATAGCGTTTCTGAACACAACTGTTATTACATGCCATACAAAAATGTAGTCTTGGCGGTTTTTTTTAGGTGTATGCAATATTAGTCGTGTTCAAAAACACTATGAAATTGCGAGTAGTATGTAGCTAGCCCACTTACATATATTTTTATAGAAAAAAAAAATATTCATCTAGGCGTAGATCGTCGTGTTCATGAGAACATATATAGTTTTTCTGTTATGATGAAAAAAAAAATCAGGTATTTGAATTCGAAACGAGAACTCGTTGATCATGAGCTACATAATACGTGAGTATAGTACTACTACATGTATTTCTCAAGTCAGAATATGTAGAAGATATGAAATTCCTTTAGCAATAGCTGTATGTATACATATATACACCAGGATAAATGCATGTAACCAACCTAGGAATACCCTAGGCCCTGTACTCCGCAATGTGCTGGTGACAGTGGGTGGATATACAATTTGAATAAAGTTATATTTTGCTTATGTGGCCATGATCATGAGTGAAGCTCTATGTAGCTCTCAAATTCGTAGCTTTGCCCGTGCGCCCACTTCTTCGGGTACTTTTTACACCATAAAGCTACGTGCACGTTCAAGCACTATAAATTAATGTCGTCTACTATACTAACTAGGGCAATTAACTATTAGCTTAAAGAGGTAAGCTGCGAACTCAGACTCTCATCCATCCAAGGGATATATACATGTATCTAGATCTCAATCTATAATCTATAATGTGTGTTATAGAAGTATGTATATGTAGTTATATGTATTCAACTCAAGTTCTTCTAATTATCCTTATGGTCTTTTATACGTACGCGTCTTGTGTCCGTCCACGTGTGCATGATACTTGTAGAAGCATGGTGCCAATTAACCTCCCACCATTAGTAATAGCTAAATTTCGTTTCACCTGTTTTCCCCCATTCTGTTGTGCGAGAATTCGTTAATTATAAACACAGCCTAAAGTAGCACTATCCTGTATGCTCAAGCTGACCCATTTACTTAGTGAAGGCTATAACCCGTATCTATAGCTAGGGACTAGTGAGTTCCTTCAGGATCAGTTGATCAAACGGTCCCTGGCCCTCCTTTCCTTTAAAAATTATATACATGTATATAGGTATATGGGATGGAATCTCTGGACACATATAGTAGTATACGTAATATCCAACTAGCTTCGGGGTTTTTTTTTTTCGTATTTTAACCAATCAGAACCCGATATTTGGGTACCTCCCCCCATCCTAGCACTAGACACGCCCCGAATCTATGACCACCACCAACCCCGATATAGGGTGACTGTATGCCCAGAATAAAATTTAGTTATATACATACTCAGAAGATTCCCGATTTCCAGCGCCCCCTAGACCACAGCCAAAAGCTCGCATTACTGGTACGATGCTCGGATCCATTTTTCGATTCTATGATTGTTTCCCTAGGTCAATAGATTTATCATAGGTTAGGGTTACAAACTAGTCAATCAGAGAGCGAGATAAGCTCTTCATCCCATTTCCTTTCACTTCATCCAAGCATTGGCATCTTGACCACCGAAAAGGATTCATGGCTGTAAGATCGCGATGATTGATACCAACGCCCAATGAGCCTGAGAATACCCTAATAGGCCCCCGTTCCCAGATACAGAGATCGTATGATAGAACCTAAGCCTTCTATACGGTAAGTCTCTAACAATCTGCTGAAATGGTCATTGGTCAAGAGCTTTCAATTCATGGCTTAATATTGATAAGAAATCCGCTGTTAAACTCTCGACTTGATACAGGATGTAGAATATGGAGATTTAGCAATAATCATTGGCATATGGTTGATTTTCAAGCCTTGCTAGATCTAAAGTAACGTTCGCGCGGCCTATCTATATTTCCCATTAAGTCATTGGCCCATGCGTATTCGATACCACACCCCCGGCATCCCCCCAAGGATTCGGCTCTTATATACATCTACTCTAGTGTAGGCCCATTATACCCGAGGCTTTTGTGGTGTTTCGGTAGTGTAAGCATACATCCTTTTTTTTCCTGAGACTTTAATCAACTGTCCAAAAGTGAAAATCCATGTTCACAGCCAATAGTTCGATGCTATACTTGGAAGCGCGTACATGTAGTAGGTGTTTACATCATGTACGTCACTCGCATATATTCACTACATGCAGCTACGGGATATGTGCCAAGACGCGATCCTAAAGGTGGTACATATAAAAACCTAAACTCCACATTATTGGTGTTTCCAGTATCGTGGGCCAAACATGGTGGGAATGCTTATCATAAATCCTTTGTCGTGTGATAGACAGCATGAGAGATCAGAAAAACTATATCTACTGCCATCTTACCTCCGCCCTTGATAACACTGACTTAGAGCATGTGGGCATAAGGCTTCTGTCAGGTAGTCGCGGCGCTCCAGATAGTTAACTTTCACAAAATCATTTTTCGATCGAACCCGCATCGTCAATTCTCCAGATCAGGCTAACTCCCACATATCCCCCTTGAAGCACCCCGTTTAGACGTAATAAATCCGCTACGCCAGATGCTCCCTAATCTCTACTAAGCCTGCATATGCGCTGCTCGGCTTTATCCTATGCCCACGATACCCGCCGATGGCCAATCTTCTGCAATATCGTACGTAGGTCTCGTCTTTTTCAGACATTTCCCGATGTTAACCGTAGCCCAGACCCAGACCTTTCCTCCTTCCAGTCAACTATCAAACCGGTATTACCTGATAGCCATTTCTTTGATTAAAGTGGGTGATTGAAGATAAAAAAAAAAGAAGGATTATTTTGTATCTGAATGCAGGCGCCGTGATGGGATCCCTCAGATAAGTCTGCTCGGTAAACTGGCTAGCACCCCCCCCCGTATCTCTTTTAAAATAATCTGGTACATAAATCGAGAAGGGTGTTGAAAATCTCACCCAGGGGGTAAAGAGATGCAAATAACATCCCACCAATTTCCCCGCAAGCTGAAACGCCAGGAGTTTTGCCTCTGATAGCTGCCTTCTCGACGCACGATTATGAACCGATTAAATGCCACTCGTGCCACGTGGTAGCCGATAGTACTTATCACAAGTTTATCGAAGCTGATGATAGCCTAGGCCCTATGATGAACGTGCGCCGTTTCTTTGTGCGTCTAAAATTTAGGTTTTCTAAGCGAAGTGGGATCCGCCGGCTCTCATTGTTCCGAGGACCTGCAGCCGTGGCTATTGTTCTGATTGCGAGTTGCTCTTCAAAGAGGACCTGAAGTTAGACGTAAATAACAAAAAATTGGGTTGAGAATTCTCTCCCCCCCCAATATTCTTTCCATAGGATCTCAATGCGTGAGTGACGTTTAAATGATCGACGGTAAACAAAACATGGCAAAATCACATGTGTTGTTGATTGGCATGCGGCAGATTAGATTGAGGCCTTTCTGCCAGGTCACCAACCTCCCTTGGCACTTTCACATGTGTTTGCTCTATCCAGTTACGTCACAACGTCTCAGCTACTACAACTACCCTCTCTGCCCTCTCTTTTTGATCCTACAGTAACTAGTACCCCCACAGAAAAACAATATACGGATTCAATGGCACCTCACGCAGAGCCCTCACCACCTCCCTCTCCTACAGTGGACGGCCCCAAACGTTCCACCTCTGACAACCGTGCTAATAGCTCTGATTCAAACTCTGGATCCATGGCTGATTCACAGTTTTTCGCACACCTCTCCACCTTCCCCCTCCTTGCAGACTCCCAAAACCTTCTCCAATCTCACTCACCTCGCATATTTACAACCTTTTTCAACAAAGCCAACTCCCTTACACAAACATACATCCCTCTCTCAATACTCCACCGTGCAGACAGCTATGGGAACACGGCCTTGACACAAATCGAGCACACATTCCCAATTGTCAAGGCCCCGACCTCCCAGTTTACCTCGGGACCAAAAGCCGTGTATGACAGGGTTGTTGCTCGCCCAGTGACATCCTTGCAAACAGCTATGGACACCTACAAAGCTGCGGGGAAGGAACGCATGGTTGTGGTTAAAAATCATGTTTATGGCGCATACAAGACCTATGCCGAACCCGCAATCGGGGTATATACGGACAATTATGTACGGAAAATCAATGATCGCCTTGAGGAGGCTATGGAGACAAAGATGCCAAAGTCGTACAAGGAGGCCGTCACCGAGGAGAACGATGATGAGGAGGAGGCTGAGCACAAGGATGAAATTGAGCTTTATCGAAGCATGAGAATTGCTAAGAACGCGATCGAAAGAGGGAGGGCCAGGTTCTATGTGCCGTTGCAAAAAATTGCCCAGAAAACCGTGGATGATGTGAAAGAGGGAGGCACAGGTATCAAGGCTGATATACGGAGTTCACCCGCAAAGGTGAAGGAAGGGGCGGTTCATCTTTGGAACGTTATGGATGAGGAGTTTTCGAAGCAGAAGACAGAGGACGGGGGCGTTGGGGTTAAAGGGACGATGAAGGTTGGGTATAGAGTTGGTGAAAGGTGCGCAGGTGAAATGGCTGGAGTAGGATTGGTTGTTGCTGCAAAGAGCGTGGGAGTAGTTTGGGGAATGCTGGCAGCAGGAAAGGCAAAGGTCAAAATGACTTGATTCCTCTTATTAGTTTTGTTTATATAGATCTAGCTGTTTTCTTTTTTTAGTGACATGATTTTATTATGGTTTAAGGGAATTATAACTTACACAACACAATTTACACCCACCTGCGTCCGGTGGGTGTCGCTTTGTCCACCGCGTGATCATTGGCACATTCACCAAATGATAAGCTCAAAGAGGTAATCAAATAATACCCGTTATCTGAGGTAGGTTCTCAACAATCTATCTCAGACCAATAGATAGTTAAAATCGCTAGACTATTGTACACAAGGATCAAAAATCAGAGCCCAGGGGGGTGGACCCAGACCTCAATGTTGGCTGGGAATGTATATATTCATGCTTTAACTTAGGTAGATAGCACGGTTTTTAATATTTCTCAGGGCCCGTTACAATAACATATATAGCTATAACCTTTTGATGGGATTAACACTGGATACCGGAGCCTTGCGTTGCCGATTACTGACCTAGTGGCTCAAGCTATTAGTCATAAGTGTTGCTATGGAACCTATAGAGATTTCTTTCAGTTGCCCATGCCGCCTGGGGGCTAGATGGCAAAGATCGGCTAAAGAATGGGCTTGGATTGAAACAGGATATAAAGTAGCATATTAATTAAATCACGAGAAGTTTTAATCTTTCCTGCCCATATTTCTCAGGATTTAATGGTTGCGTGCATGTATGAGGTATTAATCAATCTCAGGACCTGGCCAATTGATGCCTGGGTACAAACAGATACGATCAACCTCGAGACCAACCAGTCTGGAGTTGTCTCAAACTGCGCTGGCATTATGAAATGATGGTTTTCATACCTTACCATTAGTCGTGAGCATAATAAGAGGACCCTTCCGCCGCCGTTAATAGGGGGAGGGGGGGGGGATAGTGACATTATTGGCTTTACATATGACTAAAGGCCGAGCTTTTTTTTTTTTTGGGGGGGGGGGTCCCCGATATGTTGCTTAGATACATGTACTCTAGGTATCTACAATTACGATAAACGAGCTTTCCTGTTTTGTTTCGCGCCCATCTCCATTGGGGAGGTGAAGTCATTACAGTACTTAAACGGGTTGAAATGATACTTACTCATTTAACCATTCAAACGGAATCAGTAAATGAAACTAAACGGCCACAATTGCCATAATAAGAGGAAGTTCAATGAAACATGAAACGAAACGAGATTATCTAACTTGCAAAATTAGAACCATTCCGGCATGCACGGCGCACTGACACTCTCCGAACAGCACCGCTTCTGGAATGTCCCCCCGTAAAATCCTGTTAGGAACTCGTATCCGGGGAGAAGGAGTGAATGTAGAGTAAGAGATGCCCGTGCTAGTAAGTAGAAAAGTTGGTAGAAAGAGCTGTGCATGAAGCTAGAGTAGAGTTGCATGTCTAGTGTGTCGGAGATTTGTACGAACCCTAACCCAACGTTTCTTCTAGAATATTAAACAAGGGAGGAGCTTTGAGTTCATGATGGCTTCTGCTTTATGTTTTGACATTCCCTAAGCTCTGATTAAAAGTAGTCATCAAAGTCATCATGGCTCTGGTTTGGGGGTAGTCAAGTCAGGTCCCCACGCGAAACAATTGGACGGTAAACAGGAGTGATCGCTGTGGCAACCCGGATAGGCGAAAACATCTCAGACAACACCCAGCAAGCGCCCATCTGCACTCTTCCCCCCATCGTCCACTCACATCACATATCCTCGCCCACACCAGAGCTCATTCCATCCCATCCTCATCCACTGGCCCTGGTTCGACACAACGGCCCGTGGAGCGCGGACAGGGAATAGGGCCTGTCAACAATAAGCAAAACATAGAGAAGTAGGACACAACAACTCGCCCCCCCCCCCTCAAAAGTGCCTTTGCACCTCCCTTTCCTTCCTCCCCCCCTCACCCTTCGGAAGGGCACTATTCACTATGCCTGTCCCTATCCCCACGCCGTCAAAGATCCCGCGACAGCTGGGCCCGTCAGCTATGGACACTCAGGAACCTCTCACAAAGAGGCCTTCCTCGTCCTCGTCCTCAGCTTCTGCGTCTTCTAGGCGACACAAGTCCTCACCGCCAACGTCCCGCCCAACGTCGTCATCGAGGAATTCACCGCCTCAGACCTCCCGAGACAGGTTCAATTCGTCACCAACGCTCTCAAACCGTTCAAGTAAACGAGGCGACCGTAGCCCTCCCCTGACCTCATCTAAGATGCAGAAACAAGATAGCGGCGACGACACGGCTAAGATGCCACCACCACCGCCGCCGCCACAACCCCCAGGGGGTCGTGTAGCGGGGGGACGCACACGACCTAGTGGGAAACGGAGCATTACAAGCATATCTAATAAGCCTAAGCTTGAGGATAGGGCTAAGGCGGAGGATGAGAAAACCTCCGTTGCTACGGCAACTGGGAAGGGGATTGGGAGACTTCTTTCTTTGAGCAAGCCAACGTCGTCGAGGCTAGCGAAGCTCGATTCGGAAACGGGAAAGAGGGCCTCTACTCTACGTTCTAGGGCTTTGACTATAGATAAATCAGAGAAGGACGAGAAGGGCGTGGCTGGAGCTGCGGTTGGAGAAACCAACGGACGTATTGGTAGGGCCATGTCTCTAAGGTCTTCTACAAAGACTGCCGGAAATGGGAATGTAAAGACAGAGTCTATCCCTACCATGAGGAGGACTACTACGAGGCCGAGGCCGGTTTCCATGTATGGAGCTACATCATCTAAATCAGATTTGAGTTTGCCCAGTGGTTCTGCTGGAACAACTACCAGCTCCTCGCATACTAGGAGGCCATCCACTAGTTCAAATACAAATCTAAACGCCTCGATGATACCTCCTGCCCCAACAAAAGGACATAGAAAAAGCTCAAGTATAACGTCCTTACAAAACGTTGCTAGCTCGGTGCCCTCAGGGGTTAACACAAATTCTCGACCAAACACGGCAGGGGGTGTTAAGGTCAAACGCCCAGCATTCACAGCATTAACACAGGACTTTTCCACACCTTCAAATGCAAACCCAAGCCAGGCCTCCCGTTCACGAACTGCTGTACCATCACCACCTCTTGACACGGCAACTATATATGCCCAGACACAGCTCCTCCAGTTGCTTACACTACACTCGTGCTCTACTGCTGTATATCAAGAGCTCATCTCGTCTGCCACATCAACATTAAAGTCACGGTTTGAGAAGCTCTCTGCCCGTCATTATGATGCTCGAGAAACAAGCCTGAAGAAGCAGAAGCGCCAAAATTTTGACTCCCTTGCTGCCGTGGTCAACAATGTCGTTCCCGGAAAGAAACGTCGGGATACAACTAAGAGTCCCGAGGAACGTGTTCAAGCATTTTCGGAAGCTATCAAACGCATTGATGCTATGCGTAGCGGGGAGTTCAAAGGTCTGTGTGGTATATTTGGTGAATGGATTGCTGGATATAATCCCCGTGGCGGTACTGACCGTGAGAGGTGGGTTGATGGGATTGGCGAAGAGTGGCGGCGGGAGTGCGTGGGAATTTCAAGGCGATTAGAAGTTTCTATCGCGGGTGTTGATGGCGTTGCTGGTGTGCTTGCAGATTATGGCGAGGAAGAAGCAATTGTAACGACGGTCACAAGAGTAGCTGAAGGTTATAAAGAACTTGCGGAGGGGATGCTTGAGGAGGTAGAGATGATGAGGAGGATGGAGATTGAGGTTGTAGAAAGAGAGCGTATGGAGTTAAAAAGACGTATTGCCTTGATCTTGGAGGCCCCTGTTGACAGCAGCTATAATAGTGTAGCTGTCTGGGCTGCTTGCTGAGGACTGCTAAGTGTTTCATTTCCACTTCAGTTCTTTTTTATAGCATAATTTCCTTTGTTATATCTTCATTTCCTTTGTCTTTTTTTTCTTTATGACGGGACGCCCTTAATGCTGCAAGCTGTCTATCCTTTTTTTTCTTGCTGCAGACGACGATGATGGCCACGATGGATGTCCATGCGACTTGGAGAGCAAGTTATTGGAGATATGATGTATTGCTACTTCTCTTTTTCTGACGGCAGTAGAGTCCGCTGGAAGAATATAGTAGATAGTTAGCTGTATGTAAATGAACGAAATAAATGATATTTTCTAATGAAAAAATTGAATGGGCCTTTTTTTCCCGGTATCATAACTGCAATGACCACACTAGAGGCCAATAGAGTTTGTATCATTGGTTTCTGTTGTTTCTCCCAATGCCCTGAACGGCCGAATGGTATTTACATACATGACACTTCTCGGGGGTCAATGATCCGGGGAAGGGTCCGGTACACTAAGAATTGATCAATACCAGGCCATATCTTTTAGTATAATTTCCTAAATTTCACAACTGTTTAACTCCGTTAGGTATCATTACTATCTCCACTAGGATCTCATGTTTGGTTTCATCGCCGCGCATTCAAGGAATTAATATCACTACCCCGGTCTTGAGGTGAAGCATCGTGATCATGGCCTGGCATATCTCCCCCAGAGGTCATAAGGCCCTACTTGGGAGAAACTATAAACCTAGATCCGTGGGCCTAGGTAATCTTAGTCTCTCTTTCGCTTATATTTACAACATGGATTTAGGGATATGAGTGGGTACAGTTGGTAAATTAACAACTCTAAGAATAGGGGTCTGTGCGCTCGAGTGAGATTCGGTGATGCTAATAATGTCCACCACCGCCAATTCGCACCCGTATGGACGAGTTTAGATTTAGACTTTACCATTTTTAAAATATAATTAAATCTATAAATACCTTGAAAATGGGCCAAATCACATAAATTTGTAACCACAAACCATCACCAAAAGATAACGTAGCGGAAACCTGGTTCTTGAGGATCTGTAGTGCTAGAAAAAGCCCCACGCGGGGGGGGGGTCGAGCCCGCAACCTTGAGATTAAGAGTCTCACGCTCTACCGGTTGAGCTAGCGAGGCTTTAATACTGTTTGAAACCAGAGTTTTTATCCAACTACTCGGATGGTGGCGCTGGGGTTTCCTTATGTAGTCTGCTCTAGCCTTAGGTAACTTAGTGACTTCTACTGATTCCTAAATTGAAGATCTTTAGTAGCTAATAAAAGTGCCAAGCATAGCCGTTAACAACTTCTGTTTGGCGGGTTATGGTAGAGAGGAGTTCACATTCAGCGTGACGTCTTCAATATATGTCCAACAGTGATAGGTTCACATAGCTAGAAGATAAATTGGAGCTTAGTCAAGAGTAAATAAAAGTAATTCTAAGTTTGCATAATGCGGACCAAGTCTAGTCTCAGCTAGAAGCGATATCAAGGCTATTAAGCCCCTGAGCTAACTTACTGCACCTTCTTTTGAATTTTCGCGGACCCCTTGCTGTGAATTAGAAGGTGCTCCTCAGGTACTGGTTTAATCTCATTAATTTTTAGAACTTGAGCTTACTAGTATATTCTGCAATACGTACTCCCATGTCTACGAGAGGTTCGAGGTTCTGATGTTGTCGTTTCTCCTTATTCAACGCGCGATCATGGTGACGTTTTCTGGCCTTCGAAGCCTAAATAAACATGTACATAATATTAATATGCGGTATACACTTCTTGTGAGGTTCGTTCATGAATATAATCATGCCTTCTTGCGTAGTTTCTGGGAATCTAGGAATTAACATTGCAAGGACAGAATCAGTAAATTAATTACATGGTGTAGGTCTTATACACCGAATCTGGTGAGCGACTACTACTTTTTCCATGAAGTTTCCGAACATGACTGCTACTGCAAACACACAAAAAAGCGCCAAGTCCCTATCTGTATGGTATGCAATATTGGTCGTGTTCGGAAACTTCATGCGGGGACGAGTAGCTATCAAACTATTCCCTGGCTGTCAAGGCTTGCAGAATCCAGGACTTCCTATTTCAGTAATAATAGCCCCACTTCTTGCTAACAAACGCCAACAATCTCTGACAAAGTGACAGGCTCAGTGACTTTGCCACAGCCCGAATAGGAAGTCCTGGATTCTGCGAGTCTCACCAGCCCAGGGGATACCCAAATCTTCTATAGACTAATTATAAGTTATGGACTCGAGCTCTGTACACCCTATACGTACGTACGTATTATCATACTGCAGTGGCATTTTCCATAATTCTATACAGTTCCTATCTAGATTTACGCGCAGGACGTTAGTCTCGATATATATATATACGTGAGCTGAGGCGAGGTACAATTATTCGCTGTTCACCTTATTTAGCTATAGGCTCGATTCTCCAGATATACATATACTACTATTTATAATACAAAGTACTCTGGAATGCAACATTGAGTATCGGTATCGCATGACTAATCTAACTCGGCATTTCTCCGGATCTTAAGCGATAGCAATAAACTTTATACACGCCAAAAAAAATTCCCTTAGTTTGTCAGTAAATGCTGCCCCCCCCGAAAAAAGCAAATGTTGGTAACAGATCTTGTTATCTCCCTTATCAAATAATTGATCTCCCCTACAAATCCTAACCCTCTGTTATAGGGGGCAGCATTGACAGCTCAAGGGATAGCTATTGTTTCGCGTGGTCTGTCAGATGTGATTCGATTCACTACTCTTGGCCTAGTTTAAAATGCCCATATTCGTGGTCAACTAAATGGTTCGATATCCGTTTCCCTCCGAATTAACCATTTCCTCGCAGTAAAAGTTATGTACTGATGTCAGATCATGCACAATGGCACACTACTTACCCGCCCATGCGGCTTATTAATGGGGGATTCAGGCATCTTCCTTGGAGATATAGGTACATGTACTTACATACTAATCCCGATCCCAAGGTCCCCCCCATTCCAAGCCCACCGAGCGCACACTGTATATCTTAGTGCACACGAGAGATTAAATTGTACGTCTTAGGTTCCTTGTCAGAATGTTCCCCACATCAAGTTCTCCGCCCTACTAAGTACGCGGTCACGGTCCATCACTCGAAACAAACTACACAAATCATAGAAGCTACAAATGGTCGATCGATGCTATGCATTAAAATCGAATAAATATATGTAACCTGCAATAGACCTATGTCTATCTCGGTATCTCAACTATCGCTGTTGTATTTTTATGGTTGTCAGGCTCACAGTATATATCTCTTGGCAATATACATACCGTATTATTCCAGTGACAACCACTCTCTTCGTGGCGTAAGCCACACATGTAGCGTTCATCGTATCCGTCAGCAAAAGTCTGTTGATATATTTTAGGTGTAAAATATCAAACCTGTTCTTTTTTCTTTTTTCGGGTGAGTAGGACGAATTTACAGATAGAGTACTTATAACTACATACATCTCTAGTATTATAGTACACGGTAATCCGAAAGGATAAAAGATCCCGTACAGCCCCGTTCGAAAAGTCCTGGCACCCTACTAAACTGTCTCTACCAGCCCAAAAAATGCATCACATGATGCATTGCCGCCTAAGCAACGCGCTAATCGTCGTGATGCGTTTATCGTCGCCGAACTCTGTAAATTCGTTCAAGTGGCGTTATCTAGCGCTACCGATGACTTATCTGGCTTTCCGTGGCAGTAGCTTGTCACTCACCGGCGTCATTCGCTTCTTGTAGTGACTTTACCGGCGACTTTTTTGATCGTATCATGTAGTCTGGTAGAAGCGGCATTGCCAATGAGTATGCAGTCGGCAGGTGGAAGCTTTTTAATATTAAGCGCGTTATGTATCCTATGAAACTTTCTTGAGGTTAAACAACAACTTTGCGTTCTTGCTTATATTTGTCAGCGAGTTAGTCAACAAATTTGCGTTCTTCTTCTTGTGACATGTAGTGATCGAATGAGCTTTTGCCGATTATTATGCCAATGAGTTTGCTGACATTCTTTCGTATGGCGCAAGCTGTTGGGATGATATTCTTTCTGAACTAGCGCTTTAGCGATCCTCTCCGTTGTTAGAAACAAACTTTCTTGTTATTTTACCGATGATTTTACTGTTACTTAAGCCGTTTGCTATGTTCTGTATCGCGAATTTCTATAATAAAGGCAGCGATTATATCAACAACTAAGCCGTCGACATATGTGTGTATGTGAGCGATTATCTTGATGGTATGTTGTGAGATTCTCTCTGTTATTTTGTAGTATGATCGTTCTAACTTTATTGATCGTTTAGTAGACTTGACATGCTCATTCAATTTGTTGGCGCTTATTTGTTTATACGTTGGTGCAACGCTTATCTTGTGAGGTTGGTATCACGATATTGTCATGTAACAAACCGATCGCTTTCGCGAGTATTATATTGATAACATTACCGATACTTTATCTTCAAACACTTTGGTTGTCTACGAGTATCCTGTTGCAATTGCCGATAGTATCACCAACGACTCTACTCCTCTCTCGATCGTGGCAACGATTTTACTGGTACAATTACCGATGATATATCTAACGATTTTGTCTTATCCTTAATCACTATAACGAGTATCCTGATACAATTGCCGATGGTATATCTAACGATTTTACTCTCCTCTCAATCGCAATAACGAGTATCCTGATGCAAACGCTGATGATATATCTAACGATTTTACTCCTCTCTCGATCACTGCAACGAGTATCCTGATGCAATTGCTGATAATATCACTAACGACTTTACTCTCTTCTCAATTACAAGAACGAGTATCCTGATGCAATTGCTGATAATATCACTAACGACTTTACTCTCTTCTCAATTACAAGAACGATTTTACTGATACAATTGCTGATGATATCACTAACGACTTTATTTTTCTCTCGATTACAAGAACGATTTTACTGATGCTTTGACCAATGATATCACCAACGACTTTACTCTCTTCTCAATTACTACAACGATTTTACTGATACAATTGCTGATGATATCACTAACGACTTTGTCTTTCTCTCAATTGCAAGAACGATTTTACTGGTACAATTGCTGATGATATGTCTAACGACTTTCTTTCTCTCGATCGTCTGCTGAGTATCACGATGCAATTGCTGATAATAATATCGCTTGACTTTCTTTCTGTACTCAATTACAAGAGCGAGTATCACGATGCAATTGCTGATAATATCACTAGACTTTCTTTCTGTACCAATTACAAACGATTTTCTTGATACAATTCTTGATGATATCGCTATGACTTTATTTTTCTCGATTACAAACGATTTTCTTGATCTTTTGACCAATGATATCACGACTTTCTTTCCTCTCTCGATCGCTGCGAGTATCACGATGCAATTGCGATAATATCACTTGACTTTCACGTCGTAATCACTATAGAGTATTCTGATACAATTCGATGGTATATCTAATGATTTTGTCTTTCGCTTTGGTCATTTCTAGCATTTTCTTGATCTTTAACCAATCATATCATGACTTTCCCTTTCCTCGATCGCTCTAGCGATTTTCTTGATGTTTTGACCAATGATATCACCAACGATTTTATCAAAACATTTTCCATGAGTGGCTATGGTAGATCGTTTGCATCTGTCATCAAGCATTCTTGTATGTCGATCCTTTTCTGTAGAGTGAAACAAACTTTCTGCGATGACAATACGTGATATTCGATCATTTCCTCTATGATTCAATCGTATGAGCGATTTTACATGCATCATTCTTGATCGTTATCCGGACTTCTTTTATATTTCGCCTACGTTAATGAATCTATGATTTTTTACGGGCCAGGTATCTTTGCCTCTTATATCGGGATTATCGCTTTCTTGACAACTTTCAGAGTCGTTTAACGACAATTTTGTTGTTTATTTCATATTGTTTTGTAGTCTCAACGATTAAGTCTATGATTTTGCCAACTCATTTGCTAACAACTTTATTATTTTTGTTATTGCGAATACCCTATTATTGTAAGCTGCTATCTTTATTACTACTAGCTTCAAATCAATTCTAATTTTCCGTAGAACAAGCATTCACTGATCGCTTTAGAAAAATCTAACGATCGTTTTTCAACAAATCCGCTATTTAATAAAAGCCCATGGCGTATTTGCTTGTAATACCGATTAAAATATCCTTCAATCATCATGTACCAAATCCGGAAAGGTCTACAATTATTAGCCACATATAAACCCCCATACCTGCATATACAACACTTGCGTATTGCCCATAACAACAGCAAACTATCAAAGCCTTCACATCTTGAGCGGCGTCTCTGGAATAATGCTTGCTTCGTTATTGGCATGCTTATTCACTGCTGCAAGTCTCATCTTCTTTTGCGCATTACTTGGTCTTCCAGAAGAGCCTCTCTTTGTTGGAGTCATTTGCCTATCACCACCAGTAGCCGCAGTTTTGTTGAGCAGCGTGCTCGCCCTCTGAAAGCCATTGCCTGCCCCTAGCGCACCCATCGACTTGGGCATCAGTTCCGGATGTCCATTGGGTTTGTGGTAGCTTGCCGGTTGAACATTATTAGTCCTCATCGAGGGGGCGGAGCCTGTGACCGGAACAGATGAGGGTGGTTTGAGATTGGAGTTCAACTTAAGCATTTCACCCACAGCAACTCCTGTGGTCTCCTTACTTCACCGTCGGTATGTGTAGGCTCGATTAAGAGGGTGGCGGTTCTTGATGCAAGCCTCTGGGCGGTGCGCGTATGTAAACGCCGGGCCGGTAATTTGGCGTGTCATGCGTATGTGGAACGCAGGATTCTGGGCGCCCGTAGGCAGGGCGCCAGGATGTTTCTAACGCCCGAAGAGTCAGTATGGCTATTATTCATGGGAGGCCTCATCCAAAGCGAGGTGGGCGGGGTTAGCAAAGACATCGTCAAGACCCGTCAGCCGCGAAATGTCATATCCATCTTCTCCCATAGTCGCAGGTTTGGAGTAAACTTGTCGTTGGTAGTTTCTAGCGGTGGTGCGATCTTTGTGAGCAGCTACTGAATTGTTAGCGCGAATGGGCGTGAATGAATCTTGTGTCGACTACGTGTCGGCGTGGATGGCTGAAATTTGCGCGTAGGGAGTAATTTCTGGTGAATCCTCTTGAGTTCTGTGAAGCAGTGGCTGCTCTTATGAATGGCGGTGGCACTTGTGAAGAGCTCATATCATCCAATGGATGACCAGGCAAATAGGTACCTTTATATTTACCGGCAGCCGCAGAGCTCTTTTCCAATGGACAGACAGTCGAAGAGCTGTCAACCTCAGTTGATTGACCCCGGTTCATGACACCGCTCATACTATCACTGGTATGTGTCAGTATTATCTGATAATACACGTGTTATCTTGAGTTGAGAGGGGATAAATACATTTCTTGTGTCGCATTTTGACTCCGAGTTTTTATTATACTTTTCTTTGTCAGTGCCTTCTCTTTAGAGGTTTTCTCTTTAATAGTCCCAGCTGCCTTGCGAACAGATGCCCTTCTTGGTTTCTCATGCTCGGCCTTCTTCTTATTCAATGAGCCTTTGGGTCTTCCAGGTCCCCGTTTCTTTGGAGGCTCGGGCTCAACATCAACTTCTTTATCATTAATTACTGCCTTTGTACCTATGACATCAGAAGCATTGGTGCGTTGAGACTCCACACGAGCTGTCTGTGTACCAGTGGCATTATTGCTCTCGACCTCTTTGTCTTTAGTCACAGAAGAATCAAAGCTAACTCTTCTAGTGGCAGGTATTGATGGAACATTTAGGGCCGGTACTGAGGCCGGTACTGATGATGGTGGCCTTGAGTCTGAAATTGGCGTCGTCATAAATCGTCCTTGATAGTCGGCGTCAGAATCTCACGTGGCGAGCGCCGTTCTTTCTCCTTGGCTTTGGTCAGGAACTGGTGATATCGCTTTTCATCATCCAATAGTATCTGCTGATTTCCCTGACCTGGGAAGCGGTATCATACATCCTTTCCTTTCCATTTTTTACGGAACTCTTCATAATTGAGTGAGAATTGGTAATGGACGTGCTTTTTGTTCACTAGTACGGAGTAAATCTCAGGCGTCTTGGGGCCTTGGGGGTCAGTAGAAGAAGGTTTTTGGGGTGGCACTTGCTTTGTTGATAAGTTCAAGGGGTGTCTGGTGATGTGTCAAATGTCATCGCGTTAGGGCGATAATGGTCATCGTTATTTGGGAACTTCGGCCTCATTTGTGACCCTGTCCTGGCCCATTGGTTTCTTGCGTGGTGGCTTCCGGAGTGTGGTTGCTACTGTTACTATAGCCTGTTGAGGGGCAATAGGTGCAGGAACAGGTGCCCTCTGTGCTGGTCTTACTGTGGCAGGGGCAGGAGCAGACGCTTCGCCTGGCTTCTTTGTCTCTATATGGACAGAAGGCACACTCTTGCTGGTTGTAGTAGTGGCACTCTGCGATGTTGTCCTTCGTCTGCCAACATAATGGCCGGTGGTTGGAGGTCTTCCCTTCCTAACGGTACCACCGGCTAGGTTAATGTCCATGTTTTTTTTCCTATTCTTATTTCTCCGCTTATTATTGGTTAAAGAGATTATAATTGCAAGACAAACACTGTCACTATAGTTGTACTCGGCAAGAGCACTTTTCACTTTGTCGATGAGTATTTGGCGAGTGGCTTTACTCTTCACCGATTTCCATGCTGATCCGATTATGATTATACGAGTTTTCTTTGAAAGTCATCGGCAATATCTTCCTTCGTTTGTTGTATTCTGTAGTGTTCTTTGTAGAGCAGGCGTTGTTCTATCAACGGAGCTTTGTTAGCAGTATCGAGGAGATCCTCAATAGCCTGCTCATTAGGGAGAGCAAACTCTCCAATTGCTGACCCCTCGCTATCACTCCCGCTTGTGTCTTCAACAAGCATCTCACCGAATGACTTGGTTTTCTTTTGCCATTGCCTCGGCTGCTCCTGTTGCTCTCTCAGCTGCTCATACCGCTCTCTCTCTTCTTTCTGCTTCTTGAATTCTTTCCATAGCTCATACTCCTCCATTTCCTGTATTATGTCAATTTATAGACTCTGTAATGTCCATGCATCTTCTGCATCTATACCATCATGTCCATTAGCATATAATCATCTACAATTTACATCTAGCTGCCTTGATGCTCACCTTTGTCTCGATAAACAGTCTGGTGTAATAGAAAAAAGAACAGATAGATGTTTCTACGACGAGAGAAGATGGAGAAGGATAGGTTTACTACATGTAGGTGTTCCTAAATACCCCCACCCACCCAGGTGGTTCATCCATAGATGTCAATCTGGCTTTTCATCCAAGATCTCATATCACGCCAACTCTTTTACATCGGCGTGTCGCTCTGTCATATTAACCATCTTATAAAAAACTTTAAACACATCAATCACGATTATGGCGGATGCAGCAAATAGCACCATGGCACAAAGAAACCGGCTACTGCGTTGTGGGATATCTGAAAGTCGCGACGTCTGCGTACAGAACTTGGCGACAGGCGTGGAAAACGAACAGCCAGAGTATATTACCAGTGGAGTTGGGCGGAAATAGTAAGTACGTATACGTTTGGTTAATGCACTAGGGTGCGAGGGGTGCGAGGTAAAGCTGTAGGTGTCTACAGAGTTACCTGCTTGGCATTAATGCTATCCTAACTTTATCTGAATCGTTGATGCCTCCATCCGAGGCGGCGGGCCATCAGGAACGCCTCTAATGATCGGTATCTACAATACAATACGTATAAGCGTGGTAAATTTCGAACCAATAGCGATTAAGCTACTCTGTCTGGTATAGAAACAATGGTAGGAGAAGCTTCACCTGTGTTTCACGACCCTGGACATATGGATTCACAAGATGCTTTTGTATACTACAACTTTGGGCATGCACAACAGCAAGTACAGGTTCATGCCTCTCAAGAGCACCAACCTAGACAGTCACCAAACCAGGAAACGGTGATAGCAGAGTCGGTGATAGCAGAGTCGGTGATAGCCGAGTCGGTGGTCTCAGAGAGAGAATATACAATCAGTACATTGAACCACGGCCCCCACTGCATCAGCAAACTACTACTTGTGTTTGCAGTCTCCCAACTCTCTCCCGGGTCTCCTGAGAGTCTCCTGAGACTCCCGGATATTTTTTGAGTCTCCTGAGGCTCAGGAGACATCAGGAGACAAATGAAGTCTTGCTGATGTGCTCCGTGATTGGGCAAGAGGAGGGGCACGTGTCTTTGGGTGAGGAGGCTCCGCTATTCAATCAACGGACAGAATCGAGCAGATATGATCTAAGCGGCGTATATCGGGTTCCTACAAATCTGGCAGGCCAGAAGGGAATGATGATTATAGGCTCCCCTGCAGCAATGAGTCTAGTGATGATATTCACGATAACTCGCCCTTGCATCCATTCATGGGGATGTTGGCCGATAGATATGCGTATAGAGATGGCGGCGTTGATCTGTTCTATGGGGCGATAATGAGATTAACGAGCCTATCCAGTGTCCAAACTTTTCCAATCCATACTACGAGGATGTCGAGGATGTCGAGGATGTCGAGGATGTCGAGGATGTCGAGGATATGCCCAGTTCTGATGATCCAGAGAGCAGCGGGGCCGAAGATGAGGTTGAGGATGACGAGGACCCACAAGTGCTGACAGAATTCCTATACAGCATGATTCCGAATGTTGTTCTGGAACCTGCAATGATGAGACACCTCCGGTTAATGAAGGTCAGAATGGAAGGGAACGTGGCTCAGGACATACATATGAGATACTGTCCAAAACCGTCAGGGCCTTTGACAAGTCAGAAGTCCGATGACAGGCGAGCAACAGCAAAGAAGGCTGGCGTGATTCTGAGATATATCGTATTGTATGATGTGTGTCGAAACAATTGCATCTGCTACGTTGCCTTCCCAGAGGCTGATAGATGCCACATATGCAATGCAGAGAGAAGAGATAGTAACGGAAAACCATACCGTACGTTTGACTATATCACTGTCCAGACTGCTGCTACTCTATCTGAGCCTTCGTCATAAAGACTGATGAGATCTGAGTCTTTTGCAAACCAGGAGACCCCACAGAACTCAGTGAGGGACTATTGGGACAGTGTCTTGTTCAACATGGTCAAAAGTAACAGAGCGCGTGGACCCGATACTGAAGGCGTCGGGTTCGTATTCAGCCGGACGAACCTCTTTATTCAAAGCCTTGCATACTGCTGCCTATTTTCAATTGAATCCATAACTGACTAGTATATTGCAACCAATAAACAGATTGGGCAATACGATGTCTGGCCCCTGCTGTTAATCAACTGCAACCTACCGCCGTCTGAGAGGGTCCTGAAAAAAAACTTAATTCTGTGCGGCATCATACCAGGGCCTGGTAATCCCAAGGACCTGGGGTCCTTCTTGAAGCCAATGATCGACGAATTCCTCATACTACAGATGGGGGTAAAGGCTTGGGACGAGCTGCGAAAGGAGAGGTTTATCTTGCTAATATAGCAGTGGCGGGGATCTGGTTGCAATGGCTAAATTGATGAAATGGTGAGTCAGAACGAACTTTTCGATCTTGTCGCTTTTTGTGCCATCTATGGTATCGGCGAGGAATAGCGTATATTGTCATAGAACCCATATGAAGATGAAAGGCTCTAGAAATTTGGCCTTAGGAAGGGCACAAAGCGGAATCTGCAAACTTAAAGGTCGTGGGGCCATGAAGAATCTCGGTTTGGACCGAAGCCCAGCGCCAATCTGTGAACCAGAAAACAGTAGAAGAGACAATGGACATGCAATGGGGCAAGATGATGGGGACCAATGGAGGCGCATGTTTATTTCCTCGTGTCGGTGGTGTCTGGCAGGCGTTAGCAGAGGGCGTGATCGTCGATTGATAAAACAGCGCAGGTTATCACGCAGCGCCAATGGATAAGTGTTCGGGACAAGGAACTAGCGCTCAGCATAGATAAATGGCGGGTGTTGATCTTCTGCAAGTCCGGACATGCACATCTGCAGCCGGAGGGTATGGCCGTCATGAAGTGGAAGGACAGCAAAGTCGCTCGAATCGCAATTTAGTCTCAACGTGATGGTAGACAAGCAGCTCAGCAGTGTAGCTCAAATGGGGCAGGGGTGGCCGGAGGAAGCGTCCTTGAGCATCGGGTTAAGCAGATCTTTGAGGTGGAAGAAGGGCTTGCCATTAGAGGATCGTTTATCTTCTGAGAGTATGGGACAAGATCGGAGAGAAATTGTGTGAAACAGGCGTCGATCTGAAGTCGTTTGGTAAAATTTGTCAGAGATATCAATCTGCATATTCTATTCTGGTGATGAACTTCATGCATCGATATCGCCCATTGTCTTTCAACCAACTGGTGATGAATACTACAACTACAAGCACTTTGTCTTAATGAGAAGGCCGATACGGCGATTTAGCGTGGAAAACGTCGCTGAAATGGAGCGAGGACATGGTTCAGCTGTGGCCGAGTATGGCGTCTATCTTATCGATCTAAGCTCTCCAAGATCCGTGGCTGCCTTGCGCGGGTCGTGGGCTTCTTGGCTGGCGTGGCAATGAGTCTGCTTGGTAGAATCAGATATCTGGCGTCGATGGAAGGGACGTCTTGCGGACGTCGAGGCTATGTCTTGCGTGCGTTAAACGTCTCTGCTAACCGTAATCTTTCGCTGCAGCTGCTTGAGCGGGAGAGGCTTAAGTACCTGCCTTTGATTGCGTTGGTAGATGCGTGCGAGGTATGGGAAGCAGAATGGTTGTCTTTGTCGGCATCGTGAATAAATTCTGCCTGAATTTAACGAGACCGTAGAGCGCCTGTTTGGGTGGGAGAAAGACAAGGTTCTTCTGAAGAGTATCAGGACTGCCTCTGATGGTACGAATCTCCGCCGATTGAATCATCTGGCGGAATACGCAGCAGTTCGCTGGCGTGATAAAGCGCCAAAGTGAGGTCGAAGAGATCGTGGAGAATCATTGCTGTTTAGCGGTATATTATTTATGGGGTAGAGGCGGTTGCGGAAAGCGTCTTGGCAATAGCAGCAGTATGAAGTGGTAAGTCGGCCATCTCGGCACCTCTTTCTGCTTTCATCGCAGGAATAGACTCATGGGTTAGATCGTATTAAGCGGCGATGGGGACGATGGCAGCGATGTATGCCATCTTTAGCAAGTAATGTTCTTCTTGCGTCTGAGATCTGTAATGTGAGAGACACGAGGGCCAGACGCTTCATGGCGAACTACATCCGGCGGGTGGAGGTGGGGAAATAAAGAAACTGAAGTTGGTATCTGTCAATCAGCAGACAGCGGATCGCCAAAGAGTTTGTTGGCTGTCCGATGTGCGAGGAATTGATAGGTCGCGTTAGGTCGTAGCGGAGAGAGTTTTTAATATCGAAACGTCGTCTTCTGGCGAAAAAGGGTTTTCTTGGCGGGAAATTATCGACGAGGCTCTTTAAGCGGTGCTTAACGTCTTTCTTCGTAATCTTAATTGGAGTCTTTGGCCGAAGTTGTGGAGCAATCTTATAAAGTCGTAAGTAAAGTTATCGATTTGGATTGTGTGTGGGATCTTTGTAGGGCTAATATATCGTAAATTAAGTTGTAGGTAAGGTTGTAGTCAAAGTCGTAGGGAAGGTCGTCATGAAAACTATTATCTGGGAGGTTTGGCGAAAAGAGGTTGCAAAATTGTATCTTAGTCGTAGATTTAATTGTCGAGGTTCAAACTAAACAAATTGCGGCGAAAAAGAATGCAGTAAAGATGTCGGAAACGTAAATGTTTGTAAAAGTCGTTGGGCAGTAAATCGAATATAATAGAATAAAGCTGTTGACAAACTTCGTGATAAATTCGTTGTATTTACGTCAAGCAACTACTACTTGTGTATGCAGTCTCCATGTAAAGATCTCCGAGGTCTCTGAGGCCCTTGGATATTTTAGTCTCACGAGGCTCAGGAGACCTCAGGAGACAAATGAAGTCTTCTGATGTATTTTAACTATTTCTTGTATCTTTCGTTGGGAAAATCGTCAATAGCGATAATCATTATTCAGGTTTTCTATTTAATCGTTCGTTAATACGTTCTTTATGTCATAGGGAAAAGTCGTTTGGCGAAACAAAGCGATACGGTTAAAATATCAAATTATGGGTATCTTCATTGGTTATTTAAATCTGCAGAATCTTATCTTTTGTCTATGTTATCGCTAAAGCTGATAAACAAAGCATGGGCAATATCGTTCATGGGGTATGGTTTGGTATGTTATCAATAAAGCTAGTTGGCAATGTGTCTGATAATAGATTAAGCTTCTGCGGTTTGGCTATGTTATCGCTAAAGCTAAATCGGCAAAACATGGGCGATATCGTTCGTAGGCGTATGGTTTGGTATGTTATCGCTAAAGCTTAAAGCAAACGTATGATATCGTTACGGCATTTATCGGTTTGGTATGTTATCGATAAAGCTGGTTGGCGAAAGCGTTGGGAATTTAGATTCTAGGCAAACTACGCAATTTGAGCTTTTCGTGTTGATAAAGCTCGACTTTGCGAAAACGAAACGATGTAGATTCTGGTACGTAGTTTGGTAAGATTTATCGCTAAAGCTAAATCGGCAAAACGTAGGCAATATCGTTCGTAGGGCGTATGGTTTGGCTTTTCGTGTTGATAAAGCTACACTAGCGTTGGGAATATCGTTACAGGCTACGTAGTTTGGTAGATTATCAGCTAAAGCTAGATTAGCGAAAACGTAAGGCAATATCGTTCATGGGACTATACTGTTTGGCTTTAGTGTCAACAAAATCGTTGGTTATATAGTCATATATTTCGTTCTAAACCTTATCTTGGTTTGGTAAGTAATGTCGCTAAACCGGTAATGTAATCATAATTCCGTTGAGCGAAAACAAAGCTCGTAGGTAATGTCGTTAAGTGACTTATCGCTGATAGAGATATCGAGCGGGTAGCTGCTTGCGAATATAGGGCTTGGCGGAATGAGACTGCGATGCATTATGGATGCATTTCGGATGCAATAACCACCCGTTTACGGCATGTTGTACTGATATGACGCATAATGCATCGCGTAATGTATCAGGGTGATGCATTACGCGATGCATTTTCTGGGCTAGTAGAGTGTGTCTGTATGAATTCTAACCCACCAACAACCATTTCTCCTGTGCATACTCAAAAATTGATAGGTATGGCCATAATGAAGATATTGTAGCTCTCTGTTATTATAGTCACAGTATGGGGGAATTAGAAAATAGAAGAAACACCCTCGTACTTTTGACCGGGGGTGCCAGGACTTTTCGAACGGGGCTGTAAAAGACACTTATAATTACGTACATGTAGCTAATACGAAAGGATATATTGCTTTAAACCTCCCTGCATATATACTCAAGTAGTTATGAGACTAGCCAATAGGATGGGTAATATATAGATGATGACTGCAAAGGCTTGCCTTTTTTGAACTCCACCGTATGTCGCCACCACCACCACCACCACCACCACCATCGCACCACCACCACCATCGCACCACCACCACCGTACCATTACCTCTAAAATTCTATTTCTAACATATAATATGCAGAGTGACGCAAGTACCTCTGATTTAGAGTAAGGAATATGTACTACGGTTGTAGGGGTAAGTCTGTAGACAGTAGTCGTGGTTGCAACAGCAGTAGGTGTCTACAGACTTACCCCTACAACCGTAGTACACCTGAATGCAAGTGTTCATAGAGTACGTAGAGTAGGTACACTGTGGGGAGTTCAGATGGACCGTGCACATAGAGGTCGGAGGGAAGCTATGAAGTAATTCCCATAGTTAGCTAGCTCAATAGACTGGGATAGTAAATGAAAAGTTTTGTAATACCATCCTTCTAGATTGTTCTCAGCAACAGACATTTCGACCATTGGACGCTATGGGCTACTTTGTGGCGAAAGGCCTGAGAGTAGAGCTGTTGAGAGAATTCAGGAGGTACGCAAAATCTCCAGCCAGTAATCAAACTCAGCGCTGTAACCCGTTTCGTTGAATCTTGCTGATACCTACATAAAATATGTAGGGCAAAAAAGAGAAGGGAAAAAAAAGAAAAAAATACTTGACAGAGGATTACGCTTCTATATGTATGTACTGGCTATGCTCTATCATAATTGGTATAAACTCAAACGCCTCCCAAAATGCAAAGCCCAAAAATAAAAGGGGGAAGAAAAAAATTGAAGAAGATACAAGAAACTAAGCAGCAGAATTAGGAAGAATGAATGTACAGGTACATGCCTTACTTCACTGTCACCGGGACTCTGTCATCCCCTTTCCCATCTTAGAAATTAATTCCGCAAGTTCGCAAATTCCCTTTCCTTCCTTTTTCATTTCTTCTAATCGGCCTTCCAACTCTCTGACCCTATTCTTTAAATCAATTCTTTCCCTCTCGCCAGCCTCCCCAACCGCAGCACAGCACCCTCCTCCGCCGTCGGTAACCGCGGTTCGCAGTCTCTCGACGTCGTTTTTCAATCCTTCAATCTCTTTTCTCAGAGCTTTCTCCACTTTGCACGCGCCCTTTTCGAGTTTCCCTGCATTCTGTACAATTGTGCCCCATTGCACCCCACTCCTGCGCATCTCAAGCCTCATCTCATCACGCTCAGCCCGTACCTCTGTAAGAGTCTCCTCAAGACCCTCAACGACACTCATGAGACGTTCACGCTCATTTGCCAAATTTTCAGACTCTTCCGCGGAGGCGCTGTATCTACTGTCCGATATCGATCTTTGCGTCTGTGAAATGAGGAGCTTGGATAAGACACTATTATACTTCAATTCGAGCGTTTCATAAGATTTCTGCTGGCTCGATAACTTTCGTTGAAGATCTGAAAGTTTCGTATCATAAATGATTTGTTGTTCACTGGTGATTGAGTTTCCATTACATTGTGGTTGCTGCTGCTGCTGAGCAAGGGACGGTTTTAACCGTTTGAGTAGTGTGTATATGGTATCTAAACATGATGCTAGAGCTTCTATTGAAGGGAGCTGATGTGAGGCTATTGGAGATGGAGTATTGGAGCTCGATGAGGTAGAAGAGTTTGCGGCCAGGTCAATGGCTAGATTATGTACCGACGAGACTATATTAGTAAGAGCTGCGGGAGCCTGATTGGAGGGAGACTGGTGACTTCGATGCTGCTGTTGAGAAGGTGTAGCCGGACGAGAGGCTGTAAAGCGAGGTGAGATTGATGATGGTGATGATGATGTTGTTGTTGCCTGATGTAGTGGTTGAGGTTTGTGCAGCGGCGGGGGAAGTTGAGGTTGGGTGAAGTGGTTGGAGTGGTTGGAATTGTGGTTCGGATTGATGTAAGCGCTACCTCTGTCGCCCATAGCATCTCCCCGCCAGTATATGCTCCCTCCCCCACCTCCCCCACCTCCTTCACCACCTCTAAAATCGCCAGAGCGAACTTCAGACGGCAAACCCAAAGATGGCAACCCTGAAACGTATTGTTGATCAATGCGCTCGTTCGAAAGCCGCTGCCGCTTCCGGGAGTTATGTGGAGGGAGCGCCGAACTTGAAATGGACGGCAATCGTTCGGTAGACCGTGGAGGTGCAGGCGGTGTGTCTTCCCAAGGGCGGTAAGAAGTTGAGGGAGCCGGAGGAGCCGGGGGCGAAGTCATGATGATGGGGGGTGTACGAGGCGAGAGCCTCTGTGGTATGGGTAAGAAAGAAGCGCCGTCGTGCGTGCGAATAAGCTTATATGTAGTAGTAGACCGGGCTGCTTAAACTTCCGGGAAGTATACCATAAAATATAAGAATGAGAGTTCGAGTATGTAAAGTGTGCGTTAAGTGCGAGGAAGTGAGGGAATAGAAGAAATGGAAGTAGAGGAGGAGGAGGAAAGAACCCGGGGGGGGGGGGGGGAAAAAAGAAAAGGAAAAAGAGACCTGCTCTCACTCTCACTCTCACTCTCACTCACTCTCACTCTCACTCACTCACTCACTCACTCTTTCTATTCTCTACTACTCTCTCACTCTCAGATTAAAGTAACTACCGCTGATAGAAATTATTATCCGAAGTGAGCCTTAGGGAAAATAGGGGGAGGGGGAGGGAAGGGAAGGCGAAGAGTTGGTACTAGTAGCAGAGAAATATAATCTGAAGGGGGCGGTCAACAACACCACAAACCACAGGATTCATATACTTACTTATGTCACGTACCAGACAGAACAACAATCCAGTGAGTCGAGCGGCGTCTGTACATAACGGATCTGTGCTATGCGCGGGCTGCTTACAAGAGAATTCTCCTTCTGCCATTTCCCTGCTGTCTGGGGGGGGGGGGGGGGGGATACACCAGTTACCTAATCAGTAACCCCTCGATGATCAATCAATGGATACATTTTATACTTACTACATGTAATCACTGATCCCCTATTGAACCTGGACTCAGAGTGGTCTTAGATAATGCCTCTATGACCCTCGGGATCACCGGCCAGGGCCTAGTATATCCAGGAATATGCCTGTTGTGCTTCCAGAGCAAATCCTACTTTTTGTAGATCGAGTGAGTATATAGAGCATAAGAAGTAATAGAGCCTGTGTGTTAATGGTGTTAATGGTACATACAGGAAGTAGAGTATGTACTATACTTCTCATACGTGCTCTGCTCTAGATCTCTGGGTTGGATGTCTGAGTACATGTATTTGGATTGCATACATGTACATTATACCTACCACATAGACTATTGGTGCTACAATAATTGATTAATGGTTATACATGTAGTTACAACATTCTTATGCACCAGCTGCAGTAGAGCTAGAGCTGCATACCTTTGATCTTAAGAGAGCACCATAATCTCATTACTACATGTACCCGCTTGGAAGCATTAACGTAACCGGTTGATCAATTCGCGCGCACTGCTAGCTGTAATAGACCGAATTTCATATATACATGTACCTACTTACATGCACCAACTAATTATATCAATCCGATCAGTATGTTGGCGTCTCTTCACCCTGCCCTGCGTCTTTCTTCGGTCACCTGAATTATTCTATTACGCCTCATCTTCAACATTTTTCATGCTTATCTTAATCTTACTATCCTCGCCTTCCCCCCCCCCCCCCTCCTCCTCCTCCTGAAGTTCTCCAGCCCTGAATCAATTGAAGGTGTTTTTTATTTCTCGGCAGTGCCGATTTACCCATATTCTTCCTCTCCATGACCAGCTTGTTCCTTGGTCACTTGAGATCCCAGCTGCCGCAACGCACATGGCTAACGGTGTGTGGACTAGGTGAGCATGGGTTCGAGGCAGATAGGGCTGCCTTGGCTACTGTTATGTAATTTTCGTGAGTGCGGTAAAAAGGCTGACAAAGTCCCCAGTATGCTGCTGTTACAGGGATCCAAAAATCATGCATACGGATGACGCCCGAATTAGGGGGGTACTTATTATTAAATGCGGAGATAAAATGAAACCTTGAAACCGTCAAATAAGGCAACTTGGAAAAAATATTAGTAGTCCCTTAAGTGGGTCCTCGACTCACCACACATCAAGGGTGTTTAGGAATGTATGTATTTACTACATACGTGCATGACCTGCAAGCACAAGAAGAAGTGTTTAGTTCATGTATATGTACGTCGAAGTGTAGCAGCCCAAATTTTCTGGGCTAGAGTAGAAGGGCAGCTCAAAGAGCTCAAAACCTCGTCCGTGGTCATCCCTCATCACACCCCTATGGGGGGAATGTGGCATGGTAATCGCACATAAACTCGCTTTTACAAGCGAGGTGCGGGGAGCTGAAGGGGGTTTGGATCGGTCCATTCTTCGTTCCAAATGCCAGTATGTATGATTTAGTAATATATAGTTTGCAAAATGTGCTTCAATGATATGCCGGGCCTTTCCCCACGATATGCGTTGCTTTTTGTTGTTGATTTAACTGGTTTGGCAGACAGCACTTTCAAATCCACTGGGTCAACTGTACACCGTTTAGACAGCTTTTTTTCAGGATGTCTCGGGGAAGGAAGGAAAGGGTCGGGTTAGGTACATGTATATATATGCACCAGAATAATTAACTGGTCTGTGCGCAGCGCACGATCAAGATCCTTCATGACTGGAATCCCGTATCTGGAGTCCCCTGGTACTCGTGTTCCATACTTCAGCACAGCTTTCCCACACATGAAATTCTACCCCCCCCCTAATAAGTAATCAGGTGTGTCATGACCGCATACTGATATTAGGAGAATACGGGGAGATCTCGTCTATCTAAGCATCACGTACCGTACCCTCCAATCGATTGGCGCCCTCCCATTTAAAATCGAATCTGCATAGAGGTCAATGTTATATAAAACGAGTGGTTGCCTACGTACTCGCGACATAAAACAAATGTATGCATGTACCTATGGTTGATCCCCCTTTTAAATCATGGGAGGTTGACTCGGCTCACTCTTCGTAATGACTGGCTGCTATAGGGTACGTATGTATATAGTCGCACCTCGCTATTCCGTATGGCCAAGGTTAATTAAGTATTCTCAAGGAACCTGGGATAGAAAATTGATTTTGCAGAATCCCCGACAGCTCCGTACGAGACTGCAATTGCAAGGGGTCCGGTATATTGAGTTCCGCCATAGCGAGGTGCGACTGTATACATCGAGGCTTAATTAGGCACCATTGCGCAAATACTAGTCGGGGCAATATTTGAACCGACAGGCAAATCATTTCCAAGCAGCCGGGAATTTCAATGTAGCGCGGTTTTGGATTGATAAAAAGGCTATATGTTATGACTATTACCAAATGAGCTAATATCCATACTTATCTGCGACATATATTTGTCTAACCCACGTTTTTAAGAATCGTCAGATCGTTATATACGAAGCGAGTGATCATGTGTGAACCTTGAGCTCTGCCTATCATTGGGGCTCATGTTAAACCTTATGATGGGCCCCATCATTGCGAACCTTGAGCGATCATAGATATTAACGTATATTTTGATCCAATAAATGTATGTCTGCTTTTATGATGCCATGTCAGAAGGAAATTCTTAATCATACCGACTGTCTCGGATTTCCGTCGACTTGCTCATGTGAATAATAAACTTACCTGTGACTAATGTGGATTTGGATCGGTCTACAGGCTACTCATGATCAATATGATATGGCTCCGAGATTTTAAGTTTTCAAGCGGGGAAGAAGGGCTCCTAACACGACACATTTGGCCTCTCAAATCAGCCCGGATCGGAGGGATTCAAGAACGGACAAGCAAGGATCTCTTCTATTATTGTACCAGTTATCACCAGAGCGAACCAAGCTCTGTCCTGAGTCACATTTCGAATAGCCTTCTGACACCCCCGAAAAAAAAAGTAAAGAACTTAGGCAAAGCACTAGATATTTAATGGGGCATGCCGAGAATCGTGTCGATCAGAATTCTGCAAAAAGAAGAGTAATCAAGCTTACCTGGTTTACTAGTAGGCTTCATTGGAAGGCGCATGGTAGAGATATTCTAATCCAATCGTTGAGATTTCCAGATGATCTCGGAAACCCCTATTGTGCTGAAGATTGTCCCAGAAAACAGCGCATGAGAAGGAATCTAAGCTTTGGGGAGAAGACAACAAGGTCTATGGACACTTGGGGCATAATAACAGTGCTGATTACTCAATTGTGGAGAAACTAGAACTGATGCTTCGGCGGCAAGATAAGATGAAACGTGGTCGAATCAAGATTTTGAGTCTAGAATTCTGTCAAGGAAATTTGCACAAGTTATTAATTGCTTCATTGTGCGGCAACTTAATACTTGGGCGCCGGCATGAAACCCACAAAACGATAATGGTCATGGGCAGAAGTTATAGTTTTCTGCCTGCATGGATACGACCAAATGTTCGAGGTGATGTAGGGAGCACCATTTAAATCGTTCCTTTCACCTAGCACACATAATGGAACACCTGTACAATCATGTGAATGGCGCTACGTTACTTGCAGATAGTAAGCTCAAACCCGAGTCGGTTCTGTTTGCACTTACATGTAGTTTCCATCAATCAGTAAACAACAATCTGGGTGGCTACTATCCTCAGATATGAGATCAAAGCGGAAAACATGAGATCAGTTTTGTCCGCATAGAATTATTGTCCACTGGCCAAGCAATAAAGAAGTGCTCTGGATCGAGATCAACGTAAAGGCTTGTTCACTCCACTGGAACTGTGTACCTAGCCTGAGAAGTGAATCTCTGGATCCTCTTCATGTCAACGAACACACCGATCCTCATGCACAACCACCCCGACTATCTTTGAAAGGCGCGGTGTTCTGCGGACATTTCCGGGCCTCGCTTATTGATACCACAGAAGAATGCATGCTGCTCCATTCGTATCAAGATAGCTACATTTTCCTTTAGACCCGCGTATTGTTCCGAGGATTGCCGGACTAGGGTGCCGTACGCTCAGGGGGGAATGCACATGGGTAATAGCTTATTTCAAAAAATTTGTACCCAAGAAAACAGGTTAACACCAAGAAGGGGAAATGGTCATAAGAGATCACTCGGCTCCATATGTGTTGAGTTTAGAACGGCTTTCTGAAACTGATGCACAGCATCGCAAACAGGATTAGGAGCCCTTGGGTTAAATATGCGTCTTCTCTATTACACTTATTTTGTCTTAGGTTCAAGAACCACTAGGGATCGTTGAACTACCACGAAATAATTTTTCGAGTCTGGATTCTGGTAATGGACAAAATCGCCCCGGTTGGGCCTTTTATGTGAAAAAGTCATCGTACGCAATTCGTGTCAGCTGAAGAAACTAACAATTGTTACGACCAGAGGTACGCATTTCATCTGGCCGTTATCAAGCCGTGCCCATATTTGGAACTATTTGATTGTGTGGAGGCAGTGGCAAGCCTTTCAGCTACCGGGGTTCTGGAGACGACCTACGCTCCCAGATCCAGAATTTATAATTTCGGGTGTCGAAACCTGGCATATTATTTAACCAGAGATATACTGCTGGATGCTTTAATGCTGTGGAATTTATCCCTTCGGTTGTCCCTGTCCCATATTTTTCACAACCTAGCTCCGGCACTAAGGGCCTTAACCAAAGAAGGCAAAAAGTATGGCCACAAATGGGGGTAACATAAAAGCGAATGTATTGGTTGCGCACGAAAAATTACCCCACTCTATCGGAAAATTCTCACAGTTATGTACAGGCACTGAATATAACCGAAAGGATGTGATAGTTCAACGTTATTATTTTTGTATTTGCTACTTGAGAGCGACGGCTATGAGATCTATGCGCTGCCCCCAATTAGCAACAGCATTCCCGAGGTAGTTCTTCTCGAAGGAAGGACTTACCAGCTGCAGATTTAGGGTGGAGAGAATTTCAATCGTTTAACGCCACACAACGCATAGGGTTCTTGTTTGCCATTTCTTTGGCTTGGATCAATTGTCCACACGTAGGAAATGATCTTCAGAGAACCAGTTTACTAATCCAGCCTGGTCAGAAGACAATTCCACCGATGATCTGAGATAATAGGGACTTTGCACAAAAGACTCTAGAGTCTTTTTCCACCTGTATTTTTGGCTGATGAGAGGATCGGCACCAATCAGGTTACCGGAAAAAGGCTCTGGAGTCTTTTGCGCAAAGTCTCTAATCTCCGAAGTTAATGTTCTCAAATCGAGATAGTGCTGGCATCGTAACGCAATTAACAGTGATATTCTTTGTTAATGCTACTACTTTAAATGCAGGAGAATTTACCACCACCTATGTATATAGTTTAAGGAGGCCGAATTATAAACCCTGAAACGAAGAGGAAATTAAAAATTGTCGGAGATAATTCAGTGATCATGAAGATATAAAATGTGTCGATATCAAGACAGCTGCAGATCCTAGGATAAGATCGATTTCCTGATGCAAGGACAAGCCACAGAAGCAAGGCGCCCCAAAAAAGAAAAAAAAAAGATGAGATGTTGTATGGAGCAACGCTACAGCTGTTGCCTTGAGCGACCCACCAACTGTTCCGCCAATCTGTCAGCATGGGAAAAAGAAGAAGGATATGAAGCTACTCAAAAACTGTGCTTGTGTCTGTTGTTGCATGGTGCAGGCTCTGAAAACTCGCAGCCCCTTTCCCGCTGTCTTGTTTGTTGTATTACATATTCCGAGAGTGCTCTGCATAATAAGTATCGAATGAAGTGTATTAGGGGGATTTCTTCGCCCTATCAGAGGTTCGAACCACTGGGCTGTTAGGTATCAGTTGCGGCGCAGACCTGCATAATTGTGGGTTGAAGCGTTCGGCTCGGGACGGTTACTCAAGAGCGTTTAAGCAATACAGACGTTCGCATACCGATGTCTAGAGTGGTAGAGATCGGTGCTGCACCGCCATGGGAGGCTAGACATGCGGGGGTGATTTCGTCATGTAATATCACTCGTTTTGGTTGAGTGGGATTTGTGTTGGTGATTCCCCAATATCAATGAGCTTGGGGTCACGTGTGTGAGGCTTGTGACTTTATTCAACGTATCTATTGGAGATTGGCCTGCGGTATGAGTCACTCCTTTCCTATAGTAGCCAATTAAGAGATAGGTAAAGTTGCATGAATTTCTTAATCTGTGGTGCTTGTGAGCCGCTTGGAGTCACTCAATTTTTTCCTTCTTTCGATAATAGGTGTATTTGCAAGTTTGGCTACAATAGCCCAGTAGAATAGATCAATGGCTGGTGTTGGAGTTCTGCACGCCACCACTGCCACCACCATATTATCCCAGCGGCTACATACGCCCAAGCTGCACCTTGAAGGCAATGTATGTAAAAGCGGCCAGTTGGGACAATCGGGATGTTTAGATGCATGGCTAAGACTTCGTCAGCTGTTTCTCGTAGAAGTCGACATAGCGAGTAGTTGGTGTGTAAAGTCGAGAGAAATCCCCTAGAAAAACCTAAGAAAGGGGAACTAACTGGCCAATTCAATTTTCTCGAAGGTTCTTCTAGAATGATGCGTGTGTTTGTTTTAGGGTTCGCATACTTGGTACACTCAGTGGCTTGAACTTTGTTTCCAGATCCCTGCGATGTAACCATATGGAGGATGAGTGAAAGTGCAGTCTGTAAGAGAAGATGAGATGGGGTTGTTGTTTGAAATAGGGTTATGTGGGCGAGGTATAGGGGGGCTCCGTCATGCGGTAGAATCTTGACCATCTTGTCAGTGGTCACAAGAAGCGAATGAGTCCCAAAGTACATAAAATATACGAGGAGGGGTATTTACAGAAACAGGACCCTTCACAGCCAGCTTCTAAAACTCGTGTGTTCCCGTTGTTGTTACACACAAGCGCTTTTCTGGTGCCACAGGCTACTGAGCCCAGCAGAAGCTTATTCGTCTCCCTGGACTCATCCATGTTTCAGATGTGTGGATGGGGAGCACTGCAGACAGCTACAACCAATGACCTTCTCTGCCCACCACCACGTAATCGAGGTCGGCATTGGCAAAAGGACTGCTGGCGATGGCGGGTGTGTCCTAGAATTCGGGATAAGAGGAGTTTTCCTCATGGCCGACCGAACTGGGCTTTCAGCCCTGCTAAGTATCTTCTGTCACGACGATTTCACACAACCCTTCTTTTGCCCACTTTTACTATCTGTCTTTCTATCCCCCTTTACCTCTCTAACTTATGCAAACCCTATGATATGATTGATTGACGGACGGCACACCCACGTAGACGACCCAAAACCGGCCACTCTTTTTTGTTTGGCAGACATCAGTTTGTTGTTATTGTTCGGCTCATCCATCCGTCCAATCTACTCTACGAGTTTTTTGCAGATATACTTCTTCACAGCATTGCTATAGATGTATTATTACAATACCCTTCTGGTGCTATTTGCCGGTACATCATTATGTGCAGCATCACGGGGTGCCAGGGGTGGTAGGGTTGATTTGCAAAAGTTGAAGGATCGGACAGGATCCGGTCCCTCATCCCAACAACTTGAGCTGAAGCGAGATGCAACCCCTCAGTCACAGGTTTATGTCACTATAACCGAGGACTCCATAACGCATGTAGGTTATGGTACTGAATAGTTTCTGTGGAAGGAGCTATGCTGAGGATATAAAGATTACAACGGAGTACGATGAAGTGACTTCATATATTTCGGAGGTAAGCTAGAATCTCTGTTCCATTTACAGGCTTATTTTGGGTTTGAAGACTGATTATCATTATACAGACCCCAGTGATTGTGACAATCATCTCGACCTCTGAGTCGACCATACAGCAACCTACCCCAACGCCCTCTATACCAACCAGTAGGTTCCTGATTTTGAAAGATACCTTGTATATCTGATCTAACCTGCGAGGGGGAAAAAACTAGCCTCAGGCCCCCCCCCAACGACTCAACTTGACCCAGTCGCAACTTCAGCCTCTTCATACACTTGCGAAAAAGGTTTCGCTCTTTGCCCTGCCGAACTTAATGGTATGAACTCTGTCGGTTATTGCATAACTCCGGGCGTTTCTAATAATATCCCACGCTTGTAGGAGGATGTTGCGCCGATGGATATACTTGTGCAATAGACAGCTGCATCCCACCGCCGGATTCAACAGGGGGACATGTATCTTGCCCTGCTGATTCGTATCTGTGTCCCGCAAGCTTGCAGTACGGCTGCTGTCCTGGTGGTAATGATTGCGGTATTAGTGAATGTTTTACTATCGGCCAGACGCCTTATACGAGCACAATGACAATAACATCAAGTACTGCAGGGTCCCCAGTAACCTTAGTTTCTACGGTAGTATTAGTAAGCAGTGCCCATACGAAAGCATCAGCTATAAATCTCCTGTCGAAGCAGTCTGTCATGACAGCCAGCCTTTCGAGCACGCCTACATCTACCTCAGGCCCGGGCTCAGTGTCAGAAATTTCTCCTGTTACAATTGGTGGCATTGTTGCCGGCTGTCTTGTTGGAATTGCTATATTCTTTTTTCTAGGCTGGTACACGTACCGTAGGGTAGGATCCCGTGGGAATAATGATCCGCCGGGAGACTTAGGGGTAACTACGACGAACTATTACGACCCTACAGCCTCCGTTTCAAGAACTCCAGGCAGCGGGTCGTCAGGCCGCTACAATACTGTGACGCAAGAACTGGGGTACTTTCCGAAGATGCCTTCTAAACAAAAGACAGTCCCTGCACAGGTCTTACCTCCCCCAAACGGGGTAGTAGAAATGGCTAATAACACGGCCCCGCATCCAACGCAGCAAAGTCAGGTAGCATGGGGGAGCGGGAACCATAATCATGCCCCCGTAGAACTACCGGGGCTCGATCGACAGGAGCCAGTGTACGAGGTGGAGGGCACGGCCCTGAAGAGTGGAAATAGGTGGAGTAGGGCATTTTCGAGGCATAAAGGTGGCCGATGACTGGTCGGCATAATTTTCCATACTTTTATACTTTTCATTCTTGATTTAAAGGTTGAGTGTTTTCATCCTTTGTTCTCACATTTGGGGGGGGGGTTGGTGTTCATTCGTCTGTCGTTTCTTGTAAAACACTATTGGTCTTCTTGGTTTCCGCATCTTTTAGAGCTAACATCAATATTTCTGGATTTCCTCGTTGCTCCTAGCTGTTGGGAGGGCTTTGATTGTCGTTCTTGGGTTTACCCTCGTTTTTCTTGAATTATTTTCATATATCTTATTTTTATTTCATAATTGTGGTAGTGTATGGATACAGGTGTATTAGCCTTTAGCTTTATGCGATAAGGATGCTTTTTAATTTAGGTTCCTTTTTTTTGAGTTTCGTTTAGCTGTATTGAAAGGTAGGGCTTAGTGTGGTTATATCAAATCGAATCATTATCCATCACTCGTCGATCATTCCTCCTATGCAGGGGTACCGGGTAAATGCAGTTGTCTCATGAACTGGCTGGAAAACAAATCCACTCGTTTTACCCGACAGAAGTTTGGTTGCGAGTAATGGGTATTACCCCTGGCCGGCCACGCTTATCCATCGATCGCACTGAGTGTTTGGGGTGTGCGTGCGGCGTGCAGTCTTTTGATGCCGGAGGTAGAGGACAAGTGCAGTTTTGTTATTATCCTAGGCATCATAGTCCCCTCCCGGATCCCTCCCCCTCCCCCCGGCTACATAAACTTTTATACATCCAGCGGCGTTTAGAAAGAAAGTTAGGTCTATGAGTAAATGGGTAGGGATAGAACTTGTAATTGAACAACTAGAAGATAATCCTATTCGTCTGGCCCTAGTATTAGCTTTTAGGTACGCACTGCTATGATAATTTCCCGCTGCTCGATGTCGGCCTTTTGCACAGCTTCTAGGTGCTAGCTGAGGGATCGGAAGGGAAGCCCTACACACGCCGAGGAGCGATGGCGCGAGGGTTTAATTCTCGAGATCCCACGAGCAATAAGTTACCTGAAATGTGCCAACGCTAGCTAGTACAGGCTGCTAATGTCCAGGGACAGAGTTATTGTCCAGGGACAGAGTTAATGTCCAGGGACAGAGTATTACTACCTTTTGTACGAGAATTCCGCCATCGGGGTCTGTGTTGGGCTACAGACCTAGACCTGGCTTTGTGATGAGGTGGTGGGGGGTGGAGCGGAGTGGGGAAAGCTGCGGTAAGGGGGGGGCGCGATCCAGGTTGTTGGGTACATGTGCTTTTAGCCCCCGATGGTGGTACACTGCAGGTATTCTAGATGCCAATTGAACCACCTAGCTGTATTTGGTTAGCACCGATGGCTCCGAGTGATTTTCTGTGACAGAGTGATGATATCGGCGGGAAGATTACATGCAGTTCCTACTGCTTTAGTAGGGGTTAAATGGGGGCGATAATTATGATATTAGGGTAAAATAACCTGCGGTCTGAACTACATGTGACAAGCAACCTCTACATGTACTAGGGGTGTACTCAAGTGTTACCACTGGGATAAATGCTTCTCAGGCCTGGTAGCTACATCTGCTTATCAAGTGTACTCTAAGGATTAGAAAGATTATATTACTACAGTCGATTCATGTATGCATCGTGAGGCTGGGCTAGTGGTTGCGGGAGAAGGAGTTGGGTGGGGAAATGGGCGGTGGTGGTGGTACATGAAGGAGAGGTGCCTAGCCGTGTCGTGTGGGGTCGATGCTCTGGTGGGCTTTCTAGACGTTGGGTTGGCCGATACAATAATAATACATGGAGCAATACAGATCCAGATAATATTCGAACGAACATGTGGATGTGGATAAGTAGGTGCGGATAAGATGTGGGTATGATGTGTACATGTACTTATTGACCTCGACCCGTTTCTCCTAGCAGATGGGGAGGTGAATGACGGCTCCATGGCCCCGGGTAACCCTCCTGTAGCCAGGTAAAGCTTAAAAGTAAACTTGATCTTGAACCCTTGCTGGACGTCATGCCATGCTAGAACCACAATCATCCCCTGAGCAAAATCAAAACATTCATAAATAACTCACCCACCTCAGCATCTAGCTGCAAACTCTGAATCCTGTAGTATACATGCGTGACCAGATGGCCAGGGGAATGTATTCGTTGGGTTTGTTGAACTAGTATGCCTGAACGCTTAATATCAAGCTAATAGAGTCCGTAAAAACCTCTAGGCACCGATAAAGTGACCAAAAGATACGCACGCCGGATCGATATCCACCGCAAGCTAGAAGGCATTGAAACCGGGGAGTTAATCAGTCCTCGCATCCAAGCGGCCTCTTCTCATAAGCTTTCAAGACGCAACTTCACCAGTGTTTATAATTACCACAGTTATCAACTATGGCTCTCTTGCTGCACTACGCCGTTCTTGCCCGCGGCAGGCGGAATGCGCAAAGAATCTCTCCGTGCATTGCAGCTAACTTGATCATAGGGCACCATATCAGTTCCTGGGAAGGCCAACCCATCCCCCAGGAGGCCGGGCCCTCCTACCACATTGGCAGACATTGATACCCCTGAATTTACTTTGGGCCTTGGCCAGTGTTTGGCGACAGCTTATATAAACCTCGGCACCAACAGGCACGCCAGCCCATGCTCAATGACGGCGCAAAGCCACCCCCAAGCATGCCGATGGTCTAGTACTAACTAGTAGTTAAATCCAGGTCACTACAGTCACCCGCCCTGCGCGGGGGGTGCAAAGCCTCGAGGCAAACAGAGCAGACAGATGTACCCTAGAAGGGAGAACACTAAATATGTACCTACAATAGCCCGCCGCTCCCCCAGCAGGCCGCCCTTTAGCCAACGAGCTAGGTACTAGACCCCACTGCACGAGGCCACCGCACCGCGCCTTTTACTCCCCTCCCCGCATGTGTGCGTGGTACCATCACCGGCCCGCTCTACTATACTCACGGCTCTCGAAGAAGTTTATACACACCTCCAACGCCACCTGCGGCCAGGAGGACTTGTTACGCAGCTCCAGCCCAACCCAACCCCTCCATGCCTGCCTGTACCCCTCAAAGCTCGGTATATATAACATATACATATGGCCAGTACTAGTGCCAGAGCTCCATTTCCAAAAGGGAGGGCCGCTGGAGTACATGTAGTCCTCTTTGCGCGCCGTAGGGGCTGTAAAATACATACATGTAGCCCTTTCTATGGTCTCCCAAGATATGTATGTGGGTGTGTATAGTAGAGGAGGGCACTTTGTATTTACCAGACATGACTGTTGTGATGGACCATCCATCTCTACATGTACTTACTCTACTCCATCGCTTAGCTAAGCATTCCTATAACGCAGACTGCACAGTTCAGGCATGCCTCGCTAGCTCAATCGGTAGAGCGTGAGACTCTTAATCTCAAGGTTGCGGGTTCGACCCCCGCGTGGGGCTCATTCATGAGTTCACTTTTTTTTTTTCCATTCTTTCCTTTTTTCGAGTGAGTGCCTGCCTTGTTGTAACTTCGGAGTGATCTCTTGCGAAACAGACCGCCGATGACCGTATTGTTTTTCTTTTTTATGGCCTCTTGGTTTTCGGAATGGGGAGGAGGAAGGGGAGGGGGAGGGGGAGCGGAGGGAATTAAGGGAGGAGGTTAAATTAATAAATAAAATAAAAGAAAAAAATTTGATGTTCTTACCTATTATACAAAATGATGACCTCCGCGCAGCCAAATCATTCCCACCCACCGCCCCACCGCCAAAAACCTTCAATCCTGAATCCCACCCCGCACACGACGGGGCGGGACCAACCCAGAATCAAAAAAAAAAAGAAAAAAAAAACGAAAAAACAAAAAACACAAAAAGCCCACCCTTACCCACCCACCCCCCCACCGCCCTACCCACGCCACGCCACGCCACTACAGCCCCCTCTCCACAAACCTCGCCACGCGCTCCCTAACGACGGGCATCCTCATGCCGTCCTTGAGGACGCGGCGCTTGCCGTCGCCGCCGCGGTCGGCCCACACGGCGTCGCCGGTCGTGGGGTCGATCTCGAGGCGCACGCCGTCAAGGAAGAGCATGCACCAGAGGCGCGTGTGCGGGTCGCGGCGGCACCAGCCGATTGTCGGGACGAAGGTTGTGGACGAGTCGATGTGGAAGGGGACTGGTGCGGGGTCGTCGTCGTCGTCCTTTGCCTCCTCTTCCTCTTCCTCTTCCTCTTCCTTTTGGGGTTTGTGGTTGCGGTTGCGGTTGCGGTTGCGGGTGGGGTTTGTACTTGGTGGGGTGGCGGATGCGGACGGGGATGCAGACGCGGACGTGGAAGGTAGGAGGAGGCTTCGATCTTGCTCCTCCTCGTCTTCCTCCAGGACGCGCCAGCAGGCGCTCCACATGCGCTGTGCGCGGTCAATGGTCTTTTCCCAGCGCGCGGCGCCAACGTCGCGGACACGCCTTCCAGCGACCCAGACGCTGACGTGTTGGCCGCGCTCGCCGTCGATGCGGACGAGGATGTCGCCGCCCTCACGCGCGGCCTCGAAGCGGCCGTCGGCCCAGCGGCGGCCAAGCCAGACCTTGCCGCCGCCGTGCTTCTCGCGCACCTCGACGCGGCCAACGATTGTGGCGCGCTGGACGAGCGCCACAAACGCCTTGGCGTATCGCAGCGCGGGGAGGTGCTTCAGTGGTAGGTCGGCGAGGTCGTAGACGCTCGTGGTGGGCGCGGCGCGAGGCGAGTGCTGGCTCGTGATCCGGATGGGGAGACCGTGCGGGGGGATCGTGTATGTGTGGTGGGAGCTGCCGCGGAGGGTGGCGGGCCGAAGGTTCAGCGTGAGGTGGCCGGGGGAGGCGGGTGTCGTGGGGGTGAGCGTTAGGGTCGCGGTGCGGGAGTGGTGAGTGAGTGCGGGGAGGTGGGAGAGTGTGAAGGTGTAGCGGGCGATGAGGTCGGCGGTTGTGGTGGGTTTGTTGGTTGTGGGGCGCCGGGTAGGGTTGGGGTTGGTTGCGGGTGCGGGTGCGGGTGGGGTGGGGTCGGAGGAGGAGGAGGAGGAGGAGGGGGGTGATGAGGGGGGTCGGAGGGCTTCGAATTGCGCGCGGAGTTGGCGCATGTGTTCTAGGGGTGAGACATCGGGGTCTGCAGGCACGGGGGCGAGGACAGGGGTGGGGGAGAGCTTGTTGGACCTTTTCGGGGGTGCTGCGGTGGTGGTGGCTTTGGCGGTGATTGTGATCTTTGACGGCGTAGTCCCTGTTGCAAACTTCTTGTGCAGTAGTGACAGAGGCGGCGGCGGCATTGGCGTTAATTGCGGATCGGGATTGCGGTGCGAGAGTATACTTTTCACGGAGGGTTGGTGGTTGTGGTGGCTGTGGTGCTGGGGAGCTTCTGGAGATTGTTTTGTTAGTAGCTGTAGATATCATTGACCCCTCACCGAAGGAAGAACCATGAACCGGGCAAGGTACGGTTAAGGAAAGATAATGCAGCAAGATAAGTAGACGCACCCTCTATCTCCCCCTCCCCCTCCTTCATGATAGCTTTACCCCCCCTACGCCCATTGAGATACTCCTCCTCCAGCGCCTGCAGCTCCTTCTCCCTCATCTGCCGCTCACGGTGGAGCTGTGCCCCCGGCGATGTCCTCGAGCTCTTTCCGTCCCTGTAGATCTCAAACTCGGACCTGCGTTCCCGTCTCGTGGCCGTGGTCGTGGGTGTAGTCTGCCCCCCCCCCTCGTTCACGCGTAGAGGCCTTATACTACGGGGGACGTCTCGTGCCATGGTCTCATCACCGGGGCTCATGAGCTCCTGCAGTGAGGGGCGGCGATACCTTGATGAGGAGGGCATTGTGCCCGGCGTGGTTGTGGTGGTTTCTCCTGTCTCTGTCTCTGTCTCTGTCTGCGTGGCCATTGTTGTTGAGGTGGTGTATCAGGGACCGGTCATACAAGGCTGCGGAGTGTTTTGTGTCCCGCGTGGATCATCTGTAAACAAGGATCGCGCTGGTCACGTGCAGAGAGGAGCGAAGGGCGGGTAATCAGAGGAGGGGGGAAGAAGAGAGAGAGAAAGAGGGGAAGAGAGAGGGGAAGAGAGAGAGAAGGGAAAGAGAGAAGGGAAAGAGAGAGTGCGTGAGTGAGTGATGTGATGTGATGGATGCGACGTCATTGGGAAGAGAAGGGAGGGATGCAATGCCAGTATCTGCGTGTAATCCGTACCTTTATCATAGCTGAAGCATTTAATCCATTGGGACCGTCAATGGCGATGTCTGGACTCTGGGCCATTGCCTATTCTTGTTATTCTTACTTTTGTCTGCAGGAAACACCTCTACGCCACACCGCACCGCCACACCGTCTGCGTTGGCCCCAAGCTGCGCCTCTCTTTCCCTGCTTTCATCACAACAACGCAGCAACAGAAAATAGGAAAAGAAGTAAGTTTCTTTTCTTTTGTCTTTTCTTTTCCCTTCTTCCTCTTCTTCCTTCTTCTCTTCCCTGTTCGTCCCTTCTCTCATTACTTCTTCCATCTCTTCCTCTCTCTCCCTCTCCCTCTCTCCCTCTCTCCCTCTCTCCCTCTCTCCCTCTTTTCCCATTCCCTTCCCTGCCACACGCGAAACATCATCTCCCTCTCACTCTCCCTTCTCTCATCTTCTCCCCCTCCCCTCCCCTCGTCTTCTTCTTCTTCCTTGTTCCGTTTCTCATCTCATCGTCCTCCCTATCTACAGATTCTGGGATCACTAATCCCCCCCCCCAATCGCGTCCTATCTCGCAACCACAACCACAACCACAACCACATCCACATCCACAACCACATCCACATCCACACATCCACCATCACAATGTCATCATCAACGACAGACTACTCAAAGCTCAAGGTCACTGAGCTCCGGGACGCCCTTCAGAAGCGAAACCTCCCCATCACTGGTGTCAAATCGGAGCTCGTTGCGCGCCTAACTGCCGCAGATGTATCAGCAGACGCCCCATCGCCTGCTGCAAACAAGAGCCATCTCCCCACCGCCGATGACTATGACGTTGATTGGGACGACAATGACGACCCCGCGCCCGCTGTTGCTGCGCCCACTAGCACTACTGCCACCACTACCGCCGTAAATGCAACTGCCGCTCCCACAGCTGCCACCACAACAACAACACCAAAGCCAGAGCCCGCATCCGCAGCCGCCGCGGTAACACCTGCACCAGCGGAGCCGGCAAAGCCAAAGAAGAAGTTTGCCTCCATCGCGGCGCTCTTCGACACCCCAGCACCTGCCACAACCACTCCCGCAAAGCCTAAAGACGGCGCTGCCACACAAAACTCGCAGTCGCCCTCATCCCCCTCGACAGTCACTGATGAGGCTGCTACCAGCACTACTGCCGCAACAACCAGTGCGCCCAAGCCCAAGGCCGAGGAACCTTCGTTTGCCGCAGGTCTTTCTGCCTCGTCTCTCGATGTAGAACTCGAGCGACGCAAGGCTCGCGCCAAGCGCTTCGGAATCGAGGAGGACGTGACCTCAAACGAGTCAACAAAGAAACTCGAGCGCGAGAAGCGATTCGGTAATGCCACCGCCGAGGATGCCGCTGAGAATAAGGAGGTTGTCAAGGGCCTTGACTCGGCGCTCCCTGAGCACCGTCGGGAGAGGAAGCGTGGGGCGCCGGTAGCCCAGGACACTAGGGGTGGAAAGAGGGCCAGAGGTGGAAACAATGGCGCGGGACGCGGGGAGCAGAGGGGCAATCAGAGGAGGGCGCAGGCGCCGGCCGCTGGCGTCCAGAAGAAGGCTTACAAGGGCATTCTGGACGACCCGGCAGAGAAGGCGAAGGCAGAGGCCAGAGCGAGGAAGTTTGGGGTTGCCTAGATGCATCTCTCTCTCTCTCTCTCTCTCTCACTTTTTTAGTTAATATATAGCTTCGTATTATGAGATTTTTCTTTTTTTTTTCTCTCTACTTTATGGTTTCTTGGTTGTGTTTTTAAAAATTAACGCGTTTTTTTTTTTTTTTTTTTTTTTTTTGCGTTCCTTTCTGCTAGATTGCAGCGGTTACGCGGAGCGGCCGAGTAGGCGGTGAGGAGGGTATTTACGGGGGAGCTCAAGACAGTATGTGAGAGAGAGGAGGGAGTCTAATTATTTCTTTGTTTTCTGTACTGTTTTTCTCTCAAACTCCAATTGCACGAGGCTCGCACTAAAAAAAAAAAAAAGTTCAAATAAAAAAGTATGTAGTTGTGAAAAAAAAAAACTGTACGGATGTTATGATTAGGAAATCGGAGCTAGGATATTATTGGAGAGGGAGGAGAGGGTAAAAAAAAAAGAGAGAGAGAGAGAGAGGGAAGGTATCGAGGGGCTATTGTATGTAAAACTTAGATGACGAAAAAAAAAAAAAACATCTACATACATGTAAGTACTCAAGTACGTAGATTGCGTAAGCTGTCATGTAGTTACGGGCTATTGGCCGAGAACCATATGTCTCTTACCCAGCCAGCAAAGAAAAGAAAAAAAAAAAAGGGGGGGGCGGGGGCGGGGGAGAATCAGCCGAATCGATCGGATTTGCAAAGGTCCAGCGTATCGGCTTGTGTCTTGGAGTAGGGTAGAGTATTTTGGAAACAGCACTTGGTTTGGTGCTTGATGCATTTCAGGTACTGTATGCCCAATCGCCTGGATGCAGTGCAGTGCAGTGCAGTACTGCAGTAGAGGTACAGTGCCTTCAGATATCAGCCCTAACAGAGGTATCTCAACAACACCACATGTACCTGCCTACCTGCCTACAATGTATGAGTGAGTGACAGTACTGACGGTGATGTGGTGAACACCAGAGCTATGGCCTGTTGTAACTACGATGGCCCTACCCCTGTACTGGTGCTGGCTGCAGCTACATAGCTGTCGACTCCCTCTCCACTAAAAGTTTCATGTATTTGCGAATATTTGCTCTCTGTAGGGGTTTGGCACACGCTGGCGGTGTGACGAGGTGCGACTGAATGATATTTATATACCTAGTTACTACTGAAGGCGAGTCGGCTAGCTAGTAGTCAAGTACGTGTTGTAACTGACTGACTGTGTTCAGGAGGTTTGAATTTTCCTAGGTACTTGAGTTGCCGTATCTCTCCCTCCCTCTCCCTCTCTCTCCCTCCCTCTCCCTCTCTCTCCCTCCCTCTCCCTCTCTCTCCCTCCCTCCCCCTCTCTCTCCCTCCCCCTCCCTCTCTCCCTCTCCCTCTCTCTCTATCGCATGTAATTAACTCATAGAGTAGGTATGCTTTGTGCCCCGTTGACAAGGGCATTCCTTAAATGCGAGGGAAGCTACTCTAGATACAGTACCGTATGTAGGTGCCGTAGGTAGGAAAGTAATAATTTGACCGGATTTTGTTTTATTTATGCACCTGCTTCGCTTCCGCTATACAATCTGCTCTTGCTAGAAGTAGTACCCCCTTTCTACCGTGTAGGGCCATAGTAGGTAAAAAGTATAGCTATCAATCATATGTGGGTACCAAATGGGCTGTTACCGTTACCGTTACCGTAGCAGCAGCGGCGGTCTAACGGCGGCCTAACGGTGCCAACCAGCGCACCCTAAGTCAACCACCAACCAAAACCCTTGCCGGAGATGTGGTGACGATCTATACGACAAGGTGTATATCCAGGTCTTCCTCCCTTCCTCCCCTTCTCTCACGTCGCATCCTACAAATCACGTTCCCCGTTATCTGTCCTGTCCTGTCCTGTCTAGCCAGAGTAAACATATCGAAACTCATTCCCCAGGTACGGCAACGGAATTATTATCTCATACTGTTACTATACTTCTTTCACAGCTTCTACCCTACGCATCGCCCTACTCATGCCACCACCTGAAAACCATGATTATATTCCTGACAAGGGACATATTGAGGTAGATACAAGTCCGGTTAGTCGATTTTCTTGAAGGTCTTGGTGTAAAAAGTTATAGGCTGACGTACTGGACGGTCGCTGTAGGATCTAGATTGGGAGTACGAAGCACCTATCTCTCGTTGATCTAGCTTTCTTGGAAGGGGTGGCTGGTTCCATAGCGCCGGGTCGATAGTTGATGTGAGGTTGCGTTGATGGGCTGGTAGCTGATTGTGATGTGCGCGGTACAGTGTTTGTAGCGTGAATTCGGCCGCGAATTCGATATTCGAGTATGACGCTTTCGCTTTTTGAGCGCGTACACAGAGATGATGATGATGCTGAGATATTGGCTGTGGTAGATATCGGTTTGAGAATGGCCGTAGATATCATGCATATCGAGACGGGTATATTTCCCCCTGCCCATTCTAGCTGGGAGGTTGTTGCTTATGGGGTTGATAGGAAATACGCTTTTCCAAACGACGAAGTAATTCCTCTTTGAGCCACATATTTCATCCGATTTTATCCTGCTGTTCCAATTCTGACGCTTCTCTACGTGAAACCACCCAGAAAGAACAGTTTCGGTTGGTTTTCATGACTACTCCGATTGATTGATACGTCCGGTCAATATATATGACGTCCCGCTGACATTTTCTTTTGGTGGGTACAGTTTGGACATGTTGCATCATGTATGTCTACTTGTGTTAAAAGGAGATCTACACACTTCCCCGCTGTGCCAAAATCCTAGTAAAATATTAGATGTGGGTACAGGAACGGGAATCTGGGCAATTGATATGGGAGAGTATGTATACACGTACCTTGAAGTCTCTCCATCATTGGGTTTCCTCTGATGTACGTATTGAAGGCAGTATCCCTCCGCAGAAGTCATCGGGACAGATCTAAGTCCTATACAACCTAGTTGGTAAAGAAGAAGAAAAAACCCATATCCCTCCTTATTCCTAGTACTTATGTCGTTGCCTCTAGGGTACCACCAAACGTTAGTTTTATAATAGATGACGCCGAAAGTGAGTGGGAATGGGCTGAAGGAACCTTCGATATGATACATATTCGCCACCTCAACGGTGCAATAAGTGACTGGAATGCGCTCTTCGCAGCAGCCTATAAGTATGCCACTCTATCCATCAAGCTAATAGAAAAAGACTGTTGCTTACTTAGTAAGGTGTTTAAAGCCCGGCGGCTGGATCGAGGCCTGTGAGTATGATATGGATCTGGATAGTGATGATGGGACATATAGAAAAGATTCAAACTTACGAAAGTATTACGAACTCACCAATGAGGCCGCCAAGAGAGCCGGTATGTTATTTCCTTCCTGTTCTTTTTCTCTAGCTCATGGATGTAAAAAAAAAAAGGTCGGCATTTCATAGGCGTCGACACGCTCATCAACGGGATAGAAAGGGCTGGGTTCCGAAACTCTACCCTTAGAAGAATAAAGGTGCCGCTCGGCAAGTGGCCAGCCGACCCATTGCAGCGGGAAATTGGGGAGGAGTTTCTAAAAGCTGCGGAAAGCGGGTTTGAAGCGCTGGGGATGGCATTATTGACAAGAAATCTGGGTATGCATCCCAATGATGTGACAAATTTAATTAATAACGCCAAGCAAGAGCTATGGACAAAGAAAATGCATGTCTATAATGTCCAGTGAGTTTTTGATTCTTCCGGGGCTATTTGAGGATTACTAACTCGAGGTTATAGCTCCTTTCTACATGCTCAGAAACCATTAAACATCTGATTGATGAGCTTCAAGTGATTCCTCAGATAGCCCGTTACTAAGGGGTATAAGATGTATGCTTGAAGCACGATCTCTGAATTCTGATATAACTTTCTTTCTTGTATTCCGCTCTTGTCTTTCCCTTGACATCTTCAGCTATGTTGGTCTACCGGGATGTTCCTTTCCGTTTTGTTCATGAGGTTGCTATGATGGGTATTCTGGGGCTATCGATTATTTAAGCTCGGTTCTGAATTTGTAAATGATTCGATTAGTGGGTTGGATAGGATAAAATGTATTTTTTTACTTACGGGGGCCCCCTAAGATCTAAGCGAAAGAGGCTGACAGAGGCCCGATTTCTACTTACATGGGATCATGCCCGGATCAGGCCATGGAAGTTTATTCTTTGCGTCTTGAAAGATAATAGAGGTGATGAGAAGCCACAACAAAGGAGATCGGGAGTTTAGTGGATGTATACTTGTGATACACGTGGCTTCTTGTACTGACCTTTTTTGACACAGAAAACTTTTTCCCGGCTGCAGGGGTGGCTTGTACATGTAGTTATGAGGATGACCCTATATCGGGTCTCATAGAATTTTAGTCATAATCAATCACTCGATTGACTTGAGCCAAGCACCATGTAGCAACCACAACCGGGGATAATTTTGGAAAGTCTATTCAATGACTACATGTACTCGGTACATAACTGAAAAAGAAAAAAGAATTACCCTATTGGCTAAATCCGGTAGCCTGAAAAGCTTAGCGGCATTCTTGATAGGCTTCTGAGGGATGACTCTCACTACGTGTGAAATATATCCAGTATTCGGAGAACTGCTGTAATATCTGTGTCAAACCAATTATGACCATAGCCAAAGGATTATACTCTCGCGCTAACGCTAACGTTGTCAGGCCAACCACATGTGTGTACATGTACATTATACAGCGGGACAGTTTTATCGTAGAATACATGTACATGTAATCATGTCGATACATGTACAAACGAGACATGTAATTAAGAGGTGAAGGAGTGTAAAAGCAATAATTAAGAATGATAATAGAAATGTATTATCATTCAGTACAGTTATCTCTGCAGGAAGTTGACAATGTGATAGAAAAGGTACATTAATATTAATACATGTACATGTAGGTTATGATAAAAAGAACCCGCTAATTTGGTGTTCGTGTACGGTGTACGTGTTGAAATCAAATGCATTCCCCTCTCCAACTGTTATAGCATACGATTAACAAGTACCCCCTCCCCAGTTATCAAACATCATCCTTCTCACCGGCCGGATCAGCTCAAACCATCTCCTAAATCTTAGGACCATTCTCTGGGGGCCTGCATGTACTTGGCCGAGGATTGGTGAGCGCCCCTTTTCATGTCGATATGACTTGGGGTGGTTGTGATTTCACGGTTTTCGCCGTAACGATTCTCCTTGATGAATTTTTCCTTATCGATGGTTTGTTGATCTTTGGGTCCGTATCCAATCAAGTCCCACTCATTCTTGTAGTCTGACATATATGTTAGCGATATATTACATAGGGTGGAGAAATAATTGCTAACTAACCAAGGGGTACAAGAGGGCCCCAGATTCTAGGAGTAATAGTAGCCTGAGTAATCTTTGTGGTCTTTTCAGGGCCGTTGGCTGGGGATTTAGGGCTATGAGGTGGAGTGACCATGACGTTGGTGTTGAAGTTGGCGGCGGCGGGCTCCCAGTCCATCTTCTGCATCTGGAGATACTGATCCTTGGTCTTCATGTCCTCAATGATGGCCCAAACTCTTCTGCCAGGCTTGAACGCAGTGGCCTTGGAGATGGAAGAGTCGTGTGGTCCGGGTGGAGAGTTGATGCTTGAAATCTTGACTCCGGCTTTTCCGTGCTTCTCCTTCTCCAAGATCATTCTTTGGGAGAAACACAAACTGTATGAACGATAGTCATCGTAATAGTGGTCGTTGTTTGGTCTCTTCCTGCGCATGTGGTGTAGTTTCTCTTCCCAATCTTGGACGAGATGGCGGCGAGCACTGCTCCCGGTGTAGAAGTCACAATTGCACTTCTGTGGGAATTCCTGGCTAACGCCATTATAAGTTAGGGTAGTGTAATGGGAAGGGTGGATAAGGGACATTGTGAAAAGTGGAGTGAAGACTGGAGAGTGAAGAGTGAAAAGCGAGGATTGATTAAAGGGTTAATTGTTAATGGTAGATTTGTGGTTGAGTGTTGGGGAATTGGGATGCTTGGTGAAAGAAGGTGGAGTTGGGTTGAAGAGGGAAGGAGGAGGGAGAATTGGGAAGTAAACAAAGCAGTGTTTGGTTTTGGTAACTGCGCAACAGAAAAACTGAAATCGCGGGCGTGGGATTCTTTCCTAGAGGTCAGCCATCTTCCAGGCTCACCTTCCACCACCTATACATACGTAAATGCACAGAACTACAATTGACCGACTTTCTACTGAGCAAGTGGTATATTGCTGAACTATATAGCCTATATCTTTAAATGCTTTGGGCGTATCATTAAAGTCCGTGAATAAGAGACGATGGTGAGATGCGGTAACTTGTTTCATGGCAGGCAATAGAGGCCCCCACAAACAAAGCATTACCACAGTAACAGTCTCTGCAATTAGTACGCCCTGAAGTACAGGGCGGCAACCCACAGGGTGGGAATCTTGTACAAGCTAGGGGAGTAACAGATTTCCAAGAAAGGTAAGGATAGAGTTGATCATGGACCCAATTCTAGGCCACTAGTAACGTGGATGTATACATGTACCTTTATTCGCGGAACAAAAAATCTGCTAAACAATGGTTTAGGGTAACTTGGTTTGGATTTAAGGTAGTTAAGTTCTAGTATCTACACATCAGGTGCATGTATCTTTGTATTGTTTCTTTCCGAGGGGGTTTTGGTGTTTTTTTCTAGTGATTGTGAGTGTCAATGATCAAATTGATGGAAATGATACCGAGAACCTATAAACGATATTTCTTTTCTAATTATGTAATATTTAAATACCGGGCTTTCAATAAATTAATACCGGTGATTATAACTGTCAATGCCGACCGTTCCTAGGAAGTAGACAGAGTCACCCTGATCAACAATGAGCAATTGGGATATATGTAATGAGTTTCAACCCAAGGGTTACATCCCAGAGCAACTTGGAGATAGTTTAGAACCCAATTTAATCATTTATTTTCTTGTTCTGGAGTTGTTTCAACTCCCGGGCTATCTGAGTATCGTCCACTTTCGGTTGTTGAATAAAAAAAACTAAGAGTTTCATACAACCGAGGCTGTGCCCGAATCAAAACAATATCTATATCTGGAGGTGTGATGTGTAGGACAAACGCTTGGGTCTCCGTATCCTAAGCGGATATAAATGCTGATTAGCGCTATGTCTCCAAGCCTTTGAGGTAGATTTGTCAATTGCGATACCACCGATTTTGTTGGATCGGATTGGGCAACCCCATGATCTATGAAACCCTATAGATAATGCTCAAGTGATAAGAAATTATCATTCAGTTCCTAGTCCTTTGGGTAGAGTCCTCACGGATTGCCGAGTGTTGGGCCATTCATTAGGAGTGGAGCCGTGTCCGGACTCGCGATGGGGACACCTTTTCCTATGGTGATACTTGCCTCATGGTCATAAAGAACAGACTTTCGATATCAACAATATCAGTACCCCGGCAGCTGATCAACTGATCAATCTTAATAAATAGATCAAAAATGACAAATAAAAACCTTGCAAAGTTTTCAAGGAGCGAGTGATATTATATGATTAAAATTCACAGTATGAATGCGAGTACATTGTATTGCAAAATGAAAGGCTCACAACGAAAATCAATACTTCAGGTATTCCCAATAGTGACTAGGTACTAAATACTACAGTACATAACCCTACTCAATACACGATTTATAACTACAAAATTCACAAAAGTTTAGCGTAGTTGCGGATGACCGATATATAGTAGCAAATCCCCATTTCTGCTTCTCTAGCTCATCGGCCCTGCAGAGCTATGTCTTGTTATCAAACCAATTATGTCCAATATCCAAGGTTTATCTGTTAGGGTAGTTATGTATATATAAATACTGGGCTCTGCTCAGCGAATCTTTAATAAAGGCTTCCTTGTATATTTATCTAGCTATATAATAAAACCAAAACATCCCCCATACCGGTCTTATTTCGGCCCAATTAACTCGTGCACTCAAGGAAAGTCGGCCGCGACCACCTCTAAAGGCTATTAGACTACCTTATCGCTCTGCTAGAGGATCTTTATTGCCCTCAATCTGATGTGACGGCCGTCTCCAGTTATCAATTGAGCCAGAGGTCGAGACCCCGAGTGTTTTCGGGGCATGGGCCATATGTACGGAGCAAGACTGGTGGCATCACATGGTGTAAGAGTGAAAAACACCAATAGTCCCGACACACAGGCCGAAATCTGTTAGCCAATCTAGATTTATGTTAGGTAAACCCAGGAAAATACTGGTTATTTTGGCGCCGAAAGATAAATTTTAAGCTTTCAAATGGTCAATTGCAGGAGCCCAGCAAGGAAATCCTGGCTACACCGCCATCACTAGTGCCTGTCAGAAACTGTAGCTAGTTGATCTTGCATTACGTCGATATTTTCAGCATGGTCCACGGCACTTCTCTCAAACATCTCATCATCGCCCTCGGGGAGCGAATACTCTTAATTGGGGGCAGGAAGTCATCAGCGACTCATGATGAGCCACGTTACCAACTGTCACATCGTCTCGGTAGGAGAATGGTTGGTGAAGTGTCGGACATAGCCAATGCCTCCTACAGCTAACGCGGTGCTTCGAGTTTCATATCATCATGAAGCACAGCACGAATAGCTACATGTAGTATAGCGGGCATTAGTGGCTTTTAATGACACTCCCCTTGGCCTACCGCTCGCTTTCTTCCTCTGGTGCTGGTCTCATATCAATTCAGATTCCTATCGCCTACCCAATAAAACCATCGTGGCCTTGGTGTGTTTTCTTCTATAGGGGGTTAAATATACGCCGGATAGCAGAGGTTCGAAAGTGCAGAAGTGCGGCTTATACACCCGGAAGGATACAGCACTTCCTTTAAAAAGACCGTCATCCAACAAGGATCTTTTGCGATGGCTGGCGCAGAATGCTCTGATCATAATACTCTATTCGGACGTTTATAGACCCTATGATGTACAGTATAGTCTCAGACCATTGGGGGGGGCACATAAAATATACATACCTACTTAGCGAACACTGTCCGCCAATGGTTCTTGAACTTCCCTCCACCAACCATCTCGCGCCGACCAATAAACGCACCAAATAACTGGTCCTCTGGATGCTGACGTTAACTTTCTTTTACAGTAAAGACTCGAGACAATTGGACCACCATCATCTACGACTACCGAGGCACACGATAGTCATGTGTTGTGAAAACCACCATCAGAGCTCCTGTGTTTGGTGATGATGATGGCCAATATTCACGACAGCCTCAGACTATTCACAGATCAAAGACGTTGACTCTGTCTAACCGAATCACGTCATCATATATCAGAGAAGTGTTACATATAAAACACTCTTTCCTGGGTCTATTAATTCGTAAAAGCAAATCTTATTGCCTCAGCTGAATCACACAGATCTGAGACAGTCAGGAACTCGAGACATTACATACAACCCCAACTTCACAGGCCATCACTCCCCACCTCCATGATCGCTTACCAAAACTGTTCCACAGTAATAATTGCCGCGCTTCCGTCCTCCGGCTCGGATCGAACCCTCCCTTCCCTCCCTCACCCTTCCTCCCCCCCCACTTGAAGATACTTGCTTAAGGCTAACTAAACGTCCTGGAACAACATCGTAGGGCGGTGTGCGGTCTTTGCGGCGGGTTAGCAGCCTAGACCCGTTGCGTGAAACAACTTGTGAATTTCTCTCATCCAAACAAGCCCATGGAAACCACTTCTCACCGACTCAACCCCCCCCCCTGCTGATATTGCGAACCAACCAACCACCAACCAACCAAACAGCGGCTCACATCTCATTTTATTTCATAACCCTCTTCGCTCTCCCCGATCCGTTGTTTACAACCGCCCCCACCATTTAAACCAAGGGCACGAGATATTGGCACACCCTATCATACTCTGCCAAAGGCTCGCGAAGGAGGGAGGCGCTTACCAGACAGTGGAACCGTAGATCCTCGCATGAGCTCAAAATCACATGATTTGCGTGTGGTTGCGAATGGGGATGGATGGGCTTTCCAGATTGGCCTGCAGGGCTTGAAGAGTCGACAAGAACTGGAGGAATCGAGATCCATCAAACGGTGGGCTAGATCACTCTCTGGTCAACTCTATATTGTGTCTTTTTTTTTTTTTTTTTTTTTTTCAGCCACACAAGTAAGCGCGACAATAATAAAAGAGACAGGGTAAGAGAGAGGGATTTACACCGATATTCCGACGGGGGTACTTGTCTTGTCTTTGCATACAGGATCGACAAATGACCCGCAGCTTGTTTATCTTCCGCAGGTTACAGCGGAATAGTGGAGTAACTTATGAAAGTCACATAGCGGGATGCACACACGGCAGTGGATATCTAACTCCAATTTCATTCAATTGAATCCCCCATGTCTTCCTAATCTCAGTAGCAAACTAGTCTTGCTCATCATCCCAATCCATCTTACATCACAACCGCCGGCACCAAAAAAGTAAAGCACTATAAAGTAAAACAAAAACAAAAAGACCCCCCCAAGTATCGCTAAAACAAACAAACAGAAAACAAATAAATAAACAGAAGCCGCTAAAGATACAGAACAAGAAAAACCAAGAAGCCAGAAACCAAAAACCAAACAAAAAAGCAAATCATGATCATGTCAAGTGTCGTAACCAGTACTGTATACAGATCCCCGCCCCATCCAGTCCGTGAAAGAAAGAAAAAAAGAATATTAGGACCCTCCTTCTCCCACCCAGTAGTAGCAGCAGTAGTAACCAAGAAATAAGGAAACAAACAATAAACACAAAAGCCAAAGGCCAAAAAGACATGTCCAGACTAGTCGTGAAACATCATAAACTAAAACAAATTAGAACCGAAGAAAGAAGCAACCCCAGGTCATTCGAAGAATGTAGTTAGAAGAAAGGGGCCCGATATCCAACCAAGACCTCGCATAAATGAGAATATAAAAAAAAAAAAAAAAACAATAAAAAAAAAACCTTATTTCCTCCCACCCATAATCTCCTCAATCAAACTATCCAGTCCCCCATTTCTCTCCAGCGGCGCCACAACGGGCGCCGAGTTCCTCAGCGGCTTCCTTGCGTGCGCCACCAGCATCCTAAACGACGTATTCTTGTCCGCGCACTCCTTCAGCAGCGCCCTATCATTCCACATACTCCTACGCATGACCTCGCCACTCGAAGTGATGACGCTCTCATAACACCTCGTGTACCACCACCTTCCAACAGTAGCCATCATCCTTGCGTCAATCGTGTCGTTCGCTCCCTCCCGTGCCGCCGCTGGGGTCTCAAAGTCCTCCGTTGGTGCGACGGTGGGAAGGCTAATGAAGCACTTGCTCACCTCGTCGAAGCCTCGCTTCGAGAGTCGCTTAAGCATACGCTCCGAGGTTGACGATGGGCGAGATGATGTAGTTGGAGAGCCGGGGGTCGCGGCGGACTCTCGTTCGCGGTCCATGATCGCTTTGACAAGGTTGACGGCCTTCTTGGTGCGCGGCCCCATGCTAATCAGTTCTGGGTCGAGCATTGTGACTTCCAGATAGCCACCAGGTTCCAGGACTCGCTTGCACTCGCTCAGTATAAATGGTAGGGAAGCTTCGTGAGAGGATGGTAGGAAGCGGAGTGAGATGACATTGAAGAAGCCGCCCGGAAAGGGGAACTGCACCGTGAAGTCCATATGCCTAACCTGTTGGTGATTTGGCGGTCGAGGTGTTGACGGTGAAGGTGGGAGCCCGCCAGGTGCAGGGGAGGCAGTGGGTGAGAGGTTATATACTTTGGCACGGGGGTAAGAGAAGGCACAGTAGAAAGACCAATCATCTGTGATAAAATTAGTATTTGTGAAAAGCCAATGATTATAATGCAGGTTTACATACCACGTCCAAGACCATCGATAACCAAGACCCTTCCGTTACCACTGTTGCGAGGACCGAGAGGTACTGTGATACCGTTCATTTGCTCGTGTGCAGGGCTTACGAGGGTGCGGTCAAAGGAGAGGTAGCGGTTTGTCATGAGGGCCCAGAGTCGAACGTCCATTTCGTCACCCGAGATGTCCACGAAGTTGTCAGAGCCAGTAGAGAGGTTTGAACTGTTTGAGCCATTTGAGCCATTTGAGCCATTTGCTCTGTGGGTTCTAACCCGAGTCCTTGGCCTAGGTGGTGGCGGTGCGCCGAGAGTGATTGTTGGAGGTGGGGCAGGTGGTGATGAAGTTGGTGGATTGTTTGAGTTTGAAGGGTAAGAGTCACGATCGCCGTAGGAACGAATAAAAGAAGATACAGAGAATGGAGTTGAGGGTGATAGAATTGCAGGATATGAAGGTGGAAGGAAAGGCTGACCGGCATCTATAGCCGGACTAGAAGCAGCAACGATAACGGTTGGAAGCGCGGGTGAAATCGTAGGTGAATCATGAATGTAGAGACCCTGATCTTGTATAGTGTCATCAAATCTAGGAGTATGAAGGTCTTCGTTATCTTCGTCAAGGAGATCGGGAAATGTGCTGCAAAGGTCAGCATACTGGAATGGTGAGCCGAGTGATGAGGTTGCGGATCTGGTATTTCCCTGGTGTTCAAGATCGTCTGCTGGCTCGCCAAACATATCAACATTGTACAAAAGGTCATCATATTCGTTCCAGATATCCTCCTCGCACTCGCTTCCATCCACCACCACACCGGGCCCCAGAGTAGGTGTTGCAAACGGATCCTCACGAATTGGCCATGACATGTCATTCGTCGAAGTCACTGGAGTATCATCAATCGGAGTGAGAAGTTCGCTGGCACGGTTGGCCTTCCTGATATCAAGTGTATCGTAGATGAATGGGTTCTCGAGTGGGTGTGCAGTCACAGGTGTCTGTGTTAGTCCAAAGCCACCCCAATTGACTTGGAAAGTGGGTTTTTGCTCATTGGCACGCTTGAAACTCTCTTCAAATGGTCTCCCCATCGTTGGCGGCGCCGTGAGGAGATCAGTATTGCGGACATCACCCCTGGGGTAGTGGGTTGTGAGAGGAGGAAGCATCTCCACCTTCATCCTAGTGGGTATCGCAGGAGCGGGGGCCTTAGCTGGAGCCGGAGCTGGTGTAGGCGCCGGCGCAGGTGCGAGCGCGGGTACGGGCGGAGAGACTGGGGCCGAAGCCGGAGCCGGGGAAGAAATAGGAGTTGGAACTGGAGCCGGAGTCGAAGCTGGAGTCGGAGCAGAGGTAGGAGCTTGTTTGACGGATTCATTATTAGTCTGTAAAGATGCTTTCCGTGAGTGATATTGAACAGCTGGAATTCTTCCAATCTGTGGAACCCTTGAACGCCCTTGAAGCCTTGACCTCTCGTCGGCCTTTGCCTGCCTAACCTCCTGCTTTGCCTGTTCTCCCGGGGTTACCGCTGGAGAAGTGGATGTCACCGGCTTCTTCGGCGACGCGGGCGCCGGAGCTTGTACCTGCGGTTGTGGCGCAGCCGGCTTTACAGGTGCAGGTGCGGGCGCCGCAACCGCAACTGAGGCAACTGAAGCATTTGAAGGCTTCGCGGAGTGGATATGATGCTTTTGCCTAAGTGTCCCTGCATAATTTGTCGTAGCCGTCTTCTTATTCCTCATTTCCTGCAACTGCTCTGCAAGCTTCGCGGCCTCCTTTTGCTGCTCCTTATCCAAGTTTGCCAGATAATGGGGCTGAGACCGAACATTCTGCACATGCAGCTTCTGCATTGGTGCAGGGGCCGGCGCTGGTGGTGCTGGTGCTGGAGTCGCTGCACGCTCCCTGGTTGCTGCCGTACCGCGGAGAAAGTTCCATGTGCCCTTCTTCTTGACCTGGGGGGTGGCCGCATCCGCTGAACTCGGCGAGGGCGGATTTGGCGTAGTAATCTTTCGGCGTCCGAATATTGAGCCTTCTGAAGAGGGTTCTCGGGACATTGAGACTGGGGTGGGCGCCCGCTTGCCGCCAAACTCGAAGCTCTTCTTTTCTTTGCTGCTTTCTTGACTGCCAGATCTGATCATTGACTCTGCTGTGCCTGCGAGGTTATAGTTCTCGATTACACCGCCGCCGCCTGCAATAACAACGGGCAGTAGACGCTCACGCAGATAGTCGTCTGTTGGCTCTTTCGACTCACTTCCTCGTCGACTTGTCCGTCCCCATGATCCTGTGGTTGTTGAGCTGGCACTTCCACTTCTGTCAACGCTCCCGCCGGTTGAAGATCCGCTTCTCCCTCTGCTGGTGAATGCCGAATATCCTTCATGCCCAGTCCCAGCCGCCGGCCCTCTCTTCTTCTCCTTCACTACCGCCTCCTTCTCCTTTCCCCGCTCCTTCTCCTCCAAAGATTCATTCGTCCTCGTCCTCTGCCTTGAAAAGAACCCCGGCCGCGACACCACCGCTTTCCCAGGACTCCCACGAGTCGGCGACTTCTCCCTCCCAACCGCCCCTTTCTCCACAACCCTTGAGCTCATAACCCTATGCCCCAGTCCTCCTTGTATCGCTACTGGATCCCGAGGCGCCGGTGTCGCACCACGGATAATTGGCGGCGCACTGTTCTTCCGCGGAGGCGGGAATGACGGCGAAGGTATTGGTGGTGTGACGGCCTCCTTGCGCGGCGGAGCAAATGCCGTGCTGCCGCTGAGTGATTTACTACGGCCCTTTGCGAGCGAAGATGCAGTTGGGATTGAGACACCGAGTCCACGACCTGACCCAGAGCTGAGGAGGTCGGGGGTGCGGCTACCGAGACGGGAGAAGGCTGTCGCCGAGGAGATGCTGACCTTGCGCCTGCTTGAGCTCAGTGCCGGTGATGGTGCCGAGAGGAGCAATGGCGAAGGTGAGGGAGCAGGTGCGATCTTTGGTGAGGGCTTATGATGGTTGTGGTGGTTGTGGTGGTGGTTGAATGGTGTTGTAGCAGGAGAGGCCATTGTTGGTAGGTATTGTCCAAAATAGTTCTGGTCGTCGCAGTCAGGAGTGGAGTTCATGGGAAGTGGCGAGTCAGACCATGGGCTGATATGCTCGTAGTCTTGGTCGTCATCATCTCTATCTTTTGACGCACGGATTGTTGAGCCCGAAGAAGTTGAAGTGGTGGATTCCCGCACTGAGTCGAGGTTATTTGACCTTGTTGGGCAGGGTGTTGGATTTTGCCTACTCCTGCTGTATCCTCCCCCTCCTACGGGCCCGAAGCCTGGTGATTGTGATGCTACTGAGCTTGCGGAGGAGTAGTTCATGAACGGTCCTGGTGAGTCGGTATATCTTGTTGAAGGGCTGCTGCCCGGGTTGGGTTCACTGATATTTGGCGGCGGTGATAATGGCAATTCTCGAGTCATTATCCGTGGAATTTCATTTGAGCTTGAGCTTGCCGTTCGCTTCTTCGCAGCTCTTGATGAAGACGTTGAGGGCATTGTAATTCCAAGAAATGATTGTGCGGGATTCCTTGAAGCAACGCTAGACTGACTTGTGGTCAATGATACTGTTGAAGCATTTAATGAATTAGTAGACCCCGTCCGTAGGCTAACTAGTGAAAATGACGACGACGCATTTGATGAAGGTTTTCGCCTAATAACATTGCGTCTTTTTTCCGGTGTTAATGAAGCACCACCACTTCCTCCAAATACCGCATGCGTTTTTGTTGGTGGACTTGTTCGTGATTTTAGTGTTGTCACGGGCGTGAGCATTGGTGATGAGTTTAGTATAGACATTGGTTTCGAGTGTTGCTGCGCAACCTTTGGCAAGTTACTACTACTACTCTTCTTTTTTACAAGTACCGAAGGTGAAGGCTCCCGGTCCCGTGAAGATATATGTTGTCGGGAAGCTAATGACGATGTTGAGGCTGATGAGGAGTGCTCTTTTCGAAGTTTCGACGAGTTTTTGAGGCGCAGCGTACTGGGTATTGATATTTGAGATGGGGTTGTGCTAGTGTGGGGCACTTTTTGCTGTTGTTGCCTTTGCTCAGGGTTGGCCATGGTAAAAAAAGCGTAGGTAGTAGTAGTCGGTTACTGGGATGATAAGTAAGATAAATTACTTTGCGGCCATCTCCTTCTGCGCGGGTAAGATGCGGATAGCTAGCAGTAAGGGCAGGCGTGAGTCGATCGATAATAGAACTGCCGAATAGCTGTAGTGTAAGTTATAGATTTGCGAAATGTCATAATACACCACCCTGTAGGTACGTTGAAGCGATCGACCATCCCATGAATGAGTGAAATGAATGAAAGTAATTATAACACACTGAAAAGAAAAGAAAAGAAATCTGGATCTTGTCTTCTAGGGAAGGGACAGCCTTGCTTCTTGACACGAGGCCGAGGAGAATAAAAAATAAAAATAGAAATAAAACAAGGAGATTCTCAGGGTCATAGTCATACCTTATTAATGAGTACTTATTGACTGACTGTCAATTGATTCTCGAGTTACTGAAAAAGTGCGGACTCTAGTGGCGATTAAAACCTGGATTAAGCGAAAAAAATATAGAAATAACCAGAAAGGAAGCTGATCAGAGTTCTGGGAAAGGAGAAGCGATAATATATGGCAGGCTGGTACGAATCCCCTATTCTTTCCTTCTTTCCTCCTCTCTCTCTTTGCTTTCTCTATGCACGATGAGCTCAACGATGAGCTGTTGCTGTGTGGCGGCTTAGATCACAGCTGAGGCGGAGTCCCAGGAAGCAGCAAGTAGCACTTACTAGCGGTTGCTGGCAAGCAAGCACCCTGTGTACCTTTGTAGCAACGGTCCAACCCAACCCAACCCAACCCAACTCAAAGAGACGTCGGTCAAGTAACCTTAATAACGTAACAGCAGTAGTGCGCAAAACGCAATTGAAAGCCTGGTGAAGCCTTGGTATCGACTTATAGGAGTGGCTTCAACTGTTAACGTTTTCTTGTGAGAAAATGCCTAGCTAATCTGAGGATCGTGAGATGGCCTGGCCTGCTAGTGATCAAGATAGAGGATAACAGCCCAAGCTGCTAGTACGTACTCAAAAACTGTGCAAGAGGAACGAATCGCTACGTAAATAGACAAGGAGAAATATATGTAGTAGATATCAATGGAAAAGCAATGCGGGGCAATGATTCCTCTGGGGTGACAAAAGGGTCGAAAGAAAGACCAAAAAAAAAAAAAAAGGTATTTCCAAGAGGCGAGAAAGTGAGGGGACAAAGGTTATTATCTATCAGTCCAACTACCCAAAAGTTACAAGAAACGAAAAACTGGATAGGAATAGGAAAAAAATAACGCCGTCGAGTAAAAACCACCAACGAGCACCGAATGCGGCCATACTAGCCAAGGGTCAGCTTTGAAAGATGGTTCCCATCGATCTGGTTGGGGGAGCCGGATAATGGAGAGCATGCACGTCCTGTGGACCATAAGAGGGAGCCTTGTGGACGGGCCAACCAGGGCGTGCTAGTTAAAGGATTGGATGGGCATTCTTCTTTCTGTATGGAGGAATTTGGGTACATAACGGAGAAGTGACTGTCGTGAGCACCATGCCGAGCATCGAAAGTGGACCGCCGCCACACCCACTTGTCGTGGGCGATGAGCGACGCGGGGGGAATCGAAGTGGTAAGCGCTCTTTCTGCATTGCAGCAGTCAGGTTAATGCGGTGACCAGGATCATGGGTCATATCCAGTTCCCCGTCCCTCCACCGCGCGATATGGATGGTCCATGCGTCCTCCTCCTCCTCCTCCTCCTCCAGTTCTTTTGATGTTTGATGAGGGGAGGTTACATGAGCGAGTACGAGCTTCACTAATGATAAGCAGAGTAGACAGGTATGAGACGAAGCTAAAGTAGGTCGACGATGAGCCGGAATAATGGAGAAAATGATTCTGTGTTAAGTATCATTAACCTTGCATCGTTTCGTTTTGTCTCGTCCGATGTTGGAGGAACTGGTCAAGCAGTAACTTACCTTACTGAGGTTACCAGGAATTAAAATTCATCCGTTATGTCCATGCCATACCCCAGTAGGGTGAAGTACGTAGGCGTCCATAGGCAGAAATCCAAGGTTTCCAAGAATACATCTCCAGTAAATGTAAACGGTCTAGACAAGGAGCCACATTGACGAGATTCGCTATTCTCAAAGAGGAGACAGCCAAATAAAAAACCAAAAAATAAAATAAAAACCCCACTGCCTCAATTCTCGACAAATCCTCTCACACCCCAACAGAAACTTAATTGCCAATAAGCATAGCTCTTCGTCGGCTATTATTGTAACGACTGATGTTTGCTTCCAGTTACCTCGTACCCCCACCCCCCGTCAAATAAACATATCCCACTCCACCGCGAGTAGTATTGCAGAGACATGCCAAGCAGTTCCTATTCGCTTACCAGGTGTGAGGGCGAAGAAAGCATGGGGACATGTGGAGTAACGGCAAGCAGTAGCCGGTCCAACTATGCGTTACTCTAAAGTTACATACCAATGGAGCACTGAATACGGACAGGAGTGATACTTTCACCGTAAGTACCCTCCAAGTGAAACTTTAGCCCTCCAAGTGAGGAGCCCATAGGCACGTTCACTTTGACCACATGTACCTATTTTCCCTGATATTCAGCTGGGAGCATCAAAGGCGCATCACGAGTACATCATGCTCATCTACCTATATCACGATAAACCCCCCTGCATTCAAGATCTGCAGTCACGAATAGCACAAATTAGGGGGGGATGGGCTTTGCGGGTTTAAAAAACAAGGAAAGCGTGACACAGTGAGCACGCATACCCAGGACAGAACCGCAAGAGCTGACCGCAGTGTAGCGCATGTTCCTCGGCGCTTGAATATCTGTGGCGCGGTTAACATGCGGAAAAAAGCATAACAGGGGTAAAATATCTGCGACATCCCGTTAATCACTGTGCATGTCAGCTGTGCTGCACAGAACGATTTGGAAAAATTTCTCCGGTTCCGGGGCTGAGGTCTTAATATCTCGGCACATGCGCCACGGGATTTCTTGGCGTACCCGAGGTACTCTACCTTCTGATGCTCAACGTGATAGTTAAACCCCGCGCCCTCCTCGTTATTTCTTGAGATATATAGTCCGTCTACGTATACCGCAAGTAAGACAGAGCCCTACTAGACTATCGACCGTCATGTAGGGTTTATGCTACTAAAACCTCTACCTAGGCCCTCAATACCTTATAACAATCGATCTTTGGAGACTGCATGCAGCCCAACTTACTAGGTGATTGAGTAATTTTACTGCATGCACTCAGAGACCTAGGTCCTAGGTCCTAAATGCGGAAACCTAACCTTGTGAAGTTTTAAACAATATGTAGGGTATGGAGGGCAGTCTTCCTGTAGAAATAAGGCTTTAGAGAATGCTTTCGCATTATTTCCCCTTGCTTTTTGGGCTTCCTTTTTTCTAAAGCCGTTGGACGAACCAAATAACTCCAGTGTTATCTCCTTAGCGAATCATGCACTCATTCATGCGCCTTGGGCGACGCCTTAAGAGCTGCTTGCATCTTCTGGAGAATCGTGCGCAACACCTAACGGGCCTCGAGCATCAACTCTAGGCAACAGCGTTTTGTTCACCTAAGGGTGTGAGGTCGATCAACCATAGCTCAAGCTACTAACTGAGACAAGAGTAAAGCATCTTCATCGTCCATCCTTATGTTACGGCTTATACACACGTGCAACTCTGTAAGCATCCCATGCTGTTGTGGTGTAACAGCGGATCGGACCACCAGCTGTCCCATCAAAAATATATATTATCGGGTTAAAAACCTTACGCCGTTTGGAGGTGACAGGATTCCGTTTCTGTATATTGCACAAACTCCGCCTATGGACTAGATTAAAGATAAAATAACCAACTTTTGCGAGAGCTAACCCACAAACCAGGTAGCTGGTATTTTATCGTGCTATATTCAGTTTTAGGTGTGTCCCTAGTTACTCATCTCCAGTCCCGGATTTAGAAAGGGTGTCATATTTATCTTATTGGGGCTGAGGGGAGCTCCGATCTTCTCTAACAGCTGATTTGATTGGGAGCTCCCTCGAGAATTATCATTTCATGCCCAAAACACTAGAAAATAGATAAATTATAGGTTGCGAGTAAGTTATGTGCCGCATGCCCTGGTGGATATATATGGGATTAGAACCAGAAAAGAGCTATGAGTGAGTAATCTTTGTCATTACATACGTATATGACAACTCTCTCTGCCTTTTGGGGTTAGACATAGCAGGACGTGTGATGCTGCTATGTATAAGCCCGAGTGATACTCCATGAAGCCATTTGGTCCCGGGATTGACTGGTATCAATTCCCGAACTTCGCTCGTTTCAGCCACAATCTATGCATACACGTGGGTTAAAAAAGCCTGTAATTTGCCCATGACTTCTTGTTGCGTCGATACATGAGTGGTGGGTGTCCTGCATACTTTGCACCCTTTGATTGGTTCGGTACGAAGGATGGACAGGAGTTTGATGAGAGTCGAAGAGAAACCTTCCCTGCAGGTAATAGAGACAGAGACATTTAACGCAGGGCGGTAGAGATGGGGGCCATCTTGTTGATAATTGAATGAAGGTCTTGATCTAGTGATAATGTACTCCATTACAGCATTTAAGCTACGGATCGGTTCAAAATTTATCACTAGGTGTCTGTTCCCTGCGAACTAATTAGCCCTCCTCAAACCTTCTTGGTGTTTAGGTGAAAAGAGGCCCGAGGATAGGTATCAGGTTATGCCTGAAATCTGGGGAAGCACAAAGCACACAGACGCCGAAAGAATCCAGAAATCCGTGATCGTACAAGGTAACTGTGATAGCAGCCACAGGATTCGTCGTTTCCTGTGATCAACCGGCCAATCGTTTCTGTGTGGCTTATAGGGATGTTATTTTTCACCGAAGATGCTTGCGTGTACAAAGAAAAGACGGAATGAAGAGCGGGCTATCTATGGGATGGTTGGATATAAATCGAGCACAGGAATATTTTTGAAAAAAATAAAAAAAGAAGATGGCGACATTGTAACAAATAGGTATTACATTAAAACTTACCCGCCATCCCGTACCATCCGTAACTTTATGATCTCCCGTCTCTCCAGTTTTGGTAAGTTGTGCGGTAAATTCTGTTTGCCATATTCAACTGCACATGATGTTTATCTCGATCCCAAGTTTTTCTTTTTCGGGGTTAAGTGATCAGCCCAAGCGGTGAAGACTGATGGCCTGATACTTTGGCTAGAGATGACATCCCGAGGCGATTTAGAGTTTCTTGATAGAAACAAGGGTTGAATGGGGGGTTTCGGATCAAGCCCTCCGTTCCTTCTGATTTCTCTTCCCAAAATGGCTTATTTTCCGACAATCAAACGAGCTTTCGCGCCTCTAGAAGCCGGGAAGGAGCGGGGTCAGACTTCGTGTAAACCTTCTTATGCTAAGCCAAATAAAAGCGGCCTAACTCTCAATCCATCAGCGCTTCTATCACGATGTGATGTGGTCAGGAGGAAAGCTAAGAGTATCACCCACCACAATCCCTGGAGTCTCTATCTTTAAAACTCAAGAATGGACACATAAATACATCGATCGTGCAATACTAAATTTTAAATTTAACTTAATCGCAAGTTGTCGTAGGAAGTAGGCGCGCCTAGATAAGCACCTAGATAATCATACGGTAAGGTCCGCAGCTGGAATTCATAATATTCAGCTGCGTATATCCGTACATTAGCAAAGGGGGTATAATTGATAGCAGTAACTCAGAGGGGGGGTAAAGTAGATAGCTTGATCTATTAAAAGTCGAGAGCCAACTGGCTCGGAGTGGGTTCCTTGAGAAGGAGTTCCGATTGATAGGGAAACCGTGGTTATCAAGTGTTTGGTAGGGTGTGAGGGAAACAATTTTCGGGTAGCGGTTTTTGGGGCCATCCGGCGGAAACGAAGCTAGGTGATTTCTTGGCACTAATCAAGCCCTGAATTTGATAGGTGGCCTATCACTAGGTTCAAATATTGAAAGTATCTGTAAATAAATACCGGGAAGCCGAAACCAAGCACAGTATAAAGAGAACATGTACCCACGTGTACTGGGTGCCAAGTTCCCTAGGCTGGGGATGACATTCCGAAATATAGGTTTGCATGCAGCACCAGATAAAGATATTGAACTGTGCCCAAGGGTGTTCTATAGCCATTATGAATTAGATCTGATATAGGGACCATTTGCTTAGAAGTTGTAGTTATTAAGTATATACGTATCCTTTGGCACTCTGTTGTAAAGATTGAGAATATAAAAGTCCTCTAACTAGGCCTTGGGCCTTGAGAGTTACGATGAACACATCTTTAGGTTTGTAGGTTTGCTCCGTTAATCATTCCAGCGAGGGGAGCTGTTGATCCAGATACTCTCTCTCAAGGTTCTAACACCCAGCTGGAACTATAGGACCCCAGCCACAAGATAATAAAGCTTGTGTAATGTAAGATCTAGATCTCTATCAGAGTTATCAGAATAAGCAGTATTCGAGGCCATCTCCGTATACCATAGTTTTCAAGGGCTACAAAGCCTGCGGGAGTTTGGTGTGTCCTGGTTCTCGCCGTTCTCCGGCCCACTCTGGCGGTTAGGCGCGGGGAGATCTAAGAGAGACGATTGCCCATGTTTCGCTTTAATTTCCACATGAGGAAGTCCTGAGATCTGCATAAAAGCCAAGGCTCAGAACAATCTCGAATAACGTTTAAACTTTGCTTCCGTGAAACAATGACCTTCTTCTTTAAGATTTCATGATCGTGTTTTTATCAAAACTCCTTCCACAAAATGCCAGAAGCTAGGCTGTCGACTGTAGTAACTAATATGGTAATACCCACTTATCTCTTGAAATGGCATGGCAGAGGCCTGATTAGCTGGATAAACCACAAAGTTTGTGGAATATTGGGGTATAAATATGGCTTCCCTCTTGGTCATTATTTAGGACAGTCTTGTGAGTCCGGTCAACTCGAGTTCTTTCTGCCTTTTGTATTCCAGTGTTCCTTTTCCAAGTCCTAAGATGCTTATAAAAGTCCTTCTCCCTCTTTTTGTTCTTGTGAAAATTACAATTTCACTCCCAGCAGCCCCAGTTCCTCCCTCAGAAGGCCTTCGCCTTGTTAAAGTTTCAGAAGGTGATGAGGGGACCTGGGTGACGGAGGACCAGAAGTTCGATCTACTCATATCAAAGAAAATAAACTTTGTAGATGTTACTGATACCTGGGTATGTTTACCATCTCTAATCGTACAAACTGCTGTGTAACCAACATGAGCCAAAGCAATTAGAAGACTTTGGCACATCATCAGCCTCTTCTCTCGAATCTCGTCAGAGCTCTTTCCCTAGTGGACCTACTCACCAATCTCAAGTCAATCCCTTGATTACTGCAGCGGGCACAAGCAATCCCAAAAGTTGGACAAACACCTTCACCAGTTATAATAATCGCTACTATCGATCCACAACTGGGACGACTTCAGCCACATGGCTGTACAACACTATAAAAACTATCGGAGCTGCGAACCCAGCTGTCACTGTAACCCAGTACTCACACTCTACTTCGGGCTTCAGTCAGCAGAGTGTCATTGCGAAGATCCCTGGAACAAGCAGCGCTACAGGTGCTTGTCTATAGGCCCTAACTATGAGAATTAACTAAACTAACTATAAGACGATCATAGTTGTCATCGGTGCTCATCTCGATAGTGTTGGCACGACGACTTCAGGACGAGCACCTGGTGCTGACGACAATAACTCCGGAACGGTAACGATACTGGAGGCATTCAGAGTGCTCGTAAATGCAAAGTTTGCACCCACAAACACTCTTGAATTTCACTGGTATGCTGGCGAGGAAGGCGGTCTTCTCGGCTCCCGGGCAATTTTCAACAGTTATGCCAGTGCCGGGCGTAGCATCAAGGCTGTCCTGGTTCAAGACATGACCGGCTACTCACCAAAAAACGTCATCGCTGTCTACACAGACTATGTTAGCACTGCCTTAACAAACTTCGTCAAAGCACTTATTCCAGTTTATACTAACCTACCGGTTGTCACCGATGTTTGTGGATACGGATGTAGCGATCAGTAAGTATAGGAAATTCTGGTTTGATTTGTCCAGTGACTGACATGATAAATGATACAATAGTGCCTCAGCAAGCTCTGCTGGTTATCGTGAGCCACCCCCTTTCTAAATAGTGTAATTTTGGACTGACTGCCTCTAGCTGCGTCCTTTGTTACTGAGGGTACCTTTAAAGACATCTCCCCGTATATTCACTCCGCTAGTGATACTGTCAGCACGCTCGATTTCAATCACATCCTTGAACATATCAAGGTAAGAGATCAAGCTCTCAAAATATCTGGGGAGGAACTTTCTGACATACAAATCTAGTTGACTATTGGCTTCGCTGTCGAGGCATCTTACTTTTGAATCCACAAATAAGATGGCCGACGGGATATACATGTATGGTTGAGAATGATGATGGGCATGTACCTATTGGCGCTACATGGTATACGTATGATGACAGATACATGTATTTTATTGACCACGTGGGTTTGTGCTAGTCGTGTGTGTTAAGACGGTTTTGCGTAAATGTAATACATGTACCTGTATAATGTGGTACAAACGCACCTAGCTGGTCAACGTACATAACATGCTTACATGTACTTTTGGGAATTATACTCCGCACACTATCAAAAGCCTATAGATTTCTCTATTCTTACTCTGTCGATTGGGTATCTAGGGAAAGAGTCATGGAGTGCTTAGGTACTTATGTTTCTTCTCCACTTTCTTTTTCGCCCGCGCATGAGGTATGTGTGTCTAATAGAATCTTCTGGTATACCAGTACATGTACTTCGGGTGTACGGGTAAGTGAGAAGACACCCTTCACGTAACCTTGGCTGAGTGGTGTCTTCTCACTTACCCCTACACCCGAAGTACATACATACATGTATACGAAAGATACATATACATGAGATTGAGTATGAAGACAAAGTACATGATGGCCCGCGAGGCATATTGGAATTTTGATCATAGAATATCACTCGTCATGGCCTAAAACATTAATGCTATTTCTTCATTGGATATCAATCCGTTCAAAGATGTGGGTACATGTATGCTCTGGAAGATTAGTGCATTCGTGCACCGCGCAGTCAACGTGTAACCAAGCACACGTCCCGCCAGGACGAACTGCCAGTACATTACTTACCCGCACCAGCACTGGCCAGACGAGCATTACCACCCTTCTCAGCTTTGTTATCGTATATAGTAGGTTAGGAGCCAAGGTATTAGAGATGATTACCAGAGCCCTGACGAAGTAAGGTATTGTCCCGGTTAGGAGGACCCGGTACTAGCTAAGAGAACCGCTCTTAGTATGGCTTATTCAAATGGTGCTTTGCATGGTAATTGTGTAAGTCATTTCTCCCTCTTAGAATAGCATGGTAGCATCGATTCGCGGTATCCGTAGTTTACAGCTCTTTGTGTGGAGATTTAGTCTGCCGTGACAGAGCAGCAGAAAGATGGCTGGCTGGTTAAGTAGTAGTAGGCCAGCAGAAGAGTGAGTTTTTTTTTCCTCTGTTGCCTAAGCAACGATCGATCAGGCAACACCATTCACTCTTCTCATGTTTGCTGCCAGAACCCACAAGGCTCGAGTATATGTCAATAAAGGCCTGTTTGGAAGGCTAAAGGGCCTTGTCAGATCTATAAGCATAGGGCCGTGAAGGCCATGTTTGTTCTTAATATGATGTATCTACTGTGCTGACAAACAGACTTGTCTAAATGTATGAGCGTTTACGCGCATCTCAATTGGGAAATTCTACTAGAACAAAGACATGTAGGTCATGATTACGCCACCTCTAGGGCTCCGCTTCCAAGATGCGTACAAACTCTGTAAAAACAAAAAAGAAAATTCGGTTTGTCTAACGGTACCATGCAAACTCTTCTCAACACCCAATAAAATTAAAATGAAGATTTACATACATAACAAAGATTCCTAAGATCACGTTATCAAAGAGATACTTAATTACATACTTGTAACCACATGTACCAGTTTACAGTTACTACATGTATCAATCAATCAATCAATCGCAATGATAGCCAAGAATCACAAAATGTCACTCGGTCAATGGTTTATTTTAGCTCTTTAGCATTAACGAGGGGTTACTGTGACTGTTGACGATAGGAAAGATTTGGTCGTAGTGTCAAACTATGCCGAGTCTTTGAGCTCTGAAATAGGTTGATCGTTTTCTTAAGGCCTTCTGGTACCCTCTCATTCCTACCATCTTCATCCACATCCTCCTCATTCCCCCATCCATCATCCCATCTCCTCATCCCGACCCGAATTACCATTACCGTCCCTCGTTCCCTAGTAAATCTCTTCTTTCCTTTTTGATCTTTCCCTTTGAAATCGACAATTTATTTCTAAAAAAATGGCCGCTCGCTCCGCTGTTTCCAGAAGGAAGCTGGGTGAATGGATCAACGATGGAAAAGAGCCCGTTATCGTCAAAACAGACAAAGATCCACCGAAGGATAGTTGGCCCAAACGTTTCCACAACTATGTTTCCGTCGCCCTCAAAGAAATCACAAAAGAGTTCGACAAGCCGTCTCCAGTTAAGCCAAGGATCACCATCAGCAATCCCATCCCAATTGAGGGGATGGGGCCAAAGATAGAGGGGTTTTCGCTGTTGAGTGGAAGCACCAACACCCTTCCTTCCATCCAAGAAGAGAGTACGGCGGCATCGTTCCATACAGTTGATCTGGGGAGTGATGTGGTTTCCCCGGAGCCCAAGTCTGGGAAAAAGATAAGCTTTTGGAGAAAGGCTACTAATGCGATGGATCCTCGTGCTCTTTTTAAAGATGAGAGAAGATTCCATATGCTCCCCGAAGGTCATGTTTCTAAGGAAGAGGAAAGGGCCCCTGCAGTTCTCCGTAAAGTTCCTCTAGTGGCTAAGGCAGAAAGGGAGGGAGGAGGTGGGCTTGGGGCCTTGCGAACCCTCTTTACTAGAGATCCAAGAAGGGCCTCTGCATTCATGCACCCGGCTCCCGTTTCTGAGGAGGAAGGAGGCCTTCTTCTGCCTACTCTCAAAGAAGAGGAAGAGGAGAAGGAAGAGGAGGAGGAAGAAAGTCTAGATGTGATTTTCAACACCGCACAAGAGAAAAAGGCAGATTTCGGAATTGTTGTGCGGCGGTTCCAAATCAGCCCATCTGTGTCCCCGTCCCCATTCCCATTCCCTTCCAGAATCTCACCAGTTGAAAGCCAACCCATAATGATTAGTCGTCGTCGTCGCCCCTCACGTGCTTACCACGACGATGGATCTCGCATGTCCCCCAATTACTTTGAACCATTCCAACTGATAAAGCTTTCTCGTGAGGACTGCCCTGCAGACCTTCTTGGGTATTACGACAACCTAGTACACCTCAAAAATCCCGACCTCCCGTACAGAGCCCCCCTCACCCATAAATACTTCGAAAATCTCCGCAGCAAAAAACTTCTCGGAATTAGGGGAATGCAAAACTCCCGCGAAAAATGGGAGCGCGTCTGCGCCGCTAAACTGTTCACCCAGCGTACAACCGAATTTCTCACCGGCCGCCTCAATGTCGCCAAAGAAGCCGCCCAGGAGGCCGAGATCTCGCAAACGAAGCCCATTGATGTCCCACGTGAGTGCCGCTTTCCGACTGAGGATGAGATCATCGAGGAGATGAAGCAGGGGATTAAGCCTCCAAAGTTTATGACCGTTGAAGTTGCGGCCTATAAAAGGAATAAAGACGCCGTTGCAGTTGCCACCGAGGAGCTTGAGGCCACGATTGAGCTTCTCTTGGAAAAGGATGCATTTATGGATGGGTTTCTCGAACTTGCATTTAGAACCGAGGAACTCCCTGCTGATGAGGATTATGTGCCCTATGTGTACACCGGAGGGAGTGATGGTGGGGATAGTGACACTGATGAAGGAGAGGCCAACGGGAAAGCTGATGACGGCGCGGCTGGAAACAGACAAGGGACCACCTCTACTCATAAGGCGGTCCACTCAGAGTTTCTCAAGGATGAAGAGGTCGATGGAAAGGGCTTCTACAAAATTATCGAAGATTTTGAGGACTCTGGAGAGGAGGAACTTGCTGCTCATTATGCAAAGCTTCGGCGCGAAAATGATAATGACGAGTCCCGCCTCCAAGGGATCGAGGAGGAGGAGGAGGAGGAGGAGGAAGAGAAGGAAAAGGCAGCCCGCCACAAGAAGAAACAGCGCAGGGAGACCTTTATCCATCACAAGTATGTCCTCCAAGAAATACATTCTCATCAGTTGCAAGATTATTAACATTTATCACACCTCCCAGGTTCGACCGCAACCTCCTTTGAGTCCTCCTCCCTGGAAACTCTGGGATCGATTGATTGAAGAAGCGGATGGGAGAGCGAGAATGGTCATCAAAAAAGGCATAGAAGAGGTGGAAAATTGCGTTAGTGAGTTTTGCCATTCGTGGCTATTCACAAGTTTTTTTTAATGCCGTTTCTTTTCTTTCTCTTTCTCCTTTCTCCCTCTCTTTCTCTTTCTCTTTCCCTTTCTCTTTCTTTCTCTTTCTCTTTCTCTTTCTCTTTCTCTTTCTCTTTCCCTTTCCCTTTCTCTTTCTCTTTCTCTTTCTTTCTTTTCTGCCTTCCCGCCCCTTGATTCTGCCTAGTGTCTATTGTTTGAAGTAGTGGCTAGCCATTATGGAAGGCTTTTGAATCGAATCACATGGCTGGGCTTTATAACTTATTGTGATCATCGTGACATCTATTATTTGAATTATGAAACGCGTTGACATTACATCCGCCATCCATCTACCCAACCGCAATTGCAGGTCATGGTGATGTTCTGTCAAGAGCAGCAGTATAAACAATTAAAAAAGATAAACCGTGTGACATAAACAATCATTAAGCTAGTAAAAACAAATAAACCACAAAAGAAAGGGCGGGGGGCAGGTGTTCTCGGCACCCATGTTGACCTACATTTCCTCTCAACCTTCATCCTCCCAATCCATCCCATCAACCAACACCCCACTCTCATCCCTTTCCTCACCCTGCATCGCACATTCGTCCCAGTAATGCGCACGAATCTGTTCACCAAATCTCGGAATCATTATTCCCATCCTTGGGTAAGTCTGCTCCCAATCCATTCCCTCCCGCGAACACTCCATCTCTAATGTCGTCTCCCTTGCTCTCCCTACGTCTACATAGTCTGGTTCTATGCTGCCCACCGCCCTATCAAATGGTACTTTTTGTTGCCCCTTTCCCGTACCAAACGTAAGATCTAGATCCGACAAATCAAATATGATCTCTACCTCCTCGTCGCCTTCCTCGATCTTAGGCAGTACCACCGAGATCTTTGAACGCGGCTTCTTGTTCCCTTTTGAGGCGGGTAGGATGCGAATGCTCTGGTGGACTAGATTGATGAGTTCCCTGGTCTTATTGGTGCGGTCTATGTAGGGCTTGCGTAGAAAGATGGGTGCCGATGAGGTGGTGGGCTTGGGCTTGTAGAGACGCTTGAGCAGCGGTAAGTTGCCGTAGACGGCGTACGTTCGGGAGCGGTGACGGTTACGGTGTCGGGGCATGGCCTAGATATCTTTTTACTGGGGCTGGCGGATAGAGTATTAGAGATATAAGTTGTGGGCAGGTATGTAAAAGTTACTATCTAGGGAAGGGTCAAATACAGGACATTAGAAGAGCAATGTAGGGAGCATGCGGCCAATAGTAAAACCTTTGTTTTTGTTCTCTCTAATATTTATATTCAGATGTAGAAGAATCATTATGACTACATGTAGACAAGACACCGAAGCTAGGACTTATAAGGGCACCCTTCCACCCAGATTTTCCCTCCCGGGGATACATGAACGACGCTTCTAGGGGAATGAGGAACGATGGCGAAGGAGGATCTTTTTACTTCTTTATGAAGGTTTGGGATAGGTAAGCTTGCTACCTAGGAGCATGTTGTGACTTGAAGATTCTATCGTGTTGCGTATTATGAGATAAAGGGATGTGTGTTTTCATTATTTGCATCATGAATATTCTACTCCTGACAAAGAGATTACGAAAGCATAGACACATGTCAATGATAGTTGACGACGACTGTTGAACTATCTACGTGGGACGGAACTTGCCGCTACAAGCCCTGCTAGCCTTTTACAACAACGTGGTATCCATTCTCCTATGGACATTTTTATATTCTCTTTCTCCGGGCCCTTCCCTTCTACAGGGGGAAGGGTGTTGGGCGCAATACCTTCGGGGTTTGGGTTGAAGCTGTAGGTCTTTTTGCTTCACGTACCCAAAGGTGTAGTAGTATGTATGCATTAATTACATATTCTGTTGTTTAGATACATGTACCACTGACCTGGCACGCGACTCAGCGGCGCGTATCTTATAACACTGCGCAAAATCAGATAAATAGATCTCTTGATGAGAATCAGCTCAGCCTGGATATGTAGATCTATAGAATAATAATCAATGTTTAAAGTAGAAATCGTATTCGACGGGCGCTTGCAACATCTATATCCAGCAACCTCCTCCTCCTCCTCCTCCTCCTCCTCCTCCTCCTCCTCCCCCTTGCTAGGGCTGAATTGAGGAGGATAATGAGGACGTCAACGCGCGCTCGCCCATTCCGGATTCCAGGAGGAGGCTTTATTACTTTTTTTATGTTGTGTACCATGTACTTAAGTACATACGTTAATTTTGACGGGTAGGAAGTACATGTACGTACGATTTTATGCCAGGATTTCTAAGCGCCACCAGAAAAGCACGGGAAGGGAAGACTGACGGCGGGTACTGGTACTCGGTTTTAACCTCCCTCCGTCACTGGTACGATAAAATTGGTAGCATGGGAATTCCAAGACTACCAAGTCCTACCTCATAAGAGAGCCTCATTAGTAGACTTTCTCCTGTTCTCGGGCTCTGATTGGTTGCTACTATGAATAGCAATGTCCCAATCTGGAGTAGGGGATCAACTAGCGCAGGGGAGCTCTCACCTCAAGACAGAAGGCGACATACAGAAAGGGAAAGAAAGACGAAACCCGTTGAGCTGTGCTAGCGTCGCTCCTGAAACGCGGACGCGGGAACAAGAGAGAAATCATTCATGATCATCACTTTTTTTTTTCTTTCTATACATGACTTTAGCGACAAATGGAGACGTCAGGAGAAGGTGGAACAGACGCATTGTATGTCTAAGCTACTCTAACTCCACTGCAGTACTGTTGGGGAGTTGAGGGGGGGGGGGGGGGGGGGGGCTATCTTGAATGCCAATTGAATTGTCAGGGCGCCAACGATGAAATTTGCAATTCTTTATAATGGGCCCTGCTCTCTCTCTCGCTCCGCACATCATCGATTCATTTAGGAAAGCAATCAGGCAAACCACACTAATCACAGGATCGATATTACCTTCTTCATAGTACTGGTTACTATTCCCTTTTTTTCCTTCTATATACCACTATCATTAATATCTTATTATTGTGATTATTATTATCATTATCATTATTATATTATTATTCCATTTTTTTTATATTTCCTTACTACCTCTTTTATATATATATATATATATTTATAGATATATAAAGTACAACATGTCCTCCCCCTCAATAATAGATGCCTCCGAATGGAACGTCGGCCATCCCTCGCAGAACAAATCCTTCGTCGCAACCGTCGTCATCGCCTCCCTCCTCATCACCGGTTTCTTTATCGGCTGCGGCTTCATGATCTACTACTGGGTCCGCTCCTGGCGTAGCAAAGACGCCGACAATTACAAACCGAATAGCAGCGGCGAAATCAATGAGAAAGGCAGCAGCAATGTCGACGTTGACCTCGAAGCCCAGCGCCAGCGGCCAGGAACTCCACCACCCGAGAGGACTTATGAGAGTGAAGATGAATCACCAATTGTTCAAGGTAAGCGAGACCCCCCCCCAAAAAAAAAAAAAAAAAAATAAAAATAAAAATGTACACATGTTGTGTGAGACGTATAAGGAGTGTTTTACATGGAGCTGACAGGGGTTGTTTTGGGGGAGGTGCAGTTTCAAGATGGAGACAGGAAACGGTCTCGCTTGGAGGGTCGGAGTCGTCGCGGTCGCAGTCGTCGCGGTCGCAGTCGGAGGCGTCGTCAACGAGGAGCTCATCGGATTTGTCGTCGGTGGAGGGACATCTGCCAGAGAGGCCGAGGTCGAGGGACTTTCATGAGTTGTATCCGAGCAATTGATCTTGCCAGATGAGTGAGAGCGTTTACGATAATGATAATGACAACGATTATGAAAATGGCACTGAATGCATTCTGGGAATTGCAACAACCACACTACCATAACTGCACAACAACTTAACAACTAAAAAAAAAAAGAAGAAGGAGGGGGGAAACACTTTTGCTACAGTAACAGCTTCTCAAGGTACGATACAACATGAAACCCATAATGATACAATGTCATACACTTAACTAACACACACAACCAGCACCAGCTAGCTAGCACTACCACCCCTCCGTCGTCTTCTGCTCCGCAACTTTCTCCTTCTCCTCCCCCCTCTTCTTCATCCCACCACACCCCGTCAGCCCCCCTGCAGCACTCTGCATCTTCCCCTCCGCACTCAGCGCCGACGCCTTGCGCGCGCCATAGTCCATCTGCTCGTCGCCCTGCTGCTTCGCCGCGCGCATTTGCCCGATCGCCGCCTCCTTGTCCTGGCGGCCAGAGTCCTTCCAGGATGCTGAGCCGAGCGTGTCGCCAACCATCTCCTGTTTGTGGTTGTAGCTTATTAGTCGGCAGAACTTTCGGAATCGGAGAAAATGGGGGAAGGGAAAGGGGGAAAGGGGGAAAGGGGGAAAGGGGGGAAAGAGGCTTACGGAGGCGGCGCCTTTGACATACTGGAGATGTCCACTGAGCTGCGAAGGGTTCTCGCCTCTATTTTGGTTGCTGCCGCTCATTGTGGTGGTGGTGGTGTACAATACGGTACGATTTCTATATGTGTAAAAAATATGTTATTGGCTTTTCGGTTCTTGGGTTTATGGTTTTTTCTTTCTCTCTCGTTTCTCTTTTGTCCTCTCTCTGGCGTTTGTATCTTTTCGGCATTTTGGGGCGGGCATGGCATTTGGGTTTTTATATTTGCATTTTGCATTTTGCATTGGGGAACAGGAACGGTCATCAGTTAGCGGGACGGTGAGGTGAGGTCATTAGCACGACGTCTATGACGTCAATAGATGTACAGGAATCTGGGTGGGAGTTGATGGACTTTGTGGTTTCTGTATGTGGATCGTGGGCTAGTTTAATGAAATGCAGATCGAAAACTTACATGTAGTCGTTTGTGCCGTGACTCGTGAGGCGTGAGGATGCAAGTGTTGTTGGTCATGGGTTATCACTCATGGCTTGGTTTTTCGCTAGTATGGCGCCCTACTATGTACTAGTAGGACTTCACTCTGCAACAAATACAACGCAAACACAACAAATAAATTTATGGAACTGCACTCATATTTTTTTATGCTTAACTACACACAATGCCATATACACCATCTTCCCAAGAAGAAAAGAAAAAAACTATACAAAGATCCCCTCCCCCATAGCAGAACTCCTCCCCCCTAGTTCAACTCCAACACCGTCACCGACAGACTCGGGACATTCCACTTAACCGTCGAGGAGTTTCCGTTGGCCTTAATCGCGGTTCCATTCTTCCCATTATCCAGCACAAACTTCACCGGTGAGATCGCCGTCGCATTTCCAATAAAGTTGAAGCCGTACTCGTCATCGTTCCTCAGGATCGTGCCATTGACTCTGTTCACCTTAAAGTCCAAGCTCAGACTCACCGGCACCTCATAGGCAGCTGCATTGACCAGCTTAATAAACACCCTGTTATCCTGCGTAGACGCGTGCCACCACAGCGGGTTGAAATCGCCCTTGGTGTTGATGATCGGCAGTGTCTCCGTGCCCTTGAAGTGCGAGAACATCTGCTGCTGGTAGTACGACGTCGACAGCACCGTCTGGTTCGGGTCCGCCGAGAAGCCGATGAAGTCTGGCGTCCATTGGTATGAGTTGAAGTTCTGGAAGAGTGGGGCGTAGGAGCTGAGCGTGGCTACGGATGGATTACGCTCCATGGCGAGCGCGAAGATGGCTTCGCCGATGGCGGCCACCATGGTAGGGTAGACAAAGCGGCCTTCGCCATTGGCCCAGTCGACACCGCCGGCGCGATCGCGGGACAGGACGGAGTATTCACCAACGACTGCAAGGGATTAGTTAGTGTGTGTATAGCGGACTATGGGGGGTGAGAGGGGGACTAACAGATCTGGACACCTGGATATCCGGCGACAGTTTGCCAGTTGTCGAAGAAGTTGAAGCGATCCTTGAAGAATTGGGGGGTCTCGTAGTGGTGGAGATCCCACATTCCACCAGGAGCAACTGGTGTAGGTTAGCATTGGGTACCAAATAAGTTAGAGATTTTGTAGGACTTACTAGAGGTGTTGATGCCGGACGGGGATGATTCAGTTGCTTGAGATGCAATGTAGCTATACTCCAATCAGTATTCATTGCTCGCAACAACGGTTATTTAAGGGTATATATATACTTACGTGATGTTAGGATAGGCTGCCTTCAAGCCTTCCAAGAACCTTGGGTAACGCCAGTAGTAAGAATCACTAAACCAATCCTCGTTCCCAATCTCGACAAATCTATAGAGATTTAGTTAGTTCATAACCAACATACTACTCTCTCTGTAGAAAATTTAAAACCTACTTGATCACGAACGGCTCCGGGTGCCCATGCTTGGCCCTCAGTGCTCCCCAGGTTGTATCAACACTTCCGGTGGCGTACTCAATCTGGTCTATCGCCTCCTGGATGTAGAAGTCCAGCTCATCTTCTGGGACGGTGTTTGCCGGGTGCACATCCGCTATATCCAGCGAATATCCAGCATATACGGTCAACAATGGCTCGATTTCTAGATCCTCACACCACTCGAGAAATTCGAGATAGCCCATGCCATCGGTGTTGTAATACCTCCAGTCAGCGGGTCTTCCGGGACGGTCGATGATGGGGCCAATGTTCTTCTTCCATTGCCACCTGGTTGCAATGCTGAGACCCTCCAAGTTGTTTCCTCCGGGGAATCGGAGAAACTTGGGAGCAAGATTGTGAAGATGCTCAGCAAGATCCTTTCGAAGTCCATTGGGGCGGTCCTTGTAGGTGGGTGGGAACAGTGAAACAAGGTCAAAGTAAAACGCTTGACCGGCTGCCTCAGCGGCGTCAAAGGTTATGGCAAAAGTGTTGTTGCTGTTAGGGGCCCAAACTTCAGGCTTGAGAACAGTCTCGAGCTTTGTGTAGTTGTGGGTGCTGAGGTCACCTTCGAAAGTTATAGTGTTCTCAACCCAGATATCGTCTGTAAGATCAGAGCGTAATGAGACCTTAACCCCAGTTACGTTCTTTGCATAAAGAGCGCCATTGGGTTTAATGTAAAACGACGCATTATATGCTTGCCTATCTCGAGGATTAGCCAAGTAATTCCAGGATCAAAGATTGCTTTAGGACTTACGGTCTTACGTCCATTCCCCACCAACCCTCATTATAGAATCCGACTTCGCCAGTTGCACCCCGTGGGATATCAACACGCATGACAGTCGTAAGCGCATCAGACAATGGGTTTAGAACGTCAAGAGAAAGTATTGCGCCTCCAATTGGCTTCCAAGCAGTGAGAGTCGGTGCCCACGCACACACAGGATTCTCTGACTCCACGATCCTTGCACCGCGTAGGCCGGGGACGCTGCCGAAGGTGACATCGGAACCTGCGGTCGTAAGTATTTCTAGCATTCAATATGGGTAGGCTTAAAAAATTATACCTTGAAAGGCTCGGTTTCGAATCAATTCGGCATAGAGCCCACCATCTCCAGAGTGCTAAATTACTTGTTAGTCGGCCAACTCACAACAAAACGGCAGTCAGATGAACCCACATTAATATCCTCAAAGAACAGCCCGTGCAAGTATGGCGCTGTCTTGTTCCTGGAACCAGACTTTGTGGTAATCTTCAAGTCAACTGCATAGCTTGTTGTGTTGGTGACGGCAGCAGCAGTTGTCAACGAGAAGCTCAAAAGCGCTCCGATTCCTAGAAGACCCTTCATCTCGACCGCGCTGTAAAATTTAATTTGCAGTGGGAGCTGTTGGTTGGTGAACCTTCATTCGCCCCAGGAGAGATTGGCCGCCTTATATAGATGTAGACCTAGGAAAACCAATACCTAGCAACTCTATATCCACTCCACTCTATGTACAAATCAGCCGCCATACTGTTAAATTCCACCCGTCCTTAGATGACGACGATATCTGTTGATCTTGATTTATCATGGCCTCACGCGCTGTTATTTCCCTGCTGCTGCTGAGTTTAACCGCCATTCGGCTTTCCCTCGGCGTAGGTACCGGTCTGTAGAGCACAATCCGGAGAACCTCTCGGACTATCGTTCAAGCGAATCTTGTCTTGGGCGAGCTAGACTTCCTGGTTCGGTTTTCTAAGAGAGAGGTAAACACCTGCATTCACTATCTGCATGTCGTTGAAGCTAACCGGGACCGGATGGTAATTGCAAAGGGGGAACAAATGTTGTGGACCTGGTTTCAATCCTAACTGCATTCTAAGAAAGGCTCGTGGTTAAAGAGCCAAAGGGGTTGAGAATGCCGGTAATAATGTGGGGGGGAGAGATCTGGGGAAAACACGTCGGATAAGGAGATGATCCGCTGTAATATTTGATTTACCGAGAAGGACCAGGGCAGCTTCTAAGATGTATTTAGGATAAAGTTCTTCTCACAAGCTTCTGTTCGGTATTCGTCGAGCGATGCCTCATTTAGGGTTCGATGATACCACGAACTTTATTCCACTCTAGATCTAGACTCTAGACTCGTGGTGGGGATATATAACGAATCGTCTCAACCACCCAATCACAACGGCTCCAGAGATGTTTAACAAATTAAGAGCTCTTTCAATAGTTCATATCTTGGCTGGGACCAATTATCTGTTAGCTGAGATACATGTTTAGTCGACTCCAGATCAACCTCGATCGCTTGACTTACTGGAAAATGAAAAACCTTTTCTCCATCTCATCCATCATCTAAGCTAATATCCCGGGTAAATATTGCGTTTTCCTTTGTTTTTGCGGGGTTCTGACGGGCAGCAATATATCACTTCTGCTTCTGAAGAAATAGATGAGGTACAAGTACCTTGTACCTACATGCATGTTGGAGAGAAACCTGGTGTGAGAACAGACAGATTTAGCCGAAATGCACCATCCATGTACCTTGTCAACGGTAAGGGCTAGGGATTGAAGACTACATGTACTTCTTTGTGGGGTCATTCTTGAGAACTACGGGGCCGGAGGTAACGAGGGTATGCGGTATGGTCTAATTCATCTGAGCAACCCCGTTTTCCCGGTTCTTTTCAACGGCAGCATGTGATATTATATTCACTCTGGATCCGTTATATACATGTACTGAAATTGGTTGTAACGAAAGTAATTATATCCCTTCTGATATAGGTTAGATCACTGTGCTAGAAACTGTGCTAGAAGGCTCAGGCTGAGACCCACAATAGTACACATACATGTAAGAAGCAGGGTCCTTGTTTTGCCCTGCTATCATTAATACAAATTATTCTCGTTCTCAAAGTATAGAAGAGTGGGGTTGACCGTACTGCAAAGCTAGCATCGTGATTCTTTGACCGAGACATGAGTCTCGTGCCTGGAACTACAGTTGCCTATATATAGCTGGCTATTGGCGAAAATACATCTTTCTACCATCCTTCTTTCTCTTGGCGCATGTGGAATTTACAAGTGCTTCTTAGTAGTGTAATAGTAATATATATGACATTAGTGGTGGGTCGATGATTGCCTGATCTAATTTTTGAGATCGAGGAGAGATAAGAATGGCGGCATATATATGCAGCTACGATTATATAGTCTATGTATTTATCTGGGGCGTACCTCTAATCCCACGTGCATCTTCTAAAAATGTGAGCAACCAGCTTTCACAGTAGATCCCAGGTCATGCATACCTTGGGCGTTATCCTGTTGAATCGAAGATTATGAAAAAAATGAAAACTATAGCAAAGAAATAACTCTAAATCATGACGTGACGCAAGTGGCTATTTCATCTGCCTTTCTCTGTATGGGGCCATCTGATCCAGAAGTACTGTTAGTCCACAATACGCATCTATACCTACGTACATGTATCTAGGAATAAAATTCAAGATCATTATCAAGATGTCTTTCCTCTACTACGAATTTACGGGGCATCTCCACGCACAAAAAAGTAGCCGCAGAAATTTGGAACCAGAAGTTTACCGGATTCCTGGAACCTGTTAATCGAAGATCAATCAGGTATAACTCCATGCGATTATATAAATTGATTGGTCCCAGGAGAATTTAAGCCGGTTAAATTATAAAATCAGCAATGTAATGACATGTACCTGCCTACATTTACTTGTCCCCCTTCTAGACCTCCTCCCCTGCTGTGTTGATGCAGAAAATGGTCGTGAGGCAGATAACGGGATGGAATGCATATGATCATGGATTAAAGATCGGTAGCGAAGAAAAATTACCGGTTGACCTTCGCCCACCGCCCGCGTAACTTGCGATGGTGTTAGGCTTACATGTATATATAGGGATTAGCCGCGCCGCCTATCTCAACTGTTTAGCACGATAAGTATCCGAAGTACTTTATAATCCTAGTACTTTCAGTATATGCTATGTAATTTCCAGAAGTGGGACTATTAGGCGATTTACCCTATCGAGAGGATTCATGAATGTGAAATCACAAACTATCACTCGGCTAGAAAACGTCGCTGAATTCAACATATACTACAGGCGCAGGAATTTCAGGGCTACGTAATATCAGATAAAGAGGTTCCAACTTTCGTTTTATCTCCTTGAAAAGTTCGTTTAATACAAAACAAACTTTTCTCATTTGTGAAATATTAACTGAGAACTCATCTTGTTTAATTAAGCTACTCGATCTCTTCTAAATTACTCAACACCCTTGCGTGATTCTACCCAATATGTGTATATACGTTCAGATATATGTAATAATGTTTACCCAAGAGGGAAAGATCATTGTTCTGAGGTGTGAATTACGTCATAGAATATCACTCGTCTAAATATTGCACACTTAGGGGTACACCGAGCCCTACTTTGGGTAAAGCTTAATAGGGGGACTTGAGAAAATTTTAGATTTTGTCTTGGTGAGATCTAGAAGGAGCCATTTCTAGTGCGCGTGACTGCGCACACAGTTATATATATGCCACGCGCACATAGAATGGGCACATCTCCCCATTGGAGATTAAAATTTTTCTTCTTGGCGCACACGCTGTACTATGCAATGGTTCCGGTCACGATAAATCAACATTCTGGCCATTGGCTAAGGCGGAAAACCGTTTTATTGGTATATATATTGTGGTTTTCAGACTCAATAAATGATTAATTGCGTAATTATCTGGTCTGGGTACGATAAAATAGGTTATTTGGGTGTTTTTTGATGATGGCCATTATATTAGGCGGGAAGGTCCTGATTTTTTGATGAAGACTAGGATATATTTGGCGCGGGCGAGCTTTTTTTGTTGGTTTACCCTGACTGGAACCATAGCTTACCCTCATCCCTTACCATCTCCATCTCTTCTTCCCCTTACCATCTCCATCTCTTCTTCCCCTTACCATCTCCATCTCTTCTTCCCTTTACCATCTCCATCTCTTCTTACTAAACACCCCACCATTCATCAACACTCCCCACCCCACCATTCATCAACACTCCCCACCCCACCATCCATCAACACTCCCCACCCCACCATCCATCAACACTCCCCACCCCACCAACACCCACTAACCAACAACACCAACAATCCCAACAACAACGACGACGACAAGGCCGACAAAAACGGCAGAAATGACCTCAATGCAGAGTCATTAGAGGGTATGTATCAATATCTTCGCTCCCTTCCTTTACTTTCTACCAACCGAGCTTTGCTCTGACTCTACGCCCTAGGCCTCGCCCCCGAACTGGGTCCATGTCCCAGAGCCGAGCCCGAGCTCGTGTCTCGGGCTTGAGTAGCCGCTTGAGCCCGCGCCTCAACACCGAGCCCGTGCCTCGGCATCACCAACCACCGTGGCCCTATCATGCTGCAAGGGCTGCTTCGGTATGTATAACAAAAAAAGTCATTAACTCATCTCTCCCTTGTTTCTTCTTTGGCTAGCTCAGATACTAACAGAGACGCCGAGTTTCTTCCGCCATTCCCCCGTCATCGCCATAGGTATGTGTGAAACCAATTCTCCCAATCTCTCTTCAATTGGGCCCTCATGCTAATTAATCATTATATCCTTATGAGGCCTGGGTGGCTCCCACACAGCCCCGGTGCACGCTCCGGTGTAGGCAGGGTGTCCGGCACAAAAGGGACCCACTTTAAAGTCTGCTATTCGCAAGAGTGTTTGGTCCCTGCAGGGGTCGGTTCCCGAGTGCGTGGAGTAAATATCCGACACAGGCAAGCCCTGCCCTACACCCGCACCGGTTATCGGGGTGGAGCTAGTACGTCTTCCTTAGGAAGGTAAGTTTTAGATTTCTTTTGTTCGTCCCTGTGTGTACTCCCCGTTTTGCGCGCTAACGTAGGGTACTGGGTCCTGGCAACTTGCTCTTGCGGGCCTGTTGTTGAGGTATGCCATACGGGGCATACCTCAGGGAAACGGTATCCTGCTCTCTTCTAATTTTTCTGTTACGCCCCTGGCTGCTAGCGAGGGGGTTACTGAAATTTAAGAAAAGAGCTTAGCTTTGATGTTTTGATCTTTGAAAGGCAGATGCGAACGTGGGAGCAGCAGGATATTCCCGGATCAGAAAAGATTCGAAGACAGAATTTACGGACATGAGGGTGGGGAAGAAATTTGGGCCGAGTTTGAGTTGAGATAGAATGTTTTTCTCCTATCTTTTCGGGGAGTGCTTGCCTAAGTGAATGATGAGGCTCGAGACAGTGAGCGCACTAGGCTGGCAAGTGTTGAGGAGGTCTGAGAAGAGGGTTTCTGTTTTTTTGCTGTTTTTCTTTTCTTTTTGTTTGATTGCCGGGGAGGAAGATTTCACCACTCCATGCGCAGTTAGCGCAGGGGAGGGGCGGTTGCCTTAACCTACGGGCTGTATGTATCAATCAATCAATCAACTTAATGTTTCCATCACAGATTATCACTCGTCACATTTGCCAAGTGCCAAGTTATGTGATGGTGGATCTTAATATATGTCCTAGGACAGTGCGGTGATAGACAGAGTTTTTTAAGATGACTAATCAACTAAATTGCCTGAAAAGGCGATTGTGCGTACCAAATGGACTACTTTGTATGTGCAGCAGGCACGCAAGGTACGAGTACGGGACCGATGAAGAGAGAGGATCTTGGTTACAGGTTAACTCAAGCAGCAGCAGCAGCACGGTTTTCGTCGGTCTCACAATTATGCGGTGGTCCGCCGGAACCCATAGCTAGAGTGGACAACTTACTGGTTTGCCTCCACCTCTCTTAGTAACCGTTATTAAAGACACAATGGGATCTACTAATTGAAACTGCAGATGCTTGAAATTACAGTTGTAAAAACGGTCAATGAAATTATGGTGTCAACTCATTTATTTCTATTCTAAAGAAAATTAAAAAAAAACATTTTTATGGCAGTTCCCCCCACCTCCCTTTCCTACATCTAGACCTAACCAGCTTGGTAGATTGCTGGCCCAGCAACAATGTGAGGATTCACTAAGCTATAGTTATGCGGAGTGACGTAAATATCCTCATCCACCAACGCAACAAAGATCGTTCCATTGAGCGTTGGGTTCAAATTACTGAACAGTGTTCCATCTGGCTGGGCCGCCTTAGCTGTTCCGTTCCCTGCGTAACCAACATCATAGAGTGGAGTGTATGTTGTATTCAGTTGACTAGACCACATGGCAAACCTAGCAGGCCCAGTAGCGGTTGTATTGGTGACATAACTGTTGTTGTAGCCTGTGACCTTCCCGGGCGGATCATAGCGGAAAGTTACCTCTCTACCAGGATATGACAGGCGGGTACGGTTATGAGTGATTGCAGCTCCATAGGCGAGATCGGTTCCGTTGGGGTTGTTGGTTACATAGAGGCCAGGGAAGTTTTGCCAGACGAGGTGAGGGTTTTCGGCGGGGCAGGACTTAATATGAGGGGATAGTAGGGTCCATGACATGGACTGGGTGATGCCTACTTCAAACCAAACAGGCATGGGGAAGAGGCCTTGAAACTATGGGAGGAGTTAACATCATTAAACTATGCAATGATAGGGTAAAATATACCTGGCGGAAAATCATCTGTTGCCTTGCCTCGGTAGTGATAGACGACAACAACATCTGTGCGGCAGCCCTGGAATCCAGATGCTCAATGAATCCATATACACCACTCTCCCCCCATCTCGTCAATTTCTGGCAGAAATCAATAAACTCCCTAACTGTAGTAAACGGATATTGATATGTGCATCTCTTCGCTGCATTAGGGCCGAGGATATTCGAGAGTAAGGTGGCATGCCCGATCTCTTGTTCAGCCATAAACTCTATAAGAAATCGATCATCCGCGCCTAACCCAGCTGCTTCAAAGTCGGCTACTGAGAACCGGCGTAATCCTTCTTGGAATAGGTCCAGTTCGATCCATTCTTGGTTGAGGGCCAAGTTGATAGATTGCCAATCAAAGTCTGACAACGCTTGATACACAGGGGGAGTCCCATTGGTATTAATTCCTCCAGCAGGAACATATGGCGCTGGTTTAGGCTGGGTGAGGTTTCCAGTGTTCGGATAAGGATTGGTTGGCTCTGGAGGGTTTCCAGAAGGGATAACTCCTGGTGTACCAGTAGCTTTTCGAGGATCGACTGATGACACTGGCGAGCCACCAGATGCTCCGGCGACCATTGGTGTGGCAACATTTCCGCCAGTTCCTAGTGCTGAACCAGTATACTGGGGAAGTGGTGGGATATATGAGCTTAAAGGCCCGGGGCCTACTGTGCTCAAAAGGCCTTGAGTCACTCCTTGAGCTTCCTGAGTAGCTTGAGATACCTGAGCCCCCTGGGTTTTCTGGGGAATAGCAGTAACGAGAGTGCCTACGAGGCTGTAGCTCGCAATGCAGAGTGTACTAAGACGCATCGGAGAATGTGGTCGAAGAGATGGAGATGTAATATGAGGAATATTGAGGATTTACTTTGAAAAATGAAACCCTCCTCGCATTTATATCCAGGATATAGATACAACACCATATCCCATGGCAAAACCATCGATAAGATTTCCGGGAATATTTTCCATGGACCAATGACGCCTTCACATAATTCAACGGGAATTTCGGACTCAACCTAGCAGGCCTCTGATATATGAACCTCCGATACTCCGGTCCGGGCATATATATGCCCAAACAAATGGTGGCCACAGTAAGGACTAGCTGGCAGGCTATCATGTACTGATTGAGCAAGACTATACCCTTGAACTATCAATTACACGGGGTTACGCCTATAGGTGTGGATCGTTATCAATGGAATGGTTTTGAAAAGACTTTCGGCGGCTTGAGCTCAGGTACATACACGCCACCATATTCAAAATTAAATGTGCGAAGACATGCGTCATATCTCTTCACACCTTCCACAAAGGAAATTCGGAGAAGGATTACAAACTCAAATACCTCCCTAGAACGAATTTGACTATGGGGCCATGTACCCATAGCGTACCCATGGAACTGTTGAAGTGAGGTTCAATTATAACTTCGATGGCTTCAATCTGACGTCGAAACTCGGGTGATAGCCGAGTTTACAAAGATAAATTATCTATGACGTAAACGGTGTGGGTAGCGGAGAGCCGCATCTCAAGGCAAAGCCTGAAATGAAGGTCCTTGAGATTTTCTGAACATGTCGGTCAAATATTGCAGTAGATACAGCAACGTCGTTCTCTTGGGATTGTTTTTATGTGAACAAAAGAAAATTATAGCCCCACGCGGGGGTCGAACCCGCAACCTTGAGATTAAGAGTCTCACGCTCTACCGATTGAGCTAGCGAGGCTTTTCGTTGGCTAATAGTCAATAATGATTTCATTTTTTGCTAATAGGAACTTATGCCGACACTACAAGCTCCGGAAGTAATATGTACATGTAGGTACGCAGGCGGTGCGCTCAGGTACCCCAGCTAGCTTGGTTGGTGGTGAGGGGGTATGGAAGTCGGTTACAATATTACTATATCAACTACATGTATCTTAGTGAGCCGGTGGGGTCCGAGAGATTGCAAAGCTTGCTGTACATGTACGTGAGAGAAAAAAAAATTACCCTTGAGTGAACAATGTATCCTCTAACCACAAAGCCAATCTACAGTCGAATCTCCCAAAAATGGCACCTTCTATAAGAATGACCGGCGTCCTTGTAAGGGTACATCTCGACCGGTCCTTATTAGACTTCGCCGCTACAAATTCACCTCACTAGAGGTGTAAATGCTTTATAATGGTACCACCCTTCGGTCCTGACGTCTAAATACATGTAGTATAAGCTTCTGGTTGTAATCACGAAGCATTTTCCATTAGCTTGATTTACCATAGAGCCAAATAGACAAAGAAATAGGTATCCTCGAGGCCAGGAAGAAGCCAACATTATACAAGTACAAGTATATACTTAACTTGATGTTATTATTTCATGGCGTATATATATAGTACTAGATGATACCTAGAAATTGACTTGTAATAGATGATAAATAGATTTGGAGCTATCTACTGACATCAATAGTGCCTATATTGATCCAGGCCCCACATAAATACATGTATACCTCCATGTCAAAAACCCCGGGACAAGCCCCCGTAGAAACCTGGGGTTGCGTTGTCCCGGGACCTTTGAATAAGAACTATACATGTACATACATGTAGATATTACATTCACACACTAACGATAACAGGCATGGTATATGGTGCTTACATACATTTAGGTTTTACCGGTCGCCCCATAACATTTACGATACTCCACTGCTTCATTTTGTAGTTGCAATTGGAGGCTAGACTGCATACGCTCGTCTAAACGGTATAAACTTGTCCATTGTCATCAGGAAGCATTTCTATTGATCAAATTGTTTTCATATTGGTGATATAAGAAGTATGACTAGAAGCATATTGACAAAGAATCGCTCCCATGGTTGGAAGGGGAACTACATTACTAGAGGGGTCCTATATATATATATAATTATATATGGTTGCTGTCCCAAAGATCATGGTCAGAGAACTTAACAGCCTGCACAGACCAAACTAAATGGACAGAACTACATGTATGCTACCAAAGGATTATATCGGCCTCGTGAACAGGGGCGGATCATTATAGACTGGAATGCACACGGCTACATATGCGGCGCGGCCGGAGGCCGCATTCTACTTGTACCACTGTAGAGAGTTAGACTCAACTGTATACATGTATCTAAGAACAGTGCACTGAATACCTAGATCTAGCCCCAGCCCGGCCCACCGATATAAAATTTACAAGTTCCCTTTCCTATATAGTCTCACAAACCCTCTAAGCGGGGAAAACTACATGTAAGTATTATAATTTGATGTATCTCCAGACATATTCTTAAGTCAAGTCGCCATAGAATTAGTTAAAGCCTATAGCTATGGCGGCTACGGTCCTGGAGTTTATAAGGCCGGCCCGGGGGTATTGATCATGATCTATTTGTGCCCCGTAAAGTATACAGTTATCTATGGTGCGGTAAGTGTGTCAAATTGCAAAACTAATTTCGCCAACGGCGGCAAATTATTTTACCACCGGTGGTATAAGCACTGAATTTCAGTCCCTATGCTGCGCTATACTACATTAATCCTTAATGCCAACATCAATCAGAGTTTCCCACCGGTGGGGAATTTCACCACCGGTGGTAGGTATTATATAATTTCACCACCAGTGGACAATATTGTTCCTATATACTAGCGTTATATATATAGCCCCTTTTGTCGAAGGGTCTGTGCTTTTATCCGTCCTGTGTACAAATTTTGGTATTATTTTCACCACCGTTGGTACAATTACTTTTGCAATTTGATACATTTACCGCTCCATAGTTACATGTATTTATTGTTTTTTTTCTCTCTCTTTTTTTTAGCATTATATATATATATCCTGCAACATTCTATATAAAAGGACTAATGATCGACTTTTGGAAAATAAAAGATTATTGTAGGTACATGTAAATATTCGATCTGCTTAGAGATTGCCCGTGAGATTGGCCAGATATACAAGGGTTGAGAAGATCTATCCTACGCGCACCAAATACTATTAACCCCAGCCACATAATCATATAGGTACATGTAGTTAAAACCAACTTTACAACCGATAAGAGCAATATCTAAATGATTTCAGGCCTTCCAGCGATGTTTGGGCCACTGCTTATAGAATATTGAGCTCAAATCCGAGCTAGAAGTACACTTATCTGATAATTTCTAGTGGGTAGTAGAGGCAATAATATCGTTGCGGAAAGCAGAAGAAATAAATGAGTTTTTTTTTTTAAATGAATAAACCATCAAATAAATCATTGATCAAAAAAACAAAAAAAACACGTGCACATTAAACAGGCTCCTATAGCAATATTCAATCCATCAGAATCTCCAAAACATTAATTTATATGCATTTACAAACTCACTAGATACATGCGCATACATGTACATACATGTAGTGTGCATGGATGTTTCCGCGTGAGAACGCATGATTAAGGAAGGTTTTCAACATTCAATCTGCAGCTCGCAAGGCCACTAGACACACCTGCCCCTAACCATCTAAACCTCTACTCTTGGTACAAGGCATCCCCATCCAACGCTCTCTGCCCCTGATAGCGAATAGGTTTCCCCGTGCAGTACGCCTTCGAAAAATCTCTGTTTAGCTTCTATAGCTATGAGAAGGTTCTGGTGTTTTACAACTCCAGGTCCTATCTACAACTACTCTTCGCAGTTGCAGAGCCTTCCTCCCCGTCCAGATGAGAGGTCTAGTCCTCTCAGATTGATAGATGCGTTGGGGAATTCGAGCATCTTGCCTCCTTCTGTGTCTGCTGGTGTCTCGGATGAATATATGGAGGCTACACCTCTCGGCATAGATATCGATGAGATCCTTGATCTTAAGCCGAGTAAGTCTTTTTACCTATCTCTTCACGACAAAGGAGCATGCTAACTCACAATCATCTGTAGCATTGTCTAAGCTGGTCACATTTAAGCTTCCAAAGCACCGAGAAGCCCTGAAGCGTTTAGATCAAACCCAGAGTGACTTTTCAGACACCACTTCTAAAAAAACAGTAGAAGTACCATCCTGTTTTAGAAAAGGTAAATTCAGATGTATGTTGATCTAAAAAGTTCAACTAACAATCCGATAATATCTAGTCTCCACATCTGGCGACGTTGCCCCTATCTCCAAGGACTCCTATGTTGCCTGGATTCTTGAGGACCCTGACCCCCGCCCGCCTGCACACCGGCAAGGTAAGTCATAGACGCGCCTTTGTTAACCCAAGACCTCTAATGATGGTGGGGTCTAACTGAGAGAAAAGGGCCCTTGCCGTCACAGTTGACGGCCTTCAAGTTCTCCGGTCTTTACAACACTGGGGAATGCATGAAGGGCTGCTCCGGTCCACCGCCTGGGACTGGATGCCCAATATGTGAACCAGTTGACTTCAAGAACCTCGCTCAAGTACACGGCGTAGATATCAAGTTTCTTTATTGAAAATACGACAAAGCCGCTATATACCACCATTTGTGGCCAATATCTGATATCCTTTCAATACGCAAAGTTTTCCTAGGTTCTAGTGATGGGGGTGGAAATTTGTGACTATAAAATTGGGGGTTTAACTCCAGTACTTCTTGACATCTCAATTTTATCCTTCCCCTTTACTTTCTATTCGAGCGCGCGCTGTCCATATACAACATACCTAGCACACACAAATGGAATCAGTGATAGTTTGAGGAGTCATCACTTGGATACACAATCTTGTAGTAAAACTTGTTATTCTTAGACCGTAGCTCAGACCGAACACTGGCAAGAAGAACTTCATTTGCCGCCCACTATCACAAATATGCATTAGGTTAGCCCTTTACCAAATTTTCCAGCTATGTCGGTACTATACTCACATCAAGGAAACGTATGAAAAGCGCTAAAGTAAACCCCTCTCTTTTCGCGTTAGATGAATTAGCTAACATTATCTAAACCTTTAGGGGCTATATTCAGAGAATTAGTTCGTACCTAGAGCTTCTAGGAGATTTAACAAATTGTATCTTCCAATATACTTCATCTTGGGATCCTTTGGCCACGACCCGATGGGAACCTTGAAAATCTTTTCCTCCACGTTAACAAAACGAGCTTCTTCCATCCATTCTTTTAAGTTATCTGTAATATCAAATGGTCCTCCTGCTTCTCCTGAAGCCTCGATTCCTAGCCTACACCACCGAGATATGGATGTATTTAGATCAACGCCAATAGGCCGGCCCTCTCATCACTATAAAACCCAACGATAGTCTCAACAGGTTCAAACCATCCACCAGGTTTAAGGGCAGCATATGCTTCTTTATACAAACAAGTCCAACTAAAGACGGATCCATGTAACGCCCGCCCATGGATGAAATCGAATGAGCTCGAAAGATGTTCCCATGGTTTCGTAAAGTCATTGATTTCAAACGAGCAGTTTGAAGGTACCCTTCAACATAGTAAGTATATATATCTTTTTATATTTGGTTGCTGGTGATTCCTCTTCTGAGGTTTACCATGTAGGCTGTACCGGCGAGAGGTCATTTCCAATGACTCTCGCATTCGGGAACTTGTCCGCAATATCGATCGCCCAGATTCCGGTACCGGTTCCAAGGTCAAGAACTCTTTCTGGAGTCTCACCAACCGGCGCTAGGTATAGGGCTCTATCGAGGACGAGGGTGTAAACATGATGACTACATATACATATATATATCTTTGAATAAGCCCCCAAAGCACCATGTTAAGGAGAGTGATGAGATTAATCACAATATATCGAGTTGCTCATTCTACTTATCATCATTAGGAGCCCAGTATATAGGCCCTCACTATAGGCATGATATCTAAAGTGCCGCGTTTATGATTAATCACTGTTTTTACGCGCACCGTTTCTGTGATTTAGATGAATTATACCTTCGGCCGTTCTCATACCTGTATTGTTTTACCTCAGGCCCGAGAGAGCTTGTGTCGTCACTTAGGCGGGCCAAAAGAAACGTTAGCCTCATCCGTTTAGTCTTACTCAATCCTTTCTAAGAGTCAACTTGCTTGTTTGAAGAAGAGAAACTTGCATACCTGTCAGTGACATATTCCCCATCCCGAGATTATCAGCTTCGACCAATTGATCATTTACGGCTGTATTTTCAGAGGTAATATTTCCCTTTCAATTTCTGCTTTCCTTTGAGTTTTCTCTAGCATTTCTCCTATGTACTTTCAAAAGTCCCTATGTCGACTTGTGGAATATACCTTCAGCTACAGTTACAACTATAGCGGGGGCTTCAAGTTGTTTATTCCCCTAGGGGATCGACTGGTTCAGTATATGACTGGGACCTAGAATATTGTGGGTAGGCAGTGGGGTTTACTGGACAAATAAAGCGGACCCTGAATATCACAGCCAACAACAACAGTTCACCAAATTTCGATCGGGTGTCGCTTGGAATGTCAATGATGCTAAGGTAATGAAGAGTGCGTTATATATATTGCAAATCCCAGCCCCTGCGATATCATCTTGAAGAACCGTTTGACTAGGATCTTGAGATATGAGGCTAAGTACAATATTCTAGGGTCATACAAAAGTGTACCAGGTCCCACAGCCAAAAAGAACAAAAGAACAAACCTGAAGATATCGATTGTTTTTGAATGCTCAGGCTTAATAGTAAGGATTTACCCCTAATCTATGCCGCCGCATACTCACTTCACCCAATTTATTCACGAAAAATATATACTGTATGGCCTATCTAGCCGCAATATTTGTAGCCATGTACGCGATACATGTACCTTTAATTGATGTTGCACTGATCACTCTGTGGCTCCGTAATATAAATATAGTACTGGGACATAAATTTTGGTAGATTGCACCTTTTACAGCCAAAGTAGCCATGTTTAGCGATCTAAACCAACCACTCAGTGTTGGACAAAAAATTCTACCACTTAAGAAGACATTAGAAATTATTTCAAGATGGTGCTCAGAGAATTCTATCAAAAACTACCAAAACTTCTGTACCCCGACTGTACATGTGTATATTTATAGAGTGCGCACCCTGGAGCACAAATCTGTAGCTGACAATCGACGACTTCTCTTTATGTAAAGGGGATAAGAACAACACATGGTAACCATTGGGTACTATGGTAGTACTATCCTTAAAACTAGACCTTCAGGTACCGGTCAGTAACTACAGTATGAAAAAAATGGGGTGAAATCACTACCATAGGACTACGGAATTTAGTGACAAATACCGAACTAAATCGGTATTAGAGGAAGAGTACTGTAGCTGTACAAATACCGTATTCTTACCGCATTGCTAGCGTATCAACGGGGGTACCGTAGTGATCCCCCCTCTTTTTGGTACTGTACCCATATTTTTGTATGGCATGTAATACCGGGTGTGTTTATGAAAGATCGGATGGATAATAAAGATTATAATAGTTATATATTTTTTGTATAATATAAGCCTCGCTAGCTCAATCGGTAGAGCGTGAGACTCTTAATCTCAAGGTTGCGGGTTCGACCCCCGCGTGGGGCTTTACTTTTTTCTCTCCCTCACTTTTTCTCTCCCTCACTTTTTGTCCACAGGAATAAGTTTACGCCAACCACTTTTGCGTAGCAACTGCTTACATGAAAAGTAAGTACTACGGGTGTAGGGGTAAGTTTGTAGACACCTACTGCTATTACAACCCGACCACTATCTACAGACTTACCCCTACCCCCCGTAGTACATACATACCCAAATTTGGCGTTTAGTGAAAAAGTGAAAACTGGTGTTGCAACGGGGCAATTTTTGACTGAACGCCTAAATACGCGCCAAATCCAAAATTTGGTATGGTATTCAATAGGGTCATTTTCCAAACGTCAGGAAAGTACTAGTACCTACATGCGCGTTAAAGTCGTCGGATATCGTTGCAACCAAACGCCTATCAAAAACTCTGATACCCGCATCAAAGACCTACCTTTTTATATACAATATATAATAAGTCCGGCAAGGGAGGCAATACAACATTGTAAATACACTTGTACTCTCTTTCTCACTCTTTTAAATAATTAAAGTACTCTACTTCTCGCCACCTTCTTATTGGGGGTTCGGTATAAGTGCGTACAGGCTTTGTTTCACAAGTATTCCGACATTGTTTTCCTTTTTGGCCTTGCCCTACGGTAGACCGGTAAGGCTCTCCTTCTTAGGTGTGTTTGCCTTGCATATCTTTTCTTCGGGCTAGTGCATGGAATACCTATAAAGTGCAAGCAACATGTATCGTCTGCAGACGTGAGGATGATGAGATTCGTACATACTTGCTAGACTAAAGATTCCGTTCACATTAAACCACGTATTTCTTTTTTTCTACGTATACGCTCCGTATAGTATTGAAACCAAACCATTCTCTTCATATTTAGTTTCTAGATTGATCCAACTTTTCGTCATGGATTATCACCCAGGACAAATAGCACCCGAAATTCCATAAACACATGCGCCATTCCCTAATTTGGACTCGGACAGTCTCTGACAGGGGGTCAACACACGCGCCGCGGGGTAACCTTGTTTCCAGGGACGTTTCGTAGATAGAACCCAGCCATGGTGGTAATTAAATTTTTGCTCCTTAACGCGTTACTTACTACATGTATACATGTATGTAAATAGTTAGTTGACACGTATATCTCGAAAACCGGGTCGGGAATAAGGCCATGTCGGCAAACAAAATATTCCCCTTTGATAAAGTATCGAGTACGTACATGTAGTTAACGCTGAAAAGGGGCTAGAGTTTATTTAGAGTACCGAGTAGGATGTGTACACTCGCACACGCAAAAGGCAGCTCGAGCATATTCTTCATCTTCTAGATCCCAGGATCCGAGACCCTCGATCTGTCGCTGCTATCCAGTGCTTCGTGGTTATATATAGTGTGTATTTTCATAGGTGGTAATTTAGTCGATCATAGGTCTCTAGGTATGCCCGGCGAGTACAATACTATAGCTAGGAACAACTATCCAGCTAGCTACTTACTCCTAAACACCTGCACGATATATAGTCGTTCTCATTGCCTCGCAAGACAGGCCAAGCGAGAGGCTGGGTTTTAGCCTTCTACGTAGCTACACTAATAAGCATGTGCCAAAATTTGCTGGATTGTTGAATATCAAAATCTCAGCTGTGCAAATGGTTTACCTTCAGGTAGTGTATATACACTGCGTTTATTATATCCAACCAAATGCCCACGTTAACCCGGGTATCATATCCTTTCCTAATTTATTGCCCAATTGCAACCGTTATCCACCGAAACATGAGAAAAAAATATAAAGCGTTTTTCCTGAGCTGTCCAATTACTTTCAATTGATCAAGGTATAAAAACATTTGGATTTATCCCTTAAGGCCACTAGGATAATGCTTTGCGTTGGGCGTAAATCTTGCTGTGCATGTGCGAGTGGGTACATACATGTATGTACTCAGAGAATGGCCTGCAGAATCGTGAGCGTCTCGGCTGCCGCTACGGGGCCTAGGACGTGTTCTGAGGTAGCTGAACTGAGCCAATGATGTCAAAGGTCTGCGAGCACAAAAAAAAAAAAAAAAAAAACTTACTGGCATAAAATAACAAATAAAATGACAACATAAACGCCCTTTGGTAGGAGATCTAGCGGCACACACACACCGCGCTGAATGGTTATCCGATCGCGTGTTCATTGAGTGGAGGATTATGCATGCAGGGGGGGTCGCGATATCTTGGCGGCCTGGAAATATATCTCATGGCTCCCGCCCACACATGTGGGATCTTCTTGACGTCGTCGGTTAAACACCAAACTTTTTATCAACCAACCATATCATGGCAACCGGTACCGTAACCTTGACTACAACTCATGTTAACCGGCCAGAGGTGCAATACTCCTACACAACCAAAACAACAGCGGAAACTATGAATTCATCAATGATACCATCCAGAGAATCTGCGGAGACCTCGACTGCAAGGGCAACAAAAGGTCGCATGAGCATGGATGAGTATATAAGACCAGTTCTCGACCTACAGAGTCAGTATAAACAAGCATCTACATTTCCAGTACGCAGTCAAAAAGCTTACTTAGGGTGTCCCCCGTTTAGACCCATATGATGAATCGCCACCTAATTACAAGACTGACAAGTATACTATTACAAGGAGGGAGGAAATTAAGCGACCAATTGTGATCGATGAGGCGGCGTGTCTTGTACGAGATACCTATTTGCGACCAAAAAACCACGGGCGTAGATACGGAGAGGTCCAGGTTATGTTTTATAAATTCAATGTTCAAGCCGACGAGATAATTTTTGAAGATGTTGAGGACATAGAGGATGACGAAGATTACTCCTCTGATGATACAACAAAAAGAGAGGCGAATGAGAGGGTTAATAGGAGGATATCAGAGGAGCAGAGGAGGAAATGCCTTGTCCAGGCTGCTAAAGGGAAAGGGGATACCTACGAGATCATACCTTTACAGTACCTGTATGAGAATGTTTTGGAAGCCTCACCCCCGCAAATGGAATACGAGCTTTTCCCACCCGATATTAGGGAATTATCGGAATTGAAGGTCATGTAAGTGCGTTTCTGTCCCGTGTTGGAACCTTTACACGAGCTATAAACTCAAAGTTTGATCGCGGAACCGTAGAGAGTTTCCCGCTTGCTTTTATGCTACAGTATGTCGTCCCGCCCATAACGGTTGTCGCCACGGTGAAGAGAGAAAACTAATGCTTGCCTTTGAAGGAATTTTTAGAAGCTATGCAGAGCCACACAAATCGCTGCAACTTCACTGATGTAGACCCACAAACTGTTCTGAGATCAAGAAATTTGCGGTTTAACAAACAAATTCCTGGCTTCAAAACAGGTGTCTCATTGCGCGCAACTGGAGACGAAAATAATGATTACCTTACACTTCTTACTGCTATGCCATACTTCGGAAAACTCCCTGAAATGAAGTTTTTACGCGAAGCCAGCCTCCCTCCAGGGAATGCACCCTCATATCTGACGGAATACCGCCCGGTGAAGGGGCGAGAATCATGGCGGCGAGAGAGTCTGAGTTTGGCAGAATATAGGTTTCTAAGTCCGGGCGCTGAGAAAGACTCCAAAAGACAGGAGAGAATAAAGTATGAACTGAGGGAAGAGCGTTATATTGACCAGGATGTTCTTATTCATCAAGCATGGTTTATGGTCATAGATAATTGTTTGTACCTACCACTACATTTTTCACTGAAGGTGCCACTTTCTAACAATTATTTACACGGAAACAGACACCATGGGGATTTTCAGGTCCGCAGATGATCAACTCTCAGATCTATACCCACAACCACCATTATATCCGCACCAGGAGAAGATTGGGGTGTTTAGTGCATTAGTGCATGCAATATCAAATGTTCTAGAACGCTCAGAGAACATAGTCCTTGATACTTATCGCGTTAAAGTTTCCGAGCTAGTTAGTTCTCCAATAGCTTTCTTTGAAATATGTTCACTGATCCATAATTTCTATAGGAATTCTGTTACCAATCACTTATTAACAAAGATGTAGATGTGAGTGAGGACGAAAACAGAGAATATGTCTCTAGCTATAGAGCAAAACCCAAAGCAAAACAGTTCACTAAAAATTCCAAGGACCTAGCCAGAGCAGTCGAAAATGTTGTAATCCAAATCAATACTATCAGTAGCGTGGTTCAGTCCCAAATTCAGATTCTCGAGGATCTCCAAGAAATTTTCCGCCTCAGCATTGGTTTGCCGAACAGACGGCCTCAGGGTGCCAACGTACAAATACCAATCATGTCAGATCAAAAGGAACAAGTTCGCGCAGCTGAGCGAAGTCTTAATTTCGTTATTAAAGAGCGATACAAATTTTCCAAGAACCTTGAAGCCTTGACCCAGGATGTAAAATCCGTAGGTTTTCTCCAGGCATCACCTGCATTAGGAATTAGTTATCGGATTCTCTAATAATGTTGTTTAGTTGTCTGGATCCTTGGCAGTAAGAGGAACCCAGACCGCGATCGTGCGACAAAATACCACCATGTCGACGCTTGCGCTTATTTCAACGCTGTTTTTTCCCTTAGGATTTTTCACTTCGGTAAGTTCTCTGGAAGAGCTAATATATCATAGTCAATTAGATTTCTCGAGGTGATACTAACCAGTATATTTGGGAGGCTTAGTACGTCACATTAGACGCTAAAACTGTAGCCACGGCACAGTCAAAGTCCTTAAGATTGCCTGGCCCAATTGCTGCAGTTTTCATGGTTGCAACTTTGGCGGTCATCGCTCACAAGAACGGCCTCACTGATTCTTTTATGAAAAAGCTTATGAAGTTGCGATTGCAGTTGAGGAACTACCTGCTAAAAATACTCATCGAGAGGAGGATGCGACCACAACAGCACCGTAAAAGTGGGCAGAATGGTACGATCTAAAGCCGGCATTGGGCAGTTGTGCTTAGCTTGGACGGGGCATACACAACCTTTCTTTTGTTCCTCCGATACCCTTGATGAAGCCATGATCATGATAGTTATATAAATAATGTAATTCATACATAAACAAGACAATACCCGTGCAAAATTCAAATTTGATTAACGTATGCTAGAGGGATTTCCCCTCCACCAACTGCAGCCTTAACTAAACCACGCAACTGCATGCCCGCGTTGCGGGCAGAGAACATATATTATCACTCGTTTATCCTTTGGCGACTAAGCGCCACTGGAATATTATGTAAGTACCTCGAAGCCTGAGTTCTTTCAAGACACCCACCCCATTACTGTTGTAGATCGAGACTGAATTGAACACCAAGATGATATATACAAAAAAAGAAAACCCCCTAAAAGGTGGGTGCCAAAATTGTGCAAGGCCCGGACAACTCATCATAGTGAGTTCATGAGAGTTAATAATCTGTCTAATCGTCGTTGCCGTTCTCACTGCCGTCCTCACGATCACTGCCGTCCTCACGATCACTGGCGTCCTCTACATCTGAGTCTCCCGGGGCATCTTCCACATCACTATCAACTTTCTGTGATTCCACCGTCTCGTGTTTTGTGTTTTCGATTTCTTCGGTTGTATCCCACTATTCGAGGTCAAGGATTAATTAAATGTATGCATAGATTATATATAGAGTCTGAGAGGTGACTTACGTATGGTGAAATAGCCCCGAGAAGAAGCTTTGACAATAAGATCCACTTCTTCTCCTTGTCCTTGATGTCCTCAAGACGGTTGTTCACTATTCAAGGTATCAGTAAGGCTGGATGGTATCAATATCAAGACCAGGACTACATACCTGGCAAACAATCAATATACTGCCCTACTGTAGGGTGATCATCAAGGTCTTGAATGAGTTTCTGGGCACCAGTGTCGTTCCCGACACGAGAGAATTGGAACGCAACGGATTGTGGACCCTTGTAGCCCTCCTTTGATAGGTTCGTGATACAGCTGATAACGACACTTTCCAGGAGTCCGGTAGCTTCGCCCTCGGGCTATAGGAGATAAAAAAACCAATGGCCATCATTAGAAATCTTTCCTGCGCAAGCTTGGAGGTAATCTGGGGTCTTACAGCTCCATCGGTGATGATTATGATAAGCAAAGGCTTCTGCATATCCTTGGTGATAAACCTGTCGAGAATCTTCTTCTTCAACTCCGTACCTATCCTAGTAACACCCCCGTAGTTGTGGCCTTTAAGGACAGTCTTCACGGTTTTGGCGGTTACGTTCTTCTTTCCTTGAGGTGCATTCAAGAATCTGACTGTCATGATACCCTGGTCTCTTGCAAGACCATAGACACCCGCAATGTTTTCGAGGGTCCTCTGTAGAGTCTTGATACGCTCACCATTCTCCTCGTACTTCATAGAGTCGGAGTCATCTATCACACCATAGTTAGATGCCTAGCGCTCACGTAGCCAAGCTTGAAACATGTGAGGTACAAACCGATAAGAATGGCAAGATCATAAAGTGACAGGATAGCAAATTGATTTGCCATTTCCTTTGAGCATCCCTTGGCCCGTAGTTCATTAACCATCTTAGTAGCCTTTTTGGTGAGCTCATCCGAGATCTCGGAGTAGAACGTCCCAAGACTCTTTGCATTGACTTGGTCTTGAAGTCTCTCTTTGCACTGCTCTGGGGTCATTTCGCCGCTTATTTTTACATCTGCCATTTTTTTCTCAATTTCCTTAGTCTCTGGGGTACTTGCTGGGACGTCAGCGACTTGGGGGGTCTCGGTTTCGGTAGACATTTTGGCTATTCTGTTATTTCGTATGAAGAAGGTAAGAGTACTGTAGCTTTAATCAGTGAAGAGTTGGCTTTCTATGTGATATAGTTGGCGCCCATAGTAGACTTAAATACTTTGATAGTCGCGGGGGAGGGGGGGGACTTGGGACTGCGCATGTATGTTCCCACAAATTGCTCACTGCACGGTCTTCACCAAAAATGTCTGGAGTATGTAGAGGAACACTGCATGATGGTGATCGCTTCTGTCAACACAGACATTGCGGCATCGATGCTCTTAATCGTTCCGATAGGTCCGTTTCTTGACATCCTCTCTTCTGAGAGTGCCGTCCAATGGTGTTACTTAGAACCAAATTGACCCCGCTATTAACCCCACTATGCATGAGATCATCAAATTGTTGGCAAATCCAACCTTGTTTGGGGCTCGGTTTCTTTGGGAGGAGCTAGAGAGTGAAGTTTTCCTCTTGAATATATCTGAAACTCTAGCTCCCCTCCTAGAGAATCACCATGAATATATATATATGTAATTCTCACCATCGGCCAGCTAGAGTGCAACCTGTGTAATCTTTGATCTATCATGACGCCCGTCTGGTTTGGTGCAATTGTAGAAAACGAAAGCTAGTGAAGGTTGATATATAATGTGTGGTTTCTAACCTTTGGACTCCGTGTAGCTGCATATTAAACAAAACGATACAGCCACTAGAAACGTCCCGATTAAATGTCATAGAAGAACGAATAGTTACACAGTTGCCCCGCTTTACGACAGTAATTGATAACATTTAGCAACCAATAAAGCTTATCCGCAAGGAAACACGTCACAAATATACCCCGCCCCTACGCTTGGCGCCTAACTTCAGCTTCATTTTTACGATCCCACTCGTCTCTACTAAGGTCGGGAAAACCCCTCAACATTAGGCGTTTTAACTACACGAGTTGGACAGAAAGTCGATTGTAAGTCTTTGCCTAAAACAGCTAGAACTTCTGCCCGACTTTCTGTTCAACTGGCGTAGCTAAAACTCTCTATTCCCTTAGGGCCATTTGGCGACAGGAGTTTTCACCCTTGTAAACTCCGTTTCAACGATCTTTTTAATAGGCCTTGATCCTTAGAAACTCCATCCACTAAGTGCACCACTAACTATCTTTCAACGATTAGAAGGGGCATGACTATGAAAGCTTTTAAAGTTGGCTGATATATATTCTTTTACGGCCCATAGAACTCAACTTTTGGCGATTCAAAATATCTTGCGAATCATGATCGAGTCGGCAGCACCAGTGTGGGGAACCCGGCACCCTGGTCAAACCCCCAACGACACCCTCGAATATCTTCGATGAAGATCTTCATTGCCGGGGTGAACATCTACAGTAGCTTCCTACATTCAATTACTCTGCAGTAATTAGTCGTTACCCTGCTTTTGCGCCCCAAATCCAAACTGTGAATAGAAGAATAGAAACAATCACTTTTGGTCAAAATTACTAGTTGAAGGGATCTTTTTGCTGGGCGGGCAAACAGCATTTCTCAAATTAATGCTTGGCCTAAGACCTCTATTAATACATATCATTCAGATGTTTCCAGAGGACAGAAAGTAATCAGTATGTGAAAGGGTAACGGGGGAACATCTTTGATAGGCAAGATGTGTACGCGGCCGATATATCCAGAACAGTTATCACTATTGATCTTAATCGTAAATTTGTTGATTAGTAGCAAGAGGTCTCACGCTACCCCGAGCTAGTTCATGTCATAGAAAACATACGTCCCCACCCCACCCCGTCTCCGACCTATCCTCCAGATGATGCTCTACGCTACAATCCAAACCTGCATATAGCTACGTATACATGTATCTAGCATAAGTTTAAGTATAAAGCTTAGGTGCTTGAGATAATAGCCCCTTACGCCCATAGCGGTATATATGGTAGCTGCCATGCTCATTGGACAGTACGAGACACTGCGGGGACCTAACCCCCTAATTCCAATAGCGTTTAGAGAGACTATCAACCTCAATTTCTAACGAAATCCTCAGAACAGTAAATCTTTTGCTCGTGTGGCACTTCAACTACATGTATCTCGAAACCGTGCGCGGGAGACTTCCCGTCCTAGATTTCTTGGCGTCGAGAATAGTCCAAACGACCCGACGAGCAGTACATAGAAATAGGTAATTTTAGACCCAACCCTTGCTTCAGCTTCAAATCCCCTTAGCCTTTCCATTAATGAGGCCGAATCGGAACCCCTCATGCTCAAGTGACGAATATTAGTTTTGAGAACCCCTACCTTAATTGATTATAATGTACCACTAATTACATGTAATCACACATTTATACAACTACGGTAGGCGCTATAGGCCCAGCTCAACCTGAATTAAGACCTCGCTCCTCCCACGACACAGGATACCTACATGCTAGTTATGAAAACGATGTATATAGCCAAAGACGGTGGACATACATGTACAGCCCTGTTCGAAAAGCCCCGGCACCCTACTATATTGTGTCTGTTTATGAATTCTAACCCACCAACAACCTTTCTCCTGCGCATACTCAAAGATTGTTAGGTATGGCCGCAACGAAGATATTGTAGCTCTCTGTTATAGTCACAGTAATGGGAGAATTAGAAAATTAACGCCCTCGTACTTTTGACCCGGGGGTGCCAGGACTTTTCGAACGGGGCTGTACTAGCTCCTTGCAATTGTCGATAGGAGAGAGAGAGGACTAGTCGTATTCAAGACAATCTTGTAGCTCTGTAAGTAGTCATCCACACCTAAGCAGTATTATCTATAACGATACTAAAAGTACATACCTATCCACTTATAAATAGGATATTCTTTTCACATGGCTCCACTAGAGTAGGATAGATATAAAGCCACTATGTACATACTTTGTGCCCCTACGGATTAAATCTATATAGATACATAAGCTCCAGCCCGCAGAGCTCATTCTGACACCTTGGTCATATATTATCACTCGGTACAAACTCATGACTAGGTCTTTTTTTCTTTCTTTTTTTTTGCTTAATTCGCTAATTCGTGACTAGGTCCGTCATTATTGATTAAATCGAAGCACGATATATTGCTTGGGGAGGGCAGATGGGTACGTTCTAGGCGGATTTTGCGTGACCCAATACCAATACTTCAGGGCACGACCTATGCACTCTTCTATTGCCCCTTGCATGTGAGCGCATGTACTTATACACACGCACATAGTCTCGATGTAATAAAACAATAAATGCTAACCAGTTTATATAACTGAAGAGGGGCTAAGCTTCCACAAATGCTGCCCACATTTCCGCCCGTTTACTAATAGCCTTGACGCAGAAACTGGAATTCGGCTTGATAAATACTACTTGTCCAGTCTTCAGGACTTCTTCTCCACAACATCCATCAGTACCCTCCAAACTAATCTGACCATCGAAGCAGAGAAACACGCTAGGCCCTGCTATTCCTCTTATAATCTCTTCTGCGCCCTCTCCCTCAAGTTTGATATTGAGTAAGTCGAACTCAGGCATGGGTACTTCGTACAATTCAGTTTTACCGGTCGTTGATTTGCTCCAAGTTTGGTGCTTTAGTTCGAGCTTTTTTGAGATAGAGGCTTCGTAGAGGAGCATATCTGTAAATACTCGGGGGTCGTCGTTCTCTCCAAAGCCACAGGCAATCTATATTTGAAACCTTTTAGCTAGCTCATTGCTTTAAGGTTTCAAGTTTATCCGTACCATATTATCAGACCATGCCATACACTCAATAACATCGCCCTCTAGGTATGCATGAATGCAATCCGCAGGAATAGCAATCCCCTCTCCCTTTTCCAGTCGGACAAAATTTGTGAAGAATATTGCGGCAAACATTCCTACGTCCTCAGGGTAATCCAAAAGTATCTTCTTCACAACAGGGCCCAGATTCTGGCTCTTCCCAAGAGTTCCCAGAACAGCTTCTCCTAGCAGATGCATTCTCCCTAAGAGAGCTTGACAGAGCTTCGAAATAACCTTCTTGTCTTGTTTGAAAAGACTCCAAAACAATTTTTTCAAAAGGCCCTTCAGCTTTTGCTCTTCCTCCTCTCCAGTTTTTAAAAATTCACCAACAGCATCACCATTCGCTAACGCAATCCGTAGCTCGGGAACCTCTCGTAGGAAAAGTTTGATTTCGCTGACAGGTCTAAACCCAACAAATCCTTGGAAGAGATCCGAAACCGTGACTGAAACCTCTGGCTTATGGTTTGGATCAACAAATTGCTCGTTCTTGCCCTTCTCTTGCTTCTCCTGTTTCATCAGCTGCTGGGCGAGACCCTTATCGGGATGGGCTTGTAGGGGCAGCGCTTTCCGGAAAGACAGGACCTTAAAGAGGAATGGAAGGTGGGGGTCTTTGTTAAACTTCTCATAGACGGCAGAGGTCAGATACTCTTCTGGATTAGATGCGATTATATCTGCAAGAGGCTTGCTATCTTTGACGGAGAGGGATGGGCCATTGGGATGGTCTCCCACCCATATCTAGAGCAAATTTATTCAACGTTAGCTATTCATTTACTATGCATTGTTAGTTTCAACACATGCACAACGAAGCCTCGAATCAATTTATTAATTAGGATACAGGGAAGAAAGAGCCGCAGAAGGATAGACATTATTTCAATATACGAATATATATAGCTCTCATATTCATCCTTCCGTATCTGGTATTAAGGAAATGATCTATAGAAGCACTTACTTCACCGTATGGCTGGTTCTCATCGATCTTGAAGTCATTCTCCGGAGTTGCTGTAGCAAATCTAGCTGCTAAAGAATCCGAACCCTTCTTTCCATAAGGGTAGGGCAGTATCCCGACGGTCAAACGGAAGAAACAAGAGTCGGGCATTTTTAGCTGAGGTTGAGTGTTTTTTTAGTTCTCGGGGCCTTGAAGACACTCTTAGCAATTTGAATTCTATAATCGTCTCAAACCTACTTGACGTCAGAGTTTGATGGGTAAATTTTCTTTCCATCCACATGCGTGGTGCTGTCGTCATAGCGAGTGCCTATCCATGATTCGGCCCGCATAAACGTTGTTCCCGTCCCAAGACTCTGATCGGGAAATTCCGAAGAGCCGCAACATAAAATCCATTAGTCTTCTCATCCTCAAATCATAACGTTCGCTTTTGAATGGGTGGTGTGGGTATGTTGTATCCCGACTGTAAAATGCAAGTAGTGCAACTGTTGTCTTAAGAATCCTGATATGCAGGCACCCGTCGGGGAACTGGGCGAATAGAAAGCCCACGGGAAATATGTAAGGTACTTTTTGCTTCTGTTTGGTTCGTTTAAATTTTCTACATACAAGGACTAGGGTGATTTCTTTTTTTCCTCACTGCCTGCTAGCATCCGGCTTGCTCTTTTTTCAATACTCTATTCTCCCTCATCAATCATAACACAGCATATGCCCCCCACATAGGCATTAAAAAAAAAGCATATATATAGATACATGTAGTCTAGCATAAAAAAAAAAAAGGTTCCAATTCTACCTTAAATGGAAGCAACATTGCTTTTTAAGCGCCACGAAAGCAATGCTTGAATACCAAGAGTCCTTGGCTTCCTGAAATATGTACCTACATGTAACGTAAAGTACTCACATAACCACTGGCTCTGTTTGTATTTGTCCGTACTTTGCATGCATGCCACACTAAGCTGATTTTAGTCTCTGGAATTTCACATCCCGGAAATCAGGTCTTGGGTCTGACGATTTGGTCGTTCGAAAGCAGAACATTCTATGTAAAGCGCTGCCTGTTACTGGATAGGAGACTTCTCATAAAAGAAATAATTATCGCCAAGGGAGGTTTGTGCAATTGTTGGTGTTCATCAAGTCTCTATCTGGAATCTGAATAACAGTAGGGATACATGTACTAGCTGTCATAGCGTATCACTCGTAGGTGTTGAATATGCAATCGTTCCGATGTTGGCCGCTAGCCAAGGATACACAAAAGCACATTCGTAAAAGCAAATAGACGGCCTCCCTAGCCACTCGGACACCCCCCCTCACTCGGACAGCCAATCATGATTAGTTGAAAAGAGGTGCTGAAGCCACTTAACATGATGATCTTTTCTTTTTCTACGTTAACTATCCGAGTGAAGGGGGTGTCAGAATGGCCCGGAAGGCGACTATACATTAAGAACCCAAATGCCCAGAAGCAGTGGTTGCCTCATGGCCCAAAAATCGAGCGGTCGGGAAAGTCTTGGAGAAATCAAACCAATCGCTAATGACAAGCTGCGTGATAAACATCCTAATCGGGCCGCTTACGTAAAGAAGGCTCGTACATAACATTCGACTTCGGCGCCATGAGGAGCAGGCTGACGGTGTGGAGCTACACGACATAGAGGAAAGACGATCGGTATGATATCTGGGCGAATCTTGAAGTTCCTTATTTCCCGGAGTATGCCGAAGACTGCCTACATGATTACCTTGGTAGATATTTTTCTCTCTTTTAGCGAATACAACGTCTCCCCTAAATAGGTACTAACTTCATTTACTCTAAGAGATGCGGAGGCTAAGATCATCTATTATCGTCCTTGTTTGAAGTCTTGGTACGTTGGGCTTTCTGCAAGCTTGTGTTGTCTCTGCGTGAAAAGATAGTAGGTACAGCGTTTCCCTACTTCAAGACCACTAAAACTGCAGCCAAGAAATCTTTAAGATGAATGTTCGCTTTACAGGGAAACGCTGTACCTACTGCTCTTGTCTTTTATTCTTTTTTTCTACGGTTATCACAGCCCAGTCAGGAGAGTCAGGGGCCTGTTTTGACGGAAAAAGAGTAAGGCAAAGTAAGATCGATGATACTTCATTAGCTGTGTAGACGAGGGAATGCTTGGCAGATGGAACGGGGTGCCTTCCGTCCAAAGTTTTATTTTCCTAACCTATGGGAGAAAGTTGTGGAGCTATTATTGTCTTTGTCGATCGCGGTTTCTTGGTTAAGGAACGACCGCTGCTGATCTTCCCCAGTGTGAACCAAAAGTTGATCCACATGGAGTCTGTTGTCTGTTGCGTGAGTCTCTGCACTGTGCAAAAGTGCAAAAAGTGCAGGGGCAGGGGTCAATAATAATAATACTTTAAGCATATCCAGACGGCTGGCTGGTAGGCTCTATCCAACTTTACACAGGTATAAATCAAGGGCCCTCTGGAAGCTCCTTCACGACTTTCTTTACTATCACCATTAGTTCTCTGTGCCTCCACCACGATCGTTATTAAAAGTAGACCATTCACTCCGTCTCTCTTTGGCCCCCTAGCCACAGACTTTCGTTCCACTTTTTAAGCTTTTCTTTGTAGTTTCTGGCGGCAGAATTGCACTTTAATCTAGAGTAGCAATCATGTTAGTTCAAGGACTTCTTCCAATTCTCGCGTTCGCTGGGACTACCTTCGGGGGGTTTGTTCTTGATCGCTTCGAGAACAGCGGTACGAACGCTCGTGGAAACTGGCATGGCTGCGACGGCTCCATGTCCTGTGTGTGGGGTGACGGTAGTTTGACCATCCAGTCGGCCGACACGGACTATAGTTTCTTTTCACAGTTGGACAATGCATGTCAAGATCTCGGGCCCTCCAACGACGAGCACCTCCATATTAAGTTCTTCGGAGATAATCAATTTTCCATTGCTCTTACGCAGAACAATAACGATTGCGATATGTCCCGGGCCCCGTATCCGGAGACGTGGGATATTGTCAATGCTGCCGACTACAGCAATGACGGGGATATCTATATCCCCTTGAGCCACTTCAATATTATGAAGGGCCGCACTCTCGGTATTGCATTTAAGGCGTTCCGTAACCCTGGTGCCTCTACCACCTTCTCCCTCATTGAATTCGTTGATTCGGTTCCTAGCCACATAAGCGTTCCGGAAAAGAAGCCAACTGGTCCCCTTTACTTCTCTTGCACAAGACCCAACAGTATCGCCTTCGGCATTGATGATGGTGTTCCGAGCCTGACTCAGGAAATGATGGATATTGTTGATTCCGAGGGCATCAAGGTTACCTTCTTCGTTGTTGGTAACTCTCTTGATGACTCGAGCCTACCTTTCAAACAGTTGTATCTGGACGCGCTCAAAAATGGACACCAGGTTAGTTATTTACGAATTCCCTGAGTTCTTGAGAAAGGTAGGAAATTGCTGACATCTGGTAATCTAGGTCGGATTCCACTCCTACACCCATCCCAAGCTTGAAGGTCTCAATTCCGTCAGTGCTATCGATGATGAATTTGTGAGAAGCCATGATTCAGTTATGAGAAACCTCGGCGTCGACTCTAGGTAAGGCTTCCTAGCTTCTCCATCTACTATTGATTCTTACTGACCCTGTTAAAGATATTTCCGTGCGCCCTACGGGACCGATGGAGCTCTTACCCGCCAACGCCTTGAGGCTACAGTTCCAGGAACTAAGATTATCAACTGGAGTGTTGATATTGAAGACTGGATCTGGGGCCCCAACGACCCTGGTAGAAATCAGGCTCTTGCTGTGCAGCGTGATCTCGGCAAGGGCGGTAACTTGTTTGTTGCACATTACCTGTTCGTATCCTCATTGATCCGCACAATGATATATTCTAACGCCCAAGTGTAGTTATATCTCCACTGTTGAGCAGCTCCGACAATTTATTACAGACGCCAAGGCAACTGGAAAGCAGATCATGCGTGTTGACCAGTGCCTCATGGACCCGGATGCACCACCTCTATAAACACTTATATTTTTTTGGAGTTTACATGGATAACCCTCACGATTTTTATTTAACGATACTTAATAAGATGACCATAGTATTTGGACTGGAGCGGGATCATGGACCTGGGGGTTGACATATTACATTTTTTAGTTATGATAATGAAAAAGCAATAATACTTGAATTCATCTAAAACGTGACCAATGTATATACTACTAATTCCATGATGTTTCCGAACGACTGTTATTGCATGTATATACTCTAGTCCAAATCACTACGCGTCATGTGTAACCAACACATGCATGTATTGTATGGGTATTTGACTCTCTCTCGGGCGAGCTCAATTCGAGAAACTTGGTCTTGGGACCAACCCCGCTTAATGACCTGCCACAGAATATTTCCCGAGTGATATTTCATGAATACGGCATCCTAATCGTTGTTGTTAATTCGTTAATTGTATGCAGCCCGTAGTCTAACGGCAACCTAATATGTATTAAAAGATCCGGACGGGCGTAAGTACTACACAAACAATAATTTTATCTGTATCTCTTGGACGAATAAACTTCTCAAATTCTCAAGGTTCGTGCATCCATTTCTTAAGTCAGTTAAATTTTCTTCATAGAGCCAGTTATAGTTAATCTTATTTACCAAGTAGGGCAACCATTAACCAGCTCGAGGGGGCAAGCTGCGAATTTCACCCGTTCAAGGTATAACATAGGAGAAAGGTTGCTATTTATATACAATAAAAATATTACATGTATTCTGCGGATTGACAGACCTGGCGTGGAACCATCAGGGACTACGTCTCCCAAGCCCAATATTACTCTCTTTTATATATTGGGGTCAGGTGTATTAGGTACACGTGTGTTGGCATATCCTTATGTTTTGAATTTCGATCGGATTTCTTTGCTGATGAGGCCTTGGCGGTGGGAATGTGGAAGTCTTGGAAGTCTTGGTAGTGGTCTTGGTCTTTCTTCTATAGGTACGTATTATTAAAAGAGGGCATGCTGTGCTAGGACTTGAAGGAGGGGTCGCTCTAGTTGTCAAGAAAGACTTCTCCCACCTTACCGTGCGCTCCAAGAGACGGGAATTTCGGCGACGTGGTACTTCCGTTGAGTCGGCATTGTAGGGCTTGTCCCTCCATCTCCCTTCCGTGGGATTGGTGGACTTTGTTTTTTTCTGTATGGCAGTAACCATAAATTACGCTACATTAGACGAGCACATCGTATCGTGGCCCTCATGCACTAAGTTGTGACATAAACCCAGTCAGCAAGAGATATTCAGGATAAAGCACAGAAGAGAATGGCTTACAGTGGAGCATGTAAACACCGTCCCAAGGTACATATTTAGCCAGTACTCTGACCTTCTCATTTGCCCGTCCCAAGTGTATTAAACCCCTGAGAGCTACAGATCCCTAATTAAGATTATACCCCCACCCCCCGATATGGGAGATAACAATCTGTTAAGTGGATATGATACGGGCCGCTGGGGGATAATACAGACCAAAATAGGTACTTCAAGTAAAGAGCCCAGAAAAGTACGGCTCACGTCGGGACTGTCGTTTTTTCAGCTCCTAGACTTGGCTTATGCCACGTGTAGGTCTTGATATGGTTTTCACATCTGAGAAAACACCACCATTTGTTCATCACTCACCGCTCCCGTGCCAGAGTAAGTAAAGAATACTTTCGACCGATCTGGTTGCACTTCCTCTTTCGAACTTGAAACTTCCGTCAATACCACTCTTGGGCTTAAGGAAGGGAATTGGTGATAATTCCGCATGAGGCGTCCTAATATTATTGATATCATTGGTATTGTGTCTTAAACACGGAGTTGTATTACATGATCCGTTACATTATAACTAGTCGTCATTGCCATAAGATCACGCGAGTTCATGATAACCAACCTCATACATACATTTGTATTTAGTAAGATCAATGAATATTTTTCCACTCCGCCAAGGGTGAAAGTTCGCTTGTTTTGACCGTCATTGGTAGATAGACTCCATCTGATATTATAACGAAGCAAGGAATAGCGATTGCCTAGCCTCCTACAGCTATAGCTAACCTAAAAGTTCTGATATGCGAGGGTCGACATCGGGATATGCCATGGTCTGCCGTCATACTTCTATTGGGTTATATTGCTCGGTGCCCTCTACTTTTGGGCGTTCCTCGTTCTAAGCTTACCACGTGTATTGCGTCTCCATAAATTGATATTGCTTTATATAGAGGACAAGTGAGATTTCGTATTGATCCTTTGACAACTTGAGCTTAGTACGTTGCTTCATCTAAATCTGAAAGGACATAAAATCCAGCCTCGTTAAAGTAGGCGTTAACGGCGGTGATATGGACTACATGGTCGTGATACTAGGGTGTTCTTGTAGCTTGGTCGTTTTGATTGAATCATAGTAGCCCTGGCAAGTTAAGTTTTGTTGAAAATAGTGATAGATTTTTTCTGATCGCCCGTGCTTGTTAAAGAAGTGAGTGAGGAGGGAAAGCGCAGAAGAGAGGTCGTTCGTTGACCATGACCTTTAGTAAGTATGACCCGCACGTACTTGGTATCCTCCTCATCCGCCTGTCCTAGCTACCTCAGCCCGACTCTTGTCTGTACATGTACCTCAGATCGATAAACAGCATATATAGGACGCTCTATCTTACCAGGTTTAGCGTTGGCATTGTCAAAGAATTAAACGGCTATAATCGGCTAGCAGCATACCTTACTAGTAAGGAGCGGCCTCCGGCCGCATATGTAATCGTCAGTTCAAGAAACCGCCGACACTGAAGGATCCAGAAAACTCACAGCCCTGTTCAATGCAATGATGTGGGATAAACATCTTCGTACGCAGTTGAGGCCACCTGCCGCTGCGCGGCATGCTGGGCCCTCCTTGCTCGCGTGAGGTTGTAGTTTTGGAAGAGAAGAAATATTGAACTTGGTCAGAGGGTTATTATATAGTGACTGAGGTTTGCCCATGTATATGTATGCCTTCTCCCTTAGCACACCCGATTCTTTGTCTACTGATCAGCTATCCATCCAATTGAAACCTTTCGTGGTGGCAGAGATACCTGACTATTCTATTTAGATTATATGACCCTGGTCTTGTCGCGATCGTATCCTCGACCCATCCATAAAGGGCGCTCTAGAGTAAGAACCGTGGGGATAGTTTGCAGAGAATCGATTATACGTACATCTACTAGTTTATAATTAAAGTGAATAAATGCTTCTCGATCTAGCTCTTCCCTTTTGATACGGAAAGTAGGACCCGGGGTTGTCCTATTATATATAACCCACAGGTTATTTTGAATTTCCGATGGGTTCTGAGGTATCTATACTTGCTGTTCAATCCCCCCGAACTCTACTTGAAGTGATCGATCGAGCCCGATATATATGTGCTCATGGTTAGGTTTTATAGTTAGGGTTTAATTTTACTGGTTCCGAAAGTTATTTGACCATGTCCGAGATATCTTCATCATTTCATTCACTGGATATATGTTCAAACATTGATGCCAACAGTACTTATGAAAATTTCTCACCTGTGGACAATGATATATGTTGATACTATATGGCCCCCTTCATTGACCAAAAGGCCCGCCTTTAACGTAGGGATTGGCGCTGTAAGGTATAAACGCTGGCACCATTTTCACCACGAGTGGTAAGATTGCTTTTGGCACATAATTTGTTTATAATACTGATCTAACCAGTTAAGAAATATACGCTTAGAATATATTCAGGAGCTTATATATATGATCGAGACATCAGATTGACTACCGCGCATGCTACGGGGGTGTGAATCAAATATAGAACAAACTCATTCATTGTCTATAGCGTTAATCCTAGTCATGTATACATGCTGGATCGACGCCTCTTCCACCGGAACAGACCTATATCCGGCGTTGATATAATCCTAATATATACCAGGCGTTGGTGTCTTGGATGAATTGATCTCTGGATCATTACTGACTTCTACTTTAGGCAAGATCGACTGTCTTAAATCAGCGGTATTTGAGGAGAAATTGTCATCATCCTACTTGACTGTTTACTCACACACTTGTGCAGGTGATCAACAAGGAATTCGATCACGATTGCGCCGGCTTTATTCGCTCCGGGGGTGCCTAGAAATCAACATCTGGGAAGGCGGGTTAGTTCGACTTGGCAATCGCATATAGAGGCCGGAATTGTATTTTAATATGAGAAGAAGTCAGTGCAGCGGGAAAGGCGCTACATATACATGTCGTAATTGTGCCTATCTTCGATAATGCTGGGACGATCTTGGGTTGAAGGACTCTCCACACATGCATATATATGTTTCAGGAGCCATACAGGCCATGTTATGAAACCAGTCAGCTGCAGAGAAGCTTTAATGCTTGGAGAGAATCGCCATGTACAAGGGTAGCTGCGTGTTAAGTTATTAACTGAGCTCGTACAAGTGTAGTAAAGTACCACTTACCTGATTCAATGGACAGCTTGACTTACATTCCAGTACAGAAGCGTACAATATAGCTCAAGGCAAGATGAAACCGCATGTAAGCCGTATTCGAGGGCTCAAACTTAAACCGAAGGCCCCTTAACTATTTTAGTCATCGTTTACTTATAATCTAGCCACTGGGGGGTTATCGGGAGAGCGTAGTGGAGGAGAGATGCTTATCAGAAGGAGCACTCAGCGTCGTGTAGCACAAGATCTTAAGTTTGATTAAATCCACGGACATGCGGCCAGGGCGGGCCCGGCTGCATGCAGAATCTAGAATAGTTCGAAGACCCCTGCTTGATTTTTCCTATGATACCATCGATCTTTTTTCTGTAGGAGGCCGAACCTAATATCTATAATACGTATACCTACATGTGTGTACCTACATGTATATAGGAAAGTCACTTAAGGATGGGTACAGTGCACCGGGATCTGTATTATCTGTATTATATATCTTGAAGTTAGTATATACTGATAATTATATGAACACTATTGAGCTAATATTGCTATGAATTAATTTAAAAGTATCAAAAAACCTGGACTAATTTGTATACATTTCCTTAATTATGTAGTGCACCTTAAAACCACCGCCTCTCATCTGGCCATTCGTCTAGGCGGTCTTTATATTTAATTATTCGAACAATTATTTTGCCCGTTCGGACTTTTTTGGCCAGAACCCTGGAAGTCTACAGCCACCTAGCTAGCTGGGAAGAGCAACGAGTAATATCATCGCGTGCCCGGTCTCCAAATTTCGGGAAGATACTTCCTTTTTTTTTAAAAAAAAAAGGGAACTCAGTCAAATATATCTGAAATCAAAGATACAATTGAGTTACTATCGTATATAAAGTCGATGCAGGCATATATATTTTGCAGTCACATGCACAGACTTGGCCGGCCTCAAGGGCAAATTATCCGGAAGACTTTGGCTGGCTTGTCTGGATTGCGTTGACTTCACTTGTAGAGGTTTCTAACAGAGCGGGGTTTCAGTATATATAGGTCTTGGCATGTGGACAACAGAATGATGGTAGAACAATCATTTCCCCCGTGGCATGATGACACCCAGACCCTGACATGAGGCAGACGGGCCACAAGGTAACACCTTGGCACGTTGTTGGTCATAAGATCACCTCTCCAGGGCGGTAGTATTTCCCAGGCTCGCACAATATATAACTTCGACAAAAAAAATGGTATGACCCGAGTGATTGATGGTGACCAACTCTAGCCTAGTCGGTCAAGAAGAATCTATCATCTGGAGACTTCTATAACTCGCCCTTCTAGAGGCCCTTTTTGCCCTAATAATACGCATGCAGGGCTACACGTACATCAATATTGCCAGCTAGAATAACCCCCCCCCCCCCCACATATACTATAGGGTAGTTACAAGTATGCACCGGACTCACAAGCGCTGTTACATTATTTCTTCACAGAGGGGTAATCTCAAACCGTGAAAACCACAACTGTACAATCCACTAAACCGCGTCTCAAGCGGTAGCCCTCAGCAGGAGGCATTTTTTAACGAAGTCTCTGCTGGTACAACAAGCACAAGCGTAGTTGGCTGATGTCTGTACAGAGACCAAGAGTTCGACTTACATGTTACCAAGGTTCCAGCACGTGAACACGGGACTCCAAGTATTTCGAGCGGTAGAGTGAGTGGGGCACTGCGTCCAAGTATTTACATGTCTGAGGAGGTTCTTCTGTCTTGAGAAACTGAGTCACCAACCTCGGACATGTGAAAACCTCGATGCCAGTTGGTACATGCCTAGAGAAGAGTGCTTGCTAAACTGCGTTGTAGGAGTGGGTTCAGAAAGGTGGGAGCTGATGAAGGGGAAAGGGACATTGGTGGGGGGGGTTTTTTTTTCGCTCATTCCCTGCCCCGCATTTTTTTTTTTTTTTTTTTTTTGCAGAAGAACCTTTCACACTGAAAAATTAAGCCAGGAGCCTAAAACCTAACCCTTAGCGGCGGCATATACGCGTGGTGTTTCAATCCACGGTTTAATTTCTAGAAATGTAAGTAGTTTATATACATGTATATAGATACAAAGCCCTGTCAATGTAACTGAATGGGGCCGACATTCAAACACTCGATTTATGTGTGTACCAAACACATTAGTCCAAGGGGGCAACGAATACATGTATTACAACATGGTTGGTGCCCCAGCGGCAATATTGACGAGTGATCCCTTGTGACCCACCCTAGTCCCCCTTCTCAGCTTGCATGTTCCCAGCACCCCCCTACGCATCACGGCCTGAATCACAGATATGGTCGACGCTCAATTAGTCCTCTAAAGGTTGTGTTTCAATCATTAAAGGCGCTAGTTTGGTCCCCCCTCACACGACCACTATGCTTGCTTCAATACCACGATATATCCGCCCCCAAATAAGATCGACACAGTCTGCGGGAAGGGAGGGCGGGTTGTGGACAGAGACATCAAAGGATGCAGGTGCAGTCAAAGGATCTAGGTGCGTTCTTATTATAAAGCATGGCTATCTCGTCCTAGCTAGTAAGATGGAAAATAGAACCTACTATCTCAAGTACTAAAGTCGATCTGTGCCTAGTTGATTACAATCCAGTGGGCTACATCTTAGCTAGAATAATGATTCGCTATATGACCTTTTCCAGCGAATAATCACGGAATGGCTTACACATTACTACCCCGCTGTGCTAGGCCATAGGACGAACAAATCGCAACCCCGCTACCCACTAGCTATATCTAGGGTGAGGGCCTCTATCTGTAGCGCCTGGACCTGACCACTCCCGCTGGGGCAACAAGCTTAGGGTCAGCTAGATAATGTTGGTGGTTTACGGGTGTCCCAGCTACTATATCGATACCAGGACGACACAACAACTGGCAACCGGCAACGGAATACCCAACACTGCGAATTAAAAAAGGGGATGGGGCATATTTCTGTGATCTAGTCTTGGCTTCACTTATGGATTTGACGTTCTAAGTTTCTTACTTGGAACCCCCCCGTTTCGGTGGACCGATAACTATAACATTGTTTTTCTAGGTATGTCTGGGGTCCATAATTTAGAATGGCAATTCCAAACAAAGTTCACCCCCACCCCCGGACGGAAGCTTTAATTAATTAATACCCCAGGCGCAATTATATCCCTTCGTTGATCCGCTGACCAATCACGTTTCTTCCTGAGTAAGAAAAATCAAACCATATATTGATATATCCCTAACTAATAAAACAACTATATACAAAACAGGACGAGGACACGCCCCAGGATCGAGCCGCCAGACGTACCAAAGCCCTCCCTACAACGCCGCCTCAATCTTGCCCATTTCCGTCATAATGGGCGCCCACTTACTCCACTCCCCCTCGCCCATTCCCCTCGCCAGGGGCAGCCTCCCACCATCCACATCGCCAAAGCCCAACACCCTACTGACCGCCTCCTTGATTCCCACCGTGCCCCAGCCGACAATCAGCTCCTCGGCGCTCGACACCATGTACTGGAGCGCGCGGATCTTCTGGAGGCGCTCCGTGTCGAGCGGGCCCTCGGCCGTGACGAGGTCGTAGAGCGCGACGACGCTCTTGGGGAAGATGCCCGCGAGGCCGTCGATGGCGCCGAAGCAGCCGACCTGCAGCACGGGGAACAGCTGCTGCCCGAGACCCGTGAAGAGGTGGAAGTGGTCCGTGTCGATGGTGGGGTCGAGCGCGATCTGGGCGTGTACGGAGATGTCGCCATGGGAGAGCTTGCCGCCGACAATATTTGGGTGTGCGGCGAGGGCGCGGAACGTGGACGGGAGGATCTTGACGTTGTTTGAGACGCCGGGGTAATGATATCTTTACCAGGAAAAAAAAAAAGGATCAGCACCCTCACCTATCCAAACCAAGCAACCAAGCAAACCAACTCACATCATAACCGGGATCGGGCTCTGGTCCGCCACCGCCTCAAACCACCCCCTAATTCCATCCTGACTGACAGCGCCCGCAAAGTATCCCGGCGCCAACACCAGCCCCCACCCCGCGCCCGCCTGCTTCGCCTCGGCCAGCAGCTGCACCGTCTCCTCGATGCCGTTTGTCGCCGTGCCCGCAATCAGCGGGTAGTTGCTGAAGCCCGCGGCCTCGAGCTCGCGGCGCACATGCGAGATCTGGGCATAGCGCTCCTCGCGCGTGAGGTGCACGGCCTCGCCCGTGGAGCCGAGAAGCACCAGGCCACGGCAGCCAGACTTTGCCAGGTGGATCGAGTGCGCGGCTTGGGCCTCGAGGTCGAGGGGGGGGTTGGTGGAGTTGTAGGTGCTGGCAGACTTGCTGACGAAGAAGGTTGGGACGGGGACGTAGATTCCGCCGGCGGGTGGGAGGGAGCGTGACATTTTATATAGGTATGTGTATGTAAGTATTTATATATTTTTATTTTTATTTAGCTCAACTTTTGCTGTGAGAGTGTATGGAAGGAGGAGAAGAGGAGGAGAAAGCCTCTCTCTAGATAGATAGCCATCAGCCATCTATTTACATCAGCCCAGACCTCGGGAGAGATGCACGAGATGAGGGGAAGGGGAAGAAAAAGATACCATTTACTGCAGGGTTAGGGCTCGGCGTGCATTGGGGGGGGGGGGATATACCCGAGTGATGGCCCATGACTGCAGTGGGGAGGAGAGAAGAACCGGGTGGGGAAGAGGTTCTGACTTCTAACTTCGCTCCTCGGCGCATCTCCGGCACTCTCCCGACGCACCGGGACAAGCGAGCCCGGATAAACCTTTTTCACGTGGCGCCCCGCCCTTCCCCTCCACTCGGTTTGCAATAGCCCGAGCGTACCCGGGAAAACACCGTTTCTCCGGCGTGAGGCTCTGCGGGGGGTTCCGAGCTGGCCATTCCGCATTCTGCCTAGTGCGGGGCAGCGAGGGGGGGAAGAGAAGGAGAGAAGAGAAGAGAGAGGGAGGGAGGGAGATTGTGTGTAGGCATTACCGGGCGCTCTATCTCCACTCCTCTTCACTTGTGCAAACACCAGGCTCTAGAGTAGATACTGCTGCTGCTCCCCCCGCGCATACAGAAGCACATGCGGTGTAACTATGCGCATGCAATTGTGCCCAGCTATTACAACATATACTTGTAGCTGCCGTGCACTCTTAATCTTGCCTGCTCTGCTCTGCTCGATGGCGCCTGGTGCGCGATGTCTGTAATTGAGCATGTACTTATTATATGTTGTGCTTGATTTCATTGCATTGATCTGACTATCCTTTTCTCCGGAGATATAGTGCACGCAGCTCGTGGGGAGGGTATATTTTACGGTTCTATAGCTACGGATACATGTGTGTGTATATATGGGACATGCATGACATGTTTCCGCACGCACGGCTCTACGGCAATTGCAATTTCCCTTCCCCTTCTACTGCAGGTTGACAAACAGGCCGCCGTCTGTAATACCGTGTGTCAGTTATGTTCCAAAATATGCAGAGGGGGGAAGGGGGGGGGGGGGGCGATTGATATCGCATGAAGAAGAAAGGAAGTATGTACTCACCAACCAGCAACTGCGCACCCGTCTACAAATCATTGACACCCCCCAAATCAGCCACAACCACGACCACAAGTACAACCACCAAAAGAAGGGCATAAAACTCACCATATACCTCGACAAATCACTCGCCAAAAACACCGCCGGCCCCGCAATATCCTCCGGCACGCCCGTCCTCCCCAGCGGTATCCTCCCCTCCATATACGCCCTCTTAGCGTCGTCGTCCAGATCCTCCTCGTTGAGCGCCGTCTTGATGGTCCCCGGCAGGATCGCATTACACCTGATGCCCTTGGACCCCAGCGCCGTCGCACAGCTCTGCATGAGACTCAGCACGCCCGCCTTCGTGGGCGTATAGTGTGTCTGCCCCGCGCCGCCCACCAGCGCGCTGATGGAGCTAACACCAATGATGCTCCCGCCAGTCCCCTGCGCAACCATCTGCCTCGCCGCAGCCTGCGTAGCGTAGAACGCGCCGTCGAGGTTGATGCGCACCGTGCGCTCGTAGAGCTCGCGCGGCAGCGTCAAAAAGTCGGCAAACTGGCACACCCCCGCGTTGGACACAAACACGTCCAGGCGCCCGTACGTGGCCACCGTCTGCGCGATCAGGTCCTCGGAGGTGGCGGGCAGCGAGATGTCCCCCGGGATGGCGAGCAGTGAGGAGGAGATGGGCGCGGACTCGATGGTGCTGCGCAGGCTGGCCACTGACGCTGATTGCGTCTCGTTGAGGTAGTTGATGGATACTTTGGCGCCGTGGGTGGCCATGCCGATTGCGATTGCGCGGCCGATGCCCGTGGCGGCGCCGGTGATGGCTACTACTTTGCCGGTGAGGAGTTGGACGGCCATTTCAGGTCCTTGTGAGAGGTTTGTTTTTCTTTTCTTTGTCTTTCTTTTTCTCTCTCTTTCCCTTTTCTTGGCGGGGTTCGAGACTGGAGACTGGAGAGGAGGAATTGAGAATTGAGGGATTGAGGGGTGGGCCAGAGGTTTATATGCTTCTTATATATACCACCGCACTGGCCCCAACTATTTTATCCTTCTACGGCCCCTTTTAACCCCCAATAGCGGGGCTTCCGGTAGCTATCAATTCCGTTCTAACTTGCATCATACAGAGCACCGTATCACGTGATGGCGCGCGATATCGTGGTGTGAAATGATTTCCTTGCAGGAAAAAAAAAGGAAGGGGGCGTGTCGCAGCTCTTTGATTGCCTCCCCCCCTTATTCCCAAATGAAAAGAAATGATATCCATGCATGAATGCGCCTTTGCCTTTGGCTCTTACGGCGAGAATTGAAATGGGTGTGTGGAGGTGGGGGGATGAAACCCGGGGAAGAAAGAATACCTAAGCTAGATACATGTAGATACAAAAAAAAAAAAATCCCATAATCATACTCAGACAATAAATCATACAAAAAAGAATATTCGTGATAATTCGTCTCTAAAGCCTCTACACTTCACTTGCACCAAGCTCTACTTCAAGGACCTCCTCCTCCTCTTGGCTAGTCAATGCGCATTCTCCTCCTTGACACCGTTAGTTCCGTTGGTCACTGCCTTCCTCTTCTCGGGTACCACAGGCGCGGGAGTCAATGCCTTCTGTGGGCTTGGGTTCAGCAGCGACCTCGCATTGACCAGTTTCGCCGCAGGGTTCAGTGTTAGACCAAAGCCTGGCTTATCAAGCACGCTCACGTCCATTGACCCGCCGATGGGGATCGGTTCGTCAAGGAACATGTCGCCAAACACCGGGTAGACGGACTTTCCATCGGGTGAGTTTGCGAGATACTCCTGGAAGGGGCAGTTTGACTGGGAGATGACGTAGTGGTATGAGTAGGGTCCCGAGGCGTGAGGGACAACGGGGATGTCATAGGCGGCGGCCATGGCGGTGACCTTGAGGAGCTCGGTGAGACCTCCGACCCACATGACGTCGGGCTGGAGAATGTCGAGGTTGCGGCCTTCGATGAGTTTGCGGAAGCCGTAGCGGGTGTATTCGTGCTGTTTTGGGAAAGTCAATTAGCCTATCCGCTTATAATTGGGCTGTTTGCAGGGGGGGGGGTGGGTAAATACCTCTCCGGTAGTGAACTTGAGCTGGGGCAGCGCCTGCTTGAGTTGTTGGAAGCCGTCAAAGTCATCTGGGTGAAGAACCTCCTCCCACCAATTGATGTTGAGATCTAGACATGCCGTAGCCAATTGGATCGTGTACGGTACCGTCAAGCTCATATAGCAATCAACCATTATTGGGTAATCCGGTCCCACAGACTCCCTATGTTTCTTCAAGAACGCCACATTCTTCCTCAACCCTTCATGGCCATCATCCGGCCCATAAGGCAATGGGACCTTTGAACCAAAGAATCCCATCTCCTTCGTTGCCACCGGCTCGGGCCCCGTGCAATAGAAACTCAGCTTCTCCCTCGTCGCACCACCAATCATCTTGTACACTGGCTCCTTCCTGATCTTCCCCAGGAGATCCCACAGGGCCAGGTCGACGACGGAGATGGTTGCGATGGGCAACCCCTTGCGGCCATAGAAGGTTGTTGCGCGGAACATTTGGTCCCACATGATTGAGAGATTTCGGGGGTCATTTCCGATCAGGAAGCGCTCGAGGTGCTGGTGGACGATCCAGCAGGCTGGGGGACCACCAAAGCCCGTGGCGAACCCTGTGGTACCATCACTGGCTTCGATCTCGACACAGAAGGATCCGAGGACGTTGATTCCCCAGGAAGTGCGCGAGTGCTTATACTTCTCGAAGCGGGACATGGGGTTGGCGATAGGGGAGTCGACGAGCCTGGTGGGTGAGTGTGTTAATTACATATTTCTTCCAATACATATCTATAGGCTCTGCTATAGACCCATTGAGATTGAATTGGGGTTTGGGGGGGGGGGGTAGGTAGGATGAGGAGTGGAAGGGGGGGGGTGTGTACCAATGGCCGCCGGCGACATTGTGGTAGTCACCACCGGAGCCGACACCGTCGACAACATAGGTCCTGATGGCCTTGATGGTGGGCCACTGCTTAATTTCTGACATGGCAGGCAGTCGGTATATATATCTGTCTTTTAGTGATAGAGAGAGAGAGAGATAGAGAGGGGTGGGAGGAGTGGGAATCTCGCTGTCTATATGTTTTTTTTTATTGATTCGAGAAAAAAAAGACAATGATATTTGGAGAAGTAGAGAAGTATGCCCAGAGAAAAACCAGAGGAGAGAGGAGGAAGTGAGAGAGCACAAGAAGCAGACAGAGCTTCCTTATATATGCCCAGACCTAGATGGAAGAATCAAAACCAAAGTATCGGAGGGTGGGAAAAGTTAATCCCGTGCCAGCCTCAGTTTAGAGCAGCAGAATCAGCAGTAGAGGAGCTCCCTTTACCCACGTGAGCGGGAGAGGGAGAGAAAAACCTACAAGAGATAGAGTAGATTTGCTTAATCTTAGACAGAGATAGTAGCAGGTTGGTGTTGTTGTTGTTGCTTGCTAGTGCGTCTGTGGCGGAGAAAGCGGACAAGGGCGATTCCCCGGGTATGCGACACAGCCCATCACTCACTACTCACTCGCTCCCAGTAGCCGTCGCATCGCATTGCAATTAACAGATTCTTATCCGGCTAGTTACATGTATCCATCCTTCCACCCATCCATCGGCATCTCCGCCCTCTCTCTCTCTCTCTTTCTCTCTCTATCCCCCCCCCCTCTCTCTCTATCCCCACATCTCTATATCTCTTTGCTTACTTATTTACTCCTGCACGTTTCCAATCTGTCTGAGAAGCAGAACCCTTTCCCACGGGTACATACAATTCATTCATTCACACAGTTGTATCCATATATCACATACACCCCTGCGTTAAATCCCATCGGTGTGAGCTTCCCTTGCCATCCCGACCCACCACCGACCCACCGTGCATGAGATGAGAAACCAGAGGGAGAGTGCATCCAGCGAATCACAAAATGAGGAACCCGGAAAGGCGGGGTAGGCTAGCGACAACTGAATTTTTCTCTCTGTCTTGCCGGCCGGTTTCTCGGTTGGTATTACACCGAAGGCCCTCATGCCCACAACTCCCGAGGTTGAGTCCCGCTACTTGCGACGACAGACTGACAGACTGACAGAAAAACCCTTGCCCCATAGTTACATGGCTTTAATTTCTTTGCTGGATAGGAGTTTGTGGGGAATCCTGGGATTGGTGGAGAACTCTGGGGTATGTACTTAAGTAGAATGCTTAGGAGTTGCCCGATCGTGGTGGCTTGTCGTAGCTACCCAACGATGTGTAATCAACCTAATGCCGAGTGATCGCCATGATCCAAATACCGCAAGTGTAAACGTTAGATATATTATTATTATTATTGCCTTTAAGCACCAATATATATATACGAATGATAATATGGCTATTCTTTTAGAGAATATAATACCACTATCAAAGTTCTTGAAACTGTTATACCAATTCGTGATCGTCAAGAATGTATCACTCGTAATAATACATGTATGTTTCCGGACTCATCCCGGCCATCTCTCCAGCCCATCCATCATGGCCAGAAAGGAGAGATAGGTGCCTTTGTGTATGCTCGTTCCCAACCCCTCTTGCTTTTGCTATCGGAAAACGTTCGGCCGAAATCTAGAGATAAATCCCAGGTTCTGATTACTCGCTTAGGACGCAATGCTCTTTGATTTGGTGAATCTTGGGGAAGTCCCGTACGCACACTGACTACAGCTGTATAGATGATATATGTTTACATCATGTGCTTTACCCCGTACTGATTTTATACATAAAAACCGGGGACCGGCAACCCTAGAATCCCTTCTCCACCTATTTCCCCGTACCATTTGTCGTCAGCCTTGTTGTTTGGTGCAAAAATCTCAAAGGCAGGAGGATCCCACCAGCGAGAACAGCAAATTTCTTCAAACAGGAGGACGAGATTAAACAGAATTATTGGCCGGGTTTCAGCAGCCATGTGGAAACCTAGATTATACGGAAACACTCTTGTCTATACAATCACAGCATGCTGTTGTCAAGGCTTCTTGCTCCTGGGATATGATCAAGGTAATAATTGATACCAGCGCCGGCACCGTTCCCTTCAAATCCGTACCCCATCAATTAATCACATATCACATTGTAGGTGTCATGAGCGGCATCATCGGCGCTGATAACCGCTTCGCAAGAGACTTCAACTACCCAGGAACCAGTACACAAGGCACAATTGTCGCTATCTATGATGTAGGTTTGCATGCTTACTCTCTTTGATCAACTGCCGCCAGTCATCGAGAACTAACCTGTCACACGACATAGATTGGTTGTGTTGTTGGATCGATATTGTGTTTTTATATTGGCGAGAAGATGGGCAGGAAGCGGATGATCATGGCGGGCGGGATAACAATGTTGGCTGGGACCGCTATCTTGACAAGTTCTACCACGCTAGCCCAGTTGATTGTTGGTAGGATTGTAACCGGTATTGTAAGTTGAAATGCTTGTTTTGTCTTGGTTTAAACGTGCAGATCGCTAATACTCTTGCTTTAGGGAAATGGTTTCAACTCTAGCACTATTCCAGTTTATCAGGCAGAGTGTTCCCCGGCAAGGGTCAGGGGTATGCTACTTACCACACAGGCTGTCGTTACCATCTTTGGACTTTGTATTGGTAGGACTGCCCCACGATTCTAATATACGTTCATGCATGGCTCTGACTCCCTATAGCCTACTGGCTGGATTATGGAACATCTTTTAATGATGGCCCTATGCAATGGCGTCTTCCTCTTGGCTTCCAGGCATTCTTTGCCTTGTTCCTCGTGTTACAGGTCGTCGTTCTCCCGGAAACTCCTCGGTAGGTATACCATATTGCCTTGGAAGTTACGTATAGCTATACTAAGAACCTCATATAGATGGCTCGTCGCTCAAGATCGTGGCGAGGAAGCGGCGCAGGTTTTGGCAGACCTTGAGGGCGAAGAATATTTCCCCGACCATCCGAGAATAGTTGAACTCCGTCGAGATATCGAGGCGTCAGTAGCGTTGGAAAGTGCAGGAGGTCCGTTCAGATTCAAAGAATTATTTATCGGAGGCAAGATTCAGAACTTTCGAAGGATTTGTCTTGCAATTGCTGTCATGATCATGCAACAGGCAACAGGTAAGCACTGACCACCTTCGCCGCATATTTCTCTAGTCATAGCTGATCACTCGTGCGGCCCACAGGTGCAAACATGATCAACTATTACGCCCCAGTTGTTTATCAGCAGACCATGGGGCTCAGCCGCAATATGTCTCTCATTCTCGGTGGCTGTACATCACTTACCTATCTGGTCGGCTCGTTTATTCCGCTATGGATAGTTGACAGGCTTGGTCGTCGTCCCCTCCTCATGTTCTCTTCTATCGGTCTCTGCATATGTTTCTCGTTGGCCTCTATTCTCCTCTCGCTTGGAACCGTGTCAGCCGCATACGGTGCCTGTGCAATGGTCTTCATCTTTCAAATTTTTTTGGGTATCGGCTGGCTCCCTGTACCATGGTATTATGGCTCTGAAGTCTCGACCACCCGTCTGAGGTCCCGCGCACAGGCTATAGGGTCGGCATTTAACTGGCTTGCTGTATTTACAGTGGTGGAAATCACCCCAATTGCTATTGGAAATATCGGATGGAAGACATTCGTCATCTTTGCTGTTTTCAACGCCGGAATGGTGCCAATTGTGTATTGTTTCTTCCCTGAGACGAAGGGCCTTGAGTTGGAGGATGTAGACCACCTCTTTGACCGCGGTGGCATCACAGGAGGCGTATGGAGTACAGGCGGGAAGACTGTACAGAGACGGAGGGTAGGAGAGGAAACTGGCGTGTTTGAGAAGGCGGAGAAAGCAAGCGGTGCGCATCTAGAAGACGCGCCTACTCAGGAATAGCAAATGTTTACCACCACAAGCTAGGGGCATGAATTTACGAACAAAATCACTGTACATAGACACACGTAAGCCTATATTCCAGCCATTTATGATAATATTCTAGGGAAATAATAGCCCTGATCACTTATCTTTATTTCCCCTTATTTCCACCTAAAAGAAGCGTGGTATTCCGTGCTTAAACATATATCCGATAGTCTCAACTTTTCCGGCCTACCCGTTATTCCCTCCGGATTCAGCTATCCTAAATCATGAAAGCTTCGGCAGATACTGTTTCAAGCACCCTTCTCCCCGCATAATCAGTTTGCGCCTTGCCATTAATTTATCTCTGGCTTGTGATTATTCGGATGAGCCTTCGAGTGACATCTTGTGATTATTAGTTCTCGGGAGAATTCATTCCGCGATAAAACTATTATTAATAATATAATAGAATTGCTTTTACGCCTATCTGAGGTCTAGTCCGGATATTCGGGGGATAAGAACACGGACTGGAAGTGTGCAGTACTGACGCAGAGGTGATGCGATATCTCTCTAAAATCATACGTGAAGGCAGTTAGATCTATAGAATCGTTAACACTCAGGCCTAGACCCGTCATAAGAAGGGATAGGGCCCATTACCAATATCGAGTGATGTCTTATGGACCGTATTATTCGGTATAATTCTCTCCGTGAGGGAGAAGATGATCCCTAATAATATAATTCATATACAGCGAGGCTGGTTTATATGCGTAGTTCTTTATCGGTGTTAGCTGACTAGTACTAGAGTTCTATAAATTCTAAGAGTAGAGGCTTTAATAGCCAGTGTAAAGCCCCCCCCCCAGACCCACCCCTTACACGGAATCTAGAGGATCCCCCTCTCTGGGTGAGGGAGAGGTTTCGTGATTGTTGTTGGATACCTATATATTGTTAAATACTACCTTTCTACGAAGATGAGAATTAATTTGACGTATTGAGGAATGATCCAGATTTCTAGTGACGGGCGATTTTGTAGAGTGGCAGCTGTATTAACACGGTCTCTAGAAGAAAGCTTAAGAGAAGATGAACAATATGATCTGCTGACCGATATATAGAACTTTCTGTTACACAAGATCTATTGGTATAATCCTAGATGATGCCTACCTGACCAGTCAAGAAAAAGTCCTTGCACATTTGAGAGGCCTACAGAGTTTCTACGCAAAGGGAACGGGGTACATGGCGGTTTATGTGCCAAATTAAAGTACATGCAGTACTCATCCTATTACATTACTACATGTACATTGTGTGTGTGCGTGCAAGTACATGTATCTATCGACTCATGTAAGTATGTACCATTCATATGTGGTTTCCAAAACCCTACTCGCATGGAAACGTGGCTCGTCTGTGATCGGGTCTTTGGGTCATGATAATAGCTGACCTGTAAAGTAGATTGAAGTCTAGTTAAAGTTTATCACGCAAAAAGTTCCTCCCTCCGCCACATGGTGCCCCACAGTCCAGAAAATATCCATGCACTGTACATGCATATAAATACATGTAGTGCACATGTGCATGTATACATGTATGTACCGAGTGTGTCCCCGGTGAAATAATATTTCAAATACGCCTAATAGACCAAAATATGGATTCAGCAACCATAACTTGGTTATCCCATGGCTCGTAGCTTGGCTTTGACCCTTTGACTACAGCCCTCTCCTGCAACCCACCGCTCATGAAACGGTACAAGTCTGGGCCCCACGCATTAAAAATCCTGTTGATGAGTCCTGAGGCCGATCTGAGAGAATACGGTTGAGAGCCAGGCACCATCGGCTACTGGCGAGGGCTTCAAAGCCCTCTGCTACGGGTGATGGGATAGCTCAGGTATGGCCCGCTCGGATTTCGCTCTAGCGTAACTCAGCCCTCATAAAGGTTTTCGGCACTAACAAACTCCCCAGCCATACTATCATAATATAAGCTCATTGCTTTCACCTCCAACAATCCCCTCCTACTTGACTTTCGCCCCCACTTCTAAATCTCAATACTCAATACCCCGCATCGTTGTCTCCAACGAGATGTGTTCTTCGAGTATATACGTCTCAAGAAACCTCACCTCACATCTTTCAATGAGACCTACGCATGTGCACCTCATGAGATACATTACAGCCTTCACCTGGAAGCTCTTCAAGCAATACTCTGATCACCAGGATATGTATCCGTATATGTTCCCCATAAATTGAAACTTCAATACAGGTGATTGGGGCACACAAGCCCAGAGACACATGGATTAATGTCTAGCCACTCGTCAAATTCCTGGGCTTATCGACTTGCGCTAAGGGATGCTTTGCCCGCGGGTTAACATTTCTTAAAGGTTGTCCCTCGTAGTCAAACCTTAAGGAATATCGAGATAACTCGGGATGTAGAATTATTCGGTTTGAAGTGGCCTAATATATGTCCTCAGTTGGTCGAAACAACCCCTTCTCCCCGCCTCGAGGTGCCCCGCGATCGCATTGATCACAATGCATCACTCGATGCCAAGTTCAACATCGTTAACTAAAATGGTGTCGTTGGTTTAAGTCCTCGAAAAGGGCTGGATAGAAAGAGACATTTAATGCTGATGTTGGCTACAGATCCAATGAGTTAGATATCGGTAGTCATTCAACTTTAATTAAAAGGAGAACACCCCGGCATCTCATCATTCAAACGCCACCTAAACACCTACGCATAGCCACTTGAGGCAGGATTTACTTTACTTCTTCATGTGCAATAGCTCTTCTGGTGTCGTGATGTCTTTTGCCAACCATTAGACAAGCCCGTGTTCGCTATGAGTAAAGTAGCTAGTCTTTTGGAACACTGCTATACCTCCTGATGTTGACACGCCACTCTCCGATATAGCTTCATGGCCCTGGGGCTCTGGATATCTAATGAACATTCTGCGGATTCTTGGTTTGTATTATTTAGGTAAATACTTAATCTGTCTATAAGCAGGGGTTTTTTTTAATTGTGGAGTGATTTTAGATCCCCTAGCTAACGCCATACCTATAGATAACGTATGCTGCGATCCATAGAGTAGATGCTGTTTCTACTTCGGAGAATCCACGGCGGAACGGAGATCGATGCGTTACCAGGGGGTAGGCTTGTGGAAAAACAACTATCACGCACTCTAGATATCTTCATCAGGCGGGGAAATCTATCCTGAACCTAGTGTCAATTATCGGAGAAATAATCGAAATAATCCACCGCTCTTGTCACCTAGACGTAGTTCCGGGAATCTATATACGCCCTAGCCCTAAGAAATCCCTGTGGCCGCTCTTTGATCCGTTAGGCTTCTCGTCATGCTGCTCGGAGGAATGTCCGTAAAGACTACTCCAAAAATACACAGTAGCTTTTCCGAATCTAAACATGAGCTTTTCCGAGAGACGCATAAATGCCATTTGCTATACCGGAACTCGACGTTACGGACATTTTCCACTTCTACCCAGGTCTTTTTAGAGTACATACTGGCCATTCCATACATATACAAAATACCCGATTATTAAAACCCGAGATTAATAAGGCATAACATCGGGGGGGTTTCCATAGCCAGTAACGGTTCTGGAGTCGGTGGGGACGTTCTTGATTACACAGCAACTTGTGCGTCGCCGGTTTAAAGTGTGGGTACGTGGGTACGTATGCCCCTGGCGCCTGGGGGCCTACCTTTTGGGGTGCATATAGAGTTATTCGCGGGATGAAAAAAGGCCTTAGGTTAGGTCCATGAGCTTGACTCCTTGAATAAAGGATAGGGAGAGTGTGGCTAACAATATATATTCACAGCTGATATAATGCCCAAGCAGCACCGGTATGCACTCCATCAACGGAGTCCAATGAAACTGCGATCCACATAGAGTACATTCAAAACAAAAAATCTCACTATGGCAAGCTACAACATACTTTCCGCTCCTTGCTATAACAACAAAGGAATAGCCTCATCGGCAAACCTGTGAAACCAACAGTGAGTTTTCTGAGCGATAATAAGTATCGCAGAGAGGCAGTCACTACATGACAAGAAGATAAGTCATTTGGATGAACTGTCGCGCGTACATACAGCCTTTCGTGATATTTACCTTGGATGTAGGCACGGCGTTACACGGCACGCACAGTAATGCGGGTCTGCTGTGCTGTAGAGTACTGTACCTACCTAAATCTGGCACCTCGCTATGGCAGAACTCAATATGCCGGATTCCTTGACGTTTCGAAGTTCTCTGTGAATTCCGTTTTACCTATTGAAAAATCAATTTGCCATCCCGGATTCCTTAGGAATTTTAGCCATCCAGCACAGCGAGGTGCGACTGTGGTTATGAAGTGTTAATGCGGTACGAAGGTAAGTGCACCGGTGTTCCGTGCACTGACCATCAGGGAAGAGGTATGTAAGCTCTGGGTGTGCCCCTAACATTCGATTGTTCAGCTTGGGGGCGGGGAAAGTTCCGAATATCCAATACAGGCTCGGAGGGGACGTACCTTAAGCCGGTTTGATGAGAAAAAGCCAGGACTTATGCCAGTATCATCTAAAGAGCTAGGAAGATCACTTCATCTGAGAGTTAGAAAAGTAAGGATGAAGAGTCTTATAGCTGCGTTACGATTCAGCACAGATTCGCGGTGCGAGTCGACGTATTCGACTACTAACCCCCTCGTCTCAGGCAACCCTAGCAGGCGTCTTTACACCACGAAATTAAAGTGTACTCCGATGTGAAGGGTAAGTGAGTAGAACGTGGCAACGCAAACCGCACCGCCGCGTTCTACTCACTTACCCTTAACACCGGAGTACATGTAGTTATCTACATGTAATTATGGGGCACATCTGGCTCCGGCCCACGACAAGTTGTCAGATTGCGCACTCCGAGATTCAGATTCAGCAATGAGCACATTACCGTTTTACTAAACCACTTATGTAGTCCACGGTACTTGCGAGGAGTTACAAGCATTGCCAGTAGCGCCTGCACTAAATTGTATCACGTGCGTATTAAGAGCGCCACAAGGTAACCGAGGTGCACGCCGCCAGTTGCCGATCATGTGGCTTTGCAGGGACTTCACGCTTTAAGAGACTATGAGCACCAATACAACTGATTCTCTTTCTATAGATCTCCCAGCATCGGGGGCAGATAGACTCAAAAAGATGGAGGGAGGAGAGGAGAGAATAAATGCGTCCCGACGCAAAATCTGCCGGGTTTTCGATTGATTGCGTAAATCGAAAGAAAAGTCGCAGGAGGGAGACCAGAACTTTATAACACATCTTTTCCTCTTTCAAATTCTGTTCAAAAATTCCGACATGGTTGCACTTATTTCTGTCGGGGTTGAACTACGAATACATGTAGTTGTATGTAACAGATACATGCACTCGAGACATTTACATTCTCGAAAGGATCCAAGATAAAATACGCACCACTGCCCAGGAAAATAGGGAGATCCCAAGAAAAAGAGTGTGGGGTAAGTACTTTACGGGTTCAGGCTATTGCCTGTAAGTTGTGACTGTTGGAAGAAGCTCATACTCACATGTGAAACGTTTCTTATGAAGTTATATATGATTTCATTTGGGAATTTCCGTAAAAAGGGAAAAGTAATTGATCTTGCTTGTGGGCGGGAGGCTGCAGAAAGACTCACTTCGCAATATAATAGGCGAAAACCAAACGGTTGTAACGGCAGGGCAGGAACAGAATTTCAGCTACACCCGAAATGCTTAGCACTGCCGAGTTGTAGGTACATGTAGGTACCACAATCAGAGATAAAACAAGAAAATATGATCTCCTGCATGCGTAGAAAAACTGAAGGTGCTATGCCTACAAGGATAAACTCTTAAACGACCGCACGGAAGTAACCATTCTTAGAGTGGCCACGAGTATCTCAGATGAAGGCCTAGAACGGCATGAGGCGCGGATAAGGGTGTAGAAGGGTGACAAAAGTGGCTTCGAGACACCTAATGGCAATTGTCGTTATGCAGGCGCTCTAAAGTACATATCCCACGGTGCCTGCTGCAGTTTGATAGATGTCTGATATGGTACATAGTGTATTTATTACCAGACTGCAGGTAGGGCCAGTATTCAATCAGACCTGAGCTTTATATAGCTAGTCGAAGAAAGGGTCCTTGCATTCCCTTTTAACGGTGAGCAATGCGAGATCCGATTACTAGTGAAGTATATTATTCCACCAATTAATTCTGCTTGACCAAATATCATAGTGTGACTCGGACTAGAAGTTCGTAGCTCTCGAGATATTGCACTCTAGGGGCCTAGGAATTATTATCTGGAGCACATATATATTAGTCAATGACTGGTGCGTAGTAACATGAAGACTACAGTTGCCAATACTCTCTCTGATGATTCGGTTCCTAAATGTTTTAGAGGGTGTCATTCATATTCACACCGTGATACCATACGATTGTGGAGAAGTTATTGGGGGTCTCGTTTTAGCCGGGGATCGTAGAGGGTCAAACAGCTACGGTTCACCGGAGTTATGTGCATATATGGCCAGGTATTTTTGATCCCGTCGGCACCGATGATGGTTGCTCCGAGCGGAAGGAAATATTTGACGAAGTCGAGTAATATATAATTGTCAGTGCGCAAAAAACTCTGAATTATACATGTATCCGGGCTATAAGGATCTATAAGTACGGATGGCTACATCATGTACATACCTAGAACTTGAGCAGAGATTTGGTATCCAGAAATCTCCCTATCGGAAAGAAACAACCCTACAACCCAGCTACCTGTGGAGAACCCATCAATTTACGGGGTGCTAATATAAGCGACTGCTTCTCCAAGGAACAGGGGACGAACACGATACCTAAATACAAATCCATGTTTTAACTCTTAGTTATGAAGAGTGCATACATAGTGGTGCAGCTTACTCCAACACACGATCGAGTGATATATTATGAAGCTGGTAACAGAGCTTTAGGCTGGTGAGTATCTTGGCTTGAGGATTATGAATTGAACCGTCAGAGAATCATTCGAGACAGCGGGTCCCTAGTTACCCCACGGATTCTCTGTGACACGTTGGCATAGAAATTCCGCTAGAAATAACGACCAAGAAAGCGCTCAAAACCATGGCGTGGAATTGCGGAGGAACATGTGGGATGAACCCAGCAAACGAGTCGTCGGACATTTGCACTGTGGCAAAGATACAGTTAATAAATGGATGATATATTGAACCTATATTAGGACGCACCCTGGGGCCATGTTGAGTTCTACTGGCGAGGTAAAGATGTTTTTCCACAACCATTGACATTGTTACACCGCAGATCGATCTGAAAACTTCCCCCTGGGGAAATGTGGGTCCTGGAATAGGAAAAAGAGGCTCTTTGCGCGGTTTACCCTCAGAATTTCTGACCACTATCGTCAGCCGACGCCTACAGCCCCGACAATCCGCTGCACTGTGTTGGGCGGTTATTCTCAGGAACCGGTCCAGTTGATAATCTCATCGAGTTGTTGTTCGTTCCTGGACTGTGGGGGAAGAACGGTAAAGATGGGGGGAAGGGGGCGACTAGCAGGGGTGGAAGAGGTACTGGTTCCGTACGTATGATATGTAGGTACTACTGCTGTTTGTGATAGTGTCAGTTGGCCAGTTACCAGTGCCCTGACTTTTGGCTAAAACCCTCACCATGTTGCCTCGTTACGATGGGCGGGGATTCCCCAGCCAGTTTTCCCAGCCGGATTGGGCAATGACACTCAACTTCGCAGTTTGGGCGCAGTTTGGGGTAGCGTCTTAGGGGCGGCTGCGTGTGGAGACGGTGAGAAAGGAACTTAGAAGGCGGGGAAGTCGCAAACCTCTTGATAACCCTAACAATCCCAGGAGTGACAAAAAATTATGCCTGACCTGCGCCAATATCCGGGGATTGGTTGGATCGAGACCCCTACTTAGGTACAACTAGCCTAACCTGTAAGCTCTGATGCTGCCCTGCCCTTCTTCTTTTCTATCATCATCATCATCTCCCCATTACCAGCATTTTTTGTCGCCAGTCTGGCGAGTGAGTGAGTAAAGAGTTGTTTAGTTAGTCGATAATCAACCAGTCCAGCAGACCAGCAAGCAAACCAATCAACAAGGCAGTATTGATTGCATAAAGGATTTGCAAATATGGGTTCTCCAGAGTCACAATCCACACCCACTGCGGCTGTTCCTCCTCCACCTGCTAGTGCAACCCTCCGTAGACCTTCGGCTGTTAGCAGCCTTATTAACGGAAAGGGCTCTGTGACGAACGGGAGGGGAAGCAGCGACCATGATAATTCCTCTGAAGACGAAGGCAGACAGGATAGAGGCGATGCTGGAAGTGAGGGTGCAAGGAAACGGAGACGCATAGACGGGATTTCATCGTGAGCATCTCCAGCCACTTTAATTTTTCATCCACTTACGATTAAAGGTGCGAGACTTGCAAACAACGGAAGGTAAAATGCGACCGCGCACAACCAAGTTGTGGATGGTGCAGTCGAAATGGTCAGCCCCCTCCACCATTATGACAACTACAGGACTTGTCTGATACTTGGCAAAAAAACAAAAGGGCAGGAATGTATTTACAGGCAAAAGAAGAAGCCAGGCCTCCGGGCTGGAATTGGGCGAGAATTAGAGGAACGACTTGGTGAGTTTTTAATTGATTAAGATACTTCGGAAGATACAAGTGCTGATTGGATTCTCTCGCTCTTTCAAATTATTTTAGACCGCGTAGAAGCAGTTCTTGCTAACCACTCTCAAATAATTGAAAATCATCTTCAAAACCTTAACAGTCACCCCCAATTCCCGTCGCCGTCTACTGCTTCGCATGATCACCTTTCTCCCTCAATATCCCACCCTGGCACAACTGAACCGATGGTGGCAGTCAGTCATCCTCCCCCCTCGGCCCAGTTCACTGCAGTTTCACAGGCACCAGGCACATTCGTTAGTACCACGGGGATAATGCCTGCAGATGTTGCCTTCCGAGAGCAGAACCAGATTGGAGACCTTTCAAATACAAAATCTTTTGATAACGACCTTCCAACCGACGATCTCTTATGCACCATGGTCGACCTATTCTTCCAAAACATATATCCCACCTGTCCTATTCTTCATAGGCAAACAATTGTGGATTCTTTCTTTGGGCGCCACTTGTCCCAAGTTGAGGAATCGGATGTTATTTTGATGCATTCGATAGTCTCCGCGACTATAAGGTTCTGCAATGACAGACGGATTGATGACAATTGGAAAGCGCACTTTCGGTCGGTAGCGAAACGCAAAGTTGTATTTTATGCCCTGGAAAACCCCTCGGTTCAATCTTTGAAGGCCCTTGTGATATTAGTTCTCGATGTTACTGGGTCAACAAATGGTCCCTCGGGTTGGGGGCTTTTGGCATTGACAACGCGGATGGCATTGCACCTAGGTTTGGCGGTAGAACCTTCCAGGGAGGTTCTGCCACAGATATCGACTATGGGGGCCGGAATTTTACCCGAATCAAAAGACTGGGTTGAGGAAGAAGGGCGTAGACGACTGTTTTGGATGGTTTATCTATTGGATGTCTATACAACCCTTGGAACCTCTTTGGATTTGACGCTGGATGAATCGGAGATTGATAGGCTACTACCATGTCGAGACCACCTGTGGGATAGAAATCAGCATGTCACTACTAGATGGTTTCGAACTCCCAGAAGGTCAGATCAGTCAGTCAACAATGTGGAGTCTCTGTCAGCATTTTCTTACCTGATTGAGGTTCTTGGAATCTTAGGAAGAATCCACCGGTTTCTCCGTGAAACTGTCGACATCAATGTACTCTCTGATGTGGAGGCATGGCAACTAAAGTATAGAACTCTGGACAAAGCCCTTACCTCCTGGAAGTTTTCTCTTCCAATGTCATACGGAAACCTGACGCGTGCGCTTAACCTCGGTGGTACGGTTGTGGACCCTTCATGGATAATGCTTCATGCCGCATATAACACGTATGTAGTTGATCTTAGGGCTAGGGTTCGGGTTCGGGTTATTTACTGATCTTTTTTAGTTCGGTGATCCGACTTCACTCTTCCGCTGCATATCCGACTACACGCTCTAGCATATTTGGTCCTTCATACTCCGCCGGCCAAAGATGTCTCTCGGCTGTCGAAAATATCGCTGCGTTAACTCGTCTTGTGATTTCCAATAACATGCTGCATTTGTTAGGGTCAACATTTGCATTTACGGTCTGGGTTGCTGCTCGTCTTCTCCTTGTGCATGCTTCAACAACAGAGTACTCAACAATTCCTGACGTCCGACTGTTCCTGGACGCACTTCGCGAAATGGGTAAATGTTACCAAACTGCGGAACGCTATGCAACCATAATCCAGCGTGTTGTCGAGGAATTGTCGCAAACACAAATGCAAACTGCCAACGGATCAGTATCGGACCAAGATACCGACTCAACTGGAAGTAGCTCCAGGAACTGTGTAGCAATACTCTCAGATATGAGAATGACAGCATACGCAGTGGACGTAATGATCTCGCGCCAGCCAGACTCTCGGAGATCAACAGCACACTTGGGTATCCCAACGAGCAACGGTGAATCATCTGGAAACAATGGTAGTGCAGCATTGGATTATTTAGACGTCTTCAATTGGTTCAACTTCCCACGGGTGGCTCCTGGGACGCACCCCTCAGGAACTTCAGCTCTAGATGCCAATGGACAGCAGCAGAGCATGCTTCCTGGGTTTGCGCCCATGGGTACCGAAGAGACAGACTGGCTCTTTTGACTCCCTTCCCCTTCGGAGAGCCCACTAGGTAGTCCATCTGTTCATTAATTACTTATTGTCTGTATATTAGTCAAGGAGACCAAAAGCTTCCCTGGGAATTCGGTGGGTAGCACTTATTTAGTGTGGCGACCTTTAAGTGTGTAATGTATAGTAATGATGATGTATCTCTTGCTTGCTTTTATATTAGATAAAGAAGCTTTTTGAGTTTTTTGAGTTTTTTAGTTTTGCTATGGATATAGTATGCTGGATCATATCTGAAGGAAATGCGGGGGGTTATTGGTGTTTCGGAACAAGATGTAACGCTGTATTATGGAATAAATTTTTCGGTATATTCTGGCTAAATACATAATTGATCTCAACGCACCCAAAATAGTAGTTTGATGGCCCAAAAATGGATCCCAATCACATAATATCACTCGGTAATTCTCAATATTGGCGTTCAAGGGTTACAGTCTCTATTTGGGCGAGTGGCTGGGGAGACCTCCAAAACCTGGCCCGACCGACAAGATGGGTTTACATAAGGATGTGAGGACTGGGATTCTAGCCCATAACCGCTCACTTTGCAACGAAAGCGTAGCCATATCCGTTTACTTCTGGGTGATTATGTCGCCCTGTACCCCAGGAAAACTGAAGCAATACGAGAGGTTGACTTATAACTATATGTATATGTACTTGTATTGATCAGCACCCCTCGAATGTGTAGCTACATGTAGCTAACTACAGTCTCGGAAATGGGGTAAAAATGTAACCATGAGGCTACGGTATTCAATCAAGGACACCGGTTTAAACCAGCATCGTAAGTAGAATACCCTATCGATACCGCATCAATACCGTATTCTTACAGATTCACTAGCGTCATGATTGGAATACGGTAGTGAATTTCTGCCCATTTCCGGTACTGTATTCCTCGAAGTCCTTGCCACCTGTGGACCATAACTACATGTATGTTAGAGACTATGTAATGTTACTATCTTAGAAAACATTTAGGGGTCAACAATGGCATCTAAACAATGAGACTCTAACGAGCTAGTGGTTCAATGTTAAAATACGTTGAGATTAGCAAACCAGGAGGATAATCAATACACAGTCGCAGCAATAAAAACATATCCAAGCCAGAAGGGTAAATTAAAATCACTTGAAAAGTAATACATGAAATCATGATAATGGTGATGAGTTTATCTGATTTTTTGTGATCACCCCTCCGATCCCCCCCGAACCCTTACCTTCTGCTCCGCATCCCAAAATACATATTCCATTGGCTTTAAGCCGATGTGGGCTCATTAATGGACTTTGACCCTGTTTCCTCCTCCTCTTCCCTGTCCAATTGTAACAAATAAGTCTCCCACAACTCAATAAGCTGTTTTTTGTTAACACCATGGACCAGGTATTATAGGAAATCGTGTGAGGAGACCTTACCTCTTTTTGTGCTTCGACGGCACTTTCCAGAAATGTCTCAACGGCACTTTTGAAATCTTCAACCTTTTCCCTCTCAAACCTATCCAGCTCTGTTCTCATCAATCGTCCCATATCATCAAATAGCAGCCTAGCTTGATGCACCTTCCTCTCACTGTCTACCACTTCCGCGGACATCTGATTGAGCCTATCCTGTTGTGTTTTTCCTTGCCTCTGTAACTTTTCGAAAGTACTCTTCCTTTTATTCAGCTCGCTCTCTGCTGCATGATAAGAGTGGTAGGCTTTTTGCCGCTGTTGGAACGCAAGCTTGATAGAGCCAATAAGCCGGATATATTCATCAACTGTGATCCCTAACGTGAGAACATCCTGCTGTGCTTGTCGCTCATGGAGTTCTTTGATACGAATTTGAAGGTCTGAGAGGGCATCGAGAGGTGAAGAGAGGGACTTTGAGAGTTCTACAGTAGACAGGGCGTGCAAAGATGAAGAAAAGTCACTAGCAGCCTCTGCAAGATCTTTCCGTTGTTTGATAACTGTGTCAACAGCTTTGAGAAGAGACTTGAGTTGAATTTCCAGCGCGTCGAGATAGTTCTTACGGTCATGGAACCACTAAATTTCCAAAGTCAGTATCTTTTTCTCACAAAATTACATGAGAGTCCGTCGAGGCAAGAACCGCCCCGCCCGTGGCTGGCCTAACTTCCTCTCCCTCACTTGTCGTACATAGCCGTACATTAGTTAACTGATACTTACCTCATCGGTTTCCACAAACTTTCCAACCACAGTAAAACCTAGAGAGCTAAACATTCCCTTGCTTTCTCCAACTGGTGGTGCTTGTTTCTCCTTATGTTTTATATCCACATTCAGTGCTTCGGACTCCAAGAATAATTTTAGGTCCGGATCATTCTGTAGAATTGGATGAACTGCAGTCTTATTTAGCATGCGCTCTAGAGCAGACCTTCGAGATTCGACAAAATTATCATCGAATCTCCCTACAGCCTGTTTCTCTGGTGGTGGCGGAACCACAACACCTGGGTTATTGTTGTTTAATGTACTATAGAGCCACAAGAAATCCCTGTATCTACGAGAAACAGTGAATTCGCTGTTCCTATAGGCCTTCGACGTAGTCTAATATTTTTCCCCAACCAAATCAGCCCAAGCACAACTTATGTTTTGAGATTATCCAACGAACCTTAGTCCTGACTTGATAAACCGTGTGCGCACTGGTCAAATCCCCAACTTTGTGTGGGTCCCCAACACTAATATCAAATACCGGTCCCGCTACTTGGGGTTGTTCCGGCGCCCTATCCGGTCCACCGATCATTCTACGTCTCTCTGAATTTTCCATCGCATCAAAGGTCGTTGGGGGCCCGGTATACGCCTCGGTTTCGTCATCCTCCAAAGAAACACTCTCCATAGTTTCCCCTCTGGGCATTGTCCTCGATGCCGTACCAGAATTAACTCTGGAACCCCTAGGCGAATCCTCCTTTTGTGGCGGTTCGGGAGGTGTTTCATGAAGATGTTTTGATGGACCAGAAGATGCATCTGGGAGATCAGCAGCAGCAAAATTATCGCCTAGTGGGCCAAGTGGACCAAGGTCGTCGTCGATAGCCTCCACACGGGCCACATGGCGTCCTGGACGGCGAGGATTACGACGAGCAGTGGATGTTTTTACCGTAGGTGTTCGAGGCTGCTCTGTTTCCACATCTTTAATATCCTGACTGGTGGTGGCGGTAGTCGGCGATTCTAGTGCTTTGTTCACGAGCTATTAAATCCTGCCCATATGTACCAATTGAAAAAATGAGATAGTTATTTATACCAACCTTGGACAGAATCCTCCTTGAAAAATATTAGCAACGGTATCGGGAGATTTTACACAAACGAGGGGGTGTATATTTACGGGTCTCTCATCACCCCACGGAGAAGCTCCATCGGTCTCGAGGTCGAGGCTACCCAGTTGCGGGGATGTGCCAGAGCTCATAGCGAATTATTCTATAGAGTATCAGGAAATTTGCTGGAGTGTAAGAAGTAACCGAGCTTGGTGTAAAACCAGAGGTTCCGTAGATAGCGATGACGATACAGTAATGGTGATGCCCGAGTCTGGCTTTGGTATTGGTATACGGAAGTGGTGGTTGCGTGCCCGAGAGTCTTCACCTGCAGCTGCCCACATGTCTTGGCAAACACATTATGTGTGTAATCATAAGTTCAACCATGCCCTGGTAAGATGCATGGTTATCTGAACAACCCTAACTTTTGATATGAAAGTATAACCTCTGCTACTAACTACATGTACTGCTAGTTTTGGACAAGTGCACTGGAGAGTACTATTCACCAAGACGACCAAAAGATTGAAAGGGAAAGGGAAAAGGGAAAGGGGGGGGGGGGGGAATGACACAGTTAATTTACATGAACCCATTGGGATAGAGGAATTCTTAAGTTGGCGCTCCTGCTTGTACTTCTCCTACTCGTCCTTCTTCTCTTTCTTCACCTTCTTCTCCTTCTTCTCCTTCTTCTTCTTTTTGCGTTCAGCTCTCTCTTCTTCCGTCTCATCGGTTTTCCGCTTCTTCTTCTTATCCTTTTCGTCATCAGAACCTTCATCTCCTGGAGTGATCATTTCCACATCAATTCTACCAACATCAGAAGTGAAGGTCTTCTTAACATCGTCACCGGCTTCAATGACCCTAAGGTCGGATTCGGCAGGCGCATTGAAGTCAGTATATGCCTTCTTCCAAGTCTGAGGAGTAGACTCGTTGGGGCGGCCATATTTCTATGTAGATTCAGTTAGTTCAAAGAAGACAACAGTTTCGAAGGCTGGGGTCACCAACGTCAAGCTTTCCGTCGACCTTCATCTTTTTCTTTTCAAGAGCCACAGGACCCAAACCCCAGCGGCGGGGGTAAAGATCGCGCTCCATAATACATCTCTTCACTTTTGCGACAACGCCATGATCGCAAGTTGAGAGTTCAACGGTGGACATCTGGGCAATTCCCAAAGCAATAGCCTCGCCCTTGGTGGTCATCAACACAACCTCTTCACCAACCTCAATTCCGGCCTCATAGCGGAGAAGGCCGGGGATCATGAGCTTGGCACCATAACACACAGCGTTGACCGCACTATCCTTGACAACGATACGTTTATAGGTAGTCAGAAGGGATTCCAAGGGACGAATAACACGGCGAAGGTAGGATTCATCGCGCGTATTATCAGCAAGCCATTGCGCTGTAAGGAGGTCAGAGAAAATATTTGGAAGGTTTTCCCTAGGAGATTCCGGAACAGAGCATACCATCCAAAATATCATGTAGGGTGACAATGTTGTCATTCTCACTCAAAGCCCCAGATCGAACACGCCTCAACTCCTGCATGTGCGCACCAACACCCAATAACAATCCCAAATGAACACATAAAGTTCTGATATAGGTACCGGCTTCACAGCTTACCCAAAACACGGCGAGATGCCTATCGTTATCAAACTCGAGAAGTTTAGACTCGTGGATTGTCCTAATACGTAGCTGACGCTTGACCGCAGAGATCAATGGCGGACGTTGGAAGAGAGCACCAGTCAAAGTTTCGAGGGCACGAGCCAACTGCTCTTTTGATTGAATTTTGTCGTGGAGACGGAGAACGCAAACATACTCCTTCCCTATACAGAGTTTAGAGCTTGTATAATAGTAGTATTTCTGGAAAGGGAATATATGTACCGGCTCCCTGTTGAGATTTAACCAAGCGAGTAGCGCGGTCGATGCAGACAATGAGACAACCAGTAACCTTGGGATCCAAAGTGCCACTGTGACCAGTCTTCTCGCATCTTAAAATCCTCTTGACCCATGCAACAACTTCGTGAGAACTAGGGTTACTCGGTTTGTCGAGATTAATTACACCGCTGCTGATGTAATTCTTGAGATCCCGCTTCAATGGAGCGCACCCGTGGGGAATTGGAGTAAAGTGACCAGTCCGAACAAGAAGATTATTGTAGTTTTTAAGTAGCAGACTTTAAACCCCAAACATGTTAGCGCATGATAGATGAGATATCCGCAAAAGCGCAACGGAATAACTCACGGCCATGTTGAGGTGTCAACAGGCGCTGTGGTAGCCTCTGGCTTTATCAAGTACTCCTCAGTCTCCTGCTTTTTGACGAGCTCCATTGCAAATAGTAGTGTCGTTGCTGTTTTGCTGGGCCAGGAGGTTAGTTTAGGCGCAACGTTTGAAGGAAAAAATCTTTTGCAGTTGGTGGGTGAATTTTTCGAATGACTAAGACATCCCAGAGCCACTACAATGAGCCTCATCCTGGCTTTCTACTGAAGTTTATTATCTTACCATCACTCGGGCTGATGACTAATTGATACTCTAGTTATTCCTCTTTAGGGCATCATAGTGGCAACTCGTTGTGAATGAGCCACGTTTCAAATTCCATGGTTTCAGCCCCAGTGATATTCAGTCAACAGTTTCACGTGTGCTGATGAGAGGATTCATCTTCTGCAGCTTTCCTGCAGTTTTGCTTTGGGATAAGCACTTTTTTTTTTCTCTCGCTTCTTTGCTCATCTACATAAAGTTTTTGTGAAACATCTTTTCAACGAAGTAAGCTAACATAGCTAGTCAACCACCTACTTCGTTCCTCCCTATCCTCATTATACTCTTCCATCAAATCCTCACGAGAATATGGATGAGACCCTCTCTGGCGCGGAGTCGACCGACTCCCCACCTCCATCTCCGAACCTCTCTCGCTCTCCTTCATATGCCGGTTCCGTAACTAATGGCGATGATTGGGATTTCCCTCCGATGGACAAACTTACTGTATTTGACTTTCTCGACCAATTTACGCTTCCTCAGCAGCTAGAAAAAATAAACAAGCGCATACAGCTCCAGAGCGAAACTCTCAAGAAACACAGAGACAAAGTAAAGCTTCAGTATGTCAGGCACAAAGAAAGCGTCCTCAAAAAAACGGACGTGGAACTGGAGAAATACAAGGAGAAGTTTAGCCAGGGTCTTGATAAGCTTGTTGATAAGTGGGGGGATACCAAAATCATTTCTTCAAGAGAGAAGATCGCATTCGTGGTTGGCGTCTGCAACATCTTCATCACAGGCCTCCTAATTGGCGGGCATCCGTAAGTTATTACCCTTTCTATGATAGGAAACGCAGAGGCTAAGCCTTGTCTGGTAGGGAATGGGTCCACATCTGGTATTCACTACAGCTTCTATATTTCATGCCCGTCCGTTATTACACTTACCATAAACGTGGATACCATTACTTCCTGGCCGACCTCTGCTACTTCGTTAACGTTCTTCTTCTACTCTCCATCTGGGTGTTTCCTAATTCTCGACGTCTCATGATCGCAACCTACTGCCTGGCCTATGGAAACAATGCTTGGGCGATAGCCATGTGGAGAAACTCTCTTGTTTTCCACTCCTTAGATAAAGTCACTTCATTGTTCATACATATCATGCCTCCGGTCGTGTTGCATTGTTTAGTACATTGCGTCGATCCGGTTATTATCGAAGTAAAATTTCCTGCTATTAGTAGAGTCAAGAACATAGAGCACTATGGTCTTAGAGAGATGATTATCTGGGCAACCATCCCGTATGGAATTTGGCAAATTTCCTACCATTTTTTGATCACTGTTAGTCTCACAAAAACCCCCATGAATGCACCAACTGACATATTCCAAAGGTTCGGAGGCGTGACAAAATTGCTGCTGGCCGTCCTACGTCGTTTACATGGCTGCGAAAAAGCTACTCTAAGACTTGGATCGGAAAACTTGTCCTCCGTCTCCCGTCAAACCTTCAAGAACCTGCATTCATGTTTATTCAATATTCATATGCAGTTCTCACCATGCTTCCATGCCCATTTTGGTTTTATCATCGCAGCTTCTCTGCTCTGTTCATTTCTGCTGTTGGACTTTGGAGTGTTTATAATGGAGCCATATATTATAGTAAGTCATTTCCTTGCCTTTTATTATTAGTTCTAGTTTTACTAATTGCTCATATCCAGTCGATGTCTTTGGGACACGCTTCCAAAAAGAACTGGAACAACTGAAAAAAGATGTTGCAAGATGGAAGGAGGCACCCCCAAGTCCTCAAGCCACTCCGACTGATGAGAATGTTCAGAAGAATACGGGAGGTGGCCACAAAAGTGACAGTCTTGAAAGAATCGAGCCGCTGAACATGAAGACAACAACTACGGCCTCTTTGAGGGAAGAGACAAAACAAGGTAGTGAAGTTAGGGAGAGAAATATTACCACCAATGTCATGACTCAGACAACGTCACAGTGATTGTTTTGGTTTAAAGGTGTTGTAGGCTATTGTTTTGAGGCATTTATAGGTTTACGAATTGACGGATTTCATGATATTGTCCTTTTCTACTTTTACTTCTTCCTTTTCTTCTTCCTCTTCTACTTCCTCTCTTTTCTCTGTCTGGCTGTTTGCGTTTGGATCTGTCTGTTGTGCACAAGTCCAGCGCATTAACTCGAATGTGTAGGCAGAAGGGATGATGGGTGGTTATATTTTATACGATACGGGTTAATGGCGTCTTATTTAATTCTTCGTACTTGATCGTGTTTTTGTAATTCTTTGAGATGAGGCGAGAGTTTTTGAAATATCAGGAGTCTGGTACCTTCTTGGTTTTCGTACGTGTACTCGCACCTAATAATCCTACACGCGCCACCAACCACTTGCTTGTCACATGTACTTCAGCGCTCAGTGTCGTGTCACAAAGAGTCTGCACACAACAAGTGAGTACCACGTGTACTAGATATATTGTGCACCTGAGTTTACAGCATGTGAAGTACGACCGGGCTTATTATTCACTCTGCACCCGATATCTGATAATATAATATCCAGTAGCAACGGGATACATAGAAACGCTGGCCAGCAACTGGCACCCGAATGGGACAGCGGAGAAAAATGCCATCGAGTGTGACTAAGTGAGCATGCTAGCCTCATTAGGGTAAAATCCTACGAGTTAGCTATAGTACAGGTACGTAATGAATTAACATAAAACAAGCATACCCGAGAGCTCCTTACTGGATACCGATATATCGATACATGTATCTTAGAGAGTGAGGCTCGAGGGAGCATATTAACATATAGGAAATAAGACGTCTAGATCGGCCGTTTTCTATTTGCGTTTCCGAGTAGCCCCTGGATGCCCTCTCTTGACTAACCAAAGAAAATTGATAATGTTGGTTAAGCAGTCCCCCAGCGCTGAAAACGCCCGAGAGCGCCGCTGGTACTCACGAACGGAAAACCTAACAGCAGTATTTGGTGAAGTCATTCCGAGTGATTATATATGATTCCCCGGGTTAGCGAACCCAGAGCGGCGCACCATTAGCACTTAGACAATTTAACACCGTTATATACATAGCTATTAGGGGATCACGCCAAACTTATTCCTTGGGACCAAAATGACGGTTGATGCAAAGTACATGGTATCCAACCAACGACCCGCCCCGAACAAACCCTCGACGAAAAAGTGCTGGTACAGAAGGTTTGTAAGGTAAAGGCAACACATCTAATTAAAAAATCCCCCTGAAGTGCTACAAACTAACGCTGTTGATTGTATAGGTGGACACGTGCACGCGCAGACATATATAATAGCTCATGTATGGCCAATTATATGACCTAGGTGGTCAGTATATTTTTGGTGTAGGTACATGTACATATACCTACCCGGGTCAGGTAAGAAGAACCTGAAAATGACCTTTAACGGTAACAACCTCTATTTCGCTACTAGTAAAAACTACACCAAATTGGGCCCCTGCTTCGCAGCTTGCATTTTCAGGTTCTTATTACCTGACCCGGGAACAGGGCAGCAGGAAACCTGCAAGGTCCTACATCTACTCTGGAGAGAGGGAGTAGTTGGTTGTTGTAGCCTAGGGGCTGCATGCAGTATGAATTATAAATAAATAAATAAATAAATAACCTGCAAGGTCACGTGGCTGAAATACACCGAGTGATACTTTATGACTCACTGCCCGCATAGCACTCCCGATCAGTTTTTTTCTTTTTTTCTTTCTTTTTTCTTTTCTTTTTTGTTTTGTTTCCTTTGATTCATTAATATTCCAGATCAGCTCATGGACTCGAATTCCTACTTTGACGTGTATGCAGACTAATATAAATAAATACCACGTTAAGGTAATACTATGCTAGAGAAGTGAATTTCGAAAGGTCAAATTATATACTAAGGTCTAGCTATCGCTTATACTAACCCCCCAAACCACAAAACCAAACCCACTATAAACTGTGCATAAATCGAACATCTATATCTATATATGGGATTTAACCATCTGCTTGGTTCAAAAAGCACAGGTTAGGGTATTTGTAGTGATATACATATGCATAAGAATAGTGAATATTCCCCCCAGAATCTCCTAGAGCACCGCTCCAAGCAATGGAGAAAGGCCAACACAGTGATGAAGCAAGGTTTATTTATGCCTTATCAATTCAGATATTGTATGTAGCTGCAATACGAGGCCGCGGGCGGCCAGATACACCCACAAACACAACGCCCCACGACCTGTTTTCTTAGTTGCCAACATTGTACATACAGGGCCTTGAGCTACATGTATAAGCGAGTACCAGGGTCCAGTGTTTCGGTCCCTGCCGACTTGAGTGAATAGTGATCAAATGTACATGTATGTTCTTACTTTAAAATTACTCATTATGTCCCCGGCCACTAGAGAGCCCTCGCATGGTAGCCATGCATATTACATACATGAACATGTAGGACACTACATAGTATGCTGCGTACCGGAGTTGGAGTTGTGGCACTGAGTCCACACTTGCTACTCGTAGTATCCGTGCCCCTCAGTCCACCATGAGTGGAATTGATAAAGACTTTCCTTCTCCGCGTGAGGTTCACCGGTTTACGTCGAACTAGCCGGCCCCCATCTCAATTATGGCTTGAAAGAATGCAAGATATACAGTGTAAGAGGCGATTGACTATTCTAAAGGGCGCGGTATATCAAGGGTGTTCGTTACAAATTCAGGTATTCAATGCGGTTAAGAGCCTGAAACCCAGGATCGTTCACTTGTTGTTCCAATCTTGTGCTCGCAACACATCACACTACCAACCGAAAGCACCTAATCGTCTCTCGATTCTTCCTCTAGAGATGGTATGTATATCTGAGTAGAAGCGGGGTAAATACATGTAGGCACAGCCTACACATGTTAAGATAAGTATGTAGTCTCAGATATTTCTGGTTAGGTGTCTTTGTAATTGGTGAAACATGATCACCTTTGTCTCAGAGTTATTATGTATATCAGAATACGTACATCATAGTATGTAGTATGTACATAGAATTAGGGATTTGAGGCACCGGTTATTAACCTGTGCTCCTAGCCTTTCCCCCACGAGTGTACGTTTGTTACTCTTGGCGCATCTCGTGTGATATTTTATTGTTTCGTTGCGCGGGCTCATGAACTCATCCACTGATATGATACTGTACTAGACACCATGCACCACTTCATATACATTAGGCTGCAGCTTCTAGGGGATGGATACATGTATATGGCTGTATTGTATGCTAGTGGACTGGAACAGACCGAGGTACTAGGCTACCCCCTGTATTATCAACTTCCCAGCTCTCTCCAGCGGATAGGCTATCTATCTACGCGCGGCACGTTGTGACAGATTATATATACCGATAGACAAACCTTGCACCGCAACACAACCCCGCGTCTATCTCATACGCCCATAACTGTACATATCTCCTCAATCTTTCTGCCACACCGCAATTAACCTCATGCCATGATATAAAGAATTCTAATATTTTAATTACCCTAAAGAAACACCTACTAATCAGAGAAATCTCAAGAGGCTTAGGTTAGTTGCCAGTCTTTTAAATGCTACGCCTCAGTGACAGAAATGGGATAGGATCTAGGACCGATCGCCCCGGTCCCCGAAGTGTTGATAGTACGGCAAATTCCTTTGTGTGGTACTACATGTAATTTTACCCGCCTTTAACATGTACATGTACATTATGTATATACTCACTCTAAACTTGGAATATGAGTGTAGCGCTCATCCGGTGATCTACCACCCGAACTCCCTATTAACAGCATGCAAGTAGGGTAAATACATGTAGTACATGTATCAAATCCTAAGTACATGTATTAGGCTACATGTAGTTCACTAGGCGCTCTGCTAGGAATAATTTCTCGACAATACATGTATACGCAGATTTTCGGTTTTTTCAGGTTTTCATGTAACCAGGTAGGACCGCTTAAGGGAAACGCACAACAAAAGCGTTACGCGCAAATTGCCGCCGAGTGATATCCTATGCAGTTAATGAAAATGGCATGTTTAACCCCTTACCTACACTGCAACCAATCGGAAACCCGTGCATGCGAGGAGTTACCTCTACATGGAGCGCTAAACCCCCGTACAACATCTCCGAAAAGACCTACGTCTCCCTTTTTTTGATATCCGGCCTTGCAGATACCTGATGTTGAGATAGTTATTCACTCCATCACGAGCTCGCTTCGGTAATAGTGATAGCGTGCACCCTCATATTTTCCCCGTAGTTTTCAAAATGCCAGGCCTCATACGGCTCCTGGTTTCACCGACATCTCACAATCGGTCATCTTCGTATGACGATCTGTAGCTGGATCGTTAAAATGATGCACAGCCTTTGCTTCCCAAATTCCAAATAAAAGGCTATCATTCAATCTCTACCCCCAGATTTTTTTAGGAGCCTTTTAGGCCAGCCGTACATAATATATCCTATTACCAGCCCCCGCCATCACTTCTTCAGTACCGTCACACACACGGAAAGGCCTCAGAACCAATTTCGAGGATGGCTGTAACTTCGATTATCTTGTGTTGTTCCATCTTTACTCCTGGTGTTCTTGCTAGTCTTAGTGTTCTCATAATATCCCTCTATTTTCTTAAACAGCGCTATCGCTCGGGTCTCCAATCGATACCTGGTCCATTTTTGGCCTCTATCACAAATTTGTACAGATTCTTCGATGCCTGGAGCTGGAAATGTCAAGACAACCAATTGGCACTTCACGAGAAATATGGGAAGTTCGTTCGATATGGGCCCAACATAGTTGCTATATCAGACCCAGAAGCAATACAGGTGATATACACAATAAATAAGGGATTCGTCAAGGTATTTTTTTGGCTCTGGAGGTTAAGAAGTGGTGAGGTACTAATTTGAAATCGGGATATGCCAGTCTCCGCTTTACAAAGTCTTCTTTGTCCTTTCAAATGGTAAAACGATCCAGTCCATGTTTGATACGCAAGATGAGTTGTATCATCAGGTATACTTAACTACCCTGGCCTTCGCCGCCTGATACTAGATCATGTGTTGACATTCTCTATTATAGTCGATGAGAAAGCCAATCAGCCATGCTTTTGCAATGTCCCATTTGATGGACTATGAGCCATACGTGGACTCAACTTCAAAGTTTTTTACTTCCCGACTTACGGAGCTTTATGCGAACACTGGAGATATCTGCGATTTGGGGGAATGGCTGCAGTACTACGCATTCGATGTTGTTGGGGAGCTCACATATTCAAAGCGACTAGGATTCCTTGATCAAGCGAAGGATGTAGATGGTATCATGAGATCAATTGATAGGTCTTTTGATTATGCAGGCGTAGTATGTGACCCTTTTTGGTCGATATTCTCATTCTGGGACAGCTTTAGCTAACATGAAACGACTTTCTAGGTCGGCCAAATGCCTTGGTTGGATGCATTTTTAGAAAAAAATCCTATTTGGAATTACTTCAACCCCCCCACTTCAGCAGTTACAGCGTTCACCCTTGATTGTATGGCTGAACGCATGGTAGAACCTGATCTCGAGAAGTCTAAACAAGTGCGTGAGATGGAGAAAGGTAACCTACGAAAACAAGATATGCTCGCGAGAATGATCGAGGCACATAAGGCGGATCCAGAAAAGGTCACGCCAGCTCATATTCTTGGATGGGCCACCAGCAACACATATGCTGGTTCTGATACAACAGCAATCTCTTTACGTGCACTGTTTTATCACCTTCTCAAGAATCCCAGCTCGATGGTAAAACTTCTTTCTGAAATCGACAACTTTGAAGGGTTAAGCAACCCTGTCAGTTGGAGTGAAGCAAAGAAAATGCCGTATCTTGAGGCGTGCATTAAAGAAGCTCTAAGAATTCATCCGGCTCCATCAATGCTTCTTGAGCGTGTTGTGCCGAAAGGTGGCAAAGATATATGTGGGAGATTCTTTGAGGAAGGTACCATTGTTGGAATCAACCCTTGGGTTGTCCAAAGGGATAAAGATGTTTATGGTGCCGACGCAGACCTCTGGAGACCGGAAAGATGGCTGGAGGCAGACGAGATATCAAGAAAGAGGATGGATAGGGCTGCTTTTGCGGTACGTTCCCCTAGAAAATAGAGGAATCTCCTAATTTTGCAAGTCTGGTACTTTGAGGGGCTAAATCATTTCAAATAGTTCGGAGGAGGGAGTAGGGCCTGTATTGGGAGAAACATTTCTTACTTGGAGATGTATAAAGTGATCCCCCAGCTTCTAAGAACCTTTCATGTGAGCGACACCCTAGATCCCTCTAAAAACCGAGTAATTAGACTACTGGCCATACTGATTTTACGCAGATTGAGCTAGCTTATCCAGAAAAAGAATGGACACTGCATAACAACTGGATCCACAAACAATCAGGCTTGCTTGTGAGACTCACACAGAGAAGTTGACGATAGGTTCTCCATTCAATACTGTATATAGCCGCACATCTGCACCTTATTATGTTGTACCGGATCACTAAGCTGGATATGTTCTTGGTATCTTACCAAAATAAACGTTCTGTCCATCGTCACTTGGCTTTATCAACTAAACAGATGATTTTTGCTCGTTGTCATCATCCAACATAATATTTGAAGTTATATTACTACATCTATCGTATTATTACTAATTTTCAGCTTGAATACCGACTTGGTTTTGTATTGGACTCAGCTCTAGTCACCTAGCACTGCATTCATTTCTTACGCCTTCCGGTCTTGTACATACAAAATGTCCCGTGAAGAACATTTATAGCCAACCCTTCCAGGAAGTTTCTGACCTTGAAAAGTCTATTTCACGGAAATCATTGATCTTTTCTATTTGGGAATTGAGTGGTAATCGCGGAAGGAAAGAAAATAAATAAACCACTGAGCAATATATCATTTGACACCGTCGGTCAGCTCACGTTTTTACCGGACAAGGCGAATGCTGAAACGGCCGGCCGGCGAACCTATCTACTGCGATAAAAAAAAAATCTGTACAAACTACCCCGATGTTCCCCTAAGCTTGGCATCCGACATAACGAGATGCGATTGTAAACAGTAACTTGCAGCAAAACTGCTTTTGGCAGTCCACCGGCAATCACTCAGGAACAGGAGATCGATGTTATTCAGGAACGGATGATCGCGATCTCACGATGCTCCCCTGAACCATGGCCATGTCTCAATGCTTAATGCTAAGCCCTACAACACTCATAGGCTACAGGTGGTGTTCTGTACCTGCCTGCACTTATCATGCAGAGAAGCCAAAGTACCTAATCTAGAACTTGTTGTCTTTGGATGCTGCAGTCCCACCACCACGATGAGAACGGGTATGCACGTCAACAGCAGTTAACTTGGTAACTGCCCGAAGATCCATTGACACCGCATATTCCTTTGAGCAATATTTTACTGTACATACATATGAGAGATTACTTAGTGGAAATGAGGAGCCTTAAAGAACTCAACCTTAGAGTTTTTGGTTTACGTATGTGCATTGCATACATGATGTACGCACTTTAACGCACTCTCAGGTATGAAGTCCGGAGTACATGACTGGATCTGGCCGGGTTATCCGAATGGATACACCAGAAGCGATTCTACTGGGCCGCCCCTTGTGGAAGGTTGAGGCACGCCAGCAGCAGGAAGAAAAAAAAAACACTTTTCAACTCTTTAGGCCCTGCTCGGTTACCACAGAACCACGAGTTGTGGGGTTTTCTGAAGTGTTCGGCCGCCAACTGAACGGAGCCTAAAGTGGGTGCACCAATTGATTGTCCTTTATGTGGGCTTGTTTTTTTTTTTTTTTTCTTTTCTCTATGTATCTGCGGCACGTAGGACGCAACAGCACGCAGAACGTTTTTATGTATTCCATGGATCATGACCCTTGTTTGGGCGTTCCGGCCAAAGGAGAGTTTGCCTGTCTGCCTGTTCCGCGGGCGAGGTTTAAGCCAGTCCAGTTGGATACAGAGCCCAGGGCCGTAGAACTAATCAAATATAATTATAAACGGATGCAGCCCAAGGGGTGGTCAATGATATGTATTGTTTTTTTTTTCTCTTTTTGGTTTTTGGTTGGAACGCTGCCAAGCAACGGCCATCATTGACATCAGTAGGGACACGGATAGAGAGCTTGTTTGAAGCAGAAAGGAGCTCCTAGGAAAGGCGGTATGTACTTATTTACTTTATTTATTCTATAAAAAATACTCGCTAGGAGATGCTTATATGTGCCCCATACAAGAGTCTAGAGCATAGGGATTGATCAGGGTGTGCCGGCTCTGGAGGGCCAGGCATGATACTAGGGGTGGGTAATTTCCATGGGTTTCCGTTCCTGGAATTAAAGACTGTAAATAATACTCTGGTGGCGTATTGTTATTGATATTTCTATCGTGCACGCACATCTAGGTACTAGATACATATGGCTCGAGAATCTATGGAGGGTAGGTGTGTAAACTTCGGCGTTTGCAGCCAATCAGTCTATAGAAATTGGGGGATCTACTCCCATAATTGTACTAGCGCCTAGCCTAACGGGCTAATTCCCTTACAAAAAAGATTCCTCTGAGGTTTACACACCCACCCTCTATGCCTTCTCGCGCCATACTTGGGGGAAGGTAAATACTCTACAGTAGTACCGAACAATGCAAGTTTTGTCTCTAGGCTTTTTTTGCAGTAGTTCTCGCCTAGTACTCACGCCCGTTGGTGAGCCAAAAACCCCTATTGTCCGGTACTTTTTACTTGCCCCGAGTACAATTGAGTAGGTACATAGCAGTGCTTTCATTCTAGACAGATCTACTGGTGATTCCATGGATCCATGTGTACGTAAAAGCTCGCGAGGGTGATCTCACAGTAGCGTCGCAGTGCCATTGAGGATCAAATACTAAACTTAACTGGAATTTGAAACTCAGAAAGACTCAGTATGTAATGCACTCGTGCTCGTGTTCCAAGCTATTGGTACGGCGTCAATGCTGCGATATGTATCTGGTAAATCGTGTCCTTTCGTACGGGCTGTGATTTTGAAACCCGTTTGTGCCAAAATGTAGTCTGCAAATATATATGTGTGCCTACTGAAACCAGGTTTTCAGCCACTATTCGTGTTCACCGCTACTAGATGTCTCTCACCGCCACTGCCGGAACCAGAGAGCCCCATCCCCGGGAACATGTATCCCTAAATAACAGCCGAAGGTTGTAGCAAATCAGAATTCGTAACAGAGATAACATGTCCTTAGCGATAGTAAGGGGGATCCCGGCTTAAAGCTTTGTCCCTACGCCAAGCCTCGTGTGGGTATGTAAACTTCATGAGCTGGCTTACCTCCTTCGCCCATTGCCATTTAGACTGCATATGCGAAAGATAATTCCTAAGTGCCTGCAGGTTCAACTCAATGCCCGTAGCTACGGTGCGTTTCACGAGACAAGACAAACTCGGCAACCGATGCCACTGTTTTCTCACGAGAGCCGAAACAACAAGTTTGCAATTGCTCCGTCAGAAATAAGGGCAGATTGGCTTATTAAAGATATCTTAGAAGATAAGCGCTTGCAAAGAAAGAATCTTTATCAGCATCAGCAGAATGCAGAACAACATCACGAGTCTGCAGGTACCTGGTTCACGAGTAGGGGTATTGTAGGTATGTTGCGCACCAATGTCGAATGATATCTGGATACGTTTGCAGTAGTGAATACATGTAATATGATGAAAAAGTTCACTACAAGCCAACACGTATTATTTGGGTGTCTTCACAAGGGATCGTCCATTGAGAGGGGTAAAGGTCACCAATAACGGTTTTTGAGAACCAATACTAACACAACTATTCAGATATACTAACGTCAAAGGCATCAAGCACCTGACTTACCCCCATACAAGATTATCAAATACCCCAGGGTCATTAAGAAAAGAAAAGAAATGTCACCGACTGACATGTCGACATATGAAATGACGACATGACTCCTCAAGAGGTGGTTTTCTGAGTCCATTCTGCAAAAAATGAAGTAGTGAGTGCTTCGGCCACAGTTAACAAGCACCTTGCCAGCTGCGGGTTTTCAGCGGCGTTTACACTTCATGCAATGCCGGCGACCCGCGGCTGCATCGGTTGTCCTAGCGGTTTGTTTTCGCAAAACAAAATACATTATCCGGGCATGTTTCATCATCACCAGCGTCAGAATCTCCGTTCTGGCTGCTGATAATTGTGTGGTTTCAGAATCGGGCAGCCTCAACCGTTTCCAGGGGACCTCGCACCTCACGCGTGAGATATCTTATCTTTCAACATTGTTCAAGGTGAACGCAGAGTTTACGGATCGCACCAAAAGGTATATATCGGAGAACTACGATGGTCTCGCGGATTTCGGTTGCCAAAGCAGTGGGAGATCTATCTCTGCGGCTGTGTCAAAAGGCACAGTCTTTTGGTTACCCGATTGATTGCTCCCCAAACTAATGTGACAGGTCAGCTTCGCCTCTGCACAAATGTTTTACTAAAGGTCACAGGCAGTAGGGCGAATCTGTTTCTTTAATGCTTTTTCTTTAAGAGACAAACGTTTGCTTTAGCGAAAAGGCTTTCCGTGGGGTGGTTCCAACCATACGGTACTGACGAGTTACATAGGCTCAGTTTGGAACTCAAGGTTCCCCGCCATATCTCAAACATGTACTCACATGAGAAGAATAAAAAAAAAAAAACAAGAAATGAGAGCTTCATACGGTACTTTGAAGTCTAGAGTAATAGTCGCTGCCCAAAATAACGCCAACCAAAATGGTGGGGTTTTATATACCCAACAGCACAATATATGGTCACAACTTATTATCTATTGGACTGTTTTATTCAGGGTTCACGATGACCACGAGGTCAAGCTCCACGTTAGATAACTTACCTGAAATTCGGGATGGAATTTCCGGAGATGTGATATGGTTAGCGGTACTCGTACCCGAAGATCTCTCCCATTTATCAACTAGAGAAACGATACTATAGATTTTCAGCCGTTTCAGATGGGGAAGAAGAGACGTCATTAGAGAGCGAGGGAAGGGGTGGGGGAGACACTCTGTCGGTGGAAGTCCCCTGCACGCTAAAACCGAAGATCAAAGGTGGACTGTATGGGTATGGCGGGGTAGGTATGTACTGAATAAAAGTCCGTTGTGCGGGGGTAAAATTTTTACTACTGCCGGGCTCATGCGATGGCGAGAAATGCGCGGGCGAATAAAACGAATGCCTTTGTCAAACGGTCGGGTGCTGTGTGCTGTGTGCGGTGGCTTTATTATTTCCGCCTCACGATAGTGGTTTTGTTTCTAGTTCAACCAGCACGGTTAAGGAACGTTTCTTATTTTAACTAGCCAAGGTGATTATGCTGCCGCTCTAAGTAGAAAAGCAAATACTTTAGGTCAGGAGGAGAAAAAATAAAGTACGGCAATGAGATGCCCGGCGGTAGCGTGCCTACATCCTGTATGTAATGGGTTTGATAAGAATTCCACTATTACATTACTATGAACGGCTACCGGAGCGCGACTATCACTCTTCTCGTCCAGAGAAAAAAGGCTTGAGACGCGACCAATAAATTTCTCTCGAAGCGCGAAAATAGCTTTCGAAATTAGTTGGGTTTGGATGATCACCAGGGTCCTTCCTCTCTGGACTCTCGCTATGTGCCTATTCTACTCTACATGATCGTGCAGAAGCAACAGCAGCAAAAAACACACCCGTCTGGAACTCGGGAAAAGGGTCCAAGAAAATTGGAAACGGGTCTGACACGATTGGCAAGGAGGTTTTTCCCGTGAGGAAAACCCGGACCATGACTGCGTTTTTTTGCTACTTTTTTACCAAACCCTAACCCGTCCATGGCTTCTGGGGCGGTCCACAAAGATGTGCCACTCTATTATTCACAGGCTACAGCAAGTACAGCATAGTTTGAACCGGGGATTTTCTGCAATGTGAAGTTGTTGGACACGGGTCGGCAGTTCAAACTAAAATGGGCAAATATTGCTATGTGGATTATTGTTTGAGTACTTCAAGTATGGACATACATGTACTTTAGTAGGTAGACATCTCAAGCAGAAGTGTATAAAGTTACATGTACTCTAGATCTATATTGTCTACTTTTAATACATGTAGTAAAGCTCTGAAATGAGGGGTGGGAGGATGAGAGATCTCTGTGTTGCTTCCAAGGAACTTCCTCACCGCTGCGCCCCGAACCAATCTATCGAAATCGCTGCAAGGGAATATTCCGGCCCCGCATTTTAATACATTTTTGATGCTAGAAATGAGTGTGGACCTGTGTTTATCGAGTACAACGACATGTTCCCTCTCGTGATCGTGTTTCTCTCGACGGGGATTGGCCCAATACCCGTCATGTTACAGATTGAATACCCCACATTATCGCCTTAACACCAAGTGCTATCTTACCAAACGGGGATGGTTAAGCAACAAGAGTTTTGATTCCCTAATATGGTGTTACTTTCTCTACATGTTGTTATGTGTAGAGTGTGCTGAGTAGAAGGCATAAGCTCAAGCCCCAAATTCTCGTTCTTTTTGACGGTTCGTATCCATCCCATTCACTTACTTACTCACACCGACACTCTAGTACTGCATTGAAGCTCTGGATGAGCGGATTTCCCATGCCGCTGAACACACGACACACTGAACACACAGGCACACAGATACATGTTGCTACATATCACATCTTACCATGGCCGCGGAGTTTTGAGCCTTAAAAAAAGGAAATCCTCGTTATTCTGGATACAGGCGTCTCTTATTTTAGCTTACTGCTCTCCTGGATAAGCTGACCGACCCATGTTCCATGCGAGTGACACTGTATGTACCTACAGTGAGTAGGGTAGGTACCAATGAGTACCTATCAATCGACATCTCAGTAATGCACCGATTAGTGGTGTAGAGTACCCACTGTAACCATGAACTAAGGAAGGAGGTACACAGCCAACCAATTTCTCTGGACAAAGAAAAATCGAAAACGGAAATGAAAACACACATACTCTACACGAAAAGGCATGTCGATAGAGCCTTATGCTCGAATTATGGAAAACGGGGATGAGAAGCGGAGATGGATGGTAGTAGTAAAATCGGTATGAACGACCAGATTCAGAATCCCGGTGCACCGTCCCATCATCTCGACCGGAATTTATTTGGGTGGTGCTCACTCATCCGAACTTTTCTCAGTCACCACTCGTTGCAAGAACAAGAGAAAAAGTAGTTATTTTTTTATTTTTTTTTTCGGTACGAGGCGGGGTCACACATCATCGCATGACCGAGAAGGACTTGGGAAGAGCAGCGTGTGGAATGTCCGACAGGAGCCTCGCACTCGGCTGGCTGGCCTTATGACGACGAACAACAGGGTTCAGCTGGATTTGTATGCTTCTGCTGATGGACTTCCTCAAGTATTCTCACTCTTTTTTCCTTCCTCTTCCTCTCACCCACCAGGGGTGTGGGCTGGGTCTCTAGTGGACGACTACGCGCAGCGGGGGGTCGAAGGAAGAGAGGGGGGGGGGTGAAGTGGAGACCAATAACTCCAACGCCGCCCTTTTCGAGATTTTATTTCTTTTTTGTCATAACAAAGCGGCCAAAAAATCGTGGCGACCAACTGGAAGAGGCAATAATTTTGAGAGCAAACGAGAACCTGATGCCATTGTATTCACTCATTTTTTTTCTTTCTATTTTTGCTTTTGAGTTTAATAAAAAACCAAAAAACTTATTTACTGGCTCCTCTGCGCAGTCTTGTCGTTCGCCTTGTGTCTTACTTTCCGGCGGTCATTCTTCGGTAAAGTAAAGATCTGTCACAAGAGTGAGTGGGGATAGTAGAACTGTAGGACTTCCTAGAGATGGTTTTTTTGGTGTACCGGTCGAAGTTGCTCTACTCTACGCCCTGACAGCCCTTACTTAGCTTTTCCTCCTTGCAAATTCTTAGTCCTTAGCCCCCCCCCTCTCTCTCCGTTGACCTCGATCCTGCCCCCCCACCTTCACCGAATCATAATTAAACAGCGCGGTGCGCTGGGCTTGTAATCTGTCTTGCTCCCCTTAAATTCGTCTCCTGTCCGCGTTCCCCTTGCTTCTAAGAAAGACAGGAAACTCCCGGACGTTCACCCTTTTTCGAAAGCTTACCACTATTCGTTCGTTCCCTTGCGGCTCTCGGCTGTAGCCAAGATAATCCGGACCCTTTGTTGTTGTTCGTTTATCGGCGGGCAGTGCCTTGACATACGCTTCCATTTGAAGGACGTCTCTCCCTCTGATCTAAAGCAGGACTCGAGTTTTTAGCCTGCTTGTCTTCGCCCGTACCTCTTCTATTTGGGCTTCATTGATATTCCCATCATGGCGCATATAGAGCTATAACTAACGCCTCCTGTCGAGTCGTCCCCCTCCTGATTGAGGCTTCTGCTTTGATATCCCCCATATATTTTCTGAACCCCCCACGCCCGCTTCCTGTTATTCGTGGGATCCTGCCCATCTCGATCGACACGAACACGCAACTTGACACACCAACTACCATCTGTATAAATCTTTCCCGGTTCCCACAAGCTGAGAATAGGGCTGTTCAACATTTTCGAATTATTTTCTACTTTCAGCATCGATACATCCATCAGCATTCGGACTTTTATCTCACTCTGATAAGCATCCCTACTACAGCACAGCCCTGTTCTTGCTTGGGTTGCCTCAGTGGCAGTATTTTCAACAGAAGATCACGTAATCAACATCCTTTCATCCATATAATCCCACATTCGCCTCCACCATGCCAGAACACAGATACACCGCTTTCGTCCCACAACTGCTACTGCAAATGCAGAATCTTCTCACTTCGAATGCGACAAATCTTCCGTCGTCGTGCGACGAAGAGCTCGCGGACGAAGCGGATGAGCCCCCAGATTTACAGTACCACCGCTCTGAGGGTAGAGAGTTTATCAAGCACACAGTTCGCCACCCACACACTACAGAGTCACTCCTCACTCGCGCACTTCTCACCACCCCCGAGTCGATTCCAGCCAACCGGTACCGAGGAAACCCCAAGAGAGGCATGTCCACCGACTCGATCTGGAGTAATACCAGTATCTCGACCGCGGACCTGACAAGTGACGAGGGCATGACAAGCCCATCCCGCTGCAGCACTCCAAGTCCGCCACCGCCTCTTTTCTTTCAAGGATTTGCCAATCTGCACCTCAGCAAGAAAGACCAAATGGAATCAAAGGAGCGAAAGGTTGAGGTTGTTGGTGAGCCTGTTGAGATTTCGGGGAGAAAGAGATGCATCACTTTTGCATGCTCAGACAAGCTTACTTCCCAAAAGCCCACGCCAGTACGAACGGCCCCAGCTGAAGCACCAGGAACTGATTCGGATGCTGCCCCTAAGAAGGGTTGTATGTTGAAGTTTGTTTGTGCACAACGTGGGGAGGACGAAAAGACTGCAATTCGCTCGCTGTCACCCCGTTCAACCTATGGGCCGAGATGTACTAGTCCATCCCCACAGAAGGCATCCGTACTGCCGTCTTCTATCCCGAAGCGTTCCATAAATCTCCCTGATCACAGATTCTACGAGTTTGCTAGTTCAGTTGATGATAGGTCTGACTCTTGGACAAACCAGCCCATTGACAAAAGTCGTCTCCTGAAGGTTGACGACTTGCTGAAGAAAGAACTGGATATTCGAAAGCTGAGTCAAGAGGCAGAGGAAGAAGCTTTAGAGGAGGAGGAGGCAGAGCAAGATTTGGAAGATGCGGATCAGGATGAGGATGAGGAGGAGGAGGAGGAGGAGGAGGAGGAGATGGACGACGATGAGTACGACGACGATGAATATGACGAAGACGAAGACGATGCATTGAGTGGGAACGAAAGCGATAACGAAGAGGGGTTTGCTTCGGACGATGATGACGATGATGATCAATTCTTTAATTACGGATCAAGACCCATCGCAATGTCCCCACAGATCGATCGTCCCCTTTGTTGCCGTTATTCATCAGGGTCTTCCATTGAATCAATCATGAGGCCTCGCATCACACCTCCTCTTGAACGTCGTCCTCGCACTCCTGAGTTGCCTGACAGCACCGATTTCGTCTGTGGCACTTTTGATGAAGACAAACCTCTCGAAGAGGCATATGTTTCTTGCATGGAAGAGCGAAAGCGCTCGAAACACATCCCCACCCCTCAAGACATTGACCCTAGTTTTCCTACTTCTGACCCAGAACTTTCGGATGGTGAGGATCATTCCAAATCCAATGAAAGTGAGGCTGGCTTTCGCTTCAAGACCAATTGGAGCGGAAGTTCGGTTGAGGGTAACCGAAGAAGGGGCCGACGCAATGAGAAAGCTCTCCATACTCGAAAGAACTTGTCTCCTGCCCCTGTAATGAAAAATAGGGTTCACTCCCCCGCACCTGTTCGACGCACCGCCGCTCACTCCCCCGCGCCGGTACGTCGGATTCAGTCCCCACCACCGCCTAAACATCGTCCTACCATGAACTTCCAGTCGCAACCGGGCATCTACCGGACTAAGTCTCTCCCGCGCATTCCTGGGTTCTTGCATCGCAAGAGTGGCCGTACTACATCAACCGGGACATCACCCAATACCTCTACTGTTAGCCCTGTCATTAGGCGCCGGGGTGCCATTGATATTGTCAAAGGTTTGGAGAAGAAGCGAGAGAGAAGGCAACGTCTCTGTAAGGTGAGAGACGGTGATTGCCGCGCTGGAGAAGGAGTTGAGAAAATGAGGGAGCTTGGATTAGAAATCTGCGGTAAAGGGAAAGGCAGGACACAAGCGCTATGGGTAATTTCTGCTTGACCTGGCCCTTAATTTTAGTTCTTCTATTCATTTATTACTCTATCTACATCTCTTCATCCAAAAGGTTCATTAATGTGTGTGCCGGGGGGTTTTTTTTTTCTTTTCCTTTTTTCCTTTCCAATTATTATCTTCTTCCAGGCCTCATGTTTCTTGCGGAAGTTGTTTCTATTATTACTTCCTGAAGCCCTTTTTTGTAAAGAACATGTTCGTTTCCTGTAAATATTTGGTACGACTAGACATGATGGGAATCATTTTTTTATTTTTATTTTTTTATTTTTCTATTTCGTTTTCTTCGCCTCATCATGATGACACGACGGGTATATTACTTCTTTTAGCGGGTGGCTTATTTGCAGCATTTTTTTTTTCCTTAATTTTTCTTCTAAAAGATAGGTTGGGGTCCTGGGATGGTATCGGAAAAGGGGTGGTTTCTTGTCTTTGTCTGCGAGCAGAGTCTTCGAGAATAGGATCGGAAATAGGAATCAATCAAATCAAAACGAGTAGTTTCCCCTAGAAAACGATCGAATCTTGGTGGCGTTTTCTCACACCACTACGATTTGTGAACGAGGTAGAGCATTGGCCAGCCCTTTGTGCCTCGGTGCTGGGTTTGCACTTTGCATGGGCACTTGGGTTTGTGGGTGAGTTGGCGAATTTTGGTTGCGGCGTCGTCTGCCACACCGTACGGCGGCTGGTTTGTGGCCCGAAGTTGAATCCCGGAATAGAAGTGGCTTGTGACACACATTCACGTTCCGGACACCTTTGCTTGTTGCTCCTTTCTAAGCTCGCCTCTCTACTTCCTCAACCACCACCGTACTCTCAACACCCAAGATACGATCAATCGATATTTTTTTTTACAGCCCTACGCATCTACGTACAGAACCCTTATAGTAGTAACGTTACTTGTTTCATCGACTATCAGAATGTGGATTGTAAACTGGTGTAAGTTAATTCATCGTCTTCCATAAATGAAAGCTGTCCTGATGGTCTGATGATATGGTAGTTTGGGATGTTCTCGCCTCTTTCGGGCTTACGAACAAGCATGCAAAGCTTCTTTTCCTCGGGTTGGATAATGCTGGAAAGACAACTCTTCTCCATATGTTGAAGGTTCTTAACCTTGGCCTACTGGTTTCTACGGCGGCCGGGTGAGAGTGAACTGACATTAGTTGGTGGTGCTTAGAATGATCGGGTAGCTATTATGCAGCCAACCTTACATCCTAGTGAGTAGATTGACCTCTTTACCATATTCCGGGATTGGCTGCTGACAGTATTGATTAGCTTCGGAGGAGTTGGCCATCGGCAACGTTAAGTTCACAACCTTTGATTTGGGTGGACATCAGCAAGGTAATTATAAAACCCCTTCTATATTTTTTTGCGCGATCGGATTTGCGATCCCCCCGCGTTTGCCCGAAAGTGCCACTATCGACCTTTAATTTTTCTTGGTTCGGGTGCCGTGCTTGAATGACGTTCCGGTTATTTCTTGTATTCCTTGTCATGCCCTGCGGCTCAACCTTGGATCGCGATCAAGTGTATTGTCATCACTACAGTTCTTATCAACACAGCCTTTCAGCACCGCCTTCCCCTGATGCGTCATTACATCAGTTTTTCCTCGCTTCTTTCCGCTGACGATCATTCTTTATAGCTCGACGTCTCTGGAAGGACTACTTCCCCGAGGTGTCCGGGATTGTATTCCTCGTTGATGCCAAAGACCATGAGCGACTTGGGGAATCTAAGGCCGAGCTTGACGCTCTTCTTTCTATGGAGGACCTGTCCAAGGTTCCATTCTTAATCCTTGGAAACAAGATCGACCATCCAGAGGCTATCTCCGAGGATGATTTGAGACACCAGTTGGGACTGTATCAGACCACTGGAAAGGGAAAAATCCCATTGGAGGGAATAAGACCTATCGAAGTCTTCATGTGTTCAGTTGTTATGAGGCAAGGTATGCTTGCTACACCCTACCTAAATGTCCAAGCTGAGCCTTTACTGATACCCGGGAAATAGGATATGGAGAGGGATTTAGATGGATGTCCCAATATGTCTAAACGCAACCGAGAAGGAGTTGCGGCGGGGATTCCAGGATTAAAGAGCGGCCAAAGCAAATAAACGAAAATATCCTCGATTCATTCTGCAAAGCCCTTATGCTATGCAGATATGTGGGAAAAAAAGAAGTCAAGCCGATTACACGATATCTGGTGGGGCTAGCATGTCGATTTCCTTTGTTTTAAATACTTTTAGTTTCCAATTCTTTTATTAGGCCAGGAGTCAACGCGTCATTTCAAGCTTGTCTCCCCTGTTGGAGTCTCCCATTTTGCTTTGTTTTGTTTCTGCATGTCTAATAAATGAAGTGTGCTATTTCACGACGGTGACAGAAAAGAAAATGCTCGAATGCAACTTTAAGTTTTGTTTGCCATCAATAATCTGACTAGTAGGTTCAGTTAATTCCAATGATACAAGTGCGAGTAATGTAGTACATTTGGATGAAAGGTGTTGTAGTTATTGTTCGAGCTTTGCGGCTACAGATACAGTTTTGACAAGCGTTGCATATGCAAGTATCCCTACCCTCCCCACATGAATTATGATTCGATCCCAATCTGCCTAGTAATCTTCTTTACCAGAGCTCTTAGGTTAAATTGTTCCCGAGCCAACGTTCGCGTGTGCTATTTCCACTAATTAGCTCTTTTTTTTGCTAGACATGCGAGAACTATGGATAAGGAACCTTCAAAAATACTTCCAATGAAATCCTCTCCTTATCTAAGGCTTTCCCAAGAACATATATTGTGTCTTCGATCGCCATGTCTTCCGTTACAAGATCGTATAGCCTAAAGTGGGGGATTAGTAACTTTACTCATAGGACTTAAGCATTCATATCATACTGAGTGTGCACAACAGTCGGTGCGACCACAACTGCATCAACCCCCGGTAACTCCCTTGATTCGGCATCCTTGATAACTTCACCTGCCATTGCGATACGCTCTTTCAATATATCTGCGTCTTTGTCGCATAGCTCCATGATCCTCGCCAGCTCTGCCCGCTCCCTCTCCATATTTGATTCTGCTCTTAGTATAGCCTCACATTGAGCAGCGGCCTGTTCAAGTGATGTCTGCATCTTTGCATGGTGGGCCTCGGCCCGTGATTGTAGTGCCTTTGCGATCTCTTGTATAAGACGATCCTTTTCAGGGTTAGGGGGAAGAGGGGGCGGCGCGGCGGAGGGTACCGGGGGAGCTATCTCAGTAGGCGGGAGAGACATAATATCGATTGTTTCTGGTCGCTTTGGGGGTATATGAGGTTGAGGTTCGGGCTGAGGCTGGGGTTGCTGCTGTTGCGGAATTGAATAGCTCTGGGGGTGAGGAGAATGTGGAAATCCGTTGAATGATACTGGCCGCATAGATGGGCTATTGGGGAAACGACCAGATGGCGGGGCATTTTGGTTGGGCGGTGGAGTTGAGCGAGCAGCTAGAACTGGGCCTGAACCCGGGGAATTTGGTAGAGGGGGTATCTGGTGATATGCCTGCGGGTGATGAAATGGGGTTGGTGCCTGGGCGCGATTGTACTGTAATGACTGTTTCTGGGGAACCGGGGATGATCCCGCTGAACGGTGAGGAGCTGGGGGCAGTGGTGGAGGGCCTTGATCTTGATAACTTGGGAGAGCGTTTGCCCTTGGGTTCTCATTTCTAGGCCATCCTTGCTGTTGATATTGTTGGTGTGGCTGTGGATGAGGAGGTACGGGCGGAGGCGATGGCTGATGTTGGTTCTGATATCCTGTATGGCTCACCTGTTGCTGTTGTACTGGGGGTGTATGGCCCCCAGAAAGCTCCCTTGGCAACGGCGGTAATGGGGGAGGAACAGGAGCTTGCGCGTGACTTGGAGGTGTAGTTGGTGAGTTTGTTCTCCCAAGTCCAGGAGGCAGTGGCGGCAACGGGGGTGGTGTTTCGTTTTTTGTCTGAGGTACTGGAGTGTTCTGCTGTCTTGCATATACAGGTGGCTCTCTACCGAATACCTGGCGTAGGACTTCTAAGAGATCTACGATAGTTGATCTCTACCCTAGTCAGCACTAACGTTGGTAATGATCAGATATTAGATTTATTTCCAAACATACATCGGAATAGTTCACCCAATTAGCTAGATATGGGTGATAGCACCGTCCGCTCGGGTCAACATGGTTTCCTGGACGGATGAGCATGTCCCTTGTCGGATTTATAAAAACCAGTGGTGGTTGTTTTGGGTACTCATGCGGTAGCCATATCTTCAATGGAATTTGATATGTAGCGCCGCGGAAAGTGACAGGGAGAGTTCCAAATAAGTTTAGCAGCAATTGAGAGCGGCCATCTTCGTGAGCTATTTTGATAATAAGTTAGTGGACGATAAGATCTTAGTTTTAGAGTCCTACTGTAAACATCTGTACGAGGTGATAATGTGGGGAAGTGGTAAAGAGTTGCAGCAACATTGTGGTAGGTCAAGTGGGTGTCGTGGTATTCCTGTGAAGTTCACATAGTTAATTCATAAGTTCTAAGAGCTCTAGGTAGTGATAAATCATACAGGTTGTATAACTCTATGTATCCACTGCTGAACTTGGGGTTTCAAAGGTGTTCCAACAGGTGGTGTAGCCATCTTGATAGTTAATGTAATGTGGGGAGGTGGGGTCCTATCGGCCCATAGAAGTCTAGTAGTTCGCGGTAATAGGCCAAGTACGATAGCCGATATCGTCGGGAGAATCCTGCAGCAAACCAGAAGTAGAAATTTATCTCCACGGGCTGAAGTCGAACAAGCGATGCTGCCTGTGAGGTTACTCGAACACAAGTGGTAACTCGCCAAGGATACCTGTGTCCTGCATCACCAACTGTTATCTTATCTTGATGATCAGGTATTAAACATCTGAACCCTGACACCAAGCACGTGGCATATCTATTAAAGTTACCCATAAATGATTACTCTGCTCAGGGTGGATTGGATTCGGTACTCTGCTCCATGTAACTTCCTCTCAATATGGGCCTATGCAGACATGGTTTAAACGGCTCTCCCAGCCCCGTCTAGAGAAGATGCACTTGGTTCAACTGGGTGGTATATTCGCTCCAAACCTTTAACCATGGAATTAGATTGACCAGGCTGGCTGAGACTTCGGGGTGGAGCACGATGAATCGGGGCAAAATCCACTCATCACAATAAATCTTCCAATCCGATGGTTTTTGTATACCAGTCTTAATGCCACGACATTGATATTGGCATTGGCAACGAACATAGAGATGTGAATCGATCTCTTGCAGCTAATTTATCCGTCAGGAAATAAATATGCTTTAAGTAGATACCATATATTTGTCTCATTCACCCATTCACAGAATCACAGTGTGACCAGCAAATTGCGCTGAGCTGGTGAGGACAAAAGCGGCGTGAAATGTTGATACTTACCATACTGGAACCTTTCGGAGGGATCATTGAGCATCTGTGGCACATGGTAAAACTGTGCCCTTGCCCCCCACCCTGGTAAAACATGAAGAGCCCCAAAGGGCGAGATCGGACCATCTTTGGGATTCTCTCATCCGATCATCGATCAGTGTGCCTGTCTTATTGTGTTGTTGAAGGTGGAAGACTACATGTACCTACTTCTTACCCTACCTCCTGTATGCAGGGAATGGAACGGCAAATTTTTACGATGTATTTTCTCTACAACACTTTTTCTCGATCTCGAATCCAAGTTGTACGTGTCAAAGATATGTCGAGTCATTTCCTTCCGGGGTTGTCCGTATCTCATTTCTTTCCACTTCCTGCTTTCATCTCTTGTGACAAACTATGTAATGAACCACATGATACATTATATGTGTTGTAATGGTGAGGATGTTGTTTTGCTTTTTTTGAATATTGATATTATTTTTCTAAAACGAGATACTAACTATTGTAGGATAGTATCGTGTCCATAACAGTCACAAATCTGACTGTCAGGAAACGCCCTGGGCGTGCATGCTGACAGCTCAGATTTAACATCCTCGCATGTGCCCGCCCAAAGTACGCGCCTTGCTTCTGACTGCTCAGATTAACATCTTTGCATAAGCCCGCCTAGCACTTACCACACTTGTATGGGGTATGTCCGCATGAGCCCGCTCGCTATGGACTCATGCCGCTGAGAACCAGACGCCAGATTCTAATCAATTAAAGTTCCTATTTTGACTCCCACACGTTAGTACCCTTGAGACCAAAGTTAAAGTTCCGGAACGATGCTTTATCAAATAAACTAAGTGAATAAAAACTTTCAGTGCCCCTGCGGCATCGTCATCGTGTCCCCGACCAGAGAGTTTTCGAGGCTCCCCTTAGAGTGTCGAGACACTAAGACTCTTCCTATCATGTATTTACAGGATCTCATCATTGAAAAAGGTGGAGTGAAGGGAATTGGAGATTCGCATCAGGAGATTTATTGGCTTACCTATCATGATGGGTTAGAAGAGAGTTTTAGAGTGCGGGATTGTTGCTAATATCAGTTCCTACTCTGTGCTGTTTTTGTGGTGGTTATGACGGGCAGCAGGAAAAAAAAAATCCATTTAAGGTCCAAAATCTTGGCGCAGAATGTCAACCCTAAACCCTTGCGCATGTAATGACGTCACTTGGCGGTACCTGAAAAAAAGAAATGATTTTGATCAATTATAAAAATAATTTATAAAACCCCTAATGCCCTCACGGTAGAATCTAATACATACAGAGAAAGAAGTGGTAAGTGAAGGACAGGGAATACACCCAGCCTGTGCAGAAAATAAGAGAAAAGTGCTGCGAAATCCTCAAACCAAAAATAATAAGAAACCAATCGCAAAAACAAAAAGAGCTTATCTGCTCCTGCTAACTTTGTGCAACAAATGTCTAGAGTCAAAGAAAGAAGAAAAATCAAGTTGACGCCTGAAATTTCTGTTGAACACCCGTTCCACCACAATCATGCCCCTGGATTCCTCGTCCTAATTCACCTTGACATAATTCCCTGGGAACTGACCCTGTCGCCCATTTAGTTTCCCCGTCCACCACTCGTTTTCGTTATTCGTTCTTTGCACGATCTCTATAACATCTCCAGCGACAAAGCTCAGATCTCCTTCAGCTTGTGCTTCAAAGTCGTACAGAGCGGTCGCCCTTTCGACGTTTCCGCTCAAGCTCTTTGGCTTTGGTCGAGGAGGCGGTGGTGCAGGCTTCTTCTTCGCCGCCACAGAGTAGTTTGTACCCGTGGAATTGCTCCTTCCAACGCCGGTTACACCGGGACTCAACAGACCTCCCTTCTCCATAGACGTGTCGGGGACCCCAGTAGAGGTGTATGGTGGCGGGGGTGTGTTCATTCCGCCATCGCCGGAGGCGCGAGTGATATCTAGAGAGGCTGTTCGTCGCCCGCCCGTGATACTTCCAGTGTCAGACTTGTTGCCGAATTTGTTGAATTTAGCGTTTAGCTTTGTGCGCCCTCCGGTCGTCTTAAAATGTACAATCGTAAGAGCTTCGGCCCGCTCCTGCACATCTCCGCGCTTTTTGTTAAAAGCCTCCTCTACCTCGAGGGTAAGATCGAAGTAGCCAATATTGATACCCTGCATTCTCTCATGCAGCGTGTAAAAAACATTCAGTTGCATGTAGTAGAAGCTCTGAAACAGTGGTCGAATAAACTCCCTCTCAAGCGCAAAGAGCTTCGGAAGCTCAGCTTTGAGTAGATCATTGTAGTAATTAAATTCCTGAGTCGCCAATTCGACGTCGCCCTCCGCCTTATATAGTGCCTTCTCATCCTTAAGTGTTTTCTCTTTCTTATCTTGAAGCTTCTTCAATGACGCCCGGTGTCGGTCGTAGTCCAGCTGCTTATGATCGCGCTTTGAAGCCACCTTCCGAATTAACTTGATAATCTCAGTCAATTCATCGGCGGGGCGAATAACTCGAGTCTCGATCATCTCAAGCTCGGGCGCCAAGGTGGACTTAAGGTCGTGCACGATGGCTTCATATTCTTCGCAGGCGCGAATACCTTCTGGGTTACCTTCGATCTTCATAGAGTCTGGGTCAGACATGCGCCCAGAGATAGGCTTGTATATTTCGGCTATAGATTTTGAGAACTCGATTTGATGGTCCAGCATGCCTATATTATTGTTAGTAGGATGATCAACCTTCACTGTTTCTCCAGAGAACCGGTACCGTTTATCGCGTCAAAATACCTAACTCTAGTTAGCGATGCTCAGATAATACGGAAATTATCCGACTTACTTCTTTGACTCGTCATGGAGCTTCTTTGTTTCCTATAGCACCCCCCCGCACATCTCAGTACCATCCGCTACATATCCGTGAAATCCTACAACCTACCTTTTCAAGCTCTGCAAAGCGTCTTTCAGCATCCTGATACACAGGATCCTTCGTAATTTCTCCCTAAAATCCCAGAGTTATTGTGAGCATAGTTCCAGACCATTGCAGTACCCATGTATCTATATGAAAAAGTGACTTCATGCGCCATACCATATTGAACTTTTGCTTAATGGATTGAGGTGCCTATAGTTTAACTCTTGGTTAGTTCTGTTTTTCATAACCAAGCTCACGGGGGGGCCAGAGCGACCGAGAATGGAAACAAGGTTACGCACCCTCACGACACCTCGCTGAAATCCTTTCCAACTCATGTTGTTATAATCTATTTGGGGGGTGTGGGCAAGAGAGCTATTCGGTATCTTTTTGAATAATTGGTAAAAGGGGTGGTACACTGTGTGAGGAAGAAGAGGAGAAGAAGGAGAAGAGGGAGTGAAGTGATGGAGTGAGTGAACACGGAGAAGCGGGTTCCCGAGGGACGTTTGTAAGAGTGGTGAAGTTGCTGTTCTCGGACCCGGGGACCCCCGCCAATAATGACGAAAGCAGCGGCGAAGTCTTGTCCTGATCTGATCTTCCCTCTGCCAGGGTCTAAGCCGCAGCAACGCACGTCAGAATTTGGAACATCCTCTGTTTCTTTGTTTCTATCACATACATGTACTTCCAAGACCTTTTTTTTCCCTCCTCCCGTACGCGTACTCTAGGAATACGTATTGAGGCGGTGCAACGCTCTTTACATACATATAGCAGTGTTTACTCACTCTAAATACCCCGCTCTAGTTTGTCTTGGAACACCCTTTTTTTTAAAGGGCCAAGAACACAAGAAAGCTCACTTCGTAACTTGAGTTCTTTTACCAGGTGCCGTCTAGCTTATTTTAGAAGGGTGCCTCTGCGCCTTGCTCTCAGCTCAGCATCTCCAAGGAGTTTCCGAGTTACCCGGGGGCCGAGTTGCAATTGTTGGCTATGCGTCCGGGTTCCGTTAGGGAGTACAGTACCAGGAAGAGGAGGAGGTTGAAATAAGAAGTGGCAAGGCCAGGGACCAAACCACTCTCAGTCAAATCCTTCGGCCGTACCTTATTCGGACGTCAACTATTAGGTTGGACGAGCCAGATATGAAATGGGACTGTCAAGATGCGGCGCCAGGGTTTCTAGGCACCGGTTAAGACCCTTGCTTCGTTCCGGAATCACTAGCTTGGGTATTAATCAATTGCGAGCTACCTTGACTAAAAGGCAAGAGTCGAAACGGGTACAGAATCAGAATCCACAGCAGCATAGGAACACAGAATCTGCACAGCAGAACCAGCCCAGAAGGCTATATAACTACAGACCGCGGTCTATCTAAAGGATGTAGTCACTAGTTTCTTATACGAATAGACGGTTCGCAATAAGCCTCCTCTCGAGGGGATCCTTACATGGGAAGGAGGGCCCCAGACGTTCCGATAGAACAATACCCGATCTCATATCAAAGGCTACCTTCTACCAAACTTTCAGTACCTCGATATCCTGCATCACAATAATGTTAGAAACTAATCCGTTGCCCTGCCAGTGCGCGGGTCGCCTAATAATATAAGAAAACATTCCACCCAAAGAGCAATCTCTAATCGTTAGGGGACCCCAAAGTTTATTAATTATTGTATAATTAGAGTAATTCTCTACTCATGGGGGGGTGGGGGGGCTTCTCCAGCTAAGGCTATGAGCAAATTAGACCGCAAGCTCAGGACAATAATACCTTGAGTGGAGGTCCAGCATTCTCTGAGCTTACCGCCAGACACTTAGTAAAGCTGTTTACATATATCGTATTTCAGGCTAAGGTACTGCGGCCACTAACAGAAATTCCCAGTGTGGTGAAATAAAAAACCAGTATCCTATATCGCGTTTATACTACTAGGCCATCAACGGCATATATTATTGCTCCAACCCCGCGAGTAGAGGCGGATAATGAATAACATTATGGCTTTGGTAACCAAACCAAAAGGGAACCCAGCTACTAGAACCAAACCATGAAACGATGAAAAACGAAAACAAGCATTATTTATCACATTAGATCTAAATAGAGCCTAAGGATGTCAATTGGTTAAACCATGTTTTTCCAAGGAATGGGGCAATAAGTTTGATCCCAACCCACTACAGGTTTCTTACACCTTGGCTTGTTTGCCTTCATTTACCCAGGATTTTCAAGGCACGTCTACGAGGGCATTACTTGCTCTTATGTACTCAACTGTTAACTAAAAAGTCGAAATTTTTGATAAGCGTTTGGTTGCAACGATATCCGACGACTTAGTCAACGCGCGATTAGCGGTGGACAGCTCCCAGCCGTGTGTGAATTGTGGACGAGTGATCCTTTATGATCTGGCTCAGTTCTCCCTCAATTTTCTAAAGACCTCCTGTCACATGCATGGCCGGAGTTTTGTGATAGTTATAAACAATTTGACTTCTTTAATCCATAGACAATTTGAAGGCGGCATCAAACCTTAACGGAATATTGCATCACAGTGGCCCCCGAAGCCCGAAACGGTGGCTTATTATACATGTCTTTTCCAATCTCTTCTAGAAACCAAGATAACGTCATCTCAACAACAACTACCCACTCCATCTTTTTGTTTCCGCAGAGCCAGTATCTATTGATACCCCAGACCACAGCAAACCGTTGCAACCACGCAACCTGAGGTTAGTCTACTGCCCACCCAGGCAACGATCAACATTAAATCTAACTGATTACTAACCAGTAACACCGAACAGGGAAAGCGACAGCGCCTAACGCCGATGGAGATGGAAAACACCCCCGAAAGCCGATCATGGAAAATGGCTCGGTGCTGGTGCTGGTATGAACCGTATGAGTGATAGTTGTGATCATTGTTTGGTGAGCAAGTGGAAATCAAGTTATTTGGATATTGCAGGAGAATTGTGGAGGGGGGAGAGGAAGGGAGATAAGTACTGGTGATATTCGCACTAGGTTGTGGTACTCAGACAGATCAGTACCAAACAAACATCTTCAGCAAGCTCAATATCAAACCTTCAAACCTTAAATCTCAATACACAAACCAACTACCTCCACTAAAAAAGCCTACCAACAGCACTAAAAATGTCATCCCCCAAAGTCTGGCTCGTCACTGGTACCTCCACCGGCCTCGGCTTCGACCTCGTCAAGCATATCCTCTCCAAAGGCGACCTCGTGATCGCCGCCGGCCGCAACCCCGCCCGCCTCACCGCCCTGAAAGACGCCGGCGCGGCCACGCTCAAGATCGATCAAAACGAGCCACTAGATGTCCTCAAGAAGGCGGTCGAGGAGGCGGTCGCCGTCTATGGCCGCATCGATATCTTTGTGCTGAACGCGGCGTGGGTGGCGTGTGGGAGCATTGAGGAGCGCACGTATGTTTTTCTTCTAATCGCTTCTCTTCTTCTTCTTCTGCCCTACCTTTTGCGGGAATGAGCACTGATCTTAGTATTTGTGTAGACCGGAGGAGACGCTGGCACAGTATCATACGAATGTGTTTGGTGTGCTAAACCTCTGGAGGGCTATTCTACCTCACATGAGGGGGCGCAAGAGTGGTGTTATTGCAACAGTTGGGAGCATGGGCGCCTCAAAGTATGATCCATTGATCGGGATCTACCATTCCTCCAAGGCCGCAATTCGGAGTAAGCATTTCCCTCTCCAATTCCCAGGCCTTACATGCAATTTACTAACCCTCACAACCTTTAGACCTCTCTCTCACACTAGACAACGAAATATCCCCCTTCGGCATCAAAACCTGCCTCATCGAACCCGGCTACTTCCGTACCGCCCTCCTCACCGGCGGCGAGTCCATCATGCTCCCCAAAACTACGATCGAGGACTACCGCGCGCTCAACGAGAGTGTGACGGCCTTCATGTCGGAGAGGGACGGGAAGCAACTCGGCGACCCGAAGCGCGGCGCGGCGGTCATGTATGATGTGCTGACAAGCACGGGCATGGCGTCAGGCAGGGAGATACCAAAGACGCTGGCTCTGGGCAGCGATACGGTCGAGCTGGTCACGAAGGAGAACGAGGAGTATAATAGGAGGATCGCTGAATGGGCGAGTATTAGTTCCAGCACGGATTTCCCGCCGAGTGAGAGATTCTATTAGAGAGATTCAGAGAGATTCAATTGGAGTGGGGGATTCATTAAGATGTAGTTTTTTAAGTGAGGAGAAGACTGGGTGGGGAGTTTTTGTGTGTTTTTTTAGTGAATGAATTGAGAAGATCTTTAACCCGGTTCCTGTTCTTGGGGATGAACATTCTGTGATGGTATTCTTCTGCACTCTGTCGGTTATGGAATGCAATCGACCCTCGCTACGACTATACAAACAGCGGAATTACATGTATGCATCGACCTGGTTTTGAATATTACATGTACGTAAGTCAAGTATACATGTATATTAATACTACGGACTATTATGCATATATACAGATTTCAATCACAAAGGAAAGGCCCAAATCTCGATATTGGTGTCTGTAAGAGATTCCCACGCCTGGCTCTCATGAACATCCCGGCCAAGTGTATTCCGTTGTTGAGTGTCGGCAAAATCCCAAGAATCCATTCCTTGGCACACACACACACACCCAATGCTCCTAGTGGCCACACCTCTTGGCAGCCAGCGAGTGACCTCCCATGAGCGCCCCACCTCAACCTCGACCTCAACCTCAACCTCAACCCCATGATCTCCTCGCCCATCTTCTCAAAAAAAAAAGTGTTAATCTATAGGATAAATATGTACATAACCTACATACACCCGTCCAGCATCTAGAAGCCTCGTTCCTACTGTTTTAATTGCTACTGCTACTGCCAAGTCTCTCGCACGGCCAAGAGATTTACCCTGCCAATCCAACAACCCAGAAAACAACGACGTTCTGTAGAACCCATCAAGGTGTCCAAAATATACTCTCAGCCAAGAAAAAACGGACGGGAAAAAAAACCACTACCACAAAGTACCCGCAAGGTGTCTACTGCTACCACATATCTGCATACAAAGTATTTTCTACCCTCAAGGTACACATGTACCTATCCGTCCAAACGTGAATAATAGCCGGGCACAGGTAACACTGGCTATAGGATTCTCGCAACTCTTAACCTCATATGGCCGCCTCGAAAAGTAACTCATGTCACTCTCCATCTGCCCAATTGGCTCCCAGAAGTACATGTAAGCTTGCACTCTATGTACCAATATACTGACGAGTTTAGAAACGAGACTACTATATACATCTAGCTAATTTGTACATGTAGTAGCTGAGGTTACCGCACCCTCGCCCTTTTTTTTTCTCTTTTTTTTTTTTTGCAAAATGCCATGTTACAGGGACGAACATGTGTCGATATGATGTCAATGATTGAGCTACTCACACCTGCCGTCTTGTGCCTGAGTATCCCTCCGTCCACGGCTGGATGTCTGGCCTTCCGAACCAATTGAGGATGTCAAGGTTGACCATCTCACCTTTACTCCCCACCCACCTCTGCCAACCTCCCTTGCTCGAGATCTATGGATCTTTCAATCATACCCGGTATCCCAAGAGATTTAAGTTTACGCGGGGCGGGGTTGCAATATACATACCATCCAGGCCGTGATCAATGCGAGCTAGCCTGTTCAGAAAGTCAACCATTTTCTTGTCCTGAAGAAAAGGGAGGAGAAAAAAGAGCGCAGTTTCTCTGGGTAACCTTGGCTTGTTCTGGGTTCCTGAAAAATGCAATCAGCTGCCCACCCAGGTGCCTCCCCCCAGCATCTATAAAAGTCCACCCCCTCCACTCCACCACCAACCAACCCCTCCTTCTCGTTCACACACTCCTCCCAAGCACCTCTAACGACCCCCCTCCCCTCCTCCCCAATTAACGACAATCTTCTTACGAACCTAACGATACGAAACTCGAAAATCAAAATGTTCAACCTCAAGAACCTTGTCTCTGTGGCAGCCGTTCTGGCGTCCAGTGCTTTTGCTGCTCCACAGTACACTGGCAGCGGGGCTTCTACTGCGACTTCTGCGGCTGCGGGGTACACTCCTGCCACTCCATTGCCGCCAGTCATTGGTGCTAGTATGTCCCCCCCCCCCCCTCTCCGGTTTCTAAACCCTTAAACGTTTCCCCTCGCTTTTCCAGCAGGAGCATATACTAACCTACACTGCTCCTCTAGTGGGGGTTGAGATCCACAAGTCCTGCAATGTGACCGAGCAACGCCAGCTCAAAGCTGCCCTCAAAGACACCGAGGTCAGTCATAACACTCCCCCCACCCCTCTCTCACTCCGTCTGCTAATACACACCCAGGAACTTGTCTCCGTCGCCCGTGACTACATCCTCACCAACGGCGCTGACGACCCCCTCTTCAAAAAATACTTCGGCTCTGGCTCCTCCTCCGAAGTCCTCGGTTGGTTTGATAAGCTCCTTCATGGGTCCAAGCCTGGCGTCCTCCTCCGCTGCGACGACATTGACGGCAATTGCCACCAGCCTGGCTGGGCCGGCCACTGGCGCGGCGAAAACGCAACCTCCGAGACCGTCATCTGCGAGATGTCCTACCGCGTGCGCCGTCCGCTCACACAGATGTGCGCGCTGGGCTACGAGGTTGCCCGCGCGCCGACCAACGTCTTCTTTGCTAGCGACCTAGTGCACCGCTTTTTCCATGTGCCAGCTATCTCAGAGCTAATCATTGATCATTTTACGCATGGCGGGTATGCGGAAGCCCTTGAGTTTGCGAAGAGCAACGAGACGCATGTCGTAAGAAACACGGATAATTTGCAGTGGTTCGCACTGGACGTGTATGCGATGGTAGTTGGTAACCCCGGGGTTGGATGTGCGGGTGAGCCGGCGCCGGCCTCTTCTTCCACCGCGGCAGTGGCGGCGACTTCAACTGTTGCGGCTTCCTCTACTGTGGCAGCTACCTCCTCCGCTGCTGCAGCTACTTCTACTACCCCCGCACCTACCACTGCCTCTGCAACCCCTACCCAGGCTGCCACCTCTACCTCTGATGCTGCCAGGGCCTGCCACACCCACAGCGACGGCGTGGTCCACTGCGAGTAAGCGCTGCATGGTTCTTGGTTTGAGGGATTGGGGATGTCACGATACAGGGGGCCATAATTGTAATGAGTACTTTGTAGTGGGGGATCTCTTCTGTTTCTGTAGGGCTAAAATTTTAGGTCTAGTTAGCATTAATTAAAATATGAAGTGCTCTAAACAGCTAGTTTTATTGTATTACAGAGTCTTGTAGAATTATTGCAAAAGTGGGTCTTGCGTGACCCAATAGTCCTATTAATTGGCCCTTAAAGGAAAGGAGGGTGGGAGGTTGGTCCTCCGGGGGTGGGGATCGAGCCCACCCTCATGCGCGGCTAGGGAACATACCTCTCCACCCATATCCATCCCCCACAACCCTAGCCCACAGCCTCTCAACACATGATGATAATAATAACCTTCTTTGCTCTTTTAAACCTAACCCACATAACCATTTTATAAGAACGGGTAACCTTATACAGTTTCTTAGCCTATGCCTACAGCCAACTAGCAGGACTATTTGGTCACGCGAGACGCGCTTTTGCAGGACTCTTTACTATTATGTGCGCTGGCGACTTGTGTCTTGTGGCTTGTGAACTGTGAATTTCGAAATGTACTTGGCGAAATGGCTGCGCATGCGCGCTTTCCTACTCTTATTGGTACTCCTTTGCCTCTTCTGTTCTCTACCCACCAACCCCATTACCAGTAGAGCAGAATTTCAGTCACTCTGTACCGACTTATACGCACGCCCGTGATACACGCAGCCTCAATCAAAGAGAGGTGTACAGCGGTAGGTGATAAGTCATCGGACGGAACGCCACCAGAATGCGCGTTTGCAGGCAAAATTTTGGTTAGGCCATCCGATGACTTATTACCCACCGCTGTACACTGGTGCCTAAGTACTCAACCGTAACAAGCACAGCCCCAACCAACCAAATTAGCAGGTTACTGAGTTGCGCACGTATATATAGATGGCTGACTACATGTACTTATGTACACGCCGGCCCAGCCCTGAGTACTGTGCCTGGTGGGCGCGGACGCGCGCATCTCGAGGAGGCCATGAAGCTAGTGGGTAGGTCCGGAAGTACGAGACCCAACAACAGGCAGTACACGTAGTTTGTCATCGAGTGACGGTCTGTGATCCATGTGCTCCACATGTAGTACAGTAGTACATTGGCCCGCTGCCGGGAACTTACACTACCAGCGGAACTGCCATAAAGTACATGTATGTGCATACCCGACTTCAACTTAGGCACGCAATAGCGGCACGTTTTGTCCTTGTTCTTCGCGGCCTCGGCGTGGTGCATAATGTTGGCTCACGAGGACAGGCTACTTGCCGGATATATAAGACATGTTTAGTAAGCAGGGTGCATGTAGATGTACCTCAATATTCAGTATGGGAGGGGTCTTACTGGAGGTGTGTATTGTCCTTATGTATACATCGAGTTGCTGAATTAATATATAGACAGAGCCTCATTCGATAATCTTCAACGGGAGAGAACTTTAGGAAACAGCCGGTGGAATTATCCAATTGCGCTATTAACTTATAAAATAGACTACCCAAATAACAACATAGTGAAGAGAGAATTAAGCAAATATATACACGAAGCAAAAAAGAAAAAAAAGGAACCCAAAAGAGATTTTTCGATGCGTGCATAATGCCACTGACCTAGCTAGATATTCAGGCCTATACTAGCAAGTAGCCAGCCTATGGCTAGCAGAAACAACACCCAGAAACTCCTAGTTTCCAAACAGCAGAGCCGAGCGAGAATATTTCTTACCCACCAGTGATGGGACGGAGACTCACACATTGCAGTAATATGCGCAAATCTTGAGGAGACTCCTTCCCCGATGTGCAAGTATTGTTGCTGGCTCATCCGCAAGATTCTTTACCAACGAAGCCTGACGCTTGAAGATTACGCTGGTATCTAGCGGATTTATACCACCAGTGGACCTCTCTGCCTTATTTGTCCACAGGCAGAAAAAGGGAATAAACATCATATCGAACAAAATAAACACACCTACCTCATAGCGTCAAAAAGGAAGGCCGCACTTGGCTGTGAGGCCCCTTTCGCACTCGGTCACGGAGTATTTAGACACACCAATACACCAATACAAATATGCAACACTATAAAATAATATCATGACGAGGTATGTTGCGTAACGGCGCCCCCCCCCCCCCCCCCCCTTCCCCAGCCCTTCCGCCTTAATTAAGCAGTCCACCATGGACTGTACTATCCCAAGTACAATAGCGCAATAGAGACGCCAGGAGGTTACTCGCATTCCACACCAATTCGGATAATTCTCGCCGGCTCCTTCGGTCGTTGAGTCATGGCCCCCACTTTTCTCCCATAACAACACGCAAAAATATCTTACGTGGTGACTGAGCGAAAAATATGTGAAGAGTCTCAATGGCAATAGAACATCTCGATACTGGTAGTACAAACCGATATCCGTGAGGCTGCCGAAGGCGGCTTGAGACGGAAGAACCATCTCACGGAACCTCGACTTCGCCTCGTTTTCGAGATCGAGATGAGTAAGACCTTAACATTGGTGTGGTGCCCTTGATGGATGATGGGATATCTGTCGCTAGATTGACAAAATACAAAGTCGACAAAATCTAACCCCGAATATAGGCGACTCTCTATATCATTTCCCCACCATAATCAATACAGAACTACATGTGCACTCCGCCTTCAAGAAAATCCAGCTAATATTATCATTACCCTCATTACTAAGCCTTGAGGGGTCATGGCGCTAAGGGTCACTGCTTACTGAGCGATCGAGCGATGAATCCAGCCAGGCCAGCCTTGCGCGAGGACTTTGAGGCGAGGCTGCGGGAAATATCGCCCTGTTGACCACACACTGTTCCAGAGAACACAACCTTCTGACTCCCCCTCAATATCTCACTTTCATCCCAATCCTACAATTATGTAACTTTCATAATCCAAACGAGGCTTTAAAGCGTGTGGTGTACTCGTATACACCCACGTATATACCCTAAACGAAATAGCCTGTCCGGGGTTCGGCGGCCCCCAATAGCCGCACTGTCCGACCCACCCAGAGTTCCAGCTCTTTGGACCGCAAGATACGCCTAGATAAATGTGTCTATACCAGTATGGGAATGATAAAATCACTCTCGCGCCCTCGGTAATACATGTAGTTTGGTGTTCTAATATACGTCCTGAACCCGATAAAAAGCCACCAGCGTTCATCAAAGCCAGAAGGAAGGATAACTTCTGGGTCACATGCCTAGAAGGTATTTGAGCATACTATACAGACCCAGAATTAGCGTGCGAAGTCAGACTCAGCTGCACGCTTATGAATGACGGAAGGACATACAGTATTCATTACATCATATATTATCACTCGTCGAAATAAAAGAAACCATTTATGACGTAGAATCTCCTTGAAAGGGGGGTGGAAAATAATGTTAGCTTCAAGTTATATGTTTGAAGAATTATATGGAGACGAGAAACATGACCATAATTCTTCGAGACCAAGCCATGCGCGAATTCCGATTCCCAGATCTTTTTCGTGCCGAGCCGAACGCTGTATCACACCCATCCCCGATCCATCCATACCGATTCATTAAGAGAGAGGCGTATCCATGGGCCTGTAATCTAATTTCCCTCTGCCCTTCTCCCAAAACGGAACAGAAAATGATATAATTAGATATCGCGCTGGCATCAACAAAGGTGGTCCGCGAACTGGCCCACATTCACATGTTTGAATGACCCGTAAATGTGTGTTCTACACCAAGCATCAGGAAAATCTCGTCTCCTAGCAGTAATGTGTGGTGCTGATTTGGGATCCGGGACAATACCGGCAGAATACCACCAACATCAGCCTTGGCAAGGCTATAAACTGTGTGTACTAATTCCTTTGAAAGGGGTTGGCGAAGTGATGATCATCATGAGATCTCTCATGTACTTGAGATGCAGTATCTGGGTGCCCTTGAGCTGAAAGTGATTCATCCATCTCCTTGGAACTTTTTTTAAATGTATCTATCTCCGTCAATTAGACCGATAGGATTCCCCGATGCGAGAAGAATTTGTTAGTTCGACGATTTTATCAAATGTCTCACCATGTTTCATTGACGTTGTTATGATATCAAACATGAAATCTCACTCTGGCCCGGGGCTGTTAGCCCAATTTCATGTTACTAACCTGTCGTGACAAATTCTGTTAACTGACACATCCAGAAACAGCATCAGGCACGACCATCCAACAACCACAAGCGAAAAGCCCAGACCCCCACCCCACCAGCGGCAGACAGCAGAGAGAAAACAGTAGCTTCCCTATGCTAAAAAAATGATTTTCGCAAGGAAGCTTTTTCAACCAATTTTTCTCCCTTTTCCGCTTTAGGCCGAGGCGGGTATATCATCCGACCCCGATGCCCATTCGGTATGGGAGTCGGGTTGTGCAGCGAAGCAACCGCACCCACTCAGATCCGTCGATATCGATGCTATCGGCGCTAATTGGATATAATAAAAGTGATGGTGTTGAATTTAACGAAATACCCAACAGATGTGTTGTCCGATACCGACCACCAGATACGTTTTGTTTCCCTGTCTGCTAGCCGATGATACTGCGGTAAGCGTTGCAGTCAAATTGTCTGCAAAGTATCACTCACCATCGTCAATTGACGTTCCCCCCCTTCTGCAGAAGAGTTGGTGATGATTGAAATATGTGGCTGCAGAATGACGTTCCCACAGATTCTAATCCTGATCGAACATGAATATAAAAATACAAATATAACGGCTTCAGGTCCCGGATGTCTGGTACACGACGACACCCCAAATAAGAAGCGGAGTCAAGAGGGGCCAGAAGGGGGGTGGGGGGGGGGGGAACACTTCACATTTTTCGTTCCCTTATCACAAAATCGATCGATGGAGAGATTGAGTACGTACGGACTAGAAAACGGCGCGAAAGAAAAAAAAAATTACCTAAACACTATGGCGAGACCTGTGGCCTGAGCCGTGGCTTCGAGTGATGGAATGGACATGAGCATGAGCATGAGCATGAGCATGAGCAAGCTCTCCTGTAGATAAAGTCGCTCAGTGAGCTTAAACCAAGTTTTTAACTGCCGCCCGAACAAAGTCAGGTGAATTTGGAATGCGATGAGTAGAGGAAGCGAAGCACGTGTGGTTAGTGCAGTGGGTTGGTTAGTGCCACGTTTTGGACATCACTTTGATCGGTGTAAGTAAGTACATGTAGGTACATACATGTACCTACATACTTCTTGTACACTGCCAAAACCTTTTGCAAGGCTGACAATTATTGTGTCTACCTTAATGCAACTGTTTTAATTCCATCCTCGCACATTACTCCGACACCTTCCCATATAACCCGGCCCTAACAGAAATCGAATGTGCTATGTCCAGTTATTAATGCTTAGTGACGAACCGGTTAAAAAAAAAAAAAGAAGAAAAAGTAAACTCCTTAATATATCGCACTGATCAGATCCCTCATCAATTAATCACAGTGCCCTCGAGTGATACCTTATGATGGGTGATTGGGGAGTACATATTCTTATACCCGGGTAGGCCCCTTCGCATTGGCCCGGCAGGGATGTGAGATCGGTTTACATGCTTATAATCTAAACCAGTTATGATGGAAATAATCTTAGAGTAAGTCGGTATATAACTGTAGGTAAGGGTGCACTGGTTTTTGTTTCGCTGAGCTGGCGATGTGGAAAGACGCAGTGACCTGCGTTGGCGTTGCAGATGCGGCTCGATCAACGGATCGGTGACGTCGGTTATTTACCAGTGCGTGCGCATGGAATCTTAGATCGCGGAATTTCTAGGGGACGCCCATTTTGAGAAAGTTCTCTGATAGGGCACGGGACGAAGTGAGAGAAAGACCCTGAGTCTAGAGTCAGTATAAGCTTTTGGACGTGCGGTTTTGAAGATGGCCGCCGATAAATTACGGCTGATCGTGGGTAAATATGAGAACGGGGCGTTTTGAAATTCTCTCTCTCTCTCTTCTGCCTGCACTGGCAACATCATGCATCCTTCACAGCAGACATCTTCATCTTTGTTTTGATAGTCAGGTTGGTTGAGTCATGAAACGATATATGCGTGGAAGATCACAAATTCTCGAATGGCGAGCTCTTGTCGTTCACTTGACTGTGTCTCAAACCACGGATGACTTCTGACTGGTGTCTTACATAGCAGTGTGGTGTAAAAAGGATGCAAATGTGCGTAAGCCAAGACTTTCCTTATGCACATTCGCGCTTACCGCTGAAAGCGCATGTGTGGCTAATAATGCTCCTTCGTGGTGGGATTGAGAACGTGATTGGCTACAACAGACGTCAAGAGATGGTAGAGTAAAAATAAGTGCCCAGGTGTGATGGATGCCCTCTAACCAGTACCACTCCACCTGATGTTTCGGTGCACGACTTTGTTCCTTTTGGGGGTTCTTTTTTGGAAGGTGCAAAGAGTTTTTTTTTTGTTTCCTGTTTTTTTTGTTTTGTTTTGTTTTTATTTTCTAGTGTAGCTCCTCCCTGCTTGACTGCCTGTCTGTCGGGTATTTCTTTCCTGGGTCTCGCCCGAGTGGGTTGGTCCACGCGAAAAAAATACACCCACGAGACTGACTGCCTGGCCCGTACGTTAGGTGGATAGAGATCCAATTAGGTGGATAGAGATCCAATGAATTTGTAAGATACTTGAGAACCAGCAGAATATTGGGGGGGCATCCCACCAGGTATATAACTTGGAAGGGACAGACGAACGGATATCTATCGGTGGATAAAAAAAAGCTTGGCCCGAATAAAGCGATAGGGTAGGTAGGTTGAGTGTGACAGGGGACCTCGTGCAGTCCCGACTTGGCGTAAGAACGTGCCGAATGGCTAGGATTGTGGAGTACATACTAGGGGGAGGAGGGGAGGACCCTTTGCGAAGCGCCGGACACTTTTCATATTGCGCAATTGAATTTCCCCTTTGGGTAAAAGATGGCCACTTTAAGCAAGAGTCTAATATTAAAATATTTTTTTTTTCACTGGTAAAGATGCGAATACGCGAATACAGGATATATATGCACACCAGGGAGTTGGATTACCTACCAGTGGAAGGTACATCTGTTTCCTAGCAGCGCTGGAAATCGACAATGTCCGTGGGTATCTTGCGTTTTCACGATTCGTTATTTCGCTTCTGGTGCCAGTGCTTTACCTGCCTGCTGCTTTGTTGAGTGCCCTTTATCTTTCGCTGGCGACAGGCCAGTAACTCTATCTTCTGGGGTTCGGAGAGAAATGCCCGGTATTTTGTATTGGCTTGAAAGAGGGGCAGAGCTGAGGCCGGCGGCATGTTTCTTTCCTTTTTCTTTTTTTTTTCTTTCTTTGGCCTCCTTTTCTTTTCTTTTGCCTGGCACTTCTTCATTTCCTGGCATGCACTTGCCATAGATTGGTTGGAGGTCATGCATGCTGTAGAGAGTATTCGTGAGCGTGTAGGTAATCTAGAGAGGGCGTTTAGGTAGGCAAGTAGGACCCTCCCTCTCTGACTTTTTTTTTCCTTTCTCTCATTCTGACCTTCCTCTCGCTCTAGGTTAGGTTTTCGCCTGAGGATCGGTTCGGAAGATTTTGGAGGTTGAATTTTGTGACCGAGAGGCCCTATCTATTCTAACGTCTCCCAGGCTAGAGTATAGTGACTCTGTCATAAAAACAACAGGGAGGAAAGGACGCCAGTCCATCATATCATCTATCTAAGACTACATGTAGGTATCGCTCGCACAGACATGAAGGCTACAAAAGTAGCGAGTTTGTGTGTAATCGCGTACCAGGCATCTTTGTACCGTCCCCCACACAGTCCAATGATATTGATAGCATCACAGACCCCCAAGCTTATGTGTCTATACTCACTCCTACATAAAACACCCACTCATGCACGAATGTCGCACGTACTCTGGCCAGGCTTCTTACCTCTCTACCTCCCCCCTTTCAGTGATATCAAAAAAAAAAAAAAAAAAAAAAAAACTGCTAGAGGGCATCAACCTCCCCCCATATTATCCTCACACTCCCTCGTGCACCCTTCTCTCCCCTCCTACCTACCCTTCATTGTCACCCCCTCCACTCCGGCGTCCTGGAGCAGAGAAGGTGATCCATTTCCGTCCCCCTTCTCCCTCCCCCCCCCCCCCCCCCCCCCCCCCCCCCCCCCCCCCCCCCCCCCCCCCCCCCCCCCCCCCCCCCCCCCCCCCCCCCGGTCACCCACCCTCTCCCGATATTCCTCCGCGTCTCCTACATACCTACATCTCATCCTCCTCCGACCTCCCACGGACCGCCCACACCCCGCCCCCTCTATACATACCTCGAAGAGATAGTATATTTATCTCATCTCAAACTTCCGGCATAAACGCCAGGGTTTCCAAGTAGTGATCGGGATTTTGACCTCGATCTCTGTATCACTTTTTGTCCAGACATCAAGGTGCGCCTAGTTTGAGCGAGGAGACGTGCAAATAGTAAAAAGTGCCTAGTCGCGCTTGGTAACGACTTTCACGAAACAACGACCCCAAACCTCTTTCACCTCTCTCCCCCCCCCTCTCTTTTGCATCTTGCATCTCATCGATTGTCTTTTAATTTCGTTCCTTTCCTTTCAGAGAATCGACTCTCTGGACCTGTGAATATTTTTTTTTCTGGTGATTTAATTTTCTCTATCCGCTGGTCATAATCGGATCAGCTCTTATAAAGTGTAAGTACATAAATGCAGCATATTTTGCAGCCTTCTTACTCTAGATCTGGATACTTCTTTTTCTCTCTTCCACTCGCACTCACACTTCCTCTTCCTCCATGACACCCTCCGTATTTCCCCACACACCCTACTACGTCGCCTTTTGCTGCTGTTATTACTGCCACATAGTCTCGGCTTCCCTACCTATGGAGACTAACATTTTAACCTCCATCTCAAAGTTCCCCACGTAATAGGCTACCTACTCGTCCGTCAGCCGAACATTATCCAACCTTTATTCGACTTATTCCTCACACATCCCTCCGTTCATCAATCCTAGTCAAGTGATTGATTCCCCCCCCCCCTGCTAGCTTGAGAGCTGCAACGACCCCATAATACTTCTTGATAAAGCTCTTCACTCCTCCTCCTGATCCAGAAACACTTCTGTCGCAAAGGAATTCGTCCACGAACCCGCATGTATTCGAACTGATGGACTCTGAAGACGGTCAACAGTTTATCAAGCATCTCGCCCACTTTGTGCGGACTCACGAGAAGGCTCTAGCAAATGCTTTGCAACTACAGAGACGGAATCCCCGCCGAAGGGATTCGGCACCTGCCATAACTGGTGCAGGAAGCCTCCCATCATCACCACTCAACTCAACCTCGTCCTCCGGCTCAGCTCTTGCAGCAGCCTTTTCACTACCATCACTGTCGTTCTCATCGCAGCACATCAAGCCCCAGAAATTGTCGCTCACACCTCACCACCTCTACTACCTCTTGACACGATTTGAAGAGCTTAACATTCCAGTTGGGCCCATGGGCGTTCGTCTAGAGAATATCCATGCAGAGTCTTTACCGGCAAACTATGTCTCATTTCTTCGGGATTCGTCTCCTCAATCTAAACGAAGAAACAGGTCCTCAGATAGTTTGTCAATCCACTCGGTGTCGAGCGTTAAGAGCGTCATGACTGGGATGAGCTCACTGTGGTCCTCTTTTGGGCTTGGTACATCAGCAGAGATAAAGAGTGCGAGAGCAAAGGCGGCGCTTGATGCGGATTTGAAGTATCTATATTCAGCTTTTACTAAAATCCCATGCCTTAGGCTGGCACCTGATAGGAAGTCACGATTGATTGAAGGCTTCGAGGAGTTTCCTTTTGACACTGCAGTCCCCTTGTTGGCTTTCAAGAATGTCAGTTCATTGGAGATTTGCGACATAGATATCCGCCAGTTCTTTGGATGGGATCAATTGGCTGAGAGAGTACGAAGCTTGACGGTAAAAAGAGGTGGCATTGAGGACCCTGCAGAGCTCATCATTGCCATTGTCTTGGATGATTCGGAAAAACGACGAATGAGGTCCTCAAAGTCTCAGTCCTCTCCAATTACCCCGTTTCCAGTATCTAATAGTATGCCAACGGACGTCGTCCAGTCATCGTCAGCACCCCCCTCGCCTACATCCCAAACGGTGCATATTGGTGGGAGTGCGCCCACGACCCATTACCATGCAATGTCAAGGGATCCTTCGAGCTCTTCACGGGAAAGCTCGAAAACCCGGCCACGGAGTAGCTCGCCAACCCGACCAGTCAGCTCTAGGAATGGCTCAGCGATAAGTACTCAGCACCGCTCACATCGGATGCGAAGATCGGAATCTGAAAGCAGTCATTCCTCCTCTACATCTACCGTTCTTCCTAGCCTGTCATCTTTGAAATGGAGATTCTTGAGGCATTTGTCATTGGCAGACAATAGCTTGACATCCATCTCATCCGCTGCGTTGGTTCCGTTGGCGGGCTCCCTATCGTCACTTGACCTTTCCTCCAATCTTTTTACATCAATTCCAGAGACTTTATCCACGCTTTCGAACTTGCGAGCTCTAAATCTATCTAACAATATGATCGATTCACTTCACTCGTTGACTCGCAACCCCCTCCCCGCCATAACCGCGCTAAATCTCCGTGGCAACCGCCTAGCGTCGATTGCGGGCATAGAGAGACTGCTATCATTGGAGCGTTTGGATTTACGGGAAAATAGACTTGCAGACCCCATTGAGTTGGCTCGGTTAACGGGCGTACCGAACATGGCAGAGATTTGGGTCGCGGCGAACCCGTTTACAAAGACTCACCCATCATACCGATTGATGATTTTCAACCTTTTCAGGAGCACACCGGGTTATACAGATGATATTACACTAGACTCTCAAGGACCTGGTATGGTCGAAAAGCGAAGCTTAGTTGAGAGGGCGGCAGAGTTGCCCAGTGTGCCGGTAGTGAGGATGCCCCAGCCACAAAGCGTAGCTGTCAACACAGTTGCAGCGATCGATCCCAAGAAGAAGGAAAAGCAAGAAAGCGAAAAGTCGATCAGGATGGTGACTAGTACTAGTGATGTGGCTAGGGCAAAGAAGAAGCCCGGGAGAAGGAGAGTGGTTGAGCTTGGTCGCGAGGACAGTAGCTTGTCAATTGGAGAACATAAGTCAACAAAGTCACTTCAATCACCTCCCGCGCACTCATCAATCAGCTCAAAAGCATCAACAGCACCAAAAGACATTCCGCATCAGCCTGATGAGTCGTCATCCGGGGCCGAATCATCCCCCCAACAGTATTCATCTTCATCTCCTAGAGAGAATGTTGATTGGGAGATGAGGGGGGATGAATATCGGCGTAAAGTCGAAGCCTTGAAGAGTGAGGTTGGGAGTGGCTGGTTGAGTGTATTGAGTGAGGAGGGTATGTCATTGGCTGCGTCAAGGAAGTCCACACCCGGGGCAACAACTACTGGCCCAGCTCAAGGCAAGAGACCTAATTGATTTGGTTATTCGTTGGAGTTTCGAAAAACAAATTGTTTCTTCGGCCGTTTCTGGGATTGAGTAAACTGCATAATATTGTCACCGGTTGAGTGCCCGACGAGGATGATGAATACATGACCTATTTCTTATCAAATTTGGCTACGGAGAAAGTTTTCTTCCCCCTTTATTTTTATCATTTTGCCGTTGTATCATATTTAAATTTTCCTTGTTGGTTTTTACTCGCTGGTTTGGGAGTTCGGCTGGAATTTTTCTTGCTTTTTCTTGCTTTTTCTTTTCTTCGAAAGCTCATTAGGGGGAAGGGATTTCAGCAGGTGTTCGTTTCTGTTGCTTAATTTTTTCCAGCTCTTTTCTTATTCGCGCTTTTTATTTCCACTTTTGCATCTTGTTCCAGAGGACACTTTTCTCCCCTCTATATTCAATCATCCAGCTGCATCTATTATCTATATCTGACATGCGTGCGTTTCATGTTTCTGTTTTTCCGGTTACTCTCTGCAGAAAGTTAAGGGCCAAGAAAGCGAGAGAAAGAAGGGGGGAACAAAAACAGTTTTTGGTTTGAAAGGATGAGATTCCAAAAATTATGCATGCAGTGTTTATCTATATGCTTTTGTTTGATTCCTGGGCTGCTCGGAAACTGTAACTGGCGTGTGGGAGGGGCGGTTGATTATCAATTCAGCTCGCAATTTGTTTTATTTGACCTAGTTCTGTTTTTTTGTTTTGTTTTGTTTTGTTTTGCTCCCCTGCGGTCTTGTTTTTTAAGATAGTTCTGGTTTCATTTTTTTTTACAGTTAGGGTAGAGGGAGAGTAATTTACAAGGAAAAGCTGGTACAAAGACTAGGGATATATTACTCCACATCAACAAAACACAGCCAAAACTACATGTATTGGTGTTGACATCAGCTTGGAAGTCGAGTATGTACTTCTTGTAGAAGAGGTACTTTCCCCGCTCTCTCGCTAGAAAAGTACTTGCGTGGCAGCTCCCTGCCACTTTGAGGGGAGCTTATTCAAGGGTACATGTAGTTTTGATCTGCGGACGATACTCTACCAGAATCAGTTATGGGGAACACTATCTAAGTTAGTTAGCCGCGGCTTCGTTACCCCATTCTGTATGATGATTTACTGAGGGACCTTCTGGCTTCTTGGTGAATCTTGTTCTCTCTCTCTCTCTCGTCCTGTATCATGGTGGAGTCTCGGAGCTCATTGCTGGAGTAGTGATGGCTTCGGCGTTGCGTTTCTCACACCACGGTAGAAAGGCCGATTGGGATTGGTTGGAACCACGTGGTTGTGGTTGGCCAGCTTCTGTATGTATGTATGTTGTATGTATGTATGAATGTATGTATGTCTGCCCTGCCTAACTTACCCGATAAACCCTCCACCCCCGCCTGGAGACTTCTGGGTGGACGACGGGTGATCGCTTATGACTGAGCTGATGTTGATGATGCTGATGAGGAAAGTTCAACTGGTTGCTGGTGTAGATAGGTAGACCTGTTTTAGCATCTACTGCAGGGTGCAGACCCTACTTTACTTTACCCCTACCCACACCTGCTTCTGCTGCTTCATCGCTGGCAGCGCCGCGCAATAACACATTTTTAGAGACAACCACATTCTCTTTTAGGGTGATTTAAAAAAGGAACTAGATGTTCCTAAATATCAGTACCTATGGGAATGGGGGAGGGGGAAAAAAAAAGCCTTCTGTTGGAGTGTGCCTTTCTGGGGGGGGTAGTAGAGAACTTTTAGGTCAAGCATATTAGTCAGTCAGCTGACCCTTGCTCACGGATTGTGCGACTGCAGGTCTGGTTGTTGCATCATTCAACCCCAAACCTGCAGTACGAAAACGGCGCGGAGGGTTGTAGGATATGGAATCCGACTCCACAACGTTCGTTGCAGCCGTACGGGTATCGTAGCACCAACCCACATCTACTACTTCATACATACGTAGCTGGATACAGAAGAATTCGAATCTGGAGAAAGAAAAAGTACATACATGTATCTTAAAAGAAAGCAACAGTCAAACACCTCCAGGGTTCTGACGTAAGTTTCTCAAGTGCAGACACATCAAAAAACCCCAACCACAGATCTTATGTCACTTCGAAACCCTGGTAAGGGTAAAGAAGAAAAAAGGTGGGGGTGACCCCTCACTCAATCCATTGAACCTCACCAGGCAATGGTCTGAGCTTCACCTGTCTCTTCTGTCTAAACCGGTTCGGTCTCCGCCAAGAGTGGCAGTACCATTACCACCTACAGGTAAAAGGTTGTAATCGTGTGATACAGAGTAAGAAGATCAGGCTAAAAAATACACCTAGACGGGATATGATATTCTTGAGTGAGGTGGGAACGGTAATTTTTCCTATCTAGATTCTTATATCTTCCAGACTGGCTCTGGGTGGGGTCACCATCAGTCAGAACTTAAATACGGACTTCCAGGGCCAACTTCCGCCCACTTCCCCACGCCCGCACTGACCCTATTATATGTCTAAGAAACTACGGATTCACACGGAAGATGGGAAGGGCTTGATGTTTGACGTTGTTTACAAATTGCCGTTTCCGAGCACTCGGTACATACATGTATACATATACATGTAGCTTATGTGCCACAGTGCCTGTCCTTCACATCCCTACGTAAGGTGGGACACGACTTTGAACCTGCAAGGATCGCAGTCGGGAGTTTTGTCTTTGGCGGTGAGAAACGTTGGCTGGTTGGGATCGACTGTCATGGTCGGGGGCGCATGGTGGGGTAGATTATGTACGGTACGGTATCTGAGCCGTTTGGCTTCTCGAAAAAAGAATACCATACGGAAGTGCCCGGTTATCCTCCCATGGCATGTCCTACCTCCAAAGAAAGGTCCCACGCAGGTCACTACATACACATATCTGTATGCACCCCGGCTTTTCTTTTGAGGAAGGGGGGGGGGGGGTGAGAGGAAGTAAAAAAAGAAAGAAAGAAAAAAAAAACAATCAAAAAATTCCGAAGGAGCCCACAAAAAGCAGCTCACGATTTACTATCCAGCGCGATTTCTTTGATCTAACCATTGAGAAAGCTCGAACCTTCGAGCAGCTTTCCAGTTTTGTTTTTTTCTCTCTTGGAGAAATTCGCCGAAGGGTTCATTCTAGACGTCGTCATGATTGCTATGAGGCTAAAGGAATTGCGTGAGTTATTGGGTAGTGCTGTAATGTCACTGGAGGATCAGACAGCCAAGAAGCCACACACACATGGGGGGCCAACGTGTAGATATATATAGAGGAGTACATTTCCACATGCCAATTTCTGCTTAGAAACACCTCAATTGCCAAGTGCACGTGTTGAAGCCCCTCATAATGCCTTGAGCTAGCTGTTACACGTGGCGCCGCGGGGTCTGTGGACAAGTCATGATAAATCACTCGGAACAAAAGGTCTCTGCTTGAAGGAAGAGAAAATGGTCTGTGGATTGACTAAAGAGACCTGAGGGTCTTACTACCATCTTATAGTCACAAATTGAACATTGGAGCGGTATTCTCCATATGGGCGCTGTTCGACAGCCACGTACTACGCTGATGCCCGTTCCTGTTATCACTTTGAAGGCCAAATATCCAATCAGGGTATAGGGAGGGCATGTGATTGCCCTAGGCCATAACCCTAGCCCCGAGCTCTTCAACCTTGTATGGATGGCCACTTGTCAAGCCTGCGTATGCCATATCGTTCCCAAAGCTTTTTATGTACCTACAACCAATCTTCTCACCCCGCTACTCCCATACGCACGATCGACTTGTCAAGGCTATCGGTTGTGAAGTAATGATCATCAACTTTTGGGTACTGAAGGCAAAGATCAACCTGTCACCCCCGAAAATACTCCCGCCCTGTTGGTTAGCCGTGGTACTGGTTTTTAGTCAAATCATCATACAGAGAGGAAAGGAGGGGTACTTCCATGGCTAGTATAAAACTATCACTGCAGAGCTGACTAAAATGGAGTCTCAACAGTAGCATACTCGGTGTAGTATGATAAGTGAATACATGTATGTATGGACAAATTTCTTCTCTATACAACCATATTCTCGCTTCAGACAACTGTCGAGGCTCAACGGGACATAGCTATGGCAACAAGTTAGGTTTTACGGTGACGTACTATCATCGTGGACCTTCAACATGTGGGGTAAGTCCCTGTCCAAAGGTACCGGTAGCGGCCTATTCATGCCACGCCAATGTTATATCCGGTAAGCTATAAGATACCAAAGCCTGATTTTAAATATACTTTGTAGGGTGGGGGTTTGAAGCGGCTCTATTATCGAACTGCGGACCTCGAAGCATGAATACTAAGTTAGATGATATCAAACATACTCTAAGAGATCAGCTATGCTTCTCCTCGTCAAGGGTTTAGGCTTAGGTATTTGGTGTCCTATCCGTGTGGTAACCAGAACATTGGGCTAAATTTGCTTATTTAAACTATTTAAACGTCTCTCCGTTTTATGAATGCAAAATTACCTACCTAGCACCTCATTTTCTCGGAATGAAGTCAACTAGGACATAGCCTTAAACCTCTTGGTCTTAAGGCACAGCCACCAAGAGTGTTTGTGACATACAACCTACGACATGTCTAGGATGCAGGTAGTCAGTTTTCCTGACCGCCCAAGACTAGGAGGACCAATCCAAATACTTTTAAAGAGTGATATTTTTTACTTATCATTGCGCCAAGGTACTTCTAAGGATAGTCTCATAACCAATATTGCGTTCTAATCAACGAACATGAACGAGTTGAGCTATTCCCAATCAAGTGTACTGTAGCTAGTTTAAGATGGGTCCAGGCAGTTATTTTTTTTATTTTTTTATTTTTTTATATTTACATCATTAATTGTATCCAGCCCTTAGGCTATGACAATGTCCAGGCATAGTTGAGGCAAAGTAATTAATCGTGCGTGTAACAAGTCTTAGAGTACCACTTCCAGCTCTTCACGGCAACCAGCGCTCACAATTAATTGATGAAATACTTTTTGTTTGATGGGATCGATATCTGGCCGATCCCGGAGCTATGGTGATGGTATTGATATTACAAACTTAGTCTAAATATATTCTTGGGGTACATATGTGTTTGTCGGGACTTTGACCGTTTAAGCGGCATTCCATGCTCAATATTTTCAATATTTTAAATTTAGTACTCGAAGCATCGAGTGATATATTATGATTAGGAATACCCAAACAGCCTTGGACTACTCAAGTGATTGTATTCTACATATGGGGGCTCGGTTGTTTCCAGTTAAAAGGATTGTCAACGGTAGCACGTGTACAAAAGGTGGCTTTTTATATTAAATGATGGAACCCCGGTGGCTGGCCAAAACCCCTGGTATCTCAGTCAGGAAGTGCGCACACAGAATACATGCAATTATATCATCTACTGAGACACATTTTGGGTAAGTGAGAAAGATTGGACAAAGCCAATTATAACAAAAGCGCTCAAGTCAAAGATATCACCGGAGTCCACCTCTTTAATAGCACGGTTGAAATGAAAAAGTATGCTATCTGCCTACATGTAGTGATATCGAACCTAGGAGAGGGTAAATGGAGTTTCAGTTTGTTCCAGGATATTACAAAGCACCGGAGCCGGGACTGACATGATTGGATATATACATGTAGTATGTATATATATATTGACTGTAAATGTTGGAACCGCATCAAGTAAATTGATTTATGCGTTTAGACTCTTGAGAACATTACATAATTAAGTGGTATGTGGATAACCACCTTCTTTGCAGATCTATACTATGCCCTCTTCCGGAAGATCTAACTACATGTAGTAAACAATTAGGGGGCCGTGGCATGGGAAATATGCCTTTTTACACCCACACAGCAAGAAATTTGTAGTGACTGGATTCTAGGATCTGAATCTGAATAGAGGGGGGGGGGGATCGGTTTAGATTTCTAAACTTCAGAAACCTGGAAATTAGTAATATGATTGGTTGTCCGTGAGCCTTGCCAGAAAATCTAGGTTCTGAATTTTCTACGGGAAGTCATCCACTAGCTCTTCGTAGAAGACGAAACCTCATTAAAATACATAATGTTTATTGAATCTCGCTGGCCTAAAATTCGTCTATATACAGTTTATATTACGTCAGGAAATAGTTATAGATGTACTTACTACATCCTGCCGCTTTTTTTTATAGAAGATAAATACTTTGCAGAGCCTGCCTCCATCTGAAGACAATTAACACAAACTATATATAGCAGAATGGTGGAGATTCTTATAGAATTTTAAAAATATTGGAGTTATTATATTATTTATAATAAATATAGGGGGGGGGGCGGGGGTAAGCAGATAGTTACAAGGCTCTAGGATCAAGTGAGCGGACGCATGTGGACCCTGTATGCAGGACTGGTTCTCGAGATCTTCAGTCACACATGAACGGTGAAGCAATGTGAGGAGGTACTAGTACCAGTGGTTGAAGTATTATATAAGAGATATGCTTTGTTCCCAGACTGCAGCTTGTACCCGTTCAGAAAAGTGAAAATATCGGTGAAAATAATAGTGAAAAAAAGCAGAAAGAAAGAGGCAGAAACCAGTGTTTTTCCACGGACCCAATATGAAAAATCTTCCGCATCGGCCGTATAATTTCTTACTGGGATTAATACTTTGTATGTCTCAAGTGTACAAGCTAACTTGAATTATTTCCGGCGTGGAGTTAATAAAGGGATTCAGCACTCTTGGTGTAATAGCGTCCATTCTTGAATTGCAGCGAGAGAGGTATTAATTAGTGGGGATCGTCTGCTAATTCTATCGCCGTAAAGGCGTATATATTACCAATAGGATTGCGGTCGGGAGAACTAAGGTAAATCAAAGATATAAAACCCCAAGTTCGCGAAGAACGGTAGTGTATTTAGCGATGGGGAGGCGCATCGTGCGTGATGTAAGCATGGTCGAGGCTCTTTGAAATGTTCTTAAAATGGAAAGAGATGTGGTCGGATGATATCTTCCATAATATCAGGGTCCAGTAAGAGTTTTGCCCTTTCATGCTTATCACAGAATCTGTTCACGGGCGGAACAATAAACGAAGGCGTAGGTTATGGCAAGAGGCGGAAGCGAAACCGAACTTAGAGTAGTAGTAGATCGGGGCGTGGTCTGTGAAGCGGCGTGGCGTGAGCGTAGAACAGATGAATAACGTTTTCTCTTCGCCGTGCGTATCTGAAGAAGAGCAATCTTATAATGACGAACTATGGCGAAGACTATGGCGGGGGATAATGAAGCGGGGTAAGTCGCGTGGTTCTTGGTACTTATCTTGAGCGAAGTATATAAACGATCATTATAATTCCTAGAGACAAACAAAGAGAAAGCGAAGCGAGCGAAAGCTGTAGTAGGGTTGATAACGAGGAAGGCAGTAGAAGAAAGAAAGAAAAGAACAAAGAGAACCCATAACCGAATATATATATGTCTTAACCCTGTCCTTATGACTCATACTCAGGTGTAACAACCCGTAGAAAGAAATCCTAGCCGTATCACTTAAGCAATATCAGCCATCATGGCGATGTCTGTGATGTGCGTGATAGATTAGGTCCTCCTCAGGGCCTAACTCGCAGTGGCTGAGAAACTATCGTGAAAATGTCTTAAAACGGGGCGTGTTCTAAATCTTAGGGGTTCTTGGGAGGGTTAAATCGTGGCGAATCTGTCAATCTTCCGTTCTTCCGTGGCGCCGTCGAGAGTCAGAACCTGTTCCATTCTTGTTCGTCTTGATTTCTATTGCGGTGGAGATTGTAGTTGACGGGAGACGGGGTTGCGTAGTCTGAAGACAAGCGAGACATGAAAAAGCAGGGTGGATTTTCGTAGATCTTAGGGAGGTCAGTTAAATATCGTAGAAATTTAATCCAAACATCGTAAGGAATATCGTTTAGTCGAGTTTCTTCGGTCGTTTGAGTCCGATATTCGAGTTGAGAAAAACTTCATCTCGACAGCATCTGCAGGGCAGGAGTTATTCCTGTTCTTTCATCCTCCGAATTTCTTTTCGAGCCATCTCGTCGAAAGTCGTATCTCTGTCTTGTGGTTATTACCGTTGAACAGTCGCCGTTGGTGGTTTTAAAATGCTGTATGTGGCGAAGGGCGTTCGAGAACTTCTGTAATTGCCTGGAGCGGAGCATCTTGGTGGTTTGAAGCGTGATTATTCGTTCTGCTCTGCTTGGTAGAAGTCTTGGATTGTCGTCGCATTGATAAGATCGTAAACCGTAGGTATTGTTCGTGTGGCGTTAATCGCTCCGTCTGCCGTCTGTCACGGGGTGGAAGGCTGTCTTTAACGAGAACAATCTCGTGAAACTCGGGTGTGGTATAAACTTCGTTCCATGAATGCAGATGGAGTAACGGCGATAACTCCGATAATATAAAGGAGTTATGAATTATCTGATGAAAGCGGCGATAGTTTCTGAAGAAAATATAATGAATTGATAAATCTGAGAAGGCGTTGCGTGAGGAGAAAGAAAGAAAAAAACGGCGTAGGTAGGCGTTCTTTCATATATATCCGACAAACCTCAGCAACATAAGCTTCGTACTTTCGGCGTAACTCCGACTATGACTCACTCCTCCGTGTAACAGAACCTCATAGAACCTTATCGACAAATCATAACTTACTCAAGCAGCAGCGTAGTCATCCGTCCGGTCCGATACTTCCATAGAACAGTCGTCAATGAAAGGAGGCGTAGGATTTTCAAAATTCGACCGTAAAGCGTAATGTCTGCGATATGAGACAATGGTTTAGGGAATCGTAAGTTCAAAGTCGAGATCATGCAGTAGCATCTACTGGCGTTAAACTACTCACGTGGTATAAAGTGGCCATCTTGGTTAACCGTCCAGCGGCGAGGATAGCGTTTAAGCCGTTCTTCGTTAGGTAATCCGTGAAATCCGTTAATTGCGTCGGTCAGACGCTGGGCTGAGTGGTCGAAGAACCTGCGAGCGTTCTGGGAAAACTTTCTTGCGTGAGCATGTCGCGTAATTCATAGCGTGGCGGTCGCATCTTCCTCCGTATTGGTAGGTAAGTAGTAATTTGAGGAGTTCGAGTGTACTTGGCGCGGATGTCCGGCAAGGGTTTATCGTGGTGTTCTTGAAGAAAGCGTGGCTGCGGATCGTTAAATTAAGGAGCGAAGATTGCGTTCGGTATAGCGAAGCCGGTTTAATGCATTCAGCCGTGATATCTTTTTGGAGTCTTGCCGGTCGCGGAACGTGGTCAGAAATTGGTTGGGAAAACTATCCTCTTGGTAACTTGGATCAATAAATCTTTTCACTGGTGAAGCATTCGCTTGGCGGGTTCGTTTCTTGAAAAAATCATAACAAACAATCACTCATCCAAATTCCTGCTTCAATACCGTCTGCGAGGCTGGTGTGTCAGCGTTCATCTCCTTCAGGGAGGTCTCACGATCTCACGGTGAGTCGTCATCCGGTTTTCTCCTTGTTTTCGCAGTGCGAGCGATACTTGAAGTCGAGCGAGATAAAAGCTGGTCATCGAGTCTGTCGGCGATTTAATAGCTTGGTTGACATGAAGTATTCTAGGTTTCTATGGTCTGTGGCGCGTGTCGGGGAACCGTGATCAGCCAAATTCAGCGTAATTCGCCAAAACTCTGGTATTGCCAATAATTCGTAAATCTCGTGAGTTCACGTTCAAGCGGGGAGTGTTTAACTTGGAGAAACTGGATCTGAAGTCCATCGTCGTCATATCTTGAGACATAATTACATGAAAGCATAGTCGGGCGTCGGTTTCCTGTCACTTTCTTTTCAAAGTCGAAGTGTCTTTAGGATCGGGGCGATGTAAATCTTCATGGTCTTGGCAGCTTTTTTTCGCCGAATTCAAACTTCGTTTTTCTTGGTCGAGGCCGTGGGGGGGGGACGAGTATCGTAAATAAAGTGTCGATAAAAATTTCTTGAGAATTCTTGAGCACTCCTAAGTTTCTTTGGTCTTGCTCACGTAACTGCTGATACCTTACTGGAATCCATTTGAATACCTTCTGGGGAAATAATCAACCCGAGGTACTTGGTTCGTTGGACGTAGAATTCGCACTTCTCTGGCTTAAGGTGTACGCCGTGGATCTGGAAGACCTTCAGGATTTCCCTAACGTGCTGTTTATGTTCCTCTGTTATGGATCCAATCGGACCTGACAGATCACGGGTCTCCCGACGAAGAAGATGCATGGAGGTCATGGCAGCGAGGGACGATGGCGAAGGCTTGTTAAGCGATCTCGTCGAAGATCGGGGTTTAATATGTTGATCGATCACGGTGGTTTGGTGCGGGGTTTTCGCTGTCGGAGTTAATGTTTTCTATTTCCTAATTCTGTACTTCCTCCGACAGTCTTTTTATAGGTTCTGTTAGGAGGATCGATGTATGTTGTTTAAACCTCTTCGCTTTGAGCGAGGTGCGTCTGATTTGGGCAGCCGATGCTGTATCTTCGCCCAGGATAAAGCGTTGCTGATAGTTTATTGGGTCTTTCTCTTGGTTTAACCATCTGCGTCGAAGTTATTCTTATATTCTTTCTTTCTTTCTTTATGATGTAATATCATAAAATTGGTAATTGGAGCTTCCGAGGATCGCTGATTATGTAATTTCAGTAGAGAGGACTATAAAGGGCCGCGGACACACTATGCTGTCTTCCTTTCCTCTCTACGCAACGTCTTCTTCTCTACTTCTTCTCTATTCCTTCCTATATACTTTAAATATACTCTTTACGCAACTAGAGCTCTCATTTTCCTTCCGCCAGTTCTCGCCCCTCCCCGTCTTCAAAAGGCAGCCTTTATTCAATACGAATCGCCGACACGTCAGATAACTTCTTCTGCCTTCGGGCACGCTTGTTCTTTCTGCCTTCGGCACGCCGCTTCTCTCCTCTCCTCGATCGCGGCCAACTCCCCACGCCTCATCAGAAGTTCAAACGGGCGCCAGTGCTCATCCCCAGAACGCGCTAGCTAAAGAAGAGTGATTACACCCAACACATAGGCTGAAAGATTCCCTATTGTGTAAACGAGTTAGTAGCAAGAGATATCAGAGACGGAGCCCACGATCCTCTTCCCTCACCTCCCTTCTCCGACATTCAGATTCAATCGCCTCTAACCCAAGCCCCGCGCTTCCTAACAATAAAGACTCAGACGACAGGAAGGAGGATCCTTCCTCCACACATCGCCGCCTTCATGAGATCCTCCAAGGTTTCTGAATAGATCAGAACATCGTCGAGATAGCCAGAAGAAAATTATCGGCGAAGTGACGCAAGATCATTAATCCAAATACGGCGCAAGCGTGATTGGTCAATCCGCAAGATCACATCAGTACTGGCGGTCAGTAGCGGGTCCTAAAAGCGGTTTTCCATTCATCACCCTCCTGGATCCGGATCTGATGATATCCCCATCGGAGGTCCAACTTGGTGTAATACTTTGCCTTGGAGAGACGGGACAGTGTTTCCGGAATCAGGGGTAGAGGGTGTCGATTCTTGACAGTAATCTCATTGAGTTTTCTGTAATCCACACACAACCGCAGGGAACCATCTGACTTCTTAACAAACAAGACAGGTGCGCCAGCAGGAGATTCGGAGTAACGAATAAAACCCTTTGACAGGTTTTCGGCAATATAGTCACGTAAGGCCTGTAGCTCGGCACGAGACATTCCATATAGGGGACCAAACGGGGGTTGCTTCCCATCTTGCAGAACTATCTTCAAGTCCTGCTGTGCATGCAGAAAGAAGAAAGCATCGGATTCTAAATAAGCGACATAAATTCGTAATTTTTTTGCGACATTACGGATTCATTTGCTTCCAAGAGTTTCATTAACGTTTTAAGCGACAAGAAAATAATTGATTTTGCCTTCGTCGCGCTAATCCTACAAACGCGGGCCGATTGGCGCAGATCCTGACAATGCGTTTAATAAGATAGAACACCTTTAGCATCGAAAGATGAGACAGAGACAGACAGAAATCCGAAATAAGATAACCTTATTTGTCTTAGGTCGGATAGCCAAATCATGACGTCTCATCCATGGTATTCCCATGACCAGTGGGTAATGGCCCAGCTTGGTCACAAAGAAGGGAGCGATTTCCTGGTGTCCATTAATATTCAGCAATATCCGGGCGACGTGGGTAATTTTCCCCGATTCGACCAGGCGACCATCGATCACTTCCAAGAGACGAGGGGTTTTCAAAGGAACCAGCGATATTTTGTGTCTTGTTACAAGGTCTTGATCAATAAAAGCATAGCCCGATGCTCCTGTGTCTATCAGGGCGTGGGTCAAGACAACGGGGACGGATTCCTGAGATATCGAACACGATACGACCAGTTGATCCTCAGACATTCTGTCCTCAGATACAGCCGCGGCTGAGACAACGAAGGTGGGTGGCGGGACTAGCCCCTTTGGTTTGCCAATTTCTACCAAAGGGGCTGACCTTTTAACGCTGGCTTGGGGGTCACCTGTTCAATCGCTCATAGGCGCTTATCGAGGATTTTAACCCAAAGTATCGGGCTTTTAGAGTTTGACCAAGAGAGCGAAGTTAAAACCTTAGCGGCGACGACGCGCGACGACGGAGGTCACGACAGAAGATTCATACAACGGCGCTTCGACGCAGGCCAAACGGTAACGGAATTCCTCCTTTCGGCAGCTGAGTGAGGCGACTTCTTCCTCGAGACCTGATTACGCCTCAGCTTCCTCATTGACCTCGCAAATGCGCGTTGCTCCGCCTCGCTTCCAAGCAGCCGAGTTCGAGTTGAGGTTTTCAATACCATCACCCGCAGACACACGGCAGGTACATCAAGAAGACTTCATTTGTCTCTGAGGTCTCCTGAGCCTCGTGAGATTCAAAATATCCAGGGTCTCAGGAGACTCTCGTGAGACCCGAGATCTGGGAGATCAGATACACAAGTAGTAGTATGACGAAAGACAAATGGCGCAACAGCGGCGAGGCGCTTCGCAATCAGGCAAGGCTTGATTCAGCTCATAACCCAAATCCTCCTCAATGGGACCAAAAACATCCAAGAACTCAGCCGAATCAGTGACGGGGCAGGGGTTTCCATAGGCTACGGTATTCTCGCCAGAGTCTTTATTACGGATAATAGCTCTGCCTCAGAGGCGGGCAGGAGTCGTTGATGGTCCCTACATGAGCTACCCGAAAGAAGAATAGAAGCGCGCTTTACCAAGAGTTGAACGCGAAGAACGGATTGCATATTCCCGGCGCGAGAAACGGAGTTCTGAACCAAGCGACAACCGATGCCAAACCAAGAGTGGCGTGACGAGAGCGAGATAACAAGATTCCCTTTCTTTCCTAAGAAGATTCGGCGACCGTGAGAAAAGATGTAGATCCCATAGGATATCCTAACCGAGTGGCCATAGTTGACGCAGGCGCAGTACAAGGATTTGTTGCATGAAGGTAGCGATTGCCTTAAATACATTTGAAATAAGCGAGACAATAACATGTATACGCTTGTGCTCACAACCGAGACGGAAACGGACAAGACTTAACCGAAGAGTAGTAGAGATCAGTGACGAAGATCACAAAGATGGAACAGAAAGGTAGACGTAGAGAATAAGAGATATCGCTTACTTCTCTCAGACATATACGGGTTAAGAACGAAGATTTCATGACGGTCAAGACTACATGAGGCCAAGACTACGATGGCGACTATGCCGTAAGGCCACGCGGTTTTAAGATTACGCCAAGTCAATAAGTATATAGACGATCGTATAATTCCTAGAGACAAACAAGACTAGAGACAAACGAAACGAGAGGCCCTTTGTAGTAGGGTTGATAACAGGAAGACGAAGTAGAGAAGAAAGAGAAAGAAAAGAACAAAAGAGAACCCATAACCGAATATATATATGTCTCCAACCCCTGTCCCTTATGACTCATACTCCGTGTAACAGAAACCCATAGAAAGAAATCCTAAACCCGTATCCTATTCCTTAATATCCTTCCTCCCATAAGAAGACGCAAGACGCCGCGATAGACAGGCCTCCTCCGCGCCTAACTCCCCAGAGCCTAGGCCATGCGTGACTATCGTGAAAATTTTAACCAGTAATCTTAGCTGTTCTAAATCTTCCCAAGGTGAGGGTTCGCTGTAGAGATACTAATCAAGACTCCATTCTTCCGCGACGCTGCCGAGAGTCCAGAACCCGTGCTCCACCTCCCATTCTTGTTTCGTTTTCGATTTCTATTGCCGGAGTGAGATTAGAATGACCCACAGTACAGAGACAAGAGATGTAGACATGAAAAACAGTGATTTTCATAGATGCCGAGGCCGTTTCATACGATAGGCTAACCATCCGCTTAATCACATGCCTAATACGCTTCAAATGAGCTTTTTCGAGGCTGCTGGCCTCGATATTCCTGGAGAGAAAACTTCATCTCCGACGCAAGATACCTGCAGCAGGAGTTCTATTCCTGCTTTGCTGCATCCTCCTGAATTTTCTTCGAGTATCTCGCCCGAAGAAAGCCATATATTCGCATTGCTTCTACCATACCGCGGCTTTGGCCTCGCCGGTGGTTTTTCCACGCCAGAAGCGGGCGACATTCGGCGCTTTCACCATAATTTGCTTTAACGGAGACATCTTTGGTTTAAACGCGATTATTCGTCATAACTCGCCACGGGGAGATCATTCAATCGCCCCTGCTGATAAGATACATAGCCAGAGATTGCTCCACGACGGCATTAATCCTTTCCGCTCGCCCGCCTGTCTGGAAGGCCACACAGAACGAAAGAATCTCGGCGCTCGCAGATAGACTTGCTCAAGCAAGATGCAGATGCAAGAATAAATGATAACTCCGATAATATAAAGGAGTTATGAATTATACGGTAGAGGCAGCGATAGTTTCTGAAGAGAAAACTATAATGAATTGATAAATACAGAAGACGTTGCGTAGAGGAGAAAGAAAGAAAAAGAACGACATAGGTAGGCCCCGTTGCCTCCTTATATATCCGACAACCCCTCACTTAACATAACTCATACTTTCACAGAATTCGACTACGACTCACCTCCGCAGAACAGAACCTCATAGAACCTTATCTCGACAAATCTCGCTTTCAAACGCACTATAGTCCCCAATCCGGCCCAGTCCCGAGCATTTCCATCCCGAATACCCATTGCATCCATGAAAGCGAAAGATAGATTTTCCAAAATTCGGTCAGAACCGCGCATCACGATATGGCATAACGGTTTTAGCCACGAAGTTTGCATCAGCCAAGATACATAACGCCACATCTCCAGATAGCTTCCTCTCATACAGATAAAGCGACGATCTTGCTAACCGATCAACGACGACGATAAATAAGCGTTAAACCCGCATTCATCGCAGAATCCCGTGAACGAATCCATTGACACGCCGTCCACGGCCAAGACCGAGATGGCCGAAGAACACCGGCAGCATTACGTTTCACGCGCGAATACGCCGTGATAATTCATAACGTAAGGTCCACATACTTCCTCATATCGCCAAGAGAATTACGGCTGAGAGTTCGAGGTTTTAAAGACTACGCCTGATGTCCGCAGAGGTTATCATGGTTCTTGAAGAAGACGAGCTGCGCAGATCATTAAATTCGTGAACTAAGATTGCAGATTTCAGATAGTTAGTTCGCCTTCTGCTTCCACGATTCACCAATGATATCTTTTTGGAAATATTAACGCCGGAAAGACAGAATTTGGCTGAAACTATCCTCTTGGTAGTTTTGGATCAATAAATCTTTTACGTAGATATTCCTTCTACGGCTCATTTGCCAAAGTTAACCCGCCAACAAACTTAAATTTTAATCCCTAAATCCAAATTTCTCGCTCAATACCGCCTGAGACTCAAGGTGTCAGCGCTCATCTCCTTCCCAGTGAGGTCTCCTGATCTCCTCATGAAGATCCGGTTTTCCTCCTTGCTTTTCCCTTGCCTGAACTTCGATAACTAAGCCGAGATAAGAATCCCTACCATCGAAATTTGTCACGATTTAATATTTTATGGATACGAAGTATTCTAGGTTTCTATGGTTCGCGAAGACCGTAATCGAACCGCGATCCTTCCAAATTCAGGCGCCATTCCTCAAAGTTTCCTAATTATCGCTAATAATTGTCAGAATCTCAGAAGCTACATTCAGCCAGCGAGTGCTTTTGAAGAACGCCACTGACGAAAGAAATTCATCGTCACCATACTGAGATAATTCTCATGAAACATAGTCGAGGCGCCAGTTTCCACAATCACTTTTTCAAAGTCAAAGCTACAGATCGATGTGAACGCTCTTTTAACGCTTTCCGCTCACAAGACCATTCAAACTTTACGCTTTCTGCACAGAAGTGATATTACACGAAAGATGCAGAATAAAGTGTCGATAAAAATTTCATGGTTCTCAAGCACTTGAACCTCCCTAAGTTTCTTTTCCCCTAATCCTTAACTGTCCGATACCTTACTGAATCCATTTGAATACCTTCTAAATAATCAACCTTTTTTTATTTCATGGACGAGACGTGACTTCTCTTACTTTAAGCGCAGACGCCGCGATCTGAAGACCTTCGTGATTTCTAACGCTGATGTTCTCTCATATGATCCAATCGACCTGACAGATCACGGCCTCCCGACAATAACGGCAAGATATGGAGGTCAACGCGACAGGATGATGGCAGGCAGTTATAGCGATCTCACAAGAGACGTGCTTAGATGCTGATCGACGCGTGGTTGCCATGGGTTTTCCTTCATTTGAGCTTATCGTTTATTTCCTAATTTCAGATTCCTCGACAGTGCTCGCTATGGGTCTGTTCGGCGATCCCGACGATGTTGTTTCGCTTTCTTCCCCTTTGAAATTGAGTGTTTGTAGCCACGCAGACACCACGCTACCTTCCAGATAGACGCTTGATAGTTTATTGGCCTTTTCTTCGTTTAATCCATCTGGCCAAGACCTTTCAGATATTATTATTTCTTATGTTTTTCTTTCTTTTCTTTATGATGAATATCCTGCCGGCCATCGAGCTTCCGGCGATCGCCGATTATGTAATTTCAAGAGAGAGTGACTATAAAGCCATGACACACTATGCTGTCTTCCTTTCCTCTCTACGCAACGTCTTCTTCTCTACTTCTTCTCTATTCCTTCCTATATACTTTAAATATACTCTTTACGCAACTAGAGTTCCTCAATAGTTCTTCGCCAGTTCTCGCCCCTCCCCGTTTTCGCAGGCTTTATTCAATACGAATCGCCGACACGTCAGATAACTTCTTCTGCCTTCGCACGCTTGTTCTTTTCTGCCTTCGGGCACGCTGCTTCTCTCCTCTCCTCGATCGCGGTCAACTCCCCACGCCTCATCAGAAGTTCAAACGGGCGCCAGTGCTCATCCCCAGAACGCCATAGCTAGCAAGAGGTGATTACACCCAACACATAGGTTGAGCATTCCCTATTGTGTAAACGTAGTTAGTAGCAAGAGATATCAGAGACTGGAGCCCACGATCCTCTTCCCTCACCTCCCCTTCTCCTCGACATTCAGATTCTACGAATCGCCTCTAACCCAAGCCCGCCTTCTAACAATAAAGACCAGACGACAGGAAGGAGAGCGATCCTTCCTCCACACATCGCCGCTCTGCAGATCCTCCAAGGTTTCTGAATAGATCAGAACATCGTCGAGATAGCCAGAAGAAAATTATCGGCGGCGACGCAGAAGATCATTGGAAGGAAGCACGGCATTGGTCAATCCGGGCGGCATCACATTGACTCGTGGTCAGAAGGTCCTAAAAGCGGTTTTCCATTCATCACCCTCCTGGATCCGGATCTGATGATATCCCCATCGGAGGTCCAACTTACAGAATACTTGCCTCGAGAGACGGACATGCTTCCGAATCAGTAGAGAGGTGCCGATTCGACAAGTAATCTCATTGAGTTTTCTGTAATCCAACCGCGAGGAAACAACAAACAAGACAGGTGCCGTGAGATTGAATGTGAATAAAAGCGCTGACGAGGTTTTCGGCAATATAGTCGCGTAAGGCCTGTAGGCGCGAGCATTAAATATAGGGGCCAAAGCAGGGGGTTGCTTCCCATCTTGCAGAACTATCTTCAAGTCCTGGGGGCGGTGTGGCGGCAGAGCAGCAGCATCGGATTCTCGAAATAAGGACATAAATTAAAATTCTTTAGGGGCGTAAATTTATGGGATCTATTAGCGTTTTTCATGAAACGTCGATGGCGTAGCGGTATGAAATAATTGATTTTGCCTTCGTCGCTAATCACCTAAGCGGTCTTGGCGCCCGATTAGCGAATCTGGACAGATGAGGCGTCGGGGAATAAGATAAAGCACCTTTGGCGTTCTGGAGCGTGAGACAGAAGCAGTTCTGGGTACAGAAATCGAGTCGAGATAACGCTTATTTGTCTTGGGTCGGATAAGCCGAAATCATGACGTCATCCATGGTATTCATGACTGGGTGGGTAATGGCAGTCATGAAAGGCGATTTCCTGGTGTCCATTAATATTCAGCAATATCCGGGCGACGTGGGTAATTTTCCCCGATTCGGTAGGCGTCGATCAAAGAGGCGAGGGTTTTCAAAGGCAAGCGATATTTTGTGTCTTATTACTGGTCTTGATCAATAAAAGCATAGCGATGCTCGCAATGTGTCTATCGGGCGTGGAGTCGAAGACGGATTCGCGAGATATCGAGCAACGTCTGACCAGGTTGATCTCCAGATTCTGTCGCCGGATCTGGCCGTAGTGAGACAACGAAGGTGGGTGGCGGGACTAGCCCCTTTGGTTTGCCAATTTCTACCAAAGGGGCTGACCTTTTCTTGAGCAGGGTCGCTGTTCAAGTCTTCTTGTAAGTTATCGAAATCTTGGATTCTGAGGAAGCTGAGGGGAATGTCAGGCTTTAGAGTTTGACCAGTAGAGCGAGTTAAAACCTTAGCGGCGGGGACGGGGACGGTGCGACGACGGAGGTCAGCGATGGTAGCATCTGCGTCAACGAACTTCCGATGCAGGTAGCAGTATGAATTCTCCTTTTCGGATGAGGGCGACTTCTTCCTTGAGGGATTCTGGCCTCTGTAAACTTCCTCATTGGCGCCGCCAAATCGTTGCCAAGGTCGGCCGTCTCTCTTCCGCGTCGAGTTCGAGTTGAGGTTTTCAATAAGCACCATCATGGGCGTCTGTGCGAGTTGATCATCAATGAGCTTCATTTGTCTCTGAGGTCTCCTGGCTCAGGAGATTCATATCCAGGGGTCTCAGGAGCTCTCAGGAGGCCGGGAGACTGTTGGGAGACTGTATCAAGTAATGGTTCTTGATGTAAGCCTTGAAACGTGGCCAGGGCAGTCGGCGAGGCTGACAATCGAGGCGTGTCTTGATTCAGCTCATACTTAATCCTCCTCAATGGGACCAAAAAACATCCAAAGCTCGAGTCTACTCGGTCGAGGACGGGGGCAGGGGTTTAATAGAGGCGATGGTATTCGGGCTAAGCGGGGTCTTTTAAACTACGGATAATAAGCGCCGATGCCGTGGCGGGGCAGGAGTCGTCGATGGTGGGGCTCGCATGGAACTAGGGAACAGCAACAGTAAAGGTGGCGCTTGGCGTGAACTGGAACGTTTTAGGCCGCAACGGATTGCATATTCCCTGAGGCGAGAAACGGAGGGGTCTGAACCAAGGTGACAACCGATGTCAAACCAGTAGTGGCGGGGGACGAGAGCGAGATAACAGTATCCCTTTCTTTCAGGGAAGTAGCATTCGAGGGGACCGGGGGAGAAAAAGATGGGGTTGGGTAGATCACGTAGGGATATCTGGTCGGTCGTAGTTGCTTGCAGGCGGTAATCTGAGATTTGTTGTGAAGGTAGGCGGGGCGGCGTCTTAGTGTTCTGAAGCGGAGACAATAAAACAAGGCTGGGTTACAACCGAGACGGAAACGAGACAAAGTAGTAATGATCGGGGCGTAATCTGTGAAGTGGCGGCGTGGCGTGAGCGTAGAAAAGCGATGAATGCGTTTTCTCTTCGCCGTCGTATCTGAAGAAGCAATCTTATAATGACGAAGACTATGGCGAAGACTATGGCGGGGACTATGCGGCGGGGTAAATCGCGTGGTTCTTGGTCTTATCTTGGCGAAAGTATATAAACGATCATTATAATTAGAGACAAACAGACTAGAGACAAAGCGAAGCGAGAAGCGCTGTAGTAGGGTTGATATGAGGAAGGCAGTAGAGAAGAAAGAAAGAAAAGAACAAAAGAGAGCCATAAGAATATATATATATGCCCCTGTCATATGACTCATACTCCGTGTAACAGAAACCCATAGAAAGAAATCCTAAACCGTGTCCTATTCATATCGCCCTCCCATGTGATGCATGATGAGTGATAAATCTGCGTCAACTACTACTTGTGTATGCAGTCTCCCAACAGTCTCCCAGGTCTCCTGAGAGTCTCCTGAGGCTCCTGGATATTTTTTGAGTCTCCGGAGGCTCAGGAGACCTCAGGAGACAAATGAAGTCTTGCTGATGCAGTTTGCCTTTACTATTACCATAGATACAACCCCAAACCATTATTGTCTCCAACTTTCTGAACTTTGGGACTAAACAGTCCTCATCGTACTCTTCTTCTGGAAGATGTGTAACCCAAGTATTGCCCGCAAATCCTCCTACATTGAATGCACACTCGTCGGTCCAAATTATCTTTTGGAAGTCGGCAATAGTGAGATCATGAATATTCTCTGCCCAAGCCATACGCTTGATTTTCGCTGCTGCAGAAAGGTAGGGCTTAACGCGTGCAATCCGCCGATGGTATCCAGCATCTGCAAAGGCCTTTCATAGAGTTTGATCATGAACTTGAACAGCTTTCTGTCTGTGAAGAGGTAGCATGTTGAATCAAGCGCATTTGAATTGGACTAGTGATGATTTTGGGTCTACCAAGTCGAATATGGGGAGGTGTAAATGGATGGCGGCATATACTATAGACTGTTGAAAGTGGGCCGGTAGAATTTTCTAAAAAAAGAAAGCGATTCTATCTGGCGTATTTTAGGCCGGACCTTGTCAATTCAGAGCGAACTGGAGCAAGCGGAGGAGTGTTTGGTAAAGCCATATATGATAGCGAGTGTCTTAGGGATGTAGAATCAAACTTCCAGAATAGCGGAAATGAGCTCTTCTTTATAGCTTATTAGATTAGTTAAAAATCTTTATAGGTTTGTCGCAGGCGCCAATCTTATTGAGCATTTCAGCGATGATGATCGCCTGATGAGGTTTAAAAGCGCTAGCGATCAAAACTTGAATTTCCGCTGTCAACTAAAGCGCATTTCGCGTGACCGAGGAAGTGTTCAGATTTTTAACTCCGCCTCTGCATCTTGCAGACTGATCCATGCCCGTCCGTTCACTTTATTCTAGGGCCTTGTATATGTATATTATTTTAGACGAGGTACATCTATTACAGTTTAGAGACCGTCGTAGTCAACTGAAACAAATACAATTTGTACTTCGGGTGTAGGGGTAAGTGAGAAGACAGGCTTCACGCAACCTTGGAAGAGTGGTGTCTTCTCACTTACCCCTACAAAGTACATGTATATACATGTATAATAAGCCTATGACGTAGTACAGAAAATTAAACAAAACGAGAGGCGTATACGTATGTAGTGCTGAAAATGCCTACATGTATTTATACTGCCGTATGTTTCATAATGCTGGGCGATTATGTGTGGGATTCAAATCGCGTAGGATATTGGTTCTTACTGTTAAGTTGTTTATAGTATTCTTTCCATTTGTCGCGAAATGGCGAACATTGGGAATGTAACCAATACATAAAACAAGTCGAAAATTTCAAAGTAGTCTTTCTTGTGAGACACTTGAGGTAAAAATCTTTCTCTGTAGAGAGTCAATCTATAAAGCTTCCCTCCTCAATTTCCTTGCAGTTATAGAGTAATAGCCATTTGAAGTTGCGCTCCCATACAAATTTTGGTTGCAACACGAATGTTCAGTTAATTATGACATCCGACAATAGAAATTATATGATATTCTGGCTGTTTTCGTGATTCTGGGGGACTACATGTATCCAAAAACAGATGGCCTTAAAGAGATGTGATTAGTATTTTGACGTTGTACCAACCAATCAATCAAGGGCGACCGTTGAAGTTGAGTGTTACATACATACATGTATGCTAGATTGGAAGGCGATTAGCTACATACATGTACTACTACTTGACTTAACCACGTGACCAACACCTCCAGTTACTAAGCTGCTGCTCAACCATTCTGTCGTCTTTCATCCAACCGAGCTTGACCTGGTGCGAAGAAATCAGCACCAGTGACCCTTGTGTATGCATACATACATGTATGCAAACCAACCTCCCTGCTGCGCGTGCATACATGTATCTGGGGTAATTGTGTGGAGTATCAAAAAACGCGGTTCCACTTCAAAACATAATAAGTCACTCGGTCACCATCACTCGCTTTCATGTCATACTGGCCTGCTTGATTCCCACTTCAAGTTAATCCTTAGCATTACAGACGTTTAAAATTGCACGGAATACGCGGAACAAAGTGGCATGCAAAGAGCTAAAAAAAAAAACAGTAAGAAAAAAAAGCAGCCCAAACCCAAACCTAAAGTTATTAGGGGAACATAGCCTAAGACTATACGTTATCCCCCCTGCAACAGTGAACCTCCTCTTCCCACCGCCCCGCTAATATAATTTTTTGAAGAAAACAAGAACAAGGTCATCGGCATTTCCCACACAGCTGTCCTGCTCCTGCACAAACCAGTCCAGCCCTCCCATACCAACGGAATCATATTCTTCCTGAATACCACGAAAGAAAAGCAAGATAAGAGTTAAGATTAGAAAGAAAGAAAGAAAAACACCAGCTCGACGTCCCCCCTCGAAAATCAGAATTCAAGCTACGCGATAGAATCAAAGTAGGACAAACGATAGACAGCCTTGAGTGATATCTTTCTTCGCAAAAACAACACCACCGTCCCGAGGAGGTACGAGAAAAAAAAGAAGTTATACTGAAAGTAGTGACAGAAAAAGTAATATAGACTAAAAAGAATTAACGTAAATAGATATGGAACGAATAGCAACCTTTTTTTACTCCTTATTCACCAGTAGTTGACCACGAACACCCATATGCCAATTTCCTTGCTGTTCTGTTGCCGATAAAGTCGAAACCCATAAAAATAAAATGAGAAGTAGAAAGGAACAGTCGGTAAGGCCATGGACAGAAAGTAATGATGATAACACAAGCAAATGGCTGCCTAAGGCCACCCTTAAATGACGCTCCTTATGTAGTACATTACGGTCTTCATGTCGGTGTATGAATATCCAGGCTGATGTCTGTTCCGTTTATGGCCAGAATTGAAAGTGTTTAATGAGAAAAGAGAAAAAAAATATTGGTATTCGGTAAAATGGTTGATGGTAATGGGAGATAATTTTGTTGTAAGCGTTGCGAAATTCGTTTCCGTTGAGTTGGGGAGGGGTTCCTGCCCATATACTAGCAGATGACGCAGCAGTTAGGTCCGCTTTGCTGAGGCGCGTATGGATCTTCACGTTTGTCGACCTAGTAATTGGAGAGTATGAGTAAGTAAGAGAACCTAAGACTAAATCACGTGGATCCCAAAATGGTCGAGAGTAAAGAATGTGACAACGACATGTTGGTTTGAATGGAAATATGATAACGATAGAAGATGCAGGAGCGGGAAAGTAGTAGAGTAAACATAAACTTACCGATCCCCAAGTCGACGGTACCATAAAGTCTTTAGTAGTTTTTGTGTAATTGATCATACTAATGTGGTAATGTCAGCACGGTCAAGAGTCTATCAAAAAGGAAGATAAAAGGCTACGATTATTTACAACTTGTACACATATTGATAACTTGGAGATATCATTGACAAGTAGACTTGAGATATAATAGGAAGGTAGATAGAAAATGGAATACATACGACTGACAAGCCTCTGACACCTTCACTCGTGGTCTATCCAGATCTTCCCGTAGCCTCGCGTTCAACTCTGTTAATCGTCTTAACTTTAACTCCGCCATCGTTTGCTTCTTCTCCTTTCCACCAACTGCAGAATTATTATTATGAAGTGCCATCTCGTCTCTTAAGAACTGTATTGTCGAACTTTGTGAATGAAAGATTTAAGTTTGACCGTCAGAGTTGAGAAGATAGTGGTAAGATGTTTAGGACCACAGGATGATTCGTTAGGGCACGCAGTGGACCAACAACAGAAGAGAGTACAGGGTAAGAGAAAAGAAGGGGTAACGCGAAGTATTATTGAGCAATGTGCGGCTTTTTTAGAATGAGAGGCTGAGGGTCGGAAAGTAAAAAAGACTGGTAAGGAAACGTTCGAGAAGAGATCTACCGTTTGTTTGAAAAGGGGACTCTTGGTTGTGATTATGGGGGGTTGGAGTGGGCAGTGAACAGGTGATGAGTGGCAGCAGCAGCAGCGATAGCAGCGGCGGCAGCAGCAGCGACAGCGGAAGGCGAGCGAGCAGTCAGTCAGCTGGGGGTGGGCGAGAAGGTAGACTGGTTGTGTCAGTTGTGTTAGTGGGAAAAAGGAGAACAATGTATCGCTACCGTGACAGGATTGTACGGTGATGGCTTAGTGCGATGGGGGTAGGTAGAGAGGGTGGGCAAAGTGCCTGAGAAGAGGAAAGCCGCGGTACTGCGGTGCTTTCGGAACGGGCGAAGAGGGGTTGAAATGCTTCTGGGGTACTTCTAGCAATATATCGATTGAATATGCTTGGGAAACACAAAAACAAGATCTACCGAACCTTTTTTTTTTTTACCAACTTTACTTTACTGCTCATCCAGTGTCTTTACGTAGCGTAGGTAACGTAGTATGTGGGTAATTATCGCTGCGGGCGAGCAAGAGTGGGATGGGCAGCAGGAGGAAAACCCGAATGGTTGGCTCAGGGGGTGTGAGGGATGAAGACGATTTGCTACTACTAGTTGCTCTCAGGAGGTATTTCAGATAGGCACGGACAACGATTCTTGAGCACGGAAGGGGATGACTCTGAAATTTCGGGTCTGGTGCTGGGGCAACGGTAGGGAGAGACTCCGGAGACAACTGGGAGAGTGGTTTCCACCAGTACTAAAACGGTCCAACATACCCTGAACTAGGTATAGCGTTAATAGTAATATTAGGCAGCGCAATGGGGATAACCTGTGCAGGCTGGAGGAGGACTGCATTTCTGCGACCGTCAGGGAACACAACGCCTGGAAATGGAAGGGCACCCATACATCCCCGCAGTACTACTAGTAGTATGAACTGAGAAAGCAAAGAAGGGCCGAAAAAAGGAGGAGCAGTAGCTCCACACCGAATCCCGAGATCTCCAAACTTCTATTCGTTTATATAAAACAAATGGCACGCAAATAAACGTAGCTTTGTAGTTACGCTCTTGATTCCATACCAGAAACAGATCTAGGAGTGTTCGGGTACCGTACATGTACCTACTTACATGTACATATATACTTTATGTAGCAGTTTGAGAGACGATGGCGTGTGTATTGGGAGGTAAGGTGATTTTGAAACGAGCAGTGCGCGCGCCCTCAGTTAGAGGAAGAGAATGGACACAATGCATAAAAACATATCTTAATAATAAGCCTTGGACGTGCTTAGGATGCAAAATAACTCTTCTAACTCTTCATCTTTCTATCGTAGTTATGGTATATGATGCCTTGAATGCTTAGGAGCAGTCACAGAACGCACGAAAAATGATGTTTCCTAAGAAAGTAAATTTGCGTAGAAAGGGAAAAGGTCGAAAATTGCCTTTTTTGGATTTTTCGCTAAAAAAAATAAAAAATAAACTAGCCTCATCACCAATTTCAACCACACAGAACTTCTGCTACCTCAACTACTACAGTTATCATCGCCATCAACCACCAACCACCAACCACCAAAATATCGATCTCAGCTTTGGAAAGTTTGGTTAATTCATAAATTTCCATTCTGCTGTGGTTAGTCTGCCATCATGGCCCCCCCTCCTCACGCAAAGCCTGAGAATGTTCTCAAGGTTCGTTATCCCTCCAAGATACCCCACCTACCCCACCCTCCATAAGATCAATACCGCTAATCAATCCCATCACAGCGTGCGCAAGAACTTGTTGCTGTCAACAAAAACTCAGGTGCTCTCGAGCTCCTTCATGAACATGTCACCTCTAAGCGGTCCCGCAATTCTCCAATCGCATCACTGGAACCCGTCATGATCCTTTTCGTAGAGCTTTGTGTTAGTCTAAGGAAAGGAAAGACGGCAAAGGATGGATTATATCAATACAAGAATATTGCTCAAAACACGAGCGTACAGACTATTGAGGTTTGCGACTCTCTTCGGATGCTATTGGAAATGCCTCCATTGACATATGTCAGCTGGTTCTTCGCAGGTTCATCGAACTCGCCGAGGCAAAGGTTACTGAAGCCCAGGAACGGGCTGAACAAATTACGGTTGATGCGATTGATGATCTTGAAGCTTCCGAGACCCCAGAGTCTATTATGCTCTCTACAGTATCCGGGGAGCAATCTAGGGATCGTACTGATAGAGCTGTTGTCACTCCTTGGCTAAAGTTCTTGTGGGAGACATACCGTACCGTCCTCGACATTCTCCGTAACAATGCTCGCCTTGAAATCATGTATCAGAGCACTGCCCTGCAAGCGTTTCAATTTTGCTTGAAGTACACTCGGAAAACCGAGTTCCGGAGGCTTTGCGAACTTTTGAGGAATCACGTCCAAAATGCGGCCAAGTATTCAACTCAAATGCATGCTATCAATCTGAATGACCCTGATACTCTTCAGCGTCATCTTGACACTCGCTTCCAGCAGCTTAATGTTGCTGTCGAGCTTGAATTATGGCAGGAAGCTTTCCGATCTGTAGAGGATATCCACACCCTTCTTAACCTCAGCAAAAGGCCTGCAAAGAACGTCATGATGGCCAATTATTACGAGAAGCTGACACGTATATTCTTGGTTTCGGATAATTACCTATTTCACGCTGCAGCCTGGAGCAGATATTATAGCCTTCTTCGGACAAGCGCGGCTCAGGTTGCCGCTGGTCAGTCTACAAAGAAGGATTCTCCAGCGACCACCGAAGCTGATCTTAGCCGTGCCGCTTCTCTTTATCTTTTGGCTGCTCTCTCTATACCCGTCATCAGCCAGGCGCGCTCAAAAGGCGCTCTAGTTGATGTTGACGAGGCCAAGAGAAACAAGAACACTCGTTTGACTAGCCTCCTTGGCATGGCCAGGGCTCCCACCCGTGCTGGACTGTTTAAAGATGCCATCGGAAAGGGAGCACTTAAGCGTGCAAGGCCGGAAATCCGCGATCTTTACAGCATTCTTGAGGTTGACTTCCATCCTCTTAGCATTTGCAAAAAGATCTCCCCGATTCTTACGCAGATTGCAGCAGAACCCGATATGAAGCCATATGTTTTGCCGCTTCAGCAGGTTATTCTTACTAGATTGTTTCAACAGTTATCTCAGGTTTACGACACTGTTCAGCTCAGCTTCGTCATTAATTTGGCTTCTTTCCCTGCGCCTTTTGAGGTTACCCCATCTGTCATCGAAAAATTCATTATGAACGGTTGCAAAAAGGGTGACTTGTCAATTCGCATTGATCACGCTGCGGGTGTTTTGACATTCGAATCCGATATCTTTTCTTCTACAAAGCCCCTCCACAGTGGCTCCCCGACTGGATCTGCTGAGAAGGAAACCATGTCTGTCCAGAAACTCCAGGGCACGCCCTCGGAGATTGTTCGCACACAGCTTTCTCGACTTGCCAAAGCTCTTTATCTTACTGTCTCTCACGTTGATCCCGAATTTCAACAAGCTCGCCTTGCCGCTAAAGAAGCAGCCTATGCTAGAGCCCAAGCCGGTGCCCAGAAAGAACACGAGGAGGCTCTCGCCAGGCGAACCATCATTGAGAAGAAGAAGGAAGCCGCCGAAAGTGCCCTACTCAAGAAGGAGAAGGAGGAGGCCCAACAACGCATGGTCCGCGCTGAGGAGGCACGTGCTGCTGAAGCTGCCCGTGTCGCAGAGCAGCAGAAGAAGCGTGAACTGGAGAGGCTCAGGCAAGAGCAGGAGAAGATTCGCAAGGAGGAGTTGAAAAAGCAACTGGATGAATTGTCCCTCGACACCAAGATCGATGTGGAGGATCTTGAAGACCTTGACAGCAACCAACTGAGAGCCATGAAGCTGGCACAGCTTGAGAAGGAAAAGAGGGAAATGGCTGACAAATTGAGAATCACTGGAAAGAGAATCGACCATCTTGAGCGTGCCTATCGCCGGGAAGAAGTTAAAATTTTGCCCCAAGACCTTGAAAGACAGAGAGCGGAGGACTTGGCTGCTTATGAGGAGAAAAAGAGAATCACTCTCGAGAACTCTAAGAAGCAGCACGAGGATGCTGTTGCGCTGAAGAAGCGTCTAAGCAGGCTTGTAGCTCCTTATGAGAGGTTTAGAGACGAGATTAAACAGCAGCGGCATCAAGAGTTCGAACAGAGAAGGAAAGCAGCCGAGAAGCAACTTAAGGCTGAGATGGAGAAGCGAAGGCAGGACGTCCGTACTGAGAGAGAGAGGAGGAGGAGGGAGGAGGAAGCCGCGGAAAAGAGGAGAATCGAGGAGGAGGAGAGAGAACGCCAGGAGGAGGAAGAGAAGAGGAGGAAGGAGGAGGAACTTAGGGCTAGATTGGCAGAGGAGAAGACCAAGCGCGAAGAGGAGAGGAAGTATGTATTCTTTCTATTCTTTTATTTATGCTCATACTAACCTACCCGTCTTAGGAAGCTTGATGAGATTGCTGCGAAGCAACGTCAACGTGAACAGGAGGCTGAAGAACGCAGAGCCCGTGAGAAGGCCGAACGCGAAAGTTCCAAACGCCCCTCCGCACCTGAAACCACGACCACAGAATCCGGAAACAGCGGCCGCTGGGTCCCACCCGTACGTGGAGGAGGTTGGCGTGATCGTGTCGCTGCGAAGGGAGGTGATGTGGAGTCCACTACACCTCCTGTCAATGGTTCTGGTGCCACCTCGTCTTCAGGCGCTCCTACCGAACGCAGAAGACTAAACATTGCACCACGTACTGCGCCTATTGTCAGAGAGGAGGCGGCTTCGCCTCAACCTGCCCCAGCCCGCGAGGTCGAGGGTCCCGCTGCTGATGCGCCTCCCACGGAAACCAAACCTGGAGTTTATAGACCAGGAGCACTTAGCGGTCGCAGATTGCAAGCAGAAAGACCAGAATCCCCAGCTCCCGGTGCTGACGGTGAAAAGCCTAAGGGCAAATACGTCCCTCCTCAAAAGAAGGAAACTTCAACAAGTGGCGGCAGTTGGGCAAGAAGGAATTAAACCCTTTTTCGCGTTTCCCTTTTGTTTTAGTTTTTAGTCGATTTCTGTTTGTTTTGAAGGATCACAACAAATCGGACAGAGATGGGACATGGGGAAATAAAAAAAAATAAAAAAACTAAATGAAATGTTCGGATTGCGAGTTCGGGTTTTGGGTTGGATGGTGGGTAGTTTTCTTTTCTTCATTTCCCGGGGTTACTCCATGATCACGGTCATCGTGTTTGCGTACTGGGCGGAAAATTGGGGTTTCAAAAAAAAATATCTAGGTTTTTACGTTAAATTAGTGCCTAAATTCCCCCTATCAAGCATTTTGCTTGCTATTTGTCTTATTTCAATGAGATCCTTTGCACCACTACCTGTTGCGATGAGACGGTATGATATACGATATGTTTCGTTTGGTTAGTTTTGTGTGTCCGTAATGTAGTTGGGTTAGTAAAAATTGAGGTCGTTATCATTCCTTTAGTTAATAGCAAGGAGGCCCAGCATGCCGTACAGCGGCAGGTGGCCCCGACTGCGTGCGGAGATATTTATTTCATCATTGCATTGAACAGGGCTGTGAGTTTTCTGGATTTTTAAGTTGTCGGTGGTTTCTCGAACTGACGATTACATACATGTAAGTACATGTACTTGTAAGCATCGAAGTTCTCATCAACAAATAAAAGTCCATAGATATACCAAAACTGTGCCAACCACGTCGAACATAATTTGGATACAGGAGATTCATCTTTCGAACCTTTGGCCTAATTGGGATTCTGGTAGGGGTGGAGAGAATAGCAGTAAAAGGGCGTTTTTAGACACCCTTACCACCAGGACTCATTCTTTGTGGATGAGGCCTAAAACGACGCCTTCAGGTGCCTAGATACAAAATGCATAATTTCAAGGGGAGTGGGAAAACTCTCGGGATTCTGTGCTCCTCGGTGTGTTTTGCTGGTTGCGACAATACATAATGGATATGCGAGTATGTATATACAAATACTAGAGCCGGAGCCCAAGATAGAATGCAATTTGCTACCAGGAAATCTTGGAAGAGATTGGTGTCAATTGCGCTTCACATTATCATTATTTGGTGACGTCTTTCGAGCCTCTTCGATCATGGTGTCGATCCCCTTTGATTTTAACGCTTTCTAGGAATGTTTAATAATTATTCGAGGGGGGGTGAGTGTAAGTTTTGAAGCTCACATTAAGGCACACTTGATACTCCTTGAACAAATCTTTGCACTCGTCCGTCTGTGATTCCCCTCTCAAATACTCTAGAAGTTTGAGTTAGCCTGCCAGATTTTCCGCCACAAGTGTCTCTGCAAGAGAGGACCCAGTACTTTCCGAATACCATTTTATGAAACAGGTATCATAACGTTCCTTTTTATCTGAGCATTCCTGCACCGGGAGAACCTTGTTAGAGGCTACGTGAAAAAAATCGTTGAATTGATGGCGCATGGCTTTTTTTCTTTCTCCCTCTCTCTATCTTTTTATTTTCTTTCTGGCTATGTCGTTTTTGATATGGACTTACTGGGTCTAAAGAGGCAGACATCTCCCTTGCTTTTTATATAGTTAGGGGAGACTGTAGTGTGGACGATGAAAGAGGGTTTGGTGGTACGATTATGCTGTGATTCTCGATCCTGTTTGCAGAGGATGGAGTGATGTCTTGTTACGGAAAAACATTTTTCCGCGAAGGTAACAGGGGTTTGATGGCGCGTGGTTCCACTTTTATAGTTTATCTCCTGTCTCCAAAACGCAAGAATAGCCATATTTCTTATTTGGTTCCGGAGGAGCTCAGTAGAAAACACTATTAGATACATGTCCCAGAAGCTCAAAAAACTGGGCTGTTTTTGGTAGAAATCATACTCGGACTTCACGGAGCTCGGACCACTCATGTTCACTAATTACAGTCTTCACAGCCAACATTACTTCCATCTTTAGGGACACATATAGGACCAACTATTTCTCCTTGCTTCCCCCGCGTCTCGTTTGTCCCCTTTACTACAGATGTTTCCGTAGTCAGTTTTTTCTTCCCATCGACATGTCCGAGATCCCTACCAGGGTCTATTACATCGCGTACCCTTTTCTTAAGCTCCTATAATAAAATGAGTAAGCGATAATACTGAATTGCTAACAGCCTCGATTTATATGGACCTTTGTCTCTGGGAATCCGCCATCTGTTTTTCTATCCCAAAGAACAGTCTTACTCACAGTCACCGATCCATCTTCAGGGGTTGAAGTTGAACCTCGGTGATGTATCTCGACTATAAACACACCGCCTGTTGCCGGAAGCAGTGAAACCTCGCCCAGAGATGTTGAGAACGTAGAAAGAAGCTCTTGGGCGAACTGTCGTTTGTAAGAACATGGCAAGGAGTCCTAACTTTGGGGGAGCACACGCACATAAGCAGCACCTGGAGAAACCTGTGAGCACCTACTAAGAATATAAGGGGGAATATTATTAGGTATACATACGCAGAAGCCATTTGCATTGTGTACAAAATTGTATTGTTACACGTGGATATTTGATGCTCTCCATCTCTTTAGTTGGCGGCTGCGAATAAGTGAGTTTCGAGGGGCCTCACGGTTGTTGCGGGGAACCTGGTTTAGTGTGATCCATTTATACATGTAGACATATGGTGTCATCATAAATCACTCGAATCTCATTGCAACACACGTACCAGGTGTTAGACCCTAGTCCCACAACAGCTGTACTTAAGCCCAACGTCTCCAGAACCTCTTTCTTCTACCACCCTCCGATTCCTTCGATTCTGACTTTCACCAAAAATTAATAAATACCTTCGTTCCCACTAAGCCCCCATCCCTTCTATTTAGCCTCTTTAGTTAGGCTTCTACCCCTAAATCATATTAGTAGAGGTAAATAGATCTTTTCTATAATGTACCCAGCTTATATTGTTTAATGCATGAAGCTAACAAAGGCTCATGGGTTCAGACCTAAGCAGTGATGGAAGATCCGATCTTTAAATCCGGGATGCTAAATCCCGGTAGCTTTCTCCCAGCTAGCTCTGAAGATCTTCCAACTGGAACTCTAGTTATTCAGAAAGACTATCTCGCTCTACCGAAAGATAGCAAGTGTGGAATCCCTGGTATCCTCCAAATCCCACTCGATGAAAGGAAGATATGTAGTCCATCCTATAATCTAGCCGCAAAAGGAATATCCTTTGCTGGACATGACATCGTCCGCTGCATTGTGACTCCAACATCTGATATAACTATTATCCCCTGTGATCTCAGTGCTTTTTATACTGAAGATAGCGGATTTCAAATCAAGAAGACGAATTTTTTTCTTCAATCTTCTAAAGACAAATTTACCAGGATGATCGGTGAATTTACGAAAGTAAATCTTTGTCTAATACTCCGGAGCGCAGGGGACTTGACTCAAAGGTTTCAAATTGACGGGGCAGCTTTAGTAAATCCCGGGGTTTCTATCCAACTTCCACCAGAGGGCAGACTTGTATGTCAGCTTGGAATGGACTTTATCACAAAGTACCCATACCTTCTTTATGTGCCCAGGCTCGGTCCTTCCGGGAGGATTGACTTTATGATTGCGAGAGATCCACTTGCCTCTAGGCTCTACAGTGTTAGTGAACAATTTTACAAGACAGTCATCGTTCATGTCGACGGATACCACGACAAAGATACAGGAAAGATTGGGTGTGGGGTCTTTTTCAGATCCGGTTCTGTTTTCAATATGCTATCAGGTGTAAGCATATATGACAAAGACGGAAACAAACATACATCAAAGCTTAGGGAGCGTGGAATATTGATGGCTATTATCAAGACACTTCACATTGTTAGCGCCTTTCCCGTTGGTCGCGACTTTAGAGGTATTATTATCAAAAGTACCGACCCTTCTATCGCCAGAATGATGGCGGTGACGCAGGTCACAATGAAGGATGTATTCGCAAGTTCAAAGAGAAGCAACGAGGGTGGTTTTGACCCCATGGAAGGAGGCTACTACTACCCTAGCGCCAATAGAGACTTAATGCTTTATTTCTGTCGTACATTCCTTCGAAAAGAACTTGGGTTTAAGATTACCTTCGAAGACTCAAAAGCGTGCGGTGAAGCGCAGGCCGCAAATATGCTAGCTATTGCTGCATCTCAGATGGACGAGTTTTCTGTGGCGATGGCCACTGATGTCCCAAAAAACAATAGTTTTTGCTTATCCGTACAGACTCAACCTAGAGAGATAAACAAAGCAAATTGTTCGAATATAGCTTCCTTATCAAACAATGGCAGCTTAGAGGAGGACCCTCTGTATATCAGTCTTGGGCTTGGTGGGCGTTTTAAGATTCAACAAAGTAAGATACACGCAATAATGGAGGCCGCAGACTTAGTGGGTACGAACCCCCAAGAAAAGGTTGAAAAGGGATTTGCAGATCTGGCCTTAGACAAAAATCACATCCCTGGTTTAAATCTGGCAGTGGATACAACTATTTATTCCCAAGAAAAGCCACGGTCTAATGCCAATACAAAGCTAGTCATTGAAGATCATATAAATGAAGGACATAGGCGTGGGGAAGGGAAGATGGAAGAGAGACCAATTCTCAGAAAGCCAAAACTAGGGAAAGGTTATGATATACACACAGATGACTCGGTGTTGAAGAAGATGGAAATGAGGATTCGTGATGAGGCAGATGCCAGAATTTCAGAAGCCAAGAGAGAAGGAAAAAATAAGTATCTCCGTGCTGAAGAGCAGATGGTGATTCAGATGCAACATATTGCAGAGGAGCGCTTAGTAAAGCAGCGGTTAGTTGACAAGCAAATGGACGATGAGCTCACTACGACCAAGGCCAAGTTCAATAAGAAACGTGAATTTATCGTGGACGAAACTAGGTCAAAGATCGAAGAGATCAACGCAGAAGTATCCCAGTGTCTTGAGCTGCTTGGGTCGAAGACCCTTGGGGATAGTGGCAAGGTTAAAAATCGATCCGTGGTCAAAGGAAAGAAGGATGGTGCAGAACGGTCTAGAAATAAACGGTTTCGACCACTCAGAGTCAATTATAACACAGAGTCTGAGTAATATTACAAATGGATCGGTGTTACCACCAAGGAATCACTTATGGAGAGATATTGCAGCGGGTGCTTTCTTTTCTTTCAAGACTAACTATATTTGTATGCTATTGGGTCATTGCAATTGTGGTGTTTTACATGCCTGCGCGCATGCAGGTACGGTTAATTGCTAGTTGATGCTTCTTTACTTCCATAAGAAAACCGGTTGTTGTAGCTACGAGCCACCGACGCTCAGAGTTGTAGGCATAGCAGAAACTCTATATCGCCTGATCAGAGGACCACAAAAAGTCACGGACGATCATGACCAGCGCTGGAATTAAATACCGCTTACCTAGTGCTTTATTAACATTTTCATCAAATCGTGCTCGACCAGGGTTCTCTTATACCTATGATACATGTATGTCCCAGGGTGTTGGAAAGTGATGCACATTTTGACCCAAATACACCAACTGAAAATACTTTCTAGGTGGGGTTTCGAGTATATATTCCCTCTAGTATTACCTGGAATGTATCTAGAGATGTCTGGATACTAAATGTTTGCTTTATAGGGAAGAAGTCACTTCAAGGTAGTAAAAATGAGTGGTAAAGATAACAGATAACAGACTCTTTTTTTTTTAGTTCCTGGCCGCAATATGTATCTCGGGGCTCATGTGGTATATAACCCTCTGGTGGTTGATAAATTATCAAATGTGCATCACTTTCCGACACCCTGAGTACATAAGTATTTATTCTACTCCGCCCTGCATGTAATTCAGCAATACATGTTTGCTCCAATCGGAATGCACTTTTACAACCCTGTCTGCGTATTGCTTGCATGGAAGCGAGATCTGACACCCCGGTCTATACAAGCGTTCAGTTAGTACTCTGACCGCCCCATATGTACTTTATGTAGAAACATTACAGAGGGACCACCATCACCCCGTGAACGACCGTAACATTGCATTACTGACGAGTTAGGTACACCATGTTTATTTGAGTCTGAATCTATCTAGCGCTCATGATGTCAATGACTCAATATCCAACCAGGCAACATCGTGGCGGTAAAAAATACATGTAGTTCCCAGGTAACCACATTTGCCTCTATGAGGCGTAGGTACGCATTAAAGCGCTATGGCCCCATAGGAGCATGTCTACAAAGTTAGAAAGAAAAAAAACGTGGGCAGCGAAAGCCATTGTTCCAATATCCATAGTCCGTGCCTGGAGGCGTTTATTACCATGCGAACACCGCCTTTCGAAACAGTTATATAAGGCTGGGGTCACACCCTGACTACATGTACCTACTCTCGCGGCTGGGCTTGAAGCCACTCATACAAGCTCATACAAGTACACACAACGTGTGAAGGGATAAGTCTGTAGACAGTGGCCGCTGTTCTGACAATTCTTACTGTTTAACACACTTTAAAGCCTTTCCCGGAACAGGCAATCACATGGAACTTTAAAACTCGTCGTACCAAGGGGCTACATAGCAAATTGTAGTTTAATAAAGTGGAGAGTTCTCAGATCTAGAGGATGACTTTAAGTGGGCTTGGGAATTGGGCTGGTGTCAGTTTCCCAATTGACCCGGGTACTGTTGTGTTTCCTTTATATTTGATACCGCTGTTGCTGATCTATGATAGTGAAAAATATATTAACCCACGTTATTGATCTGGTACGGGTGTGTGGCTCCCCGCTGTCGGGCCATGTGGTAGGAAGATTAACGTATGCTTTTTTTACGCCGGCAATGAAGAGAGGTTAGTACATGTAGGTACAAGTATTTTGCTATGGTAAATGTCTGTGCTGAGAGATGAATCAAATGTTTCGGGCTATATTGGGACTCGCGTACCATGTGATGCTTTGACTACATGTACTTGCTGGAAAAAAAAGTATGGTCTCAACCCGAACATCCCCGGTTGCTTTCTGGCTCACCTTGGAGACCATACTTTATTTTTCAGCAAGTACATGTACCTCATGTACATACATGCGGAGGTATTATTTGAAAGTTTCCAAATTCCAGTTGCCTCGCTCTTCGGCCCGCCGGTTATATTAATTAACGGAGCAAAAGTAAATATTGAAATGCATGGAAATGGGTGTAAAGGAGCCTTATCTCAAGATGTAAATGACTGGTGGTTAGCGTTTCTTGAAAGAGAGTCAAAGTTTGAGCCCAAACCTGTCACCACTGCATGATGCAGTTTCGAGTATCACTATCAGTGCAGCAAAAAAAGCGTCAACAGAGGTAGGGGAAGGGAGAGGAAGCCCCCAGCGGTTCGATTTGTAGGTACTCTACAGTTATCAGATAATGTGGAGATGTTTTGTTTGCTGTTGAAACCCCAGAGCGTCATTTACAAATGCAGCGACCATGCAGCTCAATCGGCAAGGTGGACCCTTTTTAATCTGCGGACGCTGTGCGCATTCGCCACGTTTTCCGAGACAACAAGCCCCTGACCCTGCCACATAGAGCAGAAACCCAGGCAAGTAGGGTACATTTATGTATGTGACAAAGGAATATAATTCCTTGCCTTTCCTGCCTGGATCCCCGTACTTACTTCGTGCAATTACTTCTGACGTTGACAGTTCCCTGAATAGCTCCGTCGTGTGTATACCCACCCTTACCTACCTCAATTCTGGTGCTCCTATTCTCTTCCTCGTACAACAACCACCGGTACCCACTTCCCTGTGAAACGACAATAAAGAAAGCCACAAGAGAATAATAGCCTCTGCTGTCGTTTCACCTTGTTACTACTTGCTCAGCCCATTTATCTTTCGTATCTCGGTAAAGCTCGTTCCGTCACTTGAATCAGCAGCCCCTTATTAAAAACTCCTTGGTCCCTCTTATCGACTTTCAAACCTTCACCAACACTACACAGCTCGGGTTTTTTTTTTTTTTTTTTTTATAAATAAGAAAGACCGCCCGGCAAGCTACCTCCACATAAAATCCATCTCAGCTTCCTATATGCCTAATTCGCTTGAATCTTCCACACCAATGATTGTAAGTTCCCCGCTTTATATTCCGTCTGGTTTAAAATTACCCTCTCTCAAACCCTCCCCCTACAATGGGTTTTTCTTTCTAATGAACTTTCTCGTATAGTCCAAGAGAGATACTCGTCGATTTTCGACCTACACCAACGTTTCTTCAGACCCGTCTATCGCTGGTTCCGAAAAGGCGGCTTTCTTCGAAATTGAATCTGGTTTACGCAGAATGGAGGACATGCGCTTGATGAGCCAACGATTTGTGCCCACCGAACAGAAAAGCGAAATGATTTCAAAGTTGGCTCTGGGTGCTAAGCTGGAGAGGGCTTTGAGATGGAGGATGGACAAGCAGGATGCCGTTGCCAGGCCAAGATCAAAGAGCGGTTAAACCCACTCTGTGGGGGGGAGTATTTGACAGTGGATTTACTGCTAGGCCGAGATATTAGAAAGAGGCACGGAGAATTATTTGGCGGCATAGACCGACGGACACAACATACAGATATCATCCCACGGATATTTGTTCACTCACTTGGAGTATGATTGTTGCTGAAGAGTCCTGTGCAAAGAGTACATTTTCGGGGTGCGGGTACATTTCTTTTTAGGACACTCATGACTGGTTAGCGAAACTTATAAGGTCTCTCTTGCGTTATTCTTCTTTTTCACGTTTTTATTCTTATTTTGGGGATCTTACTTGGCTTTTTCTTTTCTTTAATGGTTTGCAACTTTGGCACATTTTCGAAGGATCCATACGGCGGTGGCATCATGTTAGTGTGGATGTGTGGATATGTGGTTTGTGTTGCACGGTTATGCGTCCAGCGATCTTGTGCTGTACTCTTTGGTCGCATACGGACTCGATTTGCAGGATCTTTTCTTGATTTGCGAAAACGTGGGGTAAAGGGAGGCCTGCAGAAAAAAGTGCATGCTCCGCAAGGTTTTGCTCATGTGTTGGTTACGAGTTCGTTTGTCTGAATTTTTACATTTTTTTTTTACGCTCAATGATATGCATTACCATTTGGTTTGTAAATGTTTCTTAGTTAAAGGTTGTCTTTCCATGTATTATTATTTTCTTGGCTTGGATAGGGAGACGTTTTTCACAAATGAGATCGAGAGAAAACAACGCCTTGGCATCTGTTTCGCGAGTGCATCAAGGATTCGCTACACTAACCAAAAAATCGTTGGATGTGGGATTTTGTGACTTGTGGTCGTTGGAAGATGGTTTGAAAACACGTAAAGAAGCTAGATTTTAACAAGAGAAATTCGTATTATATCGTGATTCCATACTTCTCGATTTTATTTCTCCTTTAGAATATATAGTTTTTTTTGTATATACATGTAGCCTTAGAGTACGTACAATTTGTGTGGGAAAGGACCGGCTACACTAGGAAGCCCCACTCAAAGGGAGGCCTTTTTTTCCCCCCAGTCCTCTTCACAACAACATCACCCACTCTCTTTCTCTTTCTCCACATCCTCTCGGGACGTTTCATCATCAATCAAAACAACCAACCTGATCTCCCCTAATCTCCATCAACTTCTGTTGATCATCGAATCATCTCTCCTACCTAACTGAATTCCTTTCAGTTTTTGGTCCTTCATAGTGTTTTCTCCCCCTTCACTTACCTCGTTTCTTAGATACGCCCACTAGGCATTGACCATCTTGGATCTATTCACATAAATCTAAATCTAAACCATCTGGAATAGGTATACTTTTACTTTTTCTCTCGAATATCTGTTACCTTGCCTCTCCGTTCTGACGTCGTATACCCTCTAATACATCCCTGTAGCGGGGCATTTTCTATATATTTTTGCACGGCCCTCCATACTCGTGACTTTTACTTACCTCTATTAATTTAGGCAAACAACCGCCCCATAAAATTCGATTATGGCGTCTAACCAGCCCCCCGTTGCGAATACAAATGGTAGCTATCTTCAGCAGGCGGATCCTCAGTCTTTTCAGGCAAACCCATCTGCCGCCACAGCACCCACCTACCAAACACAAAGCGGTGCTCCTCAGCAGACGTCCGCTACCGAGTCTGTCCCTAAAGATGAAGTTGGTTGGTATTTCGTGGAACAATACTACACTACCTTGAACAAGACACCAGACCGTTTGCATGTTAGTTGGCATTCATCAATTGCTACTGTGAATAAACTTTACTGATCGTGGGCTATCTCTAGCTATTTTACAATAAGGGATCTTCGTTCGTTTGGGGTACAGAAGGAGAGCTGCTCCAGCTTGCTACTGGTCGTCCGGTAAAACCGCTCCAGTTTTTGGTTATCGTATGGTGGCCAAAATACTGACAATACCATTTTAGGCAATTCAAGAAAAAATTCGGTCCTACGAATTCAAGGATTGCAAGGTCCGTGTTTCCAACGTCGATTCACAGGCCTCTGCAGAGAACGGAATTGTCATCCAAGTTCTTGGTGAAATGAGCAACAATGGCCTACCAAACCGGAAATTTTCCCAGACTTTTTTCCTTGCGGTACAACCTAATGGTTACTATGTCTTGAATGACATCTTCCGTTACTTAAAGGATGATGAGGATATGGAAGAGGGTGAAGACTACGAGGAGGGAGAAGTGGAGGATATTTTAGAGGATCCTGCTGTAGAAGCTGTGGTTAACGAGGCTGTTGAGCTTGCTGTTGAGGAATTGGTTGAAGCCGTAGAGGATTTGACTACTAAGGAGACAGTCAAGACCGACATTGAGATTGAGGGTGATAAGGTCAAAGTTGAAGAGACGGTCACTATTGAGCCGGCCCTACCTGCTGCTGAATCCCAGGATGTCCCGCCTTCAGTTAACGGTAACGTTGAGTCTGTCAATGGAGACGCTCCTGGGGCCGAACCAGAAGCCAATATAGAGTTCGTGGCAGAGGCAGAGGCAGAGCCAGAGGCAGAGCCGGAGCCAGAGGCAGAGGCAGAGGCAGAGCCGGAGCCGGAGCCGGAGCCGGAGCCGGAAGCTGAGGAGCCCGCCCCAGTGGCATCTGTTGTCGAAACTGTGCCCACCCTAGTTGAGGAGAAAAAAGCAGCCCCAACAGCTGTGAAGGAGCCTGAACGTATCCCTACCCCCGTGGCAGTTCCCAAAGCCGCAACACTGGCAACACCGGCAGTACCTGCGGTAGCAGTAGCACCGGCAGCACCGGCAGCCCCCGCACCAACCCCAACGGTTCAACCCGGGAGGACTTGGGCCAATCTTGTTGCTGCTGGGACCAAGCCTGCAACCCCGGCCGTCCCAGTTACCTCTGCCCCAGGTGTTCAGGCTCGAGCAGCATCTGTTCCTCCTACCCCACCTGCCGCCGCCACTCCCACCGCCGCCACTCCCACCGCCGCCACTTCCACCTCCCAAAATGCTCCCACAGCACCTACCACTAGTTCGCAGTGGCATACCGCCGTCAGCAAACGCCCAACAGCCTCCGGTGCCAACCCCGCCAACCAAACAATGGCACAAATTAGGAATGTTCCGGATAGCGTTACTCAACAGGCCTTGGGAGATGCTCTCTTCAAGTTCGGATTCAAGAAGTGTGAAATCAACCGACTTAAGGTACTTTTTATAGAACGTGTATATATTTGGAGTGTGCTAACATAATTCCTAGGGGTCCCTCCTCGCTGCCATTGAGTTCGATAGTCATGAAGCGTATGCTGCCGCCTTAACTGCGAATCCACACAAAGTTGGCGATGCATCTCTTATCCTTGAAGAACGTCGCCCTGGGGGTGCTACTTCTAATAGGGGTTCACGGGGTGGCCAGAGCGGGCGTGGAGGATTCCAGTTCCGTGAGGGAAGTCACAGAGGTGAAGGCCGTAGCAGTTCTACCGGAGGAAGGGGGTCTAGAGGAAATTCACTCCAACAGTCAAGAGGTGGAATTAGGGCTGGCGGTGCGCCTGCTGGTTCTAACTAACTGAAAATCTTCCAGCCGACACTTGACTTGATGTTCGATGATCTCATAGTCCTTGGAAATTTTGAGCCACACTGGATTCAATAATTTCTTACTATAGTGGTCTTGTTTGTTTGGCCGTAAAATAGGAAGAAAAGCTACTCTAATATCCTCAACTCTCTTTTCAATCTACTCGGTCTTTTTTTTTTTTTATTGAGTGGCTGGAACGAATCTCGTTTGTCCTCATTGCGTGGTAATGTCGTTTTCTTTTCCCCTCTCTTGTTCGCCTTCGCTGTTCATTCTTATCTCCTGGTTTTGGTTTTGGAATTATGTTTCATGTTTCATTTGCTAGGCTCTTTCAATCGTCATATTTTGCTCTTGAATTAAGCACTGTGGGCGGAATCGTGGAGTTTGGTGGGGGTGAGGGCACTGGGATGTATTCTTGACTCATTGATAGTAGGCATATGAAGTGGGGGAGGTCTCTTTTTTTTCGTTTCCCTCCCCTTTTTTTCCTTTTTTTCTTTCTTTTTTTTTTTTTCGTTTCCAAAAAGCTTCGGCGGCTGTTGATCATTTTTCGGTTTGTTTGTTTGAGAGGGGGCCACCTCTTCGCCATCTCAGTTCTACTACACCATGATCTGTTGATGCGTTTTCCTTTGGCATCTCTTACAAAAAAGACTTCACTGTTTGGCTTAGCTCCCTTCCCCTGATATTCTTTTGACTCGTGTTTTTTTCTTCCCCTCTAGGGGGTACTTTGATCAGTGATATTTCGGACTTTCTTTCTTATCTTCTTATTTAGGATACTTACCGGAAAAGTAAGGAACAAAAAGGTTGGCGGGAGTAGAGTAGGAAAAATGGAAATGGAAAATGGCGTATTTATTGTTGGATTCATGTAATCTCAAAAACTTGGTAGCTTTACTAGCGACATGTAGTTTTAATTGCTACGCTCTTGGGCTCGTTCATATTACATCGGAAGCTCAGATCTATGTGATTTCTCGTTGAGTAATCTACTCAATATAGTTTAGGGCGCGTTATTGGGTTAAAAAAAAAAAACAGAGTTCTCGCCCTTATATTGTCAGAATATGCTTTTGAGTAAGCATGGACTTGGCACTACTTCATAGAGTCTGACTCGAGAGTATACAATGGGGGTCTGGCCCAGTTAATGATATAATATCATTAATACCGCCTTGCAAGTAGCTCAGAGTGCGTAGTTGACTTGACTGATTGATGTACTCTGTGAGTAAGCAGTATTGGAGGTTTTACACCTGTTTATAAAACACTTTTATAAAACACTTAGCAATCTATAAAATAGCTGTTTAAAAGACAAACCACTTGTTTCAGTAAGTACATGTAGGGATTTACATGTAGTTACCTACCGCTGCACAGGCTTTGCGTATTCTAGAGAAGTAGGTATGCACGGGTAATCCAAATGTGGGGAAAGTTTGGACTGTTGCTCCACTGCGTCGGTAGTGTTGTCTCTATTTGCTCCCATGAGATGCAGGCTGCAACCCCCCGGTCGTGTGCCCTATAACCCCTCTCAGGTCACAACACCACGCCGCAGCTGCCGTCAGTTGGGACATGCACTGGCACTCGATACCTAGATCGTAACTACTACCTCTCCACCTCTCCACCACGCACTACACAAGTACGTTGCTCATCTCCACTTGTTTCCCTGTTGCGCCCGCTACTCCCCCTGCAGACGCACCAAAAATCCGTGAGCCCTCAGAGGAAGGGTAAAGAGTATTTAGATTCACCACTTCACCTCGACCAGGACTACCTCGAAGTGAGTAGGGTTGGTTTCGCGTCTTTTCTGTGGTTCCTGTACCCAGGAGTACCGGACTCGTCGGTATTTGGTTCCAAGAGCTAGTAGCTCTCTCTTTCATCTATCGGATAAACCCCGCTATCGCAGCACCCTACAAATACCCCCCACCCTCTTCATTCACCCGAAAACCCTCATCCCCCCCATCGTATCTTAGATCAGCTAGTTCCTTAGAAGAAAAAGAATAACAATAATCCGATCCCTACTACATATTGTCGCATGAGGCCAGCTTCATCAGAAGCCCTTAACCAGGGCGTTGTAGGAACGGGCGGAAGATCAAGGAAATCGTCGAGCGCTGAACCGACCATGACTTCTGGCTTTGCTAGCTCTAGCTCAGCCACTGGGGAAGAGCAGCAGCAACCACAACAGCATCATTCGCCGATGAACACGGGTAGTGCTTCGATGACTTATTTCCTCGCAGATGAAGCTACTGTAAACGCCTCAGTGGTGGGTTCCGCCAGCGCAAGTGGCACCTTTGGGGTGAGAAGCTTGAATAGTGCTTTGGAGGATGCAGAATCTGCTCGCCAGAGGAAAGGGTCCTTTGTATCTACAATGTCGACTGAGTTTTTCCAGCAATCGCGAGATGACAGTGAAGACGAGGACGAGGAGGATGAGGAGGACAAGGAAAGAGATGATGACGACAGGGCTCTTGACAACCGTTCGGTGGCATCTTTCCAGTCCTCGATTCATCCAAACCCAGGACGTACGCCACCGGAGCTCTTATCACAGCCTTTAACTCCTATTTTAGGACCAACGCCGGATCCACAAGGTACGCCTCTGCGGAGCCCATCTGGGAATTCTTATAGGTCTGAAGAGGACGTGATGAGTGAGCCGGTAGAGAAGAAAGATTTTGGAAAGAGCCCTGAGAGCTTGCTTTCGCCTGATGTATCTATCGCTCCACAACTCATCATGCCAGAGATCACGATTCCAAGCAGGCGGCCTTTTACTTCGCGAGGAAAGAATATAGGGAGATTGAAGGTTTTGATTGCTGGAGATTCTGGTAGGATATCTATTCTACATAGCTATTCTTTTTTATGTTGTAGTCCGTAGCCTTGCTTACGCCTCTTCACAGGTATCGGCAAAACATCCTTGATCAAGTCTATTGTGCAAGCTTCAGAGGACATTGTTCATGTCGATCCGATATCTACTGGTAGTTCACAATCGATGGCTCGCAGCAATTCATCGTCTTATTTTTCCGCAAACAACCGTTCCGGCAATGATAGTACAAAGACAATATCGGAAATTTATGCAAGCACCAGACCATACCCGCATTGGTGGTCGGAACTGGATGACAGCAAAGTTTTAAGGAGAAGAAAATCCAAACATGTATCGGAAGAGCAGATATTAGAACGAAATCTATGCTTTGTAGATACTCCTGGTTATGGGTCTGGCACCTCGGTGGGTTCTTTTCTTAAGGCCTTTAATACCTAACAAATATCCTTAGTTGAAGCTTAGCACAATATTCAAAAGGCTAATACACGAGTTATTACAGTTTCTCGAGTGTATTGAACCCGTTGTTAGATATGTTGAGGCTCAGATGGAACGTACACGCTCTATAGTGAACAGTGGCTCAGATGGGGAACTACTTTCCATACTTTCAGGCAACGGAACGCCACAGGTTGATATAGTGTTTTATGTTATCCTTCACAGTCAGTTTCCCCTATCGGATATGCTTAGACGAGGCTATACTTATATCAACGTATGTAGGACTTAAACCGGTCGATATCGAATTCATTCGGCGCCTCTCGCCTTTCACCCATGTACTGCCAGTTATAGCCAAGGCCGATACATTGACTGCTCAACAAATCAATCATCTCAAGCTATCAATCCTAAATGAACTAGTTGAAGCCGGTGTTCGCCCTTTTCTATTTGGAAAGACATATGAGGATGTTGCGCATGGTTTTCGAAACTCGACGCCTTGCGCACCGTTTGCAATATCGTCAGCACTTTCTAGCGATGCTGAAAATATGGATGCAAGCTTGCTTATGTCGCCAGATTATATCGTGCCCCTAGTTGAATCAGAAATCGACGAGCTTGTAAAGCATGTATTTGATCCGGACAATATCTCTTGGTTAAAACATGCATCAGCAAAAAAGTATCTTCAGTGGATATCAAACCCTTCGGCGTCCTCTTCTGCGTTATCGTATTCGTCTCGTATAGGTTCACCGCGGCCCAGTCGGAGGGCATCACTATCTACTTCAGCGTTATTATCTGCCTCTAACACAAGCTTAGTGCATATACCTCCTACGGCCAACCCTTTAGCAGCAAACAACTTCGCTCTTGCTAGAGTTGCAGATCATACCCAACGCGAAGAGCGCTTAGCGCAGGTTCGGCTCACACGCTGGGCTCACGAATTGCAGCGTAGCGTTAAAGCAGAGCGGGACCGCTATGAGAGATTGGCTAGGGGTGAGCGGGCTATATGGCTTACTGAGAGGTTAGGCGAATGTATAACAGATGGCCAGTTGGTGCCCGTTTCAACGGCGACCATGGCATTTACAAAGTCGTCTGGGCCCACTGCAGACGTGGGTGGGGTAAATTCCAGGGATCCACTTGGTATTTTGGCGTTGAACGAGATGGTTCGGCGCAAAGCGATGGTTCTACTGAGGATCGCAGGATATGGGGGGGTTGTAGGGTTCGTAGGCGTATGGGTGTTGAGGCATTGGGGTGGACTTCCAGAGTGGCTTTATGCCCCTGTTCAACAGAAATAATTGTGGAACGGCTGAATTCGCCACATGGTTAGTCATTTACATGGAATTTATCATAACTTATTTCTTTTGTCTATTCATTTATTTTACAAAGCCTTCATTTGGGTAGCAAGATGGATTGCGGAGTTCGCCTTTTCTCTATTTTTTTGGTTTGGTTTGGATTAGTGGCTTTCTTTTATTTCTTTACTTCTCAACTACCTGCTTAACATCCCCTTGTCTATTCCCCTCGATAATTCTTCTTCTGCTATAACCGCCACCATGTCCGCTCCCATCTCTTATCAGGGCATTTGTTCCAAATGTGTGCCACAGCCTTCCATGTGGCACTGATTAAGAGCTATGTTGACGGACTGTATACAGCATGGACAGCAACGGGGGAGAAGGTTTGTAAAAAATTACGATTTATAATGATCCACTTGAGAAATTAATGAATGAAAGAACCGAGCGGTATTTTATCAGGACAATGGACGTTGGTTTCTACTTCCCACATCCCCCCTTCCATGTCCATGTCTTGTACCCTCCTGTGGACTGGCTCTTTTTGTTTATTCTACTATCAATTCCAAAAAGTTTGGGATGGTTTCTCGTTTTCTGCTTCTATACCTGTATGTATGCGACCTGGGCATAAATTTTGGGTAGATACTGGCGTTATGGGGGGGGGGGGGCTTTTTGTATCTCTTATTCGTTATTAAGTCTCCTCTACCAATCAAGTAGGGCTACAAGTAAATCACTCGTGAAATCAAGTTCTATATGGCCCAGAGTGAGTGATATACTGTGACCAGTCTTGCTCCTGTTCGATAGCTATTATTATACCAATGGAAGATTTTTTACCTTGGGGGGCAAGCTGGTGGAGCTTGCCACCACTTGAGACCCCGGCTCAATTACCCACTTACTACTTAATATATAGATACCATGGGACCTGATAAAATATGAGTCGCCGACAAAAAAAAAAAGGTGCTGGGTTAGATCCGGGGGGTGTCCGGGGGACTTCGGACGGAAAGCGGAAATGAACTGGTGGGTACATGTATGTACGTGGAAGGTGATATAGAAAGAAAGAAAATAGAACACCGTACACCCCCTGAGCTGACCGTTCATCCGAAGTTTTCTTTTCCTGTCGATCCCACCTTCCACGACCGGCAGGAAAGTTTCACCTCGGGACAGGCCCCGTGCTCTTTAGCTTAACTTATGGGATGCTGGTAGAAGGGGACTAAAGTGCTTGGCCACCCGCCGGCCGCATGTAATTGGGAGGCTTTGCTTAGGACAACTGGTCATTAACTGAAAATCTCATGTGAGCTCTACTCGAAATACTTAAGTAGGTGAGACGTACAGGGTATGATTTTTGCTCGGCATCTCAGGTACTAGCATTACACTATTCGTACATACATACTTGGGTCTGTATGCCGAGTGATTTTTCATGCAACGAGAGAAACCGTTGTGATAAGGAAACTTTCAAAAACGACACCTAACTTGCCGGGTTGTATTAAATACCTCTCTTATCTAGAGGATATAAGATTAGCCAATGTCACAAAGGTTCGAAATGAGATGAAATTGACGAAGTTTATGCAGGAAAAAAGTGAGAAACGACTCAGTAGATGTAAGTGTTGAGATAACACCAGGGTCGAAACTTGAGAAGAAAAAAAAATAATTAAAAAAATAAAATAAGCACATACAAATGTACCCCCTTTAGGGAGTGTCTTTGTATCACCCAGTACCAGTGTGCAGGAAGCCGCAATTGACATCTCCAACTAATTCTTTTTATGACGCTCCAGACCACGTTATCAGGCGGGCAGACGCGTTAAGCGGGACCGATGAATCGATTACAACCCCACGATCTTCCCTGCCATGGCCAGTTGCACCTGGTCGACGACATAATCGGTAGCGGACTGCAGGGGCATACTGTATTTGTCTTGGTCATTGCTGGCCTCTGATTGGTCAGTCCTTCAACTATTTTCATGTGGCATAACTTTTCTTACGGGCTAAGCTTCTGAAAACTAAAATTACAACTTTTTCTGTTGCTTGCTGTGGTACTAATTATTATTGTACCCCCCCGCTATGATGTAACTGAAACATGGAATCCCAGAGAGGCTATAAAAGTAGGGGTTATATTAATTGCTAGCAACGTTCGATATACTTACTCGAGATCATAGGCGTGGGGGGAGGTTCTAGTAAGTATGGTAACTACCGCTACAGACTGAGTAGGCATACTATCAATTTGGCTACTGGAGGCGGAAGGGATTTACGCCAGGACGTCTCTCTGTTGTTGCTCTTGAGCCCATTCAGTCGGAATCATGATGTCCAGGGCCACTGGTAGCTAAGCTTATTTCTACGCTCCGTTTCTCCAGATAATCCGCTGCTGCAATTTACTTTTTCCTGTTTTACTTCGAGGTCCAAACCTTTAGGTTCGGGAAGCTTCTGGTTGGAACGATTATCGAAACATCTTCCATGGTGGAAGAGGTATATAGACTAGCCGTTTGCTCCCTAGGTTGTAAAGGTTCCGATCTCGCTTCTATGCAGGATCTCTATTTAAAATAGGGCCTTCCTTGCAGATTTGGTAGGTTGTACAAACCATTTTGTTTTCGACCTCATGGAGCTGGGAGTTTTTCTGTCACTTGTGAGATGTTGATTTCCGGCTAAAGCTCGAAAGAACTTGTCAGCCGTTTATATGCATCTCCTGTGACGTTTATAGGTAGGTTTTTGTAGGCCGCGGTACGGTACACAGCAATGATTCAAGAATCGACGCCGGCGGAGGCGGAGTAACATTTTTTTTCTTGCTTTCGACGCAAAATGAACGCGCACGACTGGTGGTCCCCACGGTTGAATCCGCACCTTTATGATAGACGGGTTTTACCACTGTTTTATCCACACAAGAAAAGGGTTTCGGCAGGTTGGCCGTGGGTTGGTATGCGCCATCAGATATTGCGTTACTCCAATGCTTGCCTGCCTTTTTCCTGCCGGCCGGAAACTTTTTGCAACCACCCACGCATAATATTGCAACACCATCCAAGCGGCAACCTCCTATCAAAACTAGAAATGACAACTCCAAGATGTGTCGCGGAAGAAATAAAGAGGGGCGAGCTTTTGATCGTCGTCGCTTCAGAACGGAGACCTGTAGCCTAGACCCTAATAGGTAGTTGGCTGGGTTTGGTCAAGCCCAAGCCCCAGCCTTCCTGGTAATGCGGTGTGCGGTCCACAGTGCATACCGAGTTCAGAATCAGAACTAAGAACGAGCTTGTCCACACGATGCAATACCAAGGAAAAAACTACCGAAATAGTTCGCGTACTAAGTATTTTAGCAGTTGCCTTGGGATGAATTATCCAAGGCAGTTACCTTGTTAACGAAGGTAGGCAGAGCAACTCCGGGAGGGGAGCATATCTTCTCACTTTAGAAGAAGCTGTGCGTTGTTGTACGAAGCGTATTTAGAGTAAAGTTCTACAGCAGTGGGTAGGTGCTCATTGACTAAAAGGGCCAGCTGCTGTTCGAAACCAAGCTGGGAGGAATGTGATGACAATTTTTTTTTTTTTTTTTTGCCTTTTTTCCCTTCCCTTCCCTTTCTTTTCTTTTGTTTCCCTTTCCACTCTTCCCACCATATTGTCTGAAGTCCAGGAGGATTTACTCGGTTTGCGCAATTGCAGGCCACCCCATGTATTGATTGAGACCAGGGCTACCGAGAAACCCACAAGTTGAAGGGGAAGTGAGAGAGAGACAAAATAATTGAGCGGATGAAGGTCTCTATGTATGTGGAGTAGATATGATGGTGTGGCGGGCTAACCTGCGGCAAAGGTAAAGGCTACAAAAACGCCCAAAAACTGAACCCCGATCGCCTGCGTAAGCCTTATAATTGGTCAGATCCCCTGATATTTGATTTTAGTCCCCCACCCCTCTTGGTTTGTCGTCCGGTCTCCCTCACTCTCCTCAGCTCAAACTCCCATTTCCTCCCGCTCACACAGGTTGACAGGTAGAAGAACCACCTTGGTCCTCCCATCTGATGCATCGATGCGATCGCGGTCGCCGCTTGTAGTTGCTGTCGACTGATATTTTACTTTTTTCCGTTCTCTCTCTGGGAATATATCTACTGGATCCAAGACTTTGTTTGAACTGACAGAACTTTTTTTTAAAAAAAAAAAAAAAAAAAGTGAGCACAGCTTTGCTTTTTTTACTCCTAGCCTGCGGCCCACACGCGGGCTCTGCCTCCAAATACATCCCAAATTCACCTCCAACTGTTACATCTGTCCTCCTGCTCGCTATCGTTATCGTCAACCCTCCAGTCGCAACATCATCACCTCTGGGGCCTGCAACACTTAACATTTCACTTGACTCAACATGAGTTCCGAAGTTACTTCTCCATGGCCTCTCGACCCTCCAGGTCCAGGGGAAGATTTTTCAAACTTCTTTAGTTTCGATGGGATACAGTTAGATATACCTTCATCGGGATTTGACCCGACAGGCCGAGATGATGTTGATGTTGATTGTGATGCGGAGGAAGATGAAGACTCGCATAGCCAACACACTGCCATGGACACTGATTTTCACGGTTCGGGCGGTTTTGATGGAAAGGATCAACAACTTGAGGATATGCTTGGGATGCAGTTTCACGATATAAATACAATGGGGCGGTCACGACAACAGCAGCAGCAGCAACATCAACAGCAGCAGCAGCAGCAACAGCAGCATCAGATGCACCATCATAATATGATACCCCCGACACCTTCTAGCATCGACCTTCAGACTGGACTTCCTCATTCATATACTCATAGTATGGAGGCCGATATCTTGATGGACAATAGATTCAATAATATTAGGGATGAACAGGTGATTTTTCAATGCGGACCATGCATAATTTTCGGCGGGCACTGACAAACCTTTTTTCTATCACAAGATGCTATTTACACCACTCGTTTCGCCTGCAGTTACACCTCTGGACACGAATTTCATCCATAGCATGCCTTCGTTTACGATGCCCGAGTATTTCAGCCCTCTCACCTCACCTGCTCTCGATGCCCACCCTCACCGCAGTCACATGCCTAATCCTCACATGGTCCATTCACATCACTCGCAATCAACCTCTCCTATCGACCCTAAAGATTCGCCCAACATCAACAGAAAAGTCAATGCAGGACGCCGAAAGTCAACCACATCTCGGAATCCATCGCGAGTTGTCCGTGAATCACCAAGTATGAAGCCACAGAGAAAGAAGGCTCCGCCACCATTAGCAGCAACTTTAGAACTGGCTGGCGCACTTATGCATCCCCAGACACCATTACACCAGGCTACAAATATAAACGGAAATGGAAATTTCCCCCAGTTCTCAAGCCGTGACACATCTTCGAACGAATCGGTATCTCCCGAGCCGCTGCCTGATGTGCTTATGCCTCCACCTCCTCGCGCGCTAAGCTCCCCAATGATCCACCCGTCAAATGAGGCGAACGGTAGGGCCGCGGGGGCACCGGCAACACCGGCTTCGTTGATGAAGCTGCAGAAAAAGCCAAGCTTATCTACGGAAGGTATCCCACCTATATCAATGGATTCAACCGAGTTTTTGAATCGGAATGTCGCGTGGGCTAGGAAGGATTCCGTTGATAATAGTTCTGGGGCCTCGTCAAATAGTGACGGACAATCCACTCCTGTCCTTGGCGCCGTGAATGGCTCTTCAAATCCGAATAAAGTTTCAGAACAGTTACAGAGTCCGATGTTGGGCGCCCAGACTCCGGGCAGTTCATCTGGCCGGAAAAGTGTTTCTAAGCCTGGTGCTCGTAGTGGGAAACGCGGGAGTGTTTGCTCTAGTCCTGCAATACAACCGAAGATTTCGCCAAGTATAAAGCCTTTGTTGCCTCAAGGTGAGGATTTCTATGCGCATCTGAAACAAACAATGGAAAGCGACGGAATGTGGTGGGGGTTGATGAGTGGGGGACTATATGTCAAGATTAAGTTATTTAGGAATTGTCTTGGTCACTCCTGAATTTCCCGAAGTCTTGGTCCTTCTACTTACCAACCCAACCGCCAACCCCTCGCATTCTTTGAATCTCTATCAGAACAATGCACTAACACCTCTGGTCTTGTAGGAATGAATCTTGAAGCTTCTGCTCTTTTATTGAAATCAAATTACCAGAATATTGTTGAGGGCAACCACAAACAACTGGGTCTTTCCTACCCTGCGGAGCTTTCGACAAATTTGACATCAAAACGGACAAGCCATAAAATTGCGGAGCAGGGAAGGCGAAATAGGATCAACAATGCCTTGGCAGAGATAGCCGCTTTATTACCGCATAACAGCGGGAATGGATCCGACAACAGCAGCAGTGCGGCTGCCAGTGCTGCTGCGGCACAAGCTAGTAAAGCGAGCACAGTGGAGAGCGCAATCGAATACATAAAGGAGTTACAGAAGGAACTGTCGGAAACGAAAAAGAAACTGGCAGAGACAGAGAAACAGCTTTCTGCAACTAGTATTTGATGGGCTGGGTTGCAATAGTTAAGGGGAAAACTTGACTCTGGGGGAAAAGTTCTGAGTTGATTTGACATAATATTGAAAAATGGGTGGCTATCTCCTTTCATCTTTTAAATTTCTTTTTTCAATCTAGGGTGGGGGCAGTTCTGTTTCATGGGGCATGTTTTTTTATTTCGTTTATTTTTCTGCACGTAACGTGGAAGATCCACCATTTTTTTTTTTGGCCTTTTCCACGTTTCTGACCTTTATTTTATTTTTTCAACCACCTTTACCCTTTCCCCTTCCTGGACATAATTTAGCGATTTTTATGACTATATTCCGGACTTCTAGCGGGAATAACAGGGCGGGTGGAGCTTAGATAGGTATTCACTTACAGTTCATGTACAAAAAAGACTTAGGCAAAATCAAAATGGGTGTCCGGTTTCTTGCTTGTGAGGGTATGACGTCGGGTAGTAGTAGATCATGTCAACGCGTAGAGGCCCGGCTCCTAGGTGCGTTTTTTGAATTATATATCTTCCCTGGGTTATGGACAGAGGCAGAACATCAACCATGACTCGGTGGAGAATGGAAATGATTGATATTACCAAAAATCATCTGTGCGGCAAAAGATGCCAAAAAGGTCATTTCTCATGCACAATAATCATGTACATAAGCTTTCACTACCAGAGTGTGGCAGCTCAAATCCCAAGCATCCTCACCAAGTGATTCGATCGAGTATGGGCAAATCATGGTATACATGTGTAATATAGTATAGTAATCGATTCCTCACAGGCTTTAATGTATGATTTCTATGCTCAAAGCTGGGGCTGTAACCGCCAAGAAAACATTCGCGGAGCCTCACAACGTCCGAGCCAACCCTCCACTTCCAAGTGCACACCTATCACAAAACTGCTGAAGCCAGCTTTGACACGCAAGTATCAACGTCAACGTCAACTCCGGACACATCACAACCCATTGTGCCCAACCATCCCCGCCAACACCCCACTCAAACAGCTATCACCATAGAGAATTACATCTCGCGTTCCATAATCCACTCCTCCTCCTTCTCATCGCCCTCGTCGCCCCTTAACCCAAGCAAAGCAGCAGCACTCACATATACACCCCCAAAACATGGCCAGCTTCTTCAACTCGCCCCCGCCGCAGCAGCAACAGCCACAGTACGGAAATCCAAACAACTTACAATTCTACCAAAGCTCCTATGCAGACGTAGGAAGAGCTTCTGGCCAGGCATCACCACCACAGCAACAATCTGGATATGGATTTGGTGGGATGGGCGCCATGGGCTCGATGGGGTCTATGGGCTCCATGGTGAGTGGCGGGTATGGGGGCGGCAGTGGGGGTGGGGCATCGAGAGAAGGAGGCTTAGCACCTGGCTGGTTGGCCGCGTTTGGTACCGGAGGCTACGAGGACGAGCAACCGCTACTGGAAGAGCTAGGTGTCAATTTTGGACACATCAAAATGAAGGTGTGTAATAATAATATGTCCCCCTCGGGTTTACCCCGGACAGATGGAATGATTGGAACGGTTTGGATGGTCGGACTAATGGAATTTTTTCTTTCTGCAACAGACCTTGGCTGTATTGAACCCTATGTCGAATGTCGACCAACATATGATGGACGACAGTGACGTCGCTGGGCCAATTCTGTTTTGTCTACTCTTTGGGGCTTTCCTGTTACTTGTAAGTGGATGCCTTGACATTGGGGGGCGATCGTTGCCCGCGTGCTGACCTTTTTCTTCTGCTCCGATTCAGTCCGGCAAGGTGCATTTCGGCTATATCTATGGCGTCGCCCTCCTTGGCTCCATCTCACTGCACCTTATTCTTAACCTTATGTCACCGCCATCACACTCGCTAAACTATATCCGGTCTGCGTCCGTCTTGGGATACTGTCTCCTGCCACTCGTATTCACCTCATTCATTGGGGTACTATACCCGATGAATGGGCCGATTGGATATTTTCACACCGCTCTCACCATCTCGTGGTGCACATACTCAGCGAGTAACGTGTTTGTGAGTGTATTGAGGGTAAAGGACATGAGACTGCTCGTGGCATACCCCCTCGGACTTTTCTATAGTGTGTTTGGCATTATGGCCATTTTTGGAGGCAAGGCAGTGGCTACCGGCGACGCCTTATAAGCAGAAGCAAGTATTTTTTTTTTTTGAGAAAAGTGAGCTGTAGTTAGGGATGTGGATGGTGTGGTAAGGCGTTGGTTACATGAAGTTTATCACGCGCAAGAAATTAACATTATTTTGTATTTTTGTAAGCATATATCCTTTTTGCATTTACATTATCAGAGGTCTCTTATTGGTGTTAATTAAAATTATACCTTCTTACGCCCCATAGGGAATACTTGTGGTTTTGCCGAGTGACTTGATATGTACGACACAGGTGAATAAGCATCATTTTTTTTTGTTTACATCATACTCGCATCCAGAATAAGCATCATGGTAGGTGGTGAATGCGATCACTTTAGATATATAGAAATCGGGAGCGGTTGTACAGATGTGAAAATAGGTACATATGCTTTCTAGTCTACTCTAGGGTATGTATCCTGAAATAACACAAAAGGAATAAAAACGAGCGTGCTCTTTCTGATAAATACAAAAAAAAAGAAAAAAAAAGACAATAACCGGGGCCCCCCATCTGTATACAGTGTAGTCAATACTTGTAGCTATGTAGTTTATAATCAAACTCCTCCCGGGCCGCCCTGTAGAAATGTAGAGTAAAAACAAAAGAGAGTCTAAAGGAAATAAAATAAAAAAGAAGGGGGGGAAGGGGGAAGAAAAAACCTATGTATGGTGCTCGCACTCATAAATAAACAATATTCGAATCGCTAATCAGTAAAATAGATAAACTCCAAAGTCCTAGTCCTGGGCTCGTCCGTATCCTCCCCGTATTTCGTCCCGTCAATGATTTTTTTTTTTCTTACTCCGCCCCGAGCCAACATCACCGATGCAAATAAAAAAGAAATATGCCAACGCCAAAGCTATATGCAAAAAAAGAAAGGAAGAAAAGGAAAAGGGAAAAAGGAAAAATCAAAAAGGAAAAAGAAAAAACCCTCAACTCATGCCTCAAACGACAATTGTTGGCCTCGGATCATCATCCACCTCCTCACCCTCACCCTCATCTTCCGCCTCCTCTTCCTCCCTCAACAATTTCCCAATGACACCGGTCTTCGCCGCGATTCCGAGCCCTTCATATGCCGGCGGCAGAACTGCCGCCCCGGCACCCACCGTGTTCTCAACGACGGGCTCAAGCTCCTTCTTCTCGTAGATGAGCTTGTACCGCTTCCCGTCCTTGATCACATAGTCGCTCTGCCGCGGCGCGTCACCAACGAGAATAGCCATGCATCGTCGTGCGTAGCGCATGTTGGCCTCGGCCGTGATCTGCTGCGCTGGCGACCACTTCCCATCTGCAGCAAAATCGCTGTCATCAAGCTCCTGCACGCGCGGAAGGCGTGTCTGGGCGCGGGGGCGGGAGGAGCGTGGTAGCGGAGGTGGGGAGGGGGTGCGGGTGTCGGTGCAGGTATCGGTGCTGGCGCGGGTAGGGGAGGGGGCGCGACGGCCAGTAGTTGTAGGGGCCGTATTACCATCGCCGGGGTTGGGGTTGTTACGGCGGATAGTTGCGTCCTGGTCTACGCGGGGGGACCGACGGCGGCGACGGCGGCGGGGAAGGGTCTGGTACCGTGGGAGGGAGCGCTCCTCAAGCGACGGAGAGAGGTCGACGGCGGCGCTAAGCGCCTCGAGCCATTCGAGGAAGACCTCGAGCGTGCGGCAGCTGAGGAGGAATTGTTCGGTTTGGGCGCGGATGCGGATTACGAAGTGGCGTCTAAATTAGTAGAAAATATTATTGTTAGGATCAATGATACTTCTGACAACTTATTTGCTATTGATACTTCCAAGACACACTCACTTTCTATAATCTGCAGCAATCCCTACCTCGGCCAACTGTAGTGTATATGACTTGACCACCTCTCCGGGAACATGCCCCACCGGACGTCCGGCCTGTAATCTCGTCTTTTTTAGTCCCGAGAAGAAGGGGATGCGCCGGGGTTTATGCAGCTGCAGGAGCGTACCGTAGAGGACGGCATAAGTCTTCCCCCACCGGCGCCTCGGTGCACGCTCAAACGGCGAACTCATCTCCATCTTGAGCTCAAAGATGGCCTCCTTATGCAGCGTGCAAGAGTATTCCGGCAGCTGCTCATTACCCTCCTCCTCTCGTGGCGAGATGCGGAAGCGGGAGGGCGGGAGAGGTTTCTCAGCGGCCTGGACAGTATCGTCATATGTTGGCGGTGTGGCGGTGATGGGGTGTGGCGGCTGGTGCTGTTGCGGGGCTGAGGCTGAAGAGCTAGTACTGGTAGTAACCGGATCGTCGGTACTACTCCTGTTAGAGTAGCCGGCGCTTTCGTAGTATTCCGAGACGGAGCGTCGGAGCGTACTCGACTGCGGCAGGAAGCCCGTAATTCGCACGCCGGACTCCCCATCACCGGTTAGGTTGCCGGCCACCACCTGCTCTGCTAGGCTGCGGCGTAATGAAGGTGTAGGCGACATTCCCCGAATAAATTGCAGTAGTAATAGTGGTGGTGGTGGTGGTGGTGAATATATCCAGTATGGCTATTTGTTAACTGTTTCCCCAGCTAGTAGGTGTAGTGATATTCCCTGATTCCCCTTTCCTCTTCAGTGCGTGGTAGAGTAGTACGTAGTTAAACCCTCCCTCTCCTGTAGTGAGGTCAAAGAAAGAACACAGCAATAACAGCAACAATAACAATAGTAAGTCACTGTATATTAATTTAATTGCACTAGCTATCCAGCTGTCGTCCGTGGCAGTGCCGGTAGTGCTGGTAGTGCCGGTATTGCCAGTGGTGTTGATGCTTGTGGTGAAAGATTGAAAATAGCAAACCACCAGGGTGTATGCCGAAGAGAAAAACCGTTTGTTTTATGGGGGGAAGGGGGCAGCCCAACGAACGGTGCGAAACTTTAAGGTTTCCGTCCTAGGCTCTCCTTCTTATCCTTTAACCCTTCCCCTATCTCTCTTTTCTTTTCTTTTTTTAAAAAAAAATCCTTTCTACTTCGGCAGATCCCAACTGTGGGATAGGCTGGCTCCGTTTTTTGCCTCCAAAGAGTGAAACAGAAAATAAGGATGACGTGTGGTTTAAGACAGAGACACTTTAGTTTGTTGGTTGGGACCACTGGAGCCTTTGGGGGAGGGGGGCACAATTGAGTGGTGGTGAGCGAGCGAAACAAGTAGATAGAAAAGACAGTAGCAGTTGCAGTAACCACTTCAACGTTCCTCAGTTCTACACTTATATTCGACAACCGGCCCCCTCCAGACTAACCTTATGGGATAATTGGTGGAGAGGGGATGGTGGATCGTAGGCAAAGATCCCGCAGCAGGCATGTAAGGTTCAGAGCGAGTGCAGCGCCCAGGGCAGGAAAGCCTCAATTTTCGGGTTCTCTTTCAGCCAGGTTTCTTTTTTGTGGAGGCTCAGTCAGGGATTGCAGAAGGTCGTGGGGAGGGGGAAACCTCCACAGAAGAGAGACATTTTGCCAATTCCAGGGCCACAGTAAGTGCGTATGTATCTACCGTGGCTGATCCTGTCTTGGAGGGTATTCCATTTGTTACGTTTCCATTTACAGCCCGGCCCAGCAGCGGCATCGCTGATCCGACAGCGTGGGAGTGGTGGGGGGTGGCCCTGGGGTGCCAAAATGGCGACAGCTGGTGCCAGCAAAGAACATCTTAAACAGCATCCGAGAGCAGTAAGAAGTCTATGGGCCAATGATAATTATGCTCAGGAAGGCGATGATTCAGCTTCGGCTTGGATGCCAATTTTGGACTGGCTTTACGCGACTCGTCTTTCCAAAACCATTGTCTGCTCTATAACGTTTAACTTTCAAGGGTAGAAACCTATTGTAACAAAGAACAAAGATAAAAAAAAAAAACGCGGACCCAACCCCGCTCTCTGCTCTGCCCTTGCCCCAGCGTGCTTGGGAGAGATGGATGCGACTCGTCGTCTTTTTTTTTTCTCTCCCTCTCTCGGGTGTTTACCCATTTGTTTGTGTGGGGGAGGGGAAGACTGGGGTACTGGCTTCTGGCAAACATAGATCCGGGTTAGGTGCCTCAATATAGGAGGCAGAATGGCCCTTTCCCTGTTGTGCAACTACTGATAGATACTGTAGATAGATAGCATCTGGAGCTGCATCTCTTGAGTGCGTACGGATCAGCGCGTTCCGGGGTAGCCTGACAAGGATGGTGGTGGTCTCAACCTGCATCTCACTCTAGAATTATTGGTGGGACGGAACAAAAAAGTCTTCAAAAAGGTCATTGACTTTAATAAGGCTCTCTGGATCATTGATCTTCAGTACTTTCTTTCTTGGAAGCGTGCATGTGGGAATCTAGATCATTAGATCTTCACGTTATCGTTCCTTGGAACCAGAGCATGTTATATATCCTAAGTTACGAGTCGTAACCATGATCGTCTTGTGGACCACGTACATATTAGGCATTCCCGTCGAAAGAGATTCGGAGATATCAATCTACCAGTTGAAGAGGGGCAGTAGCAGCCCTGCCACCCACATGGTCCAGCCATTCTACTCCAAATATCCCCTCATCTACCGCCTCAACAATCAAATCCCTTACGGTCTCACTCATCGTGATCCCCTTCAGTGCATCCGCATCCCCCATCTCAAATCCGACCATGGCCTCCTTCACCGCTGCCTCACTCCTCACTCTCCCATCACTCCCCTCTAGCCTCTTTGCCCCACGGTAATACACGCCTGCGTTCTTGACCAACAACGCCCGACTCTGGACCGCTGATGGGACCCCGAGTCGTGACCGCAAAAGCTCAATGTCACCCCGCGCAACGTTGATCTCGGCTTTCAACGGCTCTAGCTTGGCCGCCGCCGAAAGGTTCTGGGCAGCAAATGCATAATGTTTCCACGCCAGTGTCTCGTCTCCCACTGTAGCGGCGAGCTGGATATGCGCATCTGCCCTATCGCATAATGCTTGAAAATCTGCTGCTTCCCAGCCGTCGAACGCGGCGCGGATCGCCGCCTCCCACGCTGCGGCACTACCTCCAGTCTTAAAGGAAGCTTCAGCGAGCGCTACCCGGAGGTTTGCTGTCGTAAGGGCGACCTCGTGCTGGCGGCCTGTAGCTTGTGATAGTGGCGGGACTGTGACCTCGATGAGTGTTTGTGCGGTAGCCTGCGTCTGGGAAAGTGGTTGTCCGAGGCCTTCGGCGGAGAGGGGGAGGAGCGTGGTGAGTGCTTGGAGCGCTGCGAGGGATGTGTCAAGAAGGTGGTCGGGCGTAGTGGGCACCTGGACAATAGCCCATTGTTCAGGTGGGGAATCTTCGTCCATACCGTCTTCTGGAATGACTTCTGCCGCGGTCTCCTCCCCGTCCATGGGCACATCGTCCCCCTGCTGGGGCCCAAGATTCTGGAGAGCGGCATATTGTGCTTCTTGGATACCGAGGCATTTCTGCAGGATTGTGACAGCCTCGACGAGGAGTTGCGCGGCCTCGGTCTTGGCCTCTATTGGCGCGGTTCTATATTCACATAAGATTTCGGCAAAGCTGCAGAGCACTTGACCAGTGTTGCTGTTTTCAGTCAGCTCTGCACCGTGATTTTATGTACAGGCGGCATACAAGAGTGCATCCTCGTTCGAAGGGTTCAAGGATAGGCAGCGCCGGTGACTGTCAAGCGCGGTATTGAGCAGTAGGCGCGAGCTGCGGTGAGTGGAGCCTAAAAGCTCAGGGTGTTGGGCGAGCTGGTATTGGAGGCGGGCACTGCGGCCATGCCGGTCAGCACAACTATAACGGCGACACAGGAGGTGGTGTATACAGATTATAGGCGGCGTCGAACGAGTCCGGCTTCACCTGCAGGGCCGAGCCATAGCTCTCAACAGCTCTTTGGTAGAACCGCCCTGCCTATACACCCACATATCTACATCATTATTATGTGCATTCTTATAGGGCCATTGGATTTGATGGAGTAGGTTACACGCCTTCAGTTTATCACCTGGCCGCCAGCGGTCTCCGGACTCTTCGAGCTCAACGCCGACTGTTGGGTTGCGATCAGTTACCAACCCAACTACTACCAAAGGGGCCTTATCTTTCGTATCTCACCGTCCAAGAACTCATTCGCAGTCTCTGGCAACTGTGAGGGTTGTAAGCATGAGTATACCAATTGCTAGAGAACATGGAGTTTAGATTTTGCTGCACCTTTTTGTTTTTTCTCTTGTTACTTCGCGGCGTGGGCGGGACTCGGCGTTTTGGCATCTTGTGTATAGAATAAATAGACAAGTAAAGTCTAACTAATTTACTGGCTAAGTGTGAGATTGGGCCTTCTTTCAATGGATTATTCCCGATCAATTGATCTAGAGCAGAGTAAGTATGTAAAACACTGAGCGTAGATTTGATATGCCCGGTCAGTCGATGATTGGTTGATTGCGCTCCGCGGAGAAAGAAGGCTTTGGCTGAGTAAGCAGAGGAGATGATGATCCTGATAGGAATAGGGATATGGGCTTCCTTGATAGGTCAATTACTAAAAAGAGTACGTAGTGAATTGATCTGTGATGGTTATCCAAAGTGGATATCGTTTTTACTTTATAGGAACGAGAGCATTTATCCCGATAAGGATAGAAACAAAGACTTTACGCGCTTCTTTTATCTGGAGACATATTCCAGTGGGGTGAAATGAGGCTCTGCGGTATCGGTACCGGCGGCTGAGAATTAGACTCAGTCTTAGAGTTACATAAGTAGCGCCTATTGTGAGAAGAGCGGCTGTCACTGGCTGCTCTGCCGTGGATGCTTGCACAGAACCCGAAAATGCGATCATTGGCTTTCTTGCCTTATGTATTGTCTGATCGGTTGATAGATAAACCCTAACCCATGATTCATCCCATATATACTAGTACATTAAGTAATATATATACTTATATAATAGCTATCACATGGGATCCGGTAAACTGCCCAAAAAAGAAAAGAAGGAAAAAAAAAACGTCAACCAAAAACCCCCCCTCCAGAGGACTCGGACGAGCCCCGAAACCAATCTCTGTTCCAGTGTAGCCTGTAGGGTGTGGTCGCGTTGCATGCAGCACTCGGTTCTATAGCGGTCCGAATCAACCCAGAGGCAGGGCTCGAGGTGATTACTTTATCGGTGATAATGAGGAGAGGAAACAGATGCTCCTCCCTTCTCGTTTGCCTAATGACGCGCCTCCGGCAAAAACTATCTTCCCTAGATACACATGCTAACTACATTAAAACTGCTGGTAGACCGCGCGGTGTATGGGATACAATTATCGTGTATGCAGACGTCCGAGTGCTGAGCCCGGGTATCAAAAACACCCGTCCTTTCGATACATGATCTTGCACTACGATTAAGTAGTCTATCAACCCTGGCGCACTGACTATGAAGGTTGATGTTCGTGACCTTTCGAACTATAACAGGATATATGTGTTGGTTTGTTGGAGCTGTATCAAAAGATCTCTAGCACCATAGCTCACGCTTCTACCCCCTCATGCCCCGGTAATGAATTCTTTGTTGGAATTAGTTTCATTCGTAGTAGAATTACTCGCACCACTACTAATCTTTTAAACAAACCGCGCATAAAAAGCGACCTATGCTTAGACTTAGGACATGTGCCGAAAACAATACATTTCTGACCCGGGTTAAAAACCTCCCAAGAGGATGAGAACACTGAAGTAAAACAAAATCCGAAAGAAAGAAAAGGAAAGGAAAGGAAAGACCAAACCATGCACCCATCACCAATTACCGCTGGAAATACAGCATTTACAAATGCATATGGAAGCACATACCCAGCGCCACCGCTTCCACTCGTACAAAGACCTCCGCCCCCTCTTCCAATTTCTATTTCAATTGTCGTCTATTAAATCCTTGTCCTTCATCAGGAGGGCTTTGCCCTCGTTGACTGCCTCCACAGCGCCCTCGAGGTTTCCCAAGTTCTTTTCCAAAACTTTTAGTAGCTCTTCAATCTCTCGTCGCTGGCCCTCAATGCTCGATATGAGACCTGCGTTTAGTGATTGGACCTCCACGATCCGTGAATTGACTTTTTCTTGGGCCGCGGCCAGCACAGGGGCCAACTGGGCGGTCATAATGACATCCGGCGGTAGTGTAGATGGTCTGCGCTCCTGTCAGTAGCTAGCTCGCTCAAACCATCTGCAATGCTTGTTTGCCCCAGACTCGATACATACGGTATTGGTATCTCTCCCGGCGGAGCAGCGGCTCTCCTGTCCTCGGCTTCTTTGATCAAAATATCTAGTTGGTTTAAACTCGATATTACCTGTCGCTCTTCCAAGATCTTCCCCCATTCCTCCTACACCATGAAGCAATTAGCTCTGGGATGCGGGCCTGCCTCTTCACGGGCATGTATAGACGAACCTTCGACCGTCTCTCAAAGTAGGTGCACATCTGCTGCCATGCCTCCCTCAGTTGCTCCGGCGCATTCTTTGCCGGCGTCGGGAAACACTTTGCAAAGTTACTGTATGAGCACGTCTTTATCGAGTGCTCCAGGGCGGTATTGAAGAGCGCTCGCAGTCGAGCCGCGCGCGGTCCGTCGGGTTCTACGTCGGGTTGAGTGGGTGGGTTCGCCGACATTTCTTTTGCGATTTTGAGACCGGGGAGGGTGGTGGTGGTGGGGGTTGTCGCGTTTGGCAGACGCGTTGGTGGTGAAGTTGTAAGGATATATAGGTTTTAGTAGCCAAAACAAGTTGAAACAGCATGGTCGCATGGCCCAATGGCAAGGCGCTTGACTACGAAACCATCTTGGTGGGGAATCAAGAGATTCCAGGTTCGACCCCTGGTGCGATCAGTTACTTAATTTCTTCCTGACAATCATATTTCTACACTATGTGTGCTGAGTTAGGCTTTTTATATTTTGTCCCTCAGACTTCATTCACACAATTTGCATGCACCAAACATAATAATTAGATGTTTTATCATTTTTGCAGTGATTAATCCTGACTCTCTAGGATCGTCCTTCAGACTTCAGAGAAGAGCATTGATAGAATTGTAGGGGTTGCATACATATTTCTTTGGGTAAAACTAAGTGATGATGATATGTGAAGTGGCTACAAGTAGTAGCACGAGTTATCACTCGGCCTCGAATGACACGCCAAAATCTGTATTTCGATTAATGAACCTATATATACGGTAGGAGCACTGTGACCGCCACGTCAAATGTCATTGGGTGATTTTATAGTATAACTTCAAGCCGGCAAAGCTGACGTAGGGTGCGTACCACCCCCCACTTTAGCTGTAGAACCGGTCGGAGACAGAACACATTCGAAAAGGATAAGATCTATACCTCAAAAAGTTGTAGGTAAGCCCCTACATATCTAAGCCCAAAATTCCTTGTCAGCACCAAATAGCCCTACATTGGCGACGTCTTTCAGTGAGTAATGGGGATAGATGGCAGGCAAGCGGGGGGTAAGCACGCCACCAGTTTCGGAGATACTTTCCTTGCTGTTTTTAATTTTGGAATCTGTCGCACCCAATACAGTATATGTGTGGGTTAAATCGCAATCAATTATATATGGCGATTACAAAGCACCCTGCCTTAACGGAAAACGTGTTTGGTATTCATCTACATTTTATCCACAGTTGAAACTAACTACTTGAGTAAGAACTTTGCATGGTAGTTGACATGGTCCTCTGCAAAAGATGAGATGAAAAAGTAACTGTGATCGTAGTCCTACACACACAGATAAAAGAAAAAAACTTAGTAATTCCTTCAATCCACAATACCACGAATTGATGCTTACCTTTTGATACCTCACATTGACGCCCTTCTCAACGCCCTTCTCCTTAGCGGCAGCCTCAAAGTTCTCCGGCAGAAGCTGACCATTCTTGTAAAAGTTATCCCCGGTACCGACATCGATCAAGGCCTCAAATGGCCCATCCCACTTCTTAAGTAGCTCCGTGGCGTCATGTTCGGCCCACTTAGCCTTGTTGTTGGCGCCGAAGTAGCCTGTGAATGCCTTCTGTCCCCAAGGGCAATTGATCGGGTTGGTAATCGGTGCCAGTGCTGAAACGGACCGGTACTTTCCTGGGTTCTTCAAGAACTATTTCTACTCAGCCACAGAACCGGACACCTCCCCAAAAAGCACCCGTATACTCTTACCAAAGTCAGAGCACCATGTCCACCCATCGAATGTCCCGTAATACTAACACGCTCCCCGTCCAACACCGAGAAGCTCTCAAAGAGGGCCTTCGGCAGCTCCTCGGTGATGTAGGTGTACATGTTATAGTTGTTTTTCCAGTCGCCTTCAGTGGCATCTACATAGAACCCAGCTCCTGACCCAAAGTCCCAGCTGTCGTCCTCGCCTTGGATCTTGGCACCTCGAGGTGAGGTGTCTGGGTACACGACGGCAATTCCGTGCTTGGAGGCATAGGCCTGGAAGAAGCCCTTTTCGGCGCAGTTGTCGCCTGTGCAGGTGAGGCCGGAGAGGTATATCAGAACAGGCACCTTGGCACTCGAACCAGATGTTGCGGATGGTGGGAGGTAGAGGTTTAGTGCCATTTTGGTTTTGGTTGCGGTGCCTTTTTAATTGGTTAATTTTTATTATCATTATTATTACTGATATTCCTGTTACTTAATGGTTTTAAAAAACTTACTCTCATGTTCCAGCTTAAGAAGCTTTCCGCCAAAATTGGCGATAGTTGCCTTTGTCTCGAAGCCCATATTGATATGCAATGAACGTGGAGTTTTTATAGGGTTTGTAATTCGTACTTGAGACGCAAGCAGCGAGAGTCTCCTGAGGGCCTGAATTTTGAAGAAGCAGAGAAAGAAAGAGAAAAAAAGTAGGGTATCTTTTTAGGGGATGATAGATGTGCTGGGCTATACTGGAAAGCAGATATGAGAAAGCGGGTTGATAGAAGGCGGGGATGACGTTATGTATCATGCCCCCGCCAAGGATGCCAATTACTATCTCCGAGAGGTTTAGGGGAAACGTCGGGATTAGGGCGGGAAAAGAATCAGAACATCCATGCAACCAACCCTTCGTATATGCGCATGTAGCGAACTGTGGGGAAAGCTGGAGGACGATCCTCTGCGGAATTACAGTTTACTCATACTCTTCTTCATGGGGCTGTTGCTTAACAATTCGACCCTCTTCTTTTTTTTTTGTCCGGGTGATAATCTGTGAGGACAGTCGTAAACTCTTTATACGCTGCTTTTGGCGACATGCCTTATGAAATCTGCACTATTTGACCAATGATAGTTTGAGAAGCAATAGCATCCAGGCGAACCAGCCCTCCTTGATGGGTATTTATGTAATTACATGGTCGAATGAATTGGCTCGATATCCTCAACTATATCCATAGTCCCGTGAAGATAACGCTTTCCGGGGCTTTGGAGCTTCTTTCATTTGAGACCTTTCTTGGAGGGTCTCTGTCTCTGGATTTGTATTACTTTCCGAGGAAGGGGCCTCAGGTAGACCCTGGTTCTTGCGAGCCTTTGCCTGCCAGACCGCATCCTCCTCCTCAATTTCCTTCAGTACTGTAGGGGTGTTAGTAACGTGAATATATGAGCACTCTACCAAGATCAATTCACAAAACACGTACCATCTTCCCAGCTCTTCTCCTCCTTCTCATTCCCTGTACCGAGCATTCCCTCCACATCCACATCCTCGCCCTGATGAAGCCTCTCTATCACCTCCTTCAGGACCTCAATCTTCGAATTCACCCGTCGCATGCGCTCATCATGGTTGAGCCTCAGCGCAATGATCTGGATCGCCTGTGACCCAATCAATAGGAAGATAGCCTGCACCAGACGGGACATCAGCCTCGGACTATCCACCCACGAGCTGCTACGCCAAAGAATTGCGGCAGGCAAGAGGATTTGACGAACAATATAAAACGTCGCCGGGTTCCAAGGTTTCTTCTTCTCTTCCTGCGGCCCCTTTGACTTTGCATCGGCTGATTTGGACGACCGCCAGTAGATCCTTGGGTCCAGGAACCGGGGGAGATATCTAGTGGGGGTGGTACTCGCCGGCGCAGGATGTTTCAATTGGTGCATTGCGATAGTCGAGAAAGTCGCCACGCCGTTGAGCGCGTGGGACCGGTTGGGGTTGGAGGCCGCAGCAGCAGCAGCAGCAGCATTCGCAATACGTATGAGAGGCCGTAATCGTAGAGTTGTCATAGGTTTATCTCTTTCACGGTGAACGATGAGAGGGGGGTTTGACAATTACAATTAGAACAGAGTGGGATGGTGGGGATTTTCCCACCAGAGCCGCCCGGTTGTCGTGGTAACGAACGGCAAGTTGCGTCTCACCCCCGGCGCACTGCATGTTTATGCATGTTTGCCCTCAGTAAGTAGCTCCCCTTCCTCAGTCGCAAGTACCTCCCAGCGACGTGTTCTTCAACTACCAATAACCTCTCCAACTCCTCTATTCAATCAACAGATGCCATTAGTAGGATCAGAAATAATGGTATGATTCTTCATCCACCCCCCACCCCCATTTTATGTGCCTGGAATTGCCAATGTTAACAACCTTAACCGCCCAGGCAAGCACTCGCACATCGAAACCGTCCCCCCTCGGATATGCTCTTGAACCTTCAGGCTTCAATGGCACAAACGGCGTTTCCGCTGGAAGGATCATGAAGCGGTCTGCCTCTGGAGCGTTCACGCAACTCTCGAGCACACAGATCCAGGAACTCAAGGAGAGTTTCCAGATGCTAGACAAGGACGGTGACGGTGTTATTGGAAGTGACGATTTGGCGACTATGTTGAGCAGTCTAGGTAAATGACTCCTTTTCTTCTTCTTCTTCTTCTTCCCTTTCAGCTTTTATTTATGGCAACAACTACTCTCTATCTATTATAGGCTTTTCTTTTTTCTTTTTTAACTTGTGGTTTTGTAGGTCAAGAACCCACCTCCTCTTCCATCTCCGCGCACCTTTCCTCGGTCCCGGCTCCTTTTAATCTTGCGTCCTACCTAACGCATCTCTCTCAACACTTGTCACTCCTGACCCCCGGACCCGACCTACTGAGCGCATTCGAAGCTTTCGATGATAACGATGACGGAACCATCGATGTAGCCGAGCTCAAGGAAGCCCTAACGGGCATGGGAGAGAGAATGAGCGAGGAGGATGTGGACCGGGCGTTAAAGGGCTTTACTAAGCGTCGAGCGCTCGCTAGAGGGGCGGCTAACCACAGCAGCAACTACGGAGGTGAGGTCTTCAAGTACAGGGACTTTGTGGACGTCCTTTCGGGGAAGGAGGAGGAAAAGGAGTAATGATTCCTATAATTGGGTTTGGGGTGGGGGGGGGGGGGGGTCAATAGTCCTCTCTCTAGGTGGGTTTCAACGGTTTCTGATGGATGCATGGTGTCGATATCCTCTATTTGGAGTTTTCTTGTTTGTTTTTGGTTCTCGTATTATTCTTTCCTTAATGCTCGGTTCCGGTCGCAAATGTTGTCATCCTGTAATCCCTCATTTGTATACTAGAGATTGGTTGAAACATTCATTCAAGCAACCAAGTACAGCTATGACTTTAGAGGTATGTAACTAACTATCCTCGGTTGCAATCACGGTCGCATGGCCCAATGGCAAGGCGCTTGACTACGAATCAAGAGATTCCAGGTTCGACCCCTGGTGCGATCAGAATGTTTATTTGTTTTTCTCGGGGATGAGTTCTTTTCCTTTTTTTCTTTGTTTCCCAAACATTGGAATGTGGATGTTTCAAGTGGCGTGGTGGGTGGTTTTTAGTGGATGTTTTGAGGAACACGGCCAAGCCAAAAGGTGAGCAGAGTGAGAAGAGTTTTTTATATCCCAAACCTTGATTCGCGGTTGCAACAGTAGACTTTACTAAATACAAACATCCAATGGTTTTATCTATTTAGAATTGTGCAGCCTCTAAAATTTCCTCTCATCACGAAACAGCTTTGGTGGTGTTACCGTCCGTCGGGCCTCTGTCTTTTCCCTCTCTCTGCTAAACCTTAAATTCTTGAGACGGTACCCGACAATATATACCCGGGTCCCCCCGCCCCGCCCCGTGTAGTTAGTAGTTACCCCTCAATACATGTATAGTAAACTCGCGCGGCAATGACCACGAGTGTGTGTGTTTGTGTGTGTGTGTGTGATCGACAGGCCTTGCATTGCACTGCGTCGTCACATGGAGTGTGAAGGTTTAACTTAAGGACGATGATGATGGTGGTGGTTGTGGTGGTGATGGTGATGGTTGTATGGGAGGAAGGAGGGAGGGGGGAGGCATTGAAACCATACTTACAATACGCACGCAGGCCGGGGCAAGTGCCCGAATGGGACTTGAACATACAGACGCCAGACACACCCCCGGCCCCCGCCCAAAATAAAGTAAATAAACATAAAAAAAGTAAAAAAAAATAAAAAAATAAAAATAGGTGATGCCACCTACCACATGGAAGGGGGGGGGGGGCCGAGTGACGACCCATGATTATCATTTGGTCTGCGCTCCTTGCCTGCCCTGCCCTGCCCCTACCCCTACCGTACCACCCACCACACACAACACCACGAGGACCAAACCTATCGATCGATGCCCCTCTTCCTTTTTGCTTTTTTGCTTTTGTGCTTCACCCCACGGGGCAGGACAGGGTAGGGCAGCATCGGAACTCGGTAATCCCCATTTTGATCTTCGCGCGCGCGCCGTGGAGAGCGCCGTGGGGGGGGGAGTATAAGAGAGTGTGTATATATAAGTATGCACGTGTATATACGGGAACCTATGGAGTTCTATTGCGCTCCCACTACCGCCGGAGGGAGAGGAAACACATGTAGGCATTACCGTCTTGCAGCACTGCACTTGAAGTTCTAGACATATAACCCATGCAAGTCCTCCAATTTCATGGCGGACGGGATAAACCTACATCTTGAGGATTGTATGTGACATGTATAGCTAGGCGGACGCACATTGAGCCGCACGCGCGCGTGGTAGAGGAGATGGGGGCAGATGGATTATACCGCGAGTGTTTCGGCTTGCTTGCATTGCATTATCGATAGCCCACCCACGCATGCACAATTTATATGCGCACACTACATGTATGCACATTACACTACAGAAATACTCCATGATAGCGAAATTGCAGTCTCCCCCACAATCTTATTTGCACGCCTGTTTCGCTCCTCAGGCCTACGGACATGTATCTACCTATCTACCTACATGTACCTCCCCCATGGGCCGAGTGACACCCCATGACGCCCATCTACCTACCACCACCTCTCCACAAACACCCTCTCCCTGTCCAACCCCGCCGCCACCACGCCCTCCACAAACATATCACTAAACACCGGGGGCCCGCACACGTAGACGACCGTCTCGTCCCTCGGGCCCAGCCGTACCACACCCGCCACATCCTCCACCGTCATTCTCCGCCGCTCGTGCGGCCACTCCACCTTCCCACCTTCCAACTCCTCCCCTTCCTCCTCGCCAGTGACAAAGAGACGGAAGCTCTCCGCCGACAGGCTGCTCAGGAACTGCATGTAAGCGCCCGCCACAGGCGCCTTTGTGCTCCAGAGGAAGTCGACCTCGAGGTCCTCCTGCGCCTCTTGGATGTGACGCAGCATGGCTAGTAGCGGACTAAATCACTCGCCCATATCAACTCTCCGCCCAACTCCGGGAAGGGGAGAACATACTTGATACCCACGCCCGCCGCCACAAACACCACATGCGCAACCCTCGGCGTCTCTAGGGGCGGAAACACAAAGTTGCCGCCGACCCTCACGCCCACGGACCTTCCCACGAGGTCGGCCTCGTCCTGCCATAGCCACGCGGCGGGCGGGTTGTGCGGTGCGGCCCGGATGGCGAGCTCGATGTGGGGGAGGCGTGAGGGGGGGGAGATGATTGTGAAGCCGCCGGGAGAGGAGGGGGTGGGCGTGTGCACGTCGAGCCATTGGCCGGGTTTGTACTACATAGTTGGTTAGTAATGATAGTTGGGGAAGGGGAAGGGGAGAAGGGGAAGGGAGAGTACGGCAAAGCGCTGAGCGACAGGGACCGGCGTGAGTGTCAGCGTGAAGATACGCAACGTGGGCGTGGTACGGGAAACGTTTGTGATGAGCGCCGTGTGCAGTGTCTGTGTAGTCGCAGCTCCCCCCGCCCCAGACCATGATCAGTATAAGATGTATATATACTCTTATCTTCCTTTTTCTTATTTCTCTTCTTCTTTCTATACTGGTAGAGAGAGATGAGATGCAGTGGACATGCATACATTGTCCCGTGGCTGCGCGGCCGTGCGCTCAGCGTGGGTGCGGTAAGTGGATGCGGGTGCGGACGTTGACATTATGCGGCGCAGGCAGTGCCGCAGCATTGTATCTGTCTGTGTATGTCTTTTTTTATACTCGTGATGCCCTTGTTAAAGGTAGAAGCGGTGGTGGTGGTGGTGGTGGTGGTGATGTCGATGATGATGATGATGATTAAGGTTGTTGCTCCCATTTGTGACAGATCGATCATTGCTGACCAACAACACTCGACAACAATCTTATCTGATAAGCAGATCAATCAACCAATATTCTCAACGCGGCCTAGCTCGGATTTCACCCCCTCGCTCACTCGCTGCAGCAGGCATGATCCTTTTTCTTCTTCTTCTACTAAACTCCCCACCCAAGACACCCCCTCTTCTCCCCCCTTCTCCCCAAACCCACGGAATCTGGATCCCCCCCTCCCCTTGCATTAGTCGCCTCAACTCGAAACTCAGGGTCCAGTCCAGACGAGACAAGACCAGACGAGACGAGACCCGCCACCACTGGCAGTGGCAGTGGGCAGGAGACAGGAGACAGACAGTATGATTACTACACAGTAATAATATTAACGAAGCCAAACCACAGGACATCCCAGTATATACACAATCAATCTGGCATAGCGGTGTGGTATTGCAGTAGATACATGTAGATCTAGACAGAACAGACGCGCGCCCCCAGTCTATAGAGATGATAGGTCGCCTCTTTAATATTGATTGTCTTGCTTGTGGTGCCTCTACTAAGATGTACTCTATGCATGTCCATATATATATATGATACATATGTACGTGACTTACTTATCCAATCTCCACCCCCCTTCCCTCATGCTCAGCCAGCCTCGTCGTCAGCAGCAGCAGCACACCCCCCCCCCCCTCCTCCCCCAAGAAACCTTGACACCGAATATGTTACATCGCACCAGAATGGAACCCCCCCCCCATAATGCAGGGTGGGGCGAACCCGAAAAGAAACTCAAGACAAGAACCCCCCCAGAAACCAGTTAACCCAAATAGCAGAAGAAGAAGAGAGAAATAAAAATAGAAAGGAACGCTCTCGTGAATTATGGAAACAAAGAAAGAAAAAAAGAAAGAAAAAGGGAAAGAAAGAGAGGCATCACAAAGCCCACCACGAGAGGAACTGTGCATGGGGGTAATAGAAAGAATCTGAGGAACAGGTGAATATTAAAAAAAGATTAAGTTAGAATTAGACGTAGATAGTAATTTCCAAAAAAAAATGGCGAAAACCGCCCGCCCGTTATATGTAGAAGAGAAAAAGTACAATAGAAACTCAATATATGTAGTTTCCAAAAATAAACCAACAAGATAAAAGCCTTTTTTACGACTAGGCAATCATTCCAATCGCAACCAGGACCATCGACAGGAGCATTATCGGTGCCGGGACGAACGTGCTACGCCCAGAGTTTGACATCTGGAATGCAACTGTCGTGTTTGAAAAGTCCGGCCCACAACCTAAAAGAAAAAAAAGAAAAAAAAATATGTTAGTATTTATCATTGACACCAAGCAACCAAAAATACGTGAAAAGACATATCTACATACCCATATTGATCTGTTGGGACGCTGAAGTGTATGTATCATACATCGGCTGGCTCGAGTTCCCCGCAAAGGCCGAGTATATCCTCATCGTATCCGACAAGCATTCCGAACAACTACTAGAAGAATTAATACCCCGCATTCGCTCCAAACATCAGTGTGCAGCTTACGTTGGTCTCGCTCCTCCGGGAAAACCCTGTCCTAGCGGGAGATAGTAGATATATAGATCACTCGGGCTCGTGACATTCGTCAACGCATCCACATAGCCTGTATTCTCAAGTGTCAGTAACGAGTGCGATCACATGAAGCCAACAAGAATAATACACATACAGTAACTCCCCGTGCTTGATTTTAGGCACCCAGCCAGATACACAGGCCTATACGCAATGAATGCAGCACGCGCCTGCGCCACCACCGGGTTCCCCAGCTCCAGGTCTGCCCCACAGTTCTCCTGGAGCCCAATCTGCCAGCCCAGCCTCTCCATGATGAGCTGGCAGGTGGTCACATCCACGTTACAGGTCTGGTCCACAACCTGAGTAGTTGCAAACCCACCCTCCCTCGTGATCTCAAAATACGACTGCGAGTTCTGTTCCCGTTGTAAGCGTGCTGTCTCTCTCTCTCTTTCTCCCTCAGGGAGCGGGGGAGGGCGCACATACCAGCAGGAGGGCGGACAGAGGTAGACATTTCTGGAATTGGGGGTCGCTGAGAAACCTTGAAAAGAAGATTGGGCACGAGGGGGTGGTGGAGTTGGATGCGATGCTGACAGTATCAAAAAGTGTTGGCGTCTCGATTGTCCCCACCTCAACTGTTGTCACGATGGTAGTCGTAGCTGCCGCTGCGGCCTCTGAGCTCGTCGCTGTTGCACTTTCAGTGGTCGTGGTAGTTGCTACTTCTGTTGAAGTTTCAGTGTTTGTATTATCTGTGGGAGCTGCCACGGTGCTGCCGGCCATGAGTAACACCATGAGCACGAGTGATAGGATCGTGAATTTGGCGTTGTACGACTTAAGCCGGAAATTGGTGATGAAGGAAAGATAGTTCTTGCTGCCCAGCTTTCTCTCTGAATGCTTCCTCCTCCTCCCATTCCCACTACTTGCCTCCTCCTCTGCACTGCTTTCTGATTCTCTAGCTGCTCCTCCTCCTCCATGCTCTTTTAGCCGTAGCTTCCTGCTCCATCTCTTGCTGGCGCGGACGTTGCTGTCGTCACCTTGTGTCGTGGTGGTAGCACCAGCGGGAGCAACGTCGGACTCGGTGATTCGCATGAATGAGGATGAGGATTTTCGGGGACGTATGTCTATCATTATAGTTATAGTCGAGGGTCGATATATAGCATCCACAACCGCATGTCACTAAGGGCTAGGTTATTTCTAAAAACAGTTGACGAGTAACGAGTGCTATGTAGCTTTTTCCTTTTTTCTTTTTCCCTTTTTTTTTTATATCCTTCCTGCAGTTTCAGACGTTTCGAGAGCTGAGCTTGGTGTGGTGATTGCTAGTTTGTAGGTAGAGCAATAGCAATGAGAAACGAGTGATAAAAAAAGCAGATCCCTTCCTTTCCTGAAACCTGACACTTGCTGACTGCCAAGTGTAGAGAGAGAAAAAAATAGAATTATGGAATGGGATTTCTACGCGGAGGAGGGTTGGGTCGCCCTGGTTTCTAATCTTTTTTTTTGTCTGGTTTGAGAAGGATGACTTGTATTGTAGGTAGTAAGTTTCTTCCTCTTCGCTTTCTCCTTCTCCTTCTTGTTCTTCTTTCTCCAGGCTGGGAGTGACAGGTGAATATGTGAGCTGCGAGTGAGTGGGTGAGTGAATGTGTGTGTGAGTGTGTGTGCGGGGGGTGGGTATGACAGCCAGAGAGAAAGGCTGACAAGATGAAATGAGTGACCGAAAAATGAGTGACGACCCGTTTGACAAAGAGCGGTAATAATGGTTTCCCTTCTACTTCCTCTGGCAAAACGGTTAATAATGAGTGAACGTCTAAATGCCGTGGTTGCACACTTAAGCACAAAGACAAGCAAAGAAGACTGGGGGGGGGGGGATAAGGAGTGTCGGTGTCGGGGTAAGCGACAAGGTGGAAGAGGAGCAAAATAGGATTCTCACTATCTTGATCTCGCGACTCTTAGGGACCGTAAATGACAAAAGAGAGAGGAAGAGGGCCACATTATGAGGGAGTTCCCCCCCCCCCCCCCCCGCGGATTCCTAGACCCCCCCAAAATCCACTACTAGTTAGAATAGAGTAGAACACCACCACCACCACCACCTCCTCCTCCACCATTACCACAAGCTACCACCATCACCGGCACCTACCTTAACCTGTCCAATCCCAAAGTCTCCCCCCCTAACTAACTAACTAACAGGTGTCACAGCGGTACCCAGTCTAGTAGGGCTGGCTGGCTTGCAGTTGTTGCGCAAGACCCGTCAAGCGAGTCAAACACAGCATGCGCCCTCTACCAGGAGTCTACTTACTCTTTACGATTTGGGGGCCATCGAGAAGCTGGCCGTTTAACGCCTATGGGTGGCTCCACCATAGTAAAAAGTGAAATTATCTCTACCCTGCCCCCATATCGGAATTGCTCTTTCGACTTGACTTCATCTCCACTGCATGCATTATGCATCTGGCTTAGGTCGGCACACCTCCCAATGGGCTCGTTGCCATGGGATGGAAGAGGGGGGATGTGTAGCCTGCCATTGAAAAAAAGAAAGAAAAAAGTGAATAAGCAAACAGATACATAAACAACTACAATCTAATTAATTATTTGCACGTCCTTGTGTAAGTGTTCCCTTTTTCTGCAGCACGGGGAGTTCGAGTAGAGTACCAATGCGCGAGCAGCCGTAACCGCTTAGAGTGATTGACCAATGGCAGACACGCGGCGCTTCCCCAGATAGTTCAGGGCAGCTCTCCTGTTCGGGACTAGTTCAGGAACCTAACTCTGTGCCTGGTTCCGACAGCTGCGATGGGGGTGGGGCGGTGGATGGGCGTCGGTAGTTGTGGTGGTAGTGGTGGTGGTCTGGTCCCTAACCCTCGCTCCGATCATCACTTCCAGAAGATCTGTGCGTGCTGCCCTCTCCATGGTGGTCCATGGCTCGCACCTCCTACATACATAAATGGTCTACTCTACATGGGCAAAGCAATTGCCAATTGGCAGTAGCATCAGCACCGCCGTTGAACGTTGCATTGCAACTTGCAGGTCGATACCAAGTCTTTCCTCTCATTCTTCCGTTCTTTGCCCTGCAGCCAGTCTCTTGCAGAGATTTAAGGAAAAACTATTCCCTCCTTCTGTTAAAAGAATTGATCTGCTCCGATCTGCGCAAGTAATTACGGTAACGTTTGTGCTTACTGGACTGTCACTAGCTATTTAGAGTCAAAAAATAACTGGAACTACTGGCCTTTGAGACCCAGGTTTTTGAGACTCCGGAGATTGTGGGAAAGGGCTTTTAGGGGGATCGAAAAGACCGTGCATCGTTGTCTCTAGATCATTGAGGTTTGATGGAGGCCCGAACCAAGGGAAAGAAGCTTAAAGTTGCGTCTTTCACTGGTCGATAGGTCAAGTACCTTACCCGGCTGATGGGATCACCGTTGCACTTTCCCCCTTTGGTTCCAGACAGGCAGAGAGAGGGCTTCCTTTTAGAAACTTCCTTCTATGATGATGGTGATCCAGTCGTCCTTCTCTCTCTCGCGTTTGGCCGATCGAGTTTCTCGCTTATGAGGTGTATGTAATGTACATGTAGCTAATAAATTTGACATGGTACTCTATCTGAAGTTCCATTTTGGTTGGGGGTGTTCCTGGATTACCTAACCTGTAACTTCGATCCCGGTTTCTCCCAATATCGAACCGTCCTCTCTCTCTCTCCCTCCCTCGCCAGTTCTTCGTGTGCTAATTTTCATTTCTTTAATTGCCTCTTTTTCCTTCTCCTCTTCCAAAATCACGCCTATACTCACGCACTTTGTTTCGTGGAGTGGTTTTTTCTTTTCTTTTTTCTTTCTTTCATGTACCAGTGACGAAAAAGAATTAGGGGAGAGCATCCTTGAGAGAGGGTACGGCGCCATTGCCGGACACCATGTATTAGTTGAATTAGCACTTTAACAACATTGTGGAACTTACCGAATGATATCCCAAGACTCCCCCCCCCCCCCCCTCTCCTTCCTCTCTTAACGTTCTTCCATAATGATATACCTCCGCCCCCACCCCCGGCCCTACCTACATGTAGCTATTTTGCTATTGCTGATTTCTGCTGCTGCTGCTCCTGCACAATGATCTCAGATAAATTTCATTGCCATTCCCAGTCAATTTGCTGTTTCAAGCTACTTAACTGTAGCTGTCTCATAACTTTTTCCTCGTCTCCTAAACCAATTACTCGACGCCGTGTTCAATTTCCAATTTTGTCATGTCGCCAACGTTCCTTTTTGAGGAACACCCGATTTGTTTTGATATCTGGGAAGTACAGTAGGTACACCCCGTATTACTCCATGCCCTTCCCTTCCGCTTCAGTGCCCATTGTTGTTGCTCTTCTGCACGGAGAAAAAAAAAATAAACACCCCGTATTCTTTCGTGAATCTCAATCCCTCATCCTTACAGCATTATAGATAGAATACTGATTACATGCAAGAAGGCTTTGGGAGAACGTGTGGGTGAATTGATTCTATGACAGTTAGTACCCATTCTTTCCTCTCCCCCCCCCCCCTCTTCACCAGGGTCGTGCCCGTTCGTTCACCCCGTTCAATCCGTTCTCCTGTGTATCCAGCTTCTCACTGACAATCCATAAAAGCATATAATACCTAGATGCATCTATCCATCATCAATTATACCAAATTAACGTCATCACCAATACTCGTGACCTTTTGATCCCTATTCCTCATTCTCCCTACCAACCCAACCCCCCCAATCAATCTCCTGGGTTTTCGCACCCCGCAGATATGTCCATCCCACAACAGGACTGCAACAGTAGCAGTAGTAATGGCTCACGGCCTCTTCCACAAAATATCCTACGCAACATCCTCTCTCGATTGCCCACATCATCCCTATTTACCGCATCGCTGGTGTCTACGGAATGGCGCAAACTGATTTTCCAATCTGGCCCCATCTCGAATGCACTGCTCCGCCCGCATCTCTCCGTACTGCGCGAGCGTTTTGGCTTTCAACAGGTCCCGCACCGCCTCCCTATACCAGCGGTCCGCAAGCTCCTCGTCCGGTACGCGAAGCAGGAGCTTGCCGGTAACTTGTGTACCAAGGAAATATACAATATCAAAGCATACACAACAGGATGCTGCGCGGTGAACGATAAATGCCCAGTGCCAATGAAATTGCGGCGCTTTGCTGCTTGCGGGTCACTCCTAGCCATTTCAATAAAGAACAAACATATACACATCTTCGAACTTACCAAGAGGCCAATGGTACTACTATGCAAGGTCTCTGTGAATAGGCAGCCGATAGCGCTCGCGATATCAGAAGCTTATTTAGCAGTCTTGCACGAAGACGGTGTTAGCATGTATTCGCTGCTGGCTCGGAACACGCCGTCGTTCATGGTCGTGCACGTTTACACCATCAAAATTCCACAGATCCGGCACCCAACTGCCATTGCGATCACTCCGGGCACTGATTCAACGCCACTAGTGTCTGTTTTGGCATCTTCGATATACCTGATACATCCCTCGTATGCACTGACCCAAAAACGGGGCGGTTTCTTCCGTGGCCCTATCGAAGAGCAGGAGGAGGAATTGGTGGTAGATCTCTCACGGAAGGGGAAGGAAAAGGAGAAGGGGAAGGGGAAGGAAACGCTTTCATATCCCAACTCCGCTACTAAGCAGAACCCATGGCTCCTTACCACAAGCGGCTCGAGCATTGGCGCCTCCTTTCCATTGTCATTTTCTATGCGTGGCCGGCAGGTCTCTGTATCAGCGTGGGGGGACTATGACCATGACTTCCAGCGTTCGGGGTATATCGGTGCACTCTGGAGTAATGAAGACCCTGTGCAGCTCAAACGTCGTCAAGAATCGTCCCTTAAAGACGGCGAGAACGTTCTTAGTGCTACACATACCCCAGATCTACTGTGGCGCTACTATAAGGCTAGACTCAACCCTAGAAGAACGTTGCATAAAGAAACAGGGATAGAAATCAGTGACTCCTCAGCAAATAGACAAACTCACCGCTGGCATGCACACTCATTCAATACTGGGGGTCACATGGCAGTCGAGTCTGCAATTCACCTATACGACTCCTTCTATATCGTGACAGAAGTGAAGACCAGGTTGATCAGAATTGTCTCTGTAGCCCCATTCGCCAGTAAGATGGCACTGTATCGTCATCACGATAATGACACTGAGATAGTCAGCCCGGAGAGTTCCGCCTTAGATGAGGCTACACCTGCAGATAGGCCGTTGAAATTCTGCGGGTACGCAGTCATACCGGGGGGTAAGGGAGGGGGTTATATTGCGTTTAA